>CM069524.1:74047245-75340102 GCA_035773235.1 Eospalax fontanierii
TGGGCCCAAGCAGTAGATGATTTTGCTAAGGCCAAGCGTCCTCTGGAAGCACAATTCAAAGTCATCAGCCTGACCTCTCTGTCTCTGAAGTCCAGGTTTACCTGGAAGGCTTATAATTTGAGCATGGGAGGGGAGGGGCTTCTCACAAAATAGGTAGGTGTATTTTCTTGACTTCTGGAGCCTTCGAGAGGTGCATGGGAGATACTAGCTGCCTAGTGGTTTTCATGATAGCAGTTGAGGCAACTTGGCTCTGACCTTTACATACAAACCTTCCCAAATGAGCAACAAAAGCTAGAATTTTCCCTGATACATGAAGTTTGGAGTCCTTTAGTGGATGAAACAAAGGCTGTACAATGACAAATCAGGTGCCCAGGCCAGAACATATTCCTTATACCTGAATCTAGCAGTGCCATGACTACCCTCCCTAGCCAAGTCCAGTGGTCCCAGGCTGCCAATAGACACACAGGTAGCATTAGGGCTAGCAGCACCACTGAGCTTGTAGGAGTAGGATGGCATTTTGAGCACGTTTTCCAAATGCCCCCCATGGAATTCCTTAAGCTTCCACTATGTGTTGATCATTTGGGTGGGAAGCCCACAGGAGAGAGGGGGCTAAGAGAAGCCAGATTGCATTATATACATGTATGAAATTGTCAAAGAAGAAACAACAAAAACTAGAGAAAAGTTTCCCCTAAAAAACAAAGTATATGAAAAACTATCTAGAACAGATTTCCAGTAAATACAAAATGAAGCTTAAAAATAAATAAATAAAGATGGGTTGAACCAGCACTAACCAATGGCCGCCCCGTAGAACTGACAGGCAGAGGGCTCGTCCCTTGACTTGCACATGGCAATTTGATTGACATCCTCTCTCATGGCCATTTCCTGGGTGCAGAAGTCCTTCTAGAGATCTGAATCCAGGAGAGGCTGAATGTCTCAGCAAAGTCGGGAGAGGGAAGGCTGGATGTGTATGATATTCAGAGTCCTCACCAGCTCTATGCTGTCTGCTGCACTGGCTCATCAGACTGCTCTGGTCTGTCTTAGAGTCACAGACACAGACCAGGGATGCCTGGAGCTGGGAGGTCTGTGGAAATGACCTGGTCATTAAGACAACCTACACCTAACTGTGTGGCAGCCCCTGGCCACTTGCCACTTGCACTTTCTACTAGAACTAGACACATCTATGCCAAAGAACGCAAATATCAACTTCCAGAACTCAGACTCGGAGCAGCAACACTCCTGGGACTCTCTCAAAACCAGCACATACCTTCCTTCCACAGCATGGGTCCTGGCCTCCTCTTAGCAATCACTGCTGATGTTAAGACAGGTTTGTGTGCACTCAGTTAGCAGTAGGCTTTCTGCACAGACTCCTGGGTTCAGAGTGGGTGCTCTTCCAGAACTGCACTCTTCCTGACAAGCTGAGAGACCAGGAGCCAAGGTTCTGGTCTTACGTTTGCTCCCCAATAACATCTTGTTTACCACATTGTTATAACAGCTCTTAGCCGCCATGTTTGATACAACTGCCAAGAAGTTTCTGGGTTTTGTTGTTGTATTTGTTTTGAGACTGGGTCTCACTCTGTATCGCAGGCTGACCTAGAACTCATTATATAGGCCAGTCCGGCTCCGAACTCACTGTGATCCTGCTGCCTGTCTTCCCAATACTGAGATTCCAGACATTACCTATCATGCCCAGCTTAACACTGCTTCTTAACCGGGATGGGGGAAATGCAAGGGGAGGAGAACCCACTAAAACATAGAAAAAATGACATAGTTAGTACCGGCTATGCCAATTTTAAAAATAAAAAGAGTAAACAATTTTAAAACGCATAGCTGTAGTGTTAAAGATCTTCCTCCAAATCATTCAGTCAAATCGGTTCTTGATCCAAACGTGTACACCCCTGTCTGTACACACACAGGCAAAGCCTGATGCTGCCCTTCTAAAGACAATACCTCAAGCAAGTCTGAGACTCCAGATGGAGGCTGGTCCAAGGCAACTTCTGGTGTCTACAGCTATATTCTGACTTCTCTGAGTACAGGGGTATCTAGTTATCTTCTCTCGGAAACACAGAAAGCTAGGTGAGGAGTCTGTAATGAAAGGTAACGAGTTCTCTTTTGAGAAGCTGGAGTCTGGCAGCTTACAACATAACAGGGCAAAAAAAGCAAAGGGTGAACACCGAGGTCGAGCCTCCCTTATACTGTTTCTGAGTTTTGTTTGGGGGATCCTGGCACAGGGTGGAGCACTGACTCTGTCAGTCCACTTCAGCCTGGTTCCATGTCATCTAATAAAGGTGAGGGAATGTTCTAGTATGAACTTGAAGGGCTGATTCTGCTGTGTCCTACCAGCCACATAGTAACTTTAACTAGAATTTTATTGAGAGCAGATCTCCTCCACAGGGAAGAATAATACCTCACAAGGTTGTGGGGAGAGCTAAATTAAATCCTATAACAATTTTAAGGTCTGAAACAGAGTGCAGATGGCTACTAGTTCTCAGGAACTGTGAGCTGGGAGTTGAACTGGAAGAAAGGCCAGGGACATTGCTATACTGTACACCTCTAAGTGGTGTTCCCTAAAAGTAGAGCTGCCCAGACTTGCTGTTAGCTTCAAATGGCTGTGATTAAAAAATAAGAATAATGTTCTGAGTCCTTTGGTGAATGACCAGTAAATAGTCTACAATCCAGCCCATGGGCCAAATTGGGTCCTTGTCTCTTTTGTAAATAAAATTTTATCAGGACACAGAACAGTATCCATTTGTTTAGATACTATTTGTGCTTCTTTTGTAGTATACTGGTAGAACTGAGTTGTGCCAACGGAGACCATATGAATTGTGAAACTTAAAATATTCCACAACTGCTTTGTAGAGAAATAGTCTGTCATTTAATATTCTAGAGCCAGCTTGTTTTTGTGATTTTTAAATTGAATTTTTGCAAATTTTATACAACATATTTTGATTATATTTAAAACCCATTCTTATCTGTACCCCTTTGTAGCCCCCTCTGCCTGATTTCATGTACTCCATCATATATATTAAGACTGACTGAGTTAAATGTATATTCCCAAATGTCTTTCGGTGTGGGTCCAGCCACTGAAGCCTGTCTAACTAACATATTTTGTGTCACCCCCTTAAAGAAAGCTAACTCTCTTTCCCCCAGCAGTCACTGGTGGCCAGTATCTCCTCAGCTAAGGTTGGGGCTTCTCCCTGCTTCGGCACTTCTGTGCTGGGATTTGATCTGGCTCCAGCTCGCACGGGTCTTGGGCATATTGTCGCCGTTGCTGAGTTCATATGAGTAACTTCCCAGCTGTCTAGAAAACTGTTTCCTTGTGGTCATCTATCACTTCTGACTCTTAGAATCTTTCTACCAACCTTTTCCACAATGGTCCCTGAGCCTTGGGTGGCAGAGGTTGATATAGGCATCTTATTTAAGGAGATGGAAGCTACAGTCTCTTATTCTCTGCACTCTGGTCAGTTGTGGTTTTCTGGGTTAATCACCATCTGTTGCATGAGGAAACTTCGATGGTGAGAGTTGTGAGACCCGTTAATATTTTCTCCCTCAGTGTTCTGCTGTGTTCCCTGGGCCTTAGGTGCAGAGATTGCATTGTAGATGTGTCACTTAGGGTTGGGCACCTCACAGTCACTTATTCTCTGAATTTGGTCATTTTTGAACTCTGTAATAGTCTCCATCTGTTGCAAAAAGAAGAAACTCCTTCAAAGAGTGATGGTAAGAGAAGGATACATATATAGAATATAGTAAGAAATTACATTTGTCCAGGGATGTGACAGGCATAGGTTTTTCTCTAGAATCTATGACCTCTCCAGCCCTGTGTATTTGGTTATGTCCACAGTACTATGCAGGAATTCCCTCCCACTGAGCAGGTCTTAAGTCCAATTAGGTAGCTGTTGGTTAGCCCCAGTAGTGCCACTGCTGCGCCAGGAAAGGTTATTTGCTGGGCTGGCCACTGTTGTTCATAGACTTTGCAGCTGGATGGGATCATTGGTTGGTTTCCCCTCTTGGCAGTTTACATGGCATCTTCTGACATATCAGGGAGGCTTCCAAGTTGGTTCCAGCTCAATTGCACCAAGCCATGTGTTTGAAGTATGTATTGTCTTCAGCATTAAGGTCTTACCTTAAAGTTGGGGGAAGCAGTCAAGAGCTGTGACAATAGCCTGTGTCATTTTGAGAGTCTCTTGGCCCTGACCAACAACTCGAAGGGAGATTTTCCTTGCGTATCCCTGAGGTTTTTGTTATATGGCCTTTAACTATACACACACGCACACATGCACACGCACACACACACACACACAGAGTATATTTTTCAGGCTTGGTACATTGCCCTCTGGTTCTCCATACTGCCCGAGCATGAATCATGTCTCTTCTCTTCCCATGTCACCCCGCATACTCCCGCTTCAATTTACATGTCCGCATTTCCCCATTTCCCCTTTAATAACACCTGTGTCCTGCATTTCCCCCTTTCTCGAGCTCCTTTTCCTCTTTACCCTCATGGTTTCTTTCATTTTCCTGGTTTCTGCAGTTACTTCAGGCTACATACACACATCTAAGGATTTGGAGCTAGAATCCACAAATGAGAGAAAACACGTTGCTTGTTTCTGAGTCTGTGTTACTTCACTCACTGTACTAGTTTCTAGTTCCATTCATTTACCTGCAGATTTCATGATTTTGTCTTTCTATGCTGCTGAGTAGAACTCCATTGTGTAAATGTTTCACACTGTCATTACCCATTCATCAACTGAGGGACATTTAGGCTGTTTCTGTTTCCTACCTATTGTGAAAAGACAAGCAGGAAATATGTTGGAGCAAGTCTATCAGTAGGATATTTGTAGTCCTTTAAGTATTTGCCAGGACTAGTAGAGTGGATCATATGGTAGATCTGCTTTTAGATTTTAAGAGTATTCCGCACTCACTTCCATACTGGTTGCACCAATTTGTTGTCCCACCATCAATGAATGAGTTCCCCTGCATCTGCTCCAGCATCTGATGTCATTTGTTTTCTTGATCTTAGCCAGTGTGACTGGGGTAAGATGAAATCTAAAAGGCGTTTTAATTTGCATTTTCCTAATCACTAAGGATGTTGAACACCTTCTTAAGGTATTTCTTAACCATTTTTATTTCTTTTGAGAACTCTCTATTGAGATCCATCCCTCATTTTTTAATTGTGTCATTTGTTTTCTTGATTTTTAAGTTTTGGGTTCTCTGTATATTTTGGATATTAGTCCTCTATCAGATGTATAGCTGGTGAAGATTTTCTTCCACTCTGCCAGCTTCCTTTTCAGTTGATAGATTGTTTCCTTTGTTGTACAGAAGCCTTTTAGTTTAATGAGGTTCTGTTTGTCAATTGTTGACTTTAATTCCTACGTAACTGAAGTTGAATTTAGAAAGCCCTTTCCTACACCTGTATTTTTATAGAGTACTGTATATCTGTTCTTCAAACAGTTTTAGGTTTTTTTCTGGTTTCACATTGAGGTCTTAGATCCCCTTGGGATTGACTTTTGTGCAGGGTAATAGATATCAATATAATTTCATTCTTTTACACATGGAGATCCTAGCACCATTTGATTGATGCTTTTTTACCTCCAGTGTGTATTCAGGGCACCTGGTCAAATATTAGGTGGCTGAAATTGCATGCCCTCATGGTTTTGGGTGTTTTCTTTTGCTACAGTGAGCTACGTGTCTCTTTTTCTGTGCAAACATCATGTTGTTTTATGACTATATCTCTGTAATATACTTTGAAATCTGGTATGGCAATCCCTCCAGCTTTGCTCTTTGTGCTCAGGATTGCTACCTGGGCTCTTTTGTGATTCCATATGACTTTTTGAATTTTTTTTTCTATTTCCATGAAGAAAATCATTTGGATTACATTGACTCTATAAATTGCTTTTGGCAGGATGGTCATTTTCACAATATTACTCCTACCAATCCATGGGCACAGGAGGTCTTTACATCCTCATGTCTTCCTCAGTTTCTTTCTTTAAGGACATAAAGTTTTCATTGTAAAGATTTTTAATGTGTTTGGTTAGATTTATGTCTAGATGTATTTTTGAGGCTATTGTGAATGGGAGTGTCTCCATGGTCTCTTTCTCTGATTACTTTTTATTGATAAGTAGAAAGACTAGTGACTTTTGTAAACTGATTTTGTATCCTACCACTTTGCATAAAGTGCTGATCATATCTAGAAGTTTTCTGGTGGAATTTTAGGTATCTCTTATGTATAATAGCATATAATCTGCAAATAGAGATAATTTGACCTCTTCCAAATAGTAACTGTTTAATTTCCTTCTCTTGTCTTATTGCTCTGGAAAGAGTTTCAAGCACTATACTAAAAAGGAGCGGGGATCATGAACAGCCCTGTCAGGTTCCTGATTTTAATGGAAATGCTTCCAGTTTTAGAATGATGTTGGCCGTGGGCTTGTTGTACACAGCCTAATTATGTTGACATATGTTCCCTCCAGTCCATTTCCCTCTGGGCATTTAACATGAATGCATGCTGGATTTTGTCAAAGGCCTTTTCTACATCTATTGAGATGATCATATAACTTTTGTCTTTAAGTCCATTTATGTGATTTATTACATTTATTCATTTATGTATATTGAACAATTCTTCTATCTCTTGATGATTGATGATCTTTTTACTTTAATAAAAGTAATAAATACTTGGGGGAAGGAAGGATAAATGGGATTTTAAGTACTATTCTTACAAGCATCTTATGGGTTTGATGAGAGTAGAGAGATTTAGTGGTTAAGAGCACTGACTGCTCTTGCAGAGGACCTGGGTTTGATTCCCATCACCCACATGACTGTGACTAACAGACTAACAACATTTGGTAATGCTAGTTTTGGGAAATCTGATGCCCTCTTCTAATCTCTGTAGGCACTGCACAACACGGGTACACTTATACACATGCTGGTAATATGCTCATACACATAAGTTAAGTTTAAGTTAATTTAAAAAAGAAAAAGTCCCAGGATAGAAGTGGAGATATGGTTAAGAAGCCCCAGCCTTAGTTGAGGAACTATTGGCAACCCATAGCTATTGGGAGAGGGAAAGTTGGTTTCCTTTAAGGATATCACGCTAGATAGGTTGACCAGGCTCCAGTGGATGGACACACACTGAAGGACAAACTTGGATTGATAGACCTTAATATATGTAACAGAGTACTTGATATCTGATGGGAGGGGGCTATAAAAGGAATGCAGAAAGGGAAAGGGGTCTAAATATAATCAAAATGTATAAAGTCTACACAAAATCAATTTTTAAAAAGTACAGTGAGGGGAAAATGTGCTGGTCGGTTGAGAGCAGCTCCTCCCTCTCACAAAGAGAAAAGCATTCCTCGTCACCACTAGCCAGCATTTTTCCTTCCAATGGCTCTAGAATGCCATTCCCCTACCTTGAAGCAACGGTTGGGCTCTCCTAGAGCCCTCTACCACCACATAGCTCTGTGCTTTCTAATTAGCATAATTCGAGATGGGACCAGATGGCAGGTTGAGCATTGGACAAGGAATTGTTCTGTATATGAATAAGTGCCTACTTAGTGTGTAAGTGGGTTATTAGTGATCTGAAGTGAAAAAATTCAAAACAACACCCACCAGCCATTTGGCACAGCTGTGTCTGTCTAGACATTGCCTGCTAAGAAACCCAGAGTAAAAGACACTTCAGCAGTTAGCCATCAGCAAACGCCGACAGCCCTTCTTGGCACTTCCTTCAAAATAAGAGTAACAATATAAACTTACAAATTTAAACTGTATAATGCCTGAAGCCAGACATTATAACGCAGGCTGTGCAACCACTACAAAATAGAGACTTGAATTTGGCTCTCAGTATTCCAGGGCCAGTGCTGAATCTCTCAGGCTCCAGGAGACATTCACAATGGCCTAGTGTGAGTTTAGGAGTCAGACAGAGGAGACTGGCCTTCTGGTTATGTTGTCTCCTAATGTTGAACCGTGTGTCAGTTCCTCTTCTGTTGCAGAACAACAGTAACACCTGTGACATCGGAGATCTCAGAAATGAAATCAAATAACTAAGCAGAGTGGGTACTTGACAGGATAAGTCCTCTGCCTCCTTCCTTCTCCCTCACCACCAGTAGCCCTCCCCCCTGTGTTTGGGGCCTGGTTAGGTTCATAGATAAGCTTGCAAAGGACAGATGGGGAGCAGACAACTTCTTATCTTCCAGACCTAACTGAATCGCTCCCTTCTGCAGAGAACTGCTCACCTGAGCCACCAGTTTACTGGGCATCTTGTAAGCCAACCCCTCCCTTCAGGGTACAGTCTTGGTAGGTGTGTTAGGTTTCTGTCTCCTGCTGACCCCCTCCTCCCAGCAGCCCTCGGTTGCCAGAATTTCCTTAGGTTGAATTGGGGTTTCTTACCTGTAGAACCCTGTCTACTTTCATCAGCAGAGTCCTGATCGGCGGATGGGCGGAGGGCTGCGGATTGAATGATGCACACACATAAGACAGAGAGAGAGAGACACACACACACTAGGTAGGAGGAAAGGAGAATGACTGATTTTATTGGGAGGCAGCAAGCCTTATATACCCTGAGGGCGGCCTTTGCAGGAGGTTAAAAGTTCAGGTTCTCAGGAGACATCTAGCCACATGACACACACCTGATGTAAACTGAGGAAGTCTGTAAAGGTCAAGTTGTTTACTTCGGAACTGCAACTGACAACATCCTGCTAGCTCTTGGCCCAGAGCCTAGCACTAAGAGAGAAGGGCTGCAGCTGGGCAGACCCTACACTTACCCACTTCCTCATGTCTATTCTGGGATTTTTTTTTTTTCCTGGTTTGAACTTGAATGGGACTTGTGCATGCTGTCACCGTTGCTGTGAGTTCATATCACTAACTGACCAGCTGTCTGGAAAGCTCTGTTTCCTTGTGTTCATCTACCACCTCTGGCTCTTATAATCTTTCCACCCTCTGTTCTGCAGTGATACCTGAGTCAGAAGTTTGATACAGGCGTCCTATTCAGGGATGTCCACTCTGAAGCCTCTTATTCTTTGCACATTGTTGTGGGATTCTGTGTTAATCTCCATATGCTGCATGAGGAAATGCAGAGTTTTTAAGTCTCTGTTATGGTTTATAACTTTGATATCTTTGCAGAGTTGTGGTTAGTTGCATGGCAGTCTCTGTTCTTCCTCCCTCCCTTTCTTTGTTTTTTTGAGGCTGTGTCTCCCTATTACCCCAGATGGCCTGGAACTATGTAGACCAGGCTGGACTGAATCTAACAGAGATCTATCTTTCCCTCAGGAGTGCTGGAATTAAGGCGTATACCACCATGCCCAGCTATGGCATGTGTCTTGATTTAGGATCATTAATAATTCTTTATGACATAATGCAGATGACACTTTCCTGGCAGAGAGACTTCAGAACTGATCTCTTGTCCTTCCCAGCATTCTAAAGGGATATGCAGGTTCCTGGTTTCCTCACTGTTGGTGATATGAGCTCTGCTCACTTGGTGAAGCTGGAGTCTGCCAGGCTTCTCCACTCCAGAGCTACCATCTTCCTTTTTGTAATTAGTATCTTGTGAGAAGCTACTTTCAAACCATGCACAACATCTTGTTGCTTCTCAGACTCCCTCTTGCATGATTTTAGTCATCACTGACACTAGGTCACTCTGAGATTCTTATCTGAATCCATACTTTAAAAATACAGCAAGTTGTCTAAGAATATTAATCCTTTTACATTCCTCATTTAGACTTCCATGCGGGCAGTCTTCTCCCTTCCCTGCCTGTTTTTTTATGCCACTGTGGTCTCGACTCTTAACACAGGCTGTACTCTTTTTATTGTTTATATCAATGTTCAATTCAAGACCTAGTGGATGTCCTCCCGAACTGCTGTGATGTCTCTACCACTTTTTAACATTTCCTCTCGTATGGCAGATTAAATTTCTGCTTTCCTTGCTCCAGCCCTGGAATATTCTATTTCTCCTAGGAGGTCTGGTTCTGTGTAGTAGAGGATGTCATCTCAAATTCATGAGATACTAGGTGAATTCAATGCTTCTGCAGTGTTACCTGTCAGACCATCCACTTGGGCGACATGCACACGTATCTGCCTATCTATCTATCTATCTATCTATCTTCCAGCCACCTATCTATCATCTGTCTATCCTCTACTGTCTGTCTATCTACTTATCTATCATCATCATCTATATGTCTATCATGTACCTCTATTCTATCTATCATTTACTTATCAACCAATCATTTATCTATCTATCCTATAATGGGTTTCATAGTCTCACTATGCTAGATTTATCTGTGTGTGTGTGTGTGTGTGTGTGTGTGTGTGTGTGTCTGTGGTATATGTGTGTGTGGTAAAAGTGAGGGTGTCCTGCTGTATCATTTTCTTATTATGTATTTTGATTTTTACATTAATTTATATTATGTATGCATGCCATAACTTATGTGTTGGGGACACCTTGTGGGAACCTGTTCCCTCCTCCCACCATGTAGGTCCCGGGGATTGCACTCAGGTGGTCAGGCATGTTCGCAAGTGCCTTTACTCACTGAGCCATCTCACCTATCCATGCCTTCTTCTTTATGAGACAGGGTCTCAGAGTGAACTGGAGCTAAGCTGAGGGCCAGCTAACCAATGATGCTCCTGTCTCTCCTGGTTCTCTGCAAGAGTGGTATGTGCTCTTATCTACTGAGCGTCTCTCTAGCCTGTGGGGATTAATTGTTTTTCCTGGGTAATTATGTTATCCAAAAATTTTCTGTTGAAATTATTCTGACAATTTCTTTGTGTTTCTCCCTTTCTCCCACCTGTCTCTGTCTCGCTCCCACCACCCCCAGTCCCCATCAATATCAGGGATTAAGCCTAGATTATCCCACCTGTTAGAAAGGGCTCTGTTACTGAGCTGTATCTCCAGCCCTCTCTTTTTGTTTTGTGACGTCTCACAAGGTTTTCTAGGGTGACTTTGAACTAGCTCTGTAGCCCAGGCAGGGCTTGAACTTGTGTTCCTCTTGCCTCAACCTCATGAGTAGCTGAGATTACTGTGTGAATGTTAATTTGATTTTGTCTTCTGTCTCAGGGCTCTGACCTATCCTTATTCTTATTTATCCTAAGCATGTGAAACAATAACATGATTCTTAACACTTGAGTTCCTCACAAAGTTCTGCTCAGAGACTTTAGTTCCCCTCAGAGTTTTCTCTTTCCACCTCGTTCTCACGGAGGTCCCATAGAAAACCAACCCTAAAAGTCCCTGGTCTAACCCACTATAATAAATTTTGTACGCATATGCAGAGAGATGCCTACGTTTTTGTTTCCCTCTCTTACCACTTCTACCGACTTTCCTTTGCCCTGGTAAAGAACATTTTAGAACTGAATTGAGTTTGGGTCACTTTTGCCTTATCTTCCCACTTTCCACATGTCCCTGGTCCCCTGTGACTTAGAGAACTCTCAGAATGCTAAATTCACAGAGGTGAAACTGTATTTAAAAGTAAGACAGGTGTTGATTGTAACAGAAGGTCTTTGTCCTCTGTTAGACATTCTGAACTAAGAATCCCACGTGTAGCTAAAACCCAGAACGTATGGTAACTCCCACCAAAGCCCAGGCTGAGGTTTAAGAGTAAACCCCTGCCAGGTGTCCTTTCCTGTTAACAGTACCAGGCACCCAGAGACAAAATAATTAAGCCTGAAACAGGCAACACCATGGATTTCCCCTCTAAGTTTTCAGTGTTCAGCAAAGTCAAGCAGGCGGCCTTTCTATACAAGACTGTTACTGTCAACCAAGTCCAGCTTTGCGGACGGCAGTTTCTTGGGAGAAAGAGCAGACTGTGCTTTTCCTTCAGGTAACAGGATGCACCTGTGCAGAGCTCCAGCCTGCAGGCTGCACAGTGCAGCTGTTTTGTCTCAACTGGAAGGAGCTAGATTTCTGCTGAGGGGATGTGTGGGGAGGACAGGAACTGGAGCAGTGGCTTCGCACCTGTCTGCCCACTTCCTAGAAATCCTCTCAGGAACTGCCGAGGGCCAGGAAAGACCTGAGTAGAATTTATGTCAGTTACTTAGGGCTGAGCAGGTGGCTCCTGAATTCTGGCATGGACAAACCTACTGCCAGGTAGGAGGAACACAAGTGAGCAAGAAGCATGAAGAATTCAATTACCGTAGGCCATGGCCACCTCCCACCCTTCCAGTCATCCTGAGTACAAGTTACCTCTGACTAAACCAGACCTACTCTGCTGGGACCATGTCCCTCTCAGATTTCAGAAAAAAAGATCTGCCTATGCACAGAGAGCTATAGGAAACCTGTTATCCTGACTATTATGTGTGTGTATGAGAGAGAGAGATTGAGAGAGAGAGAGAGAGAGAGAGAGGGCTGAGCCTAGAGTCTCCTGTGTTCAGTAACCACCCCACAACCAAGCTGCATCTCTGAGCCTTCTTTTTACTTTCTATTTTGAGACACTAAGTTGTCCTGGCTACTCTTGAACTCACTCTGTAACACAAACAAGCCCCAAGTTTGTGATCCTCCTGCCTCAGCCTCTTGAGTAGCTTGTACTACCAGGCCCAGCTGTTCTGACCATCTGGAGTAGAGGCTGGAAAGTGAGGACCGCCTTGTATCCCTGTCACTCTGTTGGACTCAGCGCTGAAGAGCGTTGCACGCTAGGATGGTCCAGCTGGAGCACGGACAGTCCTTCATAGATGCAGTCAAGGAACTGTCTCCAGTAAGGCTCCCAGAGAACCAATGGTCTGGACTTTTTCTAGCCATGCCAGGAGTCAGAACTGCAGCAGAAATAGAATTTTCTCAGAGGGCTCTTGGCTGGCAGCATGAATGAAGGTCTACCTCTTGTGCCCACAGTGATAGCTAGAGCAGCCATCACCTTGTGTGGAATGTGGTACAGAGGACACAGTTTAGTCAGAGCTATATAGGAGCACATCCGGCCTCTGACTCCGCCTCCATGAGCCCATCCAGACAGAGGGACACATTAACAGCACCATCTCCTCTCAGGATTATAGCGTGGAAATCATTGTAGCATGCTCTGGAAATAACGGATTCAAGAACATTGCAGGAAATTCAGACTACCCTTGAAAGATGTTTCCTCCCAACTACACAGATGGGGAATTAGGATGTGGTCATAGCCCCATCTTGTGCTATAGATCTACCTCAGGAATTCACCAAGCATCTGCTCTGTGCGTAGCTCAGAAAACAGGCACACCATTGCTGCCCACCAGAATCAATCATTAGGAAGGCAGAAATCAACAGTTGGGGAGCACAAAGTCAGCATGACCTGGGAACCAGCATGGGGAATGTGATATAAAAACTGTGTTTTGAAGGGAGAGCAGGGTCTAGTGAGACTGAGAGGGAAGGGGAAACACACCGCAGGCCTTCCACCACTTCCATCATTTGGGTAAATTTTGAGCAGAATCATTTTTGCATTGCAATGTTAGTTATTTCTCAGAAGCACCTTTGATTCCACATTAGGCTACTGGTTTGAAGAGGTGCAAGGTGGCAGAGAGTTCACAGAGTTAACCTGGGTCTGGGCACAGGGTCAGTGGTCAAGGGAATACAGTATCCCTACAGCCCTCTCCTGGATGGTTGGGAAATACTTGTCCTAGATGCCACAAATGAGAACACATGGACTTGGGAGGGTCCCGGGATTAACCAGGACTGCCCTGGGCTCTTTATGATGCTCTGATGATGAAGGTGAAGGATTAGACAGTGGCTTGGTAAGTTTTACAACAGCCGGGTTTGAATGCTTTGGAAATGGATGGAGACCACCCAAGGCAGAATATTCTTCCGGGGCTCTTACTGGTGTTTGTATTCCATAGATGTATCTACAGAAGCCATTCTGAAACTCTTTGGAGAATACTTCTTTAACTTCTGTAAGAGGTCTGGCTATGACAGGATGCTGCGGACACTGGGAGGAAACCTCACAGAGTTTATTGAAAACCTAGATGCCCTCCACAGTTACCTGGCTCTGTCTTATCAGGTAAGGCCATCTGGGCGCTGTCTTGGTGGTCCTGAGAAGGCAAAGGCCCTCTCCAGCGTCTCCAGCAGAGGAGCTGGCACAAGGGAATGGTATCCCCGCTCTCAAGCCATAGAATCCCTGGTCTCTGGTTTCTGTGGGTCCAGGAGATCTAGGGGGCAAGAAGGACCGTAAATACCTATTGTCTTCCTTCAACCGGTTGTTAAAAAGAACTCCAGCCTTTTGGTAAGTGATGGCCTCTTCCACAGCATGGAAGTGTCCTTGGGATGAATCTGGGGCACCCATCACAATGGGAGCAAAGGCTGGGAAATAGGCTACTGTGATGGATTTCTGAAGTCTCTCCTCAGGACTCCTGGGCTGGTGAAGCTGATAAATAGCTTATGCAACCAGATCCAGGCTATTCAATCTTAGATGAAGAAGATTTAGCAGGGCCAAGAGCCAGAACAGGTAGTCATCCAACACTGCTGGATGGATCAAGGGGGTGACTGACTGAGGGTGTTGAGAAATGAATTTTCCTTCTGGAGTTCATGCCTAACTTTTTTCTTTGTAGAGATTATTAGAAATTCAGATTCCTAGACTCTCCTATTAGATGTAAAAAATGCTTTACTATGAAGATGTGGTATTCATCCATGTCATAATAATAGTTTATTAATTTATGTAAAATAATTTTAGGGCCTTTTATAACTTACTAGACTCTTTCTTCACTCTGTATTTTGTGTTCATTAGCACTGTGGTGGGGTGGGACTACATATATTCAAGTACACTTTAATGATTACGAGGAAAAAAAAGAAAAGTATTTTTTTTACTTTTCAGATGAAGACTTGGAGGTTTAAAAATCTTAATCACTTTCAAATAGAGTGAGTTCTTGAGACTATTCTGTTAGGGTGTGTAATTTTTGAAGACAGAAAGGAGTGTGCATGTGTGTGTGTGTGTGTGTGATGTATGTGTGTGTGTATTGGCATGTGGGTGCCATTGCACACGTGTGGAGATTAGGGGCAACCTGGGACATCAGTGCTCACTTTCTACCTTATTTGACATAGGGCCTCTTGTTTGCTGTGCACCAAGCTGGCTGGACGTGGAGCTTCCGGGGCTGTCCTGTCCCATCTTGCTGTAGGGATGCTGAGATTACAGATCATAATACCTGCCTGGCTTTAAGTAGGTTCTGGGGATTTAAACTCAGGTCCTCATACTTGCATTGAGTCATCTTCCCAGCCCCTATATATTTTTTGACCACTTACCATGTATGAAGCACTTTTTAAGACATTGAATACACAGACAAAAACAAGAGCCAAATAATCTTCGTCACTGTGATCCAGAAGAGGTTTTCAGAAGCAGTGGTTCCCCCCCTCCCCGCTTTCTTTCTGTCTATTCATTATGGCAAGTTCTAAAATTAGAAGAATTTATATGGCAACTTCCTATCATATTTCTTCACCAGGGCACAATAAGCAGGATATGAAGAAATATTGTTAGGCTCCTTCAATAAACAGGAATATTTAAAAAAATTATTTATTTTATTTTGCCTGCATGTATGTAGGCACACTCATTCATACAACGTGAAGGAGCCCAGAAGAGAGCATTGGAGTCCCTGGAACTGGAGTTACGAATGGTTGTTAGCCACCATATGGGTGCTGGGAACTGAACCTGGGTCCTTTGTAAGAACAGGCAGTGCTCTTAACCACTGGGCCGTCTCTCCAGCCCCAGAATGAATATTTTTTAAATATATCATCTTTCATCTGTAATTTGGCTAATAAATGGAGTCATAGTTCCAGAGAAATACTGATATTCTTCTACTTAATCATTAACTTCACCTTATTTTGGAATGTCTTTGTTTTGGCCTATTATGAATTAAAGTGAAAGGAACTGTGGTTTTTAAGTATCCAATCCATTTTTTAAAACATTTATCCATCTATTTACGTGTATTTGTTTGTTGTGTCTGTATGTGTGTATGCACTTGTGGTGGCAGGTGCATGAGCCTGTGCACACTTGTGGAGGCCAGAAGAGGTGTCAGATGTCCTCCTGTCACTCTCCACCAATTCCTTTGAGGCAGGGTCTCTCTCTGCACCCAGGGCTCATATGTTTTCGTTGGGGCTGGAAGCCAGCAAGCCCCCAGCAATCTTCCGTCTGTTTTTCGTGGCTCTGGGGTTGCAGGTATGTACGGGATTCCTTGATTGTTAAATGGCTGCAGGGAATTTGCAGGTCTTTGTGCTTGCACAGCAAACTCTCTTACCCATGGAACCACCACACCATCCCAAGTCCGTTATTCTTATACTCACTCCTTCCACCCTTCCTCTGAAAGTCAAATGCTTCCCTGCCCTCCGTATGCCAAAATCATATTACTAGAGAAGCAATAGAATAAATGTCTTTGGGAATAGGATATATGAGGCATTCTCCATTAGTGAAATAAACAAAATATTTTTAAGTGTTGTAACATATAATTTGGGATAAAACATATACCATGGTACTTGATGGCTATGTTGTACTTTAAAGTATTACAGTTTTTCTCTTTAGTAAAATAATAAGATAAAATAATGCTGTTTCTCCTTAAACTGTATATTCCTCATTATCACTATGCCTTTAAGCTTATTTTCGTTGTTTCACTTGGTTTTGTTTTTTTGTTTTGTTTTGTTTTGGAAACAGGTTCTTGCTACGTAGCCCAGACTGGGTTTGACCTTACCATCTTTGTGACTCAGTCTCATGTGTACCTGGTCCAATCTTGTTATTTTTTAGCTGACTTTCATTGACTGCTAGTTATGTGGTGCATGTTGTGGCATGTAACTTAGAAATATTGATGGATGCTTTTAACACACGTAAGATCAGCTGTTCTTATCATCCCACTGTTACAGATCAGAAAACTGAGGTTCAGAAAGGCCAAGGAACTGACCCTCATCACCCAGCCTGTGGTGACTGAGCTAGAGCCTAAACCCAACTTTCTGTCCCCAGATACTGTGCTCTGTGCTCCCAGACTGTTTGTCTTTATGTTTCTTTGTCCTAATTATGCACATTTTAGAAAAACCTTATTTTAATCAAAACATAAAAGTATAACTAAAATATCATATGTAGAGTTGGAGACACTGACTAGAATTCAGAGCATGAACTTCTGCTGTGTTTCTGGGGGATGTGTGGCCTAGGGAAGGGTCCAGGCCGGCCAGAATCCAAAACACAGCCACCTGTGTTATTTTCCTTTCACCAGGCAAAATCTGAATATGCTTTTAAATTTTTTCTTTTGCTGTATTTTTTTATATATGCTTCTTCAAATCCTCTTTAGTCAAGATGTAAATGCTGGGGCTAGATGTGTGGCTCAGTGGATAAGAGAGCTTACTCTGCAAGCACGAGAACCCAGGTTCTAATTCCCTGCACCCACATAAAAATGCCATGCTGGCTGTGTGTGCCTGTAACCCAGGAGGAGCCCAGAAGCTTTTTAACCAGTCTGTCTAGCCAGAGACAGTGGGGTGGGAGTGCAGTGAGATAGCCTGTCTTAAGGAAATAAGTTATAGAATGATAGACACACTTCTCTGCCCTCTGCAGTGAGCACATGAGTGTGCAGATCCTTCCATACACACGTGCAGACACACATGTGCACCACACATACCACACATACACATACCCCAAAATGAGATGTAAATACATATACATACTAACACAGACATCACACACATGCACACACACACCAAAAGAAATATAAACACATATATGTACATTTTTGTCCACTAACATACTTTTGGAAATATAAAACGAATATTTTAAAATTTAAAAGAAACCTTTTTCACTAACAGCCCTTCACTATGAAGAACAGCGGACCACTCCACCTCTTTCCTAACTCAGAGCAAAGCTCTGTGTCCAGGTGTTGAGTTGCTGCTGATTGGGGAACCCCTACTTGTTCTCTGAAAATCCCCAGGTACCCTTAACCCACAAACCTGTCATGAGATGGCCATATTGAAATGTCTGTAGTTATATATGGACATAGGTTTCTTCTGGTGTGTTCTTAAGGGTTCTGTTTTCCAAATGTGAAACCTGATGCCAGAGATAGAACCAACCTTCTAGAACAAAACTGAGTTGATTCCTTTCACTTGCAAGGTCCTCCCAGTCTCTGATCTTGCTGCAAGTGAACGTGCTCACTATTACTTGGTCGCAGGCCAAGCGTGGCAGAGACTCACGAAGGTCTGCCAGGACTCGCAGCAGCTGACCTTTAGGGTGTGGGTAGAAGCAGCCCAGCCTACTGTTAAGGCTCGTGGGGGCTCAGCTGGGGTTCTGTCATTCACCTCACTTTAACTTCCCTGAGCCTCAGTTGCCCTCTGTTTAAAATGGAGTAATAACTGCTGTACGGAGTTGTCTGGGGTCTAGATGCAATGCAAACTCCCCTGTACAGAGGAGCTGAAAGCGTGGTGTTGAGTGGATGGAGGGGTGAGAGAACATAGTTCTATGTGCTACAATGGACAAGTGCCATTGTTTCACAAACCCTTTAAACAATAATTTATGCCTAGCTATACTGTTCTTGGATATATACTAGAAACCATTATGTTAAGCAAAATAAGCTAGATTCAGAAAGCCAAATGCCACATTATCTCTCATATGCAGAACCTTAATTTAAAATTATGTATATGTGTTCATATGTATGTATATGTGTGTGTGCTTATATGTGTGTTGGAGTCCCAGCGTAGAAAGGGGATCATGAGAGGAGAGCAAGAGATCTTAGGGTAATGGAATGCATGAAGTAAGAAACTAGAAGGCTCTAACAGAAGGAGTCAGATGAAGGGGCTGGAAGAGCAATCTGGGAGGGGCACAACTGAGAACAAAGTGTAATGACACATATGTATGGTGATGGCCTGATGGAGCTCAGGTTTTGTATGCTAACCTAAAAAATTAATTTTAAATATATACCATTAGCCTATTAAGAATTGTAATATAACAACTTGTGCCCTGGGCAAACGTGCTCTGTTTTAATTAGGAGATGAACGCACCATCATTTCGTGTGGAGAGAGGAGCCAACAGGGAGATGCTTCTGCATTACTACTCAGACAGGAGAGGCCTGTGCCACATCGTACCAGGTAGGAAATGGATTAGCCCACCCCAGAGCTCTGAGGACACAGGGAGTGTGGAAGGCCACCCGTCTGGCCACAAACCAGCTGTGAGGTTGGCACTCCATCTCTTCCAATGGTTGACTCTTTGTTCCTCATGATTCACAAAGATCTTTAGCTTTTAGAATAATTTCCAGAATGCCAAAACATAGAATGCTTTTTAACACTTTACACACATTTATGACAACTCTATAGAGATTTTGCATCTGCTCTTTTTAAAAACATGAGCATTCTAGAAAAGGCTTGCATTCATGGTTTCACATAGTCTTTAAAACCATGTCTTAGGACAAATTTAGGCTGGTTTTGTTTTGTTTTGCTTGGATGCTAGAGATTGAACCCAGGGTGCTCTGCATTCTAAGCACACGCTCATGTATATCTCTAGCCGCTAAAGTCCTATCTCAAAAGGTTGAAAGATTTTTCATACTGTAATCATCTTAACTGGCTGCCTGTTGCATTTCTATTGTTGCTGAGCTCTGCTGATGTAAGCAATATGGTAGTGAGCACCTTCCATGCATGATTTCCCCATATTTTGTATTTTAACCCTGAGATAGATTCCCAGAACGATACTTTTGAAAACATGATCTTTAATGCTTTTACAACTGAATTTTGTTTCTTTTATTTCCAGATTGTCTTCCATGAGTTAAATATTTTCCTGAACTAAAAACATAAATAGACGTTGTGGTGGTTTGAATGGGAATGTTCCCCATAGGCTCCAAATATTTGGACACTTGGTCCTCAGTTCGTGGTGCTTTGGGTCATGGAACCTTTAAGAGGCGAGGCCATTGCTGGGGGTGGGCTGTGAGAGTAGGTAGCTTGCCCACTTCCAGTCTGGCCCTCTCTACTTCCTGTGCCTGCTTGAAGATGTGAGTGCTCAGCTCTCTATTCTGGCCACCTCTGCGGCCACACCTCCCTACCTTGATGGACTCTTACCCTCTGGAACTGTAGTAAGCCCAATAAACTCTTCCTTCTGTAAGTTGCCTTGGTCAAGGTGTTTTATCTCAGCAGCAGAAAAGTAACTGGTACAGATGTTAAAGTATCCAGACATGTATTTCTTAAATCTCTGTGTTCTCTTTTCCCCTGTCTTAGGATATCTGTCTTGAGGCAGGGTCTGGGCTTGGTGAGCTGAGGCAGTTCATCAGAGGTTGCTCAATTGGATGTTTTGATGATTTTTGCCAACACGCCCTTCTGCCCTCACCCATCCGTGGGTGTGCTTCTGCTGCAGGTATCGTTGAGGCTGTGGCTAAGGACTTCTTTGACATTGATGTGGTCATGAATATCCTTGACATGAATGAGGAAGTGGAGAGGACAGGGAAAAAAGAACACGTTGTGTTTCGGGTTGTTCAGAAGGCTCGCAGGCGGACAAGGAGTGCAGAGTCAAACAGGTTACGAGACCATCAGGACATTCAGAGAGATCAAGAGGTAATGGGTGTGCTGTGTCTTCATGAAATACTTCGCCCAAGGAGGGCTACTTATCTGGAACAATCTATGCCCACAACACAACTTTAATAGTAGAGATTAAGGCAAACTTGCCCCAGCCTGGCATTACTGACACAGTGGGCCAGATGATTCCTGGTTGTGATGGGCTACACTTTGTGCTGTTGGATCCTTCACCACACCCAAGGCATCTGCTTATTTGGTAAAACAGAACTCTGCTCCCTTAGCTGTACTAATTAAAATTATCTCTAGGCATTGCCAGTGTCCACTGGGGATTAAAATATCACACCTCACTGAGAATTCAAAATTAAAGTTAACTCAACATGAAATGTGGATATACTTTAGCCTGAAAACTGTTCACCTTTAAAAATGTCTGAACTGGACATGACAACTTATACTGGTAGTGCACTTGGGCGGCTGAGGCAGGAGGATTTATATGAGTTTGAGGCTAGACTGGGCCCTGCCCTTATTACCTAAGGAAAGCTATTTCTTGTTCATAGGGCTGGAGAGATGGCTCACCCGTTAAGAGCCCTGACTGTTCTTGCAGACCCAGGTTTAAATCTCAGTACCCACATTGTAGGTAACAGTTGTCTATAACTCGAGTTCCAAGGGATCCCATGCCCTCTTCTGTCTTCTACGACATTGCATGATACCAGTATACTGACAAACATGCAGGCATAATATTCATATACATAAAATAAATAAAGTTCAAAAATAATTTTGAAAAAGAAGCTTTTCACGTGTTTTCCTTTCACAGTTAACTAGCCCCTGTTGTACATTCTTAGTATCTACAAATCTTTTGTTACTGCAAACAGTCTCCAGTGAACATCTTCCCATATGCCTTTTCTGTAATTTGTATTTTAATCTTGAGATACAGTACCATAATAACACTTAGGAAAACATGATCCTTAGTGTGTTTATAATGAAATTCCCCTTAGTATTCCCTTAAGATTTTGTAAAACTTTCTTGCTGCCTTTGTAGAGAGACAGAAGGAGGACAACTAGACAAGAACTCTTGGGCATCCTAAGCTCTTGAGAGAACTGATCCTGCAAGCCCTCACACTGTCCTCTAGCCATGGATGTTCTCGATATATAAAGATGGGCCCAGGTGAGCAGGCAGAGCTTGCTGCTCTCCAGTCCCGTGACCAGGTATCTCTGTTTCTCCCCCTGCCCTCTGCAGGCTCTCCAGGCAACTTTTCTTAGGATGAAGGAGAAATACTTGAGCATCTCTGTTTGCCCAGGGGAGAAATCCCATTGGGATGTTGTAAGGGGAATCGTCCTGCTTAGGAAAGGTGAGTGAGCCATTCTCCCAGCTCTCAGATCAGCAGGCTGCCTGTTTTCAGAGGAGGCAGTCCCTGTACACAATAAGGAAAAGCTCTCTGCAATTTTAATGCCTCTGATCTCTGCAAAGCTCGGATTTGGCAGCTATAATTTTTAATTTTAAATAGGAGAGTCTAACTCTCCATGTTCCGGCCCTTTTTTCATGAGTGTGTGTGCTGGGTAACTTGGAGACACTGTGCACCTGTAATGAGGGTGTGTACTGGCTTAAAAGCAGTCCCTTCGGGGACTGTGAAGAGGAATTTGGGTGCAGACAGACTGGGCTCTTCTGAATCTAAGCCTTTTTGATTGAGATGCCTTTCTGGACTAGAAATCTGTGGGTGAGAACCATGACCAGCCAGTAGTGCAAAGGACAGCAGGACAAGAGCCAAGAAGGCAGATTTCTGGCTTTGTCCCTGAAAAGCTGTAACACTGAACAATGTCTTCCATCTTTCCATTTGCCAAATGAAGGCAGTAATCTCTCTGCAGTGGTTCTTGGGGCACCGAACTGGTCTGACAGCCAGCAGTAACACTGGAGTCTCAGTTAGGATTCTGACCCAGTGAAGAAGGGAGCTGGATGCTCCTGGTAACAGACGAGTGGGTCAAATCAGGGGCACCTGGGAGAAGGTCTGCAGCACTCAAAGAGCGGCGTTCCGAGTCCTTCAAGCTGTAGCAAATGAGTCAAACACAATTGACATCCTTTGTCTAGGAGATTTTCATATCAAAAAGGCTCTATTTCGAATCTGCACCCCCTGCCAAATAAGACTGTTGGTTACATTTTCACGTGCCACCCCAAACTGTCAGTCTAAAAAGCCCCATGGCAAATGTCCCCGCCGCCAGGCCGGGTGTGCACACTCTCCTCCTCTGCTGGCTCATTGTCTGCCTGTCACTGCTACAATGCCGACTCTGTTTTCATGGTGAGACATACTCAATTGGCCCAGAAACTCTTCACCAGTGGGCAGAAACTTGGCAGGGGGCAGGAGGGCTTCTCAACCTGGTCGCAAGTTTTCTGTTTGTTTTAATTTGGAAGAAGAATGGCCATGGCCATCTGGAGAGGCCGCGGGGGCCCTGCTGAGGAGAGGGGCTCACACTTTGCCTGTGACACATTTAAGATTCTATCCCTGTCTCCAGCACGGCTCTGTGTGATGGTCACAGCAGGCCTTGCCATTCATTAGTGCACTCCCCATTCCAGGGTACCTCAGGGACACCTTCCGGGCCGTCTATCCCGAGAGACTGTGGATTGAAGAGAAGACTTTCTGTGATGCTTTTCCTTTCCACATTGTCTTTGATGAAATGGTGAGAGGCCCTCCCCATCTGAGGTTAAGCCAGGGAGGGGAGGCCTAATTTACAGTCGGTATGGCTGGTGGGGACTTAAGTTCTTAAGTTCATCGGGTTTGTGAGGTGAGACTAGGCTTCAGGGAAGTTTGAAGCAGTGAATGAGTGGGTGGATTATGATCAGAAAAAAAGGCCAGAGTGAAGAGACTTTAAAATTCACTCCGGGGGCTGGACAGACAACGGCTCAGCAGTTAAAAGCACTGGCTGCTCTTGCAGAGGACTCGGGTTCAATTCCCAGCACCCACATGGTGACCAACAACTTCCTATAACTTCCAGTTCCAGGAGATCTGACACCCTCTTCTGGCCTCCTCAGGCATTCTATGATATGGGTGTACTTACATACAAGCAAAACACTCATACACATAAAATATGTCAAAAAAACATTTAAAATTAACTCCATGAAGAAATGTAGGAACACAGTCTATAACCATCGTCCTAGCAATGGCCTGCCACCATCCTTGTGACACCACAAATGTCTGGACCTCATTATGCTTCGCCTTCCCTTTCTGCATCTTAAGTGGGGCCGCGGCCTCTGCTCACCTCCTGCTCTGTTCTATGGCGGTGTGAGCACGACCACTTAAATTTAATTGCTATTGATTTCCTGGGATAAAATATCTTTCAACTGGGAAACTGGGTGTGATGATGCACATCTGTAATCCCAATGCTCAGAAGGCTGGGGCAGGAGGAACAGGAATTGAGTTGAAATTCAGCCTGGGCTACAGAATGAGAGACCTGTCTCAAAGCAAAAAAAAAAAAAAAACAACAAACAAACAAACAAAAAACTATATATATATAGATGATACATAACGTCAACTGAATTGATTTTTAATTCACTCAAAGGGCGAGTAGGCAAAATGAGTTTGGTCAAAAAAATTTGCACTTCCAGCTCTTTATGATGCTTCGCTCATATTTATTAGATACTGTATAAATAACTGCTACCAACTGACTGCTAGACATGGGATCTATGAAATTTACCCACTTGAGGGTAGTATACCCACAGAGAGGATATGTTATAAAAGATCTAAACAAACACTCCTACATGGAAGCAACTCAGGGTTCTAAATCAGTGACTGCTGTGCTTTCTCAGTGTCACAAATGTGATTATTACTGATAGAATTAATATTTTAAGTTCTAATCTACTTAAAAATATTTATTTATTTATATTTTATGTGTATGGGTGTTTTTTCCTGCTTGTGTGTAAGTACACCCATGTTGTACAATGCCTGTAGAAGCTAGAAGAGAGGATAGGTGTCCTAGAACTGGAGTTACAAATGGTTGTTACCTGCAATGTAGGTGCTGGGAACCAAACCTGAGATCTCTGCAAGAGCAGCTAATGCTCTTAATCACAGAGCCATCTCTCCAACCCCTCTAATTTACTTTAAATACTCCCTTTTCAACTTTTAGATATAGGATAACAGCCATTTTAATGATACATGAGACTGATTCTTATAGCCTGACACAGTCCTCACAGTTTGCAGAGTTAAGTCTCCCAGACACTGTACTGATGCTGGCGAAGTACCTGTGTCTCGCATTCTCCTGTGTGAGCCCTAGAGAGAGCAGGGAAGCCTCACCCAGCCTCTTGATGGGCTAGCAACAGGCTCAGAATTTGCTAGTTTATGACAGGGCCGGGGGAGAGGGGATCTATTACAGGAAGGAACTGTTGGCCTTGTTGAGAGCCCTAACATCTCTTGTCAATCAAAATTGGCTTCTACACACTCCCAGCCTACGGCATTTCCTTTCCAATGTTACCTTTGAATGGTTTAAAAAAAATGAGAGTGGGGGTGGGGTGGGGTGGCAGACACCTTTAATCCCAATACTCAAGAGGCAGAGGCAGGTGAATCTCTGTGAGTTCCAGGCCAGCCAGGGCTAAGACCCTGTCTCAAAAAGACCAAAAACCTGTGATGTTTACTACATTACTGACCCTCTTTGCCTCCTGTGAGTCACAACGCAGAGCTAAAACGTCCTATGTAAGTGAAAGTTGACAGTAGAAGTTGCTTTCTGTCTGACATGTGTCCTCTGTGAATAGCTGAGGGTCAAGCAAGCTGGAGCGAGTATTCAGAAATTCATCCCAGGACTCCAAACCCAGAAGATTCAGTTAGACAAGTATTTCTCCATCATTCACCCTCAAGTCACCTTCAGCATTTCCAGCATCTGCAAGTTTATCAACAGTCAGTTTGTCCTGAAGACAAGGAAAGAAATGATGCCTGAGGTGTGGAGGAACCGGCCTGCACTCAAGCTCCGGGGTAGGTGCTCATTGCCTTCCTTTCCTCTCCTGTGCAGACTGCTCAGAAGAGGAGCAGCATTCTGGGCTGCTGGCGCGTTCCTTTGATCTCAGCAGAGCCAGAGCCAGGCAGATTTCTGTGTTTGGAAAGGCAGCTTTCCAGCTTCCCCCAAACAGGACAGGGATTACATTAAGAGTTGTCTGACATTTCTACTTAGCCTGATCCTCAGTAAACAGCATTATATTTATTTTTTAATAATTTCTGGTTTAGACATAAATGGGCTATGTAATAAATGTATGTATACATATAAACATACTAAATGTGTGTGTGTATATATATATATATATAAAACACGGTATGATAGAGCTATACTGTATACTACAATATGTAGCTATAAATTATATAATATAAAATGATGGTCTCTATTAAATAAGGTAATATTGATATCAATTTAATGTCTATCTTCTATATGGCAACAAGCTCCTCTGACCTGTTAGGGAATACATTCTCTCTTTGTTATGATTATGATAAAATTCATGTAACATAGTCTTTGCCGTTTTATCATATATGTTTTCTACACTGCAGGAGGTTCATATTAAGGATAATCACAATTTTGACATCCATCACCACTACCCATCTCCAGAACATTTAAAAATTCCTATAAAACTGAAATTCTATACCAATTAAGCAATAACTTCCCAGTCCTCTGCCCTCCACTTCGTGGCAAATGGCGCTCTACCTTCTGTCACTATGATTTTGACTCTTCTATGTACTTAGTGAACATGGCATCGTGTAGTATTTGTCTCTCTGTGACTGGCTCATTTCCTTGTCTTTTGGGGTAAATATTCTAGTATTCCATTCTCTTTACGTATTCATCTGTCGATAGCCCTTGGGTCTCTCCCACCATTAGGCTACTGGGAATATTTATGAACATAGGTGTCCACTTATCCTCGTTGAGTTCCAGATTTCAATTCTTTTGAGTGTATCAAGAGATGGCATTGCTGGATCATAGGGTAATTCTATTTTTAATTCATTGAGAAGCTGCCATACTGTTTTGTGTAGCTGCCACACTACTTCATCTATTAATAATGCACAAGGGCTCCGATTTCTCTAAGTACTCACAGACACTACTTTCTGCCTTTTATAAAACAGCAGCCATTATAAGGAGTGTGAGGTGTTCTTTTGTGGGTTCTATTGATTTATTTGTATTTCCTCATGACTAGTGACTTTAGGTATCTTTCCTCATTCTTATTGCATATACTCTTTCCTTTTCATTTTTTATTTGTTATTTCTAATTTACTTACATGGGTGTTTTGCCTATATGTATGTAAGTGCATCACAAATAAATAAATACACAAATAAATGAAAAGGCCTACACAAATAAATAAAAATGCCAGGCTTAGTGACTCACACCTTTAATCCCAGCACTCAGGAAGCAGAGGCAGGTAGCTCTCTGTGAGTTCAAAGCCAGCTTGGTCTACATAGTGAGTTTCAGGTTAGCTGGGGCTATAGGGAGACTCTGTCTCAAAGAGAACAAAAAAATAAAAAAATAAAAATAAGTAAGTGCACGACATATGTGCAGTGCTCATGGAGGCCTGAAAGGGGAGTTTGATCCCCTAAAGCTGGAATTGTGGACGGTTATCAGGTGCGCGATGTGGATGCTAGGAATTGAACTCAGATTTTCTGCAAGAACAAGAAGTGCCCTTAAATGCTCCAGGTCCCCTATTTCTTTCTTCTTAGGAAAGTCTCTCTCTATGCAACCCAGGTTGCCTCTAAACTCATGATCTTCACAGCCTTTCGCTAGCTTCAATTATGAATATGAGCTATCATGCTCAGTTCTTCTAGTCTATTTCTTCAAATTTTAGTGAAATACTTATTCAAGTCTCTTGTCAATATTTTACTCATGTGTGTGTGTGTGTGTGTGTGTTTGAACTGTTGTGAGATAAATGAGTTACAAATGTTTTCTTTCCTTCTGTGGGTTGCCCCTCACTCTTTTAACTGTGTCTCTGATGCACAGAAGTTTCAGATTTTAGCATCATTTAATTTATCTATTGTTCTCTTCTGGCTGCACTTTTGTTGCCATAGCCCAGAAATCAGTACCTACACAATGCCATTTCTCTCTATTTTCTCTGAAGAATTTCATAGTTTGAGCTCCTATGTTTAGGTCTTTGATTCATTGTGAGCATTCTTTTGTATGTGTTGTAAAGGGCACACACCTTGAGCTGCCTGTTAGACTGATGGTCAAGGTTGAGCTCAGTGTAGCTTGGGTTAACTGTAGAATGGAGTGATAAGAAGATGTAGCTGGCCTATGAAGACTTGAGTTTTATCATGCAACTGGACCAGATTTGAGGTTTGGAGTGACCAGTCTGGAAGCCTGTTAAGAATGGATCATGGTTTAGAGAAAGTACCCTGAAGCAGGTGCAGGCCACTGCTGGGGGGCAGGGATGAAGGTCGGGGTATGAAATGAACTCGGGCGGTGGCATTCAGAAAACAGATTTGCATTATGATTAAGACAGGATAAGGTGACTAGGTGCGATGGTTGAAACAACAATAGGATAGTTATTAGCATCTTTAGATAACTAGTGAGGAAATTGTGGTTAACTGAGAAAAGACCTAAAGTCCTTAAGGGCAAGAATTTTGCCATTTTAAGTCACCACGTATTCTTCAATGTCAAAAGCAGTGTACCTGGCTAACAATAGGTACCTAATATTTATGTGATGAAAGAATCAACAAAGAAAGAGAACAATTGCAGAGGAGGTGGAAAATGAGTTCAGTGGCAGATATGCATGAATAAACATCTAATGGAGAATAAAGAAAAAAATCAGTACTACTAATGGAAGTGCAGACAGTCACACGCACCCCAGAGGGCAGTTTCACTAAATTTCAAAAGCCTTAAGAATTAGCGGATTCTGGGGCTGGAGACATGGCTCAGTGGTTGACAGCATGAACTGCTTCTTCAGAACTGCTGGGTCTGTTCCCAGCAACCATATCAGCTCACAGCACCCGTAACTCCAGCTCCAGGGGATCTGATGTCTCTGACCTCTGTTAGCACGTGTGCTCACAGGCATATACCCACACACAGGCACACACTCATACACATAGTTTAAAATGATCAAAATAACTGTTTTTCAAAAAGAATTAGCATGATTTTTTGTATAATACCATAAACGTGAATGTGTCCTTTAACGAAGTAGCCATGATTTATACACAGAGAGGTGCTGTAAATTGTTCATTCCGGTGTTGCTTATAGAATGCTAAGCTAATGGGCATAGTGTAATCACTGCTAGCCTATTATTTATATTCCTTTTCCAAATCCTCCAAATTATTCAAAGTCTTTCAATGTAATTCTGTTACTTCTTAAAGAAAGCTTATTTACTTCTTAAATAAAATATTTTTAAAATAAAATAAACTTGAAACAGTGTAGCCAGTATAACCAGAAAAAGTGATATTGTATATCCATATTGAATATCATGGAAATATATTTTAAGTGGAAAATTCAAATTGCAAAAAGATCCCAGATAGTCCCACTTTAGGTAATGCAAAACATTAACAGCCTTATATCTGCAACATGATTGTGGTTGACTTTCACAGTTCACTTTTGCTTTTTCCTTTTTTTGCAATGGATTGGTACTGCTTTTGTAATGCATTAGCAAGCTTATCTATTCTTAAAGAAGTAGTCATTTTGAGTGTGGGAAGCAAAATGTCTCAGGAAACTTGGATCCGTTATCATTGTGGTATAGGACACAGTTGTATAATGTTTAAAGAGAAGACCCCGTCGAGTGTGGCGGCTCGCACCTGGAATACCAGCACTGGGAAGCTGAGGTAGGAGAGTTGCATTGAATGCAGGACCAGCCTGGGCTACAGAGTGTTATCTTGTCTCAAAGGCAGAAAGAAAAAGGCTGGAAAGATGACTCACAGATAGGGCGTTTGCTGCTCTTGCTGTTCTTGATTGGTGTGGTTATCAGCACTCACACCAGGCGGCCTGTAACCATCTATAACTACCCGGTTACTGGGGATATGATGTCCTCTTCTGCCTCCACAGGCACCCACGTGCACATGTGCATACATACACAGAATACATAAATAAATAAAAATAAAATGAATATTTTTAAAAAAAGAAAAACAGAGATAGAGCCATCAAGAGAATGCTAACATTTAAGGGATGATTTAAAAACAAAACAAAACAAAACAAAAAAAACCCTGAAGTAAAAATTCAAAGAAGTGGGGGAAACTTCTGAGAGAAAACCGTGCCAGAAATCCCCAGGAAGCAAGATTTCAGGAGTCGGGGTCAGGTTCACACTATCCACAGTAGAAGGGCAAAGTAAAGACGACGCGAAGGAGCCGGATCCACCCCCAGGTCAGGGCAGCAGTCTAGCGAGAGCTGCTGTGCAGAGTGGCAGATGAGTAAGTGGAGGCAGAAAGTACAGACACTTCTCGGGGCACTGGCGGAGGGGGTGGGAGCCAGCTGTGCAGCGGCTAGTGCAACGGCAGGCGGTAGGGGGGGATGCTTGCCTCTCAGGCCAGCTCTTCTCTTCCCGTCTCGGAGACAGTCTGTATCATGGTATTCTTCTCTGTGATGGGCAGGCCAGATGATATGGATGGAGTCACTGGAGTGCATGATCTTCATGTGTTCTCCAAAGCTCCGCAGCCTGCAAGAGCTGGAGGAAAACAAGATGCATCTTTCGGATATCGCTCCCCATGACACCACCAGGGATCTCATCCTCCTCAACCAGCAGCGACTAGCAGAGATGGAGCTGTCCAACCAGCTGGAGAAGAAAAAGGAGGAGCTGCGCATCCTCTCCAAGCACCTGGCTATCGAGAAGAAGAAGACAGAGACCCTGCTGTATGCCATGCTGCCTGAACATGTGGCCAACCAGCTCAAGGAGGGCAGGAAGGTGGCTGCAGGTAAGAGACCCTCTTTCCTTCAGGGACCTGGATGCCACAGGCAGATTGTACTTGTGTGAGTGGAGCTTTGTACTCAGGCACATCGAGGGTTGAGTTCTGACTTTATCACTTAGAAGTGGGGTGATCTTGAGCTAAGTGGCTAACCTATATCTCCTCCATGTCTCCTCTCTCTGCATTGAGGATAATAAAAATAATACAAAAGGGACTGGAGAGATGGCTCAGAGGGTAAAAACACTGGCTGCTCTTGCAGAGGACCTGAGTTTGATTCTCATCACTGACATGACTGCTAACAACCGTCTATAACTCCAATTCCAGGGAACCTGACGACCTCTTCTGACCTCCACAAGCATTGCACAACATGGGTGCACTTACACACATGCAGACAATACACTCATACACATAAAATAAAATATTAAAAATAATAATACACACTTATCAACAGACATGTATATCAAGGTCTCTAAGAAGTTACTGTGTCCTGAGGCTGACCTCATGGCTCAATGATCAAGAGCAGGGTCCTCAACTGGAGGTCATACACCTATACATTTGCTAAATTGTGGGGCGCCTGTCAAGATCATTCTGGTTATTTCCAGGAGGCAGGCTGTACTTACTCTGAACTCTCTTTCTGTGTCTGTTCATTCATTGTGCCTGGTGAGCTTTCTTGCCAGGTGCTGTACCAGATCTGAGGCACCTGACAGAGCTTACAGCAGAAGGTGCAGAATAAATGAATGGGGGTGGGACTGGCCAAAGGAAGGCGAACGAAAGGACATTCATGAATAATTATTTTGCCAGGATCTGTGTTAGACAGAACCTGCATTATTTTATTTAATTCCTTCAACATTCCTCTAAGAAAGCTGTATTAGCTACTTTTTCTCCATTGCTGTGACAAATACTCGACCAAAGGTAGTTTGGGGAGGAAGAGTTTATTTTGGTTCCCAGGTTGATAGTACCGTTCATTGTGGTGAGGAAGGTTTGGTGTCAGGATCAGGTGGCAGCTGGCTACATGGCATCTACAGTCAGGAAGCAGAGGTAGATGAATGCTGCTCTTAGCTGGCTTCCTCCTTTCCTCCTTCAGCCCAAGGGCTTGCATTGCCCACATCTAGGATGAGCCTCTCTCCCTCCGTTAGCCTCTATGGAAACACCCTCACAAACACAGCCAGAGGTGACGGCAAATCCCATCAAGTTCATGAGATTAAGGATCACAGGAGATGTTACCCATTCTGAACAGCTATGCACACTGACCTCCACCCACACTTATGAATTCCAGTGAGTCCTCAGTCCCAACGTTTATATCAGCCCCATCACAACCTTGTTCCAGGGATTGGGGAAGCACAGATGATGGGGACTGTAATAGTAAGTATGGAAACAGAATAGACCAGAGACAGGGTGAAATTGTGAATGTGCTTCAGGAAAGTTACCGTGGCCTTGAGGTTGATTTTCAGGAAGCAAAGCAGGGAGAGGTGTTTCAGAAGAGTGACAGCCAGAGCATGGCAATGGAACCTGGGTGTGAGTTTTCAGTCAGTGGCAATGTATTGTTCCCACAGCAAGACATAGACAAGAAAGCTTCAGACATGCAGCGATGATCTGGCTTATGGAAAAGGAAATTGTTATTTTGCAGACAATAGGGATTCCTTGACCTTTGTGGGGGTGATGTGAATGTGGTGCCCTGCTCTATCACTCTCTGTCTTATTCCTTTGAGATAGGGCCTCTTGCTGACATTAGAGGCAGGCTGCGTGGAAGCCTGCAAGCCCCAGCAATCCTCCTGTTTTTAACCCCTCACCACACTCAGGCACGTGTGTGATCATACCCAGCTCTTTATGTAGTTATTGGGGATTTGAACTCAGGTTCTTATGATTGCATGGTGCTCTTACCTTCTGAGTTATCCTTCTGCCACTAAACAGGTATTTTTTCCATGTAATGGAAGTGACATGGTTACTTATAAGTTTTGATTTTGACTATGGTATAATGGACACATCAGAGGAAGGCAGGCTGTGAGTCCATTGTGTTGCAGTTGAGATGAGTGAGGATCAAGGCTTGTGCTCAGTTTGGGTGAAGGGGAACCAGCAGGCTTTCATCCTGATGTCATGGGGAAGGGCAGAAACAGGAGTCCATGAGGGCCCCAAGGTTGCCAACATAGAAACATGTGATGTTTTATCTCAAGATATAATGGAGGGCTGGGGAGATGGTTCAGTGGGTAAGAGCATTTGCTCTGCAAACATGAGGATCTGGGTTCACACCTGCAGCACCCACAAAGCTGGACATGACTGTGAGCCTGTAAGCCCAACACTGGGGGTGAGAAGGAGGCAGAGACAAAAAGATTCCAAGAGTTTAGTGGCCAACCAGCCTAGCTGAAAGGGTGAGCTTCTGGTTCAGTGAAAGTCTTTGTCTCAAGGTGGTAAGATGGAGAGCTATAGAGGAAGAAACTCAATGTCCTCCTATGGCCTCTGCATGTGCACCCACACTCATATGCATGTAACACACACACGATATAACAGAAAGATGAGCAGGCCTGGGGCAGGTCAATCAGGTCAGCTTAGAACCATTGAGTCTGAGATAGCTGAAGGATATTCCACATAACAAGAGCAGCAGGTGGTTAGGAATTATATGAAAAATTGAGAGAAAGTTCTAGCATAAAACTGTATGTCTGGGAGCTCTTGGACTGTGGGTGGTAGCTCGTCATCAACCCTATGAATGATGGACAAGAGCATTTGGAACTGAGAGGTAAGAAAAACAGAGGAACAGCTAATGCTGAAGAAGGATAAGAAGCCAAGCAGAGATGTAAAACACAATCACAAGGGTGAGAAAATATGATGAGAGGATGGTAGAGTCGCACGGAGGGGAGGTTAGACCAAACGTGTAAGCTGTGTTCAAGGCACCATTAGTCACTTGGTCACTACACAACTGTTGGGAGTCTACCAACGCCAAGTCCTGATACAAGGTAAGCAGCAGATACCAACACGGACACCCATCTCAGTTCTCACCGCGGTGTGAAGGAGAGAGTCCTGTGGATGTTTAAGAGGCATTTGTCAGGCAGAAGAGACAGCAGGTGTGCAGGGCCCTAGGCAAGAGACATTCAGCGTGCTGGAGTGTTCTCCAAGAAGGACCGTATGGCTGGAGTGCAGTGAGCGGAGGAAAGTGCTAAGACATGAGGTCAGAGAAGTCGTAAAGACAGGGCAGGATCCTCTCTGTAGGGCATGGTAAGGGTCTGGCTCCAAGTGTGGCAGAAGTTATGAAGGGTTTTCCTTTAAAAAAAATCAGATTTAATGGGACCTCTATATGCGTGTAGAAATTAGTACGTGTAAGAAACATGGTAGGAAGGGAATGAGCTAGGAGATCATGTGAGCCATGTACACAGACAGTCCCTTCCAGACCCAGACCCGCAGTCTCTGCAGTTTAGGCTCTGCCTTGGTACCCCTGCTATGGGCTGTTTCTATCAACCAACTGCACTTCACTTCTCATTGGGAACATTTGTTTCTTCTTACATCTGCCTCCATCACTAGACCAGGTGCTCCCTAAGGACGGGAGCCTGCCCGATTATTTTACCATATATGGCTTTCATGGAATGATTATAATCTCACATCAGGAACTCAATAAATGTGCTCAGAAACTGCTAGCTGCGTGGGAAGCATTGTATGGCATCTGGCTTCTTTTTCTCCTTTGCATAGGCAGGTTTGATCTTCAAAGGGCACTTAAATCCAAAATTTGTAGAACTTCTATTCTATATCCTTGGCTACTTCTGACATCATTTCTGTTGCAGGAGAATTTGAAACCTGTACAATCCTTTTCAGTGACGTGGTGACATTTACTAACATCTGCGCTGCCTGTGAACCTATCCAGATAGTGACTATGCTAAATGCAATGTACTCCAAGTTTGACAGGTTAACCAACATCCACGAGGTCTACAAAGTAAGTATGTGGTTAGTACAGATTACTTCCGGATCAAGGTTGGCAGGCACTTGGTTCTAAGCCTTCCTTTGTCTTTACCAATCTGAAGAGGAAAGACTAAAATGGAATTATAAGTGTTTTAGAAATTTTAGTTGTCCAGGAATTCTTTTCTAATTCCCAATGCCTAGATGGTGCTCATGAACCTTAAGAAGAAGGTACAGTTTTCTTGGATGTATTAGTTATTTCTCGTTTGCTGTGACAAAGCACAATGAGCAACGCAATTTACAGAAGGAAAAGTTTATTTGGCTTATGATTCCAGAGAGATTAGAGTCCATCATGGCAGGAGATAGCTGGAGCGAAAGGCTAAGCAGTCATATCTTCAAGTATGCATAGGAAACAGAAAGAAAGGCTGCAGTGGGCAAGGCTATGATCTCTCAAAGCCCACTCCCAGTGATGTGCTTCCTCCAGAAAAGTCATACCTGCTAAAGGTTCCATGACACTTCCAAAACAGCACCAGCTGACCAAGTGTTCAAATACTTGAGCTTATGGGGGACATTTCTCATGTAAACCACCACCCCAGATAATGATCTCCTGCTCCTAAATTCATCAGAAAATCTCATCCAGATTATCTACTACCTGATAAGTAGCACCATATGACTACCCAGGAGCTTCATTTTCCCTGGGATTCATTTTTGCCAAAAGCACAATGGACGTTTGGGGGTATGGCTCAGTGGTAAAGTGCTTATCTAGCTTGTGTGAGACTTTCGGTTTGAGGTTCCATCCGCAACACCAAAAAAATCAGACGTTTGACTGTCTCATCTCCTCACTCTTCATATCCCTAAGAACTGTCAGCTTAAAAAGATTTTGTTGGGAATATATGGAAAATAGCAGGCATTTATAGTAATTTTTTTAGTAGGTAAGGGAAACTCACAGAATTTTTGTGTCCTTTTAGGTGGAAACAATAGGTGATGCATATATGGTGGTAGGTGGCGTGCCAGTGCCTGTTGAAAGTCATGCTCAAAGAATAGCCAATTTTGCCTTGGGGATGAGAATTTCTGCAGGAGAAGTAATGAATCCTGTCACTGGAGAACCCATTCAGGTAGGGAGCAAACAAGTACTTTGCTTAACACAAAGGTGAAATTATACTCTTTGGGGATTAGGTTGTAGAATAGCTACAGCTTTTAAAATGTGCCATCTATCAAAAGTAGTTTCTTCTCTTGTATGTGCTCCTAAGGAAGAGAGCTATTAACCAAGGCTGTTTGAGTCTTGACTTTCGTCAAGTTCAGAAGAGGCCGTGGCTATTGAGAAGTCCCTGCAATTCATTGTAGCCTTCCCTTGTCTGTAACCCAGGATTGCGTCCAGCACATCTCATTTGTAATTCCTGCTCTTTTTGTTGTTGTTCAAGCATTGCAACAGGTGTCTGGGGTTTACTAAGCAACCAGTGTTTCCTGCTTGGGGAAATGTGTGTGGAATATGCCTCCTGACAGCCCAGAGCTCAGCTGAGGTGTGAAGCCATGTTAGGTTAATAGCCCAGGCACTGAGATGCTAAAGACAGATTTTTCCTTCCACCATGCGACTGTTAGCTTAAGGGACAGCTGCTTGCCTGCCTCTCAGGAAGCTACTGTTCCAAAGCACGGGATTACTCACAAGATAGAGTTAGGCAGTTTGGGAGACATAAATAAAATGTCTTTTTCTGCCATCTGAGCAGATTCTTCCAAATACCTGCAGAGATGGCTGAGATAGGTGACTGCATTTGTACATCTCTATCCTAGCTCTGCCCAAATAAGCCAACATTCAAACTAAACACCCTATGGAAATAAAACCAGTTGTAAAATAGAATTTGATTTTTTTCCAAGGTTTAACCCCTTGAAGGAGATTCGGAAACAATCCTGCCTTCTCTCATCACAGTGATTAGGGGAATGAAAGGCAGTGTAGGTCTTGGCCAGAGTCTGCTCTAGTCATCTGAGCAAAAAATGTTGCTTAGGCTATCATTGGAACAAAGCACCCGCAGTCCTTGGCTCATTGAAAACCGTGTAAATCTGTTCAGTAAAACTCTAAGGACAGGAGGTGATAAAGGGAGTAGAGAGAAGATTAGATAAGAGATGAGTGATTTAAAGGCACCAAAGTAAGTCCTGAATTAAAAATAAAATGTGTGTCTGCATGGTGTGTGTGTGTGTGTGTGTGTGTGTGTGTGTGTGTGTGTGTGTTAGCAGCTAAGATGAGACAATACTACATAAATAAAAAGTAAATGAAACAGAATTCTTGGAAATTCTCAAGATGGATTTACCAAAACAGACAAACAACTGGAAAAAAGACAGGCGATTCCAAGGCTAAAACAGGGCCACGCCTAGAAACACTAATTATCCACCCGAAACAGCTTTATACATGGTTTATTTAAGGATATAAGGACAAGAGCTGGGAACGTTTTCTTCTTAGAGAATTTCACAATTCTACTGTTTTAAAAGTAACAACTATTGAAACGGTTGAGACCTTCTAATCTTTTATTCATACATTCTTTAATATACACCTAATGAGATCTTTATATGCACAAGATAATATCACCAGGTGCCTTGAAGGATTCAAAGATGTGTTGACAGACCCATTTCCTAAAAGAATTTAGAATCTTGTTTCTTTTAAAAAATATCTTATTCGTTATTTTTATGTATATGAGTGTATCGCCTGCATGTACATAAGTGCACCTGTGTCATGCAGTGCTCAGAAAGTGCTTGTTAACTGCCATGTGGGTACTGGGGACTAAATCCAGGTCTTCTGCAAGAATAGCCAGAACTCTTAACCAAGAGCCATCTCTCCAGCCCCACCTGGATATGAAAGGACACGAAGGACTAGTTATAATGTAGAAAGTCATGAGGAAAGTTCCCATTCTAGCAGTCCCCCTCCCAAACCAGAGTGTGAAAAACCATAACTGACCTAAATTCTAAGAAGTAACTCTTCCTTTCAAGAAGACGCCCATAATTACATTCATTCCTGGTAGAGCAGCAAGAAAAGAAGTCTACAAGAGGTGAGCATAGAGAGCCAATAGACTAAAGTTTAGTGAGATTTTCATGATTATATGAGACCTAGAATGATAGATTACAGTCTCTGGTCTCTATTTGTTTGGTCCGAGTCCTAACTAGAGTCTGTACTCATCCAGAATCTCTCCCACAGGCCGTTTATTCAAGGGTAAAGTGTTGTTTGGCCAAAGCCTAGGGCCAGGAAAAGTGAGCTGAGAGCTCCTACCCCAGAGGTGTGTGTGCCCCTCCTAAATTGCAAGATTGTGGATCCACAAGATCAGTGCTAGAGTTAGAGAACAAAGAGTAACTCTTGTCAGAACTATTGGCTTTTGCTGAATGCACAACAATGGCTCTTTGAACCTGGGGCTAGAAGCAGTGGTGGACAGAAATCTCCCCTCCTTCTGAGGTCCCAATGACAGACTGAGTCTACCAGAGTTTCCCATGGGAAACTAGTTAGTTATTGGATGTACCTACAGAGCATGAATGACGGTTACTGACAGGAATGTGGGTGACCCCAAAGCAGCCACATTGAAAAGTCCTCACCCAGCATGGATGATAATTTCCCCATGGTTGTGTAGATGAAGCCTCTTTCTCTCTAGTCCTCTCAAGCCAATGTACCCTGGCTCCTCTTTGAGACCTGAGGCTGTGTGCAATTAGGGAAAATTGCATGTAAATGACTGAGAGGAGTAGCTGGAAACTCAGGGGAGTATCCACTGACCCTCCCTTGACTTCCTTTTATGGGGGAGATCAGTAGTCAACAAGTCCAGATGTAATGATCTTCTGCAAGCAGATAGCTGCACTTACGAAGATCCTGATTGTTGGATTTGGAGGAGAGTCCCATACAACAAAGACTATAATATTTTCTAACAGCTAAATATTCTCTACTTTGACCTTTTCTGTATGCTTACACATGGGGTATAACTTTAATAACCTAAAATATGAGACAAAAGATGAAAGAAGAATATGATAATGTGCATAGATCTAATAGCTAAAATAGTCAATAAAAGCAGATACACAGATGGACTGGGCTGGGAATTATCAGAGAGCATCTTAAAATAACTGATAAGTATTCAGTCATGGTGGCTGTTATCTTTAATCCCAGAATTCAGGAGTCAGAGGCAGGCAGATTGGTGTGCATAGTGAGTTCCAGGCCAGTGGGGGCTTCAAAGAGACCCTGTCTCAAACACACACACACACACACACACACACAAACACACACACACACACACTCACAGAAACTGGTATTTTTATTATTTCTTTATTTATGTGTGTATGCATGTATGTGTGAGTGCATGCATATGTATGCAGGTATATAACACAGTGCACATGTGGAGGTCACAGGACAGCTTGTGGGAGTTGGGTCTCTCCTTCAACACTGTGGTTCCAGAGATCAAACTTAAGTTGCCAGGCTTGGCAGCCAGGTGCCTTTACCCACTGAACCATCTTGCCATCTTGCCAGCTCTGCTAAACATTTTTGAAGGATTTACTAGAAAAAAAAGGAAAAACAAATGAGAATATGTGGGAAATGGACACACACACACACACACACACTATATATATATATATATATATATATATATATTTGTATCTATATTTATTTGAAGATTGATGTTGAATGAAAACTAGACTGATGATGTCAGCTGAAGCATATACTTTATTTTGTGGGTTTAACAAAGATTGAACACAACAGAGGAAAAGATCAGGGGATTTTAAAACAGATCAATACAAACAATCATCCAAACTTCAGAAAATGGGACAGGACATTCTAGGTCAGGATGGATGTGGGACAGAGAAAACTAAACTCAGAAGACATGTTTGAAGAGACAGTGGCTTAGAATTTGAGCCATGATGAAGGATATTAACCCATATATTCAAGAGCTTAGTAAAACCCACAATAGAACAAATACAATAATTTCTTGTCAGACTATTAGAAAAACTGTACCAGCACAGCCAAGCAAAACCGACAAATACATGACATAGAGGTTGAAAAGGAAGAAATAGTATTATCACTATTCACAGAGTGAATAATGTTGCATCTAGATGATCTGATATAAACTATAGAAAGCTATGAGCTCTGATAATGAAGCTAACAAGGTCACAGGATGAAAGGAGAAGAAACAAAGTGATTTAATTTCTATATAATGTGGACAGAAAGCTGGAAAACAAAGTAAGCAAAACTGGACCATTTAAGTTCCTGAAAATAAATTTAACAGAAGATACACATGGCCTCTGCTGAAAACTATGAAAGATTTCTTAGAGAAGATGAGAGGAGACCTGATTAAAGGGAGAGAGGTACTGTGTTCGTGACTGGGAAACCTAGCATGGTTTTTTATGCCTTTCACTACCACTAATGTGATGCCCAGATTCAGCAGAACACAGGGTGAAGAATCCCAGCAGGCTTCTTTGACAATATTGAGAAGTTGTTTTGTAAATTTATATTGAAATAAAAAGAACCCAGAATAACCCAAACAGTATTGGAAAGAAAAAGTTGGAAGACTTACATTGTCTAAATCCAAAACTTACTTTCAAGCTACAGTGATAGATGCAGAGTGCAGCTGGCAGAGGGGTGGATAGGTCCTTGGAGCAGTACAGAGCCCAGTAATAGTCGACACATTGAAAATCAATTGATTTATGACAAGGCACCAAATCAGTTCAGTGGGAAAAGCAGCCCTTTTAAAGGAAATGGTTCTGTCACAACTGAATCGCATATGGAAAGAAAAAAAAAAAAAAAAAAAAAAACGCTACTTCAGTGTGCCAGAATTAATTTAGTCTGTATCATGGATCCAACCATAAAAGCTGGGTTTGTAAAGCTTCTTGATGGAACTACAAGCAATAGGTTCATGACTTGGACCTGAATGTTTCTCAGGGAGAGCCCAAAAGCAGTGAGCATAGGAGGAGGAGGAGATGTGTTTTATTGTTACAGGCAAATCGCATCTCCCCAAATTCATTGCTGAAGTCCTGAATCTTAGTGCCTCAAAATGTGACGCTGTTTGGAGTTAGGGCCTTTAAACGAGAAGTTAAAATGAAGCCATAAGGGCGGTGGTCCCTGTCAAGTACGATTGATGTCTTTCTAAGGAGAGGAAATTAGAGCACATAGGGTGATGCCAGGAGGGACCCACATGTGGGCAGCTGAGCGAGGATGCAGCAAAAAGGTGGTCATCTGACAGCTCTGGAGAGAGGCGTCCAGAGAAACCCAGTCTACCCACACTTGGAATTCTGACTTCCAACTTCAAGAACTATGAGAATAGAAACTTGCATTGTTTAAGCCACGCAAACTGCGATGTATTATTGCGGCACCTTGGGAAGACTCATATATTTAATAAAATTAAATTTGTCTGCTTATTTAAAAAGTGAATACAGGAGCTGGGGAAAGACCAGAGGAGGTAGGAGAGGAGAGGGATGCTTTTAAGCACACCAGCCCACCTGAGCCCTGAGCACCGCACCGTGAAGTCCTCCACACCGATGGATTTTAAGCAGTCACCACAAGCATCCCTTTGTAGCTTTTGCTTGGGTTGGGGGTTGGGGCTTGGAGTTACGGTTTTTTCATTGTCCTGAATGGGGAGAAAGCTAAGGTAGCCCTGTGGTTTTTCAGGACTTAGTGGGACATGCTGCCTTTTCCCAACTTTGTCTTTGGTTCCACTTGGAAATGATGCAATAAGCCTTTTCCAAACCTCAAAGGTAGGAGGGAGGGATACAAACCCACAGACTATGAGATCTCACATAACCAAATATGCCCAAAATACTAATGTATATATACATATGTGTATGACTCATATTCACTTAACCATAAAATATAGTCAACACAATTTTTTAAGTGGTCAAAAAAACTTGAACAACTTTTTCCACAAATGGAGCTTTGTAAGTGGATAATATGTGAATGAAAATATACTTAATATGACTAGCCACAAGAGAAATGCAAATTAAGGCCATACTACTAGAAGACAAAATGATGGTGAAATGTGGAGCAATGATAAGAGAACTGTGGACTTTGTTATGGTAAAATTAAATATGTATCTATTTTATGACACAGAAGTAGAATTTCCATTTTTAGGTATTTTATGTAAAAGGATCAAAACACATATCCACAAAAATATCTCTTCAGATTGTTTATAGTTGCCTTACTTAACATAGCTCCAAACTAAGTGTCCATAAAGAGGAGAATGAATGCATGAATGCATGAATGCATGAATGAGTCCTGGGGTTCCCTTACTGTTCAGCAATAAAATAAGGAACTCTGGATACATGAACACATGACAATGTAAATGAATTTTGGAAATAGTATGTTGAGTAAGTGAAAGCGGATAACACAGAATGTACTTTCTGATTTCACTTACGTGATATTCTAGAAGTGACAAATTAATCTTTGGTACAAGAAGTAAGAAAGCGATCATCTCTTTTGGCATTAAGGTAGAGTTATGTGACTTTTCCTGGGAGATGTGCACAGTGTCTGTTCATTCTGTGCTGGGCACCAATGCCAGACTGAAAGAGCAATTCCACCCAAGCCCAGCCTATTGAACCAGTCAGTGAGTTTATTGGGGTTACCCACAGAAACAGCTGCAGCAAGGGATCACTAAAGCTGCCTCCCTAGAGCCCCAGTTTGCAGGCAGGGACTCCAGAGTCTTCACTCTTCAGTTAACTGTTTACTGCTTGCATGACCTTGAGAGGGATCTCCAGAATCTTCTAACTTTCCCAGCTTCTTGAGTCTTATAAATTTCATTAGTTTCCTGAGTCTTACCGCTGTCCCTTCTCCCTCCAGGAAGGACTATTTTAATTTGAGGAAATAGCCACACATGTTGGAAGAACTTAAGTAACAAGGGGCACAAGATAGTTTTGCAAAGTAATGGAACTGTTCTGTTTTGTTTTGGATGGTGGTCATGGGGACATACTCACTTTTCAAAACTCATGGAGCTAACCACTTTCATACTTCATTTTATGTAAGTTACACCTTAAAAGTAAAAAGCAAGAGGGTTTGGTGGTCTCTTTTCAGTGACGTTCTCTCTGTACAGATCAGAGTGGGGATTCACACTGGACCGGTCTTAGCAGGTGTTGTGGGAGACAAGATGCCCCGTTACTGCCTGTTTGGTGATACTGTAAACACAGCCTCTAGGATGGAAAGTCACGGGCTTCCCAACAAAGTGCATCTCAGCCCCACGACCTGCAGGTCAGCCCTCCATTTATTCCTGGTTTCCTTGTTGGTCTCTTTCCAGAACCACCTTAGTATTCGGCAGCATGGGGCAGCATAGTAAAGGAAACTTATGTCTCACTGACTGACAGACAGACAATAAATATTGTGGGGCATCTACTGTAACATAATTTTCTCTGTTAGGAGCATATGTTTTAGTGTGTAGTTCAGACTATAACCCACAGGCCAAATCTAGTCTGTTGCTTATTTTTACAAATAACTGTTTATTGGGACACAGTCATGCTTTCATTTATGCGTTGTGTGCAGCTGATGCCTTGGTAAGTGGCAGACTTGAGTAACTCCGATGGAGATTGTATGGCTCACAATGCCTGAAATAGTTACTTTCTGGTCTTTCCCAGAAACAGCTTAATGGCTCTTGGTCTAGGAAGAAAGGATATTTATAATCATTTTTAAAATAGAACAAGTACAATAGATAAAGATGAACACACAATGGCACTGTTCCTTCAGCCACTCAGCTCTAAGCTCTTTCACATTGATTAACTCATCTGCTGTTCAACAAGTCCATGAACATAGACTACTCTTGCCCTAACCTACTGACAAAACACAAAATTCTTAACAGCTTGCCACAGCTCTGAGCAGGTTAGGAAAGAGAAGAGGTTCAGACTCCCCACTCTGACCGCTCTACTTTCCTGCCAATGGAGTTAGAGTGTAGGCCATGAGAGAACAGGGAGAGGTCTTGGCCCCAGAAAGGAAAGCTTTTTGGAGCTGTCCAAGCTGAATATTGAACAAGGGGTCCCAGAGGAGGAGTTAGACAAAACTGGGGTATGGGGAGCAAACACCAAGCAGCACAGTAGAAACAAGTGCTCCATGTACGAGAAGTGTTTTGGGGTCTAGGTTTGTTGCCCAGCCTTTGGCAGTCTGCTCAGAACATTCTCCCATCCTGCTTTCCTCCTTCCCATTGGCTCCCAGCCCTCCAGACCCCTACAGTTGCACGCGACACATCCTCTCGGAGCCTGCCTCCCCTGCTGTGTGTCCTGCCAGGACTTACTTTCTTGCATTAACTTTTACACTGGAGCCAATTCTGTGATCTTTGATGTCTGACACATTTTTTCCCCTTGTATAGAGCTTTGGAAAATCAAGGGTTTGAAATTGTTGAAAGAGGTGAAATCGAGGTGAAGGGTAAAGGGAAAATGACCACATACTTCCTGATCCAGAATTTGAATGTCACAGAGGATGAACTCCTGGGGAGAGGTAGAACACTCACATGTCACAGGGGTGAGTATGAAAGAGAAACCTTGTCCTTGGTGTTAGATATTTTTAACAAAGCTCTTCAGATATGCCTAATGTGGTCCTTGGGCCAAATAGGTGGCCTGCCACCATGGTCCTATATCTGGACAGTGGAAACTCATGATGACCAGCCCAGTGGTCTTTCCCTGAACACTCCTCTCTTGCATTCTGGGGTCGGGTGTTCCTTGAGCAGGGCCAATGGACTCATCCTCAAAAGCCTCACATGCATTGGCTTTTGTGGCTCTGCTCCATACAAGAAGGAGCTTTCGCACAGGTGCTCCCTTTGCTAGGGAATTGTTCCAGAGGGCTCTTCCTGCTCCTTCCCCTAACAGACGCTCCTGAACAGGCTTTCCTCTCCCACTGGAACCTTCTGCCTTCCTCATTTTCTTCTTAATGTCAAATGGGAAAATCGTAACTCACCTACCCACTGGGAATGACGAGGCAGCATACTTCAGGGAAAATAACCGGGTGCGGAGCTGGACCGAGGAACTGCTATTTGGCATGTGGTGCCCCAAACAGAGGCTAGAATCCAACAGTGAGATCTCCAGTACTACAAGGCAGACCTGGTCCATGCCCACACTCAGGATTTGCAGCTGCTGGCTGCGTTAAGAGGGGAATTCTGGCCTGAGAGGGAACCAGAAGCAGGAGGCAAACCTTTCTTCCTCTGAAGGAAACCAGATAAGGTAGTGGGTTCATTCTGACACTTGCTAATCTTCAGCTGCTCCACAGACCCCCAGAGGAGAAGCTCTCAGTTCAGGGTCCTCCTATTTACATATTCAGGATGACTCTTTGAGAGACAAGAATTATGGCTCTTCTTTTTAAAGAAATAGTGGGACTGTTCTAATGCGAAGACGGCTGTCTGCAGAGCTTTAAAAATGCCGTCCATGGTTTGTTCTAACATCAGCTCAGCTGAGTGTCCACGGCGGGTGAGGTTGGTTTGGGCTTCATCTTACAGATGGAAACACTGAGGTGGAACGACCTAATCAAACACAATGACCCCTGGCTACTACACACCTGGAGCAATTCTCACGGGCATTTTGGGCCCCTCTCTCATCCACCAACACGGCGTTCTCGCAATGCAGAGAGTTCCTGGGGAGCAACGGGAGAGGATTGTTTTCTGTTCCCTTTTCGTGTTGTTAGAAATGGGAAAAGTGGAAAGATGAGGGGGCGCTATTCCATGTGACGGTGAGAGGTGGGAAGGCAGGGCAGAGCCTTTCAGAAGGCGTGCCAGCTTAAACCCTGCACCAGCCTGCCATTCACCTGCCAGGCCTTCCTATGCCTCCGTGCCTCCAATTTGAGAGCAGCATGTGGAGCCCAGCCTCGGTTAGCAGAACCCCTTTCCAGTGAGCGGCCCAGAGTGAAAAGTGAGACTGCCACCTCTAAAAGACCTTGACAGAGAGCCCAAGAAACAGGATTGGGACGCAGAGAGAAGGGGTGCCAGCTGATCCCCAGGCCCTAAGCAGGATCTCTATGCAGATTCGGAAAAAGCACCCCTTTGGAAGGTACAGGATGGATCCTCTTCAAGCATAGCTTATAAAAGAAGGAAATGGCAACCCTTTCTCTGGGCAGAGGTTAGCTTCTGCCTGACGTGCTTGGCTAGGCTGATCCATACAGAGAAAGAAAACATCCCCAGATGGGTCCTCAAAGGAGGATTCATTCCTTTTCTTTTCATGTTTCTGTACACCGCCTTTCCTTGACACCCCCTCCCCACAGCAACCTTGGATTTCCTGCCATAGGGCCCAGCTCTTAGGCTCTGGGCCAAGGCACTTCTGTTTCTTGGAGCTGTGCTGTGGTGCCTGGAGCATGGCACTGGGGCCTCAGGCCGCAACAGGGAAGCTTGGAGCTCTCAGGGGACATCCAAAAAGGAAGATTCTGCTTCCTAAGGGACATTGTAAACTCAGGGGCCTGGGGCATTTTCCCCCAGTGACCATTGCCATCTCCACGCAGCCAGCCAGATGGAGTCTTTCAAAGCCAGCAATGGAGGAGGGACCTGGGAACACAGCCACATGGCTACTCTTCCCAAGCTGGCTTCTTTGCTCACAGGGCTCCAGTGGCACACACGAGCTAGTGTTTTGGATGATGGGGAGGTGAGGGTGAACTCCAGGTGGCTCTAATAAGCACAGCCTGGGTCGCTTGAATCTAACCCCCTTGTAGTTTGGAGCTGGGAAAGAGAAACGTGGAGTGAAAAGTGAGTAAGAATGTGCACGGGAGGGGCGTGGCTCTGTCTCTTCTGTGCCCTTTATGAAGGTGGCAGCCTCACCCCACCCTGAGACCCAAAAGAAAACAGAAACCAGAAAAAGGGCTGTCCCTCCAAACCACCCCGTTTCCCCTGCTCTCAGAAGCAGAAGCATTCATGTGGTCTTCTAGCCGATGAGGACACTGAGCATGTTAAATGTTTTTCAGCCTTCCTGGCACAGCATTTCACATTGGATCTGCTGTCCTTCACATGACACACTCAAAGGACTGCTTATGTGTAGAGGCACCTGAGAAAACACCTCTCACCACAGATGGTCTCATGGTGCCTTCCCTGATACTCTTTTGCAGAAAGAGGGCTCCTGAAAACCAAAACAGGAAGTCCTTTTCTGTCCCAAGGTACAGGGACGGTCAGCAGGAGTTCCACAACGGGCACGTGGCAGATGGGGAGCATGCCGGGCTAGCTTCAGGTACACCCAGCCTGGCCCTGCCCTTAAGACCTCTGGAGAGTTAGGGTGTATCTCACAGAGACTGAAGGTAGGAAAAACCATAAAAGACTAGTACAGGTGGAGGGCCCCAGAGCAAGATGCACCTGACGTAATATTTACTGTATTTTAAAGGAGCTTTGGTTCTAGGATACCCCCACCCCAGGTATTCCTATTCTGAATGGCTGTCCCACCCCTGCAAAGAACCAAATACCAAGAAAATGTGTTGATCGCTAAACACCCACTCTGCGACACCACAGCACTCAGTAGCCAAAGCCTAGCAAGGCTTGCAACCTAGACCAGAGGGTCTTGCTGCCTCAAGATCCGCCTCCTTCCCAGGCCATGGAGAGTTGAGTGAGCACTCAAGATTTCCCTCTTTAGTCACATCTGTACCACCTCAGCACATTGCCATCTGGTTGCTGCACGCAGTGGCTCTGTTTGGTATGCTTTTCTATCTGACTTGGCTCCTGGTGGAGGGATACATGCAGATTCTGACAGCAGCCAGGAATACTGAGAGACCTCTCTATAGCCAGTGCTTCTCTCAACCTTCTTAAAGGGACTTCACTGAATCCCTCTGTGGCCCTGTCTCCTTTTCCTGTGACAGTAGGAAGCTGTGGGCATGACCCCGGCCTGCAGACCACACCCAGAATCTTGTTTACACGCCAATAACATGCTTTTCTTTCACTATCCCGTGGATTTGGGTGTTAGATGTGTCAGTGAGGAGACTCTCCAGTGCAGTTAAATGGGAGTATTGAGCCAGAGAGAAATCAGTATGTGTTGACTTAGAAATTTAAGCAACCACCTTTCAGTATTGACTAGAAACTTGGCCCTCTGGCTGTCCCTGCTGGCAGGCTCTTCTGGCATCTCCTCGGGCCCCAGTAATGCAGTCTTCAAATTTCAACTTGCTTCAACTTGTCTAATAACTGATTCTCTCAACAATTATAATAATACTTTCCAGGCTGACCTGCACACAGCTCTTAGAGGTAACCTCTCTTAGAAACCACAGTCAGAGTGTCCACTTGCTGGGTTCCCAGCAGGTTAAAGACTTCTTAAGCCAAACCCTAATTATTCCTCTGGAGAACTTTAGAGGTGAGGGTCTCTGTCCTAGTCAAGTTTCAGGGTTAGCCTGCTGGGGGCTTGCCGATTTACTTCAGATTATCTCTTTCAAATAAGAAGAACATTTTCTACCATTTGCATTTGGGGATAATTTTTGCATGGGTTTGTGCTCACTTAATTTTCTACAGAATCCTGACAATACATGCAACTTTCCAGATATATCCATGAACCAACTGGTTTGTAGCCAACTTCTCAGCAATATGGGGCCCCATGCTCAGCTCAGAAGCCTTTCAGAAGACTTTCTGAGCTCTTTAACATGAAAAGCTCAGTGTCACAGCTAATCTAGAGAGCCAGCTTGCTGGGGGATTCCCTGTCTTGCCTCCTGGTTGTTGGGATTGCAGGTGGACTGCTATGCCCACCAACTTGTGATTAGCAGCTTTCCCCTGGAAACCCCAAACCCAAGTGTTTACAATAGAAAAAAAGCACACTTTTATGTGCACTGGACTCCTGCATTTGCTGTGATACTAAAGCAAGAGTGAATTCAAACCTTTTCAAAAACACAATCTTACTTAACTTGTACGGTCCATTTCTGAGAAATTTTAATCACTTTTAAAATTATAATAATTGTCACATCTCCAAGAAATCTAATACTATAATAAACTCCATAATTCAAAATGAAAGAAATAAGATTAGAGAATTTTCCAAAGACCATACATACTGCTGAACATAATTCTGTCTTTGGTTTCTGTTGTTTGTGTGTGTGTGTGTGTGTGTGTGTGTGTGAGAGAGAGAGAGAGAGAGAGAGAGAGAGAGAAACAGAGAGAGAGATAGAAACAGAGATAGAATATGCTACAGTTCTCAAATAAATCATTGACTAGTAACATCATTACTTAGCAAGTCCACTTTGGCTATACCCTATTAAAATGTCATATTTGAAAAAATAACTCAACATTTGAGAGTTTTATGTACTTTGATTTCCTGTCAGCTTAGGTCCAGTTTAAGTACTCTATATAACGTGTCTACTAGACTTGTCCAAAGATATGATTCTGCCTGTCTAGAATTCCCCTCCCTTCATCTTTATCTCTTCGGGGCCTGAGGACACGAGACTGGAGATGGGTCCAGAAGGCTAACACATCTAATCCATCACTTACATTCATTACTGCTATACTTTAGCAAAGGGGCTTGTCTTGGTATAATTGTGCTGGAAACTGCCTTCTCTTCAGATCTTAAAATAAAACTGATTGTAACACAGGTTTGTAAAGAATCCTGAGGCGCTAACAGGACCTGATGTCACAGAAGGACACACCTGAATTTGGGATGGGGAGCAGACGTGGTTTCTTGCTTTCTGGTATGCCTCACATCTCTGAACTTCAATGTCTCTGGATCAATGATTACTATAAAGAAGAAAATGGAGATGGCATGTGACTAATATCTTTGCCACTGGCCTTTCCAAATGAAACCACAGAGTGGGTGCGCAGTGGGACAGTGTCTTCAGCCGGCCTCTTGTGGCCATCTTCTCTAGCCCCAGACCCTCCTCTCCTGGCTCATAGCCCAGAGGCAACACTACCCTTGGGTGCCCTCTCTGGCCTCCAAACTTAGACAAATTGGCATCTTGGAGTTTTACTCTATGTGAGGCATTGCATAAATCGCTTGGTATAAGCCATCTAATTACTACTTCCCCCCATTTTACAGAGAGATTAACTAACATGGTAGTCACAGGCAAGCAGTGCCATGCCACCAGCATGTGGCACCAGGTCTAAACCTCATCCCGTGTGGCCTTGCTGCCCAGAACACACAGACAATAACAGATCAGCAAGAGTAGTGACTTCGTGCTATTATATGTTTTGCTGAAGTAAAGGTATGAACAGGTAATGGCATACCAGAAAAGAAGACAGGAAGGGATGCGGGGAAGGTCTTCGTAGCCATAAAGACACTGTACACAGAGGTAGTAGCCCCAAGTGTCTCCTTCTATTCCCTGGGGCTTGGATTGCAGGGAAGCTAGCTGAAGGCTTTATTCAAGGAACCCTTTTGTCTTGTTGCAGCTTCTGATGAAGTCACACCTACTAGGAGTCCTGTGGCAGGACAAGACTCCATGGTGGCAGCTGATGGTCAGCCATCTTCAGATCAGACCAAGACAGGCCCCTTTCCCAATCACCCTGAGCTGTCTGCTTTCTGTGTTTTGCTGTAATTGAGAGAAGAAAGAACAAAACAAAACACGCCTCTGGGATTCATTTCCTCTATTCCATGACAGCAAAGAAAAGTGAAAAGCGGCTTACAATCATTTTGCAACTCAAAATATCTTCAATTCTATCTCTTCCTCATTGTCCCTTTGAGAATAAAAGTCTAGAAGTGAAACCCAAGCCTGACTGGTTTGGAAAATGTGCTTTGACAATCATGATTCAAAGCCAGCCCTCAACCTTGAGTCTAGCCTGTTTGTTCTCCTAGAGACTGACTTGATCGGTGGGTCTGTTTCTGTTTGTCAGCGCTCATGACCACAGTTTCCCAATCTTGGGCTTTAGACAGGTGTCCTTGGGGCCAAGTCCACAGGACACCTTGACCTTGGAGCTTCTGTGCCATACTCTGCTTTAAGTGGCGGTGGGAGGAGAGAGGATTTCAAGAAAAGAGTTCCAGACCTTGCAGTTCATAAATCACCCCCTAACATAGCCAAGATATGGAAGGCACTCTGCCAGAGTTTGAGAAGGAAATCCTTTTCCCTGCTGGCCCTGGGAATTATGCAAAGCAACAGAACAAAAGCTACATTCCTCTAGGGATCCCCTCCCCCAAAAGTAAAATGAAGAGGAAATGTAAAAATCACCGAAGGGCAGATTTAGGAAAGTATGAGAACAAGGCCATGCACAGCCATATGCCTATGTCCCTTTGCCAGGACCCACCATTGTCTCTAGCTTTAGGCATAGAATCAGTAGAGAAGAGAGTAGGGAGTCTCCCTCCATGTAGGACCAAGGATGGATGGAGGGAGGGGGCCAGACAGAAGTTGTCTGTGGTCCATGCATCTCCATTTGGGACAGTGAGAAAACAAATGTTTTTTGGATGTTGATAATAAAGGCAATCTTAAGGACACAATGAGCCGTAACTTGTTCTTATTAGTAACTTATTGCCCCAAGAGGTATCAATTGTCATTAGTACCTCCCAGGAGGGTGTGAAGAAGACTGAACTCTGTCCACAACCAACCGCAGGGGTGGGAGGGAAAGTGACAAGAGTTGAAGTCTTTGCTCAAAATCTTAGCAGCCTTGCCTTGTGCTTAGAAATGGACAGGTGCCACCTGTAGCCCAGCAGAGACTGAGTGCAAAGGGCAGAATCAAGAGCTCTGGTCCCAGTTCCACCTCCTCATGCGTTGCATGTCAGTTTCATCAGCTATACTGGGGGTGTAGAAGTTTGGTGGTAGAGCACTTACCTAGCAGGTGCAGGGCCCTAGGTTCACATGACAGTATACCCCATCCTAGAAAATACATCAGACATAAAATAGGGTGGTGGAGGTGCCCTTGCTTACACAGGGTGTGTGTATGTGTATATGTGGTAGATGTGTGTGTGCAGTTGTGTGCAGGCACGTGGGGTTGTTTTGTCTTTTGGACAGGGTCTCACTGTGTAGCCCCAGCTGTCTTGGAACTCAGTATGTAGAGCATCACAGCCTGGTCTTGATCTTGTGGTGATCCACCTGCTTTTGCCTCTTGAGTGCTGGGATTAAAGGCATGTTCCATCATATGTGCTTTTTGTTTGGCTTGGTTTGGTTTAGTTTGTTTTTTTGAGACAGAGTCTCCCTGTAGCCCAGTTGACCTCAAACTCTCTCTGTAGACCAAGCTGGCCTGGATCTCACTGAGATCCACCTGCCTCTGCCTTCTGAGTGCTGGAATTAAAGCCACGCACCACCATACCTGGCTTCACCTTAGGTTTTAAAACAAGGCCTCTCACTGAACGTGGAGCTTTGTGGCTTTGGTTAGACTGGCTAGTCAGGGCCTTTCCCAGGATCCACCTGTCTTAGCTTCCCAGTATTGGAGTTACAGATGCACACTGTCATGCCTGGATTTTACATGGATGCTGGGGAACAAGTCCTCATGCTTTTGAAACAAGTACTTCACCCAGTGAGTCACACCCTGAGGCCCCTCTCACAGGCTTTGTTTGTGAAGAGTCTATGAAAGATGATGCAGCGTTCGTGCCAATAGTGACTAGTAGCATTTTCAAGCACCAGCTGTGGCCTTGCATGCAGATGTTGCCCATTACCTCAGCTCCTAGAACTCTGACTGACAGACAGCTCATCGAGCCCCACCTTGACAGACCAGGAAATGGGAACATGGGAGAGTCAGCAGTTTGAATTTGCATTCCTGGTGAGCACCCTGATACTCTGTTATCACATCATCAGGAGAGGTAGGTCAGCTTGGAGCAGTGGACCTAGGAGCCACACAGTGCCATGTTGGACTCCCAGCTCTGCCACTTCCCAGCCATATAATCCCAGAAATGTTCTTAACATCTCTACACCCTGGCATCCTTCAACAACACAGAGATTACCATGTGACCTGCCTCAAGAGGTTGTCCTGAGGGTTGCATGAAATAATTCACAAGTTCTGAAAGAAGGTACTGACTCTCTAAGCCCTCTCTAGATGCCAGCATTTTAAAAACATTCCTACAAAGTGTTGGATCTCCCTGCTTAAATGAGGAGAAGGAGGGATGGCAAAAGCCCCACCATCACCTGGGAGACCAAGAGCAAAGCAGTTATTTGGTGGGGTGCCTTTATGTTTCAGTTTGGAAGGAGAAAAGCCAGAGCCCATGGTCTCTGGCGCAGCTGCAAGCTTGTTTAGCTGGGGTCACTGTAGAAGGGGCTTCTCAGTTATGCCATAATTAGTGCAGCAGGTGCCTCAGTCCTGGCTGAAAAACAGAGAGGATTTTGCTCCAAGTTTGTTGTGATTGAAACAATCATTCCTAGCTACAAAAGGAAGATAGCATCTCCTTGCATTTGGTAGCACCCCAGAGCCTGCTATTTATTCTTTTATTAAACATTTCTAGAGACAGTCTTCTGGTGGCTAGGAAACCTGGCCAGCCTGATGAAGTGCTCCTGGGCCCCTGGTACCTCAAGTGCACCATCATTTGCGTAAGAAATAGGAAGCAAGAAGAGGATAAAGGAAAAAAAACATCTATAGAGAAAGCAGATTGATTAGAGAAAAAAACCTAAGAGGGCACCCCCCACCACAGCCCAGGGGCAGTGGGCACCTCCTCAAAGCCTGACGTCCAGGAGGTTGAGCTTCCCTTGCAGACTCAGGGGTTTTATATTTTAATTTTATATTTTTCTCCCTTTGGGGTGGAGGAAGTGGTTTGGGGCCAAGGTTGTGGGCATCTTAGGCAGGTACAAAGTGGGTTTCCCCATTACAAGGAGGATCAGTAGTGTAGGACTCTGGTCCCATGACTGGGATTGAATTGTATCAGAGGAGCCAGTAGGGGATAGGTTGCCACTTTATGGGAAGGTAGCCGAGGGGAAGCATTCAGGATCTAATATTTTCCATTAATTTTGTTCTTGGATCTTCTTCTAAACCGTGGCCCTGGAGCTCAAATGAGGTGTGTGAACTCCCACTCCAACCACAAATTAGCCTGTGGAATGTTGTGGATATCTATCTGTATCTCTGTCTTCTCACCAGCATCTGGTGGTCTTCCTGATGGCCGCCAGCATACCTGGGCTGTTGCTCCAATAACAGACTTGTTTCTGAGCAGTGAATGCTTTGTGTGGTGGGCTGTGTGACTCTAGCAGAGTCCCTCCTAAATGCAAAACTGTCCAGGGGCAAGCCTTCTACTCCTACAACTTGACAGGTACATTTTATGCCAGAACCGGCCTTACTCTGCCCCTTGTCCTTTGCCTCAGGACATCCGTCCCAGTCGTGACCTTTTATAGATCCAGGCAGATGGCTGGTCCACAAGCCAAGGACTGACAAACTCACTCTGCCTGTAGGCCTTGGAGAGAGGTGACAGTTTCCCAAGTAAGAAATTGAAAACACTATGTACCATTCTGCCCCAGGAGGGCACAAAGTTCAATACCAGGCTTCTAACAGCCGTTCCTGACTTGTTCCCAGTGTCTTGCACACCAAGCCTGAAGGCAATATTGGATCGTGGATATGAAGTTTCCACAGATACGAACACATAATGAACAGAGAGAGGAGGTATCAATCTGCTGGGCCCCCCTCTGCTGCCTTCTACCTTCAGTGGCTCTCCTTTGTGTCCAGATAAGGCTAGTTCCTGAAGCTTCGTTCAGGCCTGGTGTCTTACCCGCCTCTGGGTTTAGACTTATTCTTCACAGACTCCCATCTTCCCAGCCCCATAAAGGAGAAAGAGGGCGACTGGCTGGGTAGTGAAATTAGTGCTGTCTGCTCCGCAGAGCAGGCTGCTGCGGTAGCTGGAGACTGAAGAAAGCAAGCGGGAACTCTCCTTAGAGGGCCATCTGGCTGCTACAGACTCATGCTGATGCTAAGCTGGGGCTTTCTTTTTCTTTATTCTTTTTGGTTTTCTCTTGAGCAGCACTTCGTCTGCAGCTGTAAATTCAGACCTGGTCCTGTGAAGGCAAGCGTTCATTTTGGGGGCATGTTTATTCCGACAATCCCGTTTCCCCTGTAGGTGTCAGGAAGCCATTGTTAGCAATGGTGGGTCTATGTGGCTTTAATGTCAGGCCTGCACTTTCAAATGGAAATCAGGCAATTATGTGCTACATGGAGAAACCTGACAGATGCAGAGGTTTCATACCACTGGCCCTGTCTAGGGGACAAAGGCGCCTGGTGCTCCCCCGAGAGACTGTTAAATAAATAGAATATGTTTTGAGAGCACAGAAAAATTCAAGAATAATTAACTGTGTGATGAGAGTTCCTAGATCCTGTAGCTGTTTAACTTCAAAATGTGATAATGATATGTCAACCAACCACTTAAGCTACCCTTAAAGTGTAGCCTGAGAAAACCAGTTTCCCTGTGTGTGGAAACAGGCCAGCCCCTCAGAACATCTGCTTGGTGGTGTCCAAAGCAAAGTTTTGGAGGAATTTGAATGGCTTTTTTTTTTTTCCTGTCATGGGGGCTCCACTTGATGTGCAGTGGAGAGAGAATGGGTTCAGCTCTGTGTCTGCATTCACTGGGGTCTAATAAGGGTGTACTCTAGAGAGCTCAATGTGTATCCAATGCCATTGACATCTACCTTGGCATCACTATGGCACCAGGCAAGTGCTCTCCAGCCCAGCCTCCTGCAGACCTGTGAGTGTGATGCAGGTACTGTTACTATCAGCACAGCGCAGACAGGGAACTGAGGCATAAAGCTCAACTCTGCCCAACTCTGACCTTGGCTCTCTGTCACTGCCTATATAGGAAGCAAGATGGGTACTCCCTCCCGTATACACACACACACACACACACACACACACACACACACACACACACACCACAGCTGCTGAGGTCAGATATGTGCTCCCATAAACCAAGCAGGAGAGACCTAAAATTAGCTGTTTAAACAGTTGGTTAATTTGGAGATTCAAACACGATATGAGATTCATCACTTAAAATGTCCCAAATTAAGCTTAAAATAGTTTATCAGAAACTAAAGCATCCCCAGCTACTGGCCTTTGCTCTTATTTGTTGTAGAAGAGAAATGTAGACAGATTTGTCTGTCTGACTTCAGCAAGCCTTGCTGCTAAGCCTTGGACTCCACAAAGCTAAGTCAGCTTAGAACTGAGGGAAAAGAGAGGGTGTTCATCTCTCAGAAAGGTGGGGTTTTCAAAAAATATAGTTTTTATTACTTCTTTGAGAATTTCATACATTCATACATTGTATTTTGATCATAATCACCCCCATTCCTCCCCAAAATAAATTTTAGACTAAGCATATAATAAATAAATGCAGCAGGTTTACACAGGACTATTCTCAGATCAACAAAGGCTGTTTTGAAATACCGTAAGACTCCATTTTGGAGAAAATGTATTAATCTAACAGAACTGTATGTGTCAGGAGAAAAAAACATCTAGTTTTCAAGTGGCAAATGTGCCCAAGCCACATGCACACCCTACCATCCTGATTTGTTTTACTCTACCTACGGGTAGTGAAACGTTAAGGGAGAGTCCAAACTTTTTCACACTACTGACTTTGTAAGGGGAAAAAAAAAACCAAGTTTCTGCTTATAGAGAAACATCTTCATTCTTTTACTTTTCCAATCTCTTTTAAACTCATTGGTCAGGAAGCATTAGTATAATAAGCTTGCACTGCAAAATTTAAATAGTATTAATACCTTGTTGGGCTTAGAAAATGATGCCCCCTAATATTATGGCATGGTATACTGATTATTTTTTATTTCCATTTGGAAATCAATAGATGCCATATCTTTTCTCTGACATCTTATCTTCTTGCCTTACCTTCTTTGTTTTGTTTTGAGATAAAATGTACATCTCATGCTTAGGTTGTACAAAAAACTGGAGAGAAATGTATTAGTTCAAAAAGCCTATAGATGAATAGACATAATATATGTATATATACTATGAATGAAAATATATGAATGCATGTATATAGCTGAAGACTATATAACAAAAAAAAAATACAGTGCCAGGCAGAAGAAACCTTTCTTCCATTGGTCAGGACAGTCCAATAGAATCCCAAAACAACTCGGGCTATTACCACAATCCTGAACTTGAAAGTAAGATCCTATTGCTGAAGACAGGGCATACTTCATACATAGGACTCGAAGCAATCCAACTGTAACTGACATGGAAGCCCCCTCCCTTAAGACTAGCTCTCATGGTATCAGAGGATACTATGCAAGCTACCAAGGAAGAAAATCAATCAATAGTCATACCCAGCCTGTAAAGTCTAATAAACACAACAACAACTGGCTCCCAAACTATCTCTATTTGGGCAGTAGTATCACTCTCACCTTGAGAGTAATCAATAGTTGTCTAATTGGACTTAAAGCCCACTCAGTGGGAGGGAACTCATGTATGGTACTGTAAACATAGCCAAACACACATAGTTGGAGGAGTCACAGATCTTAGAGAAAAACCTACTTTTGTCACATCCCTAGACCAATGTGATTTCCTGCTATACTCTAAATATGTATCCTTATATTTACACACAAGTATATCTCTCCCCACTCACCAAAAAAGCTTCTTTTTGCAACAGATGGAGACTATTACAGAGTTCTACGACTGGTCAAATGCAGAGAATAAGTGTCTGTGAGATGCCCATCTCAAAGTGACACATCTACAGTGCAACTTTATACCTAAGATTCAGGGGACATAGCAGAGCAGGGAGGCAAAAAGAATGAATATCAGTGCACCTCTCACCTCTCATAAGCAAAGCTTCCTCATGCAACAGACAGTGATTAACACAGAAATCCACGGGGGAAGGTACGGGATGCCGATAGGAGAAGGGTCTAAATATAAGCAAGATGTGAAATTTGCAAAAAATGCAATTTAAAAATTTCAAAAGCAAACAAAACAACAAATATCTCGTATATCTGAGGCCGACCTGGAACCTTGTGTGTAGCTAGCCCTGAACTCTTGATCCTCCTGACTCCATATCCCAAGATCGGGAGCTTCATACAATGTGTTTTGATCATATGCCCCTCCCCCAGCTCCTCCTAAATCTGCCCCTATTTCACTACATACCCAACTTCCTGTTCATTTTTTTCCCTCATGGAGTTCAATGTATTTGCCCAAATATTGTTTGGCATGGTACCTGTCCTGAATTGTTTTTACCTACTAAGGGACACACCCTAAAGAAAACTGACTTCTGCTGTCCCAGCATCTACCATATGCTAATAGCTTCTCAGCTAGAGGTGAGACCTCATGCCCATTTTCCCTGATCCCTGTTGGGATTTTGTCTGGCTTGAACTTGAATAGGCCTTGTGCATATTGTCACAATTACTGAGAGTTCATAGAGCAACTGCTCTGCTGTCTGAAGAGTATTGCTTCCTTCTAATCACCCATCACCTCTGACTCCTACAATCTTTTTACCCCCTCTATAGGTCTCTTAGCCTTGGGGAGAGGAGTTGTGACATGGATGCCCCATTTGGGGTTGAGCACTCAACAGTCTCCTACTCTCTGAAAGTCTTCTACTCTCTGAATGTTGACCTGTTGTGTCTCTGAATTAATTGCTTTCTATTGCAAGAAGCTACTCTGACAAGTATTGAGAGATGCACTAATCTATGGATATGGCAATAAGTCACTGGAAATCACTTTAATACTACATCAGTTCAGTAGAATATTGGTAGAGCCTATGATCTATCTAGCCATAGGTTTTTGGCTTTGATAACTGTGCCAGATACAGGTTCCATCTTGTGGAGTGGGCCTTAAATCCAATCAGAGGGTAGTTGGTTACTCCCACAACACTGTGCCACTGTTGAACCAGTGGGCATATCTTGCCAGACTAGTCATTATTGCAGCTCACAGGGTTCACAAGTGGGCAAGATTGATTACTTTCCTCACAGCCATAGCACCTTTCAGTGCTATGAAAACCAACCACTAGGGATGAAGATTCCAGGTCAGTATCCACTTTATTTCTCCATGTTTTATGATTCAAGTATCTGTTGTCTTCAGTAATAGGGTCTTACTGTCATGTTGTGACAGCTAACCAAGAGCAACAGCAATAGCCTGTAATGTTTGTGGTCTATAGGGTCCCATTGGCCAACAATTCCAAAAGAGGTAACCCATTCCTGGTACTGGGGTTTTTATTTACTAGGATGAGGTGACTAGTTGGGGTATTGTTCCACCATTATGGAATAAACCCATTTAAATTCTTATTATATGGTGATGTATGTATTTTAGAATGCCTCTACAATAGTTGATTTTCTTCAAAGAGCCTGTAGTGATAGTCAGCTCCCCACAGTCTCTCCTCTACCCTCCCTTCCCTCCCATACCAACCCCCTTTAATCTTCCTGTGCCATTATTTCCCTTTGCCCCTTTACATCACAGCATTCTATCTCCCTTCCCTTGTGAGATCCCCTACATCCCATGGCCCCTTACTAGTTTCCTAACCTCCATGGATATTCCCAGTGAAAAACACATCTAAAGATTCAAAGATAACATCCATACATGAGAGGAACGTGATGTTTGTCTTTTGGGGTCTGAGTTACCTCACTTAGAATAATTTCCAGTTCCATCCATTTACCCAAGAATTTCATAATTTCAGTTTCCTTAATAGCTGAATAATATTCTATTGTATATGTGAACCACATTTTTCTTACCCAATTGTCAATTTATGTATATCTAGGCTGTTTCCATTTCTTGGCTACTGTGACTAAGTAGCAACAAACATAGACGAGTGGTATCTCTGCAGTAGGATATGGAGTCCTTTGGGTACATGGCCAAGAGGGGTACGCTGGATCATGCGGTGGACTGGAGGAAGCTCCACACTGATGTCCGTAGTAGCAGCACCAGTTCCCATATCCACGCCAGCATTCATTGTCAATTGTTTTGTTTTTGTTTTTTGATGTTTTGTTTTGATCTTAGCCATTCTGGCTGGGGTAAGGTGAAATATCAGAGTAGTTTTAATCTGTATTTCCCTCATGGCTAAGGGTGTTGAACAGTAAATATTTATTTATTTATTATTTTTATTTTATGCTTGTGAGTGTATTGCCTGCATGTGTATAAGTGCATCCATGTCATGCAATGCTCATGGAGGTCAGAGGAGGGAGTTGGGTTCCTCTGGAACTGGAGTTATAGATGGTTGTTATTTACTATGTGTGTGCTGGGAATTGAACCTGGACCCTCTGTAAGAGCAGCCAGTGCTCTTAACCACTGAGCCATCTCTCCAGCTCCAGATACTGAACATTAAAAAAATTTTTTTTCTCAGAAGTTGGAGAGATAACTCAGTGGTTAAGAGCATGGGCTGTTCTTGCAGAGGACCCAGCTTTGATTCCCAGGACCCACAGGGCAGCTAACAACCATCTGTAACTCTAGTTCCAGGGCATCCAATGCCCTTTTCTGACCTCAGCAGGCACTGCACAATACATGTAGGCAATATACGCCAACACATATCATAAAAATAATAAATAAAAAATGTATCAGTCATTTGTATTTTATCTTTTGAGAACTTTCTGTTTAGTTCCATGCTCCATTTTTAAAATGAGTTGGTTGTTTTATGTTTACTTTTTGAGTTCTTTGTATATCCTAGATACCAACCCTTCTTGACCTACAGCACATTATTGACATTTTCCCATTCTGCAGGTTGCCTCTTAACTCAAATGATGATGTCCTTTTCTGTACAGAAGACTTTTAATTTCATGTGGTCCCTTTTGTCAATTGTTGGTCTTAAAGCCTTATTAGGGTCCCATACAGAAAGTCCTTTACTGTACTATAAGTTCCAGTGTATTCCCTACTTTCTCCTCAGTCAGATTCAGGGTATCAGGTCTTAAGTTGAGGTCCTTGGTCCACTTGTAGTTGAGTTTTATTCAGGGTAAGAGATATAGATCCAGTTTCATTCTTGTACATATAGCTATCCAGTTTCTCCAGCACCATCTTCTGTCTTTTTTCCAATGTATATTTTTTGGTCTCTTGCTTAAAAATAAATCAGGTGGCTGTATGTGTGTGTGCTTATCTCTCAGATCTATTCCGTTGATCAATGTGTCTGCTTTTATGCTAGAACCATGCTGTTTTTATTACTGTAGCTCTGTAGTATGATTTGAAGTCAGGAATGGTTATACCTCCAGTAATTATTTTAGTATTCAGGATTGTTTGGATTATCCTGGATTTTTGTGTTTCCATATGAAATTTAAGGCCTTTTTTTCAATTTCTTTGAAGAACTGCATTGGAATTTTGATGAGGATTGCATTGATTCTGTAGACTGCTTTTGGTAGGATGGCCACCTTCACAATATTGATCCACAAACATGGGAGATTTTTCTGTTTTTTCGCATCTTCTTCAACTTCTTTCTTCAGTTATACAATTCTTTCATAGTTACATTTATTCCCTATCTTCCTTCCTTCCTGTCTCTTTTTTCTCATCTTATGGGGTCCTTTCTAGAAGTTCTGACTTCTCCCCACACGTAAAAGATCTTTGGCCATCAACTTACTATATAAAAAATTTTGAATCCCTTCTCATTAAAGTTAATTGGTTTTCTTTAAAAAATTTTTATTTGTTATTTTTATTTTATGCATATGAGTGTATTGCCTGCATGCATGTAAGTGTACCTGTGGAGTGCCCTAGGTGGTCAGAAGAGGGTGTTGGATTCTTTGGAACTGGAGTTACCAATGGTTGTTAGTTGCCATGTGGGTGCTGGGAACTGAACCTGGGTTCTCTGCAAGAACAGTCAGTGTTCTTAAGGGCTGAGCCTTCTCTCTAGTCCCTGGTTTTCTTTATAACATTTATTTGAACATAGAATTATCTTGAAATTGTGACTTTTCAAAGTGAGAGTGATTGGAAAAATCAAAATTGACTTTGATGCAACCTTCTAAATATGTGTGTGTTTGTATAGTCAGCTTCTTGCGTGGTACACATGAGTCTGGAAGTGACTGTGTTTGTACATCATCACAAAACCTCAGCATCTTAAGGCATGATTCGGAGATATCAGCAGGGTTACAGCAGGAAAGCTTTCCAATAAAACATACCAAATTTCTTTATACCCAATTATAGGCATTGTGTACTTTAAAAATCATGCCATTCATTATAAGGATAAAATGAAACAATAGAAAGATCTTATAAAATACACATGTGGGATTTTTTTTTCAGACTGCATGCTTTGCACTCTGGGAAAATCATGTCGGAGTGAGTCATGGAAGTCAGACACAGGACTTGATGGACTGGGCTGGAGAAGGGGCAGAACACTCTGATTTGGAATAAAATACGAGCAATGGTCATCTTAGGACGGAGATAGAATTGTGGGTAATCTTATTTTTCTCCTTTACTTTTCTCTCTATAATAGAGTTGTGTATTATGGACCTGATACAGAAGTAAGGGAGCCCTGGGTTCGGGACTGTGCAGCACCTTGACTTTCCAAACCCCTTCCCACCTCTGCACCCTCAAAGTTATCTCTGAGGACAAGAAAGTTTTAATAGTTGTTCTGAGAATTAGTGAGATTAATTGATTAAGTGTGTGTGTGTGTGTGTGTGTGTATGTGTGTGTGTGTGTGTGTGTAGGTCAGAGAACAACTTGTTGGAGTTGGTTCTCTCCTTCTACTGTGGGGGTTCTGGAAACCTAATTCACGTAGCTAAGCTTGGTGGCAAGTATCTTTACCCTCTGAGCCATCTCACTAGCTTTATTTATTTATTTCATTTATACTTGTATTAGCTGCCATAGCTTCTTTCAAGCCAGCAATGTTCAATAAAATGACTTGCAAAATTCCTGAATATTTAATCAACAGATCTCATGGGACATGGCTGGTTGATCTTTTACTTTGACAATTGCCAATGTTTTGAATTTTGTATTAAATGATCACAAGCCTGTCTTCAGGTTCAGTGAGAGAACCTGCCTCAAGTGTATAAAATGGACAGTGATGGAGCAGGAAACCCAACGTCCTCCTCTGACTCCCTCTGCCCCACATGCACATGTAACACACACACACACACACGAGTCTGACCATCCTGAGGAAGTCCAGGCCAGCCATGTTAGAGACCACACGGAAAGAGATGCTTAGCTGGTCCCTAGCTCCTTCTACAGTGGCAGCCACCCACACACCTGAAAACAAAGTAAGAGAGTCTCCAAAGGGTTCTAGGCCAGCCAACACAGGGTTCTAACCACCTAAGAGTCTGAGCCCACAGAACAATGAAAGAGAAGAATGAACTGTGCTTCTAACTACTAGGTTTGAGGAAGTTTGTGATATAATGATAGATAGCTGGGACACACTGTTCAGACACATCATGGTCTAGGCCCTTCGAGATGAACTTTCACGTTGCTCCCAGTCTTGCATTGTTTCAGTCAGTTAATAATGAGTAAACTCACCTGCGTACCATTTCATACAGTTGTAGGTCTGTAAATGTCCAGAACTGAGGTGGGTATGCAAGCATAAGGGCACTTACCATTTTTTTTTAACATTCTTACTGTCCATTTTCTTGCCTGTTGTTTGTTTATTTTTAAAGATTTATTATTAGGATTTGCAAGTTGGCTCTGCAGGTAAGGGCACTTGACATCAAACCTGATGACCTGGGTTCAGTCCCCAGGGAACCAACCACACAGTGGAAGGAGAGAAACAATTGCCAAAAGTTGTCCTCTGACCTCCATATGAACACTGTGGTACACATGTGCATACGTGTGTGTGCACACACTCTCTGTTTCTTTCTCTATAAATAATGTAATACATTTAACGTTTATTCTTACTCTGACAACTTCATGCAGGTGTCTAGTGAATTCTGGTCTTCTTCAGCCCTGGCGCGCTGGTGCCCCATTCTCTCTCCGAAGCCCTTCTGTTCCCAGCAAGCCTCCTATTACTTTGAAGTCTTTTTTCGATCCACTGATTTTAATTATGGTTGCTTGCATGAGCATGGGTAGGATTCCCTGTTCATTTCTCTATTGGTTTATTCTTCTGTGATTCCTCAGCTTCTGGAGAATTAATTCTTTGTGACAGGAGGCGCACATTCTTATCCCCAGTGACCTGATCTTTGAATTTTATGTTAATTTTGCTGTGAAGAATTTTATTTTAAATCCCCGGGGTTTTTACTACTTTAATATTTTGACATTTTTACTAGTCCATTTGGGATTTTTTTCATTTATGTTTGAGACCTGAATCTGCCCTATTTTTAAAAAATTATTACTTAATTGTCCCTAAATCACTTATTGACTTACTTCATCTGTGGACTAATTTGAAATGCTGCTTTTTGTGTTTTATTATGCCCTTGCTCTCTCTGTTGCCTGTTGGAATATGTTTTCTCAGAGAGCACCACAGTCTTAATCTCCATAACCAGAACAATAATTCCATTATCTGAGATGGTGAAGCTATCTCTAGTAGTTCTTACTCTAACCTTTTTGTGAATATTCAGCCTAATTAATTTCTCATGCAAACTTAATTATCAACTGTGGTGTATTGTTTGGAATTACAGATGGATTAAGTTAGGTAGTATTGGTGTCTCCTAATGTGTCTAGAGAACATTGTGTGTTTGCGTTTGTCTACCAGTGTTAGAACATCTTTGTGTAAATATGCAGCATTTTTTACATTTAGTCCTGGTTGTTGTTGTTGTTGTTATTATTATTATTATTATTATTGTTATTACAGTTATTGAGACAGGGTCTCTTCACTATATAGCCCAGGCTGGCCTTGAACTTTGGGCCCTTTTCCTTGGCCTCCTGAGTGCTGGGACTACAGGTAAGCCCTGCCATATTGAGCTTATTTTAGCTTTTTTATTCTTGTAAATGTGAAGGGGTCTTTTCTTCCATCACATTCTCTCACAAGTCATCATTTAAACGTGTAAAAGCTTATCTTTAAATACTGATTTTATAGTTCACCATCTTATGGAAATCACATTTTCATAATCTTTTACAGATATTTGCTTGGGTTTTCCATGTATATAAACATAATCTGCACACAATTTTGCTTCTTTCAATTTTTTATTATCTGTTTAGGGTTTTTTTTTTCCATAAATATTGAATTTTCACTTGGTTTGTATGAGAGAAGTGCACATCTCTCCTGATTTCATTGAGCTTTTTTCAGATCAATGATGGAAGTTGAATTTTACTAAATGTCTTTTAAACATCTAAAGATATGAATAGCAACCATGGTTTTTTCTGCCCAAGATAAGGTCTCACTGTGTAGCCCTGGAACTTGTTATGTAGACAAGCCTGGCCCAAACTGTCTCTTCCTCCCCAGTTCTGGGATTAAAAACACAAGTCAACAACATCTTTTATTGTGAAGAAGCCTCACTTTGTCACATTGCATCATTCCTTTAATGGCTTGTTTGAATCTCTTTGGCAATATTTTAGTATTTTTTAAATTTCTATGTATTATTATTATTATTGTTGCTGTTGTTGTTGTTGTTGTGTGTGTTTACATATACCACAGCACAAGGGTGGAGGTCAGAAGACAAATTGCAAGTCTTCAGTTCTCACCTTTGACCACGAGGGTTCCAGGGATTTTTAACTCAGGTCACTAAGGTTTGGTGGCAAGTGCTTTAATCTGCAGAGTCACCTCACTAGCTGCTTTTAAAAAAAACTCTGGCAAATAACAGAAAGATTCCCCAAATATTAATAAATGTATTTGAGAGTGACTTTGTAAAGGGATTGTGCATGTCACAGTAAACTGTGTTCATGGAGGTTGAGGCAAGAGGAAATTTTTACTAACAGTAAGTGAGAAGGTCACACAGGCTGCTCTATGCAGTGTTTGTGGGCCAGCGAGAGCTGGCGTCAGCTTATTGGTGGAGGTGCCACTTCTGGGCAAGTGTTTTGTCAGAGCATCTTATCTGAATTGCTTCAGTCTTAAAGAATGTTAAAGATAAACATGGTTACTGAAATTCATGCTACGTGCAAGGCGTGCGAGTCAAGCAGAACATGAGGTTCGTGTGGACTGTGCAGGAATTTCTTGTGGGCTTTTTAAAAGTCCTTGAGACAGTAATTATCTCAAGCAGGCAGGCATGAGCTCTCCCTTTCAAGAGTTCTTGGCTCCAGCTTTGTCTAGGTCTGACAAGAAGGATTTTGTCTTGGCATCAGCAAGTTTCGCAAGCCTGTCACCTCTGCTTTCCACAAGTAAATCGGGTGCAAGAGAGTTCTTACTCCCCTGATATGTATGCTGTTCTCTCTGTCAAAGACCCAGAACGTAGAAGCTGCCCCTTACCTCACCCCCTGGATGTGCAGGTGTGTTTTGACTGACTTGCTCTGATTTCTGCAGCCTTTTTCACTCGAAGCCATGCTGCTTTGTGTGGTCGCTACTTTTATTTGTGGTTTATGCTTTTATTTTCTAGTTTTCCTGAAAAACGAATTTTTAAATATTTTTATTTTCCTCTTATTTTCAATTATTTCAAGGAAGAAGGTAAAGGTAGACTTCCCCCTTCCATAAACACAAAAGATTTTTAAAATGAATGTGAATAGCTAAAGAGTTAAGGGAAATAGCTAAGAGTTAAGAGTTAATTTCCAAAATCTTTTAAACAAAATCAGTATGTCATCACAAGCTTTGAAGCTTCCCGGAGGATCTGAAGCCTTCAGGGTATTTTCTTAGCTTATCACTTGGACAAGTCCTCTCATTTTTCTGAACATCTCTTTTCCACAGGAGTTGGCCAAGGATCCTTAACAACATAAAACACAGTGAACAACTTAGGGTTGGACCCCAAGAGATGAATCACTAATGGCAGAATTTTAGCTTGAGGGAACTTGGCTTGGGGAAACTTTGGGGCTTTGAGATCGAAAGAGTTGGATGAGCTTGTGCTGAGAATTGTGCCATGCCTTCTCTCTGCTGAGAACTTCACCCATGCCCGTATTCCTGGGAGATAAGAACTGTTACCAGCTGTGCTTCTGCATCGCAGATAACGAGGTTCTACTAGGTTAAAAGACTTATTCAAGATGGCAGAGCCAGAACTGAAATCCTGGCCTCTCTGAGCGCAGACCCTGCTTTCTTCCTTGACAACAAACATGAGGCGTGTGCAGGTCTGTCCCACCCGAGATCCTTTCCAGCCACCACTGGCCTCTGTCCCCCTGCCCTCATGGCAATTATTTTAAACCAAGACTTTTTAATAGCTATGACACTGATTTAGTCTCTAATGATGAATCCACTGTTACTGATCCTTGGTGACTGAACCCAGGATTTGTGATGGGGATCTTTGTTCAGTCTGCGTGCTCTGAAAACACTCCAAAGGAGATGGCATTCATTTATTAAAACTTGAATACAATAGTTTCAGGCAAACTAGTCATTTAAAAAATAAAATCTTTAAGATCCAAAGAATCCTCACCCTGTTTAATTTCTTCAAAACAAAAACCCAAGTCAGGCGTGGTGGCACACACCTGTAATCTCAGTGCTTGGGGGGCTGAGGCAGGAGGATTGCTATGAGTGCAAGGCTAGCTTAGATTACTTAGCAAGACCTTGCCTCAAAACAAACAAACAAACAACAAAGAAAATGAAACCAGCTAAACAACATGTCCATTGGTGCTCTTGTTCACATGTTAAAAAGAAGGTATGTTTTGGCTTCGATGACTCACAAGTGAAATCAATACAGACAGCCTTCATATTTAAAAATAAGAAGAAAAGTTAACAAATGCATTTCCCAAGATTCATTGCCTAAAAATTCTTTCGGCCTCTTGAGCTTTCTTGGTCTTATAACAGTGTTAACCTCGAGAAGTAGGAGTCATGAACTCCATCTCGCGTTACCCCAGGCTTTAATCTTTGGAAAGATGCACACTTGTGTTGAACACCATCAATCGGGAAAGTAAGTCATCGGCAGAGGGTTTGTTTCTATTGGCCTTTGGTGGCCTCCTGTCTCCTTATTAACCATGGAAAGCTGACACCTTTCTTCACACCTGCTAAAGGAAATCTCCTGCCTTTGAACCTGCCTTGCCTGGACTTGTCCAGCCCCATGCCCCCAGACAGTTGCTGGCCTACCAGGCTGAGTCCTCACTGGCAATCTAGCCAAGCATTGTTGTTCTAACCACAACTTAAATTGGAATTTTAACTGTGTGTTTAGACTATAGCACCAGGCAGAGACAAGAGAATCAAGATTCTGTGTCCGCACAGTGCTAAGGCTGTCTCTCTCATGAATCCTTCCTGTTTTCTAGGCGGCTGTGTGGTGATTCCCTTCAGGCCTTTAGGCTCTAATGTGTCATCTCCCCAGTCATGCCCATTCATTCCAGCTCAGGCCCATCTTCTCCACAGATCGCCAGATCTGTGCCTGGCAATGCAGCTGTCTCCTCTATTGTATCTGGGAGGCAATATTCCCAGCTACTTGGCCTGGTTTTGAGGTGTGGGTAGGCTTGGTTCAATCAGCTATCAACAGCTGCTCACAGGCACACAGTCCATTCCCTGGACAGCTCTGCTGGGAGTTACACAGCAAAGAGAAATCACTGCTCTGCTGATTAGTCCCTGGTGCAACGCACAACCAGCTGCTTTATCCAGAAAAGTCTGAGAAAGTGGCAAACAGAATTACACTTACTGAAAGTGAGAGCTTCCACCACAAGTCACATAAGAATTCTAGTCCTAACAATGAGCTTTGAATAAAGTAACATCAGATCACATGAAAGCAGGGTGTGTATTGCTGGATGGTCAACTGGCTACTAGACTACAGGCCATTACTAAAAACACCCCTTACTGAACAGGTGTGTGTGCACTCAGAGCTGTCCTTTGGAGTGACACATGTACAACAGTACAGATGGACATGGTGGGCCACCTGCTTATTCTACTTACCCCAGTCTTCCTGTGTAGTTGAGGTTCGTTGGATAAATCTACAGTTTCTCTCTCTGCTTCAAGGGACATGCCTCCAAATGTGATTGACATCCACTTAACCAATGACTTAAGAGGGGAGATCTAGTGGTAGGCAGGGAAAGCTGGGAAGGAGGCGGTGGGGGATGCAGTGCTGGGGGCTCCATCCTGAGTGTGTGTGCCAGAGGGTCAGGGGACTTCTGATCAAAAGGCTGGTTCCGCCATATCAAATCTCTGTCTCTCTCCCCAGGGATGAATCCTTTGAAAGTAACCCAGAATAAAATAATTTCTCTAAGACAGTATTCTCTGCTCAATTGGTTCAAACCTAGGGGAGGTGGTGGGGCTGAATGCCGGGCCTTCCAGCGAGAGAATTCATAGGACAAGGTACAGTACATCTACCTGCCCTATTGGCTGTGAGCTAGGAAACCAGAAAACGGAAAATTTCAAAACATGTTTAGAAAATAAGAATAGGGCTGGAGAGATGACTCCCTGGGTAAAGTGATGACTAAGTTTGCATTCCCAGCATCCATGTAAAAAGCCAGCATGGTGACACACTCCTATAACCTGAGCATTTGGTAGAGGTGGACACAGGAGGATCACTAAGGTTTGTTCAGGTACAGTAAGAGACTCTGTTTCAAGGGATTAAGGCAGAGAGCAATAGAGGGAAAAATCAGTGGCTGTGTGCACCTGCACACACACATATACACATGCATATAACACACACAGATACACACTTATTTACAAACAAAACAAAAACATCTCTCAACCTCTACAAGCATTTGGTGACTGGTCACATAGGCACTCTGTTTCATATGTACCAAAATTTCAGAGCCCCGGGAAGAAAGCAGGTGTTTAAAATAAACCATGTTGCTTATCCCAGCAGGGGAGGCACAGCAGGTCCCTCTGAACCTATCAAGGTTTCATATCAGCTGTTGCCAGTTAAGTTACAGATGCCAACCAAAGGCCAACTTTTCAAACAGACCTTTCTAAGGACAGCATCTCAGGCCTGCCATGTTCATCTTTTCTGTGCTAAAAGACAGGGAAAGTGGCCTCTGCCTTCATGAGGCTCGGTGTGGTTGGGGAGATAAACACCAAGGTAATTGTTAGGCCTAAATAAGACAATGTCCCTGTGATAACTCCATGAAGAGGGTGAGAGTGCAGGGAGGTTAAGAGGCCTCCCTAAGATCAAAGCTTCCTGTGTCAGATGAAGAGATCGGATCTGAGGAAAGAGGATGACTTGGGGATTTGAGGGGCTGTCAGAACACCCCAGACATGAAACAACTTCTCTGAAAGCCATGTGGCTCATTAGTTACTGTTTCTCATCACTAGAACCAAAATACCTGACAGATGTAACCCAAGAGAAGGGTTTGTGCAGGGAAGGCTTGGTGAAATGGCTCGTCAGTGGTGGCAAGACCTTGGAACTGAGCTCTACACTGGCTGGGCCGGAAAACAGAGAATGAGACCAGAAGCAGGGCGCAGCTGGAACTCTCAAATGTCCGCTCCCAGTGAACCACCTCTATCAGCTCGTGACTTGAGTGTGTGGGGACAACTCAGATTCAAGCTACAATGCCAAGATCAGCATTTAGCAGGACTAAAGGCTTAAAAAGAGAGTGACTGCAGGGCAGGGGCTACAGAGCGCACGGGGCACGGGGCACGGTGAGGAGGTGACGCCCCAGGAAGCCAACGGGAAACCACTGAAAGACTGAAAGTGAAGCCAGGGTATGGGAAGGCTTCCAGAGGCAGAGGTAGCAGATCCGGGAGGAGCTCATGATAAATAGTTCATTGTTTGCAAGTGTAGCGAGAAGCACTGGCGACATCCAGAGGGGATGCTGGCAGGCTGGGAGCAGGACACCGAAGTGCTTTGGGAGAAGACTGTTTTGCAGTATGACGGTCACAGGATTGGGGCCAAGCATATTTGTCTGGGTTTGTGAGATTTTTTTTCCGGATCAAAACTGGAAGACCACACATGGTTGGTGGGATTGAAACAGAAAAGTGTCAAAGAGGGCTCAAGGGTTGGGCTTGTGTGATTAGGTCAAGCTACAGAGGAAGTCCCTTTCCCTCATCTCCTCCCCCCTCTTTCATGCTCTTCCTTCGCCTTTTTTCCCCATCAAGGAGAAGATCATGAGTTTGGATAGAACTTGGGACACACAAATGTGACCATTTTGAATGTCTCACTGAAAGTAGACCATTTAAACATTTTGATTTATTATTTTTATTTTATGTGTATAAGTGTATGTAAGTGCACCCATGTTGTGCAGTGCCCTTGGAAGTCAGACGAGGTTATCAGATCCCCTGGAACTAGATTTATGCACAGTTGTTAGCCGCCATATGGGTGTTGGGAACTGAACCCTGGACCTCTACCAGAGCAGCCAAATGCTCTTAACTGCTGAGCCACCTCTACAGCCTGAGCAGACCATTTCTAAAGTCTGAATGAAAGAAACTCAGATGGGAAACCTGGGTAGGGTTGTAAATTTGTAGACTAAGGTCTTAAGAGAATCAAAGAGTAACAGAAAGGTGATATTTGACTTAACAGTCTAGAAAAACGACTTAACATTTAAGAGAATACAGCTGGTGATCAAACACAATGATGTCAGCATCTGTATATATGAAAAAACAACTGTATAATGACAACGAACTCTGAAAAGCATACCAACACCGGGGGTTCTTACGCAGAGGTCTGCACAGGACTCACTTGGAAGGCTTTTCTGTGTGTGCTGTGTGGTTGAGGCAGGAGTCATCCCTTCTGCGTGGCCAGAGGGGACAGTGTCAAATGATCTGGTCAGACTGGTCTGAGTCAGTGCTGTTACTATATAATTATGCGAATATTCTGAATATTCATGCTATCATGTTCTCCTGCATGTGAGGGCACACAGGTGTTTATGGGATTTCCACTCAACTGATGCTACATGGCAGGAAAGGTTCATCGTGAAAACAAATTTGGGAATACTGAAAGCTCTGCACATTTCTAGGAGTTTCTGAGCCATATTTCATTGCAAAAGTGTGAGAATCAATTAGGAAAGGCAGTAACTGAATTTGGCATACCCCACTAACTTTGTCATACCCTTTTCTTTTTCACAGGGCACCTGTCAGTGTCTAACTTCTTTTATCAATTATCATACAAAGAAAAACGTGTCTCAATCACCTAAAAATGCCTTAATATTTAAGTGACATAATTTTCCTTCAGTAATTAACAAAGTCTGCAAAATATAACAGCAAGTGCAACATATATCAGAATTATACTATTTTATTTATTTCTAGAAGTGGCCTGGATAAGTTCCAAACCAATAAACATGAAGAAACAACACACCTTACCTTGTCCCCATCGATGAGTTCCTCTGAGAACCAACTAGCAGCACTCTGGAACTGAGTTTCTAAAGCATTCTAGTTACTGTCTGAGAACTTACTGACAACAGAAGCTGGACTTATCTCAGCAGATGTAGACATTATTTTCTGTGTCCTGCTGTACTGGTTGTGTTTTGTAGATAGGAACAGTGGCTCGCAGCCTGGCTGTGATGTGCCCTGGAACTCCTGAGATGGCTTCTAGGGTTCTCAGAAACCCACAAAGCAAAATTAATTCTGGCATCCATATACATGTCTTAAACACAAAACCTAAGCCAGTTCTATACTTTTCACTGGAGAAGGGGGTCAAGGAATCACACAGAAGGTCTCTGAAACTGGAGAAGTTGTGGGGTTAGAGAATCCACTGCTTGGTTTCTGATAGTATTTGCTAGGCATGCACCTGAGTAGAAAGCACAAGACAACAACTACATGGGGCATGGTTCTCAAGAAACTTACTAAATGAGACACATTTTAAAAAGACTTATTATTTATTTTTATTTTATATGTATAAGTATTTGCCTGTGTGTATGTATGTGCTCCAAAAGCATGCAATGCCCAAGAAGACCAGAAGAGGGCACTGGATTTCCTGGAACTGGAGTTACAGATGGTTGTTAGCCACTTTTTGGGTGCTGGGAATCAAACCCAGGTCCTCTTCAAGAGCAGCCAGTGCTTTTAACCACTGAGACATCTCTCTAGTCCCTAGACACAAACTTTTTTGTTCTTATAAATTATAATCTTGAGAGAGACTTTTTAAAGAATATCACTTGCATGTGTAGTATCAAAATTTAAAAATAATTTCCCTCAGTCCTCAAATTTAGATCCCACCCCACCCCCGGCCAAATCACTTGCATTAAAACACTCTTACGTAGGCTGGGGAGTTGGCTCAGTGGGTAAAGCGCTTGCCACTCAAGCCTGATGGACCTGAGTTTGGAGCCCCAAAACCCATGTAAAAGCTGGACACAGTAGTTCAAATGTTTGTAATCCCCGTGTGCCTGTGGGAAATGGGGGGTGGAGACTAAGAGACTAATCTGAATTACACAGCAATGAAGATAACCTGTCTCACAAAAGGTGGAACGGTGCGCCCAGCACTGGAAAGGTGCCCCCTGACTCCGCACCATGGCACACATGCACCAGCATTGTTCACACAACAACAAACAATCCCACAGTGGATGTTTGAGAAACAGACTCTGTTCCGACATTCATGGTTCTCCCTGAGACGTCACTGTTACCAGTGAGTGTTGCTGAGCAAAGAGAAGCACAGGTCCGGGTCTCTGCAGCTACGTCCATGTGGGGTGCAGAAGTTGTAGCCATTCATGCTCTCACCCACAGTGCCCACCTGCTGCACCTCTGAGCATGGCGGTTTCCTAAAAGCCCTAGACAACCTGGCAGAGAGGGAGGATCTTGCTCATCTGCCCACTGGTGATCCATGCTCTGATGTGCAACATGGGCACACCGGACATTACAGGGACATCTGTGTCTGAGACTGGGGCCATGTGGTCTCTGCCCTTGGGAGAGCTGGCTGTGCAGCTGGAAACAGCTTCGCGGGTGGTGGCAGTGGGTGTGGAGGGGAGGAGCCTGTGTGAGACGCTCAGCTCTAGATCACTGATCCTCTTCAGTTTAACTTTTCTCATGAAGCATTTCTGAAGGCAGATGCAATAGGATTGGGTTCTTAGATAAAATACTGATGTGAACTGCAAGTTAACTGTGCACACAGCAACTCTAGAGCTAGCTTTAAAAAGGACAGAAACTAGGCTCTGGCAACTAAGAAAAGAACTTGAATTAGGGCAAAGATTATAGTTACCAGGGAGGTGTGGGGGTGCCGGGAAGAGGGGGGGATTTCTTTTGCTTTCACTGTCCTTTTGTGGGAATGAAGTTTCGAAATTTTAGTTATGGTCACTGGGAAGTGTTAGCTCTTCAAAGTTCTCAGGCCAGTGAGTGTGGATTGGGGGCGCGAATAATGGCAGGGCTCCTAGGGACAACTTGGCACTCAGTGTCCAGTGAAACGTAAGAGTCAGAGAGGGAGACAGGGAAAGGGGAGAGCGCTGGAGACGCTGGGCCCAAAGCCAGACGCTTGAAGCAGCCCCATTAACAGGCCATTCAGAAGCCGGACATCTTCACTTCTGGAGCGTGGGGACCAGACAGACATCTCCTCATGATAAGCTTCAGGGAGAGAGATTCGTAAGGGCCACCTACGCCTGGTAGCCAACACAGCGACAGGCTCTCTGGTTTGAGCTGAGGTCCTGAGAGGTTAGGGATTTGCACAAGGAAACAGACTTGACAGTTTGCTAAAGTTGGCAGGTGATCTGATCCCCAACCGCAACGCCTGGGATTGTAAAAAACAGAGAGGCCAGATTTTAACAGCACCGCTGTGTGGAACCGTGTGTTCACAAAGTGGCCTGGGTTTCAAGCAGATCATTTCTCTGAAGCAGCCCCTCTTGGAAGGGTGCCATAATTCTAGTTTTACACAATGACGTTTTTTTGTTTTTGAGACAGGGTCTTGTATTCTAGGCTGGCCTCTAACTTGGCTTGCAGCCTAAAGTAGTTTCTGATCCTCTTGCCTCTACTTCCCTAGTGGTGGGAGTGGAGGCTTGTGTAGTGGAGCTAGGGATCAGACCCCGGTCCTCCTGAATGCTGAATAGGCATTCTAGCAACTGTGCTCCATTCCCCGTGCTCCACACCAACTTGTAGTGTTGGGTTTGGAGAGGAAGATTCACTTCTCAGCTACTGAAAGGAAGTGAACAAAAATTACAGACTTCTGGAGAACTAGGTTCAACTTGGCTGACAGACTCAGAAATTCAGAAACAGAATTATTCCTTGACGAGATTGGGGGTGCTGTGTGAATGAGGAAGATCAGCCCCCAGCTCCTCTGCCTGCCCAGTGGAGGAGCCACTTTGAACTGCAGGTATTTCTGACCCAAACACCCCAAACGTCCTAAAAGATCTTCACAGGGCACTCACCAGAATTCGCCACTAAATTGCCTTTTGGTGTCCATTTCCAGCTCTCACTACGCTCTGACTCTAATAAATAATAACACACATACTGGATAAGTCCTTTAAAAATGAAGCCATAGTTATACCTCCAAGAGGTTATAAAATATACATATTTAGGCATTATTATTGCATGAGAAGCTGCCAAGTTGGTAAGGATTGAAGAAGGGCCAGGTTGGGGGAGGCATTTACAGGGTTGAAACTCAGTTCGCTGGAGTCTTTAGTGTGGGTTAAAGTGCTTATGTCAGCAGGCAGGTCCGTGACCCAAAGGGGACAAGCTGGTGTGTTCAGGGTAGAAGAACGATCCTGATTTCACAGTGAGCCTTCTCTTCTGGGCATTTTGAAATCTGAGTTGTTAGAATGGAAGGCTAGATACATTACTTTTATAGGGATTGAACTGGGACAGAGGGTGAGGTGAACACCGTAGGTCCATAATTTTGGGTAGCTTTAAATTCCAGGATGCAAGATCTTGTTGATAGCTCCCAGGAGAAATGACCATTATTGATCAAGAAGTAAAGCATTCATCACTGATCTTTTAAAATATACTTTTTGACTCTTGGTAGTTTTCTTTAAAATGCAAAAGAAAAAGTTTTAGCCCTTTGCAGTATCTGAAGTTGCACAAGAAGCAGCCAGGCCTCGTCTTGTGTGGGGTGGCATCGTTGTCACTTGCCCCTTTTCTGTCTTTGTACTGCCACCTAGAGAAGAAAAGGAAAGAGTCACCTTGAGAACCCAAGCCCCAGGTGAAGTTTCTAGAAAAAAGAGGGCTGGGCACTTGTGTCCTGAGAATGAGTAGCTGTGTGCTTTCCCTTGCAGAGAAACATACCGGCCAAGGGAGGAGAGCCCAGTGTGGCCAGCCCAACCACCTCATCTAGGGCAGAGTCCAGTGGCCAAGAAACATATTTTTTCCCTCCAATGTTCATCACAAAATAAGATTTTAAAAATAGCGCAATGTTCTGTCACCCAAATTAATGGACTGAATACCGTTATTTGGAGGGAGAAAAGAAAACACAAGAACTGCATGAAAATAACTTTCTAAGATGACTGGTTTTTGAGCTATTTCTGTTTTTATTGTTTTTTACTTCCTCTTTTTCCTTAAAACGGGCTTTTTTCAAGCATGAGTCTTAAGCATGCTTGAATGTATAGCAAAATAGATGAACATGGCCTTGAAGAAGGAGCAGTAGTCCCCAAGTCCCTTTGAAGAATGAACATGAACAAGTATAATTGCTGTAAGTTGGCTTCTTACTGAGTGCTGGGTGAGAAAGAATTTATCCCGGAGCTGACAGTTACAGATTTCCCTCCCACAATGTGGACGTGCACGGAGGCAGCACGTCTTCTCTCGCCTCCCTCCCCAGAACGCTGACCCTCCCTACCTGGCTTTTTCCATATCCTCCCACCTGACACACAACTGCCTACCCTAAAATGGAAACTTCTTGGAGTGCGGATTTTTATCTGCCACACTGTTGGCTTCGTATCCAGTACCTAGAGCAGTATTCTTGGCATATTGCAGGTGCTCAGGGGATATCCTAAAGGAGTAAGAGACTCCAAGTTCATTCCTTGGTTTCTTGGTTTCTTTTTGTAAGAACTGTCAACACAGTTTTAATTTTATACACATGTGTATGGTAACAATTCCTTTAATGTCTATGAAGAGTTGATTCCTCTGTAAACCTCATCTGGTGCCTTCTGCCCACTCAAATAGGCTTGATTAACACGAAGCCATCATATCTATCTATCTATCTATCTATCTATCTATCTATCTATCTATCATCTATCTATCTATCTATCTTAACAAAAGCTCAGTAAATCCTAAAATTGTCAGTTGAAAGCATCTGCTACATAGAAGTTTTACTTATATTCTAGCTTCTGACTGCCAAAACCAAATTGATCTGCATAATTCATCAGGATTAAAACCAGAAGATGAAGCAGAACAAATCTAATTTTTCCTTTCTTATTTTCTATTATTATAAATTTATAATTTCATTATAAGGAACTCCTTTAGGACAAATGGTTGCTGTGTAGATATTTCCTCTGAATTCAAACATTCCCTCCTAAAAGGGGTGGGGGGGGAAGGCTTATGAAGACTCAGAAGCAAATAAGTCTTAGGAAGTTCATGAAACTTCTAAGATTCAAAAGGCTCCTCCAGTTATATAATCTGTATCAAGTGCTGGGCTCCCCTCTCTTTACAAAGCTACCTGCAAATCCTGGGGGAATTCCAGGGTGCAGCTTTTGAGAGTGGCCACTACACTGGGGTAGGCTTCCTGTGCTGCAGCTACCTTTGAGTCATTCATACTCCTGAAAACAACCCCCACTTATAGTCCTGAAGGTAACCCCAATAACTCACTGGCTACATTTGGGTGGAACCATTTCTTTTGTCTATCACTGGTCCCCTGTCTGAGAATGGTATAAAACTCTCAAGGAAGCCTCCCCCCAAATGAGGCCTGACTTGCCTTTAAAAAAGATAGAAAGTATCTTGGCTCTGCCACCTATAATCTGTATGGCTTCACTTTGGCCCTCACAGGAACACTATGCCTCTTGGGTTTCCCTTAGAGGGTTGTAAAAATTAATTTTAAAAATGATATGTGATTGCTGTAGAAACTGCGAAGTCTTACACAGCTAGGAAACCTTGGGGCCAGACGGATGGCCCCAAGTGTGAGTATGCTCGAGGAATGTGTAAATCGCAGCACACCACAAAGTATCAAAACTGAAACCTTTCTTTCAATTATTCCTACAAAAACCAAAGCTACAGAACATCTTCCAAGTGCCATGAGAACACCCTCCTAGTCACCTCTCTGGACCTGGGTTCTGCTTTCAGGAAAAGGCTTTGCAACACAATGCACTAACTCCTGGGAGTATTGTGCTCTAGGTTACTACTGGGCAAAGGGGCTCTTTGAGAGAAAATATGTGATATAAGATGGCTAGTCAGGCTGGACCATCTTTACAAACAGAAAGGACAATGCCAAGCCCTATGTAAAGAAGCTTTCCTGCTGGGTGAGCAGGCCATTTCCTGAGAGTAGCAGCAGGCTGAGGAAAGGAAGTTTGGTGTGGTGGAGAGTCTGAGAGTCAGAGCTCCAAGTTACGTTCTGGCATAATTGTTTACTGGCTGTGAAACCTTGGGCAAATGAGTTGACCTTGCCTTTTTCAACTGTAATATAGGAAAAATAATGATGTCTTGTGGTTTCTAGAAGGCTTAAACATACATTTTTCTGTGAAAGATACTTTAAAAGTTACAAAGCACTTTGCCAGTTTTGTTATCACTTGTGATCTTTGCAGTTCTTACCATTGCAAAATCAGACACTTGTTAGAAAATAAGGGAAGAGAACACACATATACTCAGAGAGAGAGAGAGAAAGAACCACATATACACATACTGAGAGAGAGAGAGAGAGAAAGAGAGAGAGAGAGAGAGAGAGAGAGAGAGAGAGAGAGAGAGAGATTGAGAAAGAGACAGAGTACAATGGTAGGTGTGAGTGTTCCAGATTTTCTTCTAGTCAGTTTATCCAGAGCCGGAGGAATGCCTGGAAACCTTATTTTGTAACTGTAGTAGCCCCTGTCTTCCCACGCATAAAGGAGGGGCTCCCCAACAACAACTGAAAAGTGCTGTAATAGTCTAGTCCCATCTCACAGGACAGGTGATTTTGAGTCAGTTATGCCAGTGATGTGTCCAAGGCTCACAGAGTTATGGCAGAAGGGGATTCTAATCAGGAACCCATCAGGTACTTCTCTGGGTCTTTTTAGTACTGACATATGATTGCTCACTAAGGTTTTTTTTTTTTTAATTCTTTTGTTTGTTTTTTACCTTAGTCCCTCTGTGTTTAAGGAAAGCTCCAAACAGGAGAAACAAGACTCCAAGAATGAATCTCATCACACTATGCAATAGACCTGAATGGCAAAAGGTAATTCTCTTTGATGCCACCTTGAACCTATGGAAGAGAATCTCCTTGAGTTTAGAATTGAAGTGTAAGCCGAATGACAGAGTTCCGAGAATGGTGGTGCATGCCTGCAATCCCAGCACTCAGGAGGTACAGGCAGGATGATCCAGAGTTCAAGGTCAGAGGTGCTACACGACAAGTTAGTGGCCAGCCTGGGCTATATGAGATCCTGTAAGACAAATGAGAAGATGACAGAGTTGAAAGTGGAAAGAAAATTTGAATTGAGAATAAAATTGGACATAAAAGGAAAGAAGCTTAGTAATCTGGGACCTTTTTTGGAAATCCAGATAATTGGTTAAAAAAAAAAAAAAAAGAGCTAGTGTGTGCATCCAGGTATTTGCAGAGATTGCATAAATTTTCTGAAGCTTTCCTAAACTTAGCACATTAAACCAAAAAGGGAAATGATGTAGAACAGAGGCCAAAGCAGAGGCCAAAGATTTGAGAAAGCTAAGGTACTTTCATGAGTGTTGGCATATAAAGGCTCATGTGAAATTCTCTGAGTTTGAAAGAAGTATGTGTGTGTGCAAATGTGTGTGCATCTATACGGACATGTTGACTTTTCCCAGTGTTATTCCCCTGAGCTACCATTGGCAGATTCAACACCTTTTGGTTTTTACTTCTTAATCACTTTCCAGTTCTTGGTTAATGTTGAACATTGCAAGTTAGGTCAAAGTCAACTATGTGAGAAAATAAATTTGCCAATTTCCCCAACTCCCACGTAATCTGGGACCAAGTCATGATGTACATTCTTATTTAAAGTTCTTGATTAGACAAGGTTTTCATAAAAAACAAAATTATCAAACTTCCTTATTTTAGGTGGTGAGTACAATAGTAATGATCTCTAAATGCCAGTAAGAACAAACATCAGCATTAGCACAGTTACACGTATGGACGTAATGTCTTTTAGCTGTAGATCTGTGATACTTAGAGAAAATAACAGCAGCAAATACAGTTTAAGTGTCAGGACAAAAATTCAGAGTCCTTCATCCAGAGAGATTAAAAGACTATGTTTATTTCACTAAGTATTGGAATTACTCACATTCAAGTTTAAGGCCCATACAAGTGTGAATGGGTTTATGAAAATGTCCTTGGACTCACAGAAAACCCATTCTCATGAATTTGTAAGTCTAAGTATCAACTGCAAGGCTGTTGGGAGCCCAGTGTTATACTGAAGAAATTTGTCTGAGTGTCCTCTACACATGGATCGAGTAATTCTTTGTGTAATAAATTTTTGTCTGTGCTGTCCCAAGTTGGATGTTGTGAGTGCAATTTTGGATCAGTCAGGCAAAATCGCACGGAAAGGCCAAGGCAAGAAATGGGATGGAGTTTGGCCAAGTAGAAACTGGATAAAGACAGATAAAGAATTAAGGGTTTGAGCCTCTTCAAAAATGAGTCTTGAGGTAAGTGATTATGGTAAGATAGAATTAATCATGTGATAGAAATAAACCAGACATATAAAGGTGACCAGTGTTGGAAGAGCTTAGCAAATTCAAGGACCAAAAAGAAGGCCCCAAACTAGCTTAGATTCTTTGAAAGGCCAAGGTGAATAAAGATCTTGACTTTGATTTTTAGAAAAAAGTTAAGGGGCTGGGGAGACGGGTCAGTCGGTAAAGTGCTGGTGGTGCGAATATGAAAACCTGAGCTTGATTCCTAGAACCCTGTAAAAACTTGGATGTGGGGTACCCATTTGTAATTCCAGTGCTGAAGAGTCTGAGTCAGGCAGGTTCCTTGGGCTCAAAGGCCAGCAGGCCTAGCCTAATTGGTGAGTCCTAGATCTCAAAAAACAAGGTGCATGGCTCCTGAGGAATGGCATCCAAGGTTGCCCTCTGCCTCCACCCCCTTAAACAAATGCATGCACATACACCAGCAGACACAAAACAAAACCAGCTAAGTCTCATCCTGGTTCCATCCCATTCTTTATGCTGTCTCTCTTCTGCATACTCAGCAGCCTGTGCACCGCAAAGAACTAACAGTGCAGTGTTCCTGCTGCTGGGGATCTGGCCACCACTGGGGACCACGGTAGTGTCTCCAGAGCATCCACTCCCTGTCCTCCTCTGACCGCCAGGTCAGGTATCACTGAGGAGGATAGAAAGTCAGGGAAAACCAAGGGAAACATCTGATCACTCTTTACCCTGGATCTGGTTATAGTCTCTTGCTGACTGAAAACCAAGAATTTTGCCACAACTAACAAAAACCTAACAAACAAAATAAAACAAATCAGTGTGAAGACTGCTTATATAGAGACAATATTCAGTTTCCTGAATGATTTCTCAAAGGGGGATGTTAAGACAGTTAATGAACCACACTTAAAGCTAAAATATATGTGGTCTTTGGGTCTCTGAATGCATCTGTAAATAATGCTATAATATTCAGGAAACTTTTACAAACAAATCTATGAACTGGGTTTATAGTCAAAACACATATCTTGACCTCTGTGACCCATGCTTAGTAAGAATCCCTGGCTTTTTTATCTGTTTTTTATTGTGACAGAGGACAAGAAACTGGGAGAGTGGGGGGCGGGGGGGAAGAGTTGGGGATGGGGGGAGGAGTTGGGGGCGGGGGGAAGGGTTGAGGGTGGGGGGAGGGGTTGGAGGGGACTGGGAGGGATGGAAGTACAATATTCATAATGAAATTAAAAATTATAAAATAAAATAAAAACGACACTCATAGGTAGGGAATGTGAGGGTGTGAAATTTGTGCTCACATAGTGTTGGGGAGAGAGCTAATTGTTAGCATGGTCTTTCCAGAAGGCATTTTGGCAACATTTATTATCACCACATCCTTTGACTCAATGTTTCTACTTCTAACACTTGGTATGAAGGCGTAACTTGACAAATACTGATATGAAAGCGTATTCATTTCAGAATGGTTTATAAAAAGCAAAAGGCTTCAATAAACTTGTCTATCAATGAAAGAAAAAACATACCAAAACATTTTTACTTAATCTTTTAAATGTATAGATTACATTCTCTGAACAATGCAACTCTAAAAGCCATAAAAGCAGAGAGAGAAAGAGAGCGAGAGAGAGAGAGAGAGAGAGCCACTGCTGAGGCACTTAAGTATTTCTCAACACCTAAACATGTATATTTTCCTTAATAAACTCTAGCTTTGTTTCATAAACTTGTCTTGAAATTCCTTTCATCAGTGTAGGTCAAGATCCTAACTGTACCTGAGTAGAAGTTTCTGGAAGTATCTCCCCAGGCTACAAGGTTGAGTTGCTACTCCCACTGCTGTTGACATCATCCACCTAGTTCCTATGGCACCTTGTTCTGCACCTCTAGATGTTGCAAGGATTAGATGAGTTATTATATGTCAAGTGCTTAGACCAGTGCCAAGTATGCAAATCCTATCCAATGTCCGTTGCTTCCATGTTAGGAGAACTTACTGTGAAACAATCACAGGACAAGGAGGACACCAGCAAGGTGTCTCCAAATCACGAAACAAAGGAAAGAACAGAAACTGTCACGGTCGTGAGCAAGTGGTCTGGCAAACATGTCTTGGAGTCCTAGAATCCAAGAGATTGTGGTGAGCAGAGAAGGAAAACAGCAGAAAAATACCTGAAAAAGTTATGTGGAAATGTTCAGAATTCCACAAGAATCATAAACTCAAAACCCAATAATCTTAAGCAACCCTCAGGTAAACACCAAGAAAAGTATATTAAACGTATATATAGTCTACTAAAATCGACTAGTGACAAAAAGACTCGAAAATGAGGAGAGAGGAGATGCTCAGCCATTAAGGGCACAGCGCTTGCTGCTCTAGCAGAGTTCAGTTCCCAGCACCCACATCAGGTGGATCTAATGCCCTGTGACTTCTGCAGGCACCTGTGTGTATATGGTGCATATAAACTCATTTAGGAAAACACACACGCACGCGTGCGCACATACACACACACGCACACACACACCAAACAAACAAAACCCAAAACTTTAAAATGTGGAAAAAAAGCTCGGTGTGATGGGTCCCAGCACTTTGGAAGCAGAGACACATGGATCTCTGCAAGACTGAGGCGAGCCTGGTCTACATAGTGAGTTCCAAGCAGGCTGGAGCTACAGAAGACCTAGTCTCACAAGAATGAAATAAAATGAAATGAGAAAGAATGGTATGAAATTATCTAGATGTCTCATTGGAAATTAGGCAAGCCAGAAGACAAGGGTTCTCTGAGAGGATAAAAGGAACTGATGTTCTACCTGAGTTAACAAGAAAAAAAAAAGAGACACAAATGACCAACATCAGATATGAAAGGGGCACATCAGCACGGTGCACGAGCAGAATACCATATGACTGTAAACACTACGAATCAAGAAGTTTGACAATGTAGGTAAAGTAGACACACTTCTTAAAAGATAAATTATCAGTAAGCAACCCTAACTGAACTCACTGGACAACCCAAAAAAGGGTAAAAAAGCACATAAAAGTAGAAGAGGGGTTAGCTGGGAAAAGAGGATCAGCAGGAGGAGGAGGGGACAAGAGAGGCTTACAGGGTGGAGTATGATCAAAACCTAGCATCAATAATGCGGTAAAAAAACTTAAAGACAAATAATCAAAACCGGCATGAGAAAACTGGAACAGTACTATAAAAATCAGAAACGGACTCAAAGACTTTTTCAGAAAGAAAATGCGTGGTCCAGTAGGTTCACTGGTAAACTCTAATTAATGTGAGGAAGAAGCCACGCTGATCTCACAAAATTCCTCCCGAACACAAGTTATTAAAGGTATTCCCAGCTTATTTGTAAGGCTATCAAGATCAAACAAAACCATTACAAGCAAAGAAGACTACTAGACAATATTCCTCATGAACAGAGATCTAAAAACCCGTAACAAGGTATTAGAAAGTAAAGCTCAGCACTGTAAAAACACACAAGAACCAAATAAGGCTTATTCTAGGAATGCAAGGTTAGCTTAACATTCAAAATCCAATCATCAGAACTCTGACTTGGACACACATATTCTTCTGTTAGTGGAACTCTATGACCACTTCAACTGATTAAAAAATTGATAAAATAGAGTATCTATGACAAAAGTTAGGAATGGAAGAAAATTTCCTCAATCTAACAATTTACAAAGACCCATAGCCATTAGTAAATATTGACATATAGACTTAAAAATATTGATATCAGCATACAGTGTTTGTATATGTGTGTGCGAGTGCATTTCTTGGCTTTGGACACTAAGCAACAATGAATCAATAACATATAGCACACCTACTGCCTAGGTTTGTGGTTTCTAAAAGGAACATTCCTTGGAGGAAAGGGCTGATTTAGAATTACATGGTTAAAGTAGGAAAAGCTGGACTATCTATCCTGTTATAGAAAGAAAGAACCATGCAGGCATGCTAAGCTACAGGAGTGGGTTGGAGAGAGCATTCAGCAGTAAGGTGCTTGTGATGCCAGCATGAGGACCTGAACTGATCCTTAGAACCCATGTGAAAAGCTCAGTATGGAAGCATACATCTGTAACCCTAGCAATGGCTTGACAGGTAACCGTGGTGTGAGGCAGACCCCGGGGCTCACTGTCCAGCCAGTGCAGCCAAATCAATAAGGTCCAAGTTCATGAGGGATTACAGTGTATGAAAACTGCAAAATCTCACTAAAATATATTTTAAAATAAAATACAGTAGAGATTAATACAGATACCTGACATGAACTTCTGTTCCCTGCATGCACACATGTATACACTAACATACACATGTGCAGCCCCCCCACATGTGTGTGCGTGTGCACACATGCACACGCACACACACACTATGTATATTGCACAAACTTGAAAGGTCTCCCACTGGCCCTTCTGGAACCATATGAGCATCACAATTAGCAATATAACTTATTGGATAGACATAAAAACCCACAGACCCACCCTGATATGAATTTATACATACAGAAGGGAACATTCTTTATAGATGGAGGACAACTGAAAAATGCAGAAGAAATGATAAGAGGCAGGAAAAACAGCAGTAGATCCTAAAGCTAGAGTGTGGCATTATACATGGAATGGGATGCTTGCAAAGTGCCAAAATATTTACCTGCAGCTTCCTAATTACAATGATAGTTGATAATAATTTACAATGGAAAGCTTGTGGCTATCACCCTCAGTGCCAAAAGGAAAATAACAAATTCTCTATATAATGACAATTTATCAATAAATGAGAAAAATGTTCGACATCACTACTAGTCAAGAAAATGTTAATTAAAACCACAGACAGAAGAAATAGGGAGATGACTCAGTGGGCAAAGCTCTTTTTGTGCAAGTGTGAGCACCTAAATTCAAGTCCTTAGAACCCCCATGAAGCCAGGTACAGGAGTGTGAACCTATACTCTGTGGGAGGCAGAGACAAGAGAATCCTTAAAAGCTCCCAGGCCAGCCAGCCTGGTGTACATAGCAGGGACTCTGGCTCAAACAAGGGGGAGTGAGGATCACACAAGGTTGTCCTCTGACCTCCTCCACATGTGTGTGTGGCATATGCATGCCCATGAACACACACAGAGAGATTTTTAAAACCAAAATACAATGTATTTTATTTAATACAAGAAGTCATATACATTATTTGTAAATATACTTACACATACACACACACACACACACACACACACACACACACACACAAATCTTATTTTTGAACCAGTAAACCTATATTTTAAAAATCTATTCTAAATAAATAATAAAAGATAGGACACATATTTACATCTAATGTGATCCTGAATACTTACAAATAATCTAAACACTGAAATAAGGAGATGTTTATAAATAATATCCAGATAATTTAAAATTATATTGCCATTTTAAAAAGCATGTATGTACTTATTATTTGGCAGTACTGGGTACTGAACCCAGGACATCAAGCAGGGCAGGCAAATGTTCTACCACTGAGCTGCATCTCCAGCCCTGAAAGAAACCTATTTATGAAAAATACCTAGAAGGCTGGGGAAATGCTCATAAAATCACAATGTAAAAATGGCAACAAAACTACTATGATCGTTCCTTAAGATACTCTGTATAAGAAAAGGCACCAAATTGCCTATGTGTAATGGAAAGGTGAGTGACTACAACTTCTGTTCTCTCTTTTTTCACAAAGAACATGAGTTTATTAAAAAAATATGATTAAGATTTACCAAAATGCAGTTATGCCATCCAGTTTCTTTCAAATAAAGTGACATAGGGCGAGGTCCTGGAGAATGGCAGCGTGCTCAAGCCTGGTCCAGGTCAGCCCGCAGAGGAAGCTTTGCGCTTGCTGGTATTCTGTCCACCTGATGACTTCATTATGACAAACACCCAAGGCCCCAGCCATGAAGTTGTACAGTTATTGTCCCATATTCTCAAACTGCCTCTCCTGACTTTCAGGGCAGTGATGGGTCAGGGTGTGCAGTGACACGGAGAAGGAGGGGCACAGAACAAGCAAAGCCCATTTTATTTTGTTGTTCATCAGACTTTATTTTCAGTGTTTCAAACCTTTCCAGTTTTTTTATTTTTTGCACCAAAAAAAGCATCGATGCTTTTCATTCCGCTCTTGTCAACTTTGGCCAAAGCCCTCTGAGCTGCAGTCACTTTGCTATTTTTCTGTTAATGAAAATAAGAAAGAAGATCCGTTACGAATGGCATGTGCAAATCATGCATGCAAATCAGACAAGACTGCATGTCTCACTCAATTGGGATGTAAGCAGCTGCTGCTGGTGTGTTTCATAAGGGTGAAAAGAATATCTACTCAGAATTCAGACTTCCAAGGAGACTGTGTTAAGGAAAAACTGCCACCTTCTAAGGAGTGGAATGTTAGTTACAGGGATGGTTTCCTTTTGGCGGGGGTGGGGTGGGGCGGGGTGGATAATTCTGAGGGTGCATTAAGTATAATGACACAAACAATGGAAGAGACACAGGCGGCAACTGTCAAGGGGGAATTACAGCCTTGTATTACCACATGATGAATAATTCACACCAATTTACCATCTGATTTTATTCATGCACTCTTCAGGAAAGCAAGCACAGCTTTGTCATATTCAACAGATGACCTGCACCACAGAGCACCCCAGGCCAGCAGCAAAGCTGTCCCATTGTGGCACCAAAAAGAAATGCTTTCCAAAAGGCTGACTCCACATAATTCTGCCCTAGACACTTCTCTCTCTTCCTGGTCACCAATTTTTTTCTATGTCCTATAAAACACACTAGGAAATGGTAATTGCATCTGAATTGACTTCAGTACGTTGCAACTTGTTGATTAGTAGCAGTACCAATATTGTACAGGAAAAACTGATCTGCCTCCCAGAGCCATACGATAGGACAGTGCCCAGTGTCTTTTAAGAGCTCAGTGGGATTCTAGGATCTTGTTTCTCCCATTCTGCCACTTGTCATTTGGAAGGCTTCGTTTCTGAATGGACAGTGAAGAGTGACAGTCCTGTTCAGACAAGTCCTCCTAGCATGGACTGTCATCCTGTCCACCTTTAGCTCTCACTGGTGCCATGGCTGAGTGGTGGCCTTTCCACTGAAGATGGGATAGAAAGATTTCTCCTAGGGAAACCCACAATGTCCCCATACACACAGAACACTAGGAGAACCAACTATTTAGACAAAAGCTAAGTTGGAATTTCCTCTGATACCATATATCCAAGGAATCAATTTTGAAAACATAATTTAAACTATACAAGGACTATGAATTATTAAAATTAAGTAGAAGTTAATGTGTCTTGGGATGGGCAAGCATAAAGAAAAAATGGGGAAAGCATAAAAGAATACAATTTTTATAGTTAACTGGAAAAAATTTACAACTCTTAAAAAAAAAAAATCAAGCAAAAAGGCTATGACACACTGGAAAATGTCTGGTACCCTACATGTTACCGGTCTTAAGTTAGAATAAAGTCTTAGAGATCAGCAGAAAAGCACTGCTGCTGAACATAAAAACGGGCCCCAGAGACCATCTGCAGAAACGCGGAGGCAAAGCAGCAACTGGGAAGGTTCAATCCTTACAGAAACTCCGTCTCGTCTGACAGGCAGAAGAGTGGAAAGAAAGCAAAGACCAGTGCCATGCAGAGGGCAAGACAAGAGCCACTGCAGTCACACCGGTGAATCAGGAATTTCCACTGCATTTCTGAAAACCATTTAGCTATAGTTCAATTGCCATGATAGTTTATGTTCTCTTAGTTCTAAATCAGTCTAATGAAATAATCAGAGCTGCAGAATAAATAAAACAGCCCATCCTTTCATTTAAAAAACAAAAACCCAGAAGTTAACCTGTATGTCCAAAGATAAGGGGCTGACTAAAGTATAATCTATACAGTGAAATACAGTAACACACATGATTGGTCATCACGACCAATGCTTCAAAGAATGTTAGGCATGTGAATACTTTCACAATATAGTACTAAGTGAAAAGGGCAAAGCAAGACCCATGCATTATAAATGCCAGTTCAAAGAGCTAATGCTACTTACAAAGCATGTACAAAATAAACAACAAGAAATGTTAGAAACTGACACTTCCAGGGTGGGTGCTGAATGGCAGAGTTAATAATTTCTATCATTTGCCATCAACTCTGGGAAGCTCCTGGGAGAAGGGCTGATGGAAAATTACTGGAGAGGCTACCTTTCCCACCCAGCACCCTGTAAACACACAGCAAAGTTCAGGCATTTTCTTAGGCACAGACGTTTCTTTGATTTGCAAAAAGTCTTAATTTAACATGTTCACAATGATGAGTAATTTTGAAAGGATTATTATAAATGCAAGTTAACAATTCTTCCTGGTCAAAAGTGCAATTGGAATCAAAGGTGCAATCTTGGAAAGATGCATCATGCACTGGGGACATACAGCATGCCACTTTGCCTGAACACACATACCTTTTCAGTCTTGAAATCTTTAGTGTTAAACTTAGTGTAATCTTCCTTGGCTTCTACAGGCTCATCTGATAGCTTTAGTTTCTGCAATGTTAGAGCAGCGAAGCAGGGTCAAACATCGTCCTTTCACACCAATCCATTAAAAACAAACAGACCACTTTCCGTTTTACAGACTCCTTTACATTTTGACAATGACATGGAGAACAAGCCACACAGCCCTTCCAAGAAGCTGCCTTGGTGCTGATGGGTCACACTGAGCAGGTACATGACTCGCCCCTCTCAGTCCATCAATGATGTAAACCCACTTTGCATGTACCAGGCACTGTGAGCTTCTAGGTGGCTAGAGACTTCAAGGATAGTGTAAGGGCCAAGTAAGTGTAAGGCATAGACACTGACGATGAGAATTCCCCTGAGGGACCCTGTTATCCAGGTGCATCTCCACTTCATTTTCCGCCTGGCCTGGTCTACTGTCCACTCATGGACACAGGGGCAGTTCTGTTCTAATACTAGCAACTTTGCATAGCTTCAGCCCACACCTCTTTCCCATTCAGCAACCTCCTCATCCACACGAGAGCAACCATGCACAGTTCAGCCTGCAGGCCAGGAGCTACTGAATAGCTAATAGGTAAGAGAGCGTGTGTGGGGAAAGCTCAAGTTAATGACTTTCAAATGGCATTTATTTATCTCGTTTGTATACCTGTGAGCACATGCATGCCACAGAGTGCATGTGGAAGTGACAGGATTTGTGGGGGTCGGTGCTCTCCTTCAACTATGTGGATCCCAGGGATCAAACTGAGGCTTGGCAGCAAGACCCTTCTGCTGAGCCATCTTGCTGGCCTTGTACTGACTGAGTGATTGACTGGTTGACTGACTGACTGATTGATTGGTGTGTGTATGTGTGTGTGTGTGTGTGTGTGTGTGTGTGTGTGTGTGTGTATGTGTGTATCTCAATTTTTATAAGTGTTCTTTCCATTAGGTCCAGTTCAGCTAAGTCAAACATTCACTAAATATTTTCACCTTTCAGAAGAGCCTTTTGTCCCATGTGAGAATTCTGTGAAGAGCTGGGCTGTGCCCTTTATAACCAAGTGCTCATAGTACAGAAAGAACATGCCACATTCTTCACAGACAAGGAGAGAGCCAGGCAGGCGGGCCTTGCTGTTATGCAGAGGAGTGAACTGAATGCATGGTGACCACCACTTGGATTTTCACAGATCTTTAAGCTCTTTGTGGAAAGACCAGGTAACAGGTCCCCCTAGGAAATATAGACTTGTCCCCCAGATTCCTCCTTCATACCCTTGCATTTGCTGGTAGAGTTGTGGCTAACAGAGGCAGACCCCATAACACAAAGAAATAAAGCTATATGAAAAATTTTTAATTCTTGCTATAAAAACCAAAGATTCTAAGGATTTTCTTGGCCACAGAGCAACCTCGAACAAACGAATCATCAAAAGCAAAGACTGGCTAAGTACAAATGAATGGCCTACCAGCACAAAGAGAACAGATGCACACAACTTTTTCAAGAATGTATGTCCTGTCTACTGTTGGGTATGGTCACTCATGCCCGTAATCCTGGCACTTGGGAGGTTAAGGCAAGTGGAATGCCATGAATTCAAGGTCAATCTGGACTAGAATGAGTTCTAGGCCAGCCTGAGCTACTGAGTGACACCCTGTCTCAGAAAACAAAAGAAAACAAAATAACAAAACAAAGACACATGTTCCTATTCAAATGGTGGTTAGGAGGTGCACACTATCACTAAAATGGTGCCTTCAGTCAGCAGAACAGAACTTACACACACATGCAGAAGGCTCTAATAGCTTCAGAACTCAAAGAACATGAAGCCAAGATGTCAGTGTTCTTTTCTGTTGCAAAATATTTCTCCACTGATTCAGGGTAGACTCAGGTACAGAGGGACCCATGACAGGGCTGCAGATGTTGGGAGCAGACTGAAATTGGTTAGGGACTAGGGCTGTCTCCAGACTTGATTAAAGAAGCTTCTCTTTGCAGTGAACAACATTTCATACAGAGATTCCTAGCTGGTGCTGAGAACAAGTGACTGTTAAGTGTTTAGCCTTAAATGAGACATTCATATCACTTCCTCTAAGACTCAGGGAACATCACTGAAGCAGGAGCAAACAGAATATAAGAGCCAGACCACAGAGAGGAGGGCCAAGAAACGCTGTCTGATGAACACAACATGGCCTCAGAGCCTAAAGTTACTATCCGGCCTTTATGGAAAAATTGTTGACCCTGGATCTAAATCATGAACAATGAAACTACAAATGACGTGCATTTTGGAAATTTGAAAAAGAAAACAGAAAAACTAGAATAGAAAAGAGTAAACATCAGACACACGTAACTCAAGATTATCAAGATGCACCTGTGCATGAAATTCCCAAAAAACTAATCAAAGTACTACATTTAAAAAAAGAACAGTGACCAAATGGTGTGCACTTTGAAGGGTGCAGTGACTGACACACAGGTAGTAGGCATGGCTCTAAGCCTAGCCCTTGAGAGGCTGAAATAGAAGGACTGTAAGCACCAGTTCACCCTCAGCTACATATAAACATGCCATCTAAATAAACAATAAATACATAAAACAAAACAAAAAAAGAAAAAAATACATTACTCCAGAAGGCATCAAAGGTGAAATATCTCAATGAGTTTAAACTAATTCACAGATGATCTACAAGTTATCAAGAAGAGAAATTTTGGGGAGAAAGAAATATGCTTAATTTTTTTTTGAGAGACAGAAATAAAAGGACATTTTCAGAGTTCCTACCATCTCTGTAATAGCAAGTCAATGATTTTCCCCTCAGTCTTCTGAGCTACTGATAGAGACTAACCCAGACTCGAAGAAGCCTGTGTCTGGTTTAGAACTGACCTTCTCTTATTTCAGAGCAACTAAGAGCTGAAGTACTTGGGGAGTACTATTTACTCCCCAAGGGAGTAAAAACAGCCTGCTTTGACATCCTCCTACACACAGTGCCAGACTAACTGATGTACTTACAACCCCCAAGTGAAAACCAAAGCAATACCTATTTCTGAAGCTGCCACTACCCTGGCCAAACAAAACACAATACAAAATGATCCCAAGTGTGCTGGCCACCTTGAAGGACACAAAACTGAATATTGGAAGCTCTAAAGCTGCTTAACATCCACAACGTGCCAGACTGCAAGACATCCATTCCTCTGCTGCTGTCTCACAGACAAGCAGGGCAGGTGTCTAGTCCTGTCTTGGAGTAGTGCTTAGGGCTAAGATCTGGCAGGCTACCATTTGCAATCAGTTGTGGCCTGTCTGGAAACTGAGAATTCTGGGAGCGGAAAACAGTTTCCTACTACCAGGGCTGGGGAGAGAGCTCATCCAGTATAGCATTTGCCATGCTAGTACAGGATTGGGCTCCACCCCACAAACCCACATAAACAAGCTGCGTGTGGTGGTGCAAACTTGAGATCTCAGTGCTAGAGAGACAGGAAGGTCACTAGCCTTGCTGGCTGGCCAACCTAGCTCTAGGACAATGGGAGACCCTGTCTTAAAAACAAACAATAAAAATGAGAAAAACAAGGTGGTGGTGATTTCCTAGTAACAATACCTGAGGCTGATCTCCGACCTTCACAAGCACATACACAAACACACACATATGAAAGATCCTGTCAACAGATGATGATCTCCGACCTTCACAAGCACATACACAAACACACACATATGAAAGATCCTGTCGATAGATGATAATCACACACTAATGCATTAATCATTTCAAATTCAGGAAAGAATCAGTCATCCTTCTTCAAAGGATTCTTTATGCTTTAAAAAAAATCATGCTTTGTACCCCTTTATATCGGTGATAATTAGATTGGGCAAGATGACTTTCAGTTATATGTGGAGTTTTGTGAACGATTAATAAAATACAGATCTATAGGTAACTCAAGAAAATTTCAGCCAGCATGGTTACAGACACCTATAATCCCAATATTTGGGAGGCTGAGACAGGAAGACTGAGTTCAAGACCAGTCTGAGTCACATAGTGGGAGCCCATCTCAGGGGGTAAAAAATCATCTTAATTATATATCTATAATATCTAGATATTATATATTTTCTTTGTATGTGTGTCTATATGTGTGTATATTTGTATGTCTGTGTGTGTGCATGATGATGTGTAAGTCCAAGTGTCTATGTCAGCCAGAAGAGAGCATCAGATTCCCTGGAGCTGAGTTACAGGCTGTTGTGAGCCACCTGACACAGATGCTGAGAACAAAACTCTGGTCCTCTACAGGAGGAGCAAATGCTCTTAACCACAGAGCCACCTTGCCAGCCCCTACTTATAAACCTATTTTAAATCTTAAACCCATATTACAGAGGTATCCTGTTAAAACCAATTTGATTTTCGAAAAAAGTAAGACAGTGATGGAGAGCCAATGCAATCCATAGTTCATGCTATAGCATGTCATGCAAGATGGATTCTGTATGCTTTAAAATAGACTAGCACAGGCCAAAGTTGGGGTAAAAGTTCAATATATTCCTAAAGATATCTTGGTCACAAGTTTCTTACCTTTGATGGAGGGTTGGGCAATGAAGCTGAAAGTTCTGGAAGCCTAAGGAAATTAAAATAAACATGGTCACAGCTTTTCAGAGAGAGGCAGACAGAGAAGCTGGGCCTAAGACAATGAGGTGCCTGCTGGAAGCCTTTGCCCCATGCGCCCTCCTCCTCATCTCAGAGCGGAGAAGGCGGCTGCGCCGAAGGAACAGCCTCCGCTGCTCTATTTCCAGTACGAACCCAGTTTATAGTTAGAATCCATTTGCTGAAATGGAGTTGCTTTTCTTTAGCCTCTATATTACATTTTGGCAGAATATTTTTCTTCATAAATGATGATGCTAGATTTATTTAAGAATGAAAACTACCACAATTGCTGGGGAAAGTCACATGGACATTACCTTTTCTCTCACAAAAGAGTAGTTTACCCAGATATTTCACACAAAATATTTAATTCAAACAAAATTTTCAGTGGAAAGAACATAAACATAAACAATGGAAAGTTCTCTATCGGGACAAGCATCTTAGAATCCAAAGAAACATTAAGCAGAAAGGTAGTCATTAATCAAAAGAAGCTTTCCACACACTCTAACTACCAAAGAAATCTGTTTCCAATAAAGTTTTTAAAAGTAGAACCTATGGAATTTGCTAAAAGTGTGTAACTAAATTATTATCTGTTACAGAGTAAAGAAGAAACAGGATTTAATAAGGATCAGGAAAGACTATTATATCATCATAAAACCTTAACATTAGTGCTAAAATCTTGGAAAGCAAGGAAAAAAATCGAAGACTTTCAAACACATTAAAAATCTTTATAAGGGAAGAATGCAAATGAAGTCATCCTAAGGACCACTCTTCCACCCCGCAAGGACAGGGACTCGTCTTCCTGTGATCTTGAGTACTTACAAATGTACCGAGTGAAGTAATAGTGAAAACGGATATTAAAGAACTTCCAAACACAGCTTTCAAAACTGTTCCCATCTGCTTTTGCATCTCTCATCTTTCTCTCGAAATGACCACAAAGAACCAAATTAATTATCACTAGAGATAAAATCTTAACATGTTATCCCCTAAATTGCACAAAGCAGTAATTTTAATCCTAAACCCATTTAAGCGGCTGCAATCAGTTTCCACCAAATCAACCCATCCCAATTAATGTCCATTAAAAATCACCACCAATCCAGAGAGTATAATACAGCTCAAGGATAACATCTTACCACATGCCATGGAAGAACACATTGCCAAGGAGACGGAAGCATAAAGGAGCTTGTGAATTAGGAATGAAGATGAAGGACACTTACTTTAAGTACTTAGACAGGTCATCACTTAACTCTTTAGGGATGTAATCAGAGATCAGACCATGGGCATAACGAACATAATCTTCTGAAAGAAAGAATAAAGAATGAAAGGGGGAAAAATTAGTAATAATTATGGTAGTTTTAGTCAAACTGACCTCAGTTCAAATTCTTGCTCTACCTGGCTTTGGAAATTCACTTAACTCTGGCCTAAGTTTCTACACTGGTAGAACAGGGAGACTAATACCTACCTGGCAGGGTAAAGGAGAGATATGACAGGTAAGACGTGACTCAGGATGCTGCCACAGATGAAATAACACAGTGGATGCCACCAAATCAACTTTTAAAAAGATATTCAGGGTGGCTCTCTTAGTTGAAGTCTCAAGGACTACATATCAAACTAAAAAATCAGCTGGAACAGCATGAAAGAGTCACATCTTTCTTTTTTAAGGATAATCTTTTAAATCTGCTTCAATACGGAAGAAATCTAATCACGGAGCAGAAATAAATATTCATTTAAAAGAAATAATACATAAAATTATGTATCTGATTTGTTTCTACTAGTCACTCACTTTATAAGAACCTCAAACATTATATATATCCCCAAACTAACAAAATGAAAATGAAGAACAACCGGGCAGAATGGGTAATCATTAATTTTAGATCCCAAACCTTCAGTGCTCAGATACAGCTGACACCAACTGAATAGTTAAAATCTCTTTCCACGCCTAACTCCTAACTCAGACTTGTGCGTCGAGCACGGGTGGAACACTGTGCGTACCAGAGGGCAGAACAGCCACTAGGACAGGAAGCAGCAAAGCTGCCAGGACAGCATTTGCTTCCTCTGTTGATTCTGCCTTCAAATGAAGGAACCAACATACCTCAGTATACCTAAAAAACGACACTGTCTGGTCTTCAGTGGGGTTTTCACTGTTGATGCAAAACTGAAGGTTTTCATTAGACTTTTCTTAAAATGTGCTCATGGTGTTAGGTGGTAATTATTCAGTGGGGCACAAAGAGACAAAGAAAGCTGTTTTAAGAAGGCCACCTTAGTCCATTCGCTCCTTCTAGTATCACCCTGTTATGGTTTGAATCTGAAATGTTACCCAAGGCCCATGTTTGGACCCCACCCACAGGAGATGGGGCCTGGCTGGCAGAAGTAAGTCAGTGGCGGAAGTGAAAGTTGTGTGTGCTCCTGGTTCTGGTTTCCATCAGCTACCATGTGGCACAAGTTCCCCCAGGTGAACTGATCCACTCTCACCAACATGCCTTTGCCCATCATGATGGACTGAAATCTCTCTGGAACGGGGAGTCAAAATAAACCTTTCCTCCTGTAAATTGTTTCTATCAGGTACTTTAATCACAGCAATTCAAAAGTCACTGGTACACACACCCAGATAGACCACCTAAATAGGCATAGCATAAAGTGTACAAAGTGGCATTCTGGTTGGAATGCTAAAATATAGTCCAGCCCAGGACTTCTAGGGTACAGTCTTGGTACAAACTCTGCACTCAGAACAAAGGACCCTGCCTGTCAGCCAGGATAAGTCACCTATGTCTCTGGGATCATAGCTTTCCAGTTTTAAAAAGAAAAAAAAAATCCATCTAAATATTCTCTAACATTCTTCTTCCTACTTAAAAAATGTAGCTTTTTTCAATTGGTTGGTTGGTTCATCTATTCCCATCAAGCCATTTGACTAAGTCCTTCCTCTTCTACTGTTAAAGCCCCTGGAGACACTGGCTGCTGGCAACCTCAGTACAGCAAGTGTGCTCTCCACCACTCCCAGTAGGCGGCTGTGTCTGCAAGCAATAGATTCAAATCTGCCTAAAAGACTACCACTTACCAACAGACCACCATTCCTTGTGCTTCTTTTCTGTGTGTTTGTTAGCTCATCTGCTCATTTAATATTTTTACAGTGTTGGGGACTAATTTTAGTGCCTCATGATTGTTAGGCTACACTTGACCAATGAGCCCCAGCTCCAGCCCATGTGCTTATGAATGGCTGAAGTCAGAACAAGCAAACAATGAGTTAGAGCTTGAGGTCAGAATAGTTTCTGTCCCACCATTTGAGAATGTTAACTGCATTACATAACTGTTTTTATTTAACTACACATATAAAAATAAGAGGAAACATACCAGAAAAAGCAAAATAGTATACCTTAATAATCTAAAAGAAAAAAATGCCCTTAGTGAGACCTGGTCTTAAAACAAAAAGCCCTCATTTTAGGGGGCTGGGAGTGTAGTTCAGTGCTAGATGCCTGGCTGGCAGGCAAGAGGCTCTCGGCTTCACTCTCAGGATGGATGGAAGAAGGGAAAGAGGGAAAGTTAGGAAGATAAAGAAGGAAAATCTCCCAAGTGAATGGATATATACGCCATGAGGGTGGGCTGCAGACAGATCCGCCACTCCGTCAGCACCTGGCCTTGCCATTGGCTGGCTTGTGACTTTAGACACAGCCTTGGCTCTTATGAGACTTGAGAGGGCCAGGTGACATGTTTGGTATACTTGCAACTTAGCAAGGGCCTGGCATACTACATAGACTCAATAAAGGGTAGCCAGGGTCTTCAGAGCTGCTATCACCGTGAGCATGGAACACTGTTCACTGATCAAATAACTGAAGCACCAATTAGTGACAGATACCATCTAAGGTGACAACAATGTGGCATCTAAAATCAGCTCTGTGAACACATAGGCAAGAATAGGAAGCTTCTGCAGCCTTAGAGCTTTCTACTCTAGAGAAGATGGTTAATTCTGAGGAAAAACCCTGCTTACCTTCCTTGTCCCTGGAAAGCTGATTGCCAGAGAAAAATGCAGCTGACTGTACCCGGGCTCCAACACTGACATTATTGGCTTTTAATGCTGCCACAGTTTGATTGACCTAGGAAGTAAACACAGGAGGCAAAGAAGGGTATTTTCAATTTAACTTCAGAATGCCATGACTTTCCAGATAGCCCTTGGTCCATCTAAGATCCAGGAGGAAATATCTTAGAACCCAGAACTATCTTTACCAGCTAGCAGAAGAGGTGATGGCTGCCCATGTAGAAAGGCTGACCTCAGCACCTGGGCTTCCCCACACCACATGAGAAGAATGAACCACGATAACCCAGAAATGACTCTGGAATCAGGCTATGTGGGTTTGCTCTGTAAGCACAGTTTAGTTACATTACCTCTCTGTTCCTCTATCAGTAAAATGGGCATAAAAAAAGCACCAATTTCAGGACTTCTGTGAAGCCTGAGAATGAGCTTGCATGGCATCAAGTTTACATGCAATCATTCCTTAACAAAACAACTAAAGAACTTCCACATTCTAGAGCGCATTAGTGCGAGTTTTACTTTGCTGGTCATGCCATCCATCATCATCTGCTGAACAGAAGCTAATATGGAGACTGCTCAGCATTGACACCTATGCAGAACACAGGATGTGTGGACTGGGAACATTTTATAACTCTTCACCACCTTATACACTAGGAGCATGCTGAACTGCACAGCTTTCAGGCCCATGTTTCCAGACTCTCTGTGTGCTCAAAGACAATGTAGCTTCCACATGCAAGACACAAGGGCATCTTAGCAAGTAGGATTAGAACTGCTTCTGTCCACTGACCTTGCAAAAACTTTGTCATTAACAGAGCTGGTTCAGTTAAATTCTTAACCGTGTAAAAATTCATGATAGTGGGGGCTAAAGAGACGGCTCAGTGGTTAAGAGCACTGTCTGCTCTGATCTGGCTTCAGTCCCCAGCACCCACATAGTGGCTAACAATAGTCTGTAACTCTAGTTCTGGAGGATCCAAAGCCCTCTCTGGTCTCTGCAGGCACTACATCCACATGGTACACTTACACACATTCAGGCAAACCACTCATACTCATAAAATAAAAATTTTTTTAAATTTAAGAAAAAAAATTCCTCCCCACACACAATATGATAACCTTAGAACAGTATATGTCACAATCCACTTAAAAATGTACAGTAACCCAGTATTCAAACAGATACATAAATATACATTTCACAGGACTATACTAATGCATATTTTACTCTGTTACATTTTAATCCATTCTATTTTATCCTAATCCATTACAAGAAAAATATTAGTTGTAATCTACAAAACTGACTTGAAAAACACAACTCAAACTCTTATATTAGGCCATGCATGATGGTGTGTGCTTTTAATTCTTACATGCAGGATCTCTTCGAGTTTGAGGCCAACTTTGTTCTATTGAGACTTCCAGGCCAGTCAGGGATACACAGTGAGACCCTGTCTCCAAAAGAAAATCTCATCTCAGAATCACTAAAATAGAGAGTTTGCCTGTAAGAAGTTCTATCTGCAGCATCCCACACCTAAATAAAGACACTTCTTGGAGCCCTTCCTTCCTTGTCTGGCTATGTGAGCAACATCACCCCAGAGATAACCATGGGGCTAACCACAGAAAAAGCATCACACTTGTCATCATTTGGCTTGAAAGTCTCCAGTCTGCACCAGCCAATTTCCTGTCACTCAGGGGCAGGACCACACAATCAAACAAAAATCTCACTGATTTTTGCTGCTCTATGGCTCTTATCTACTCTGCTTAGCTAGTTTGACCCATCCTTGCCTTGGGCCTACGCCCCCTCCTATTTGTCCTATCTGAGACTTCCGGACTACCCTGATAAGTATACCTCTCACCATTCATCAAAGAAGCTTCTTTTTGTAACAGATAGAGACTATGACAGAGCTCCACAACTGGTCAGATGCAGAGAATCAGTGTCTGTGAGATGCCCAACCCTAAATGACGTATCTGTAATGAAACTCCTATACATAAATTTCAGGGAAAATAGTGGAACAGGGGGCAGAGAGAATATGAACACATCTTTAAACTCTCACCAGCCAAGCTTTCTCATGCAACAGAGGATGATTAAAACAGAAAGCCACAGCTGGTCAAAATGTAGAGAATAAGAGACTGCAGAGTGCATGACCCTGGATAGGACTCCTCTGTTAATCTCTGCCACCCAAGGCTAGGGACCACTGCAGAACAGGGAGCAGAAAGACTGTAAGAGGCAGGGAGGCAGCAGGGGATGGCCACAAGGAAGCAGTTTCCCAGGTGGCTGGGAACTTGCTCATAGGAACTTACAGCAATGGTGACAGCATGCACAAGACCCATGCAGACTCAATCAGACAAAAAAAGCAGCACAGAAGCGAGAAAATGAGTAAGAAGCTCCAAACATAGCTGAGGAACTACTGGCAACTGAGCATTGCTGGGTGAGGAAGAGCTGGTCTTCTTTAGGGAAGTGATGCTAGATAGGTTGACCAAGCTCCAGTGGAGGAATCACAGGGAGGAATACAAACTTGACTCAACAGGCCCTAACATATATGACATGCATGAAATCCTGTGAAGAGGCTATGGAGGAGTGCAGAGAGGGGAGTCTAAATATGATCATGATGTACTGTATTAAATGTACAAAAGTTCAATTAAAAATTTAAAAAAGAGAAAACTTCATTTCTGTTCCACCTTGATCTCTACATAGTTTTTCACAGGATATTCAAGGTGGTCCTTGGATCTAGTCTCATTGCCTAACCTGAAGATTTTTTTAAGGGGAACTTTAGGGGCTGGACAGATGGCTCAGTCATTAAGAGCACTGGCTACTCTTGCAGAAGACCTGGGATAAGTTCCCAGCACCCACATGACAGCTAACAACAGTCTGTAACTCCAGTTCCAGGGGATCTAAGGCCCTTTTCTGGCCCCTGCAGCCACTGCATGACATGGGTACACTTACATACATGCAGATAAAACACTTATACACATAAAAGCAAACCAATAGATTACATAAATAAATAAAGGAACTTTACATCTCTTCTTTTAACTAAAAGGTATTAGTTGGGTACCATACCTTTTTTTCCAGCCACTTTAATGTCTTCTCTTTACTATACTTATAATATTTCTTGCTGCTTATTTCTGGATTCAATGAAAAGAGAAAAACCACCTCAGTACAATGAGTTAAACACACAAAAACCATAAACACATATACAGTTATAACATATACACATTAGTAACTTAAAGATATTTCATAGTTGTTTGTATTCTTCAAACACTCCAATTATAAACCGAGAATACTTGAGATAGTAAAAATAATCCCCTACCAGAGTCTGGGTACCTTAGAAATCATCTGATCACTAAGAGAGTGGGAGTTTAAGAAAACCCTAAAATTACACAAACAGTTCTGTAAAAAAGTAATTTTTAAAATGCAGCCAACTAACATGCTAAACAGTCTTAATTTTTCTCAGTAACTTTAAGTTACCTCAATGTTTTCAATGGAATACATTTTTCAAATAAAAATGGAAATACCAAAGGGTTAAAAAAACTCAAAGCAAAGACAAGGTGTCTGGAAAATTCACTACATATTTTCAAAAGAAAATAAAATTTTGTTATTTACTCAATCCTTTCCCTGGTGGGATTAGTGAATCTTAAAAAGATGGACCTGTCTCTTAATGTATTAGCAATATAATCATATCTAGTTCAGGGGAATTTAGATTTATTGTGAGTACAACCTGGTCCTTAAAGGGGATCAAAGTTCTGCCTCTTATAAATTATACTTCCTTTCCTCACAATCCACCTGGCTTTACACACTGTGTCATTAAACCAGGATTTCCTGTAACACTTTTCATTTATGGGCTTTCTTCTTCCTTCCACCCGGCTTCCTTTACAGTCACACAGGAGTCATCTTTAAAACCACCGGAGAGTCTAGGGCCAAAGCAGAATCTCCACTGGGGAGCCATAGAGAACTTACTCCCTATGTCCTGCCCTCCGTCCCATGCTGTGGGAAATGGAAACTGCTCGTTCTGGGGTAGTTCTGTAGTTTATTCAATGGTTTGTACAGGATGGGGCCTCAGGTCTCAGCCTCAGTCTCAGTGAGCTTCCTTCCCTTTGCAGCCTTTGCTGATAACATGGTGGCTGGATGCAAGAGGACACAGAGAGGTAGTCCTTTACCTCACCTCCAAGGACGTGCTGCTGGGATAACAAGAAGGCAGGGCAGTTGCAAGTGACATTATGCCACAGTCTAAGAACCCCTGCTCTTCTGGAGGCAGGTCTGCTCAGGAGAACAGTCCGCTGCAAAGCAAGTCCTTCAGACTGGACTACTCTGAAGACCATCTCTCACCCTATGCAAAGGCAGGAATTTTAGGAGCACCTTGTCATTCAGTAAATGGACACTGCTTAATAGCATTTAGAAGTTCCATTCACTGCCTAAGGCAGACTTTCCAAAACATCTTAACTGTTCAAGACTCTCATAGAGCCTGCTTCTGCTCATACTTCCAAATTTCTTGGAAGAAGTTCCATTTTCTGAGCCCCTTGAGTGAGCCCCTCCTACCTCTACCAGGTGAACAGACTGAGCCACCTGTCTGGGCTCATGCACACCCTCATAACCTGTTTCCTCCTGTACAAAGGGTGTGGGGGAAATTCCTTAGGGACTATTTGAAGCACAGCAGGAGATAAGTCACACAAATCATACAGCACAATGCCTGCCATTTACAAAATACTTAGTATTCACCATGAAAAATGATGATGATCTTTATTAACAACAGCTGTCAACTTGACACAAATCTAGAGTCATCAAGGAAGAGGGAACCCCGGCTGAGAAACTGTTGCCACCAAACTGGCGCATGAGTATGCCTGTGAGGCTTGTTCTTTTCTGTAGACTGACATAAAAGAGCCTAGGCCACTGTGGGCCGTGCCACCCCTGGGCAGGTGGGCCTGGGCTGTATAACAAAAGATGGGCCTGGAAGCAAGCCAGTAAGCAGTGGTCCTTCATGGTCTCTGCTTCACTTCCTGCCTCCAGGTTCCTGCCTTGCCTTTCCTCAGTGATGGACTATGACCTGGGAGTTGTCAGCTGAAATGAACACCTTCCACCATAAGATGGTTTTGGCTAACGTTTGATCACAGCAACAGAAAGTCAACTGGTACAACAGCGCCAGAAAGCAATGCTTTTTCAAGCTCTATACAAATACCTCCTCCTTGAAGGTCAGAATGAGTCTCAGGCAAAAACCATTTTAGCACTCCATCTAAAGAGACTGCCTTTGAGCCACACTAAGTAAATGGTCAGGGTCACTAGTAAGTAGGAGCAGGAACCCTCCAACCCCAATTGAGTTCCCAGCTGTGGCTCCCAGAGCAAGGAGGTTTCCCAGCTCCAGAGCATCTCTCCCCACCTTGTTCTTTGAGGAGAGTCTGTGCAGCGTGGCATCCGTAAGCTGCTCCTTTCAGGTTTCATCTCCCATGACTTCTTCCTTCCCCTAGCCCACGCACCTGGTACCAGGGATAGAATCTAGGGCGGCACTTGCTCCTGCCTTATCTGCCACACTGTGCCCCTCTGACTGGGGGTGGGAAGTGTGTACACAAATGAAGCCGACATCAGCCTGGGTCAGAAATCAAGAGGCCTAGCTTCTAGTACTAACTAGATCAGAAACTCCTTATACTATTTTACTTAGTTTATTTAAATCTTTATTGTATGTGTGTCTTGCCTGCATGTATGTAAGTGTAGCATGTGTGTGTAATGCCTATGAGATCAGAACTGGAACTGGAGTTATGGACAGTTGTTAGCCATCATGTGGGTGCTGGGAACCAATCCCAAGTCCTTTGTAAGAGCAGCCAGTGTTCTTAACTGCTCACTCATCTTGGCAGACCCCTAACTTCTTTTCTTTAAAAAAGAAATAGACATTATTGGCTGGGAGTGGTGGTACACACCTCTAATCACAGCTCTGTGGAGGCAGAGGCAGGCAGATCTCTGCGAGTTTAAGGCCAGTCTGGTCTAGTGGGTGAAACCCTATCTCAATTATTACATAGGTATACTGTTTGTATAACATGTACATCCATTTAAAGCATATTAAGTTGAGCAGCTTGAGAAATCCATGCAGTCATTTACCCACGATGATGGCTCGTTTTAACGGTCAGCTTGATAGAAGAGGATCACCTTGGAAGGGACTCTCAAAGAGGGACCCTCTAGATCAGGTTAAACCTGTTGGTTTAAGATTAATCTTGATTTCATTAGTGGCAGTGGGAAGATTGCTCAATATGGTGGCCCCATTCTTGAACAGTATAAGAGTGGAGAAAGCCAACCTAGTCAGCATGCATGAGTTAATTCATTGCTCTGCTCTCTGTTCTTGGCTGTGAATGTAATGTGACTAGTTCTTTCAAGCTACTGTTATGAATGCTTTTACCTGGAACTGTGGGCTAAAAAGGAACCTTTCTCCCCTAGGTTACTTTTAGCAGGCTATTTTACCACAGTAGCATGAACCCCCATCCCAAGCTCCCCTGTATCTCTGAAGTTCTCCCACCCATCCCCACACTGCAACCACTGAGTTCTAATACATTGGTTTTTGCTGTATTCTACAGTTTCACAGAAAGGGATCACAGGAATGTGTTTGTTCACCTTCTCTGCTCCAGTTTCTCTGAGCTGTACCCATCCTGTTAAAGACAGCACCAGCCCCTTGCTCTGTATTACATGGCAAAATATGCTGGTTACAGAGATCATATTTGCTGACCCATCTACCCGGGACCACTCAGATTGTTCTAGTTCGGTGATATTTTGAAAAAGTTGCTCTAAAGAACAGAGAGGATACATCCTTATTCAAATCTTTACATGGACATATATTTTAATAAGCCTAGAGAAAATAAATATGAGGGGCAGAATTACTGAGTCACAAAAAAGTGTCCAGTGCTTATAACTTTGTCTTTTAAAAAACAAAGGACATTTATTCGGATAAAGCACCACTTATATTCCATGGAGGCAATTTTTGTGTCCTAAGGAATATTTGTCTTCCTCAAGATCACCAAGAGTTTGTCCTACTTCTCCTTCTAGAAGCTCAATCATTTTTACTTTTTTATTTAATTCAATGATCTATTTTGAATTAATTTTTCCGCCAGTGTGAGGTAAGGATCAATGTCCATTATTTTCATATAGATATCTGATTTAGAATATTCCTTTTCACAGTGAATTATCATGACACTTAAACCAGACTGCTCAATATTACATTGAGGCCCCAACCTTAGCGAAGGAACTCCCAGCAGCTGATCACTGCTGGATGAGGAGAATTAATCTTCTTTGAAGGAGTGATGGATGGGCTGAACAGCAGGCTCCAGTAGATGAACTCATACCAAGAGACATCTAAGTACACAAACTTGACTCAATAGGGTTTAACATATAAGACAGATGCATGGAATCCTGTGGGTGGGCTATAGGGGTGCAGATAGGGGAGGCCTAAGTATGATGAAATTTATTATATGAAATACACAAAATTTCAATAAAAATATATCCTGAGAACAAAAAAGTCAAAATGAAAAAAAAATTGAAATGTTTACCAAGCAAAAAAGTTATAGTACGCTAGTGCTAATATATCATTAAATGAAAAAAAAAAACAGTGTAGCTATGTGCATAGTATTTATAAAACTTAGAGCATATGATGCCTAAGGCCTTTCTGTTCATGTAGCACATACTAATTGATTCACTTAGAGTAGCACCCCGTCCTGCAAGATCCACTCTTGATAAGTGTTCTAACTAGATCCACTGTTCTTAATCGTTCATATTGCATTTCTACTGTATTTTATGTTTGGATAAGCAGATACACAACTACTTACCACTATGTTGCCATTTTCTACAGTGTTTACTGCAGCAACATGTTGTATCCCAGGATATAGACTATTTCATACAGGTCAGGTGTGCAGTAGGCTATGCTCTTTAGATTGTGTAAGTACACTATCACATGTCTATATAATGATAAAATTGGATACCAGTGCATTTCTCAGAAATGCACGCATGTAGATAAGTGATGTATGACTCTATAGAAATAATACTTATGTCTGTATGTTGGTCTTCTTTCCTGACATCTTGCTTATTATAAATTCCACCAACTTTCTTATAGATTCCTTTGGATTTTACAAATATAACAATATTGTCTATGAAGAATGACAGTTTTAATAGTGATTCCTCAATTGGTACATGTTTTGATCTCTTTCTTCTCTTACTGAACCTGCTAGAACTTCTGCCATAATGGTAATCACAGAGGTGAAAGCAGATACTCTTGTTTGAAGTAGTCTTAAGGAGAAAATAGATTCAGTTTTTTACAAGGACCATGTGAGAAGTCTGCCACAGGTGCCCTTTACCACAATGAGAAACTTCACTTTGATTCCTAATTTGCTGAAAATTTATCTCATGATCAAGTTTTGCCAACTGCCATTTTATATATATTGAGATGATTATAGTTTTTCTTTTATAACATACAAATTTTTGAAATATTCTTACTTTCCAGTGATAAGAAAACTAGCATTTCTGTATTTGATTTTGTAAAATTAAGAAATTTTGAATCTTTGATGGCTAAGGATATTAATCTGGCTTTCTTTTGGGAATGACTTTGATTTTGGTATTTGGGGGGCATTTCTGATCTCATAAAATTTTAGTTTCACAAATTTCCTTCCTTATCTATTTGCTTAAAAACTTTAAGCAACATTCTTGCTCTGAGGATTATTTCTTCCTAAAATATATTTAGCAGTGAAGTCAGTTACACATAAAGGAAGATTTTTGCTTTTTAAAGTTATATCCATGAGTGTTTCGCCACCATGCACGTATGTGCAGCACATGTGAGCCTGGTGCCTGCAAAAGTCAGAAGAGGGTGACAGATCTTTCTGGAATTGAAGTCACTGATGGCTCTTAGCTGCCACATGGGTGCTGGGAGCCAAACCTGGGTCCTCCATAGGAGCAGCCAGTGTTCTTGATCACCGAGTCATCTTTCCGGCCCCATCTTGGAAGTTTATAAATCATAAATTTTGAAATTAATATTTGCTGGACAAGAGACCACTATATTCCTAGAATGCTACATAAAGCCCAATACATAAACTTGAGCTTAATTTTGAAATTTGTAAATTTTGAAAGATAAGTTTATTTAAACTGTTCATAACTCCACAATTATTAAAAATGCACACATGTATACTCAAGCATATCCTAAACATATACTTGTGAGTCAGACAATATATGCTTATGGTAAAAGGGTTTTTCCCTTTGTCTGGTGCTTATAAAACTGGTCTCAAGCATCTGGAAAGGCTTGGTTTACAAAATAAAGACAGAATAAAAGTAAGTCTATGATTAAATAGGATGTTCAGCATTGAGTAATCAGTTTGCAAACTTGAATTTCCCCAGTGAATTGTTGAGCAAACTGCCTAGAGCACATTTTCATTCCTACTCTCTCAGTGTTTTCCATAAGCAAAAAACTCACATGGTCCTTTTACCCCTGCCTCCCAGGGACTGGATCTTGGCAAGTGTGCTGTGTTTTAATCAGGTAAGTTTCCTGTCTGCCTGTTAACTGCATCCATAGCGCACAGTGCAGCTTTGGCTTGTGATATGAAGCCGAGTGTCACAGTCAAGGCAAAGTTCATGACCCTTTTAGTAGTCCTTTCCTGTGTTATCTCACCACTGACTGTAAGCTTCTTTGTCCAGAAACATACTTTGGGACCCAGCATCAGCAACTAGAGATGGCATCCCCACCCCAGCTTGAAGGTCAGATGAAGGTCACAGCTATCTTTGTTCAGGGTATAGTGACTGTGGTGGGGCTTAGTCAAGAAGGCGGATAAGATTCTCAACACACCTAGTGGACTTTACCTGATCTTTAACAGCACAGATGTTTGGATCTCTTGAAACAATCATCTGGTTTTTCTATTATAATTCACAAATTTACTGGCCCCTGCATTGGGGGCTAATAGTTAAATAGATGGGGAATCCGAGTATTTAGGGGTTTATTCCATCTGTTCAAATTACCTGTGCAGAGGATAGAAAGCTGTAAGCCTTTCTATCAAAACTTTAACCTTTGTTCCCATCATGGATATCACCTGACTTTCTCTTTAGTAGTCTTTCTCATTTAAAAATCTAGAAATAAATGTCAGAGAATAGAACTAAACACTAATTTACAACGAATAAAAATCCAAACTTAAACAAGTAGCTGGTACCCAACACAATCACTAAAAGATGACCTGGAGGCGGAGATCTGTCTGCTCCTAACTCTATCCTCACTCTCACTAGCTCCCTCTGTAACCCACTTTTTGTTACATAAACAGCAATTATTAAGAGAGGACACACCACCTAAAAACTCTAGCAGAATATCTTGGAGTGTTACATAGCTGTAGGAAGGAAGAGAAAGAGCCATAATCAGATGGATTCAAATCCTTCTTTTATTGCCTTGCTCTTTGTGATGTTAGTCGGGTTACATAAACTCTTTGAACCTTGGTTTCATTTGTAAAGATGCAGGTTATAACAGCAACAAAAATTACTGCAAAGATTAAGTAACAACATAAAGCCAACAGCACAAACGTTTTGTGTCTAAGCATACGTCACACACTTAGGTTTGACAGGCTCTCATAACCAGGTGTCAACTCAAAACTGGACATTTCCTAGCATATCCTCAGAGAAACCATGTCCACTGGGGTATACCATTCTTATGCACACCCTTTGCAGGAGTGAACGAACAACAGAACTACCTATGTATATTCTGATGAAGAGACCTTTTGAAAGTGAGGCATGAGAGATCTTATTGTATCTATTTTTCCCTCCCTAGTTTAAATGTTTTGGCTTTTGAACTTTCCATTATTTCAAATTTATAGGCTAATGCTCATCAAGGAAAAATTTGATATGACAAAACTTCCAAGCCTCTAGGGCACTGAATATACTTTTAACTGCACAGCATTGAATCTGAACTCCTTTGCTTTCCTATCATTTAAACACAAAGAAGAAAAAGTTTGAGGCCTGTGGTTTCAGAAACCTAATTTTATGTTTGTGTTAGGCAATGATGAGAAGGAAAGGAAACTGGGACAGAAGATTGCCCAATGATATAAAAACTGGTTGGGCCAAATGGTGCATGGGAAGGAAGGAATTATATACTGGGGGATGGGGATGCCCTATGACACAGACTTGAACAATGAGAGGCATTAATCCCATTTCATGATATGGGTATCTGAGTTTTGACTCAAGATGACTATTTCACTACAGCTAATGGCAAAATTCTGGGTAAAAGGTAATTGCATTTTCAACTCATGTTAAACTGATGAAATTGAAAATGACTTGGAACTACTTGTCACTACTTTAGATTGGAAAGTGGCTATGGGCTACTTCATTTGTCACCTCCCAAACAGCATAAAGGAATGTCTTTAATGAGACAACTCTTGAAACCTTGGCCCCATGCACCTCTCAGATCCAAAATGGATCTCCAAGTGAGGCCAAGAAAGAATCAGCAGACCCCTTGATGTAACAGAAAAGTCCTCCCCTTTATACTTCTTGCAATCACTGCTTTCTTGGTCCCAGAAGAGCTGTCACAGTTGGCCAGATCACCTGTGGCCCTAAACAGCTAGGCCTGTTCTGGTTCCCACATTTAGTTTTCAAGCTCTGAAATGAAAACACAACATACCAGGACCCATGGGACACAATGAAAAAAGCTCTAAAAAGGAAGTAAAAGAAGCTCTAAAAAATGTATTACCCAAACAAATAAACAAACAAAACAACAACAAAATCAATGAGATTGCAAATAAATAGCTCAATGACACATCTCAAGTTCTGAACAAGACAAACTCAAAATCACTAGACAGGACCGTGTCCCTGGACGCACCAGTGTGCCAGCGCACATCCACGGCTGGACTGACGCACAACCCAGTCGTTCTTGACTCCTGGCCTTTCCTGGACCACCACTATGCCACCAGACATGGCTGGCTCTCCATCTAACTGCTACTTCCTTCTAGCTCCACTGCCCAAGCTCAGGCTCCCATGATCTTCCATTAGACCACTACAACACCCTGTAGACCTGGCCTTGGTTTCTCCAGCATATACTGTAGTGCTATATCATGGATCAGACATCACTCTTAGGTCGTGTCCAGACACAAGTCAGACCCTCGGTATCTGAGCTCTTACCCTGAATCTCTGCCCTACTTCTTCCAGCCTAAATCCCTCCCAGTCCTCTATATTCCAGTTATATTGAACTTCCGGGCACTGCCCATATATGGTCAATTTTTCACACATCCACACCTTTCCTACCTGATATTTGGATTCATTCTTCAGGGTTCGATCACGGTGATACAATACCAGCTCTCATACAAATCAAGCTCATTGTGTTTGGGCTCCAGAAAACAAGTGGACTACGCCCTCCTCTACTGTCCTGTCATTTCTCAGTGGGTTCAAAGCAGAGTAAGTAAACGGACAGTGTCATTTCTTCAGCTCATTGTTAGCATTCGGCACTGTTTCTCAGTAGTTGCTCAATAAATGCTTCTTGAATCAATAATGGTATAGTGTATATAATTTAACAAATGAGAAATCCGAAGGTGAAAGCAATAAGTGGTTTGCCTAAAGTAACAGAACTGTTTCAGAGAACTGAGACTAAAGCCACGTTCTGATTCTTTCCCTGTGGCAGAGAGGCCAGTATATTTTCCTGGTTGTTCCAAAGATTAGCAGTATATTTTGACACACGGAAGCCACCCTATGTGACAACTTTCCCTTTCACTACTATAGAAAGGGCATGACAGTCGAGGAACTTTTAAGAGTCACACTCTCAAAGGTTCAGCCTTTCTATGATTCACAGCCTGATTTTAAAGGCACATAGATTATACCTTTATCCTCTGTCACATGGCGAAGTAACTTCTCAAGTTCAGGAAGCTTCAGCAACAAGACGCAATTTGGAAATACATCATCCACCACAACTTGATCTAAGGGTTGATATTTCCCCTAAAGAGAACACTCCAGTGGGTTAGAAAGCAAGCATTCCTGTCAATAATCTCATACATAAAGAGAAGAGAAAAAGTTATTCATCTCATGAATAACTTTACATTTAGTTCTGGGCTCCTTGTTCCATCTAAGGCATCTCTAAACTGGGATAGGCTTGAGGACTGACTTGAGGCTCCTTTTGTAAATGTGAGGATTGGTTTCAAACAGCAAGCTGCCTTCTTCAAGGGTAAAGTCATCATGTGGAACAGAACAAAACACCAGGAAAGTTCAGTGAGAGAGACAGGACTTGAAATAGTAGAGACTACCTAAGGATGGCCCAGCTAGTCCACGTGGAGAAGGGCTGGCTGAGGTCACAGACAACTGTTAACAGGCCTAGAACAAGAGGCCAGAATACATGCCTTCTTCCCTGTCCTCACTCCAGGGTGAAGAAATAAAATCTCCCCTGTGCCCCCCCCCCCAAATGCACAAAGTGAGTCTACTCTTCTCAGAGCTGTCAAATGAGGCTTCCAAAGTTCAACAAGAATAAGAGAAAAGACTGGGGTAAGTTCAAAGAAGGTTCAGACAGGCTAAGGAAGGTCCAGTCTGAGAACGGTGAGGCCTGGCTGCCAAGGATGAGACACCCAGACCTGGGTACTCACAGCTTTATTTTTGTCAGTTAGATTTAGTCTTTCTTAACTTTATTAATTTCAGAGGAGAGACCTAATGGAGACAGCCCCTTGATTTTGAAGGTCAATCTTAGGAACAGGGGTATTGTTTGTCCAGGTCCTACTTCTACCAAGGACAGAACTTCTTTACTAACACACTGTGAGGGACAGAAGGCAGAAAGAGAGTAAAGGAGGGGAAGGCATATCAAAGGAAAGCAGGAGTTACAGCCTCAGGTCAGTTTTATTAATAACAACTTAACATTGATTTCCCCACAAAACAGAAACTTAAGAATGTAGTTTAAAGACCAAAATTAACCCATAAGCAATTAATCCTATATGCAAACGTGAGAGTCAAAAGCCCAGATTTCCCTAAGCAGTTCAAACAACACTTACTCACTAAAGTTGCTTATTCATAATAATTCTAAGAGGCTACTTGCATTTCCACCATGTGATATGACACTGGTAATTCAAGCACAATGGTGAACAAAACTGCTGGTTCTATTGGCTCCTTAGCTTGAGGGAGCATAGTGAGACCAACCTGCTCTAGTGGTCACTGTGTTTATACAGTTTTAAAATGCTACCCTTGCTCAAGTAGTAAAAGCAGTTAATTTTCCTTAAATCTTGATCCTGAATGAGAGACTCATCATCCCTCTGCCACAGAAACGCAGTTATCTAATTACTACTGCCTTATCCCAAGTATAGACACTATCAAGAAAAAGCCTTGTAAGACTGAGAGGGACCGGCACTCTGTTCCCAGTGCTTTAAGTCCAAACCATTGCTTCTCCACTAGTGAGCTTTTACAAAGCATCCCTCAGATTGCCTACTTCTCAGACACTCTCAAAAGATGAGTCTTCTCTCCTCTCCTCAATGGTGAATTTTGTATTCAAAAAGTTTTCATTGTTAGGCTTGGTTACCTGTAATGTATACAGTATGGCAAACTGGGCCACTGAAAAGTCACAGCAAGCATACTGGGACAAGCTGGGCCACTGAGAGCCACAGCAAGCTAGTATCAAATGTGATCACAGTCAAGGAGGAGCTTCTTAGGGGACAGGATGTTCTAACGCACAGCAGACATGAGGCATATTTTCTACGACAGCTGAAATTGTAAGGAATCTACACTTGAGTCATGATCAAACAAGACAGCATCTTCTGTTCCTTTACTGCAAATGCCCCCAATGGGAAACTCACCTCTCTGTCAGCCTTTATAAGATAGTGGAGGAACAGAAACAGAGGATCCATGGGTGTGACAAAGTGGAGAAGGCCCCCTGGAGATGAAAAAGAGAACCATAAGCCTTAGAAGAACAACTTGGCTTTTCACTTGATCTCAGGGTGAAACCATCTGCTGAAAACCACGAGTCTCCCCAGTTCAGAAGAATCTATCACAAAAGCCCAAGAGGTCTGTCCTTCTGGCAGCATCAGGATGGAATATGATGCTTTGGTTACTTTAAAAAGGGCAGGAAACATCCTGACTTTAATGTTCTGATTTTCCTTCACATTAGGATCCTCAGGTCTGATTTCCTTTAGATTTCCTAAACCTGGATTCCCTCATAATCAATCAGTATCTTTTATCTTAATGATAAAAATTTTCATTGTTAGGCTTGGTTACCAGTAATGTACACAGTATGGCAAACTGGGCCACTGAAAAGTCACAGCAAGCATAGTGGGGCACGCTGGGCCACTGAGAGTCACAGCAAGCTAGTATCAAATGTGATCACAGTCAAGGAGATGCTTCTTAGGGGACAGGCACAATGCAATCCCTGAAATTTTACTCCAAACCGCTGCAAATCCCTGTGCAAAGAGAACTAAGGCAATGAAATCAACTTTTGACCTTCCAATTCTACTTTGGAAATCATTTTCTATAGAGCTTCACTGGAGACATGGGAGTGTGGGCAAGCACAGACAACTGTGTGCCAGGGAACCTCAGGAACCCGGTGCCTGTCAGTCTGTCTAGAAAGCTTCAATAAAAAGACCCTCTTGTGCCTGAGGATGAAGGCCTGGGAAGTGCAGCCAATCTGGATTGAGTTTCTTCTGTGGCTGGGGCCTCACGGAGTACAAAGGACAATGACTAAAGGGCTCCCATATGCAGTCTGCCACCCCAGATGATATCCCACTCTGAAGGAAAAGCAATCAGGTAGCAACCCAGCACCAGCCAGGGAGAAGCTCTGCCTCCAGATGGGAAGGAAACAGTCTTGCCTCTCTTTCCTCTATCAAATCCCTTTCCAAATCCCAGACCCCTCTGTCCAGACTTGAATCAAAAGAGGCACATTCATTAATGAAACTAACGAATTCACCCATCTCTACCCAACCTTTTAGTTTTGGTTTCAGGAAAGACATGTGCTTACGTTTAATACTTTATACAAGCAAGAAATCCTAACATTAAATCACTTGTGTGTGTCTCTGTGTGTGTCTCTCTCTGTGTATTTGTGTAGATACAGTAAGAAAAATAAGGAAGCAGTTCTATTTGACTACTTTGAAAAGTAGTTCATGCAAATAACCCGTTAGAAGTTCTAAGCTCATTTATATGCTGCATCCATTGTTTCTGAGTCAGAGCTTTAAAAACAGTTTTTAAAAAAGATTTTATTTATTATTTCTAGTTTATGTGTATGAGCATATTATATGGGTACTCATGTTGTGCAGTGCCCGTGGAGGTCAGAAGAGGGTACTGAATGCCCTGAATCTGGAGTTACAGATGATTGTTAGCTGCCATGTGGGTGCTGCGAATTGAACTCGGGTCCTCTGCAATAGCAGCCTATGCTTTTAACCACTGAGCCATCTCTCTAGCCCTACAAAAACAGCCTTTTAAGGAATATATTTTTTGTTTTTAATTTTTAAAATATTTGATTTATTATTTTATGTGTACAAGTATGTTGCCTACGTGTACGTAAGTGCACTTTGTCACACAATGCCTGTGGAGGTCAGAAGAGGGTGTCAGATACCCTGGAACTCAAATTACAGATGGTTGGTAGCCACTATATGGGTGTTGGGAACTGAACATGGGTTCTCTTCAAGAATGGTCAGTGCTCTTAACCCATGAGCCATCTCTCCAGCCCCTTTTAAGGAATACTTTAAAAAATATTTATTATTATTTTTTATTTGTATGACTATATTGCCTGCATGTAGGTGGGTGCACCCATGTCACTTTCCACAACCAGGACACACATAAACTACTATTGCATTTTTTTTTAAGATTCATTTTTACTCGTTTATTTTTATGTATTTATGTGGGCATGGGTGCATACACGTGAATACAGGTGCCCACAGAGGTGGAAAAGGGCATTGCATGCCCTGGAACCGGGTTATACCTGTCTCTCCCGTCCTCAGGGAATACTTTTACAAATAAGACAACAGGTACCTTTGCTGTAAACCGAAATCTTTTCTTTTAAAAGTCTGTGAGATTGGGGCTGCAGAGATGGCTCAATGGTTAAGAGTCCTGGCTGCTCTCACAGGGTACCCAGGTTTGGTTCCCAGCACCCACATGACAGCTAACAACTGTCTGTAACTGCAGTTCCAGGGGAATCCAAACCCTCTTCAGGCCTCTGTGGGCATTGCATGCACTGGTAAACTTAACACATACTCAGGTAAAACACTCACAACCCCAAAATAAAAGCAATAAATCAAGCATTTTTTAAAAGCTGTGAGAGAGAGCAAGCTGTATGTGCACCAACCAACCCACTCAGACAATCCAGGACAGATGCTCAATGACTGCCTCCCAGTATTTTCCTGTTTCCATCTGAATGTTTCTGTTCCTATTAGCTAATGCCAACTACAAGTATGCTACGTCAGAAGCTGAAACTCTCCCACACTGCCTAATGAATACTTACAGTAGCTACAATGAAAGGAAACACCTTCCACCAACCGGAACACACATAAACTACCGTTACATTATTTTTTTAAGATTTATTTTTTACTTTTTATTTTTATTTATTTATGTGGGCACGTGTGAATATAGGTGCCCACAGAGGTGGAAAGGGGAGCTGGATCCCCTAGAGCTGGAGTCATAGGTGGTTGTAAGCCATCGTAAAGTGGATGCTGGGAACTGAACCCAGTCCTCTGCAAGAGCTGGAAGTGCTCTGAACCACTCCAGCAATCTCTCCAGCCCTACAGTTGCATTGTGGCAACTAAAAGCTGCTTCAAATTCCTCAAGCATGTTTAGGTGCCCAAGATCTATCAGGAGCAATAATTCTTCCATATGAAGGTCTCAGAAGGCAAGCTAAATGGCCTTCACAACTTTGCACCAAGAGGCTGCTGACAGAGCCCATGGAAATCAGGACATGGGGAAGCAGAAAGTATTCTACAGAAGTGAGGACGTGGCAGCAGGAGAGCCTTACCATCCTCCGGCTGCTCCCCCAGCAGCCCTGGCTAGCACATGCATCAGAGCCATGGAACACTTTCCCATATGTATATGAGACAGAGGGACCCGGCCCGTGTCCTTTTTGGAATGCTCCCTAAATGTCCATGTGTCAAAAGTCTGTTCCCCAGAGTAGTCCCACTGGAAAGCTGTGGAAGCCCTGGGAAGTGAGTAGGATCCTGATCTCTTCTTTTTCCCCTCTCTCTTCCTGGCCATGAGGTGCATGATTCTGCCACATGCTGCCGCCTCATCCCAGGCCCAGAAACAGTGGAGCCAATGGACTAAGGACTAAAACTTCCAAAACTATGAACCAAAGTATATCTTTTCTTCTGATGAGCTGACATTTTCAGATATTTGTTATATAACAGTAACAGAAAGCTAGCTAAAGAAGGGACAGCAACTTACATGACAACACATTTTTAAGAGGCTATTTTAGAAGCTGTACCAGTATACTCCAGGAAATGAGATGTGCAAAATGTGAAGATCCTCTAAGGAAAGCAATTCCAGTTCACTTTCTATGCATGCTGTCATAGTACAAAGGTAGTGGAACTTCTGTCAGAGGGAGTGCTGGTGTTTTAGGAGATAGACCACAATTGTTAGTTTAACAGTGACAGCCTAACTTAGCTTCAATTATTTCTTCTTTCTCCTTGACTAAAGCCTCTGACAACCAGGAAAGTTCCCCAGTGATCACATGCCAAAGCAGGCAGATAGACCCACAGACCCACGAGAGGGATGGAAAAGCTGGAGTATGTGCTGTTAGTGCGAGAATGTGTCACTTACCTGATTGAACTGACTGATCTATAAACCAAGAGCGGTGTTTTTCCCTGAAAACTTTGACTTCAAACAGCTGCTGTAGACACATGTTGAACAAGTAAATGGCTCCTTCCCCTGAAACACAAATCTGGTTTTTATCTAAGTTTTCTCAAACATACATATATACATCAAAAGCCTGTCCAAAGAGAACGTAAACATACATAGACATGCTCTATACTGAGTCCAGGGAAAGCTTATGTGCATCATACACAGGCATTTTTTCTCCAGCTCTACAATCCTCATTGAACTTAAACCAAAGAAGTGAAAAGCACAAGTCATTTACCATAACCGTTATGAAGTCTCTCATTGGATCTGCCACCAGATCAGAGGAAAACCCATTTCCAAGCCACCAGACCCTAATGGTTCAGACATGTCTGAGCCAGTGCCAGGTCCCAGCCTCCACAGTGAGCACCACACAGGAGTAAAGACAGGGACCAAGCCCTGATATTCCACAGTCCGAGCTAATGAGAAATGCAAGAGCACCCATTTTATTCTTTTAAAGGGGGGAGAAAAGGGGCTGGGGGCATAGCTCAGCTAGTGGTCGAGCACTTTGCTATCTCATGCCAGGTCCAGGGTGCAATTCTCAGTAACTCAGATATGCAAGGACAGGAGAGTGAAGCCTGTGTGAATATCTGATGGTTTATTCCCTCAACTCATGAAAAAAAGTTTCCAACCACAGTGGAGTCAAAGACCTTGAATTCCATTCTGTCTCCAGCACCCAGTGGGCCTGTACCATTGGAGAAATTATAAAAATCTTTCTATGCCTCTGCTCCTGCATCTGTATACATGGCAACATCAAAGGTGCATCACAATGTTTTTTGTAGGGCTTGAACAAAACAAAAACAAAAACAGGTAATTCCTAGAACACTGCCTAGTATAGAATGAGCAGTCAGCTTACCCCTTTATTGCCAGTACTGTAAATAAAAACATTTGTTCCTGGGATGTTTAGATAAAGCTGAAGCTTAAGAAGAAGCCTGGTTTTCCTTTGTTAAATGCTTCAGAACACTGCTGCACCTAAAACTTCTCTTGAAGAAATGATTTCTCATATTTAATGAAGCTTATGCATAACTGAGAGTTCCAAATAATATGGCTCACCGAACACATTCCATCTCACTTTGAGGGAAAACACTGGAGGAAGGGGGATTGTTCTGCTTTACTCTCTCACTTTTTCCCACAAGACACTCGGCACCCTTTGGCTATCCTTCATTCACCACTGAGTTCTACGGTCACCTGGTGATGACTCCAAACTGAAAGCATCAGGCGTCGACTTAAACTCATACAAAGTAATGGAAAACAACCCACAGAGATAAGGAAGCCCAATGCACTCATGGTTCAGTGCATTTTAACACTTTAGTCTCAAAATTAGAAAACAAAACTGAAAATGTATGAAATATAAAGTTAAGTTTATTTCCCAATAAAACATGAATCTATTCAGTATATAATACTTTTAATTAAAAAATCCTCTAAAAGGGGGAAAATGTATTTATTTTTGGTCAGGAATAAAAGAAAGAACAGCTAAAAATGAAACTAATCAAAATCTTGGCATGTCAAGGAAAAGCCTTCTGTTTTTTTCACTCTGGCTGCTTATTTTTCTTCATAACATAAAATGAATATAAATGCAGGGTAATGCTAGAGAACTACTCTGAGAAAAAATGGGCTTAAGAAAGCCAAGGAAACTCCTCTATTTTCAGAAAGAACTCAAACATGCTACTTTTTTGTTTTGCCAATGTTTCTAATCGCTGAAAAGTCCTGCGGACTAAAGTTTTAAGAAGTGTTTTAATGAACGTGCAGCTCACATGAATTATCTGGGAAGACTAATACTGTCATTGGCTTGATCTTTATCCCGCTAGGATGCCATTTGGACTCGGAGAGTGAACTCAGGAAGAGGACACACAGGCACATAGGTGTCAGGTACCCTGCTAAGCCACAATGCTGAGAACATTCAAGGAGGGCAGAGCTGGGAGGCACGGGGAGACTTACCCGAGCATGGGTTGGCTAACTTTATGAACATCAGACCACTCTTCATTTTCTCTGAAGTATCTTTCAAATGTTCTGAAAAGGAAGGTGAATCTGTGAAAAGGAAAGGCATTTCTCTGCTGCTCTGTCACTTAGCCCTGCTTTCCTTTCTTCTACTTACATGATTTTTCTTTCTAAAAATGTTGTCACTTATGAGCTGCGTGATCTTCAGTAAACAACTATTTTCTCTGAAGCTGCAATGGGATTTCAGTTTTGGGGCATAGAGAGAGGGGCTCTAGGATTACACATAACGACTATTATTATTATATGAAGTACACCGAAAAATAAACATTTCCTGGACGTTTCTATTTTTCATTCTCACTCCAATTAGTCAATCATGTCCCTTGCTCATTTTGCTACAGAGGTTTTCAATTTCTTTAAAACTACTTTATGAGTAGTCTTTGTGCAGTAAGGGCATCAACTGTATTTTAGATCTTTTTGCCATATTCAACATAGAAAAACCTTTGCGTACAGGGCTGGAGAGATAGCTCAGTGGTTACAAGCACTGGTTGCTCTTGCAGAGGACCTGGGTTCCATTCCTAGCACCCACATGGTGGCTAACAACTGCTATAACTCCAGTTTCAGGGGATCCAACATCCTGTTTTGACTTCTGTGGCTACTGTATGACACAGGTGCATTTGCATACATGTAAGCAATACATTCATATACATAAAAAATAAAAATAATAAATAAAATTATTTTTAAAAAAGAAAATCTTTTTAGGTGAGTATAACGCAGTAGATGTTGTACTTAGAAAGCTATCTTTCTTAAAAGTATATGAATTTCTTATATTTTCTTTGGATATTTTAAGTTTATATTTTTAACCTATTCAGAATATATCTTAGGCATAAGAAATAGTAAAGAAATCTAACTTAATTTTTTCCTCCATGGGTTGGTCAGCTATACTAACACCAGCCAAGTATGCTCAAGAAAAATCTTTATCCTAAATATTTAAAATGCATTTTGAGGGGCTGGAGATGACTCCGTGGTTAAGAGCACTAGCTGCTCTTGCAGAGGACCTGGATTCAGGTACCAGCACCCACACGGTGGCTAACAACCATCCATAATGCCAGTTCCAGGGGATTCAATGCCCTTTTTTGACTTCCATGGGTATTGCAGAACACAGGTGCACTTACATACATACAGGCAATACACTCATGCACATCAAATAAAAATAAATAAAATCTTTTTAGAAAATACATTTTGGGGTCTGTCTATAGACACTCTACTTTGATCCACTAACCTGTGTCTATATTATCAATACATCAATATTCTCATTCCTATGGATTTCATTTTAATATGTAGTAAGGCAGGTTCCTGCATTGGTTTCCTCTACAATATTTGACTATTGGGTTTTTTTAACTGCACAGATTAATCAGAAGACCAGGATGACCTTGTCAACACACTTCTCGTGCAGCACAGTCAGCTCTTTCAGAGACAAAGGACAGGGCTCTAGATAATGAGGCAGCACAGCAGTCTACACCAGAGCAGGCCGGAAGGAGACTCTTTTCTCTTCTATGGCCTTTTTACTCTTTTCATTCCACTTCAGAGAAACTGGCTTACCCATGGATAGAATAGAATTTTTTTTCTTAAACTATCATAACATTAGTTTTGAATACATTTGAATATTGAATATATAAAGAAAAAATAAACCAATTTTAGGATTTTTAGTTTCAATGAAGAAAAAGTAACCAGAAACCACCACCACCATCACCACCAGACAAAACATAAAGTCAAGGACATCAGTGAACCCAGGGTGGCCCCAGCTTGTTCTCTGGAGACACTTCCCAAGCTGTGGCACAGAGAACCAGGCAAAGCTGGCACACCTGCTGTGCTTGTGTGATAGAGCTGAGGAGTCCAAAGATAGGGTAACAGTCACAGTGAGGAAGGCCAGCAAGCAACGAAGGGAAGCTAAGGGCAGCAGGCCCTTCTAGAATATTCTCTTCTCTTCAACAGAGAACTGCTCAGTGCCTACAAGTAAGGAACCCTCCAGAAACAAACGCAAGGATGCACCTCACACTCACTTAGGACTCTCAGCTGTGTCTATTTCTACTGCTCCCTAAGTACAGTACTCAGCAGGGGCAACAATTAACCCTAGGCTAAATACTGCTCTGGTCTCATCTAACTAATTTAAGCAACAGCTAAAAGAACCAAACTCTTCTTCCCAAGTAACTTACTCTTGAAGTAAAATAAACAAACAAACAAAAACATTCATCATACAAAAAGGTAACACAACATCAGGCATTTTATTAAATACCACTATGCATTCAAAGACATAAAAATATGGCCCACAGTGAGAGGTGGGGGAAATTATTGAAAACTGGCATTATACACATAGCACTGAAATTACACAAAAAGGCGCCAGAAACAACAACATTAGAAACAGAGAAGATTGGAGCCAAACTGAATTCTTAGAAGAAAAATCCACCAGAAGAATTAATGACAGAAAATAAAAGCACAGAAAAGATGAGCCAGTATTAGTGACCTATGAACAACTTCTAATGGATACATGTGACCAAAGGATTCCAAAAAGGAGAAATGAGAACAGAAAATACCTGAAGCAAATTTGAGGAAAACTATGAAATATCCAGAAAGTCCCATGATTGCCGCACACACACACACACACACACACACACACACACACACAAAATGAGAATAAAACTAAATATCATAATTAATATTTTAAAACTTCAACAACAACTAAACCTCCTCGGATGCTACCAGAGGCAGGGAAAGGTTACAACATGTACAGAAAATGAAAGCTAAAAACAATATAATCCAGAAGACACTGCAGAAACATCTACAAATAAAACCATAACCTCAGAGAAACTACCTTTGGAAAGTGACAGTGGGAAATAAAACCTTTTCAGACATAAAAGGACTGAAGGGAATAATCAGTAACATATGCATACCCCAAGGAACATGGAGAAAGTCTTCCAGCAGACGGTTATGATGCCGGACACAGGACTTAAACAGGGTGATGTAGACACAGGTAGTTGATAGTTACAGGAAAATAAAGGGGGGTTGTTCTTATTTTAATCTTTAAAGATTGCTGATTGCTTAAATTATAATAAAAATTTAGTGTAGCATTTATAACATATGTACACAAAAGGCCTATCATAACAGCAGCATAAGTCCAGGAGAGAAGAAATTGGAGGCCACTGCACTGTGTCTACAGGGCACCTGAAGGTGGATGTGATCTGTTAAATACATGTCCAAGAAACTCTGGTAGTCACTAAACTTATGGAACTCCAAAATGCTAAGACGACAGTGAAGGAGATGAAACTGGATGGTGAAAAGTACTCAATCAAAAAAGACAGAAAGGGCACAGGAGGCACAAAGAACACAGAAGATAAACAGGAAACAGAAAGCAGGGTGACACAGTCAGCCCCAATCATCTCAAAAATCACATTTAAATGTCAATGGTCTAAACATGCCAACTAAAAGCAGAAATTGTCAGACTGAATTAAAAAGGGAGATAAACTATATGCTGCTTATAAGAAACATACTTTAGCTATAAGATACAAGTAGAATAAAAGTAAAAGGAAAAATACATTGTGCTTAAGCTAATTCTGTTTCAAGCAAAGATTAAGAAGCTAAAGTACTAACAAAGACTACAGCCAGAAATTTTTTAAAAGGTCATTTTACAATGATAGAAGGGTCAGTTAACTAAGAAGATGACACTCCTGCTGACACTCACCAAACGCTAGCTTCAAAACAAAGGAAGCAGAGAAAGGAACCTCTGGCTGCCTCACCCTGACCACTGCTAATCTGCCCCAGCTCTAAGAACCCTCCTTTGAGAATACTACATAAACAGAACGGTGCACACTGGATTTTAGACTCCTTTAAAACTTTCTTTCTAGAATAACTTACATCTAGATTAAAATGTAAATTACAAAGCTTGGTGCTGTTAAAAAGTTTCCAAAACACTAAAATGGTCTGTGCTCTTCCCTTCCTCCCCAGACACTAAAATCTGCTGTGCTTCTAGCTGTTCTTCCCACACCCTGGCTCAAGAGTCATGCCCTCCTGGCTTTATCAGTTTGTCACAGTGGCCAGCAGACCTTTCAACTGGGACTTGATGAATTACTGCTGACTACTTCCTTTATCATCAGGAAACTCTGGATCCAGTGTTTCCCAGCTTTCTCGTTCCTCCAGAGTCTAAAATACTAAAAAATTTTGAAATGCCAAAAGTCCAAAAAGATATATTTCCAAAAACTCTCTAAGGAAGCAGTGTTTTAATCTTTTCCATGAAGAGCAGTAAGTCCCAAGGATTATCAATAGTCTAAAATGCCAAGCTGTAGGAGGGTTTAGAGTTACAAAGCACAACTAGATATACTGCAAATGCCAATACTGTTTGAGACATGCAAAGGCAGACAGCATTCAATGTTTGTCTAGTGGAGGGAAATCATCTTTTTTCACTCTGTACAGACAAAACAACTTGCTGTTGAGCTGAATCTTTCAACACAGAAAACTCAAGATGGATTAAAACATTCAGATATGAAACTACTAGAAGAAAACATACAAGTTTTGGTCTAGCCAAAATCTTTTGGAGGGATATAATCCCAATGCACAGGCAACAAAAGCAAAAATAAACAAATGAGATTAGAGCATACTAAAAAGCTTCTCCATGAGGGAAAACAATCAATGCAGTGAAGAAATGATCTGAACAGAGATTTTATTTGATATACTACTCATTTAAAAGTTTTTAGTTAGATGGTGATGCTCAAAAAATAAAGTACTTTTACATACAACAACAGAGGTTTTCAAAACTAAATATATGTCCCCTAAATATGAAAAAAATCAGGCAAAGATTATGCCTCTTATCCCAAACCCTAACAAACTCACAGTGGCAAATGCCAACCACAGGACCTGGTTCGTCTTGGCTCCCTTGGCATCTTGTGGATCTATCTTTCTTCTGATGGGACTGTACCCACTGCCAAGCTGGTCTTCCCTAAACTGCCTTCTCATAGATTCCACAGCCAGACAAAGTAAGTATCACCTGCTGAGAAAACAACCATTCTGTTCTGAGTACTACTTTTTACTGAACCTTTCTTACATTCCTAATTTATGCTAATCAATGTACTGTTCCAGGCATTGGGAGTACAACTACAGATAACTCCTCTGTCCTCATAAGAAGCCTTGATCTGATACATCCTCTCCTGTTTGCTTTGCCATCCCAGCCCTCTGGTCCCTCATCAATCCAGCATCCGTACCCTACAGGGCAAGGTGAGGGACCCCCAAACTTATGTACCCTGAAAGCCCTGGTCTAGAACTGCATTGTCCAAAGAAATGAAGTACCTTCCACACATGTGAACCACATATGTGACTTAAATTTTCCTAGGAGCCACCTTAAAAATAGGTAAAATAAGTTTATTATTTATCCCAATCTATTCAAATTATTTGCATGTAAAAAATTTCCTATGGAATATATTGCCAAGATGTCGTCTGTGGGGTTTGCATAGATGTTTTTTATCAGATGGAGAAAGTTCTCTGGGTCCAAACTGCTGAGGCTTTCAACACGAAAAGCATTAGGTTTTCCAAAATGGAGTTCTCTGGCTGATGAGTTGATTCTGTGAATTTTGGCTTTTACTCCATCAGCAGGGCATGTTTCATTGTTTGAATCAGTCTTTCACTTCTAGAATAAACCTCACTTGTCTTGGTACATAGTTCTGATTTTTGTTGTTGTGGTTGTCTAATGCTCCTGGATTTATCTGCTAGTTGCTTAGGAATTTTGATTTGTTCTTGAGGAATCTGGGTTGACTTTGTTGTAATGGCTTTTCAGGGTACTGTCAGCCCCAGAGTGGGTTGGGAATTATGCCTTCCTTTTCTAGTTCTGGAAATCTCTGCAGAACAGGTCTTAATGTTTTCAATGTCTAATAGAGCCTTCAGTGAAGTCATTTGAGACTGGGCTCTTTTCTATGGCAAACAGTCTACCAATTTCATCCCTTCCTTCATCTACTCAGAGCTCTATTTCTTCTTGAGTTGACTGTAGTTTTTCTAAGAATTTTCCCATCTCATCTGACTTACCTAGTTCATTGGTTCACAGTTGTTCACAGCATTGCCTTATAACCCTTTTCTGGTTCTATGTCAGTAGTGATGTTCCCTCTTTCATCCCTTATTTTATGATTTAGGTCTCCTTTGTTTTTTCTCAGTCACTCTGGTTGAAGATCTGTCAATTGTTTTCCATCCTTAAAACTTTGGACAACTTTGGCTTTGTTGATCTTATCCGTGTAAGGTTTGGTTTGAGAGACACAGCAGAGACTCCGCAGGGAGATAACAGGACCTATTTATTAAGGGCACAGGGCTAGTTCCTCAGATCTCAGGAATTGAGGGAACGTAGCCCAGGTTAGCCTCCCCAGGGAGATGAGGGAGCCTGTGCATCTTGGGGGATCTGGAGGACTGGGCTAGGGGATCCGGCTTAGCCTCCCCAGGTCCTGGGAGATGAGGAAGCAAGCCCCACGTTTTAGATGAGGGAGCCAGAAAGCTCCAGGGCAGGGAATGAGAAAGCTCTCCCAGGGAGATGAGGAGACTAGGGAGGCTGGAGAAGTGGGAGCTGGTGAGCCCTAGCTGCCCAGTAGGCCTTTTTATGAGGAGGGGCTCCCCATCACAACTGATTGATATTCAGGGGAGATGGTAAACATCTGGTCAGGAAGCAATCACTTTTCACAGATGCCTGTGGACTCTGGAAGTTTGGCTGGAGTTGCCAAGGTGTCTGTCCTGGAACTGCTGGGCAGTTTCATTTCAGTCATACCTTACAATTGATGTTTGTCTATACTGTATTTCATTTTTTTAATGCTAAACTTTACTTCCTCCTGTTTTGCTTGGGGTTAGTATACTTTTCTGTTTCTGGTGTGTTGGGGTGGAAGAGGAAGCTATTGACTCTAAGACCTATTTTATTAATATAGTCACATACAACTAGATATTTCACTGTCTAAACACTGTCACCAGTGTCTCATATGCCTTGATAAGTTCTGTTTCATGTTCCTGGAAGTATTTTCTAGTTTCTTTTGTTCTGTGATTCTTCGGTTATTTAATTTCCATGTATTTGCAAATCCAATATCCTACAATTGCCTGTCACATTCACATCATTGTTTTGGGGACTGAATTTGGTTTAAATTTACTGAGGTTTATTTTGTGGCCTACTTCCTTCTGAAGAACATGTCATGTTTGCCTAAGAAGAACTTCTAGTATTTCCTGGAAACTTGAGTTTCTGCTAGGGCTAATTGATTTCCAGGGCTGGTTGAGTCTATTTCTTCATCTTGTGTGTGCACACGCACGTGCGTGTGTGTGTGTGTGTGTGTGTGTGCTCATGCCTGTGCCTACATGTGTGCATTCTTTTATCATCTCCATCACCGTTAATATTGTAGGAGACTAAAGAGATTTTGTGCACAGTCTTCAATATGTGTGTGGCCTTCTCATTCCTTATGAATAAAATCAGGGTCCCAGGAAGATACCTGTTCTATCTTCCTGGTAAGTTTTTTGGCCAGGTTATTATGTGCCTGACTGGCATTATCCTCTCAGAGACTGCAATGCTAAACCAGCCTTTTTTCTGGTGATTGCTTTGCTCTCAGATTTTGAGGGCTTAGTATGAGAAATGAACTGTATTCCTATAACACCCTGACAAATTCCTTAGCCTAAAGTGTTACTCCACACAGAAAAGCACTTGTGACTATAGGTTAAAGGCTGTGGAGTAAATTTAGCATGTATTTCTCTCTGTATTTTTACTATTGGCTCATTCAGCAGCAAGACCCGTCCTGGTCAATGATGGGCCAGAGAAGGTGGGCAGAGGAAACAAGAAGAGGAAGAGAAGGGAACACGGAAAAAGGAAAGTGTCCTGGCTCCTTGCACGTGAGTGCGGAGTCAGCTACCTCGAGCAGCCACCTTCTTGACACAGCCAGCAGGGCATACATGGAACTTGGAACTGGTCCTTGGAATGGAACTGGAGCGACCCCAGAGCGCTCTGCACCTGGACCCAGCGTGCAAACAGGAAGGCCACTACGGTGAGCTGGGTGCCTGGGGAGGGCACCATAGTAGCACATATTCCAAGGAGAACTCTGTAAGTCACCGCAAATAAATCAATCCCTCAAATGTGAGGACTATTCTCCGTTTCACTCTGCTGGATTGGTGCAATCCCGCCCACCGAGGCTCAGGAAGAATTTGTTACAACAAAGGTTTTATCAAAGTTAAGGAGTTTGGGATTAAATTTGGAAAACCCTGGATCATCCAAGGTCTGAGATCTCACCTACCTGACTTCGAAGCTCCTTTAAAAAAACAACAGAAACCACTTCTCTTTTCATTGTGTCCAGAATAGGTGAAAAACACATAAATTAGTTAAGAAAGAAGAAAAGCCTGCTTTTAGAGTGGTGACTAAGAGGGAAGAATGAAAGGTGACGGAGAAGACCTGTGCAGAGGCCCAACTGTCTCTCCAGGAGCGGCAGCACAGAACACACACAGGATGCGGACTCAGGCAGGTCCAGGGCCAACCTCAGGCCCTCTCACTCTGAGCAGTGTGACCCTGGGCAAGACAGTTGAACATTCTGTGCCTCAGCTGTTTCAACTATAAAATGGGCACAAAATTCATATACAGGTTTGTTTTCTTTAAGACTGAAATGAAATGTGTGTGAAAGTGCCCAGACATACAATAAATACTCAATTTAGAATTAGTTTCACTTCCATCAACTATGCAATAAAGTCAAGAATATACAGGGGGGAAAATCAAAATATAAAAGTCACAACTTGCAGAGATTTAAAAGGCCTACTAATTAGCCTTTCTAGACAGAAGAGGTGAAACTAGAACCGGTGTTTCCTGTGTACCATGTGTAAGTAGCACTGAAGATAATGTACGTGGTAGAGTTTCTTGCACATGGAGTATGCTCACTGAACGCAACACACATTCTTCATTTTAAAAAGCTCAATAAGAAATTGTAAGGGCAACTTTCCTACTAAAAAGTCAAACTTTCACGTTTACTCAGTGTTTCACCTTCCTCCATGACTGTCAAGACTCCCAAGTCAAGACTTTACACTCTGTTCTTCAAAGAATAAGCTTTACCCTCCCTACTTCTGGCTCTTATGTAAAGGGTGTTAGGATCCCTGCTGACAAAAGGAGTGTTTTTGCAAAAACAAGATCAAGCACAGCAGAGGCCAGTACTGGCTCTCCTGGCCTCCAGAAGCAGTAGTGGTTTAGCATGCCAGCTCCCTATACTCCAAGCCTGCCTCTCTGCTCCCTTACACCTGACTCCTGAGTACTTTACTCATGATCCTGCAAAGATCCATTGTGAGCCTCACTGCTCACCGTGAACACTAGCAGCAAATCTCCCATCTGTTTACCACCCTGAGTTAAACACTACCACCACCAGCACAACAAAAAGAAAGCTGCTACTTTGCTGCCTTTAAAAAAAACACATACTACTCACAGAGAGACAACTGTGCCCAATGAATATAACATAAAAAATCATGCCACTATGTGCTGGTCACAGTCTATTGGGCACTGTGAAGGTCCTCTGGGTGGGTTACATAATGCCCCCTACAGCATTTCTAGGAAGGTTGTGCACTATGGAGTGGCAGTGTTAGTCAAACCCAGGTCAGGATATAAGCTTGGGCAAGCATCAGTACACAATACCACTTAAACCACGATTCTAGACACTGTTTTTAAATCTTAAATCCCCTCTTTCTTAACTAAAAAGAAAGAAAGAAAACACCAACTACAGTTCTGAAGCATGCTAATTACCTCCAGGTAACCTCCTATGATATAAATACCTCAGGTTATCTGTCCCCCTCCTGTCTAGGTCATCCCCAGAAGTTTTCAGAATGGACATCTAACCAGATGCCCTATTCCAAACCAATCAACAGATTGTAGTGCCAGGAAGGCACAGAGGAGGAAGGGGGAACTAGGTAAGCCAGAAAGAGTGGGATAGGATCCAAAAAGACACAGAGGATGACAGATGCTCATTGTATGATATAAGAACCATCTAGAAACACAAAGTCAAGTCTCACTGATGGCAAGAAAATCGATCCTCTTATTAAGAATTATACTGCATTCATATCTGTCCATGCTCCTAAGTTTTCTGTGATACCTAAATGCTTAAAACTTAGGGTACAGAGAAGCTGTCAATGCTCACTTAAGCACTCTAATTTTGAAGTTAGTCATGAGACATTGTGCAGGCTGAAATGGAACGTGGTTTCTCATCTAAGTACAAGGCATGTGCTGCTGCACACTTGATATGAAGCTGTTTATCAACTAGCACTTTAAACTTGCCAATTCTTTCTTAGTCTCTTGGTTAAGACAAGTTTCTTCCTATTATTTGAAGTTCAAAGACATGAGACAGGAGAGAGGGGGCCACCATTTTTGTCAAGATTTCTTATGACTTAGAAGCTACGGTCATTTGTTCAGCACTCTACTTGATTTTTGGCCAGTGAGACAGTAAGCTAACGAATATACACTCACGTCACAAGGACAAGAAAGGGCAGACACCAAAACGCATTCACTCTATTTTTGATACCACAGCAAGGCTAGTCAGGTTTCTTACAATGATTCAATAGAAAAAAAGAAGATGATGTTATCACTTCCTTGTTCATGTAGTACCGTGTCCTAAAGAGACTCCGATTCGTTTTCTTTAGACTCAGCCACTGGAATATATTCAGAAGCCTTGGCTCCCTCCTTCCTTTCACCAGGGAGAGCTTGGAAACACTTTGCTAGGACACAAATGCAATGCATGCAAGAAAAATCAGTCTAATTTCCAAGTTCCTTGAAGCTTCCAAGATAATTTCAGTGATAACTCCATGCTTTCCCTTCCCAGGACGTTGCAGCACCAGAGACGTCTAGTTCATTTTCCTGTGTGAAGCTGTGTCTTCAATGGCTCATCAAGACAGCAAGAAAAGCATATACCAGGAAAATACTTCCCAAGTGATGGATTTCTCTAAGTATAGCCTTCTTTGGAGACAAAAATAAAACTAGCCATCATCAAGATCATGGAAAACAAAGGCTCCAGTCTTTCAGGGCTGTGCTTATCAACAGCCATGTTTCTAGAAATGTTCTGTCAAAGGAGAAGCTAGTAAAAAAAAAAAAAATCATGTCCACAACTGGTTCAGAGCCACAAAGACCCACAACATACACAGTAGGAGCTTGAACTATCTGGGAAGCAGGAAAATTCTAAAGCGGGAGAGAGGGCAGCCTGACTAAGAGCAGCAACTAGGGCTGGTATCAAACAGCACAGGGAATCCCAGCCCTTCCTGGTTTTCCAGCCTCTCTTGTGGCACTGCAATGCCAATCACATGGGCAACAGGATGGCCTTTGGGCAGAACAAAGGCCTAGAGAAGAGCTTTGAAGAGGCCAGTCTGTGCCACCCAAATCCTACTACTTGCTGGATAGAGGATTTAATTGAAGAGTTTCTGCTTCTTAACAAATAAGGCAGTGAAAATAAAGTTTGCCTTAACCTTGTTCCAAGGTCACTGTGAGGGTCAAATACAAGAGCATACATAAAGGAGCATGGTAAAGGCATAAGGATCAGAAGATCTAAAGGCAGATGAGTTTTCTAAAAACATGTATAGTTCTTGAAGAAATGAAGGTGAGTAAAATTGACTCTTCAGAGCTGGGCATGGTAGCACACGCCTTAAATCCCAGCACTTGAGAGGCAGAGGTAGGTGGACGTGAAATCAAGGTCAGCCTGGTCTAATTCTAGGCCAGCTGTGGCTATAGGGAGACCCTATATCAAAAAGACCAAAAGGGGCTGGAGAGAAGGCTCAGCAGTCAAGAGCACAGGTTGCTCTTGCAAAGGACCCACAGGGGTCCTGTACTGAACATGGAGATTTATTTCTCTGTCATTGTTCCCCAAAGAATATAAAATTAAATTACATAGCATTTAGACTTCATTGGATCTGAGGAATCAAGAGATTATTTAAATCAGGAGGATCTTATAGGTTATGCAAATGCTTCACTTTTTAATGTAAAGGACTTGAGTATCCAAGGGGTTTTTTATCCATAGGGTTGCAATCCCCCATAGATCCCAAGAGACAACTCTAAGTTACTACCACAATCTTGTTCTCCATATCAGTTAACTTCTGGCATCTATGCCAAGGGCCAAGCTAAAGTGACTACTCATAATAGACACGTCAAAGCCTGGGCAGGGCAGGCACACTGGGGTTGTGGGTAAAGGGTAGGTTGGTAAGGCCTCCACTGGTAAGTAAGTGATGCTAGTATCTTATGCTATCTTTACAGTGCCCCTTCTTCTAGGAAGGGTAAGTCTGCCTCTCCCACAGTGGAGCCTTAAGTCAGTCCCTTGTGCCCACAGTGGAGCCATCTAGCTGCTGCTAATGGGTGACAGGAGGTAGGGTCACATGGTCCCTGGAGGGGGGTCAGAAGGCTGTCTTAGAAAGCTTCAAAACAGAACTAGGAAGCCAAGATGGGTGGTCCCTGACTCCAGTGCAGGGTATGGTCTGTTTCCTACTGGGGGAAGGAGTTGGTTTAAGTAGAAGTAAACACTAAGAAGCAGAAATGCAGGGTTTCCTGTTGCTATAACACCATAGTTCCATGTGTCTCAGAGGGCCACACACACACACACACACACCTCTGCCCTGCTCCAACACAGAGCTAGCCTCATGTAGGAAAATTGAAGCAGCTCAAAGTCCTAGTGGAGTTCCAGCTTTGCAACACACAACCCCCAGAGGTTTTGCAACCACAGTAGAAACCAGTGTTTCCATACAACGGCAAGGAAAACTGAAGCAGCTCAGGAGTCCTAGAGAAGTTCCAGCTTCCCAACACACAACCCCAGAGGCTTTGCAAGCACAGTGGAAACCAGCAATTCCATAGTACAGCAGGCTCGGTCCATTCAAACTAGCATCTTGTTCATGGCAAGAGCACCAAAGCCAGTGTGTAGGGGGCTGTCCTCTGCACCTCACCGTGTTCTGATGGCTTTCAAAACAGCCCAGCTTGCCTTCATATCCATTACAGTTCTATAAACTAATCTTCAACACCCTTGTTGCAGTGTTTTTCAATCTACCCATTTTAAAGATAATCAACCCCAGGTATGCACTGTCTTCTGTGTGAAGCAATACTGTTTCTTAAAACATAAACTCCTGCCTTTGTCACTCAAAGCATGTCGTAAATGTCCTTGCCAGCTTTGTTCACATCACTGACTTCAGAAAAACAGACAAAAAACTACCTCAACCAGATTCCATCTCCTGAGTAACTCAACTTAAGTGTTTTTCTCTAATTCTGTGGCAAAATGAACATATCATAGGGTACTCTTGTACAACACCAATATCTCTCAACTTTAGTGCTACTGTAAATAAAGAGAAACCATGCAGAATGAAATAAAGACAGAAACAAAACTAAGAAAGCATTTAAGAACACCGGAATTTATTCTGTGATACATACAACACCAAGAATTCGAAAGAAATGTCTCAAAAATCATTTCTGGGTGACAGGATGATGGGCAAAGTATTTTCTTCTTTATTTTTCTTTGCATTATTAAAATATCTATATGGGGCACGTATTGTTATTCCTATTTTTAGTTATTTTTTAATACACTGTGAGGAAAACATAAAAATGAAAGTTAGTGGGTCAAAAACTGAGATTAAAGAGCAAAAAAGAGACTGCAATTTAAAAACAATAAAGTAGTCAAGTAGGAACACTGGAGAAACTGAGACTGGATGATTGCCTGGATTTCAAGGTCAGCTTGGGTCTCAAGGACTCTCTACCAAAAAAAAAAAAAAAAAAAAATCAAATAAATAAACAAAATAAAAACAGTGAAGTAAAGTGGGCAATCCTGCAGTCTTAAAACCAGGCCTGGCAGGCGGCCTGCCAGGGGAGGGGGACCTCGCCAGGCACCAGTCCAGGTTCAGAGCAGGTAATGAACCAGATACATAGAACTGACTTAGTAGCCACTTCACTTTGGCACAAGGCATCCATAGGAGACAGTCACAAAGGAAACTGAACAAAAGTATTAAATGGCATGCTCTGCTTCTCAGAAGTTCTGGGAAAGGCTAGGCCCTGAAACAAAAGGCCAATGTAACACTGCTGACGAGCTAATGACAACTAAGGGAGAAAATACCTGGATTCTCCCCAGCTTCTGACATGTATAGGAGTTCATCGTATATTAATTTATGCAAAAGTAATGCTATGTTGGTGGCAGAAGAGTTACCACTAACCTGGACACAAACAGGAGGAGAGACATAGAAGTTCCCTTGTGGAAGTGACCCTGAGGTTGGGTTCCATGAAAAAGCAGGAATTTTCCAGGCAAAGTAAGTGGAGACAGGGTTCCAGGTGAATACAAAGTCATGGACACTAAAAGAAAGAGAAGCCCTGAAGTAAGAAGTGAAATCTAGACAAAAGTGCAAGAGAAAGATAAAGGGCAAGACACTGAGGACAAAAAGGAGATGAGGTATTCTTTCAGCAAATGTTTATAAAAAACCTACTCTGTGGGACGCCCTGCTAAGTAAGAATCTGGGGTACAAGGGAGCTTAGGTGTTAACACCAACCCACAAACAAAGCCCATGAGACTGGTTCTTTCCTCCCCACTGCAGAAATAAGGAACAGAGATTCTGCACTGAGGAAGTCATTTGTTCAAGAACACAGAATGAACAAACTGCATAAACCTGGCTTTCAGGTATCTTCCATTATAGCCAGGCTTTGGGCGAGACTGACTGAGCTGTTTTCTAACATCACAGTTAAAGCTCGAAATGGGAAGCCCTTGCTATTCCTAGTATGCTGTTCAAATAAAACACGAAGACCACTGCTTACTTTCCTTTATGACTTTTTCTGCTCTGAGGATAAATCTGTGAAGCCCTAATTTCTTACTTGTTCCTAGTCTTTTGGAACAATTACTAAGAGGACAAGATTGCACCAACAGCCAGATTACTAACCGGTAACTGATTCCATCCATCACTTCAGACGTGCTCAACAGTGGGGGACCAGATCCAGTGGCCATCTGAGAAGGGCCAGCAGGGCCCCATCAAGAAATGTTTAAAGACAAAGCCAGATTCATGTGGAAAATGTGAAACACCCTCCACGCTGGACAACTCAAACAGCTTGCAGGAGACTGTCGAGCAAGCGGGAGTGTCTTCCAAGAAGCTGAGTTAAATTACTCAGAGGCTATCTCCAGTCCAGCTTGCACAGGCAGGTTCTCTACCACATGCTGGGAAGGCAGCTCTCAGCTCTAAACACAAATGTACATGTATGCAGGTACGTATATGCAAACAGCTTCCACAAAGGGCAAAAACCTTGTCTTACTTTTGGAGATGAACCATATGCCCACATTTCACAAAGAGGGAAAAGTTGTACCTTTATTTTTAGGGTCACTAACAGGTCATTGAGGTCTACAGTAGTTCTTCCTTGATCTTATACTTGACACTTTTACTTTCTTTTCTGTCCCCCACACCAGCATCAAAGATGTGTTTCTTTAGGTTTATAAAAAGCTACAAGGTTATAAACAGAAATAACATTAACACAAAGTTCCTCCACTGTTAAACAGAAAATTTAGTTTTCTCTTTCAAACTAAAATGTGAATTTATACAAGGTTTTCAATTTTTGCTTTGTTTTATATTTAGATGTTATGTGTGGTCATCTTGATACCCTAGCTAGAAAGCTGCTACACATGAAATGTCTAAGGTGTCAGGCTGGCATTCCTATCTCCCAAAAAGTGACTCATCCTTTACTGTCCAGTCCAAAGAAACTGCCCAGTACTTGTGCTACCTGTGGGAAATGAATAACAAATGTGGTCTTTCCTTCAGGAGCTATTTTAACATCTCTTAATATGTACTGTCATGGAATAAAAAGGAATAGCTTCAATGTAAAATTTGTCCAAAATTTAAGATTTGTCTCAAACTGAAGCACAGTTTGATTGATAGCATCTTCAATAAGGGGGCAGATTACAGACATTTTCAGTCAAGCTAATTGGACCCATATGAGTTTTCTTTTTTTAAATGATCCTATAATATTTGTATTCTTCCCTTTCTTCCTCATAGAAAACTAGGATTTCCCAATGTTTGAACATTCCTGGGAGGTAAATACCATTAATGGTTCAGTCTTGTTGGAATAAGCGTAGTCTTCTACCTACCCTATACTCAGCTGATGTGTTCCTGCCTGACCTTCACACCTGACTATCCTAGCTTAGCAGAACTGACACGTGTACAAAAACTGAAGAAAACAAATAGTGAAAACACGATTCAACATTTGCTTTTTCTGGCAACAAAGAAGGGTGGAAGTTTCTAACATGTTCCAAAAAGTAAAGATGTTAATGGCCTTAGAGTAACTAAAACAACAAACAGTGTATTCCCAGGCTGTGTCAGAGAAGCAGTTGAGCTCATACCAAATCCAAAGAAGTACTCCCCTTGCTGTAGTGGGAGCATGTCCATGCTCACCTGCCCAGTATACACTCTCCAAATTCCAGTTCATGTTTATCTAGGATGTTCAACTTTTCAATACAAAACTGTGAGCTAGAGGATGTGACCTGAAATCAGCATTTAAATATATCCTTTATGATATAACAGCACTGTTCTAGGCAGTTTGATATATAGCATAAATTAAATGTTAGGGAAAAGAATCACCAGAAGGTTGTCAGGTGGCTGTGCACTGTGGCATGGATGAATCCCTGTCTTTTTTGACCTGTCAGAGAATGTGCTCACTTTCCAGTAATGTGAGTTCTTCAGCTCCCAGAGGCTTTCCTAAACAGTAGAGGACGCCTCCACCAAATGCTCTTGACAATTTTCATATGATCTTTACTTTCTTTATGAAGGGCCCAACTTCACTGTAGCTATAGTGGACTTAGCCACAGGAGCCACAACATTCTCCTGGTCTAGAATCCACAGTTAAAAACTGGGATGACTTTTCACATGCTGCTAAAAAAAAAAAAACCAAATGCTATGACAATGGACTTCATACTGGATGCATTTCTTTTCAAATCTTTTATTTATTTATTTTTATGTTATGTATATGAATGTCTGCATGTATGTAAGTGCATCATGTGTATGCAGTGCCCACAGAGGCCAGAAGAAGGCATTGGACCCCCTGGAACTGGAGTCATAGATGATCATTAGCTGCCATGTGAGTTATGAAAACTGAACCTGGGTTCTCTGGAAGAGCAGCTAGTGCTCGTAACCACTGAGCCACATCCCCATCTCTTACATCTATGTAAACTCCAGCCCATCACAGACAGCAAAACCTCAGGTTTGGGTACCCACACTCTAATCTAGCTCTGAAGGGTTGGTCCTCACTGCAGTGGTTCCAGGAGGTTTCCCTGGACCAACCAGCCCAGCAGTATCACCTGAGAACTTGTTAGATCACCACCTTTGACCTCAGCCCAGGGCCTACTGAATCAGAACCTGTTTAAGTGGAGCCTCACCCCCACTTGACTGGTGCCCAAAGTTTGAAAACTGTCATTTTTAACTATCAAACAGGGTTTGACTCCTTAGAGCCTGTAGGTGGCACTAAAGGCCAATTGGAAGAACAGAAGGCAGGAAGCTTCTCAACTAACACAGAGCACCATCCCCCAACACTGACCACACAGAACATTCAGCCAGTCAGCTGCCCCCACGAAAGGACAGTTTAACTTTGAACAAAAACTAGGCTGAAATACTTCTCACCACCCTGCAACAGACATCGTAAACCTATCATTTTGAGGGATGCATTCAATACTTAATTCTTTTCAGTTTCTGTGTTTAATATTATTATGACACACTTTAAGAATGAAGCAGTCAGTACTGATTAAACAGTCAACAAAATGAAAAACTCAAATTATCAACAGCTATTGTGTATGTCTGAGTAATAACAATGTACTGGATTTCAACAGGATGATTAGAGCTCCTACTCTAAAAATCAAATTAGATGATGTGACAGAAATGAGAAGGATTTTTTTTTTCTGTCAATGAAAATAAAGGTATCTAGCTAGCCCCTTGATGGGCTACCAAAATCATGAATTAGCTGCTTACCCATCTGAACACCTTTGGGGTGTAGAGTAAGGGGAACTCTAGGTTCTAGAGGTGGTGTTGTTATAAATTGGCACAACCACTTCAGAAAGCCATTTTGCAGTAGCTACCAAAGCTAAACACACAAACCTGAGACCAGTCATTCCACTCCAGGGCAGAGACACCCTAAAGAAAGAATCAAGTGTTCATCAACAGCCTCAAAAGAATATCCTCAAAAGTCTAATTTCTAAGAATTGCAAACTAGAAACGATGTCATCCACAGTCGAGTAGTACTGATAGTCACACAATGAAATAAAAGCAGCAATGAAAGCACCTGGCAGCCAGCCAGCAAAACCAAGGGTACATACAGCAATAGTCTAACAGGCATGATACTGGATGAAAGAAGACAGATACAAGGGCATTCAGGTCCACACAGGCAATATGAATGTGCCAACAGAAGGTAAGGGAGATACCTGGGGAATCTCTGGAGGAGGAATGAGCTACTATCAGGAAAATTCTATATTTTGCATATTGTTGCATGAATGACATACTTAAAATCCATACACCGTGCTGTATGCATAAACTCTTTTACAAAGTAGTTATGTATGCAAAACATGCACGTGTCAGACTATTATACAAAGATTATTTCAGTACTCAGTATAAAAACTACATTACTGGGTATGTAACCTGTTAAAGCACATGTATTGTAAAAATACCCTGCATTTGCTTAGCCAAAACTCTAAAGTGATCTGGAGGTTTTCCACTTCCCTAATGTTATGCCATCAAGTGTAGCCTAGTCTATAAAATGGCTGAACGTTTCTGACTTGCACTCCCTAGTCCAAATAATTGTTCTCAGCCACTTCCCAGGTCCCTCCACATGGAGCACTGACTGTCCACTGTCCCATACCCTCACATCCCCGGGTTCTGGGATTCCTGTGGTCATTATCTTGAGCCACCCTCTGCCTAAACGACCCCATCTGCTTCCTCATAGCCCGGCTGTCCGGGGCTTGATCAAGCACTAGGGCTGTTAAGACAACGGACCACTAGATCTCAACTTAAATCTAATAGGAGTCCAGGGACTGGTCCAGATAACGAGCTAGGGGTACTTAGGAAGCCCCAAGCGCAGAACTTCGCCCGGACAGAGTCGCCGATGCCCTAACAGCTGGCACTCCGTAGGCGCCTCGACTCCCTGCTTCCGCATCTATCCTCAGAGATCCCAGTGGCCCTCCGGGCACTTCCGGGTCTGGAAATCCCGGACGCTGGCACGTGATCAGGATGCGCGGCTGCGTGTGGGGAGAGGACCCGCCCCGCCCGCTCGGATGGGAGTCGCTCGCCCTTCCTCCCACCGAAGGCGCGTTACCTGGAAGCAGGAACACGTGCTGCCGGGCGGCCCCGTGCTCCCCGGCCGCGGCCATGTCGCGCGCTGCCGGAAGTGGTGCTCAGGGTCCCGGGTGAGGCGCCCTCCTGCGAGCGTTCGTTTCCGGGACCAGCAGGCGCGCCGCTTCCGCTTTCGAATTTCGCGCCGGGCCGGTGCGTGGGGACTCGCGACCGGAAGGGGGCCGCTGCTCCAGGAGGACCGTGGGAGGAGCACGGGTGACGCGGGGGGCGGCGCTGAGGGTACCGGGATCTGGGACCTGTTAGAGGCGGAGCTGTCCTTGCCCACTCCTAGGAACCACAGCATGGGCCCGGTTCTTTATGAGCCAGTATTCAGACAGCACCAGTTGCCTTCTGCCTGGAATTCCGTACTTGTATGTCATACGTTGTAGTTCACAGTGCCTGTCAGCAGTCTTCAAATTGGGCTTGCTCCTCCATAGGTATAGTTTGGGGTTCAAAATATGAATTTGTTATTTGGGATATGTTTTTGTAATATTGACAAGACTTTGGGTTTGATTTGGTTTTGACCCAGGTCTGGCCATATACCCAAGGCTGGCCTGAAATTCACTATGTAGCTCAGGCTGGTTTTGAGTTTTTGTTTGTTTTGGGTGTTTCTTGATTCAGGGTTTCCCTGTAGCCCCATATAGTCTGGACCTGGCTCTATAGACCAGACTGACCTTGATCTCGGAGACCAGCCTGTCTCTTCCTCTGGAGTGCTGGAATTAAAGAGTGGGACACCCGGCCTCACCTCTAGCAGGCCTTGGACTCTGAGTGTGATACCCTAGGTAAATAGGATAAAAGCTTACATGTTTTGCTATTTGAATAGACTTAAAGTTTGCCTGTACATTCTTGCTCACCCCCTTCCCAGGGACATACCTGGAAAGAAGATAACTCATAAATTCCAGGAATTGGCCTGACCAGTAATCCTGAGACACCCTAATCTGGGAGGGAAAGCTGTAAATAACTACTTAATCCACTCCTGTGCGATGGTAACAGTAATGTGATGGGAAGATTTTTAACTATAAAACACCTGATTCTTTAAAATAATTCTTTAAAAAATAGTTAAATTGTAACCAGTTACTATAAAAGCTTCTTTCTGAGCTCAATAGGCGCACTTGCTGTCCGATCAAGTGGCCAGGCCCAAATAAAACAACTTGCTACTTCATTCACGTGTTGTTGGATATGTTATTGTAACCCACAACATGATCAGGAACCTCCCAAGATCTGGGATTACAGGTGTGTGCAAGGTTAAACAGTTAAAAGGATGAAATTTGAGGGTTTCATACTTGTAAAAATAAAATTTCAATTGAAAAAAATTAATGCTTTGTACATGTCTCTTTCTAAAAAGATTTGTGTTAAAGTATGGGGTGGAGAGATGACTCAGCAGTTAAAGGCACCCACTATTCTTGCAGAGGACCTGGCTTTGGTTCCCAGCACCCATATGGTGGCTAACGGCTGTCCCTAACTCTAGTTCCAGGGAATCCAATGCCATCTTCTGGCCTTTGGGGGCATTGCACATACATCATGCAGTTACACATGTGCAGGCAAAATATAAAAATAAGTAACATTAAGAGATAAAAAAGAAAAATGTGTTTTCCTCTTAACTCAGCTTCCAGTCTCCAGGGACAGTTACTAGTAACAGTTCTTGTCTATTTTTCCAGAAGTTCCCCATGTAAACAATATCTTTCACAGAAATTGTCAAATAACATACAAATCCCTAATGCACTTTGATTTTCTTATTTAATCTTGGAGGTAGTTGGGTTCTAAAGCTCTAGATCCATCTCAGCTCTGTGAATCAATTTATTTCAGTGTTGCTTCCCTTGGGTAAAACAAAACACAGGTGGGAATGAAGGCAACTCTCAGGGACAGAAAGACTACCTTTCTGGCTGAGGGAGGGTACCTCAATGCCAGTTCCCAGGCTGGCAGCAGATTGACCTGCCTCCTCCAGTACTGTACTGTAAGATCAGGTATGGTGTTTACATGCTAGATTTTTTTAGCATAAATGATGCTAGTGAAGGAGGGGCGTAGCTCAGTGTCCAAAGACCTTCAGTAATGCCTAGAACATGGATGAACGAGAGTAGTGAAAGAAATATTTTAAAATGAAATGAACCTGGGTGTCCAGCTCAAGGCCAACCTGATCTGCATAGTGAGTTCCAGGATAGCTGGGGTTACAGGGACACCCTGTTTTTGTGCCCCTCTCCCCCAAAAAAGAAGAAAGAAAATGAAAACCTATGATTCTTAGTCATCAAATACCTGACAAGAATAAATTAAAGGAGGAAGTGTTCACCAGGCATAGCTTGAGGGTGCAGTCCAGAACGTCAGGTAGGGCACGGCATCAGGACCAGCTCCCAACTGTGCTGTGAGAGTGCGAGGCTGCCTGCTCGCTTCTCAGTGGACCCAAAACTAGATGGGACAGGAAGTGGGGCTCCATACTTCAAGTCCCACCCTATAGCCACCCATTTCCTCAAGCTAGGACCTACCTCACAGGACCTGGGAGACTAAGTCTGAATTCAAATATGTGACCTGTGGAAGACATTTTACCTTCAAACTAACACCATCAGGAGAAAAAGTAGTTAATCCTGTTTTTGTCTTGTTACCAGGTGCTCACCCAGTAACAAGAGAGAAAATAATACAATCCAGAAGCATGAGATGGAGAGAAGAATCAGCTCTTCAGGGGCCAACTGCTTAGCAGGGCACAGGAACTAGTACTGACTTGTTCTTTCTGAGGAGAGCATGCCCTTTTTGTTCTCTCTTATCCAACCCAATCTATCATTGTATTTTGTTGCAGAGGAGGCAGGACAACACACAAGTGTGGATAGACATAGAAGGTCTGAGTTACAGTCTAAGGATGACTAAGGCTTTTGAGAACAGCCCATGGCATGAGAAGCTGATCTGGATCTCCAGGGAGATGCTGAGATCCTCCCATTAGACATAAACTGTTTCTGAATACCCACCTCTGACTAGACTACTCTGAGACCATAAAAAGATGAGATGAAGCAGGACTATTTCATGATTTTTGTCCAACACAGACACAAGGTAAGTACCACCTCTACAGCATCAAGAACCCCAACTCTCTGTCACAGCAAGAGCTGCTGCTTCTCTACCCAGTACAGCTTCTCTCACTTCAGTCTCCCCCGAGTCATTGAGTTGAGGGCAGATTAAGAAACAGGGAAAATGAAGAGGGTATGAGAAAGAAACGAGATCTTTCTGGTTTGTGCTGGTTGAGAGTCAAGAATTTTGACAACTGGACCAGCAAGATGGCTCTGCAAGTAGAGGTACTTGTTGTCAAGTGTGATGACCTGAATTCTATCCTGAAACTCACATGTGGAAGGGAAGAAGTGACTCCTGAAAGTAATCCTCTGACTTCCACAGTGCACACACACACAACCCATCAGAATAGTAAAAACTGTATAGTAAGAACACTTGTGTCTTTGTTGACCTGTATTTTTGTCTTGTCAGAACTTTCTCATCTATTAACTTGAACAATGCACCTGATAAAACATCTGTCAGCCACATTTCCAAAAGAAAATTCTTTAAGATAAGAGAAATAAACAAAGTGCCTAAGATTTTTTACTTGGTGTTTAAACTTTACTTAGTTTTTAAAATTTACTCAAGTTTTAAACTTTGCTTAATCTTTAACCCTGGTTGTGAATTACATCCTTTGAACAACAAGTTCAAAAGCCCCAAATCACATATATAGCTATTGTTGAGATACTTAAGCATGCCTCTTTCTTAACGCTGGTCTTAAATCTGCCTCTGAGTATGTACTTTCCTTTCGTAAAAGCCCCCAGCCAGCTTGCTTTGCAAAACTGGTCTAGGAATTCTCACTCCTGAGTAATCTTTGAGAGCTCCTCAGGTTGAATAGCCAGCAACATCAAGTTGTTCATATCGCTACTGCTGTCAGAGATACCCAGTCATAGACTGCTCTGCCTTCTAACAATATCAGTCTAGAGTGAATCCCTGCTTCCTTCAACCCTCCCTCAAGCTATGTGACCAAATCCTGTAAATCTTCCAACACTTTCTTACCCAGTGCCCATGATTCCTATAGTGTGTAATCTTTCTTATTGCAGTATCAAGTCAAACTTGTTCTACTACTTGTGGCTTCCTGGCTTCACTGGCTGAAGAATAGAAAACTACCTTTATGCATTTACATATGCATATGTGTTAATGTGTGTATAAAATGACACATAGTGCATAAATGCTAATATACAGTTAAAGTAGCCAGCAAATGCAGGCAATTCTCTCTGAAAGTGTTTCTGCCTGAACTGCCTGTAGACCCAGGTTATCACAGCCAGATAAATCAGAGAATCAGATAACTATGTGTTTCCTGCCTGGAAACTCCCATGTACTTTATATTATTTTATTATATTGGTTTCTTTTTTTTTTTGAGACAGGGTCTCTCTGTAGTCCCAGATGTCAAGGAACTCACTATGTAGACCAGGCTGGCCTCAATCTCATAGAGATCCACCTGCCTCTGCCTCTGAAGTACTGGGATTAAAGACATGTGCCACCACGCCTAGCTTTATATAATTTTAATAATTTGAAGTCCCAGTTATTCCAACTTAGTTTGGTTTTTTACATGCTACTAATATTTTCTACAGTATAGTGTTCTTGAAGATGTTTTACGTTATGTAATATTAATGAATAGAGAAATACCAAAATGTTAGCTATTTTTTATCATTGGCATATTTGTTTTTAAAAGTATGACCCAAACTTATATAGCAAATATAATCTTAGATTTTTTAAGAAAATATTTTTAAGTCGAGTGTGGTGGCACATGAGTTTAGTCCCAGTACTCAGGAGACAGAGTCAGGTGAATCTCTGTGAGTTCAAGGCCAGCCTGGTCTACATAGTGAGTTCCAGGCCAGTTGGGGCTACAGGAAGATTCTGTCTCAAAAAAGACCAAAACAAAACAAAACAAAAAACAGATTTTTAAATTTTTTATTTTGTTTTGTGTGTGTGAATGTTTTGCCTGCATGTATATTAGTACACCACGTGTGTGCGATGCCTGCAGAAGCCAGAAGAGAGTGTCCAATGCTTGGAACTGAAGTTCTAGATAGTTGTTAGCTACCATGTAGTTGCTAGAAACCAAGCCCAGGTCCTCTACAAAAGCAGTCAGTGCTTTTAATCACTTAGCCATCTCTCTAGATTTTAAAAGAACATAAAAGTTACCTGCCAACTAAGATCTAACTGTAGTTGCCCTTGAACTGACTTTTTTTTTCAGTTTGGCATATCTTCTAAAATTGTTTGGCTAATATGTTTAGTTTGAGAATTGGAAATAATGGAATACTGAAATTTCCAGTTCCAGATACTCAGTGCTTCTTCTATGAGCCTATACAACAACATCCTTCTTCTCTTTTGGTAAATAACGTTTACTTTTTCTTTTGGTTTCTATAGTCAAGAGGGAGGCTCAGGGCTGGAGAGATGTCTCAGTGGTAAAGATTGCTTGCTGTTCCTCCAGAGAACCTGAGTTCAGTTTCCAGCACTCACTTCAGGTGATTCATCACCATCTTTAACTCCAGCTTTAAGTCTTACACATATACATGCACGTAAATGAAAATAAATATTTTTAAAAAGAGACCCAAGGGCACTCATGCCTCAGAGTAGTCCATATGTGCTGCTTTCTACTTATAATTGAAGTGTCAAAGAGCAGCATGTTTTATTAGCTCACTCTAATACACATTCTAAGAGTTGGACTGAAGCTGCTAAATATGGTTTATGCATTGCTAAAGATTAAGAAACTTTTCTAGTAACGTGAACATTTTACCCAATGTTTTGTTCAATAGCAAAAATAAAAAATATTGATTATTTAAGATGGAAATGATGAGGCTTCTACAGGACAATAGTTAATTTCATGCTGATTCTTGTGATTTATATTGGGTACTGAAGGGCCATGTCCCTGAAAATTTAGTCTTCTTCACTGGTTCATCAAATATCTCCAATTCTTTGAGAATGGAATTCAACTAGTAAAAGAATTATTTTTGCATGTGTGGTGTTAATGTGTGTTTATGTTGGTTCACATGTATATGGGCACATGTGTATGTGGGGCCTGTGCATACAAGTGTATGCATATGCATGTGGAAGTTAATATCGGCACCTTTCTTAGTTGCTCTCCACTTTATTTGCCAGGGTAACATCTCTTGCTGAATCTGAAGCTCACCAATCCAGTTGGTCTAGTGATTCAGCTTATTCTGGGGATCCTCTGCCTCCCAAATGCTGGTATTATAAGTGGCTACTATGTATGATCAGCTTTTTAGGTGGGTATTGGGGATCCAAACTCTGGTCCTCATGCTTGTACTGTAAGTAGTTTATTCACTGAGCCATCTCTCCAGACCAAGGCTTATTCCTATGATTATAGTTTTTCTGTTTTTAGGATAGATATGAAGCATGCTTTTTAAAAAATGTCTTTGTCAATACATCTAGCCCAAACAAATGAGCCTTGCTTATGTTATATCAAGATCATATCAGAAGTGAAGAATTTGTAACAAATGAAATATCCATTGTCTTAGAGTTGGGAAGATTTTTAAAAGATGTAGTACTGAAAGGGTTGAAGGATTGCTTTGTACTTAAAATTGCAATATTTGTCCCAAAACATTGACAGTGATAAATTAAATTGATCAAAAAAATGACTAGGCAGGGCTGGGGAGATGGCTCAGTCAGTGAAATGTGCTTTCCATGCAAGCATGAGGGTCTGAATTCAGATCCCCAGCACGCAGATAGATGCTGAGTGTGGTACTGGATACCTATAATATTGTGCTGGAGTGAGGTGGAGACATTAGGACCCCTAGGGTTTACTGGCCAGTAAATCTTGAAATATTGGTGAGCTCAAGGTCTAGTGAAAGACCCTGTCTCAAAAACTAGGATGGACTATTGCTGAAGACACTACATGACGTATGGAATAATCAAAGAAAAATCAAGCTGGTGTGACTTCAAAGCTTCATCTCTACTGGTTAGCTTTCATAGTGCTGGAATTGGAAGATAAAATTAATCATCAACCTTTCCCAGTTGTGAATCCTGTGAACTTCAACAATTGGCAAGATATACCTACTAGTGGTATAGTGGCACAAATATTATGTAGTAATCAATCACTGTCTAAGGTTTAAGGACCTCTTAATAAGATGGAGCCCAAGTCTGACATATAAAATCTCGGAACCTGTCGCTAGACCGGACACAGGCCATAGGGGGAACCATTGTAGGGTAAATTTACAGAATTCTCTCTCTTCCTCGAGGGACATGCTGCCAAGAATGTGATTGACACCAACCAACCAATGACTTAAGGAGTAGGGTCCAGCAGGAAAGCGGTGAAAGCCAGAGAGGAGACACATGAGCAGTGCAGCAGGTGGGTCTCCATCCTGGGTGTGTGCCAGAGGTCCACCGGACTTCTGACCAAAATGCTGGCTCCCCCATATGAAATTTCTGTCTCTCTCCCCGGGCATGAATCCTTTGTAAGTAACCCGGAATAAACTGGCTTCTCTAATTGAAAAGCATTCTCCATTTGCTCAATTGGTTCAAACCTAGGGAGATGGGGCTGAACTCTGGGCCTCACTATGAGAGGAGAATTCATATGACAGAATGGCGTAGTTGAGGAGGACCAACTGACAAAAACAGAGGAAAAGGATGTATGTGGCCGCCACTAATGTGGAGATCAGCAAAGGAAAGAGTGTGAGCAGAGGAAATTTTGACATGGGGACTCTCCCCATAGGACTGGTGTGTGTGGTGCCATTGCAGGGATCATGCAGTCTATGCTGAAATATGTAACTAAGGTGAATTCACCTAAGCAGATGAGATCAATGGGGAAAATACTGAGGTGGCAATCCATATGTAAGTGGCATGGAGTGGCACACCTGCTTGACTAATGGGGGCCACCTCGGGAATATGGCAATGCTTTGAGAACAGCAGAAGGTTTAGAACAGATTCTGCAATCCCTGGAAGTGGTGTGTCAGAAGCAAAGATATCAGCAAGCTGCTGCCAAAGTGGCTTGGCCACTTGTGAGAGACTTATCTCAGGCTGAATCAGTGGCCCAGAGAGAGATTCAAAGTGTGAAAGAAGAATTAGATCAAGAGAAAGATATAAGGCTTGCTTCCTCAGTACTAACCTCTGACCTTGCTAGCAAATTGGATAAAAGAGAAAAAGAGATAGAAGTTTTACCCTACCATTTTTATGGCTAAGAGGTTGAAAAGGTTCAAAAACCCAGGTCATGTTGATAATGCAAGACCCATCCTGGGCCCCTAGGACTTGAAACCTATGGGAAGAATCATGCAATGATGAGATGTAGGGCACAATGCAGGAAGGGCCTTATCCAGGTTACCTGCTATGAGGAATAGAGGAATGGCTCCCGTGGTGTGGCACTCTGTTCTAGCTAGTTGTGAGATCAGCTTCTGCCCAGCATCTGGAAAGAACCTGTACTGTTGGCTGCATTCGGGACCCCGCCCCATAAGACCGTTGGCTAATCAGACCTATAAGACCCTTTGCGCTTCCTTGAATAAAGGAGCTTGCAATGCCATATGCGTGCTTCTCACTCAGCTCCCAGAGTTTGTGTCTTAACTCTGTGCCTACTCGCCCCCCCCTCCACAGCAGAGACCCTTCACCCTGCTCAGGCTGTCACTGAGCACAGGGACCCCCAAAAATGAGGAAGGAAGGAACCCAGAAGAAGCTAAGAGTGCCCCTCTGGTTCAACTTGTAATACAAAGAAAGGAGAAATCCAAATGTCAGCATACTGATAAAGGCCTTAACATGCATGAGAATTTAGTGAATGGAGGGTTCTTGGCCCTAGAACTAAGGAGGACATTCAAACAAGCCGCAAAGAAGCCTGTCATCACCTGGGACAGAGGAGCAGATAACATTAACTTAAATGCTGCAGAGGCAGGAAAGCTGAGCAATATAACTACTCATCCTTCCTAAAGATATAGGCTGTGTAACCTGAGGCAATACAAGGGGAAGCAGTCTCTGATGGACTGGCTTGTGCAAACCATTAGAGATACTTGGTTATCACCAGTGGAGTTTCCCATGGATGTCAGGAGCTGGAAGACAATAAAAGGGGGACAGGCACTGCTAAGAGACCTGGGTATGAGGAAAGCCATGCATGGTGCCCTGTTCACAAGACCAGACAGGACTGTGTTCACTAGAGATTTAATGAAGGACTTCATTGAACAAGGACCTCAAAATTGGTATGAAGATTTAGTGTCCGTGCTAAGTCCCCTAGTGGGACAAGATCTTTACGAGGCAGGAAAGGCTTTGATAAATTTAAGCAACCTAGACCAGCATGTAAAGTATGTCTGTAGAAGAATAGGACAACCTAAAAGATGTGTAAAGGAGACAAACCAGAAAAGGAGGACTGCTTGTGTTACTTGTAGATAAATGTGGTGAGACTTGTGTCTAGCCCAAGTTCCTAAAGGAAAGACTGATAAAAAGCTAAATTCTGTGCTAACGCACCTCTGAGAGGCTTTAAGCCCTGAGGAACAGTTCACAAAAGGTACACAGAGGATAAAAATTATCCCAGGGGTGGATAACAGCCCCCTCAGAGTGAACAGGGTATGGAGGCTCCATGTGAGAACTCCAAGACACTAAATGGATTCCAGATGATAACTAAAGATAGGAAAGGACTAAGTTACATGTCATTGCATCCAATGTGGATCTGTTGAAAAAACAGCTGATACAAATGGAAAGGAATTTTCCATGCTATGTTAGACCTTGTATATGTATATAATGTTAACTTCTGAGTGTTTTACAGACATAAAACCCAGTTGAGAGACATCAAGTACACCTGCAGAAACAAGAATGGAATGTAACTCATACAGGGTACAAAGATGAGGTATAGCTGAAATTCTGGGAGCTCTATGGGATTAGGCCTATAGATGCCAAAGAGTAAAAAGATACTTTATATAATTGTTAACTAGCAATTCCAGTACCATAAATGGGTTGCTCCCCCTGTGAGCTGTTGACCAGGGGAGCTTTGGAGTTCCCCTCTATAAGAAAAGGCAATTACCACATTATAAAGCTGGTTGCACACTGGAAGCAGACAATAAGGCCCTACTGCTGCAAACATGACATGATTTGAGCATGGAAAAGAGAGATCTAGCTGGGAACAAGCTGGAAACTCCCTGCAAATGGATGTCTGGCCTTCATAGTGCTAGAGGGTGCTATGCAGACTGTTATGGAAGAATGGTCCTGAAAAGCTTGCATACTCCACTGCTGTGTGATAGAGGCTCATGTAGCATGTGCACCTCCAGCATATTTCTAATTGGATTTAAGGCCTGGTCCTCAGGGAGGGAACACACATCTGATACTAGGAGAGGAGTTCATCCCCAGTGGTGATGGGGGAGTTATAGGCCCTCATAAACAAGCTACTGTAATTGCTTATAAGAAATGATGCACCTACTTAGCTACTACCTAAGCATGTGTGTTTATACCCATAGCTTAGGTAATTTGGTATTTGTGTGGATCTTACTTTTGTTGTTTTCATTGTTGTTGTTTTTACAGTTGTTGTGTTTCTATAGTAGGAGTATCACTGAAGCCAGATGATAATCCATGCCACACTGGAAAGAACATCATTCTTCACCTGTTATTCCCTCCCAAACCACTTGCTCTTGAGGCTCACGGATTATTGCGGAAGAGGATGGCGGAAAGTTTTGTAAGAGCTGGAGAGAAAAGGGGTAGGATAGTACTGTCAGGAGCACACACAAAGCAGCTACTAATTTTGAGGCATGACATATCATGATATGTGAACAGCAGCCTCACTTTCAAACCACATTGGGAAATTTCAAGTAGGGAATAGATGGAATTTCCCAAGCACACAACTCTCCTGATGTAGAACAGAGCCAGCTTCATAGCTTACTTTATTCTCCAAACTGGGTGACCCCAAAGAAAAAAGACCAGGGCCCTCTTACTTTTCTCCCTCGATTTTATATTGTAAATCAACCAAGCATAAAATTTGTCTTCTAATCTCTGTGACTATTTCCTTTTCTATGTCAGGTAAATAGGTTTATCAGAGGCACATGTGCTGGTCTTGTCTAGATGAGCTACAATAAATCTAATTGCAACCAGAGACTCATTTTCCAACTCCCACATTCTTCCAGGATGGATTGCCAGGGGCCAGCCGCAGCTTCGGCCGCAGCTTTGTAGAGCTAAAGGAGTAATGGGCCCTAGAAGAAGAAAAGCAATATGAATTACTGGCCTCAAGGAAAGAATTATCTAAGAAGTCACAATTGGAGACACCACCTAAAGCATGACTCAGCACACACACACACACACACACACACACACACACACACACGCATGCACACACAATCACAGATCTCACATCTCACAAACCAGGACCTATACATACACCTGGGGTTCAGTGTACTCTTAATATAATTAACATTATTCTAATGTCCCAGATTTGTGTTCTGTATTCCACACTAATAAAATGAACTAATTTGATTTTAAAACTTAATAATGAATTGGAATTTTAAGTTTCCCGAGGACTGTTGTAGGCAGCAGGATAATTTTGTTTCACACCCTATTGCATGAATTTTCTCAGGGTGAGGCCCGGCTTCAGCCTCACTCCATCCCCAGGTTTGAACGGACTGAATGGACAGAGAATGTTCTTTAGAGATATTAGTTTATTCCATATTACTTACAAAGAGTTCATCCCCAGATAGAGATTTCCTATGGCTGAGCCTGCATTTTGATCACGGGTTCCCCCAGAACTCTGGAGTGTGTGCCCAAGATGGAGACCTAGAACCACTCCCGCCTCTCTCCTTCCCAGCCTTCCCTGTGTTTCCATTAAATTTCCCCCCTTAAGTCATTGGTTAGTTGGTTGTCAATCACACTTGAAGTCCATCCCTCATAGCAGACAGAGAAAACTGCTTTCTATGCAGCACACCCTGACATATGGATAACATAACCAACGTCACTGTCAACTCAGAGCACACTTTGGCTAAAATCTATATGAGGACAAATGACTTTAAACAGGGAACCCCCATTAGGCTGGCAATCAAAGTTCAATATATATACAAGATACTCTACTTTCCTGACAGCTGTCATTGTATAAAAATATTGTGTGTACTGGGTGGTCACTAGGAAATGTAAAACATATGAAAATTGGGTACATTATTTCTGAGAGGTAGCCAATATTTATGGTAGTTGGCTAAAGAGATTTCACTCTAAATAAACACATTTAATGTTTCCATAAAAGCATAGACATGTCCCAATTTGGTAAATTTGCCAATATATTTTCCTTCATTATCCCCAGACTGATCTTTATGTATATTTGTTTTTAGAAAACAGTGTAAATTTTTGAGCTATATTTCCAAATGTTTGAAGAATTTTTACAAATGTTTCAGAGCAACATGATTTAATAATAAGTATCTAGATACTAGACTTTTTCTGAATGGTCTGATTGCCCTTTTAAAACTCAACATTCTATTTCCAATAGATTTTAGTTTTAAATATCTTTTCTTTTTCCATTGATTCTTAGATTTCCCATTGAGTGGATTCAAGTATCAGAATACACCATCCTGCTGACATTCCATACAACAGTGTCCAGCATTCTCAGGAGGGCTTCCAATGGAAAACTGTGTGACTGAAAGACCATATGTAAGTTTTGTCTCTTGAGATAGCACTAGCCACATGTGACTTTGGGGCACTTAAAATGTACATGGTATGACTGAGACACTAAATTATTGATTTCAGTTTATTCTCAATTAGTTCATGTTTAAATATCCGTGTGGGGCCAGCGGCTGCCCTGTTGGATAGCACAGGCGTAAAGTGAAAGGTGGAGCAAGTCAGTGCTTTCCAGTGATCACTCCAGAGCCTTTCAGCAAACAAAATATAAATGCAGCCTAAACCGTTCTTGGTCTTCTAGGCTGTTAGAACTGTCTGTCTCCATGCTGTGGCTTCTTGGCTCTTCCTAGGTCTCTAGCAGGCCATTCTTCCTAATCTCAAAGATTTAATACAAACTGTTCCCATTCAGAAATTCTCTCATGTCTGTGGTCCCCTAAGTCAGTAAGTGTGTAGATGATGTTAGGCCTCCTCCCATGATATATAAGCATAAAAGTATCATAATGAAGCCCATCATTTTGTAAGCTAACTAAACAAATTAACTTAAATATTTTATTATTTTTACTTTATGTGTATGAGTGTATTGCCTGCGTGTATGTAAGTGAACCCATTTTGTACAATGCCCACAGAGGTCAGAAGGAGGTGTTAAATCCCCTGGAACTAGAGTTACGGATGGTTGTTAGCCATTGACTCATCACAACTTTTTAAATTAATTTGTTGGGGGCTGGAGAGATGGCTCAGCGATCAAGAGCACTGGCTGTTCTTGCAGAGGACCTGGGTTCAACTCCCCCATAACTCCAGTTCTGGGGCATCTAATGCCTTCTTCTGACCTCCATGGGCATTGCATGACATGGGTTCACTTACATACATGCAGGTAATACACTCATACACATAAAATTAAAATAATTAAAAAGTACTTTTTAAAAAGTTGTAATGAGCATCCTGAAATGAGAGTGCTGAGGGCCGACGGGGAGGAGGTTCTCAGAGGTGTGATCTTTTCAGTAAGACCTGTGGGAAAAGGTGAAGCTGTACAGGTGACTGATCTGGACTTAAAACAAGACTGAAAAAAGGGAAAACTATAGAACTCATAAGATCAGTGCATTTGATGCCTTCATACATTTTTTGAAAATGTTCAAATTTGACTCTTATCATTTAGCCACAGACTGGAAGATGTTTGTAAAGATCATAGCTGGTAGGAATGGGAGGAAGGGCCAGGCATCACAGATTCAGGCAAAGCTTGCTGAAGGGATTACATGTCCTCATGATGTCCATGAACTGCACTGAGGGCTGGGTCCCTGTTTTTCTGGCCTGTATTCTCCTAGGGCAGTACTTAGAATATAATCAAATCTCAATAAATTCTTCCTAATTTTTGAAATCTAGAAAAATAATTACTGTAGAATATAAATGTAAAAAGCATTATTGTTTATAAATTATATACCTTAGCCAAGTGTGGGTGGTAGCAAACACCTTTTATCTTAGCACTCAGGGGGCAGAGGCAGGTGGATATCTGAGGCTAGCCTAGTCTGCATTATGAGTTCTAGGACTTCTGGAGCTATGGGGAGACTCTGCCTCAAAAAGACAAAAATAAAATAAATGAATGAATGAATAAATAAATAAAGAAATAAAATAATTTCAACTATCAAGGATTTGTTAAAGAGCAACCTGGTGACACAGGCCCATAAGCCCAAGCCTATAGGAGAATGAGGCAGGAGGATTGCAGGTTTGAGTTCTTCCTATGCTACAGAGTCAGTTCGAGATTAGTTTGGGCAACTGAGTAAGACCTTGTCTTAAAACAAAAAATAAAATAAAGACTAGCCCACTAGTAGAGTACTTGGCTAGCATATGTGAAGACCTAGGTTCAATGCCTAGGCCCCCATCCCCAAGCACACTATTGTGATTTGAATATGAAATGTCCCCCACAGGTTCACATGTTTGAACATTTGGTCCCCAGCTGGTGGCATTATTTAGGAAAGCTGTAGAACCTTTAGGAGGTGAGGCCTCCCTGGAGGAAGTGAGTCACTGTGGGTGAACCCTGAGGCTTTATAGCCTGACCCCACTTCCTGTTTACTTTCTGCTTCCTGAGTGTGAATGCAGTGTGACTCCTGCTCCTGGCCCTGCCACTTTGCCTTCCTTGCCTGCTAACCTGTCTTCCCTACCACAGTGGACTCTATCCCTCTGGAACTGTGAGTCAAAATAAATCCACTCCACCTTAAGTTGTTTTTCAGGGCATTTTTATCACAACAGGAAAAGTAGCACAGCAGCAGCACACAAGTTCAGATTGTACCATGAGCTCATATACCCACATGACTCCAACCATATAAAAACTGAAAGGGCATCTAGTATCTTTATAAACTATGGGGAGGAAACAAAGCAAGTTGGAGCTGGCAAGTAGTTCTGGGACCTCCTCCCAGAGGCTGCTGGGAGCTCCATCTCAGTGCTCATGAGGACCTCCTCCCAGAGGCTGCTAGAAGCTTCATTTCAGTGCTCATGAGGACTCATGTATGTAAGTAAACTTCAGAGAGACACATGTGATCTGATATTTAGGCAAAGAATATGAGCACTCAAAAATGGTGTGTACTATAATATACAGGAGATATATGTTCCATAACATAGACATGAATGTGATATCTGTATATGACATATTATATATGTATATATATATGTATATACATACACATATGCACGTAATTTTCAAACTGGCCAGAAAGAATATGTACCTAGCTTCCAAGTAATGGTCATTATTCTTCAAGAGTGTAACAGGCTATGTTACAAAGGCAATGGCATCTTTATCTATGAGAACTTAACTTTGAAAACAAATATCACAGTTTCTTAGTACTTGCTATATGTTGGAATATTTAAAGGGCTTGCCTCTTTTGAATCAGTACTGCAGATGGCCATGTATTTTAAGATCAAAACCAGTTATAAAGTACAGTGCCATATCATTAACTTGTATAAAAGACAGGCTGGTAAACACATTTTTAACAACAGTTTTATGGTTTGGACATGGCTTTCAGCAGAGAATGCCCTAGTTCTGTTTTCTCCAAGAGAAGAGATAAAGAGAACAGACCTGAGCTACAGCCAGAAACATTTTTAGTAGACTTTAGAATTGACTTTTTCTTCAAGACACCAAATTGCCTGCGGATTTTGAGAACAAGAAGTCTGAGGAAGCAGCGTGGTTCCTGTCCAACTTGGAAGGGGAAGGGATTATTTATGTCATAGTCATCCTTTGAGATTCTGCCTGCCCACTCGATAGGTATGAAGAGTTTAGCAGAATCTATAGCAAGGCAGAAAGGAGAGTGTGGACCAGAACAGGAAGCCTGGTGCTCAGACTTCAAGAGTCTGTCCTACAGTGGTACCTTGGCAAGACCGGCAGCAGAAAGGCTCAGGAGGTAAGGATGCTCCTATACTCCAGTGACTTCTAGTGATAAATACATACAGACAAGCTTTCAGATTCTGTGGTGCATACGGTGCTCTGGAGAAAAAAAAAACAACAGACATTGTTACTTCTCTCTTAAGATTTGTAATCATGTAAAAAATCCATACAAATGAATTAGAAAACCACAACACCACAGCAGTGATGGCTCTGTTGAAGTAAAGGAACAGTACTAAAGGTTGGACATGCGGTGGAAGAGGTGGGATTTCTGGAGACCTACAGGATGACTTCATTAGTTACTGGAGAGTTGAGAGGGTCTTGCAGATGTAGGTTATGTGTGGGCAAAACCCCAGGGAGGGAGATTCGCAAGTATCAAAAAATGGGTTTCATGGAGGAGGTGACTTTAATGCAGATGTTTGAGAAAGCAAGGAGGTGATGATGTGAATAACTGGTCGTGTGTGGTCTCAGGATGCTTTGGAAATCAGCCAGAGATGCCTGGACTTGAGGATGAAGGGGAAATGAACCAGTGTGTGTTTGGGGGTAGGGCAGAGATATGCTAGAAATCATGCTTCAGAGACTGACTCGGCAGCAGTTTTAATAACAAAGCTCAGTGGATTTGGTATATAATAAAAGCTCAACCTGCTTTATTGTGTCAAACTGTAGTGTTAATGTGGTACATTAAAGAGCTCCTCAGTTATTTTATAGCCCATATAAGAGAAGTAGGCTAGGTGTAATATAACTGGATAGACTCATCATGCACAGACAGCTGATGCTGACCCTGAACATCACACTTGAAACTGTTGCCCATGGTTTGCTCCTCCTTGGCATTTTGCTGCAAGAGGAAGTCAGTGAAGAATGGTAACAGGTGAAACTGGAAATGTGAACATGTGACTTCTAAGTTGCAGGATCCCTAACAGCTTTGCTTCAAATGCTGGGCACAGAACCTCAAGTGCTGTCCCATCTCTGTCTCTTGTTTGTAGGGTCCTTACTCAAGTCATTCCCTACTCTAGGTTCCACATAAAAGAGGAAATTAAACTGGATAAAAAAAAAAAACCGCTTCATTTAAAATTACATTATTTGTATATAAACTAGAGCCTAACCTGACATTCTAGGGCAGAATTTGGATCTTGTTTGGCAGATGAGTAGAAAAAAGTCTAGTTACCTGAAGATGTAAGTGTCTGGGCACCATAACCAGCTCGAAGGGTTGAGCACTCATACTTGGTCAGCCATGTTTCTCTAGCACTAGAGAAAGGGGTCAATATCGACTCACTGTCCAGCACTTAGAGCTCCTCTGGCCCCATCGCTGTGGAATACTGGCTGGATTCTAAGAAAACTTCAGACACTGGAGTACAAACTGTTCAAAGACCTTTTAAGTTAATTGAGTAGTGAAAAGGACAAAATAAGTCATGAGGACATTTATCTATACAAGTGTGTCTAGAGGTGGAATAGCTTAGTTTCATGCCAAGACTGGCTTTCTTCATGCTCACAGCATGGTTGCCAGTAGCAGTGAGGACTGTGTGCTTCCTGGTTCACAAAGAAGCATGAACTAGAAAAAAGCTTTTCTTTACTTTCTGCCTGTATGTATCTCCTTAGATTATGTGAAGACCCTTGACATAATCTTAGTAGATGGGGCAGCTTTGGTTGAATGAAGCAGATTCTGTCCTCCATGATCCAGTAATGCCAACTGTTCCCTGGATGTGGGAAACAGAAGCAGGCTTCTGAAAGGAATGTGGCTCTTTGAGGTAACGATGAATGTTTTTCAGATCGCAGGCATCTTCCATGGCTCTGATCTAGTTCTGGGCTGAGGAGAGGAGAGGCTTCCTGAAGCTGATGAGGAAACCGAGGGCGCCAGTGCACTGAGCCGTCCTCCACAAGGGTGGCTTCTGTGATACCTTTGTGAGTTCCTTTCATAAACCTCCAAAATGCGGTTTGTTGATTCTAATGTTTCTCACTCTTTAAGAGTCAAGTTTCTTATTCTATGCTATTGATTTGGGCTGAAATCACAGGTTTCAAGCAGCTGGAAGGAAGCTGCTTGACAAAAGTTGTCAGACTCACAGACCTGGGGATTGGCGACCGTAGCAAATGGACAGACGATGAGCCTGCTGGCAGGGATGCCGATGAATGAAAATTCAAAACATATATTTGGATAGACTTCTGGAGAACTGGCTAAAATAAAGAATGGTCAGCATTTTGAAATGTGGCTTTTTGTTTTGTTTTATATTTTGTTGTTGTTTTAAGTTTCCCCTGGATTTGTGATATCCTGATACTTTAAATAAAAAATCTAACCTGTTTCTTAATATGTGGGTTTGAATTGCAGAAGTTCTAGTTGAACTTTTCGCCTGCCAGGCGCTATTTTAATGTTAATACCAGTTTACTTAGGGCTCTTTTCTTTAGTAATGCAACCTGTCTGAGCCGATTAGGGTTGCGCCATCTGTGAAAGCCCTGGCTGTCTCTGACATCCACTTTGCATGTAAACAGGGAGCTTGGCCATGGCCTAACTGAATTTCTATGCACATAAGTGTGGTTTCCTGATAAAGAAAATGAAACCCTGTCTCCATGGGTCATTATGAGTTAACAAGCATGTTAACCTTTTGTTTTTTAACTGTGAATCTGACTCACACGGAACAACCCTATTTCTACTCCAAAGGGAGAAGGGTAAAAAAAAGGTTAAATTTATATTACATGTCTGTAAGGCATTTTAAAGTTAATCGGGCCCTTTGGGTCTCATTTAATTTGTGTAAGATTGCTGTTGATGATTAGGACAGCTATTTAAGAGCTTTGTTAACAGTCTGTTGCGGGGACTTCATGGAAGCCCTCCAGAGCCCTGTTCACTTTCCCCTGTCAAATTCAGGTTACAGAGCCATCGCAGATGTTATGCTCAGACATCAGTATGAAAGGGGGCTAGAACACAATTAAAATCAGAAGTGTGCCTAACTGCCAGGGTTGCACTTTACTTAAAAACATCTGTCACATAAAAGCCAACATTCCAAGTCATTGCAGCTTTTCAGAATCGTCTCTCCCTTTCCTATCTTTGGCGTGTTCGTCATTTTGTGTTACTGCTCTCTTTGGGGTTTTTCTTTCATTGATTGCTTTCTTAACGTCACTGATTTCTCTATACAAAGCACACTAAAGCTTCAGTGCCAACTCCAGCAAGCTAGAGACTCCAGGCAGCGCTGGGATTCTAAGAACTCACAATCTGGAGAGTGGACTGCAGCTGGTGGAGCACTTTGATGAAGTGATTGTATTCAGCCCGCACTGGCCAATACTAGATCAGATTCACCCTTTAGACTCCTGCAAGGTTATGTTCATTGTTTCAGTAGCCGTTGCTGCCTCCCTTTAACACAGGCAACGGCAGTCTATGACTCTGGGACCCTTAGGCCAAGTCTCTCCCTGTGGTACCATCATAATTTGGGGAGGCTCTTCACTCACTCTTCCGTTAACTGTTCTTTTTTCGTATGTAATCATACTTCTTTTTTCAGATGTAATATTTCATTCTTCTGAGTACTTCCCACTTTATTCTGTTGAGATAGTATCTCACTGTGAAGCCCAGATGGCTTTCAATTTGCAAACTTGTCTCATCTCAAGCTTAGGAAGAGCAATCACAGATGTGAGCCGCCATGTCCGGCTCATGTCAGCGTTTACAGAGCTATTCCATTCCTCTTCCTTTTGCTCTTTTCCAGGGCTCGTGTTTCAAGCCCATGTTGTCTGCTTCCTTGTCTCTCTTGCAGCCCCTCTCTTTCACGTCCCCTTCTGCCTTCATTTGCTGCCACCCTTCTGCTCAGTTTCTTTTATAGAGGGAGCATTTTCTCTGACATTATTTCAAGTGTCCCAAGAACTCCAATTAATGTTCTAACCTCTAAAGACAGGGCCCAGGAGAGACAAAGGGGCACCCTGGTCAGTGGCTGTGGGTGCTCAACAGCAAAGGTGCTCAGAGATTGTAGGCAAGTATTTTGAAAATTATTTATGAAAGCCAATGTGTTCATACAAGTGAAACACAAGATTTATATTCATCGTTAATTTAGGAATTTCTCATAATGTTTTATGTGTCAGCACATAAACACAACTCTTACCTCGAAGGGAATATTAGATAATGTATTCTGGGGCCAAATACGAGTGACTGTGGCCTGGAAACACAGACTCAAGGTATGCCAAATACTGTATTCCAACATGGTAACAGTTTCATGGAGTTTTTACAGTAATAAAACAAAGCCATAAATCAAGGTACTTTAAAAATACATAGGTAGAAACATCAAGTAGAAGTATCACAGCAAAGTGGGGGAATCTCTGCTATAGCTTCAGATGCTATCTGATGACATTCCTAGTTTTCAGTTTAGTAGGAAGTTAGGGGTCTTGTTGCTACGTTCCAAAAGAATTTATCTGACCATCAAGAGGATGTTTGGTCACACAGAGATGGACAATAATGGCTACTGGGGGGAGGGGCTGGTGGTGTAAGCTAGCCCAAGATAATTTGACCCTTGACCTGCACCATTCTAATTCTCCACAATCAGCCTCATAGAATACTTAGTACACGTGTGGTGTTATGCTGGAAACTTCAGCTTACATATGTGAAGAGTAACTGAAATAAAGAAAAGGAATTTTTAACTGATGGAAAATAGTACTCTCCGCCCCCCCCCAACTCACTCTCCTCTTATTTCCTGGCTGGTTACAATAATCCCCTCTATTCTGCCATTAGTAACACAATACCATACCAGCTCTCACTTCCTCTGTCAAAACAAAATCTTTTCCCCTAGTAAAGCTAAGGAGAATATTCAATGACTATTCTGTTGCTGTGAAAGAAACACTGAGCAAGGGATTGATAAAAGGAAGAGTTTATTTAGCTTACGGTTCCAATGGGGGGGCCAGAGTCATCATGGCGGGGAGGCACGGCAGCAGAGGTGGTTACAGTAGGTGTAGCAGCTAAGCACTCACATCTGCAAGCTGGCACAGGAAACAGGGAGTGCCTGGAGGTCCCACAAGGCTTAAGAACTCTTTAAGCCTTCCTTCAGTGACATGCTTTCTCTGGCATGGCCACACCTTCTAAGACCTCTGAAAATAGCACCACCAACTGGGGACAGGATGTCCAAATACTTAGAGCCTATGGGGTACATTCTCATTCAAACCACTACAGGTTCCTTTGAGTCCAGACCCAAAAGGTTAACCCTTCCTACACTATTCTTTGTGTGTCAGTGGTTAAGAGCACTAGCTGCTCTTGCAGAGGACCTGGGTTCAGTTTCCAGGACCCACATGGCAACTAACAACCATTCATAGCTCCAGTTCCAGGGAATCTGACATCCTCTTCTGATCTCTCCAGGCATTGCATGACTTATGTACATGCAGGCAATACACTCATACACATAAATAAAAATAATAAGTAAAATGTTAAAAACAAAATAAAACCAGATATTATAGCATATGCCTGTAATCCCAGCATTTGGCATGTACAGGAAGGAGGATCAGAAATTCAAGATCATCTTTAGCTATATAGTGAGTTTGAGACCAGCCTGAGATACAAGAGACACTATCTAGAAAAAAGAAATAAAAAAGAATAACTGCTTCAGTGGCTATGAAAACAAGAACAAATCTATCTCTCCCCTAATATCTGACTCAAATGGGCTGTGAATATGGTGTAGTGGGAAGGTCTATGAACCGGGTATCAGGAAGCTGTCTCTAAGTCTGGAGTCTGTCATAGAGTTGTATGATCCTGGGCCAATTAATCCACATCTCTGGGTTTCATTAAGTTATTCAAGAGCCAAAGAGTTTGCCTGTGTGGGTTTGGAAGAGGCTCCTTTTGTCTTTATGTCTATGCATCCACATTTATTTAAATGGTAATGTAACTACATCACTGTAGTTAACAGGATCTGGTTCTGGTTTCTCATTGGCTCCTTGATCCTTGTGATGTCCAGCAAAAGAATCCAGACGCACAAAGAATAGTGTAGGATATATAGTTTATTTTTGGAGTTAAGTGGGGCAACATTATCAAGGTATGAAAGTGGGCAATGGCCAAAGGGACTGTGTAAAGGAAAATACTTTCAACAAAGAGAGTAGAAAATGAACAGAAAAACTATTGGGTTAACCAACATTTTCAGGTTTTGTACTATTCTTTTTTTTTGTTTTGTTTTGTTTTGAGACAGGATCTCCCTGTAGCCACAGGCTGGCATGGAACTTATTGTATAGACCAGGCTGGCCTTGAACTCAGAGATCTGCCTATCTCTGCCTCCTGAGTGCTGGGATTAAAAGCGTGCACCATCATATCTGGCTTGTACTAACTGTTTCTTAAAGTCTCTGACAGTTTACTGAGGCATGTTTTCCTGCCCAGGTGACTAAAAGCCTCATTTAGATGAACTCTTTTTTAAACATTTTGGGGAAATTTATTTATTTTCATTATATATATGAGTGTTTTGCTGTATGTATGTAAGAGCACCCTTGTCATGCATGCCCACAGATAGTAGAAGAGGGTGTCAGATTCCCTGTTAACTGCTATGTGGGGGCTAAGAATCAAACCTGGGTCCTCTGGAGGAGCAGCTAGTGTTCTTAATCGCTGAATCATCTCTTTAGCCCTCTAGATTAACTCTTAAAAATTGTTATGTTTTCTTTATCTGTGTATGTGTGTCTGTATGTTTGTGTATGCCATGGATGTGCAGGTGTCTGTGGAGTCCAGTAGAGACTGTTGGATCCCCTGGAGCTGGAGTTACAAGTGGTTGTAAGCTTCCAGACCTGGGTGATGGGAAAGGATCTCAGGTCCTCTGAAAGAGTAGCAAGTGCTTTTAACTGCTGAGTGATCTCTCCAGCACCTAGAATAAATATTAAGTGAGGGGGACAAATTTACTTCTTTGTTCTTTGTCAGAAATCTGGCTAATAATAGTCTTATGATCTTCTGGGCCTTTTATGATGTCATGTCTTGAACCAAGACCAGAGATGCGACTCTGAGCTCAATTTTTTTTTTTCAACAGTAATCCAAAATTTTACATTTTCAATTTCTAGTTTTATAAACTGCTGATTTTGAAGGGAGAGTCCAACCTCAATGACTTTCAAGCCTGCCACTATCTGACTAGCTTCTAGTACCATAGGGCCACCAGAGAAGCTTGGAACCTAGAATAAGCTGAATGTTTTAGTGGTTGAGGCAGAATTACCTTGCAAAATAATTTAATTAAGTTTGAATATTGCTTCAAAGAGGTCTTATTATGGAGTCAGTGTCTATGCATTCATTTAAAATACTAGAGATCAACTTTGTGAATAGACAAGTTACACAAAGTAAGTATGTCATTATATAAATGGTTTAACTTTATTTTTCCTCCTATGTCTGCTTTTATAAAAGTTGTAGGACAGCTCATGATGAAATACTCTGTAATTGGCAGGGTGCTTTTGGTTGCAAGTGAAAGAGTCCCAAACAGGAGCTAGCTGGCCACTAGGAGCACTTAGCAAGTGGGGTAGCTGACCAACAGTATAGGGAGGGGTGTGCCTGGAGAGGAGCGCTTTCAGACTCTGGTGTCTGTATCTGTGCCATCTTTTCCTCACCTTGGAGGGTGTGGTCATTTGGTTTGTAACCAATTAAAAAGTTGCCAGCTTCCTTAGTTCCTTGATTCCAACTGCAACAATACTAATGCAAAGCCCCAGGCCTCTGGCAAACACCATATCTAAAGCTTGAGGGTGGGAGAGACAGATGGAGGCCACCTTCCAAGTAGGGGAGGAAGGATTTACTCTTTAAAAAAGGTTGTGTTTCTACAGTAAAAAGAGGGGTGTCAGGCTGTTAGGAGCATGCTATGTCAAAAACTGAGGGACATGCATGTCTTTCCTCAATGTTAGAATTTATCCACAAATGATAAATTCATAAGATACAGTGGGTTTTTTTGTTGTTGTTGTAACAATTTGCCAAGTGGTTCCACTTTCTTTGATAGCCAGATAGAGGTAAACACAGGCACTTTATTCTAATCTTAATTACTATGACTAATTCTCAAATCATGTGTTTCACATTGTATAGTATGCATCTATCTATCTTCTATCATCTGTCTATCTATCTATCATCCATCTACTTATTTATATCATCTATCATCAATAAATCAGTCTATTTACCTATCAGCCTATCCATCCATCCACACACATGTAGGTTACAGGATGGCTGTAAAGAGTTAAGAGGTGCAGTAGTTTCAAAGAGGCCTGAGAGGCAGGGAAACTGATTGAGATGTATAAAGAGTCTCTACAGAAGGGTGGTGTCAGATGACTAACCCTGCTGGGGGTCTGCTAGAGCGGCTGCTGTAGGTCATAGTTAAGTTTCAGAAATGAGGTGCAATACAGTGGAGGCTGTTGAGGTGAAGGGCAGGATTGCTTCAGATGAATAAATGTGTGGACAGATGGATATCAAGTTCTGATGGATGTGCAGACTGGACATGCAAGTGGCAATTTGTGCAGATTTCATTAACAACAGGATCTGAGCAGAGCCTCTGCCTGTGCATCACCAAATGAACACATACTGTGTAGTCAGATAGCCAACCTGTGGGACCATCATTATTGTAGTGTTATGTATCCTTTTTATGGGGTCCAGGTGAAGGAGCTACACCCTCTCTTCATTCTGATGTGTCCTTGATTTTCCTGATATAATTTTCCTGTAGTATCATTTTATTTTGATAAATGTATTGGGTGGCACCCCTCCTACCTTTACAAATAAGTTATTTATCAGTCTGTGCCTTGTGGGTAGTGTTCTACAGATGATGCTGTTTACGGTGTCTACCAAGGTACAGTGCCATCCTTATCCTTATGCTACTTGCAAAATGTAATCTCTCAGGGCAAGGTATAGTCTGAAAAAATTACTGTTTTACACAGCATGGAATGACTTAGCGCAAGCACAGCCTGATCTCAACAAGAGGTGTTTGGATCAGACACACAAATGATAGCCACAACAGAGTCATAAATCAAGCAATTTGAATGAGGCAAGAAGGAATAGGAATAAATAGGGGCAATTTAGAAAGCCTAAATTAATTATGGTGACTTCAGTCTAGCTCTGAAATATGTGAAAGTCAAGATAAAGGAAACATATTTGTAAATAAAAGGAATCAGAAGAGGCCATCTGATCCCCTGTAACTGGAGTTATAGATGTTTGTTAACCATGTAGCCCTTAAGTAGCTTTGTAGGAGTTGTTGAATGGGCAACATCTTCCATAGAGATCTAAATTTAAAAGGAATAAGACTATTTTTACTGTCGTTTCTTATATAAAAAATTATATAGAAACCTTAGATAAAATCATGTTTTTACATCTTTAAGGTATATCTGAAATGATAAATAAGATATAACTGGGATAATAAATCCATGTATATAATTATCACTTGATTAAATATGTTAGTGTAATATACAGTTTAGTGGAATGTTAATACATAATAATGATGCCAGGGTAAGTTTCTGGAGAGTCTCCTGTATCTGCCTCCCATCTCCCTGTGGGAGCACTGTGATTACAGACATGTGTGCCACTTCAACTGGTTTCTGTGTGGATTCTAGGAATCCAAACTCTGGTGTCAGACTTATATAGCAAGCACATTACCCACTAGACCATTTCCATAGCCAAATATAAAGATTAAAGAATTCACAAGTTTGTCATAGCTAACAAAATTAATGCCTATAATTCTATAATTTTACTTATTATTCAATCCATGTTCAGATTACTCTGATTTTCTCAAATACAAATATTTTACAATTCTGTTGAATTCACAGAATAAGATCTATCCACTGTGTTTGGAGTATGAAAGATCCTTGTTCTCTTTTCTTTTTAAAACATATTTACTATTTTTGTTGTAAATAGTACATACATGTTGTTGCCTACATGTATGTAAGTGCATCGGTGTCATGCAATGCCTGTGAAGGTCAGAAGAGGGTGTCAGATTCCCCTGGAACTGGAGTTATAGATGGCTGTTAGCCACCATGTGGTTAACATGAAATTTGTACTCAGGTCCTCTGCAAGAGCAGCCAGTGCTCGTAACCACTGAGCCATCTCTCCAGCCCCTCTCTCTTTTTTTTAAACTTTGCTGATTGTATCCTCCTTAAATCCATTAGTCCAGTAATTTGTCCCTCTCTTCACTAGGAGTTCCTACTGCCTACTGATTGGGAAGGGGAGCCAACAGGAAGACCAGGCCTTCTCTCCTCAACTCAGTGTAGCTTTAAAGAGAGTTCAGAACTCCGAAGATGTCTACAGCTCTAGCTGGTGCCACTGTGTGGTGCTTCCTGGTAAGCTGCATTGAAATTCAGCATTTCCCTGACATTCCTGCTTCCCTTGGTCTTTATGGGCATCAATTCCCACATGTGTTTCTCCAATAAACTTCCCTATGCTCTCTGGGTGGTGGGATTCTACAACTTGAGCTCGACATATGCCACATTCTAAATATTTATCCACATTGATGATAACTGCATGTTTTGTTTATTACTTTATTTATGAAACAAGGCCTCATAGCAGCTCCAGGTGGTTTTGAATTGCCCCTTCCTCAGCCTGGACCAACAGGCCTTTACCACCATGTCTAGCAAGGGCTCTAGCAGCTAATTGGTGAATCACACTTTGTTTGGCATTTCAAAGATCAAGCTAAATGGTTACGAAAGTTACTAAAGGCTGCAAAGAGTGTCCAAAACTATATCTATCTTTTACACAGAGTAAAATGATTCCCTAAAAGTGAAACACCCTCAATGGCAGGTAGAGTGTTCAACTGTATTTAGTCTTAAACTGTTTTCTCAAATGATTACAACAATTTGCTTTCTAACCAGTAATTTTTAAAAAGATTGATTATTGCTATTTTTATTTACCTGTGTGTGTGTGTGTGTGTGTGTGTGTGCACGTGCATGCTTGAGCCATAAGAGGGTGTCAGATTCCCTGGATCAGGGAGTTGACGGACAGGGATTCTGAAACTGAACTCAGGTTCCTCAGAAGAGCAGCAAGGAAAGCTGGGTCATCCCTCCAGCCCCATACCCAGTGATTTTTTTTTAATATATATATTTTATTTATTATTTTTTAATTTTATGTGAATGAGTGTGTTGCCTGCAGTTGTGCACCTGTGTTGTATAATGCCTGTGGAGGTCAGAACAGGGTGTTAGATCCCCTGGAACTGGAGTTAGAAACTGTTGTTAGCCATGTAATGGGTGCTGGGAATCAAACATGAGCCTCTGGAAGAGCAGTCAGTGCTCTTAAAGGCAGAGCCATCTCTCCAGCTCCATAGTCAGTGATTTTTCAGTGCTCTTCTCCCATATTGTCACTAATGTTTTGTGTTGCCAGTCTGAAAAATGATTAATGATCAGTGTCTTTCAGGAGCGAAGAGTTAAGTTGTGAAGAGAGCAGATAAGATGTGAGGAGAAAGTAAAGAAAATAAAGTGAAATTGCCTGCTCTAGGGCATAATGTAAGGTGGGCCTTAGCCAGGTCACTTGCAATGAGGATTAAGGGAGTGCCTCCTGTGGGCACGGTCCTTCAATCCAACCAGGCTTGACACCAGCTTCCGCCCTGTGTCTGGAGAGAACCTGCACTGAAATGATCCATCCAGAGACAGTTTACTATTGGCCACAGTTGGCAATCACTCAATAGGGTGACTGGCTAACCAAACTCATAAAATCCCCTGCACTTCCTTGAATAAACGAGTTTGCTGCAGCTTGCCCTCTGCATGCTTCCACCCAGCTCCTGGGGTCTGTGTGTTGACTCCGCACCTCTCACCTCCTTGAGGCGGAGACCCTGCATCCCACTCAGGCCAGCACCAAGCAGAAAAACCCCAACATCTGGCGCCCAAACAGGGTCTCTGCATCCCCTCCTCCCCAGGCGTTGGCAAGACGTCCCCTGGTAAACGGTGAGCAGTCTCCTCTGTGCTCTGTGTGCTGGCCATCCTCGAGGGTGAGCGAGTGACCCCCTCCTTTTTTCCCCTTTGCTGTGTTTGTCTCCCTACCCCAAAGGAAGCACACATGGCCACATGGTCCCTGAGATCTATGCTGGCCCCTCCCTTTTTGGTTCATCGCAGCAAAATCACATGAGGGCTTTACACCCCACCCCCCAGTTTCAGAACAGAAGCAAGGTTATCAGCTGAGCCTTTCCAGAGATGCTGTGTGGGCAATAGGCCGTGGGGAAGGCTGATTTTTCCATCTTTGATTTAAACACTTCCTTCCAGCAAGCAGGCTCAGACTCTTTAAGTCTTAATTGCCCCTGAGCAGATGCTAACACTTCAGTGGGCATTCTGCCACCAAGCCAAGTTCCCACGTAGCTGCGGAACTTTTAAAAGTGCAAGGAGACTCAGACCTTGTAAGTTTATTGCCCCACCCTGTGTGCCTGCTGACACTTCAGTGAGCATTGTGACACTAAGCCAAGTTCCTGTGAAGCTGCAGAACTTTTAAAAGCTGGCGAGCACGTCTTTCACTGCTTCTTGTCTTATATTAGATGAATAGTACATGCCTTTGGTTTAAACTTTTTTTTTGAGACAGGATTTCCCTGTAGCCCCAACTGCCCTGGAGTTCACTATGTAGGCCAAACTGGTCTTGAGCTCACAGATGCACCCACCTCTGCCTCCTGAGGTTTGGAATTAAACCATGCTTGTCCTTGTTTTAAACTTTTAATGTTATTCCCAAATTATATCTACCACAAAATGCATTTGTCTACTTTTCATAGCTTCAGTTGGTTAAGTAAAAGAGGTAAACACTGTAACTGTTCAGTGTGCACTGCTTGTGGGTTAGCTCTTGCTTCACTATTTGCCTCTGTCATCTTGATATTGTAGAAGATTCAGTTCTGTTAAATTTGATTTAATTGCTTACTAAGTGAGAATTATTCACATTAAGTCTTTCTCCAGTGGAAAAATTGTATACAGAGAAAAGTGTGCCTAAATATGCACCAGGAACTCAGTCCATCATTTTCCATGTGGAGATCTGATTTTGCTGAAAGTAGACTAGAAGCTGATGGAGGCAGGCAGATCTCTGCTGGCCATGTATTTGCACAGCTCAGAATTGTTTCAGCAGAGATCTGGAATATATTATCCCTAATAATTTGGCTCCTAAAATGGCTGCTTCAGTTGTTAGGCTGTGGTGAACTTGCACATTGTGTGGTCCTGAACTTAGTATTTTCAGAAGTCACTAGAATGCAGGTTTGGCTTTTATCTTTAGGTCCTGAAACAGTCCTCAGCATGTAATAGGTGTGGCATGTTTGCTGGGTAAGCTTACTATGTGCATTCCTTCACAAATATGGAGGTTCATAGGGGATTCTGAAAATCAAAGAAATTTTAAACTCCTTCATATGTAATATGGGTGCTGGAAGTCTTCAAAGCATTTCCTTGACATTTTTGAAGGAGTGTGTGTGTGTGTGTGTGTGTGTGTGTGTATGTGCGTGTGTGTGTGTGTGTCTGCCTTTCTGTCTACATGTGTGACATGTCTACACATTGAAGGTAACTTAATGACAGGTACACAACATATAGCTTGAGGAGAATGCACTAAACCCAAGGGGACCAGACTACTTCTGTACAAAATGCAGAAAGTTCCAAGAGCATTTCATCCTCTCTCTAACAACTAGAATACTCACAAACACTACAGAAATCATAATTTTCTTATTTTATGCCTGCCAGACAACCCAGGAGACAAAAAGATTATATGTGGGAGATAAGCCCTACATTAATGACATCTCCGAGATCAAGCCCTTCTTGGAGAAGGAACATCCTTCAGTGGCTTTCATCCCAGGTGGCATGATAGAAACACTGCTGAAAAGGAAAGGGGAAATTAGTCTACATTTAGACAGGTTTGAATGACTGTATATGGCCTTGCATAATAGCTGAGAGTCACAAAGGCCTCCAGTGACAGCATGGGTACAAATGAGCACATATGGCAATTTGGTTGTGCAGTTGGTACATGGTTGGAAGACTCTGAGATGTTCTCTAGACTTGTCTGATGTCTCCACAGAGTATGAGAAAGTGGCCTTTTGAAAACTAGAAGCAAGGAAGGAGATAGCAAAATCCAGAGGACGAGTTTCATCATTTACAAATCAATAGTCGTCCAAAGGTGGGGACAAGGCAGGAAAGCTGAGAGGCACCATCTCCCTAGAAGTATGTAGCTCTCACCAAGTACAAGGCTGCAGCCTGTAGACTATGGACAAAGCAGGAGAATGGAGAAAAATTCTCTCATTCCAACCCTGTTGTATAGATATACAGTTTCCTCTCTGCTGCTGAGGGACAGGCCTCCAAATGTGATTGACAGCCCACTAACCAATGACTTAAGGGGGGAAGTCTAGTGGAAACACATGGAAGGATGGGAAGGTGCCAAGGCTCCATTCTTGGGTGCTCAAAATGCAGGCTCTCTCTCTGCTCAGGGATGAATCCTTTGTAAGTAACCTGGAATAAACTTGTTTCTCTAATTGAAGAGTATTCTCCATTCACTCAATCGGTTCAAACCTGGGGGTGGGGTGGGGCTGAATGCCTGGCCTCACCATGAGAGAATTCATGATACAAACCTCCATGCCTGACTCCCACTATGCCAGGATGTCATGTTTATCTGACTTTTCCTGGGAGATGGGAACAAATATCTTTTTAGTTCAGATAGCACTCCAACAACAGACCAAAGGAACAATGCTACCCAGGCCAGCCTTAGTGAATCAGTGAGTTTATTGAGGTTGCTTGCAGGAACATAGGAGATGGATTTTTTTCAAAAGCAACATGGATGGATTGAAGGCTGCTGCATCACTGAGAAGCCTACCCCAGCATATGAGAGAAGTTCTGAAAGCTGAAACTCTGGCACTTTATCCATGATTTGCTTACAGCTCATCTGACTGCAGTCTCCTCTCCCCAGAAAGTGGAGAAGAACCTTGAGAATCTTGTCTCAGGAGTTTCATGAGTTTTGTGGCCAGTTCTAGGATTCCAAGACATCCTGACAGAAAAGTCTTGATCCCACTCTTAAAATATTGAAACCAGACATGAATTGAATTCCAATAAGCTGCATCGGTGTTCAGGCCCTGTCCAACTATAGTTCAGATGAATTCTGTTCCCTAGGCACAGAGGACTATGAGCAAGGGCTTTGTCATTTTACATGAGTGAATATTATTTGCCTCAGTCTTAATTATTGTTTATACTGAATATCCAGCACAAAGTTGAAAACTGGTGAAATATTGAGAACAAGACTGTGTGAATCATAGTCAAGAGAAAAGAGTTTTAGCAGAAGCAGGTCCATGGATGGCCCAGATATTTGAATTGGTAGAAGGGAAAATTGCAATTATCATAAATTTATCCCAGGATGGAAACGGTGAGTGGACAGTATAGGAGAGGTACGTGTTGAAACCATCTGAAAATCTGTCACAGATGAAGGATCCACAGGGATGTGTCCAGATGCACTGTGGTATTGTGTTTGGAACCCTGATACAGAAAGGATGTCAAGTACAAACTAAGGAAATGTGAATAACGTCTGGGATATCATCCCTAAGAAAAGTGGGGCATCAAATGCCATGCTCCTAAAACTGTCCTGTCCATTGCCAAGGTTATGTCCAAGTTGACGGAGAACTGGCACCAGATCAGGCAGATCAAGACTGCAGTATCCAAACTCTCTCTCTGCTGGTAAGTTTCAATAAACTTTTGTCCTATGTGCTGTCTCTCAGTATTTTCTTCATTCTTTTGCAATCTATGCCACTACCTAGCACAACCCGTCTGTGAACATGACTTATACACTGTAGTGTGTGTGTGTGTGTGTGTGTGTGCGCGCGCGTGTGTGTGTTAGTATGCAGTACTGACTTTGACAAGGAAAGCTGACAGTGGGTGTGTGGGATCTGTAGTGTCTTTTCAACTTTTCTGTAATTTAAAACTATGCTTTCAGAAAGTTGCTTTAAAACATCTGCCAGACAATGTCAAACCATCTTTTGACAAAAGTAAATGAAGCAGAAGAAATATTTGAGGCAAAGAATGGCCAGGGAATTTTCAAATTATTGGAAGACAATAAGACTCAACATTAATAAATTCACTGATGACTAATTAGGATTGAAACAAAGAAGACTCAGACAGGAACACCAGAGTTAAACTTCTGCAAAACAAAGGTAAATAAAAATCATAGATGTGCTTCAAGAAAAATGTCCAATACATTCAGGACAGGACAGAGAGCAACAGAATGATATATTTATGGAGTAGTGTGAAAAGCCAATATGCAATTTGACATGGCCCTGCAATTCAGAAGTTTATACACATTTGTGTAATATAAATGATAGTGTAAATGAGTAGCTATATGTCTACTTGCTGAAGATAGCTTTTAAGTAGCTGATGCTTTTAATGACATTGATGATAGATGATAATCTTCAAAGATTCAGTGTTCTCTTTTTATTACATTTATTTATTTACTTGTGGGAGTTGATTCTCTTTTTCTACTGAGTCCTAGGAATCAAACAGATCATCAGACTTAGTGGCAAGCACTTTTACCCAACTGAGCATCTTTCTGATCCAGGTTCAGTAATAAAATATGACTTGTTTCTATGTTGATTTACGAATCCGTCAGAATCCCAATCAAGATTCCAGCAGACTTTTCTATTTTAAACATATGATCTAAAATATATATGGACACAAAGAATTTAAAATAGACAAAATAATTTAAATTTAATTTTTGTTTATTGAGACAGAGTCTTACACAGTCCAGGCAGGTCTTGAACTTGCTATGTAGCTGAGGCAGTCCTTGAAATGTGGATCCTCCTGCCTGCATTCCTACCACCATACATACCTGACAAATTTTTTTAAAGAAAAAGTTAAAAGACTAAGCTTACCTAACTTCAAACTGAGTTATAAGTTCTCATTAATCAAGGTCATTTGATATTGTCATAAAGATAGACAAATTAATGCAGACACTGAATCCCATGTGGACAGCTTGTTTTCAACAGGGCAAGGGCAGTGGAGAAAGAATAGCATTTTGAATGCTAATTTGCAAGTAAACTTTGGTTCATAATTTACATTATATACAAAAGCAAACTCAGATCTCATACATAAGTGCAAAATGTAAAATTATAAAACTTCTAGACAAAACCTAATCTTTGTTATCATGAGTTGACAGGATTTCTGAAATGTAACAACAAAAGCATAATCTTCAAGAAAAAATAAGTTGATCTGAACTATGTCCAAACTACAAATTCCTGCTCTAGAATAGACGCTATTATGGGAGTAAAACAAAAGGCTGTGAGAAAATATCTCTAAAGAGTTCAATTGATAAAGAGTTTGTATCTCCAAATATGTATAAACAACTTTCAAACTCTGAAAAACTTAAAAATTGGGGACAATTTGTAAACATTTTACAATTGAAAATATAAAGCAAGCAAATTAAACACAAATAGTTGCTCAAAATTATTAGTCATCAAGAAAGTGCCAATGAAAACCTTTGTGAGGTAATAGCTGCATCCATTAACACACCAAAATTGAAGACTCAGGTACTGGGTTAAAACAGGAGAAAGTATGCTTCTCTTATATTGCCGGTGGAATACGAAATGGGCAAAACACGTGCGCTATTTTCAAAAATTCTTTCTTAAGGAGGTGAATGTATACTTGACTTAATAGTCACTTCACCATGTGAGGATGTCTGAGTGACTAAATCATGAGCTGCCTAGACATTAGGTAAAATGTTATCTTGAGTACGTCTAATGAAGTTAACTTTGAATGGACAGACTGAAATATACTCATGTTCCCTCCCACTGTGAGCAGCCCCCATCCTATTCAATTGAAATCTGATTAGAATAACAAGGAAGAAACAATTCTTTTCCTTTGCTTGTCTTCCAGCTGGGACATCACTGTTCCCTGTTTTGGGCCTTGAACTTAACTCTAACTTATAATTGTTTCTCCTGAGTCTCCAGCTTGTCAGCTAAAAATTTTGGACTTCTCAGTCCCCATAATTACATGAGCTAATTGTGTGTGTGTGTGTGTGTGTGTCTTTTTCTAATATATTGGTTCTGTTCCTTTTTGAGAATTCAGACTAGAACATACTCCTATGTGTTTACTGAAGAAAAATGGAAACACATGTCTACACAAGTACTTTTACACAGATTACAGCAAGTCCACTCCTAATAGTAAAGAAACACTCATGGAGTGAAAGAAACTAGATAAAAGACCTGTGTGCTGTATAGCTCCATTTATATGAAGTTCTGGGAAATGAATTTGCAGTAACCAAACACTGACTAGGAGCAGGTACCCTGGGCTTGCAAGGGGCAGGTACGGCAGTACTACACCAACATTATAATTACTTGAATAAAATGGCCTGACTCTTACACTAAGTTTTTAAGAGTGGGTCCAAAGTCTGAGGACACTCATCCCCCAGGTATCCCAGATATCTCTTGGAACTGTCTGGAACTCTGCTGCCGGCACTATGTCTGGGACTCTGGAACTGTGTTGAACTGTGCTCTCAAGTCAGGCCTCATTCACCATTTATTTCAAGCTGATTTCTCCAGCTTCAATTGGGGAAAAAGTACAAGTTTAGATTCACCCTTATCTTAACAGCCAACATTCTTTCTTAATCTTGATTTTTCAGTCCCAGTTCTAGACTATCTCAGGCACACAATGTCAAGTTTCCATTTCAGTCTTCACAGTAGTCAGTGAAGATGGGGCCCTGTCTTTCGGTGCATTGATATGTTAATTCTCAAACATATCCGTATTAATTCACTTTCCTTTTTTTGAGTGGAGTGATAAGTTGAGGTACCCAAGGTTATTTAAAAGTCAATAGTCCAGACTCTGTCCATTGTATGTCATTCCTACAGGTGGGCACAGTCTTTCAGGGCTGATGATGAGGCTCCAAATTTGGATTATAGTGGGGGTTTAACAGGGATGTACATCTATTAAGCTTACTACCATGTAAACTTTAAATAGGTACAGAATGTCATATCCTTTGTAAGTTAGGCTTCAATGGGATAAGAGTTTTTATTCACTTGAAAAGACATAACGCATATACAAATATAATGAGAAAACACTGGATAAGTTACTTCCATAAAAGGAAGTGAACTAGGAATTTTACTATTTTACATAGTTTCAGATTTTAAAATATTCTATTTTTTTTACATGTGTGTGTCTGTGGGTGGGTATGTGCACATGGAGGAGGTCAAAAGAGACTGTCAGATTCCCTGAGTTGGAGTTACAGGTGGTTGTGAGCTGCCTGATGTAGGTACTGGGAATCAAACTTGAGTCTTTGGCAAAAGTAGGCAGTACTGTTAACGTTGAGCCATCTCTCTAGCTTGTAACTTACCTTTTAACTTAAAGTACAACATTTAAAAACCCACTTTTATAACACATATTGGGGAAGCTAACAAATTTTGAGGGGCTTGACCAAAGTTTAATCAGGTTCCCGAAACTTCTCCTGGGTTCACCTGTGCACCTTCTTATAAAAGTCCAGGTTTAGCAAAGAAAAATGCAAAGTCAGCTCAGCAAGAGGCTTTACTCTTGATATCAGGTCACCTTTGGTGTCTGATTGCATGCCTCAACAGAACAGAATCTATGTTTGATGCCTAAACACCCTGACCAGTTTCCTATTAGGTCTGTTTAGCCATCATCTCTTTTCCCCACAATGTGATTTTCCTACCTTCTGACCCCTTCTTTGCTTGCTCTTTTTACCCCATGCTGTATTCAGAGCAAAGCTCAATCTCTTTCCCCAATCGCAGCACCACATTACTGCAGTTCCCGTATCATGATAACATTGACTATAACAAATGTTACTATGTTTCTATGTTTTTCTTTACTAAAATAAGAAAAACTAGTGTTTCCATAGTCTGACTATTCAGCAAAACTCTTCTTAGTGTTTTGTTTAAACCTAAGCTAGGATTGCTCATGCATGCACTTAGGACTGTTCACAGGCACACAAAACTGAGATCATCTGTGATGTTTGTACTCTGTTTTTTTATTAAATATTGTAGCATGAACTTTCCAAATAGCCCTACTTATTTCTTCGGAAACATGATTTTTATGGGAGCATAGTGTTTCATTATATAGAAACATCGTAATTTGCTTAACTAATTCCTTATGGTTAGATATATAATTTTTTACCATTTTAAAATTAAAATAATTTCCTAATAAAGATACTTACGTATTAACCTCCCTCTGCATCCTTATTTATTATCTGACTCTACATGACTGCATGTGGAATTGCTGGATCTAAAGTGTTGCAAACACCCTAATTTCCCACAGTTCTATTATGGCTGTGTCTCTGTTAAATACCGCTCGAAGAAAGGGCTGCCTGCACTTAACGGCAGTTAGTGCATGAGGGCACATAGCTTTCTTTAAAAAAAGAAAAACCACTATGCTTATTTACATTTCCCTTGGCAACCTATACTACACCCCAGTCAAACCTGGACAATAATGTCATTAAAAAATATTATTGAGAGGCAAAAGCATAGTATTTAATTCTTAGTTGACTTTTATTATTGGAATGACTGAAATTATGTCATATGCTTGTTGGTCCCTGATATTTCTCCCTTTGTGAACTATAAACTATTCTAAAATTTGAAGCAACGTATTCTGTGCACAAGCAAAATAGAATTGCAGAACAAGCTCTATGTCTCTAGCACTCTCTTTGCTTGCCATAAAACTTTTGAATCCTTAGAACCCACAATACACAACAAATCTCGGGCAATATTAGCAAGAGTGGAGGAAGTGAGAAAAGGGTCCACAGTAGACAAATGCTGCCTGGACAGAAATGAGTGACCTGAGCGGGTTGCCTCATGCCTGAATCCCAGTGCTCAGAAGCAGGTGGGGGTGGGGGCTGGGGGGCACCAGAGGCACGAGTCTGAGAACAGCACAGGGCATCCGTCTGAGTTCCAGGTCGGCTGGGTTACAGAGGGAGACTGTCTCAGAAACATAAAGCAGAGAAACCCAACCCAACCAAACCAAAGAATAAAATAAAATAAATGGAATAAAAAAGTAACCAAAAGCTTCCTTCAATTCAACTCAAAGCCTTCAAAGCCATGAAATTCGAGTGGGCAAAGATCTAAATCAAACCATTTCTTAGACACACAATTTTCCATATTCAATGAAAATAAGCTATGATCTCCTACTATAGCTGTTGGAAATTCAAACATTTCAGGCTAATAGTATATTTCTAGGATGTAACATTTTATTATCTGTACAAGTAATACCTGTTTGAAATGATGAAATTTCTCTTTAGGAAAGGAACTAGGGCTGAGAGATGGCTTGGTCAGCAAAATACTTGCCATGCAATCAATCATGAAGACTTGAGTTCAATCCTCAGCACTCATGTAGGAAAACTAAGTGTGACAGTCTTAATGCAATGCTGGGCAGGTGGAGACAGTAGTGTGTCTGGGATTTGCTGGCCAGACAGTCTAGTCAAATGGATGAGCTCCCTGATAGACTGTGTCTTAAAATATAAGGTGGAGCGAGATTGAAGAAGACACTGGGTGTTGATCTACACACATACAACAAACAAATGAATAAACAGACTGAGAGAGAGAGAGAGAGGTTTGTATTTATTCATGCATTAACATAACCTAAAACAAAGTACAGAATACTTCAGTTAGCCTAGAAAGTTCCTTGGTGCCCTTTTCTAATTAATTATCCACCCCTGAAATCTAGTGGCAAGCCCTCTCTGATTTTTATACCATAGATAGCTTTTACTGTTTGTTGGTGTCATCTAAATTGAATTGACAGAATGCATTTTTTTCTGAAATTATTCTGTTTCACTTAAGATATTTAAAATGTCTTTAGGCTGCTGGGTTGTGCCATCCCTCTGGCTCCACCGTAGCAACTGGCTGTGTGGATACCGGGCAGTTGTCTGTCCTATCTGTCCCACTGTTGATGATCTGGAGGGCATTTTCAGCTTGAGGCTATTTTGAACAAGGCAACTATAGCTAGAACTGCACACGTCTTCTTGCAGACATAAAGTTCTATTTTTCTTGCAAAAACTCCTATGAGTATAATTGCTGACTTATGGAGAGAATGTCTATTTAACTACCAGGCACTGCCAAACTGGCTGTCCCATTTTACGGTCTCACCAGCAATGGGCGAACTTCTGCTTTCTGCTCATTCATACCAGCACCTGCTGGTTGTTTAAAAATTTTAACCATATTTGTGGACATAACATGGTGTTTCTTTGTGTGTGAATGTGTATGCATGCTCTTTAATAGAGATATATGCTTTAAGGAGTTTTGACAATTTTATAAACCAAATAATCACCGTGTAAAATAACACATAGAACTTTTCTATTACCTCAGGAATTTCCCTAGTGCCTCATTCAATTAGTTCTCTCCTTTGAGAGGCAACTATTTTCTGACTTAGATCATCATGGAAGCTTGCCTGTTCTCAAGTAAATCAACTAAAGGGAATCAAAAAGTGTGTTAATCATCTCCGTGTAGTCAATTGCCACAAATCTTGTGGCTTCAAACAGCACACATTGGTTATTTTACCATTTCCGTAAGCCAAAGTCAGACAGAGCACAGCCCAAGTCTCTGCTCAGGGTCTCACAAGCTAAAACCAGGTGCCGGCCGGGCTGAGGTTCCCACTGTGGGTCAGGGTTTCTTCCCCGTCCGGCAGTGGACAGAATCACACATTCCACTTGGACCCCTCTAAACATCAAACTAGTCTGAGTTCTACCCAAGATTTCAATCCCCAAGACTTCCTCTTCAGCCTCTGATTTTAAAAGTTCCTATGATTAATGGGGCCTATAAAATAATCCTGAATAATTAACTCATGTATAACCTTCATGGTAAGTGCGACATCCCTTCTGCATATTCTCAGGCATTTCAACATGGCAGAAGTCACAGGGGCCAGTTTTCAAATTGACAAGTGTCCATTTGCTGCAGTCATAGTCATGTCTACAAGATTCAAGTATATGTTTTCAATTATTAGTTTTAAACTGTTTTTTTCCCAGAGAAGTATTCCATTCCATGAACCTATCATAGTTTGTTTATCCACTCTCCTGGTGGACTGATGTGTGTTTTTCTAGTTTTAGATTATTGTAAGAATGCTATGAGTATTTTTTATAAGTCTTTTGATACCATGTGTTTGCATTTCTCTTGGCTCAGTCAGAGGGGACATGTATGTTTAACTGTACAAGAAACTGCCAAACATGTCTCTAGATTGCTTGTCCTTTCCTTTCCACTTCTGGTAGTGTGTAAGAAGTGTCTTCAGATGTGTTGCTGTTAGCTGTCCTCATCTTTCCCATCCTCTCCTCCTCTTCCTTCTCTCCTCTTCTGCTCCATCATTCTAAGGAATGTAAATTTGTATCACACTGTGATTTAATTCACATGGCTACTAATATCTGGCTAGTTTTCTTGTGCTTGTTGGCTGTTGTTCATGTATCTTCTTGACTGAATTTTCCAAGGTTTCTTTTTGCCCATTTTAAAAACTGGAATTTTAAATGAGTAATTTATATGGCTCAGGATACACATCCCCTGTCAAGCATGTTTTGCAAATATTTTCTCTAGTCTGTGACTTGCCTGTTTACTTTCTCAATGATGACTTTTCAACAGCATATCTACTTTTCCTTATGAATAATTTATAAATGTTTTTACTATTATGGTTGGTGCTTTTGGAGTCTTAAAATAATTTTACCTGTCTTTGTACAGCCTATATCATTTACATTTAAAGACATGGTACATCTCAAATTAATTTCTGTCTATAGATTGACATTTATTTTTGGTTGTAAGCCTGAGTCTTTAATAGCTGTGCCAGCTATCTAGTCCTAAAGTTTATTTTTAATAGAAACTTCTAGTTTTCTAATACCCTTTATTATTATTATGTTTCTGAAAGGAAAATTCTAAAAGAGCTATAACACCTTCAGAAGCATTCACTCAAAAGAATTCCTTTCCACTTTGGACTGGTACAGTCTTTCAAAACTCATCTGAGGGAATATACATATATATATATATATGTTTGCAGACTCTTCAGAGGGACAGGAGGCTTGCCATTGTGCCTCCTGGGCTTCATCACATCCACACTTTGTTTCCTTATTCCTCCTAATTTATAAATTAGACAATTTCCAGCATTCCATTTTTAATTCTTGGCATACACACACACACTGTAAACACACACACTGCAGTATTTAACATAGATATACTCACTTAGCATTAGTATTTACTTACTTCAGGTAACATAAAGGAATCTCATTGGCAAAATCTGCATTGGCAAAGTCAGGTCATCTTCTTACCATCTTCCCCTTTGCAGTTTGTGGTGTTTCAGTTTTCACCACGTCTGCTTTCTTTTCACCTTTTACTTATTTGATTCTGATGTGTATAGGAGTGGTTTTTCTTGAGTTTGTTTTATTTAGGAACAGTTGAGCATCTTAGATCTGTGAATTCATGTTTTTCACCAAGCCTGAGAACTTTTTAGATCTATTTCCTCTTTTGCTGTCTCTTTTTTTGCTAAGGTTCAAAGCACACATATGTTACACTGTGGGATGTTGTCACATGTATCTTTGAGATTCTGGTCATATTTCTTTAGTGTTTTAGCTGAGGTGATTTCTATTTATCCACTTTCTGCAATTTCCAGTCTGTCATTGAGCCATATAGTGAATTTTAATTTCAGTTCTATGCTTTATACTTGTAGAAATGTAATTTCTTTAGACTTCATTTCTATATAGAAATATCCTAGTCTATTATCCACGGATATCATATTGTACTTTAAAACTTTATGTCTATTTACAATTGCCATTTGTAGCCTTTGCTAAACCAACATCTGGACCCACTTGGAGCCAAATTTTATGCATGTTTTCTCTTTTTAAAGGTTTAGTTTTATTATTTGTGCATATGCCTGCTTGTCTTTATGTTTGCGCACATATGTGTAGGTACCCCAGGAGACCAAGAAGAGAATGTAAGATCCTCTGGAGATGGAGTTAACAGGTGGTTGTGAGCCAGTTGATGTGGGTGCTAGGAACTGAAATGTCCAGTGAAAGAGCAGTAGGCACTCTTAGTTGCTGAACTGTCTCTCTAGCATGAATTTTAATTTCTTGGCATCATCATACCTTTCTGTTCCTATGCATGTCTGGCACCTTTTGGATACTTTATTTAATAAACTGTAATAACTCTGGATTCAGTGGAGTTCTGAGGGTGATTGATTTTAGTCTCCTTGGCAGTTAACAAACGTCCTATACTCATGCAGTCTTGCGGGGGTCTGAGAGCACTCCCTGACTGTTTCCTACCCTGGTCTCTTTTCGTGTGCATTATTTGTTAGTGAGCTAAGTCTTTGGGCAGAGATGGAATTTCTCCTTTTGGTGGTCTCTTTGATTCTAAGAATCTCCTTATCTTCCAGCTATTCTGCTCACCAGGCATACGGCTCTGCTCTTTGGCTCAAATTGTGTCATGGTTTGCTGGGCATAATGTAAGGTGGGCCTAGCCTAAGGCCACCAGCTAGGAGGAATAGAGGAATGGCTTCTGTGGGTGTGGCGTTCTGCTCTGGCTATTTTGTGAGACCAGCATCTGGAAAGAACCTGCCTACCTGGGGACAAAGTTACTATTGGCTGTATTTGGGACCCCACCCCATAAGATCATTGGCTATCCAGACCTATAAGAGCTTGTGTACCTATTCAATAAACGAGTTTGCAGTGCCATGAGCTTGGGCTACTTCCCGTCCAACTCCCGGAGTTTGTGGCTTGACTGTGCATCTACTCACCCCCAATCCCTGGGGCTGGCCCCCCAAAGTCCACTCAGGCTGGCCCAGAGTGATGAGACACGATGGTAATGGACACGACTATAATGGTTAGGAATATATTTAGATTCTTGTTGTCTGCTTTTCCTTTTGTGGCAAACTTTTAAAAAAGTTATTTTTATTTTATGTGTAAGGGATTTTTGCCTGTGTGTATGTAAGTGCACTATGTGTGTTAGATCCCCTGAACTGGAGTTATGGAGGGTCATCAGCTGCCATGTAGATGCTGGGATTCGAAACCAGGTATTGTGTAAGAAAAGTCAGTGTTCTTAAGCACTGAGCCATCTCTCCAGTCCCTGCTTTGGCTTTTAGGTAAAGACGTTCACATAGCTGAGGCTTGCCTTGAACTCATTATGTATCTGAGGCTTGCCTTAAGTCCTTGAACCTCCTACCTCTACTTTCCCAATGCTGTGATTATAGGTGGGCACCATGCCTGGCTTCTTCTTTTTTATTTTATTTTTATATTTTTTTTGGAGAGCTTAAGGCCAGTGAGATGACTAAGCAGATAAAAACACTTGACCAAATTTAGTGACCTGAGTTCATTCAATCCCTGGAATCCATGTGGACAGGAGAAGCAACTTCACAGACTTCTCCTCAGATCTCCTCAGACCTCCATATGCCCTTCATAGCACCTCCACATCTTGCATATACAGAATAGTAATGAATAAAAATTAAAAGCAAGACAACAGCACACTCAATACTCAAGTTTATGTGTATGAGTGTTTTCACTGCATGTATGTATGTGTACTCTTATTGAGGCCATAAGAGGGCACTGGATCTCTGGAATGGAGTTATAGACTCCAATGGAGTTGTAAGCAGTCATGTGGGTAAGCAAACCCAGGTACTTAACTCTTGAATCATTTCTCTAGCCAGATAATTCCATTTTTCATATTCTGAGAAGCCTCTCTACTGATTTCCAGAGCAGCTGTACGATTTCAGAATTCTACCTACAGTGCAAAATTATTCTTTTGGGTGTGTGTCTATGTATTTGTGTGTATGTGTACATGTATATATGAGATTGAGTATGCATGTGTCTGCACATGGATATGGAGCCCAGATGTCAATGGTGAATGTCCTCTTCAGTCACTCTCCATCTTAATTTTTTTGAGACAGAGTCTCTTACTCAACCTGAAGCTCACCGATTTGGTTGGGCTGGGTGACTAGTAAGCCCCAGGGATCCTCCTGTCTCCATCTTTCTAGTCCTGGGATTAGAGGTTTATGGAGCTGGGCCAGGCTTTTTATTTGTGCTCTAGGGATCTAAGTGCAGGTCTTCATGCTTGCATATAGCAAGCCCTTTTCCAACTGAGCATCTCCCCAGCCCTTGGAACAGTATTTCAATTCCTCATTGTCACCAAAACTTTCTTCTCTCTCTCTTTCTTTTTCCCTCCTCTTTTTAAATATTCCTTCCTCCTCCTCTACCTCTCTTGGTGTTTCTGTTTTCTACTTGTCTCACCATAGAGCCTAGTCTGGCCTCAAGCTTGTGATCTTCCTGTCTCAGCTTCTGGGGTGCTGAGATGACAGATGTGCGCCGTCATGCCTGGCCTGGCGTGCTTCTTCTGCCCCCTTTTTTCCACTCCCTCCCTCCTTCCTCTTTCTCATTTTCATTCTTTCCTTCTTTCTCGTTCTTTATATCTCTCCCTTTCTTCCTTCCTTCCTTCCTTCCTTCCTTCCTTCCTTCCTTCCTTCCTTCCTTCCTTTCTTTCTTTCTTTCTTTCTTTCTTTCTTTCTTTCTTTCTTTCTATAGTAGCCATCCTAGTAGGCTTGAGATAATATCTCATTGTAGTTTTGATGTGCATTTCTCTGATAATTAACATTTCAAAGCATCTTTGAATATGTTTGTTGGAAACTCATTTCTTGAAGAATACTTATTCAAATCCTTTACCTATTTGGTAATTGGGCCATTTCATTTTTTGTGGTTGAGTTGTCATTTTAAAAAATTTTGGGCGGGGAAGGGCTGGAGAGATGACTCAGCAGTTAAGAGCACAGGTTGCTCTTGCAGAGAACCTGAGTTTGATTTCCAGTACCTATGCGGCAACTAACAACTCTCTGTAACTCCAGTTCCAGGGGATCCAACGCCTTCTTCTGACCTCCATGGGCATTGCACAACACAGGTGCACTTACATACATGTAGGCAATACACTCATATACAGAAAAAAAAATTAAAATGTATATATCAACTCTTATTAATTCTATAATTTGAAAATATTTTATTCCATTTCCTAGGTTGCAGATCTGAATGCAGAGGGGTTAACCTTGGGTTTAATCAAAACACAAAGGCTAAAGATCAGACATGTGGATCTGATCTGGTTTTAGAAGTCATATCAATCACCAGAACTTAGAACTGCTTCTGTGATGAGAACTGTTTTCAGATTCCTAATAGATCTCATCTGATGCTCACAATAGTCCTGTGAGTACACTGGCTTCTGATACTTATGAACCACCCACCAATGGTCCTTCCTATACTCGATCCCCTCATGGAAACAGCTACCTATGAGAGGCTGCCAAACTCAGCCTGTGACTCCAGCTGAGCCTACTGCAAGCATGCACCTTAAGCTTTAGCCTACAGACAAGATTTCGTCCTTACTGGCTGTCTTGTTTTCACAGCAGTGTCTCTCTTGTTTTCTGCTGTCCTAGTCCAGGCTAGCTGCCCTTTGAATTTCTGAGGGAGTCTCCTACCTCTACCTCCCTTCCCATGGCAGGAGTGCAGGGATGACAGACTCATGCCACCACATCTGGCTTCTTACATGGGTTCTGGAGATCCAAACTCAGTCATTAGGCTTGCATGGTAGGTGCTTTTACCCACTGAGCCATCTCACCAGCCTATCTCTTAGTTTTTAATAGCAGTTTTTTCTAAAACACCGTGGACATTCTAAATGCAGTCTTTGTTTAATGCTACCCTTGGAAGCCAGGAAAACTGATGTTGAAGGACCAGAAAGGAAAAGGATCCCATAAAGAAAGATCAGCCAAAAACCTGAGAAATACTATACAAAGGTGGCAGAGGTCTTGGAACAGAGTGGTTCAAGCATGAAGTGGGTGAGGCAAAGAACCTCTGACTCCTGCAGTGTCTGCATGTTTCCTGGGACGGGCCCTCTGGGAAGTCTGCCTCAGCAGTGGAGGGTAGAAGGAGACTGGACTGAGGAGAAATGGAATTTTTAAGTTGTGAGATACAGCAAGCACATTTAACAGGAAGAAGCCAGTATAGAGAGTAAAGCTGGAAGGTTAAGAGAAGAAAGGAGAGGAGAGAAGGAAGGAGGGAGGGAGGGAAGAAAGAAGAGAAAAGGAAAAGAAATTCAGTGATTGTTTTCTGTGCTAGGTGCTAGGACTCCAACTACCGTTTATCTGATAAAATCTTAGTATTTACTTCTAATTCACAGAAGATGAATTAGAGTCTCAGACAGTCTGAGTAAACTGTCCAGTTTGCATGGCTAGGAACAGGGGTTGTGGGATTGAATCCATGTCCATCTGACTAAGATCTGACTTGTGTACTTTAAAATGGCTTTTAGAAATTACAGGGAGGGCTGGAGAGATGACTTAGTGATTAAGAGTACTGGCTGCTCTTGCAGAGACCCAGGTTCAATTCTCAGCACTCACATGGCAGCTAACAACTGTTTATAACTCAGGTTCCAAGGGATCTGACACCATCTTCTGAGCTCTTCGGGCATTACACACCCTGAGTGTACTTGCACATATGCAGGCAATATACTCATACACATTAAAATAAAAATAATAAATAAAATATTTTTTAAAAAGAAAGAAATAACCGAGGAGGTTCAAGAACATGCTTTTCTTGTAAAACACCTATGCAATGTAGAAGCCCATTACTAATCATTTGCTCAGGTATAGGATTTATGTTTTTAAATATTAGGATCCTATTAGTGGATTTCACAGGCTTCCCATCATTGAAAAGTCAGACCATGCAACTCTTGAGTCATATATTATCAGTGGAGGTGGACATGCATGCAGTCTCAAAATATCTGCCTTTAAGTGATTTACAAGAAGAAACTGGACCTATTCATAGGAGATCAGCATAAACTAGTGATCAAATGTGTACACTACCAACGAGACAACCTGATCCCCTGCATCTCAAATAGGATGTACTGTAATTACAACACACACATGATATTTGCTGCCACAGATGTATAGGAATTTAATCACCCAAGGAGATTTTCCATGATTCACATTGAGGGAAATCAACTGATACGACACAAGCGAACAAAAACCTTGGAGTCAACAGCTGACTTGTACTCTTAAAAACTGGTAATATCATGAAAAGCAAAGGAAGGCCAAGGAATAGCTCCAGCTTGAAGGGCACTAAGGGCACATGACAGTTCAATACATTGTATGATGCGGGCTTAGAGCCCGAACCAGAAGAAAAAGGGAGGGGACTGAAGAATACTGTGAAGGCAGCTGGTAAAGTTGAGTAAGTTGGGCAGTATTTATAACTGTTCTATTTCCCAAATGTGATCATTCTACCATGGTTATGTAAGAGCATGTATGTGCCAAGCACAATTCTGTTGTGGCAAACATACTCCAAACAACAACAACAACAACAGAGCTGACGTTTACTTTGACTCATGGCTTCAGAGGATTTAGTCCATGGCAGCTGGTTTTGTGGTTTGTGGGCCTGCAGTAAGGGCTAACATCATGGTGGTAGTGTGTGATGGAATCAAGCTGTATACCTCACTGTGGCTTGGGAGGAAGAGAGAGAGAGAGAGAGAGAGAGACAGAGAGAGAGAGAGAGAGAGAGAGAGACAGAGAGAGAGAGAGAGAGAGAGAGAACATCATTTCTAATATCCTCTTTCAGGACATCATTCAGTGACCCAACTTCCTCCTGCTGGAAGCTTCTTCTAAAGATCCCCATTAGCTGGGGATGAAGACTTTAACCCACAGCCTTTGAGGAAACCATATTTAGAAGACATGAAGTCTTTAGGGGTTAAGGGTCATGATATCTGTCATTTCTCTCAAATAGGTTTTTAAAAATGTGCAAGGTAAAGGGGAGATGAGCCGTGGAGCAGTGTAACATAGGCTAACCATGGAACAAGGCTTTAGAAGGAAGAGCACATGTGTAATATTCTCCAACTTTTTTTTGTTATTCTCTGTTCTTCAATAGCAAAAGTTGAGAACAAATCTCGTGTCCCCAGGCCCTGTGTGTGATGTGGCTCCAGCCCGTCCTCTTCCTGTCATATGCACACATCCTCTGACCACCCTGGGCCATTCCCACACACCGCCAGCACACTCCTGCTTCTGTTCTCATGACTGTGCTTCCTTCAGGCCCGAATTCTACTTGGCTAATTCCCAGGATTTCATTTGTCTCTCTCCAAGGGTCATTGCCTGCTCAAACTGTCTAAAGGAGCATCTTCGTCATTTCCTTCTCCTTGAGCGCTGTGGTAGATAGTGTAAGCTGGTGAGCTCACCCTCCATTTCTAACTCATCTTTTTTGTCTGTCTCTACTTTTATATTTTTATTTTTTATGTGTATATGAGTGTATAGCCTGCATATATGTAAGTGCACCTGTGTTAGGAAATGCCTGTGGAGGTCAGAAGACGGTGTTGGATCCTCTGGAACTGGAGTTACGGTTGGTTGTTAGCTGCTACATGGATGTTGAGAATCAAATGTGGGTCTTCTGTAAGAGCAGTCAGTGCTCTTAACTATTCAGTCATCTCTCAGGCCCTGCTTCTACTTTTAATAAGTTAATATGTTTTTCTGGTTCTGGGTATTGAGGCCAGGACCTCCTGATAGACAAGTGCCCTGTTATTGAGTTACATCCTCAGCCTAATAAAACAAAAGTTTAAAAAAACAAAAAGTTAAAAAAAAACACAGTCTTTTAAAAATGACACTTATTTGCTGTGTATATGTGTGGGGACATGTGGAAGCTGGAGGACAACTTGAGAGCATTGGTTCTCTCCTTCTACCATGTGGGACCCAGAGATGGGACTCAAGTCATTAGGCTTGACCTGGGTACCTATACTAGAAGTAAGGATAGGTCTATGACGTATAAAACATTCTGTTTTGTCTGCCTTTTCTCTCTCTGCTTTCATGCTGACTGCCCTTCAGGGTGGAGTAGCAGCTACCACATAACCAAGAGGACAGGAGCATTGCTGAGAGGTGGCAGGCAGGAACTAGAAGGCATTTCTCTGTCCTCACTGATCTACCTTAGCTTCTCCCTGCCCCCTCACAGCTTCTACACAATAAATACCAGATTCATGTAAGCCTTTGCCAACTTGATTTTCTCCAACAGTTGAATACGGTATAAAAACTAAATATTAAAAAGACTCTCCAAGTTTTGCTCTTCTTTACAGCACTTACTGTTATTGGACTTTTGTCAAACCTACATGTAAGCTTCATGAGGGAGGAATTTGCTCTGTTTTGCTTGATTCTGTGACCCTGCCTCAGGAGTCATGCCCGTCAGCATCAGTACCAGTCAGCGGAGTTGTCCATGCCATGCCTCTCTCCATGCCGGCAGTTATACTGACCTTTTCTTTGTACAGCCTTTCACTATAAGGCAGACATGTGTTTCTGGGTGTCCCATGATTTTCATCTATCCATCCACTCCCTACAGATAGGGATTTGGATTATTTGCATTCTACTCTCATGCTTTAAAAAAATTACGTACACTGTGTTTGTGTATCAGTATTTCTGTAGATCAAAAGTAATTCCCCATCTGAGCATAGTAGAGTAGGGCTTTAGTCCTAGCACTCAGGAAGCAGAGGCAGGTGGATCTCTATGAGTCTGAAGCCACCTTGGTTTACATAGTAAGTTCCAGTCCAGCTGATGCTGCATAGTGAGACCCTAGGGGCGGGGGGGGGGTGTTCCTCCAAAGGTCTGAATCTGTGTATTTCCCTGTGGCATAGTACTGGCTAGTACCCTATATTGTCGGCACACTTTATATTAACCAACTTCATTCCTGCCAACAAGGATTTGGGTTAGTGAGAGGTTCATGCCACATGGTGATTTCATTTGTATTTTTTTCATTACTAGTTTGATTAAGTATCTTTTTTTTGTGTCTGTTAAACATTTGATTTCTCTAGAATTTTTAAATCTATATTCAGTAAAAATCCTTGTCATTTAAATAAACTTATGGTTGCTCTTTGTATATTCATAGATTTGTGTGTGCTGTGAATTTTTTGTAGACAGTGCCTTGTTTTTTCAGATTTATTTTTTAAAATTGGTGTATGCATGTGTGTTTGTGTGAATACATACCATGTGTGTGCTGTGCCTGTGTAGTCCAGAAGAGAGTGTTGGATCCCTGGAGCTGGAGTGGTTGTGATCTGCCTAACATAGGTGCTGGCAGCTAAACTTAGGCCCTGAGCAAGAATAACACATGATCTCACCTACTGACCCCACCTTTCCAGTCCCTGTCACTTGTTTTTTAATGTCACTTAAGCTATCTTCCATGAAACAAAAGTTTTAATATGGTATGTGTATTAGGATTCTTTAAAGAAACAAATCCATATGACCATAAAGCAACAATATTGGGAGGTATGGCCTTGGGAAAGTGATTGAGTCATGACATCTCTGCTCATGTGAATGGGTACCCAAATAAAAGAGGTTGATGGAGGGGCTGGAGAGACGGCTCAGCACTTAAGAGCACTGGCTGCTTTTTCATAGGAACTTGGACTTGATTCCTAGCACCCACATGGCAGCTAACAACCATCTGTAACTTCAGTTCCAGGGAATCTGACCCCCTCTTCTGACTACCACAGGCTTTGTATGACATGGGTACACTTACATACATGTACCCAATATACTCATACACATAAAATAATAATAATAATGAACAACAACAACAACAAAAAGTTTGATGGAGAGGGTTCATCCCTTCCTGCTCTGTCCCCTTCTATCACAGGAAGGCACAGTAGTCATCTTCTAGAGAGGATGGAGCAATAAGAAACCATTTCAGAAAGACAGAGTAGCCCTCAGCAGACATCACACCTTAGCCTTGGGCTCCTTGCCTCCAAAATTCTGAGGAATAAATTTCTATTTTTTTTTTTTGTAAATAACCCAGTCTATGGTCTTTTTTGATAGTTGCACAAACAGATATCACTATTATTTTTCATTAAAATTATGCGTAATTTTTTTCCCTGCAGTGACAAAAATGCCTAAACAAAACAACTTAATGGGGGAAAGATTTGTCTCGTGGTTTCTCCTGCAGGGAGAAAGCAAAGCAGAGCAGCTCGCCTCATGCAGTCAGTAAACTCAAAGAGAGAAAGCCTGTGCCTGTGAGCTTTCCTTTTCCTCTTTTAGTCCATCTGGGTCCAGCCTACATTCAGGGTGGGTCTTCCTCACTTAGTCATCATCTCTGGGATTATCCTCATAGATACTTTCACAATGTGCCTATTCAATCTCCTGAGCATGTCTCAGTCAGATTAACCATCACAATACATTTTGTTATATGATAGAACAGGTTCCTCCTTCTTTGATACTTTCATTTCTAGGCGAATTTGAGATGAATTTTCCTTATTTCATAAAGACTGTATGAGGGCTTGTTGGGCTTGCATTGACTTTCTAGATTGATTTAGAGAAAATTGATAGCTTTATAATATTTGGGCCATTCAACCAGAAAGAGTACTTTCACCATATACATCTTATTCTATAGCTTTCAATAACTTTTACTTATATAGTTTTTAGTCTTAGGTCTTGAAAATGTTTTGCTAGTTTATTTTACAGGCTTGTTAAGAAGACACTGGAGCATTTTCCTTCTGATACTTCAAATCAATTGTTGTGGTAGATGGAAAAGTTAATAATTTTGAGCACTGTTTGAGTTACATTTCTTACTGCTGTGACAAAGTACCTGACAAAGACAGCTCAAGAACAATTTGCCTCATAATTTGTGGCTGGAGAGGTGGCAGGAATGTGAGGCAGCTGGTCATACTGCACCTGCGGTCAGGAAGGAAGCAGGGGTGAGGGATGCTGGTGCTGGGCTGGCTTTCTTCTTTTTGTTTGGTCTGGGACCACAGTCCATGGAATGGTCCCACCCACTCTCACTTCAGTTAACCCAATCTAGGTACTCCCTCCCAGGCATGCTTTGAGATTTGTCTTCTAGGTGATCCTAGGTCCTATCAAGTTGAGAATCAGTATTAACCATCACAAGTAATGATTGTATATATCTGAAATGTACAATCCTTGGTTATAAATTTTTGGTAGATGCTCTTAGATTATTCAGGAAGATGTTTCTATCATTCACAAGATCGGAATCTATCAGCTTCTATAACTATTTTGTTCTGCTGTGGAGGTTAAATTTTGGAACCGGATACATCAATAATTTAAGGGAGCGAAAGAACAGTTAGGATTTGAAGGGTAATACGAGTTGTGCTAAACAAAGTAAGGGACTTTAAGGTTGAGTTGTTATTTATCATACATATTTCAGTTTGGCATCAGAATAATAGCTACTCAAAATTCTTTTGAAAACAAGTCACTGGTAATAAGAATCTGGAATTAAAACCGATAGTATTCAAATTTTTTTTTTAGCTAAAATGAGTAGGACAATAATATTTCCTTCAGAATTTCTTTTAAAAATTACCATTATTTAGGAATGATCCATCAAAGCCTAATTTAAGCTTCTGAGAAAACTCAGGTGTTTGGATGTAGGAACTGAAAGACTCTTTCAATATGGTTTCAGTTTTCAGATGTGATACCACACCAAATAAAATTTACATGAGATGTGTAAACAAAAGCTTGATCAAATTGAAATTCGATCATTTTTTTTACCTTTGTACTTTTCTAAGCATTTCTTAAACTCTACTTCAAATGATGGACAGTAGAGAAATAGATTTTCTTAAAAGACGTGTTCTTTATCCTAAAATATGCATGATCTGATTTTAAGGATACTGTGCTCCGAGCATAGTGGCACACGCCTTTAATCCTAGCACTCAGGAGGCAGAGTCAAGGAGATCTGTCTGAGATCAAGGTCAGCCTGGTCTATATAGCGAGTTCTAGGACAGCTGGGGTCACAAGGAGACTTTGTCTCGCAACAAAAACAAAACTAAAAAGCCTGTGGGTTTGTTTTTCTTCCTGTCAAGGGGCAGAAAGGGTAACCATAGTGATGCTTAAGAACATTTTATTTTTAGTGTCTTTTACCTTATTTCAACCCCTCAGACCTTTCTCAATAATATTTTGAAACAAAAGTGATTAAAATGACCAAAGAACTGAAATAAGCAGACCTGTCAGCTTCTCTTGTTTTCCTGGCGCAGACGGCCAGACGAGAAGGCTCATTCTCAGTACTGGCGTTGCTCTCTCTTCACACAGGGCTTCGGATGTGGGAGCATCTGTTGAATCTCCTAGTATGAACTTTTGATTTCTTGTGCTTGTATCTATAGAGCATAGCAGAAGCTAACAAAAGAGCTACGAGCTTCCAACTTTTCCCTGTAATTCATTTCAATCCCAGAGGAAACAGAGCCTTATAGAAACAAAAAGAAGAGAGAGTTAAATGGATGGACAGAGCCGCAGCGTCTGTTCATCCACAAAGTCCGACAGAAAAGATATCAGGGAGCAAGAGTAAAAACCTCCTCTGGGGGAGCAGTGTGTGTGGGGATGGGTATGCATCTAGGGGAAAGAACTGGGAAGGTTTAAAAAAGGACTTCTAATATGTCAGCCCAAGTCAAACATTACTATTGATTAAAATGGTACCTGAAAATACAAGGTAATCCTAAAAACTGATGAAATGCTGACAGTTTTATTTCCACTAAGGTTAGAAAGCCTGGAGTCTGGTTGACAAAAACCATTAAAACACTTCTATGAGTCCTCCGCCTTCCCCCCACACCCCTTTGAGGTACGTTATAAACACATAGCCCTGGCTAGCCTCAAACTCTCAATCCTCCTGCCTCTGACTTTGGAGTTCTGGGATTGTAGGCATGGGCTGCCATGCAAGGTCGTTTGCCCATTTTTATCATTAATTCCCTCACCCCAAAATAGCTTAGGAAATAAGCAGCCTTTTCATTTTCCCTCTAAGGAAAAAGGTGCTTTTCTGGGTTAGCACTGTATAATCAGAGTCCAGGCAGCTGCTCCGTGGAAGTGACATGTTTAAGGTGAAGTCGTGTAGAAGTGGCATGCGAGTCCTTTCATTCTTAAAAACCCCCTCACTTGCAAAGTTGCAACAATTTGAAAAGTTGCTATGTATGCTCTTAAAATTTCCTTATTTTTTTTTCTCCCAATAGTAAGAATTCTTCCTAGTAATGAAGTATTAAAACACAGCTGAGTATGGTGGCACATACCTGCAATCCCAGCACTGAGAAGGCTAAGGTAGAAAGATGGTAAGTTCAAGGCCATTCTGGTCTAGTACACCTTGTCCTTCTCATAAAAAGAATTTATTCCTTAATGAATTAAATAAATAAAAAGAATGAGGTAAAATAATCCATTATTCCAGGAAAGAATCGCATTTTGTACTGAAAAGGAATGATGCACATAACAAGCGGGACTCAGCATTCTCCATTTTTCTTTTTTCACCTGTGTTAGGCTTTTGCAGAGCACACGGACCACATCTGGGGCGTGTGGTGAGGCAGGACATCATGGGAGGAGTGGCGGAGCAGAGCTGCCAACCTCACAAAAGCAAGGAAGGATGAGGTGGGGCCAGGGACTAGATGGAACCCCCAGGAACACGCCCCCAGTGACCTACTTCCTCCAAGCAGACCTCTTCTTTCACCTCCTTTCAATAGTTCATTCCAATGACCCATTGATTAATCTATTGATTACATCAGAGCCTTCATGGGTCAATGCCCTCTCGATTATTGTATCCACCTTTGACGCAGGAGCCTTTTGTGAGACTTGTTATGTCAAACTGTAACAGCTCTCTTCACCCACTCTTTGCTGTTTTCTTTACTAGATTCACCAAGTCACCAGCTTACTAGGGTCTGGGAAGACAGCACATATATGATGTTTTAAAAACACAGAGCTCTATGTAAACAATTGTTTTGGAAGTTCAGAAAGTTCATGGTAGACTGCATCTCTCTCCCTCCTTTCCTTCCTTTCTCCCTCCCTCTTTCCCTCCTTCCCTCCCTCCCTCCCTCCCTTCCTTCCTTCCTTTCTTCCTTCCTTCCTCTTTTCTGAAAATCAAATGTTTAGGCCATGTGTACACTTTTATGGCTTGGCATCCTCTAATATTGCATGTTTTAAAATGGGAACTTGATCTTACTTTTCTTTTGGGGGCCTACACCTTGTCCTTGTTTGACTGTTTTCTTGATCACAGTGCATTTTCATATCTTAGTATATCTCTTAGGCATCTGTTTCTCCTCAATTGTGAGTTTTATTCAACAATAATAGCAGTTTGGTCTCTTTGGATTTGTTTTGTTTTGCCTCCATCTGTGAACTTCACCAGGGTGTGTTGACGGTTAATAGCCCCATTTCTGAAATTCTCTTGGATCCTTTTTGGAGAAAAGTGCCAAAGAATATAAGCGGGCCTCAAATTCATCTGGTCTCTGCCAGGTCCTTTGAGGAAGATTGCATAGCTGTACCTTCTTCCCCTTTCTTCTCTTCTATCTTCTCAACATTTCACACAGGGACTGACATCTTTTGCTCATGTGGGAAAGGAACATTTGGACTAAGAGAGATACTAGAATCTTTGTATCTAATAACATTCTTCCTTGTCCATTGCAAGTGGATAAGTATTTCTCAGTACACTGAGTTTTCTACCCCTTTCCTGTCCTCATTTCCCATCCTCAGGGGTCCCCATGATTTGGGTGCTCACTTGAAAAGGTTTGCATCACTTATCAGAAATGACCACAGTTGCCTAAAGAGCTTTATCCACAGATTCAGGGAACAGCAAAAGCATTGTGGGAGGTAGTTGGCTTGAGGGACTCAGCAGTGATTTGCCTAAGGGGTATGGACTGGATCACAGCATTGCCTCTGTTCACCTTTTCTGTGACATATCATGCTGTTCGTTAAAATTCTGTTGTAATAACCATAACCTAAATGGTTCAAACAAAAAAGAGACTTTATCATCTTGTGTAACTGAACAGATCAGAGGGTGGGCTGCCTCCCGGAGCAGCTCTCCATAAGGCTCAACTGATGCAATAAGGGCTCTGATTTCGAAGACTCGTTGGCTTTTCTTTCTTTTGTTGTTGAGTCTCCCTTCAAACTCACAAGATGGCTGCAGAGGCTCCATAGCATCAATCTCCTCAGTTTCTCCTATACAAGGGTCATTGCAGTCAGCCGTTTGTAGTGGAAGGGTTAGTCTCATGACATGGACTTCCCATGTATTGGGAAGTAGGAGGAACCCTGGAGATCAGATGTATTCTTTCCTCAGGGCCACTGCAAAAACCTCACTGTGTTCTGTTGCCACCACTGTTGCTTGGTAACAGAACCTTGGTTTCTAGAGCATATTCTCCATCTTCTTTGCAGTCATATGCTTCAGGATTGAATTTTGGTCCAGTCTCATGGTAGTACAGCATGGTCCATAGCTTTGGTTCATTCCTCTCAAATGATTGCCTTGACACAAATATGTTCTACAATTTTGGACAAGATATAGGGGGAAATCAGGTGGACATTTTTGGGAAACATCTCCCTGATCTTGAGAGGCAAGGCCAAAAACCACGTCACTATTTAGTCATCATAGGGGAAGTAAGCCAAGGTTCAAGGGCAAGGTTGTTTTGAGGATAGGAGATAGATGGAACGAACCAAGGGCTTTGATGACACAAAAGAACTGCTAATACTGGAGTATTAATAAGCCTGGAGTCACCTTCAGACTTTTTATAATATGGGACAATAAGTTATTGTTATTGACTAAACTATTTTATGCTGTATTTTCTAACTAAAAGAGGATGCATTCTTTTCTGCTGTGTGGTCTCTTGGCCTATATGGCGAAGCTCCATTGTTTTCTCCTATAGTACATTCAGCTGAAAGCATCCTAAATGGTTTGAGTTGTGGCACCTGACCATTCTTGATCACTCATTGTGGGAATGTGGGAAGGAATTGGCTGCTACCTGAGGTCCCAGACCCCTTTCTGATGCTTCTTGAATGGACTGAGTGTGGAGGAAGAGGAATATCTCCTGGGAAATGAGAACACAGGTTCCATCAAATACTTAGATAAATACTGAAGCAAAGATGTAGGATGTATAATCTTTGGTGTTTTTGAATGAGCCCTTTCCCCTTCAATGCTTCTAATTGGGTAGACAGTGGGTAGATGTGCACTTGGTCTAGTGACCAAACATAGGCAACTCTGAACATGTTTCAGACCAAAGAGAGGCCTGTTCCTGCTGTCTTTCACCTCAATAGCCCAGGAAGCTGTTGAGCTATTAAGTCCAGGTCTCCTACCTCCAGCTTTGGGCCACAAGCCATTTTGAGGTCAAACATAGATATGACCCATAGCTGGGACAGACAAAGCAATGTTGCTTGGGTGCAGTGCTTCCCAAGGACACCAGGGCCATCAATTGTGTTTGAGGAGGATGTATCATTCAAGCCCTGTGGTTTTCTGGCCTTCATCTCTTGTACCTCCTGAAGTTCAGTTGGTCTCATGGTTCTCAGAATCAGTGTGCTGTGCAGAAGGGGGCTCCTGCTCTGCTGATTTATTCCAGTACTGTTGTTGGACAAAATTCATCTGTCAGGAGAGCATTGCAGTCAGCCATTTGATAGTGGAAGGGTCAGCCCATAACCTAATTTCCTGTGTATCTAGAAAAAGAAGGCACCCTGGAGATCTGGCATGTTCTGCAAAAATGAGGCGTTAGTTTGTGTTGTTCCCACTTAGTCTCTGCTGAACCTAATGTACTTCAACATTTCACGTTTAAAAAAATACATATATAATTTGGAGGAATTTCTGTATTCTACAAACCTGAGTAACTTCATAGCAAAAGAGCATAATCGACACTGAGCTGCTTCTCTCCAAAGTGATTTCCTCTCAATGCGCAGACTCGTATTTTTACTTAGATATAATTAGTGTGAACATACTCGTTTTGCTTAAGAAAAGTTTTCTTTACTTTGGCATTCAGTTTGTTTTCATAGGAGAAGAAAACATTGAGAATTTGAAGAGGATTACACGGGGTCATCCTAGTCCAAAGTTACAGAAGCCTTAAAGGACCCCACATCGCCCCTCCATATCTCTTGCTAATCACCCTCTGCACTTAAACAGCCCCACCAGAATGGCTGTTCCATTCAGAGAGCGTCCAGAATTGACTCCACAGGACTCCTGCTTCTCAAGGAAGAGACTCCACTCTGGGTCTGCCAGGGTCCCTAGTCTGATGTCTGTGTCCTCCCTTGCCTTGTACCCCTTCTTCGGCTGTATTGGCTTGGTTGGTTATCAGTTTTCCTTGAAGAAAGCAGAAACAGTCCTTCACACTTCCCTCAAATATCTTTTTTTCTCATGCACAATCACACACACACTGATGGTTGCCAATCTAAGAAGCATAAAATTGCCAGTCCTTTCCCCTTACTTTAGGAAGTAGCCATGTTTGGTGTAATTAAAAACAGCAAGTATTTGTACAGCTGTCTTGGGGTTCATGGCTCATAGAATGGTTTAGCTTTCACCTCACTGCCTGAATCTTTTGGGAATTCCATACAAAACTGTGGAGGCTCCTCATCTGGGCAGGGATGGGCTTCAGGAGTGGGTTGTATCAGCTGTGCCACGATGCACTTGGGATGTTGGTGCCTAGGAAGCATGGACCAACACTAACCAGGGTTGGCCTTTGAGACACACAGTCCATATCTTTTGTTTGGGGGTTTACTTCAAGAAGTTTCTGATAATGTCTTCAGGGTCAGGGAGGGTGGACAACAAACCAGAGTCCTTTGCAAGTTTGGCTCGGGCTTTGTGTACTGCGTTTCTGGGTGTGTTTTTGACATTCCCTATTCCAGCTTTTAGGGCCCTCAGTGGTCCTTGGCAGGGTCCTTTAGGGAAGAAAGGGCGGGGTATTTGGTAGAGGCATCCACACAAAGCCGCACGTTTTCTCATCAAAGCCCCTGAGAGGCGGAAGAACCAGAGCTCAGCACTTGGCTGACGTTCAAGTGCGCACAGAGCAGCGCTTTGGGTCAGAAACAAGCCCACTCAGGCTGGAGCGAATGCAGGGGCCAGCACGGGTCAGTGGCTGCAGGCCGGGGGCGGGGCCGGCCACACAAGCCGAGGGACGCGGAGGCCCCGGAGCCCGGAGTTAGGAAATGTAACCCCGCGACCCCGAACGCCAGCCCCGCTCCTTCGCCCTGCTCCACCTGCTCGCCGAGTGCTCGGCTGCCAACCTGGGCGATGGCCAGCCCCGCACCCTTAGTGGCATCCATCAGCCACCAAATGGTGGCTCTGCAGACGCTGCAGCTGCTGCAGCAGGAGTGGGGTTGGGGGGACGGTCCTGGCACCTCCGGGAGCCCGCGCGGCCCGGACCACGTGCCCGGCGCCTCTGCTTGTCGCTCCGGCCAGATGCGAGCCCGGCGCGGGCGGGGACGCGAAGGGATTGGAGAACGGGGAGCCCGGGCTCGGGGCTCCCCAGAGGCGGACGGGCTGCGGGGCGCAGAGGGGGGCGCCGAGCTGCTGCCCTTCCCCCAGGACCGCGGGCCCTGCACCTTGGCGCGGATGGCGATGCGCAGCGCGCTAGCCCGAGTGGTGGACTCGACCTCGGAGCTGGTCAGCGTGGAGCAGACTCTGCTAGGGCCTCTCCAGCAGGAGCGGTCCATCCCAGTTCACCTGAAGGTGAGTGCGCCCCTCCTTCCCTTCCGGTCCAGGCCAGAATGGAGAGGGGGTGGGGCCACAGAGCCCAAGCAGGGTGTGGTCAGCATGCGGTGGGGAGGGGGCAGGAGACTACACACTCTAGGGACTGGGCACTTGCGGCAGAGCTTCAGAGCCCCCTTGGGTCTACCTCACCGCGGAAAAGTCTTGGACCCTAGTGTGTGTAGGGGGCAGGGTGGGAAGGAGGCGTGACAAGACCTATTTGACACTTAAAACATTATTCTAGACAGTGGACAGCTGTCCGCCAACCCCCCAAGCTCATAATCTTTCCGTCAGGGCCATAAATGCACTTCTCAAGGCCCCTGACTTTTAGTATGGCTGAACGATCCACGTTTATTTAAAGTTACTTCACACTCATGAATCACAGTTATTTTTGTATAAATCTAATTCCCCACAAAGCTCAGAAACCTTACAGAGTCAACCTAAATCCTCATAAAGCAGGCTGAGGGCAGGTGGGTCTCAGGTGTTGATGTGCCTTTATAGGGACGGGAACTCCTGCCAAGTCACCCGGCTCATGTGTGTAAGGTTGTTCCCTCTGAAGACACTATATTGAGTTATCCAAGGAACAGAGCTGGGGTGGGGTGGGGTCTGGAAATATGGGGTTAGGGTTCCAGTTGTGGTTTGCCATTAGCTAACCTAATTGGCTTAAGGCCACAACGGTATGAGACCTGACTGTCAAGCTGTGACTGGGAGCTTTGTTCCATTCATCCCTTCCAAAGTCCAGAAGTCAGTGAGTTGAGAGTGGGAGCTCTCCTTAACGTTGACATCACTCTCATTCCTCAGGTGGGCTGGGAAACATTGCAGTGTACATACTAAGTTGTAGAGTACGTTGTCAAAGATTTATTTCAAATCAAATATCAAGCAATATAAAGACATAGGCTTTTCCTTTTATTCTTTTCCAAGAAAATCTTAAAATTCTGTCAAAGTATGACACATTATTTGCTTGTTACATCCTAATTTCATTGTTTTTGAGATATGAGAAAATGCATATCTTAGAAATGATGAAATTTCAAGCACCATGTGATATTAGAAACATGTTAGAAATGCGTGTGTGTATTAGTTACTTTGGGGTTGCTATGACCAAAAGCATGTCAGAAACAACCGAAAGGACAGAAGATTTCTTTTGGCTCACAGTTTCAAAGAGATTTTAGTCCATCATCTGGGGGAGACATGGTGGAGCAGTTTCTTGGTGACCAGACACTGTGGAGCCTAGAAAGCAGAGGAGGAGCCTAGAAAGCACCTGGATGGCAAGCTAGGCTGGGCTCTAGCCTTCAAAAGCCTGCCCTTAGTGATTCACTTCCAGCACCCAGGTCCCGCCCTTTAAAGGCTCTACCACCCCCACCCCAAATAATGGTGCTGGGGAGCAAGCATTCAAAATAGAAGCCTGTGGGGTCTATTTCAGATTCTAGCCATAACTGTGTGATGATGGTAGAAATGCAGGGTGTGGACAGGCTGGTAAACAGAGACTGAGTGACCACTTTTGCCTAAGGTCATCATTCTTTGAAGGCTTCTTTTTTGTTTTAAATGAGTGGTTGCTCTCCAGACATTAAAGAGTAAAGGCATATAAGGGAACCTGTGTTACCCTAAGCCTGGAGCATTGGAGTAGCCTACCTTTCTGGAAGGTCAAAGAAGACAGCAAAATGTCATTCTGTATTTTTGAGGTGGGCAGGCAGGGGAGGGCCTGCATGGCATGCTAAGAATGACCATAGAATACTAGACAGGACTACCACAGACGGCTGGGTTTCTGTGTGAGTCGGGTCAGAAGGTCCTGGCCCAGGTCAGTGGTGGTAGAGAAGACCTCATTTCTCTGTCTGAGAGGCTGTTCCTGAATAACCACTGGATGAACCTGTGGCATTTTGTTCGGTGCTACCATCAGCTCCACTTGATGACCCATTAGCTTTTTATTAGCTGACTCGCAGCCCTGAACATTCTCTACCCTTTCTAGACCTCACTCCCCTCTGAGAAAACTGAAACCAGTGGACACAAAAATCTTCCTTTCTCCCTAAACCATTGCATCTCCACTCGTATGTGTGATAAGTAGTGTATGGACATGTTCAGGTGTGCCTGCACATGTGTGAATGTGCACATGGAGCGCACAGGTTGAGGTAAGGTATCTTTTCTACCTGCTGTCCACCTTACTTTTAAAAAAGTCTCTAGTTTGACTTTTAAAATTATTTTTATTTTATGTGTATGTTTTGCTTGCATGTATGTAAGAGTATCTATGCTATGCAGTGCCTGTGGTGGCCAGAAGAGGGCGTCAGATTCCTTGGAACTAGAGTTACAGATGGTTGTTAGCTGCTATGTGGGTGCTGGAAACTGAACCTTGGTCCTCTGCTAGAGCAGCCAGTGCTCTTATCTGCTAAGACATCTCTCCAGTCAGCCACCCCACCCCCCCCACCCCCGTTTACTTTTTGAAATAAGGTCTCTCACTGAACGTGGAGCTTACCAATTTAACCAGATTGGCAGGCCATACAGACATGCACTAGTGTTCCTGTTTTTTACTTAGGTGCTGGGGAATCTGAACTCAGATCTTCCTGTTTGTCCAGCAATCACTTTACTGATTGAGCCATCTCCCTAGCTTTTCTATTCATCTTTAGTCTTGTCTCAAATAGATAAATGCTTCCCTTCCACATGAATTCTTTCTCATAGTATAGAAGCAAATCCTTTACTTGTTGCTAGAAAGGAATTCCTATACAGTAGTCCCTCTTTATGCTTGGAACAAGGAAGAGAACTGATCCCTAGTATATATACTCTCTGTTTTCCTATACATACATAGTTATAACCAAATTTAATTTATAAATTAAGAATAGTAAGAGGTAACTACAATAACTAATAATAAAACAGAGCAATTGTAGCAGTATACAGAGATAAGTTATGTGAATGTGTTCTCTTTTAAGTATCTGATAACCTTGTATTCATCCCTGTGATGACCTGGGATTTTGCAAGCCTGTGTGTTGAGGTGAGGTAGATGACTTAGCCCCGGGCTGCCACTTCTTGAACGGAAGCTCTGTAGATGTAAGGACCATGAGTGGGTAGGATATACAACTTGGAGCAATGGGCAAAGGGTTGATTTACACTCTGGGCAGGGTGGAGTGGGACATTTCCAGACTATATCACATTTCTCAGAGCTGGACCCAATTTAAAATTTATAGGTAGTTTAATTCTGGAAATCTCCATGTAATATTTTTAGCCGATAGTTGACAAGTAACTAAACCTGGAGAATGTACAGCCTTGTGTGTGTGTGGGGGGGTACTCTATTCTCTGTCTCTTCTTTGCCGTTGTTTCTCAGTCCCTAGACACAATTGCTCTTTCCTTTGCCTCCCCAACCCTCTGAGTTACAGTCCTGTCCTTCTCCTCAGGCAAAGTTTGCAAATTTCTAGATGTGTTGCTGTTACTTATATCCAGAGTACTCATTAGAAGCAGAGATTTTTAGCCTTTGCTGCTAGAGTCTGCTGCTCCCTTGCACTGATGTGATGAGTTTGGGGGGCCCTCGGGACAGCTGGGGTTGTTGGAAGGAGAGGAGCAGGGACAACCCAGCAACTTCGAAGTTGAGTTTGCCTTGCTGTTTAGAGGAAAGGGGTCATCTCCATTTGGTTCCTAGAAGAATAATCACACAGCTTAGACTAGAGAGGGCAAAGTCCTGATTTGGACAGGGTGTGGGCATGCTGACTTGTTAGTACAACTGTTCATTCAGATGATTCGATTCGGAAGGGTGTTCTCTCTGTTTTAGAATGAAGATCACAGAGGCTGTTTCTTCTACAACAGTATGGTTTCAGGAGTTCTGCTCGTGGAAATGACCTGTGTCATTGAGAAGTATGAAGGAACTTCCTTGACGTCAGGTCTTTTGGTGGTGTTACTTGTCACACAGGGTAGGAGGGAGACTGACCAGAACTAAAGTCAGGGCCTAGATAACAGGGTAGAGACCATGTGGTGCTGACAGCCCAGTCCAGCATTCTAGTCCCAAGATGCTTTTCAAATATTCTGCCTTTTCGTATCCTAGGCCCTAGGTGAGGTCCTTAATCTTCCTGTGGCTGTTTCCTCTTCTGTAAGGAGGAAATGTGGTGTCTGACTAAAAGACTCCTGAGGTGACACACATGCAGTCTTGGTGACTTCCTTAACATGATATCACTATTGTTATAATAAGTTGATACCTCACAAATTCTTAGTAACTATTGCTTTTTGAGATCTTGGTATGGATGAATCTGACTCATTAACTGTTTCCTTTTCTGAGGAGAAGTTCTGTGAATGAAAACAGATAACTAAATGGATTTCTAAGAAGCTTCCTCTATATAGAAGCTAGCCTTGGCCTTGTGCCTGATGACTGACCAGGTGGATCAAACCACCTGAAAATTCAGGAAGAGCAAGATGTTCATGAGAGAAGGCAGAGACACCCTCACTACAACAGCAACAGGTGCTTTACTAGTATTTTTCTCCTTAAAGAAACTGATCTTTAGTATTTTTTGAACATTTAGAAACTATCAAACATATGCAAAAACCCATGGAATGAGTTTCTCCATGGTGGATGAATAATGTCCAACAGTACTAAATCTTGTTAAGTGTGGTGCAGAAGCCTGGCAAATACTGCTGGTGGGAACAGGCTGAGAGGACTTCAGGAATTTGCTGAAGAGCCTGGCAGCTCAGAAGTGACAGGTTTTATATGTTCATGGTGTCACATCGCAGGCAGGTCACAAAGGTGTTCTCAATTAAAATAAATGTCATACTTGAGAGTATGTGGTAGACAGGGTGACAGCTGTGAATGTTATCCATAGCTCAGGCTATGATAGTCATATCATAGACTAGGTGTATTAGTCAGTTCAGCTGCTGTAACACAATGGCTTAAACAATAGACATTTTCTCATTCATCGAAGGCTGGAAGTCGAAAACCAAGACACTAACATTAATTTCTGTGAAGGCTTCCTTTGTCTATCTGCCTTACATCAGGAGAAAGAGAGACAGACAGACAGACAGATAGGTAGAGAGAAGGGGGATATACCTCACTCTTGTGGCCTCTTTTCTCCTTAATGACCTGCCAGTAGGCCCTGTATCACAGACAGTGACAGTGAGGATTAGGTCTTCAACATTAGATCTCACGGTACACAATTCAGTCTGTAACACTGGATGATCTCTATGTGTCTTTCTCTGAAGACCACCTTATGTGGTGATTAAAAGCATTGAGCATTGGTTACACACCGGAAATCACTGCCAAACTAATAACACCAGCAAGAGTATGACAGGCATTTACCCCCAAAGGGAAGAGAGAAGTATCCAGAACACCAGAAAGAAGCCCACTGGAACTGCTGAAAATGACCAGTCCATGTAGAGACCATTATCCAGGCCAATTCTGAAGTTACTCTGAGTAAGTTCTGTCAGCCTTCAAGAATTTAAAACATTAGAGTTCCCAGGAGTTCCTTTGTAAGGCAAGCTGCACAGAGACTGGCTGACCCCAGCCTGCAGAGGTATGAGAATTTATCTGCTGCTGCTGATTAAGCATGCCTGTGAGCCACCCCGTTTCAGTGAGCTTTTTCTGGTACCAGTTATTCTGTCATGTGTGGTCATCCTTGCCGGCGTTCTCATGTCCCAGAACAGCAGCCAGTAGGTGGCTGGCCTTGGTTTCTCTGCTGAGATAAGCTCTGTGTACACTGCAAGTGTGAACATCACTCTTCAAAGACATCGAGGATGAATGCTTCTTACCTTACTCATAATCAGTGAAGCCAGTTTCTAAAAGTTTGGGACTAGTGTCTTAAATAATTATAAACCTAAGTCTGGGATGATTGCTCAACTGGTCAAGTATTTGTTGGGAGAACGTGAAGACCCAAGTTCAGTTCTTCCGAACCCATGTAAAAGGTTAAATGTGGTGGTGTGCACCTGTAATTCCAGCACTGGGGCTGGAGAGACTGGATGATCTCTGGGGCTTACTGGCTAGCCAGTCTAGCTGAATTGGTGAGCTCCAGGTTCAATGATAGACCTGTCTTGAAAAATGTGATGAGCAATGAGAAAGACACCTGACACTGATCTCTGGCCTCTACACATACATGTATGCACACCTGCAGCACACATGCATGCACACCTGCACATGCTACAACATACTGTGATTTTACTGTTGAAGAGATAAATGTTCCTGGTTATGTCACCAGTGGCTTAACTAAGGGGTTGCTTGTTGTTGGGGACAGACGCGCTTTCGTGGTCCATAACTAGCCTCTTTATAGTGGGAATACTGTGGAAGTCAGGGCATGAACGCTTTCAGAAATGAAATGTGGGTAAAGAGATTTCAGAAAGGCTCTAAGCCAGAACTGCTTGGTCACTGGGCAGGAATGCCGCAGGATTTGATTTTACAGCTTTGGGGTTTGCCATGAGCACCCTTGAAGTGAGTGTTTGTACTTATCACAGAAGTGCTTTTCATTGACTTTCCCCCCAAAAGTGATGTCACATCCAAAGCAAAAGCATAAGGAACTTTGTTATTCACGAGTGTGCATTGGGTCTACCACAAGTAAACGTTTCATTTCCTGTGGGCAGTAGACTCTTTATGGTGACTGGCACATACTCTGGTTCTTCACTGGGTATTTTATTGATACATAGTTACATATCTATTTGAGACAACTTTGGGCTCAGGCAATGAATGGGGGTATCTGTTCAGAGCCCTGTGATCTGGAGTTCAAAACCAGATGTCGATGAACCAACTGAAGTTGGGATATTTCTCCCTTCCTTATAGTTTGTTCTGTTCACACCATCCCTCTACATCAGATAAGGTCACTCCCATGTGACAGACACTTATGCTATGGAGAATATCAACAGGTCTGGGTGGGTCCTGTTCTTTGTTAGCTCTGCCCTGGGAAATGGAACTTCTGCTGGGTAGGCAGAAGTTCAAGGGCAGGCTCTAACCTGGGAAAATCGTGTCTGTGTTTGTCTTCTCTCTGTCTCTGCCTCTCTCTGTGGCATCGCCGTCCCCTCTCTTTGCCTCCCTGCTCCCCATTTCATACTCTCTGTAGATATTTAAGGAAGGGATGTAGGGAAAACATAGGAAGAAAGAAGTTTGTTAGGCCACTGTAAAAGACTAGAGCTTGAGACAGGACCATTTTGAAGAGAGTGAACTCAGCTCACGCTGCAATGAGTGTGGTCAAGTGAAGTTTATGCAGATCTGATGGTTTTGAAGGTGGCATGGTAGGGCACGACACGGCCTTACAGCCTGCGAGATGACTTGGCCTGTGATGAGCTTTCTGGGTACCTATGACGATCTGACTTTGATCCCATGTGATGTGAGCCTGCAGTCCAGCACTAGGTAGGCAGAGACAGGAGGATCCCTGTGGCTTGCTGGTTGGTCAGTCTAGCTGAACCAGTGAGCTCTAGGTTCACGAAGAGACTGTCTCAAAAGATGTGAAGGGCTAGGGAGATGGCTCAGTCATTAAAGTGCTTACCTTGCAAACATGGGAACCTGAGTTCAGATCCCCAGAACCCATGTAAGAAGCTTAAGTGCAGTGGTGTGTACCTGAAACCCCAGAGCTTGGTAGAGCAAGTGCATCCCGGAAGCCCATTGGCAAGCCAGTCTAGCTGAAATGATGAACTTCTGGTTCACTGAGGATCTTGTCTCAAAAAATAAAGGTGGAGACTGATTGAGGAAAGACACCCCATGTCCTCTACATGTACATATGCATACATATGCATGCACACACACACACACATGTATACCTCTACCACACACACAAAATAAGGTGGAGAGTGCCATCAACCTCTAGCCTCCACACATGCACATAATTGTGCACACATGAAAATGCACATAAACATGAATGTGTACATATGAACACAAATCACCACCTATCTAGTAGGTTGTTTAAGCGTCATCTGTATTTAAGAGCATGTGGAGTCACACTCTGCTTTTGGTCCATTAGCCTTCTGTGCTCCTTTCAGAAAGCAGGCTGAAGCTATCTCCTGCTGACAGCAGCCTCTGTCTTCAGGCCTTCCATTCTGATGGGAGTTATTTTCAGTAAGAAGCTAAAGGGGCTTTCACTTTCCCTGCTATTTACGGTATTGCAGGTGTAAAGAATTTGAAGTCCTTAGGCTCTTTTTAAGGTATTTTAAAAAATACTATTCAAGGATTCCTGACATGTGCAGTCTTCATAAACAGACACATAACTTTTCTCAGAGACCTTCATCTGAATAGGAGAGAGCAGAGCTGAGGAAGGAGAATGCCCCTGTAGATTATCCTAGGGTCTTCATTACAGGGTATAGAAGGTTGTTCCTGGCAGCTATTATCAATTACATTTTAGGGAGGAGTAACTGAGTTTTGCATAGATAAAATGGATTGTCCCTGGTTGAGCTATCAAAAGGAAGAACCATGGCACTCAAGGCAAGGGCACTGCTCCTGAGGGACCCCGCCCTGTGGCCACTCAGAGCGAGACCCACCCTGACCTCTGCAAAGGCCTGCTTACCGCATTGAACAGCACAGCCACAGGCTCTAGGAGCAGAATGTGGTCATCTTTGAATCCAGAAACACAGTGTGACTTCACAGGCTCCTAGTGCCTCTTATATTACCTACTACAGGCAGGAGAACCCATGTGTTCAGAGAACAGTTTAAGAAGATAATGCTGTTTTGTTTATTATTGTGTGTGTATAATAGATGGGCAAGTGTGTGTGCGAACATGTGCCAGGATGAGCACATGCCATGACACGTATGTGGAAGTCGGATAATGACTTTGAGCAGTTTGTTCTCTTTTTCCACGGTGACTGAACTCAGATTGCCAGGCTTGCATGGAAAAGACTTTTGCTGGCTAAGCCATATTCCCAGCTCAGCACAGTTTTTAAAGGCAGTGTGCCCTCTGCTTTTAGCTGAAATATGTCCTGCACTAGGCACACACAGTAGAAGAGTTTTTCACATCATAATGAGCTTTGTGGGAACTCTGGACTGTGGGTTGATTCTGAGTATGTAAATGTGTTCTTCCAGAGGATTTGATCTTTGTGACTTTCCCCTGGGGCTTATCCTGTTTCATTAGATATTTAGACAGGTGATCAGTGTCTCATTCTCCTCCTGGAATGATAAGCTCTATAGAGATTGGGAAACATGTCTTACTGTTTTGTTTTTTTAATCTAGTGTAGTCAGTCGCACAGTTTGGTACATATGTGAAATAAATTTACCCCTCCATTTAGCTGAGTTAAATAGGCTCAGACCCGTATTCCAGTGGATCAGTTAAGACATGGAAGACAGCCTCAACTGGAAAGACGAGTGGTGCTGGACAGCAATTTGGACCACTATAACCATCAATACATTTCATATCTAGAGCCTGAAATTTCAAGACCTGTTTGTGATTGCTGAGCTTTATAGTTCTAATTCTGGAAAAGAGCTCAAAGCACCATGTTAGCTATTACATCATTTCTGGGAGCATCTGGACTTTCTAAATAACAGTCATTGGGAGAACATGGTCTGTCACTGAACGGAATGCACAGTGAGCAGTACTGGGCAGTGCTGATCATGTGCACTTCTGCTGAAAACTATGAATGAGTGGTGGCCTTCTCTCTGTGACTTGTGATCCTCACGTTGCAGCAGAATAAGTAAAGGTTTGGTTGGAGAATGTGAGCATTGCGTTCAGAGTTGGCCTTCAGTCCTTCTAGAAAGGACAAGAAGAAATAACTTGTTGTATTTTTCCCTCCCCTAGCTTAAGAGTCCCAAGGAGCTCCTGTTCCCATTAATTTGTTTTCTTTGACTGTTAATATGTTTGAGAAAGGATTAAAAAGAAACTCTGTACTAGGATGGTAAAATAAAAAAACTTCGAAAAGCTCGCTAGAGATCTGAAGCTCGCTAAGGGCCTCAGGGACCAGTCCGGCCGGCAGTAGAACTTTATTATACATGCAATTTTCCCCAAAGATGCCTTCTTTGATACTTTACAGTAAACTGGATTTCAGATTTTAGGTTGGATGTATTTTTCAAGGCTTTCTAATCTTGGTCAGGCAATGGACGTCTTTGCAGACCAGCTACCAGGTGTGGCAGCAGGTATTTGGTGGTTCCTTCTAGTGTGGATTTCCTGTAGAGTGTTCTCTTTGATCCCTCTACTTTGGACTTAGATTGAATTTCTTCTATAAAGCAAGTGGACAAGTTCCCTTGATGTGGATTCAGGGGAAACAGTCCACAGTGATTTTTTCCTTTCCAAGCAATACACCTCACAGTACAGGTTTCCTCATAAACTGTGGGAAGATGATCCCAGGAGACCCCTGGCATCGAAGCAGAAATGAGCAGTACTCAAAGACAGGTCAGCAAGAATGCTTCATAGAGAAGAAGGCCACACCAAGTTCCTTGCTTAGCATGCTGGTGTCCAAGGACACAAGGCCTCTCCCGCCTCAGCTCTGGGTCACGGTGGTCCTGCTGCCACTGTTGGATGGACTGCAATTCATGACACTTGTTTTGTTTCCTGGGGAAAGTTGTCAAATAAGCACTTTGCCAGAAACCCAGATCTCTCTCACCCAAGTTACAGAGTTTTCCTTAGCAGGGGGAAATAGCTTTTTTTTTTTTTCTCTGCAAAATTAAGAAGAAAACCTTGGCTCCTCATCAGATCAGTCTAACTTTCATGCATTTTTTTTCATCTAAACTTCATAACTTCGTTTACTGTTTGTGGATTTTCAGTCACTCTTTCTTCTGTGTGTAAGCACTGAGGTTTGCACATCTCTCTGCCTTCTGCAGTTTTTGATACATCATTTCCGTACTTGTTCTGTGTAGAGTATTTTAAAGGTTCCGTTACTCTCTCTCCTTTTGTAGACCTATGAATTATTTAGAAGTGCTTTTAAGTCACATCTGTTTGGGGAAGGCGAACTGTCTTATTGATTTCTCCTTAACTTGCATTGCAATTTGTAAGATACAGACTTTCTGTTTGCTATAGAGATTTGCTTTGTGACATGACAATGTAGTTAGACTTTGTAAACATTCTGTATGTGTTTGAGAATGATATCTATTTGACTGTTGGCTCAAATTTGCAACTAGTGTTTTTCAGTCTTTGGTTGTTTTGTTACTTGATTTACCAATTTGGGTTTTGTCCAATTCTGTTTCTTTGTCTTTTGAGACAGAGCTCTTACTGTGTAGCCCAGACTGGCCGGGTCCTCACTGTGCAGTCCAAGTCAGCCTGGAACTAGATGGACCCACACTCTCTCAGCCTCCTTAGTGCTGGGAGTACAGGCATGTGCCTTCTATGCCTAATTCCATTTTTTTATTCCCTTGTTTATACCTTTAATCATTTAAAATATACTTTGTAGACTTTATCAGGAATTCTTGCACCTGCCATCTCATGGTGGATTGTATGTTAAGCTTTGTATTTTGAACTCATCTTTTTTTTAGGACATGATCTCCCTGTAGCGTCCAGCAGGCCTGGAACTTACTCTGTTTGATACAGTTTATGAGTATATGTTTGTGGGTCATGAGTTTTAGACATGTTCCCATGGAATCCATCATTGTTTGCTTTTGCACATGTCTATGGATAGTTCAGCACTGTTCCAGGTATTAAGTTTATTTCATAACGTGTCTGTTCCAAGAACATGAATCTGATCCGGAGGGTGACCCCAAGCAAACCCTTTGCTATCCAGGGCCGGAGTGGCAGTTTCCACCTCCACTCAGCAGGGGCTGACTTTTCCTGACAGCACTGGTGGGCAACAAAAATCTCCTCTCCTTTATTTCAGGACTTAGGGGACCTGGTGGTTGATAATGATTGACAGGATGAAATGTGAGGACTCACTCTGAATGTGGATGGTCCCTTCTGTGGACTGGAGTCCTGGGCTGATAAAAAGGGAGAAGCTAGCTGAATATAAGTGCTCATCGCTGTCTGCGTACTGAGTGTGGATGCAGTGTTACCAGCCACCTCAGTCTCCTCCCGTGACTTCCCTCCAACATGAAGTGCACCCTTCAACCGCTAACCAAAATAAACCCTTCCTTCCTTAATTTGTTTTCATCATATATTTTGTCCCAGCAACATATAAAGTACTTATTATAGAAAATTGGCACTGAGAACTGAGGTTATTGCTGTGATAAACCTGACCAGGGTTCTTAGGCCTTTGGAGCTGGTTTGTAGAAAGAATAAGGACGATTTGGAATTTGGGGCTAGAAAAAGCCCCTACGGGCTGGAGAGATGGCTCAGCAGTTGAGTCTTTGCTATTCTTCCAGAGAATCTGAGTTCAATTCCCAGGACCCTTGTCAGAATGCCCACAAGTGCCTATAACTCCAGCTCCAGGGACTCTAATATCCTTTGACCTCAGTCGGCACTTCCGTACATGGCATACGCACACGTGTATACACACAAAAATACATACACTGCACAGGTACACACATGTGCAAACACATGTGCGTGCACACAGGTACACATGTATATATGCACACACACACATGAGTACAAACATACATACAAATCTTTATAAAAAGAAAAAGAAAAACCCTTGAATATTATAAGTAGAGCTTAATGGGCTATTCTGGTGGGATCTGAAAGACCAGAAGGCTTAGAGAAATGTGAACAGAAGAGGCCTAGCTGATGAAGTTTTAGGGAGCAATGAGGACTGTATTGGATATTCTGGGAAAGGACCAGGCTGTATTCTGCCTGTGTCCTGAGAACTTGAATGACACTAAATAAGGAAGTTGTGGACTAATTTGTTTGACAGGGGAATTTCAAGGCAGGATTGTCGCTCTCTCTCATGGCGGTAGCGACAGAAACCAGTCGGTGTGCTTCCTCCCCACGTTCCCTGTCTCCCGTCCAGCGGGAGAGGGTGGCGAGGGAGATCAGATGCACAGCTCCTGTCCTACTTCTCTTGGATTGCCTCAGCCCTCACCCCACAGTTGGTGGGGACTTTGGAGGGGATCAAAGGGAGATCGGGTGCGACAGCTCACCCGTTCCCAGCCTCCTGGCCCGTCCCAGGAGACACTCAGACACAGCTGGGGTTCCTGTCAGACCAAAGAAGTGTGCAGCAAGTCAGCTCTTTTGGTGGTACAACTTTAATGTTATAACTCTTTCAGTGGTACCACAGGAAGCCATTTATTGAACTTAATAGGCACATTATAAAGGCTCAGAGCTACAGGTATTAGCATACAGCGCAAAGTCTCTACCAATCACTTTACAGGTCACTTTGATCATGCCTTTCACTTTACATAGAGGCTATAACTGTCCACGCGCTGTTCACGAAGGAGGAAGTAATTCTCCTCCAATGGTACTTAAGTTCCTAGTTCACCTAATTACCATGGTATGTGCTTATCTCCTCTGGCCGACCTTTGTTTCAGCTCCTCTCCATGCCATCTTGCCCAGGCCACAAGGTGCCAGTCGGTCAATTAGGATTTCTTAAGGCCCTACATAGGGTAGTGTTCAGGCTGGGCATGGTTTTTATTCATCACCCTTATCCAAGTCTATCCTGAAAAAGAGCAAGTGGGGTAAAAAACACTTTTTTTAAAAAAAAAATCAGTTTTTTAAAATCTTTTTGTGAAGTTTGTTGAGGAAAAGAACTTGAGCAATCTTAAACTTGCATCCAAGATGCATGCTGAAAAGGAGATTGTAATTGTTAAAGAAGAACCTCCTGTTCCACACTGGAACAGTAGAAAAGCTGTCCTGTGAGCAAGACTGCACCTATCAAAACTCCAACTTGTGAAAATGCCAGTTCATTTGAAAGGACAGTGCCTAAGCTCACCTTGCTGCTCAAGGGACTTGCTGCTCCTGGAAAACAATAGTCTAAGGAGATGTTCCCCAGGGTCAGCACGCAGAGGTAGCTGCAACTGTTGACCAAGGAGGCCAGACTCCATCTCAGGCTAGCAGAAAATCTTGGCAGTGTTATCCACATGATACTGGTTTTTCAGGGATGGAAGATGAAAGACTAAGGGAGTTATAGAGTTTCACACCATGGTTTCACAGAGCTTCTAAGGTCAGGCAGTGTGTGTCAGGAATGCATCCTTGAAAGGAGGCCTTGAGAAGCCATTGTGTGGCGCTGTGAAAGTTAAGCCCGAGTTTCACTGGAGACTCCAATATGTTGGAAATGTCAGAACATAGGCTGTTTGCCGAGGAAAGCTACATATGTGAGTGGAGCCCGGTCAAGAACAAGGCTGTGTGCTGCAGTGGATCTGGAGGGCCAGGGCTACCTCTGCCCTTTAGAGCCCAGATGATTCCATCACAAGTTCCACATGTTAGACATGGACCTTTAAGATTTAGCATTTATCCTGCTGGGTTTGGATCTTGTTTTTGTCTGATCTTTCCTTGCCATGCTTGGTTTTGTCTCTTTTGGACTGGGAATGCTTATTCCATGCCATTGTATATTCAAAGTATATAGCTTGTTTTTTTTTTATTTTATAGGAGCTCATGGTTAAGACATTTTCAAGGTTGCAGAAGAGATTAAAAGTCTTAATCTCTTGCATTTACACTTTTGATCATTGTTAGAACTGCTAAAGGTGATGACTTTTGAAGTTGGACTAAATGTGTTTCTCATTATGAGATGATCATGAGGCTTTGGGGATGAGAGGCAGAAGTTTTGGCTCAAAAGTGGCATGTTTGATTATCAGGTTGACAGGAGGTGGACTCACAGTTCTATATCCTTGACAGGATGTAGAATCACTGAAAAAACAAACCTCTGGGCATGTTTATGAAGAACTACCTAGATTAGGTTAATTGAGATGGGAAGACCACTTCTAAATGTGGACAGTATCATTTTATGGGCCAAGTTCCTAGACTGGATATAAAGGAGAAATCAAGCTCCCTCATTCATTTTCTTCCTGATCTCAAGCTCTTGCCTTAATGAACTGGTTCTTTTAAACTGAGTCAAAATAAGCTCTTCCTTTCTCAAGTAGAGCCCTGGTACCAGAAGCAGAAATCCAAGGGAAATCATTTCCTTGTATTTAAGAGAAAACCTATATTCAACATTTTCTATAATGTAGAATGATTTTATTGTGCCACTTACTAGCAGTGGAATGAAAAATTTATTGAATTGCTCTAGTCTTTTAAACTTCCTAAGACTTATTCTTTCTACATTTTCATTGGGCATTTCTTGAGGCCATGCCCATTAAACAGTAAATTCTATCATGAAGTCTTGAACACAGTGAGTGTGGAACAGTAAGAACACAGGCTATTTATGTATTTGTCATGGGACTTTTAGGAACAAGTAAAAGAAACCCAATTTCAACTGGTGTGAGTAAGTAAGGACTATTTATTAACTCAGCTAGCTGAGAAATCTTGGAGTTCATTGTTCAAGTGTAACTGGATTCATATATTCAGGAAAGGAAGTAAGTATCTGACCCTTTTAATCTCTTGCATTTACTTTTTTGTTTTGAAGATATTCTCATTTGCATTTTCTCCTTCAGGTGGCAAAATGCTTCCCATTAATCCTTTGGGTTTCTTTTTCCCAGTGTTGCTGCTGTGGGACTGGTGATGGCTTTAGTCAGTCACTTGTCTATTCTGGATCACTTCACTAAGTTGGGTGTGATATATTCTAAAGGGCCTGATCACTGAAGATGGGTTTGGCTTAGCTTTGGACAAACCGGATAGACTGAAGATGGAGAGGGTCCGAAAAATCCGAAAATCCAAGAAAAATCCGAAAGCAGGTAAACAAAGCACAACAGATGTTTGCATCGTTGATCTTATTTCCTGTCTGTGTTTGCTTTGCGTTTCAGGATAGTGTTGAGTTTAGAAACATCTGTAGCCACTTGGCTCTGCAGATCGAAGGACAGCAGTTTGACAGAGACTTGAATGCTGCTCACCAGTGTTTGAAGACAATAGTCAAGAAGCTGATCCAGTCTCTGGCCAATCTCCCTTCGGATGCCCATGTTGTTGCCTGTGCTTCTTTGAGACAGATTTTACAGAATCTTCCAGATGTATGAGTGTGAGGGACATGGAGATGAAGCCACAGCTGACTCTGTTAAGAGAACTGCCCCTTACCTTCCCTGATGAGCAGATGATGGATTCTTTGATCCCGTCAAAGGAGACTTGATAGCATATGTCACAGTTTGGCCAGGGGCACATGTACCGTTCAAAAGTATAGCATGCTAATGAGCATTTTTTAAAAGCTGTACTTTGCATTTTTTTAAATGTTGACCTACTGACTTTCTGATTGAAATACATTTCACTCTGTGAAACTAATTCGATTATGTATGTATATATTTATTAATTCATACTAAGCATTAGTTTTGATTGAATGATACCTGAATCTATATTTGTATTAATGTAGGCTATAAGGCTTAATATGGTTATTTATATGATAGAAATGTTATGATTCTCAAAGTTATTTTAACTGAATGAGATCCTTGCAAACTGGTGTATTGTTTGCTGGGCACTTAAGCAGTGAGATGACATTCAGTTGTAAGTACCCGTGTTAATCGTCGTAGGTTTCAGTACCAGTGTTAGTAACTTCTCACTGGACAGATTGCTGCTTCTAAGACTTGTACTGTCACATACTTAACTGTAAATTTTAAATGTTAATGAACTGTGAAGTACCAAGTTTATGTGACATGTTAATACAGAATATGGTACCGTTAAAGTCTCATGAGGAAATATCTAGCTTCTCTTACTGCTTCTAAATATTTCAAATGAAGTAAGACAGTTCCGTTAAAAAAAAAAAAAAAAGAGGGGATGAGCACCTTGGCCAACCTCCCTAGACACTGAGAGGTGATTTTATTTTTATTTTTAATATTTTGGAAACATAATCTGCACATGCTTAGAAAAAAATGATTTCCTGTTATTCATTGATGACTGTACTGAAAAAACAAAGAAACATAATGCTTCTTAAGAATTTGTGTTAGAAACAGCATTTGCTTAGGAGACACAAAGATTATAATGTGTATGTATGACCTGCTTGATTAAAAGAATTGAAAGCCGGGTCTGCATGATGGGAGTATATCTGTCTAAAAAAAATGGTAGTAGTAAACAAAGCTATTTAAATCACATACCACAATCCTAGTTTGTTTGAATGGTTTCTTCCAGAATCTGCAAATGAAAGGATTATCTATCTATCTACCTATCATCTATATCTTTCATCTATCATTATCTACTATATCTTTATCTATCTAATATCTATCACCTATCTATCATCTATCTATCTCTATTATCTATCCATCTATTTATATCTATCATCTGTCTATCATCTATCATTTATCTATCTTTCTCTCTGTGTATGTCAGGTTATTTCTCATGAGAATTTTAAGTTGAAAGCTCTCTCTGTCTCTGTCTCTCCCTGGGTGTGTGTTTGTCTTGAGTGGAAGTTTGGGAATGGCATTAAGGAAGGTATTTGTATCGTGGGAACGTGTTTGACGCTCACTTTTTCCCACTTCTGGGAAGCATCCTGTTCTGAAGGAATGGCTTTGTTTTTATGGTAAGGACTTTTTCCTTTTCTCTTGTAAAAAAATGACCCCTAAATTTTTTTTTAGACAGAGTCTTATGTAGTCCAAGCCAGCCTGGAGCTCTTTATAAAGCTAAGGATGACGTTGAACTTCTAATTCTGCTGCTTCCCCACCTCAAGTGCTGGGACTGCAGGCAGACAGCACCATTCCTGCTTTATGTGGTGCCGGGGAGGGACCGAGGGCTTCATGTGTGCTAGGCACACAGTTTACCAACTGAGTCACGGCCCCAGGCCCAGAGCTCTTCTCTATTTAAATATTTTATTTGCTATATATATTTATTTTATGTATGTGAGCATATTGCCTGAATGCATTTAGGTGGACCTGTGTCATATAATAACAGTGGAGGTCAAAAAAGGGTGTCGGATCCCCTGGAATTGTACTTATGGATGGTTGTTAGCTTCCATGTAAGTGGGAACTGAACCTGGGTCCTCTGCAAAAATAGTCAATCCTCTTAACCCCTGAACCATCTCTCCAGCCTCCTTAGAACTCATCCCTAAAGAACTAAAGAAAGATATCATTCACAGGCAGCCTGCTCCATTGTAATGAATAGCTCTCTTGATGAAGGTTGACGTTTGTTTGCTGTTTTACTTTTACCTAAGACACATTGAAGGACTTTTTTTCATTTTGTCTGAGCTGTGCGTCTCCCACCCTACCCCCTCGCTCCCCCACCCTCAGTCACTTTGTACAGTGATTTCCAGAGATGATTAGAACCGCACTCATCCTTCAAGACCTGACTGACCTTGTATGAAACCTCTGGGTCATCCCCACTGGAAACAAATTCCTCCTTCTCCTCTTAGCTTATTTAGAGCACAGGCCCTGCTGCAGCCCTGGTGTTAACACACACTGTTTTCGTAACATGGCTGACTGGCCTGTCTGCCATCAAGACTAGCCTGCTGAGGACAGGAGTTCTTCTAGAAAATTCTGAGGGTTTCTTTGGTCCCTCTCTGTTTACACCTCCCCACCTGATCTGAGCTCTGTGAGTCTCTATAGTCAGTGAAACAGGGTGAAATGAGAGCATCCCCTAGAGGGTTCTTAGTCTCATTCATAAAAGAATTTAAGAATGGACCCAATCGGAAGCTTTAAGACAATTTTATTGGACTTTGAAGAAAAATCCTCAAGACAGGCAAGCTGGGGATCTCAGCAGCTGCCTGAAGGAAGAGAATAGAGGGAGAAGAAAAGAAGCCAAAGTCATGCAGGTTTAGAGCCTGCGAGGGGGTCAGACACATGGTGGACTGGGAGAAGGAACTTTAGAGAGAAAGTAGAGAAATGCAAGACGCTAGGGCAGCCCAGAACCTTAGAGAAAGCATGTTTAGAAAAAGGATGTGAAGAAGAGAAGGAAAGATTACGCTTTTCTGAAGAATTCAGAAAAGCGGGCAGACTTATGGAGAGCTACATGTCTGTGGCCGGGTCCAGAAGAACTGCCCCAGGAGGCGGGATTCCAGGCAGGAAAAGTTCACTGCCTCATTAACACACTCTGTATTCCGCCCACCTATTTAGTATAGCTTAAGTAGAACCCACCTTCCTAAGGGTGGTCCTGTGATCAGGTGATTGACCAGTGAAACTGGAAATGTGGGTCTTTCAACAGATAAACTAGGGAATTAATAGGCTATCCCAGCTAAATAGCTATTTGCTCTATAACATCAGTATTGTCTCATCTTCATTTGCTTGTACATCCCATCGGTTCCCTTTGCTCTGCACTCTGTCTAGCCACTTTGTCCTTTTTCCAGAAGCCCTCAGTCTTCTCCATTAGTCTTACTTAATGTTCTAGACCTATGGTGCCCAGTATGGTAGTCATTGGGCATGTGTTTCCCTTAAGCACTCAAAATACAGCTTGTCTCCATTTAGATGTGCTCAAAATGCATGGTGCACACCTGCTTTAGAACATTAAGTATCCAAAGAAAAAGGAAACTTAAACTACTTCAGTATATTTTAGTAGTGGTTACATGTTGATAATATTTTGAATATGTTGGGTTGAGTAAAGTTGGTTATTACAGGGGAGAAGGCTCAGTGGATAAGAGCGCTTGTTCTGAAAGCAGGAGAATTCCAAGTACCTGTGAAAAGCCTGTTATGGCCATGCATGGATTGGGTGGTGATGACAGGCAAATCTGGAGCTCACTGGCAGGCCAGTTTAGCTCAAGCAGTGAGCTTCAGGTTCAGTGAGAGACCTTGTCTCAAAAAATAAGGTAGAGATCAATAGAGGAAGACATTCCATGTTCTCTGACCTCTCCATGTGTGCACACCACCCCCACATGTGTGCATATACCTCCTGACACTCCCCTAAACACCATACACATGTTATGTTACTATAATTAATTGTATCTTTTAAAAACTTTTAGTATGGCTACTAGAAAGCTTAAGGCTTTATAAGGGGCTTGCATTGTTCTATGGGGTCAGAGCTGTCTTTAACAGCTCATTTCTGAGGGCTGTTCCAGATCTTCTCAAATTTACCTTCTTCCTTCTGTTACTGTGCTCAGGCTTCTGGGAAGGACCATTCAGACTCCAGATGTTCCGAATCAGCCACATTTATTTAACTGGGCCAATGACTGCACTCTCTGGGCCGAGAATTAGAGAGTACAGCACCGGAAGATGAGATTGATTGCAGGCAATAAAAACTCACTACCTCATTAACATACCAAGTATTCAGCCCATCTATTTAGCATAACTTAAGGTAAACCTGCCTCTCTAGGGGTAGTCCTAGGAGCAAATGATTGACTAGTGAAGCTGTAAAAGGTTGGTTTTCTCAACAGATACACTGGAGAGAGTTCAGTCTATCTCAGTTAATTTTCTTGGTTTATTTGCCACTTTAACACTTTTACATTCTCTGCTCATGGCTTGACTTCTGAGTCCATTGAAAGAACATGCTCATTGTGTCACTGGCAGAGCCACCAAACCTGCACTGGTATCAGCACACTGAGTTCCCTTCTGCTTCTAGGAGGTCCTGGCCCCAGCTCCCACCTAAGGCTGGCTGGCTACTGTAGGAATGACTTTTACAATATGGACATGATCTAGACTAATGACTAACACCTAACCTGCAACCAAAAAGGTTACCGTTTATAATGCAGACAAGCTCATTGAGCCATGTGCTCTTGTGACCTGGGCCCTTGCCCTCCACCTAAGACAGTAAATGAATGTGGGTGTGCATGATTAACATATCAAAGCACTGAAAGCAGTGTATTCTCATTGTGAACTGTAAGAACAACTGAGAAGTCTGACTAATGGTGTGTGCATATTTTTTAGACCTAGGGGTCAAAAGGCAAGATTCTCTGATAAGGGTAGATGCTTTTAGTTCCTCAATTCATGCTAGAGATACTGTTTCAATAAGAATATGTGTGAAGCCTGTCCCAAGAACACAGTTCTGAGAGACACCTGGAGGATCCAGTGCCTCAGAGCTCAGGTCCACTCAGCTGAAAAGTAGTGCTGAGAGTCAGACTGTTTCTTTATTCAAGTGTAAGTGCCATGTGGCTTGGTAACACCACAGGCTCCTCAGGCCCAGGATCCTGACCTCACTCGCAGGTCCCTCTTGCCCTCTTTCTCTGGCCTGCATCATCAAGATTTCTCTTTCCATAGGAGCATTTCCTCTGTGTCTAATCTTTTCAAAAATTATTACCATTAACAGCAAAACTCTGCAATATTTGCCCGTTTTTTATGATTCTTTTATCTTGTTTTCTTCTGAGCTCACTCCAAGTGAATCTCATGCCCATCACTCCACCAACACTACTCTTCTGGAGAAACTTTAGTGATGCCCACGGACAGCCTGGTACTGACTCAGCTCTCCTCTTACCGGACCATCAGCAGCCTTGACACTCGAGGTTGCTCCCTTCTCAGATAGTGTTCTTACCTTGGGTTCCAGGTCAGACTTTCATAGCTCTCCCTCTTCAGTACTCACAGACCTTTGTCCTGGCTCCCCAACACTTCCTGGTCCTTTGAGTCTGGAGTACCTCAGAGCTCGGATTTAGTCCTCTTCTGCAGCAACATTTACTCCGTGATGGCTTTATGGCTACTCAGGATTCACATCTGGGCATAGATTTTCTGTCCTAAACTTCTAATCCCTGTGTCCATCAGACTAAGGTGGATCTTAACTTAGATGTGTAAAAGATTTACGTCCATATTACCCTGAATGTGCCAGATCTCCATCTTCTCAGATGTGTAAAAGGCATTTCAGATTTCAAAATGGAGTTCTTGGTCTGCAAACTCACTTCTCCAGCATCTTCAAAATCAGTTACCACTGCTCAATCTTATGGTCACCTGGGCCAAAACTCTGTTCTACTCACCTACATTCAATCAGCAAACCTTACTGACTCAGCTTTCAAAATATGCCTCAAGTCAGAGCCAGCCTCACCCTTTGCAGAGCACTGCCCTAGTCTAGGCAGTCTTCTCCGCACCGGAGCACTGCAGTGTCTCCAGTTTCTCTCTAAATGGCCATCTTTTTAATCTTCTGGGCTTCTCACTGTTTTCTGTTCTTTGCACATCGGCTACAGTGATAGAAGTCAGGCTAACTCATCACCACCCCTAAGCCCACTGAGTTAGTTAGGTTTCTGTTTATGTGACAACTGCCTGAGAAGTTATTGAAGAAAGGAAAGATTTAGCTGGGCATGGCGGTGCATGCCTTTGATCCCAGCGCTCCAGAGGCAATGGTAGGCAGAACTCTGGGAGTCCAGGACTGGCTCCACACAGTGAGACCCTGTGTCAAAAACCAAAAAAAATGAGTATCCTTTTTAGGTTGGGAGTGCAGTTCAGTGGTAGAGTGCTTGCCTAGCATGCTTGGGGCCCTGATTCAATTCCCAGCACCACACAGTCTCTTTTCTCTATCTTATCTAGTCTTCCTGCTTTTTTTTTTTTTTTTTTGCATTGGTCTGAATTTATCTGCACACATATTGGCTGTTGTTATGGCTAACTGGAGGACCTCCAAAGATACATTCATACTCTAATCAAGGGAACTTACGCATATTACTATATATGTCCCCTCCCCCCCAAAAAAGTGATAGCCACAGATTTGTTCATCTTAAGGTTATCGTAATGAGATTGTTTGAGATTATGTGGTTGGGACACTAAAGGCCATGACACGTCCTTATATGCAAGAAATGGAAGAGACAGCAACAGTGGGTGGGAATGGAGGAAGCAACAGGCTCACAAAGGCAGAGATTAGAGTGATCGGTCCACAAGATGGGGAACGCTGACTGCCATTTGAAGCTGGAAGAGACAAAGATTGGGTGATTTTCAAGAGCCTCCAGGAATGCTGCACTGGAGATACGCTGACTTTGGACTTCTGTCCAGAGCTGTGAGAGGGAGCATTCTGTTGCTTTACACTACTGGCTGTGGTTGTTTGTGGCAGCAGCTATCCCTCAGGAGAGGATAAGTACCAGTGCTCATTATTCTTACCCACGGCTGTGCTCAGTGCAGCAGCGATGCTGGGATAGAGTCGCCAGTGACTGCGGAGTGACAGCTGGTCATGTGGTTAGTTAAGCTGACCTGGTGAGAGCTAGCCATGTGGTTAGTAAAGCTGACCTGGTGAGAGCTAGTTTTGTGGTTAGTTAAGCTGTTTTTTAAAACAAAAGATGAGCTTTCCTGACATTTCCAGATCTCACATACTTATTAAATATGTAAATCTGAAGAAAAAAATGGAAAACATCATTTTAAGGATGACATTGAAGCACATATTAGTCAGATCTTGAGTTAAAGACAACTGTGTAGCAATCACTCACAACAGTCACAATGATGCTTTTCTCCTCATGGTTCTCATAGGAATCTAACAAACCCCATTTTTGATATCCTTCATTTTAGCTTAGCCTTAAGTTTTGCTTCTTGTTAAAGTTTCGTTTCTCATGGAAAGTTCCTTTTCCTTGGAGAACAGCCCACCCTCAACCTTCACTAGTCAGCAATTACAGTTTAACCACAGGAAACCTATCTTAGGCAAACATCCCCTCCTAGGGTCGAACCTGTTAAGTCAGATGGACGAAGGACCTGCTGAGTCAGACAGACTAAGAACTAATCTCTAACTACCCCATATATCTGCTCTAACCATTATCCAATTCTAGCCTGAGTATCCCAATACCCATTTGGAAATCCCCTAACTGTGTTTAAAAGGCCTGAGAGACACTGCCTCAGGGTCGCCATGACTCTGAAGGGCAGACCCCAGCATGCTGGTTGATTCTTGAGAATAAAACTGCTCTTGTCGTTTGCATACCGTCTCGACTGTGCTCATTGCGGGCTGATTGCTGGACTTTACAGTCCCGCGTGTCCCGTTTTTCTTCTCCCTACCACACAGTCAACTTGTTGGTTTTTAATGTAAGACCAGACCGTATTGTCCGTTCGGCAATGCATGACTCTCGTGAGGACAGGCCGTGGAAGTCCTCCATGACTCTTAAAAAGGCATTGTAGTGTTTTCTCCACTGGGTTTCCTTGAGTCTTTGCCCTCCGTTCCTGGAATGTTTATCTTTAGGTTCTCCACAGTCAAGGATTTCTGGATGGTGGCAACAGATATGTATGGACTTCTCTGTGGAATTCATAGGAGAAGTGGTTAAGCGAGTGTCGGATGGTTCCTGCCCCTTCTCTGGTCCTCAGATGCCTTACTACTGCCTTCTTTTCTTTGTAGAAACTCTGTGGCTTCCAGAGCAGCCTGATTCCACATCCTTTCGACTGCGTGTTTTAACTAGTTCAAGACCTCTCTTCAAGTTCCTTGGCTGCATTTCACTTTCCTTTTGCACCTTGAGCGTCAACTTTCTTTCTCCATTTCAATGTTCTGTTACTTTTCTCACTGACAACATTTCTCCCCAAAGTGGATTAGCTTTCTTTATTTAAATGATGGCCTTGGAAGAGTAGGAAACCATTTGGATACTTGTGTCAGACAGAGTATTGGACTGTAAGACTCGAGCCTTCCACGTCTTAAAGTCCCCTTCCACATTTGGCCCCTGCTTCCATTTTCCCTCACACCATGGTGCCAGATCCTTACGCAGTAAATCCATCTGAGATGACTGTAAATCCTGAGGATCCATGTGTTTCAAGACATTTAATTCAGCAGAACTTCAACTGAGAAGTGTTCCGTATCATCTGGGTCTCCTCACCAGGGATCGCAGTGTTCCATTCCGCAGCCAAAGACTTACCACAGTCCTGGCTCCACTTAGTGGTGTCAGAACTCAGGCTGGCCTGCTGCAGCCTTGCTGTGTGTTACCAGAGGGCTCTACTTTGGTCTGAGGTGACTTGTTTACTGCTGTACTCTGTAGGAATGGGGTTGAGTGCTGAACTTGGAGTTTGTAAATTTCTCTCCTTATAGACAAGCGCCTGTCTGTTCCATGCTTGCAGTCAGAAGTTGGGAGACACTTCCAAGGCTGGCAGAAACCTTTCCTGGCATAGAAGCACCAGTAATTCTTTTCCTCTGGTCTTGATGAAGACTTTGATAGTAATCATGGCTTCACTTTCATTTTTTCTTAGAGATAAATTAGGAAATGTCTGTGGAGCGTAAGGATATCTGGCAGAAAAGTGAATTTCTAGTGAGCCTAGAAACAAGTTACAGAAAATAGTGTTGGCTTCAGTTGGTACAAAAAGGAGATTCTGCAAAGGCCCCTTTCCCTCTGCTTGGGTCGCTGTAGCTCAGAATGTACAGAGAACAGCACAAGCTTGGAACACACACACACACACACACACACACACACACACACACACACACAAATACAGAGAGAGGGCTAGTGCGTGGAGGAGCCTGGGACTGCAGTCCAAAGATGAAGAAAGCAGTGAGAGCATTTGAGAAACCAATGTCCTCGGAGATACCCACCACCTTACCTTATAGAGGTCATTAAATGAGTTTGATTAGTTTGCTGATTTGCTCAAAAGAAAAGCATTGCGTTCCTGGCGCATGCAATTCTTTGCCCAGACCTCAGGGCTGTTGGAAAAGTAATCACAGGCAAGCTTCCAAGATGGCCTTCAGTATTCTCTTGTCTCTTATTCTTCAGTCTTCCTTCAGCCTCTCTCTGACTCTTGGACCATCTTACGCAGAGTTGTGGCCAAAAGCCTTCATAGGACTATTAATTGCATTATGATTTTCCATGTCTAAATATTCTTTTATGCATAAGTAAAGTTAACAGATGTTGGTCTCTGGTTCTTTCCCTCAATTTTTCATCTAGGCCTTTGCTTCACTTCCAGTCTCCGGTTACATGGTATTTGCTAGATATTTATTTCCTGTGAATTTCAGAACTGAATTCTATGTGTACATACCAAGACTAATGTTTCTACTTACATTGGGTGCACATTCACACCCAGAGGGAATGTGAATAATCTCCATTTATGCTTTGATCAGGCAATTTTGACTAAAGAAAAAGGGAGTGGTGAGAATGAGACCTTATTGATATAATCACCCTCACACATCTACTTAATTAAATTTAAACCTGCATTACTCCATAGTTTGGAATTTTGCATTTTTGTAGCACCTTTAAAATATTCCATGGGCTGGAGACATGGCTCAGTTGTGAAGAGCATTAGCTACTTTTGACAGGACTTGGGTTTAATTCCCAGCACCCATATGGTGGCTAACAACTGCCTGTAACTCCAGTTTCAGGAGATCTACTATCCTTTTCTGACCTACGCAGGCATTGCAAGACATGGGTACACTTACATGCATGCAGGCAATACACTCATACACATAAAATAAAAATAATAAATCAATCAGTTCATACCCTCATCTTACAGGACCACATCATCAATTAGTTCACACTCTATAGGATCATAGCATTAATCAGATCATAATCCTGTCTTAGAGGATCACAGTTCTAATATAAGTCATCATGCACTTAATATACAGAGAGCAGTAGGCCATCATTTCCATATATTTTAGTGACTAAACCAGTTTAACAGTTGATCTAAAGAAGATAGAAATAACTGAAGAAGAATCAACAACAATCTAGCAATTTGATGAAGAACTCCATACGTGTGTGTGTATTTGATTTCCTGTGTCAATAAAAAATCAATTTCCAGTTGTTCCTTCTCAATTTTATTCATTCATTTCAGTAGATTGAAATACAAGTTAAAAAGATCTTTGTATCAACAGGTTCTCTATTAACAATAATGAGAAACTTCAGAATGACATGCAACTCTAAGTAATGATTACACACCTCACAGGTTCTCAGATGGGCTACGTGTTGACTAATGACTGTAGCAACATACTTCCCTGAGGGCTATTTAGCTACAAGCTTTGAATGTAGTTCATTACAAATTAAAGGCAATTCTGTGGTTAAAAGGCAACACCTTAGCAAATTAGTATGATAGCATAGATTCCCAATAACCTACCAGTGGTTTTGCCACTCCATAAGAAGAACCGAGAGAGGTGACTGGATTTCTTCGCTTTCCTGGAGTAGAGAGGAGTGAGGGATGGACAGATAGATGATGGATGGATGGATGGATGGATGGAAGGAAGGAAGGGAGGGCGGAAGGCATTTATTGCTCAGCACTCTGTCAACCTTGATCCTGGATTTTTCAAGAGTGAGACTGGATTGGGTTGTAGAGAAAAGTTAAAGACTCATTGAGTCAACTTCTACTTACTTTGCAAAGTCCATTTCTTAAGAGATGTTTAAAAAAATCTGTTTACAGTATTCATATCCTCATAATTCTGTGAAATTTGTAAGTTTTAGATAGTAAAAATCAGTATAATCAAAGCCTTCAACAGAACCAAAGAGGAAGCACTCTTGGGGGCGCTGAGGGAACTGCCATGTGTGGATTCTTCTTCCACAGACACTGTGAGCTTCACATTTTCAAATGTGACTCTGTCCTTCAAGGTATTTCCGGTTTTGCTTCACCAGGGACCCTTCAAAATTCAATGGCGCCAATGGACCTGCTCAAACAGACGTGGGCCTGGCCATTTCCATTCCTTACACATTTTTTTTGGAGTTGAAATCAGACTAAAATAGAGTGTGTGTTGGGGACACTGGGACTATAGCTCAGTGGTAGAGTGTCTTCCTAGCATGTGTAAAGCTCTAAGTTCAATTCTCATCATAAAAACAAAACAAAAACAGAAAAAAAAGCAAAACCAGAAATGAAACAAACCCCCAAATTCTCAAACCCCAAAACAACAAATATCACATAAGAATTCATCGGTTTTCTCTTAATGTCCTGCTAGATGTGACTAGCAATCTTTTGCTAATCTAATATTTATGTTGAAATTCAACATAATTTAAATATGTATGGCTTAAAATTCTATTTCTGTGTTTTATATTATCCTGTTTATAAAATATGGAACCCAGACTCTTTAATATAAAGTGATTATTTATTTTAAAGATCATATCTGTTGTTTCTTATTGATTCCATTGTGTATGAAATTCACATTCAGATCCCCTCCCCACATACAATGTATGAAATTCACATTCAGACTCCCTTCACATTACTCGCCATATTTCATGTCCTCTGTTATTATCTGTCATTTTATTTATTTATTTATTATTAATTTTGCTTTTTAAAGGTCCATTGACTTCAACCCATGCCTCCCACGAGCTCCTGGGTATGGGTCCCTGCCCAACCTACCAGGTGTCACACCAGTAAGGAAAACTGACTCTCCTTTCTTCATCATCCATCAGTTGTCAATAAATCCTCAGCCAGTGTTGGGGCTTCCTGCCCACCTTCCCCATCTGTGCTGGGCCCCTCTCTGGCTTGGGTCTGCACAGGTCTCATGCATGCTGTCATAAGTGCTGTGGGTTAATATGTGCAGCTACTCTGTCCAGACAACAGTTTCCTTGTATTCATCTGCCACCTCTGGCTCTTCCTATTGTTCCACTTCCTCTTCTGCAATGATCCCTAAGCCTTGGGAGGAGTTGGTGGTGCAATATAGGTATCCCATTTAAGGGTGAGCACTCTGTAGTATCTTATTCTCTGCATGTTGACCATTTGTGGGTCTATGTTAATTGCCATCTACTGTAAGAAGAACATTCTTTGGTAAGAGCTGAGGGATGTACTAGTCTATGGGTATAATAATAAGTCATTGTGAATCAGTCTAATATTATGTTTATTTAGCAGAATGATAGTAAATGCCTATAAGTTGTCTAGGCACAGGTTCTTGGCCCTGATAACAGTGTGTCAGGTTGGACTCCTTGCTGTGAAGTAGGTCTTAAGTCCAATTAGAAAGTAACTAGTTGCTTCCATAATATTTGTGCCACTATTGCACCAGAGGGCATATTTTCATATTTTTGCCAAACCATTGTTATTGTAGCTCACAAGGTTCACAGCTGAGTAAGGTTGATGGTTACCTTTCTCTGTCCGTAACATGCATAGCACCTTCTAGTACTATGAAAGTTAGCCAGCAGAGATGTAATTCAAGGTCAGTTCCAGCTTGTTTTATCCTTATTTGTTCTGTGACTCAGATATGTAGTGACTTCAGAAACAGGGGTTTTTTAAATGTATATGAGAATATTGCCTGAATGTATGTAAGTGCACCTGTGTCATGCAGTGCCTAGGAAGGTTAGAAGAAGGTGCAGGATCCCCTGGAACTGGAGTTAGGGACGGTTATTAGCAGCCATGTGGATGCTGGGAATAGAACCTGGGTCCTATGAAGGGCGGTCAGTGCTCTTATCCACTGGGCCATCTGTCCAGCCCCAGGAATAGGGTTTTATCATCACATGATAAATAACCGAGTACAATGACAATTGTTTGAGGATCAATGGGATCTCTCTGGTCAACAACTCCACAAGAGGGGGTCCATTGCTGACACTGATTTGTTGTTCATTTCAAAACATAATAATGTCTTTACAGAAAGAGCTCCTAGAAATTCTGTTTCAATCTAATCTTACAGGAAAATTAGAATTATAAGATGTAAATACATCATGAAAATAAGTAATATATAATGTTTCTGAGGATGGCTGGGCCATCGAACACAACACTTATTTTATCATACAATTGCAGAGTCTCACTTTAACATTAGCCCAAGATCTCTGTTATTTACCTCAAAGTATTTCTGTGTTAAATATTTAAAAAAATATATCAACACCAAATGTTCTCTGCCTGCCCAGTTCCCAGTGTCTACAAACCCAGGCTGCTCTCAGCCTTGGTCAGAGAAGCTTCTTTTTGCAGTGAGCAAAAGTGAATTGAGAGATTCATAGCTGGTCAAAGTGCAGAGAATGAAAGAGAACGAATTTTCAAATGGGACATCTGAATTAACCCCACTACCAACAACTCTCAGAGAACATCATGGAAGAGGAGGTGGAAAGAATGTAGGAACCAAAGGATGGGGCTGAGTGGTGTGAAACACTGTCTTCTGCACAAGGCTTACGCAAGATCATGTCAGTCAAAATTCTAGCGCAGATGGGGTAGATGATCTCCAGGTACCACCCTGTACCGAAGAACTACTGGAAGTTGATAGTTGCTGGAGAAGGAAGAATAATTCTTTTCTTAGGGTGAAGGTATAGCCACTGGTAGGTTTCCAAGCTCCAGTGGGTGGCTCTGCACCCATATATGGGCAATATTAACTGGAGTTAATGGGTTATCAAAAGGAAAAAGAAATATGAAGTTGGGAAGAGGGCTTGTTGTGGGGAATGGGGGAGATATGATCATTGCATATGAGTATGAAATTCTTAAAAATAAAAATTTAAATGCCAAGAATGCCTCTCTCTCTCTCTCTTGTGTATTTCTGTGTGTGTGTGTGTGTGTGTGTGTGTGTGTGTGTGTGTGTGTGTGTGTGAATACATGTGTACATACCTGTGGAGACCATAGATCAACTCTGGTGTTGTTCTTCAGGAGGCATCCATCTTGTTTATTTTGAGACAGTGTCTCTCACTGGCCTGGGACTCGAGAAGTAGGCTAGACTTGCTGGCCAGTGAGCTCTAGTAATCTGCCTGTCTCTGCCTCCCCAGTGCTGGGATTACATCACACTCAGCTTTTTTGGATATGTTCTGGGGGTTGAACTCAGGTCCTCATGCATGCAAGGCAAGCACTTTACTCACTGAGCCATCTTTCTAACCCACAAAGACTTATTTGTTATCCAGGAGAGGACATTAAAACTCCTGTTACTTTTCTTCTCAAGACTTCCAGCATCAGATGCATCAATTTAAATGTATATGTGACATATCACAGTTCTCAGACCACCACATTAAACAGTTCTGGTACTAACTGTAGATTCCTCAAAGGAAAAAAAAAAGACTATTAGGTGCTTTATCTTTTCAGGGCATTATTATTTTTTTTAACAAGGAACATCTCAAATCAAAGTTTAAGAGAAGTTTTAATTTTAAGATGCATTTTTTCTGTTATTCTAAAGATTTCCCTACTTTCAAGTGATTGTTTTTATCAATTACTTAATCTTTAAAAGGTTGTTTATTTTATGTATATGAATGTTTGCATGCATGTATGCAAGTGTGTCATGCAATGCCTGAGAAGGCTAGAAGAGGGTGTCAGATCCCCTGGAACCGGGGTGAGACAGTTGTGAGAAGCCACGTGGCTGCTGAGAATTGAGCCTGGGTCCTCTACAAGAACAGCCAGTGCTCTAACCACTGAGCCATCTCTCCAGCCTCTCATCTATTACATTAAATGTGTATGTTTGTTCTATGAGCTAGATATAGATGGCTAAAGTCGTATCTAACTATTCACATGTTGCAAAAAGTCACACCCTGAATCTCCATTATGGCTGGCTAAAAGTGAATGCTGCTCTGCCAAAAGGGCCATGGTATTGTCACTGCGCTGTTCCTCAAGTGCATGGAAAGGCCATTTGTAAGAGCTCTCCAGGTGGCTTTTGGAGGGAGCTGCTGGTCTTCTCAAGGCCTGTTTTGTTTTTACCCTTCCTGTCTATGAACAGTTTGAAATTCATTTGAAATATGCGCACCACACATGCATACCCAGTGGATTTTCTAAGGCCCTGGCTCAGGCTAAGCTAATGTGAAGGCTGATATTCACCAATTTTCTTTCTCTTAACAGATTTTTAAATACAAAATTGAAGCTGGGTCCAGTTCCTCTGATTCTCCATCTAGTCTTTTCCTCTGTTTGGCCCTAAAACAAGTGCATGAGGTTGTTGGGAAATGAGTCTCTCCTTTCTCTGCCTAGCTCAGCATCCCAGGCCATGTTGCTTTGACTGCAAGGTGGGTGACGCTGGGAAGGGAGTATCAGCCCTGAAACCATTGTATGAGCCCATATTTTTCCCTGAGCCAAATCACAAATGTTCATGCCAGGAGCATGTTGCAGGTGAGCAGAGTTCCCTCAGAAACACCAACCATCACAATCCTTTGGAACAGAACATTCCAGCCAATTGTGAGCATTCTGTCAGAGATAGGAATGTTGCATACAGCGGTGCGTCTGAGGGGCTCTTTTCAGGGAGGTACTTGGTCTACAGGACTCCAAGGATTCATTCCAGGGCTATTGGCACTACCCCTTCTTCAAGCTCTTCTTTCTCTGTCTCTGGTAACTTCTAGTCTAAATCCTCTGAGTCCTTATCATTCAGTTTCTGCCTGAACTTTCTCAGTCTGCATTTGCCTTTCCTATTAGATGTCCTCTATTAATTGCAAGTTTCGGGACCCTAACAAAGATGGGGCTTATCTTGGTAGGTACTTCTAGATTACACACTACACACACACACACACACACACACACACACACACCCCACACACAGAGCTGCTATGCATGTACATATAATGCACAACATACACACATGCATGTAGGTACATTAATGTGAACACTCACCCCACATCTTTCTTCATGTAGCCTAGACATTTCAAAAGTTTTACTGACACCAGTTATTCTAGAATATTCAGAATCCTTTCTACAGTCACAGTACTTAAAAAAAATGAATTTCTGGGGTCATTAAAAAGCAAACATCATTAAAGCACTTTGAGATTCCATGGAGATTTAAAGATTTAAAAGTCTTGGGGTATTTAACATAAATTTTTCCAGACTTTAAAATAAACTACAAAATTTACAACAGTTGAATACTTTCTAAGGCCCCTTCCAAACACAGATTGCTGAGACATGGGAAGTGATGGATGACCTGTACAGCACACAGTGAAATACATACCCTTTCAACAGCCCACAGGGTAAGAAGTTCTCAGTGGATTTCCCCCTAATGCAGTGGGTGGACCAGGCTTCTTCCTGACAGCCTTCAGGAGTGAAATGAGGGATTTGGGGATGCAAAAGGAGGTGTCCCATGGACTAACATTCACTAGAAGGTTCTGTCTCTTTTCTTTCCTTTCTTCCTCCTTCCTCCTCCTCTTCCTCCTTCTTCTCCTCTTCCTCCTTCATTTTTGCTTACTTTTCTTGACTTTTTCCTTGTTGTCAAAATGTTCCATACTTTTAGAAGGTGAAGGCAAAATTAGATTGTAAAAACATTGTTTTGTGTTTAAATGGTCTTTCTTTAACTGTTCAGAAGTCTGGGTTGATACGAGAAACAAATTTTCACTCTATATGAAATCTGACGTATAGAGAACTCTGCTGGAAAATGGGACAGATTTGGTAGACACGGGGAGGGACTGGGGTGAAAGCTTTGAATTGCCGAGATTCTCCAGATTGCTTGGTCTTTGTTTCCAAGAGGAGCTTCTCTTCTGGGAAGGGTAGCAAATGAAAAGGTGAGCCCCTGCCTTTCTTTTTCTTGCATCTGTATGGATTTCATGTAAACCCTCCTGGAGCATGAAGTAACAAAATGTGAAGGGTCAAAAACTGCTGCTGCAATCATCCCGAGCAAGCATCTAGTTTCTGGTCTATTCCGCTGTGCTGGAGGATTGTTTCATCATTGTGGCTCAAAACGCGCTCCAGGTACTTGTGTTTTCCTGACAAATACTGTATGTTTTTATCTCTCAAGCAAATATTTGTGCGGCTGCATTTTCTTCAATGGACACAGACTTTCTGCCCCAGAGTACCTGGGTTTCAAAGACACTGCAGGGGAACTCTGCTGGTGTCTAGGGAGAGTTTTCAAGTCAGACAGCCTCATTAGGAACAATCACTGTGCATTAGATCCACCAAAAAGAAAAAAAAGAAAAAAGACTCGATTTTGGCCTAAGTATTTCCATCTTGGTTCACAGACTACAATGAAAGCTGCTTCTCCCTCTGCCTGAATGGCCTTTCCCAGGGAGATGGAATAAGACTGAATGCTGGCTGGCCTTCCTGAGGTCTAGAACAAACTCACAGGAAATCTCAGTCCCTCAGGCAGCTGAACTCTCACTCCTCTGAGACCAGCTGAGATTATTTTCTTACTTCATTTAACCAGCCAGACGATAGATTGACTGATGGGGTCATTATGTCCTGTGTAAAGTAATTTTAGAATGAAAATTATGTAATAGGTTAGACCACAGCTCAGTTTTTATCACCCCCAATGCGCACAGTGTTCCGCAGTGTTCTTAATGTGATGGCCTTTGGGCTAGACTGAAAGAAATGTTCTGTCCCCAGGTGCCTATATTTTCTGGAATAGATTGAGTGAAATCCTCCCTCTTTCTTAGCTCTGAAATGAATTTCTGAGGTTTTTCTTTCAAAATATCTGATACAAGGTAAAAACTTCAGTGATTAGTATCTCCTGAGGGGCTGGGGTTGCTGAGGAGGTATGACTTAGCTTTATCACCCAAATGCCAATCAAACTGCTAGCATCATTTCCATGCTCAGATCAGTCAAGAAAGTAACAAGTTCTGTGACATGTGAAATTGACTGAAAATCTGGGAATTGATCCCATTAAAAAAAAAAAAAAACCTTTAACAAAACACATTTGCTTATGCCTTCTTAGTTATTTATTTTTATTCTATTGATTATTATTATTTTTGAGACAGAATATTGTTTTATAGCTCAAGTTAGACTTGAACTCACAGCAATCATCTTGCCTCAGTCTTGTGAGTGCTGGGATTAAAGTTGTGTGCCACAATGCTAGACTCTAAATACCTTCTAAATTAAAATGAAACATAGAGGCTGAAGAGATGACTCAGAGATTACTAGGACTAGCTGTTCTTGCAGAGGATCCCAGTTTGGCTCTCACTACCGACGTGGCAGCTAACACCCATCTACAACTCCAGTTTTAGGGGATCCAGCACCCTATTTTGGCTTCTGTGGGCATTGCATGACAGAGGTACACTTAACATATATGCTAGTGTAAAATACTCATAGGCATAAAGTAAAAATAAATAAATAAATATTTCTAAAATGCAGTCTAGTACACCATATTGGTTTTTCTCTATGACTCCTCCTCATCTTTATTCTTACTGGCTTTTCTGGGGGTGAGGTTGGGGGAATAAGGTCTCACTATTATAGCCAAGCCAGCCTCAGATTCATGGTCCTTCTGCTTCAGTCTCCTGAGTACAGGGATTACCAGTTTGTATGCCTGGGTCTATTTTTTTTTTCTATTATAATAAAGAAAGAATTTTAAAGTCATGATTTTGTTAGTAAAACTCAGTTTGCAAGAATATCTGCAATTCTTATTTTAGTTTTGCAGTGATTTGAATCTGGACTTGCTGCTCACTGAACCCGTCAGCCTGCTTTGGGCAGGTATGGCTCCTAGTTAGGACCTCTCACTGAGCCTCACCTTATCGCTTTTCCTAGAAGCCTTTCTAGGACCATGTTCTCATAAAACTGCTTATATAAGCTGAGTGGAGTTGGTGGGCTGTGCCTTGCTGACCCTTGTTCTGTAACAGGAATGGTATACGTACTTGGGGGAGCATCACTGAGCATTGATTGAAGGGTTGTTTTGTGAAGGACTCAGAGCTTCTAAAGCCATTTGGCTAGAGAAAAATAAAAGTGAGGATAACCAACATCTTTCTTCATGAGAACAACCCTTGCCAGGTGGAACATGACAGGAACTTCTCTCTCACAGAAGCCTTTTTTAAAAATAGCTAATTCAGGAAAGCCTTACTCCATAGTGAGTGAGCAAAAAAGAGTTTGTGCGGGCTCTACAGAAATATAAAAGAGAAAGACAAGAAGAAAGAAAGAAAGAAGAAAACCAAGTGACCACCAAGAACTGTTCACTAGACAAATGTCTCCTGAGACAGGCAAAAATTGTGAACAAACAGTCCTTGAAAAAGAAAAGCATTCCCGGATGTGGTTACACAGGGAAAACAAGCAGAGAGCAGCAGTGACCCAAAGGCCACAGCAGAACCGAGAGCAGACAAAACATGGGGCAGTCACAGAGGCTGCACACAGGAGCGCCGGCCCTGCGAGAAGCAAGCACGAGTGTGCGGAAAATGGGATTGGAAGTGACGGGAAAGGACACACACAGGGAATTTACAGGGGTCACGTGATGTCACAGCAGCAGATAAACAAGACATTCCAAATAAACATATGTAATCGGTGTTCCTGAGGACGAAGACCAACAATCAGAAAATAACTCAGGGATGCTATGCAAAAATTATGAATAGAAAACTTTATTAACAAACTTGACCAAAGATTTAGAACTCCTAGAAGGCTAATGTTGTCCAACAGAGACATGAGTTCAAGACAGGATTATTCCAAAGTTTTCTAGCATCATAGTTAGGTTAAGGAAGTGAAAACAGGTGAAATTCATTTTAATGCTATATTGTATTTTGCTCAACAAATCCAAAATATTTTCCCTTCAATAAGCAATATAAAAAATTATAAATGAAATATTTCCTTTTGTAATAATAAGAAATCTGGTACGTATTTTATATTTACTATATAACACAATTTCAAGTGTTTAAGCCACATGGAGCTGACATATGGGTTAATTTCCTTAATATAAAACATTCAAAAAATAAACGTTTCTCATAAAGTAGTAAGAAAAGGTCTAAAAATCTAATAAAAAGGAAAAATCCCTATTATTAATTCATTAAAAGTCAGGAAATTCCAAGTTAATCTATTAGAAAATACTGTTTCATTTTAGACTGGCAAAGATCAATCCATTCTACAATTTGCTGAGCCCGTGGTGTGAGGCAGAGCCAGTCGTCTTGTATGTTGGTGGCTAGAATGTAACTTGGCACAATCTGGCACAATCTATCCAGGTGACCTTTTACTTAGCATTTCCAATTCTATGGATTTTTTTTTCCTACAGATATTCTTGCAAATGTATGAAACAACTTACCTATCAACAAATTATTGCTATTATTTATCAATGTAAAATTTGGAAACTACCTAAATGTTATGAACAGTGCACAGGTTAGGAAGCTGTGCTCGATAACTTTACTTGTCAACTTGACAACACCTGCGTAGAGGGAACCTCAACTGAGGGTTTTCCCCCATTGGACAGGCCTGTGACTATGTTTGTGGGGCATTTTCTTGACTGTGGAATGATGTGGGAGGGCTCAGCCCACTGTGGATGGTGCCACCCTGGGCAGGTGGTCCTGAGTTGGATAAGAAAGCAGACTGAGCACAGGCCAGAGAAGCAAACCAGTAAGCAGCATTCCTTCAGGGTCTGTGCGTCAGTTCCTACTTTCAGGTTCCTGCTCTGACTTCAAATAAACCCTTTTGACCAAGTTGGTTTGGTCAATGTTTTTATCAGAGCAATAGGAAGTAACTAGGACAAATATCATACAATGAGATGCTTTGTGCAACCAAAATGAAAGAGCAAATATTTTCTGTAACAAGATGGAAGGTTATTTACTATGATTTTGTGGGAACATAGGCAAGAAGTAGGTAAATAAATATTCAAAATGTATGTGTATGTATATACAGTATATATGTGCACAGATACATCAAACACATTTGGAGGGATACATGTGTAATTAGTAAGCAGTTGCCTGTTTGGAAGGCACTGTCATCTCTGGGGTGAGAAGGGCAGTTAAAGTGTAAACCCTTAGTGCTTTTTATGTTTAGTACATGAATATGTATTACCTATTCAAAAGCTAATATGTTTAAAGGACACTGAAACAACAAATGCATCAAGACTATTCCATTTAATTTTGTTATAAACATGGAAAATGTGTATTTTTTACTTTCTGTTTAAAATGTCCCACAGCTAGCTGTTGACAGAGACAATATCCTTTTCCAAACACAGACACCACAACACCTAGCACACAGTGTTGCTTTCTCAGATTTTGGTTTGGACTTGAGGTTTTCTCCAGAGCTAGAATGTCTGTTCAATTGCGCTGATTAGCCCTCTCTGACTTTCTCTGTTTGATGAGATCAAATGGTAAGTATTTCCAAACAATAATCTTCTCTAATATTTTCTCTTGTGTTTTGTGTGTTTGTGTTTATTCAGTGTTTTACTATGTAGCAGAGGCTGGCCGTCATCCTAACCAACCGTCTCCTGTCTCAGCCTCCCAAGTGCTGAGTTTACAACACTTATGTCTTTGGGGGTGCAGAAGTACCTTTGCGTCGAATCTCTCCAAGAAATTCTAGCTAGTTCCAAATCGTGACCACCACCCCTCAGGCCGGGGCCGGGGGAGGCGGCGGTGGCAAATCACAGCATGTTTGGGGGACACTGATCAGGCCTGACTTGGCAACCAATTGGCTGACAACCAAGGCACTGGCACAAGCTCAGCCTATAGATGAGGCTACCATGCCAGTTGGAAATGAAATTATACTAGCCAATTGGAATTCAAGGCATTTAAAAGTAATGATAAATCAGTTAGCAGTTGAATAGCCACTAAAAACACCACTTGGGGAACAGAGGGACCCAAGTTTCTCAGATCTTTATGAATTCAACTTTTTGCTCCCAAATTTGATCTAAGGACAATGATACCTATCACACAGTGCTGTGGTCTGAGGTATGACAAGGAGGTACTAAGGTACTCCAAGTTCTGACAACTCAGAACTTAATGCCACACAAGAATTTTCCAGAAACTATTCACTGATAGCTGGGTTAATAGTTTCTTAAAATTTTAATCACCAGTGCAAGGCTAATATCTCCCTGTGAGGTGCTGAGACAGCTGTCCTCTTTAAGTCAAGGTCTGTAGAAATGGGATTAGGTGTTTCTGTGCCAACCAGTGGAGGGCAGTGTTGAGTCACTAATATCTCATTTGAACGGCTCACTTAAGTTACCACTCTAGTAGACAGGTCAGAGGCCATGAAGCAGAGATAGAAAAAAGATACAGGAAGCTGGAAAATACGGACTTACCAACTCACTGTTGAAGAACGAGAGCCCGGAGTTGCTGTGACATTGGTGAGGGAGAAAGAAGGATGGAGTCAAGTGATGGTGGTACACGTGGCTTTGGCGAAAGAGAGCTGATGCTGCTCTTTAAAGACACACTTTCCCTCAAATTGCTCTCTGCTGAGAGGTCTGGGATCCAAAATGAACATGGGCATACTGGACTTCCAATTAGCGATGAGAGTTTTTTTTTTAATTTTTATATTTTATTTACGTGTGCGTGTGCATGTGTGTGTGTTGGGGGGGGCACAGATCAGAGGACAACTAATGTGAACCTGCCAGTTCTTTCCCTCCATGTGGTGGTGTGGGTCCAGGGCATTGAACTCCTGTGGTCAGGCTTAGCAGCAGGCAACTTTCCCTCCAGAGTCATCTTGATGGTCCAGCTATGTGAGTTTTTAAAAGCAGGAATGAAGGGGTCTATTCCTCAAGGTCAGAATCTTTATTTCTATGAACTGAAACTGCGTCTTCAAACATTGCAAGTGGAAGATCATCCCCTGCTGCCAGGTTGTTAGCACTCACTTTCTAGCTGGACTCTCTTCCTTGTTAATCTCTCAACTGAAGATATTTAAGGCCTCAGGCTGCATGCTACAAAATTATTCACTAGACTATTAGGACAGCAAACTCCAAGACACCAATACCATTGTTAAGCTCCCTTGTCCTCTGGAAGGGCCAACTGTTTCTTTCCATAATTCTGGGACCTGAGGGTAGAAAGAACGAAGTGGAGGGTGGGTTCGTATCAAACACTTAAGCCCCCGTGGTTTATTCAGCACCGAAGTGCTGTGGCTGGAGGGGAGGAAAGGTTTGCCACAGCAGAGAAGGGCCCTCTGTGGTTCTCATGTCCTTCTGATAGTGGCATATTCTTAGATGCTTAATGCTTTCTTCATCAAAGGGCAGTTTAAGAGGAGTGATGAAGGCTCTTTGTTCAATGCCAGAGCCTGTAGGTAGCAATTAGTACCTTAAAATTACCCTTGATGGGACAGGCTCTTTACTCCTCAGAGGGTGTGATCCCCACCCCACCCCCCAGCCCTGTGCAACAAAGGGAACCTTTTCAGACTGCAGGGGAAGGGGTACTTTCCTAGTTTCTGAACTGGGCATTCCCATTTACATTGCTGCCTATGTGTTTTGAAGCTTTCCCATTTCCATTTCTTATTTACACTCAGTCAACCAGACTGAGCCCTGGCTGTGGAAACCTCTTGGAAACGAGTGCCACCTGCTGCAGTTACCAGACGCCATCTCTGTCCTTTCCACATCACAAGCTTTCCTCCCAGCCTGTCACCCATTCTACTTTTTGTTTGTCATTTTTTTTAACCGCGTGCCCCCTACAGTCTGTGAATCCCAGGGTAGGCATTCTCCCCATTGGTAAAATTCTATTTATTCTTCAAACCTAATCCAAATGTCACTTCCTGTAGGGAGCCTTCAATATCCCTTGCCAGTCTTTTTTTCCCCCAGAAAATAAAAAGCTTTCCTTCTTCCCTCAAAACTCTGTGTAAAGTTTGATAATGCATACACACAAATGTGAAAACATCCAAAGGTAAGAGAGCAATATCTCAGCAACGCAGGAGACAGGTCATCCAAAACAGCACTGTTACTTTTGGGAGGACGATGGTCTCAGAACCCAGTTATTATAGAGTGAGAGACTCCCTGGTGAGGACAGGAAAAGGCTTTTCTAGACAGCTTCTAAGCGGAAAATTGTCCAGCTGCTGCACCCAAGTCAGAGGGGCCTTCATGAAATGTCTGACTCTCTTCACAGAAGTACAGGAAGGAGAAGACAGTCTGGAGCAGTCATTATTTAATTAATTTAGTTTTTATTAAAGGTGGGGTTTGCTATAGCCCTGACTGACCTTGAACTTGTTGTGAGTGTCCCTTTGATGTCACATGTAACTAACCTCATGTGAGGCAGCACCTGGGGCACACAGTGATGGGGTATGAACTCCAAAGACCTTGGACAGCCAGCCCCTGTGACTTACCCGCCTGGCCTTTCCTCCGGAGCTGTCCGCTCACTTCCTGTGCCTTTCCTCAGCACACATTTCATATTTCTGGCATCTCTGACTCCCCGAGTCTCCCTCATCTTTGGCGTCAGTCTCATAGCTTTACACACTGCCCTCTCAGGGGCTGCTCACAGGGACTCTGATCATGCTACACACCTTGTGTGACTTCCAAGGCTTTCCTTTGAAGCCTAGTAAGCAGCCTCCATGATCCCAAACCTCTTGAATTCACAATCTCCAAGGGCAGCGCATCATGTGGGTGATGGTGATGTCATGTGGGCAGTGTGAAGGTCAACTGCAGTTCTAGCAGTAGCTGGCCCCATTTGGACCATGGTTGCTGTGGTCTCTGAGAACTCCAGAAGACCTGGAGTTAGTAATGCAGACCAGGCTGGCCATGAACTCACAGAGACCTGCCTGCCTCTGCCTCTGGAGTGAGTGTTGCCTGACCAAATGTTAATTTCAAAGGAGCTTGTGTCATTTGAGCTATTTGAGAGTAGATCCAGGTTAAATCCAGGTGTGATCATTCTTGTGACCTTCTATAAATTAACTATCTTGGATCTCTCAGTTGAATCTTGCTTAGAGTGGCTCACACAAAGGGCTGAGAAGTTTTGTGAACACATGAAGGATAGTTGCATTTTTTTTTTTAAGCACAAATCTACCACTGCTAACGTTTTGCAACTCAGTGTATAAGTATATGTTGGCCATCAATTTCCTATGAGGAGGGACCATTCTTAGCAGATGCCAGAGGCATCTGAATGCCTGATGCAGTGTATGGAACACAGGAGTAAGACTCAGAGCAGTGGATTCTAAAGTCAATTGAACTCCAACCCTGCTTTGTGGCTTTGTGCAAATCTCTCCTTTGGCTTCTTTATTTGTAAAACAGAACATGATTCTGCTCCAGTGACCGCCTAAGACTTAGGTAATTCCATTGTGATTATGATAGGTACTTACTGCTAAATTTCTATAAAACTTTCTAAATGTTCAAACTTTTTACAAGGGCTTGGGCGAGTGACAAATTTCTCTTGACCTGTGCTGGCCTGGCAAGGAGCCTCCTACAGAAACTGAGGAGCTGAGTGTCAGTCTTGATGCGTGAGCTGGGTGATGCCTAGCCTCTCACAGTCCTTAGAGAGAAGCCCAGACAAGCCCAGGAGAACATCTGAGCAGCAGTCCTGAAGCCCAGTAGCACTCATGTGCTGGATTAATGTGTGATTCACGGTACCACATGTTGAGTCCATGGCTGGTGAACTTGAGCACTGAAACCCCAGAACCGGAGTTTCCCGGCTTCATTTTCTGTACTCCACTGTTTGTCGTCCTGAGTTAACCTCATTCGGGTGGGGGGACATAACCAGGCCTCTTCTCTGACCACACTCAGCTCAAGTAAGGTTTACTCAGTTGGTCAATGATGTTCTAAGAATTTTTTTTCTATTTTTAACTTGCAGAGGAGACACGTTTTTCTAATGAACCAAAGGGTTCCTTGTGACAGTTTTTGAGGAATGTAAGGAAACCCGTAGACTCAGCATCCATGACTGGTCTAAGCCCTTCTGGCTTTACTATCCCATCTGTAAAGCAGGTTGACATAGGGCAGAAGTCACCAGACTGAGGGCTGAGTAAGGCAGAGTTCTGTTCTTCGCACAGCCAGCAAGACCGCACCTCCTTCCCGCTCCCAGCCACCATTGCTTTGGCTGTCCTCACTCTCTGTCATTCTGAATTTCCCCCCAGTGTGTGAAAGGGACCAGGTCCCTCAGAACTGTGTTTGAGCAAGGATGAGTGTCAGGCTCCACGGCCAGTCCTCAAGGACAACCAGAAAAAGCAGCAGGGAGCTCAGGAAACTGGGGACAGCATTCTGATTTACCTGGGTCAGAGGACACCCTGAAGTCCACACTGTCAGGAAAAGGATCTGAGAAGCTCCCCCTCCACCCCTTCAGATCTTGTCTTTTTTGTTTTGGAAACAAAATAGATATTAATGGTGAGAGACACATAGTGACCTGGATCAGATAACTTTTGGAAACTGAGGCTTGTGGCAATACTCGCTGCTCAGCTCTGAAATGCTTCAGTTTCCTCGATCGCCCTTTAACTACGTTTTGAAGTATCAGCAGGAGGGAGATTTACTTCTCCGGGCTTCAGTTTAGCTGCAGTGTGAAATTAGAATAAGATAATTTCTAAGATCCATTTTAATGCTAATAATGTAAGATTTTATGACTACGGTATGTTTTGTCTAATTAGTACTTTGCTAATGCTATTCTGTAATTTACAAGTGCTTCACAATCAAGTTGTTGCATTATTGATTAAGCACTTTTAATAAAAAGTACTAGATGGTTGCCCACACCGCTCCCACCTGTTTCAAATCAGTGTGCTCACGTGCATTCGTGCGGTATACACCACGCTCGGCCACTAGGCACCCCTTAGGCAACATTTTATGTGAACGACAGAGAAGCTTCTGAATGCTGTTGTCAGACCGAGGCGAGGCTCTGTGTGCTTGGCAACGTGACAGTACTGCAGATGTACATTTTCCAGGGTAGAAGTCGTTTATTTACAGACACACAAAGGAAAACAAACTTCACTCTGCTGAAGACTTCTTAGCAGGTCTTGTCTCTTGTGATGCAACCCAGGTCCTCCCTGCATTTGGATAATGTTTGGAAAGAAGGTCCAGTAAATGGAGTGACTGCCTACACTGTCCCAGGGGCCTGATGCCCGGAGGAACCTGGGACTTTTGCTTCCTTGAGATCTTTCTTGAATGTCAGCCCTCCACCAGTCTCCTGGTTAGATCTGACTTAGATTTGATGGGGAGGGACTCTACAAATGCAGAGAAGCATTCATAGTGTCCAAAGATAATCATTTATCATGCTCATGTGGTGCGGTTTTCCTATACCTCAGTTCCACAACTGAAAATCCCAGACTAGGACATTTGATGACAATTTCTTCTCAGAAAATACTTTTTCTATAATAATATTTTCACCTCTTGGCTCTTGGGAAAGTGCTGGAGCTTCACCTTTTTACTGTGGAAAACAGAACACATGGTCAGTGTGAGGCGTTGGAGTGAAAGAGGTGGGAAGCCAGAGTCTGTTTGGAGTGTACTTGGTGTTCAGATTCCTTCTATGAAATGCGAGGAATCACTTTTCTTGTCTCGTCCTTTTCCTTCCCATCTTTGTTGTTATTTTTTTGATGTGTACACACACACACACACACACACGCACGCACGCACGCACGCACGCACATACGCAGAGAGAGAAACCTGGGGCATAGCTGAGAAATTGTCGTGATGTCATGGGCCGGCTTGGAGTTGCTACTTGTGCCTTTCTGCCCACATTCTGAAGGGAGCTTGGGGACTATGTCTAACCTCTAGCCTCATACCCTGAGAGATGGGACAGCGGTTTGCCAAGCACCTACCTAGGCTCCATCTCAAAAGTGCAGGAGGACAGGACTGGAGAATGGGGCATGTGCCCTCCGTGACAGTGTCTGGCACAGGGCTGGCGGTGGGAGTTAGGAGACAAAAGAGAGCTAGGCCCCTGCTCTCTGGGGACTTCCAGAGCCAAGCAGAACTGCCAGCCTGTCCAATCACAGGGCTCCAGTTCTTAGAGTTTCCAGAACCTCCCACTAGCACCAAGCTTCTGAGTCATGGCCTTTGGGGATCACTCAAGAGCCAAACTATAACAATGAATCAGGTAGTGAGAGTAAGCTCTAAGGAAGGGGACTGGGTGGCAGACATAGACAGAGGGATGGGCTGGGTGACTGATGTGACTAGAAGGGGACCAATATGACATCAGGGAAATGGGGCATGACAGTCTGTTGAGAGTGGTTAGAAGCTGCGATGTAGGGAGTAGATAGCTGCCGAAGGCGGGGTGCGGGGGAGTGAACAGATTGGATGCATCTTACACACAACAGGTTGTAGTGGCTGAGTAGCGGATGAAAGGGCAGCAGGAGGAACAGCAGGGGTGGGGGGCTCAGTGTGAGCCTGCCGCCGTGCCCTGGGTGAAGGTGAGGGCCAGAGAGAGGAGATGGCTCAAAAGCCTGCAGGGCTTTGAAAGCTCCTGAGATGACAGGTAGGGACTTGGCCCTCTGTGTTTCTTCATCTCTCTATCTCCAGGGCCTCTGTCCTCACACATGTTCACGATTCATTTTATACTAATCTTCATGGTTATGAAATTGCAAAATGTTAACTTTAATGTTGGTAATTACAAAAGATGTTAGTCATTTCTTCTATGATTTAACATTAGGTAGTTTTCTGATAGAAGCAAAAGCAATGCTAATAGCTTTTTCCTTCCTTCCTTCCTTCCTTCCTTCCTTCCTTCCTTCCTTCCTTCCTTCCTTCCTTCCTTCCTTCCTGTCTTTCTTTCTTTCTCTCTCTCTCTTTCTTTCTTTCTTTCTTTCTTTCTTTCTTTCTTTCTTTCTTTCTTTCTTTCTTCTTTTCTTTTTTGGAGACAGGGTCTCACTGTGTAGCCCTGGATAGAACTTATTGTGCTGACAAGATTGGCAATTCTCCTGAGTCAAACTCCCAAGGTCTGGGGTTTACAGATCATACCTTTCTGATATTTTTCGCAATAAATCAGTTATGGTGCATTATTAGGTAAGCCTGATTTCACTGGTAGAAGTCATAATCAGAATAACTTTAATAGCATTTCCTAGGTAAAAAATCAGACATTACTTTAAGGACTTCACATATTTTAATCCTTGTAACCTTTGCAATAATCCAAGATATAATTGCTGTCAGAAAAATTCCCCACTTCCATTGTTATCGTGTTATAGTCATTGTTATAGGCAGTGGTGACTCTAAGACTTCTTGGAAAGATGCCTTTGTCTATTTCAGCCACTGGGATGCTGTGCTATTTCAATGGTCTCTGCCTTGGTTTCTTATTCAATTAATTAATGTATTTTTCAATCTATATTTTAATGGAATTTTTGTGCATTTCATACAATATATCTTAATCACTGACATTCCTCCCCGTAAACTGCTCACAGATTTCATGCAGTCTGTCATATATGTTAAGCCTACCTTAGATCTTGAAAACATAGAATAAAGGACTGAACTCTCTGTGGCCCCATTCAGCTAGTGACGATCAATGCTCCTCTCTTGGAGTAGGTGAGTTATCCGCTACATTTGGAGGTGGTTAGCCTCCAATGGATGGCAACTTCAACTCGCAGCCAGGAAATTCAGCTGCAGAACAGGGAAGAAGGAAATGGTATTGCCACTCAGCCTGCACACAGCGAGGACAGGGATGGGCTTAATTTGCTATTTAGCCTCTCAAGCCACCTGGTAGTTGGCCAGATTGCCATAAGATGATGCTTTCTACAGCTTGAGATGGGGCTGGAAAGAATGTGCAGCTCTCTGAGTTGCAGATTCCAGTTTCCAGTGGATAATGTTGACTCTGGGACCGAAGTCCATATTTGCTTGTTTTTATTCTCACTATGCAGCCCTGGCCAGTGTGGAACTCGCTAGGTAGACCAGGCTAGCCTTGAACTCACAGAGATCTGCTTGCCTCTACCTCTTGAGTGCTGGGTCTAAGTGCATGTGCTATATTATTCCTGGCCCCTTATTTATTTTCTAATACAGCAAAAGTCTAGGAGAAAAAGATTTGATCCTATCATACTCTTCTTCAAAAATAAAATTTAAGGAAATGATAGCATTTTAATAGACACTAATATTTTAAAAAATTATTTTTAGTGCAATTATGTGTGGTGTGCATGTGTGTTTGTATGTTCACGTGTGTGTGTGCATGTGGGGGCCTGTATGCATGTGTGTGTGCTCATGTGTGGAGGCCAGAGGTTGATAATCTGATAATCAGGTGGCTTCCACAATTGTTCTGTGCTTTCTTTATTGAGGCAGTCTCTTGCTGAATCCAGAGCTGCTGATTTGACTAGTGTTTGCCCCTCGGATTCCCTGTCCCTTTTGGGCTGGGTTAGCAGGCAGGCCACTGTTGCCACCCAGCTTTTATGTGGGTTCTGGGAATCTGAACTCTAGTTCTCATTCATAGACAGTCAACACTGAGTTCACAGAGCCTCCCAAAGGATGTGCTATTGTGGCTGAGTAGATAGTCTTTTCGAGAAGACAGTTAATCCAGGCTGCCCCATCGTTCACCCCTTGGCAAACTCTGGCTGCAGAGAACCAGATGATGTCTTAATGACATGAGTCTTAGTACTTCCACAGTGTCTGACAGACACTAAGGGGTCTTTCCTTCTCCATCTGCAACTGGCTCAAATAGAAGCCTGGTGGTTCCCAGAAACTTATATTATGGTGCTAATTCCCATGTCTGACTTCCAGCTTCAGGCTAGTTACTGACAACTCAAATGAAGAATGATTGACCTGGAATCCCAGGACAGGTTCAAACATAAAACATGATGTCACTGGTAGTACAGGTACAGGGGAAGAGGTCAGCCTTCTAACTGCAGGCCAGAGAATAATGGGAGAGTTCAAGTAGCTGATCTTAGTTACTGTTAGGGAAAAGTGGTAGGTAAGTGATAGGGCCCAGGCTTTCAAACACAAGGGCCTCCAGGATGGGCAGCCATTGATGCACTACGTTCCTGAGTAGGCCATGTTCCTGGAAGGATATGCCTGTTCACAAGCTTTGCCTCTACTTTCCTGGATTCCCCCCACTTCTCCTAGGAGGGAGCACCAAGCTAGAGAAGCATACAGTGAGCACTCTGGGAGAAATAATAACCGTTGTAAGTCAAAGCAGAGAGGCAAACGCGACTCCAGTAGGTTTGAGTTTCCGGTGAGGTGCTGGCTACATTTTTCCGTCCTTCTTTATGGGCCTCTGAGGAGCTGTGAAAAGCAGCTGGTCTCCAGAGACCAATATTCTGAAGCAAGTGAGCTAGGAAAAATTCTACTTTAATATGACTTGAAATGAATTCACGATGGCACCAGAAATATACTTTCCTGTAACAGAAGTGCACCAGTGAAGCCCATAGTAGAGGCGGCCCAAAGCATCTCCAGCGGGTGCTTGAATAACATCTCCTAGCCCCCGCACAACTCCAGAGCACATTTGGACACTGAATCCTAGTGGCACAGAAATCCACATGCTTGGCAAACCTGGAGTGTGTGTGTGTGTGTGTGTGTGTGTGTGTGTGTGTGTGTACTGAAGCTATAGCTCATGGCTTTGCAAGGACACTTGTATCTGGGGCTGCCACTCTCTTAAAAACAAGGAGCAGCTGGGGCTGGGGAGATGGTGCAGTGAATAAAGTGCTTGTCACACAAACTTGAGGACCTGAGTTCAAATCCCTAGAACCCATAGAAAGTCAGACACAGGTAAGATAATTCTAGCACTCCTATGGGGAAATAGGAGATGGAAAGAGGAAAATCTCCCAGAGCTCAGAGGCCAGCTAGAACTGCATATGCAACGAGAAGCAAACAAGCAAGCAGACACCAGAAACAAGAGACCCATTTCCAAACACGGGGAAAAGTGAGGACACTCAGGGTTGTCCTCTGACTGCCACACATGTAGCGTGCCCTGTGCACACCTTCATGAACACTGACAGAGAGAGAGAGAGGGAGAGAGAGAGAGAGAGAGAGAGAGAGAAATTGTTGACAGAAAAGCACAACTCTCATCTCAACAGCAATAAGAGAGTTTATTCTGGAGCCAAATTTGAGTGAGCATGGCCCGGGAGCATAGATCAGGTTACCCAGAATTCCGTGCGCCAATATGGAAGCAGTTCCATGGTGTCTTTATACTAACAGAACAAAGAAAATTCATAAATCAAGACATTTCAAATATATTGGTGGAAACATTAAGTAGGCGGATTCCATTCAGCTATGGAATCAAAGGCTATCTGATGATACTCAGTCTTCGCTGGTGGGAGCTACAGCTTTGAGCAAATACGTTCCAAAAGGTTTTTATCTGTTAGTCACAGGATGTTAAGTCAGAAACAGAGGTGGGCAAGGAGTGCCTATTTTAGGGGGCTAAAGATGGCCCAACATGAATTGTAATTAACCTTTGGGCCTGCAACATGCCAAACTCTCTACAGTCACTGGAGTTCTAATCAGTTAATCAGCCTTTGCAGAGGTTCAGTTTCAACATACAAATTTTCTGGGAACTTTTGTTCACAAAACAAAACAGGAAATGATAAATCTGGGCTCCTTATTCTGGCAAGAAGAATCACAGCTGAGACCCCAGCAGAGGGCATCTCCACATGAGTTCCCTTGGCATAAGGGCATCCTTGGGAGGCAATCTATGCAGGGACCAGAGAAGGGGCAGTTAGGGATGGGACACTGGCAAAATATACACCAGCTGAAATGTCGGAGAACGCCCCTCAGCTCGCCCCACACTTTGAACGTCTTGAATTGGATTTGGTGATCACTTGCTTGCTTTTTCACCCTCCTGCTGCGTCTTTGTGGCAGACAGTGTTATCTATCCGTCTGCTACTGACACCTTTCTCTTTCTTTTGTTCAAGGAACCATGATGTGTTCCTCCTCTGAGAGGCTGAGTCTTTGAGTGAGGAGAAGGCTGGACCTTTGCCACACAGGGCAGGTCTGCTTGTCTAAGCTAATCATAGTGGCTGTTGTCCTTCCTCTGGGATGAACCTGCCAGTTGACTAGGGTCTGGAGCTGGGTGGTTTAGGGATCAGCAATACTTGCATTTAAGACAGGATGGAATCTGTTCATGTTGCTTTTCTGGGTCACTGCTAGGGAAAAGTGATAGGTAAGGGCACAGGCTTTCAAATTCAGTGGCCATTCAGCATCTCTGTGGAGGCCTCCAGGATGGGCCACACTGATGCAGACAGTAAAAGGAAGACGTGTGAGATCAGAAAGGCAAGTTAGAATCAGCACACATCTGCTTTGAACGATGGACTGAGAAGTTTAGACTTTTTCAGTGTCATTGTTTGGGCTTAGCTGATAATTTGGAGGGGATCTCAGTGGGTGTCCTGGTTAGCAGGACCTGTCAATTTGATACAGCCTAGAATCGTCTGGGAAGAGTCTCAGTTGGGTAATCATCTCTATTAAGTTGATCTGTGGGCATGCCTGTAAATGATTGTCTTAATTGTTAATTGATCTAGGATGGCCAGGCTCACTGTTGGAGCACACCATTCCCTTGACAGGTGGTCTTGGGCTGTATAAGGAAGCTAGGTAAACTTGAGCCTGCAAGGGAGGCAGCGTGTGTGAGCCAGCAAGCACTGTCCCCAGTGGTTTCTGCCTCCAGGTTCCTATTATTTTCTTTTGCTTAGGGATTTTTTTAGGGTCTGCCAGTAGCTCCAGCTGACCTGAAACTCACTATGTAGACCAGGCTGGCCTCAAATTCACAGAGACCCGCCTGCCTTCTGCTTCTCGAGTGCTGGGACTAAAGGCATGTGCCACCATGCCTGGCTTACCTCCAGGTTCCTGCCTGGAGTTACTGCCCTGTCTTTCTCTAATGATGAATTGTGACTTGGAAGCAGAAGCCAAATAAACCCTTCTTTCCCCGAAGTTGCTATGATCAGAGTGTTTTTATCACAGCAACTGAAAGGAAACTAGAGCAGTATGTAAAAGGAAGAAGTAGGAGAAATGGAAGATGAGAGAGAAGAATCAATTATTTACTGCCAACGGCATCCATCCCTCGACCCTGCCATATCCCTGGAAACTGAGGAAGAAGGAGGCTTTAGTCTACTTATACTCTTGGGGCTGGAGAGATGGCTCAGTGGTTAAGAGAGGTGGTGCAGAGAGGACTCAGATTTGGTTCCCAGTAAACACATGGCAATTAACTCTCCTTAACTCAGTTCCAGGAGATCTGATGTCCTTTTCTGTTCTTTGTGGGTATTGTACAACATAGGTGCACTTACATACATGCAGTCAAAACAGTCATGCACATAAGAAATCATACATGCATACACACATACATACATGTATACATAAATAAATAAAATATTTCTGCTGTGGAAGGAGACAGCAAGCCAGCACTGATGGAGATTTTCCTCAGAGGTGCTAACTTTTCCCACCTTCTATGTTATGTCTTTTGTAGACAAATTCCCTTGATGCTGGAGAAAGCCTTAAGAAATGGGATAGACAAGGAAGACAGGCATCTACATGTGATTTCCAATCACTTGTTACCAAGCATTTTTTGAGAGTCTGCCATGTCTCAGGAACCATACCAGACACTGGACTAGGGTCTAGTTACAAAAGCTAATGCGAAATGGAGGAGGCATTTCAGTACGGAAGCTCATGGCAGGTCACTTGAAGGAGAGTGCTAAGCACTTCTTGAATGATAAGACATTTGAGTGGAATCTGGTTGGGAGAAGTGCTGGAAGACAACAATCTTTTGTTCTAGAAGGCAGCCCTAATGTATATAAAAACAATAGTTTTTGTATATGTAAAGGGCTTACTAAATGTGTAATTGATGCAGGGCACTGAATTTCATAAAATTTTAAATTCAAAACCACCTGTCTTGGTTTCATTTCCTGTTGCTGTGATAGGATAAAATACTTTGACAAAAGCAACTCTGGGAAGAAAGGGCCTATAAAAAGAGGTGTAAATGATCACAGCTTCTTGATTTTCTGAGCAAAGACTTAGAGGACATGTAAGTCTTCAGATAAGGACAGGTGAGGCACAGATCATGCTGGTTGCAATCTCTCATGTGCAGGTTTGTAATATAGTCCACAGACGGTGATAAGCCGTGAACAGGCTCCATATAGGGGATGGTCACAATCAGGCATGTTCTACGAATAGGAGGAGCAAAGGATGGATTCTGGATGGTTTCATGTAGTTGCCTAAAGCAGCAATTTTTAATGTGTGTTAGGAAATTTGGAGGTTCTGGAGATCTCCTGCGAGGTCAAAACTATTTTCAAAGTTGTTTTATTGAGGTATACTGCAGTTTTTCAGAGGCTAAATGATATGTGATGACATCATCATCTCTCTGGTGGCTGCTTGTTTTAGTCTTTTCTGTTGTTATAATAGAATGCCTGAGGCTAAGTAATTTATAAATAAAAAGGTTTACTTTATTCTGGAAGACGGGAAATCTAATACTGAGCAGCTGCATCTAGTAGGAGCCTTCTGCAGCTTCAATTATGAAAGAAGGTAGAGAGCAAGCATCTATCCATCCATGAGGGCTCTGCCCCATGACAAAACAATTCCCATGAGACCCTACCTCCCAGGGTGCCGAATGGGGAATGAGCTTCAACATGACTTTGGGTAGAGACAAACCATTAAAATGCTGGTAAAATGTACCTATTTATTAATGTGTGTTAAGCATTGCCTTTCTAACTTCTAGGTACTTTCTAAAGTAGTCTGTATCTGATATGGTAATTATCAATTGGTAGAGCACTCAAAAGTCCCTTGTGGTTCTCAACACTTATCAAGAGGGTATAAAGTTTTGAAGATCAATACATTTGAGAACTGCAGCTTATGGACATTTACTGGTTTGATAAGGGAAAGCGGCCACTTGAGGACCATGGTGGAAAAGCTAGAGTCATCACCTTCCCTTTACTACAAAGATTCCCGAAGACAAACAACCTGTAAACAGATCTCTTTTATTTTGACTCAGTGTTGTGGAGGTTCTGGTCCATGACTGACTGGGCCTGAGCAAGTCAGTGAGGTACAGTAGAAGCATCTGCAAAGGGCCGAAGTTTTTACTTCATGATCAGGGAGCAGAAAGTAAGACGGAAATCAGGGTCTCTTACGAACCCCTTCAAGGACCTAAAGACCTCCCACTAGGCTCCATCCAGAGAAATTACCACCTCACCCCCCCCCCCCGCCACAACACGACCATGTTGGAGACCAAGCCTTCTGGAAAACTATAGCATATTCCAATTATCTGATTGCTGGACTGAATAAATAGAAGGGCAGATGGAGAGACTGAGAACTCTTGAAGAAAGCCAGTGTGGTTGTTTGAACAAGAATGTTCAATTGTCTGTTCTTGCAAAGGACCCAGGTTTGGTTCCTAGTATCCTCATGGTGGCTAACAACCAGCTGTAACCAGTTCCAGGGAATCTGACACTCTCTTCTGAATTTGTTGGCATTGCCTGTCATCAGTGTGCTTACACACATGCAGGCAATACACTCATACACATAAAATAAAAATAATATATAAAATATTAAAAAAGAATGCTCCTCATAGAGTTCTAAGTGTCTGAATACTTGATGAGCTGGTAGCACTGCCTGGGGAGGTTTGGAGGTGCAGGCTTGCTGGGGGAAGCATGTCGCTGGGGACGGGGGCGGGCTTTAAGAGCTCTTAGCCCCATTCCAGCTTCATTCTCTTTGCTTCCTGTGTCTACTTGAAGATGGAAGCGATCAGCTTCTGCATCAGCTATCTCCTGCCATTCCTCCCTCCACCATGATGAACTTGAGTCCCTCTGGAACTGTAAGCCCAATAAGCTCTTCCTCCTATAAGTTACCTTGGTCATGGTGTTTATTCACAGCAACAGAGAAGTAACTAATACATCTACTTTTTGAGTGCTAGTTTCAGATCGGGAGACAGTGGACCCACTAGTCAGGAGAATAGGAAGAAGGCAAGGCATTGTACTTGCCGATTCTTGCCCACCTTTGGCCTGGCCACAGACTCCCTGTGATGCATCTGCATGGTTACAGATTCCATTTCCAGGAGATCAGCCAAAGGCCTCCTCCCCTCCCTCTGCCTTGTGTTTGATCTCTGTGGGAATCCTTTTGGGCAAGGATAGATGCTGACTCTACTTTTCTGGGCTAAGCTTATTTCATCTCAGTAGCCATGGGGCATCAGGATAGAGTCCCTCCCCCAATCCCACAACCATATAAGTCCATGACCACATCTTCACAATGGCAAAGAATGCACATATTTCTTCAGAAATGTAGTAAATGTTAAAAGCTTGTTTTATGAGGGAATCCTTAGTGGTAATCTGATTCCCACGTAATAAATTACTAATAAGTACTCTTTTTCAGTAATCTGAAAACTGATGTTTGCTCTCAACAAGTGAGTCACTAGTAGAAAAAAAGTGACCCCTTCACATTTGGGAATGCTGATAAATTCTGAGTTTAAATCCAACAGGCCTTGATGAAATGCATTTGGTGGGGTCACTTTGCTGGTCTTCACAGAGCACTGATCTCAGCAGACTAGGAATGACGCAGACAGTTGTTCTCTGGGAACATGGTGAGGTCAGGCTATCTCTTGTAACCCAGATTTGCTCGGAGTCCCCACCAAGCCTGTGCATCCAAGTCAGCCATCTTGAAGCCCTGACCACTAACCCCTTCTGCCAGCTGCCTTTTAGAACTGACCACAGTCTTATGCTTTCACATGCAGGGACTTGCTACTTACTAGTAGCCAACAGATGATGAATTAACAGTCTAATGTGGCCTTCTTTAGATTACATTCAATAGAACACATTAGCTCTGAGAATGAGGGGGAAATGTATGTCATGGTAAAATAACTGCTCAAAACTTTCTTTGTAGTATCAGAATCACACCAACATTTAAAAAGCTCTGAAACGTCCTCTAATAAAGACTGCATTTAAATTGAACTAATACGATGTATATACTTCTATTTTCTAAAAGTACACACTTTCCAAGATTCCCTAGGAGTTGGGAGCAGACAAAAGACCCAGTTGAGATCAGCTGATAAGACTTGGAAGAGGATGTCAGCACCTGGAGGGAGGGACAGATGTCTTGATAAGCACAGCACCACAGCTGTCTGGTTCTCTCAGGGTGGCTGAGAGGGAGGGCTGTGTCCACTCATAAGTGCCATGCTTGCTGAGGGGCAGGTTGTGGGAGCAGCAGAGGAGTCTCTTCTGAAGATGTGCCGCCCGCCGGTGCTGGCAGTGTCTTCTGCCTGTCCTTAGTTCTGGCTGCGCGGCATCTGGCTGTGTACCTCATAAGTCTGACTTCCAGAGGAATAGTAACCATCAGTATTATCACTACTACTACTATCATTATTCCCTTGCTACTTGAGTTAGATAGACTGAGTCCAGGTCATAACTGACCCTTGACTGATCTAGTCATGGGAGTTATTTAATACTCAGGGACAGCTCATAAAACATGGGATATGAATTTGAAATACTATTCTTCAAAAATAGGCTGTGCAGAAAGCTCAGCTGGTAAAGAGCCTCATGTGCAGCACAGAACCTGTCACATAAGCATGAAGATCCCCAGCATCCATATAAAAAGCGGTGCATGTCTGTAACCCCAGCACTGGGGGAGAGACGGGGCAGAGACAGCTGCCTGAAGCTCACTGGCAAACCAGGATAGCTGAATCAATGGGCTTCAGGATCCGTAAGAGACCTAACCTCAAAAAGTCAGGTGGAGAACAGGTGAGGAAAACACCCGATGTCAGCCTCTGGCCTCCACATGGACCTTCATGCACACACACACACATCTACATGAACACCTACATGCAACACACACACACACACACACACACACACACACACACACACACATGAGGATTTGGGAGACTTCAGGTCTTAATTCAATGGAATACAGGCTCTGAGGCTCAGAATTTCAGGCAATGCCAGTGAGGAGGATGTGAGACCTTGAACAGTCATACACCATCGTTACTTAGCATCTCTGCACTAGAAGCCCTTGAGATGCTTTCTAGGTCTACAGTTCCAGCTAGAATAAACATCTGTTCTTTATCTCACACCCTGCTAGGGCTTCATGAGAAAATAACAATGAGAAAATGGTTTGATTGCCCATTGGGACCAACAAGAGGCTAGAGATTTATAAAGGAAATCACCAGGGAATACACAGGATGGAAAATTAAGTGCCACATTTTAGGGTTTAATATATCTAACTTATTAAACACATAAATCAAAAGCAGCTCTTCCCATTATCTAAGATTTCTTCCTCGAAGTTAGTGGCTTAAATTGAGTCCATGGACATGTTTTATTTTGCCCACACAAGATTTTGTTTAAATTGACAACAGTTGTAAAAGTGGGCCATTTTTAACTTAAAATTTAAGAGCTAGGACTAGGGGCGGAGGTAATTAGTCTCTTTCCTGATCTACTGTTTTCTGTTTTTAATTCCTAAAGTTATTCTTCACCAAGAACAGTGGCTATCTGGTTAGCTTTTTCTGATTCTTAAAATTTGCAAAATATAGTTGTGTCCTTGAAAGAAGCTCTTCAGATTAATAAGCAAACCCATGCAATGTTTTCTTCCACTTGATGGGTGGTCGTGGCAGCAGTAGGTGACAGTCTGAGGAGATGAAGAATCTGGCTTTGTCACTGATTTTTCTGGAAGTGACGGATCCAGCTGGCAAAAGGCAGGTTTGTAGACAGAACACAAGTCCTCTGGTGCCCACTGCATCTCCCACGTGCTCTACCATGCTGCCTCTAAAGAGAGAAAATGCCTGTTTTGTGTATTGTTGTTATTAACAGGCCCAGGCTGGCTTCAAAATCATGATGCTCTAATCTTAGTCTCCAGTTGTGGGGATATAGATGTGCACTCCCACACCAGGTGAGACACCCTTTTAACACACAGAAGGAAAAGAGTAGAAGGTAAAAGCAGGTCTGTGAAAGCTGAAGGCTGTGCAGTCACATCTCTCTCCCCATCTAAAATGTTCCTCATCTCATTGCTTCTCTAAGTCAGCCTTCATCAACTTCTAATCACGTTAAGCTATGAGAGAAAGACATTAGCTTAATTAAAGAGTAGATGATAGAAGAGTAGGAAAGGTTTCCTACAGGAAGAACTGCTTGCTTGACCACAATCTGATCCAACCCATTAGTCCAATGACAGCAGTCATGCTTTCAGTTGTCAGAAAAGTAAAGCAGGTCAGTGCTAAGTCTACAGGGTGCTGTGCTGACTGTGGAATGCGCTGAAGCATTCATCCCATCCCACAGGGGAAGCCTCCACTGAATCTCTGCTTACCATTGCTATACAAGGGGGCCACCCAGGGCTGCCCAAGATCCACAGATCTCAAGAGAGGATAGAAATTTAGATTTTTTTCATGTGAAATATTTGCATGGAAAGCAGGATCTAGAAGCCACCAATTCGTAGTCTCTGTTTAAAACTCTCACTTGATAAAGCTCCTTATGAGAAAATGAGTGATAGGGATTCTATGTTTTACAATGTGGTAAAAAAAGAGAGCAAGAATTTCCATTTAACAACACATGCAGTCATTGTAGGTAAGAAGTTAAAAATACTGTCTTCAATTTATAACTAAGCTCTCCAAAGAGTGTAGAGAAAAGGCCCTGCACAGTGGCTCCCAAGCTGCTGGAATGCCTGCCCTGCATTTGAGGGGGAAAGTCTTTCTTTTCTTGGTAACCAAGGTACTTAGGTTTAATGACTGTTAAGAAATAAGAGCTCAGATCTTGAACCCACAGAGGCTTAAGACCCCTAAGACTCTTATTAAAAGGAATAACTATTTTTTAAAAATCTGTCCACTGACATAGGATATGTCAAGGGATTGGCTATTTTAGCAGATACTCTGATTGGGAGTTCCTAAGATATAGGAACTGTTAGAGTTTCTTTTGTGTTGCAATGATAAAACCGTCTGACCTAAAGCAACTTACAGGAGGAAAGGATTTATTTGGCTAACACTCCCATAGTCCATCATTGAGGGAAGTCACGGCAGGAACTCAAGCAGGAACTTGAAGCACAAACCATGAAGGAATGCTGCTTGCTGGCTCACTCGCAGGCTCATGCTTAGATAGCTTTCTTCTACAGCCCAGGATGACTTGCTGCCAGGAAATGTGCTGCCCACAGAGGGCTATAGGCCTGCTTATATCAGTTAAGACATTCAAGATAATCCCTCACAAACGTCCTCAGACTAGTCTGATAAAGAAAATTTCTCAAACAAGTCTTTCTTCTCAGATGACTCTAGACTTGTCAAATTAACACTTAAAGCTAACTAGGACAGGAACTTTGAAGCTAAGAAATTTACAAAGTGTACTCAGGCAGTGATGACAGGGCGATCTGGCAATTTAATGTAAACCTTCTCTGAAGGGTTGTGCCCTTCACCGAGGACCAAAGATCACCAACCTCCCAAAAACTTAACTGTGGATAAAATCAAAATCCAAACTTGAGTCCAAGACTCAAGCTCACAGTTTCACAAACCAGCATGTAAAAGTTGACCCTCGAGTAGGCTTATGGGTAAAGACAGAATTTCTAGAAATAAAAAGTGCAGTCATTGAGATGAAAACATCAACTGACAGATTAAATAGTCACAGAAACAACTCTAGAGAGAGATTTACTTCCTGGAAAGAGATATGGGATGGAATTATCCAGAACATTCCTAACAGAAAAGAGATGGAAATTAAGAAAAGAGTGATAGCAGAGTAGAGTGCTTGGACATTAACTATTATGAGCTTTGGGAACAAAAAAAGAAAAGGAAGCTGAGCAAAAGCGAGCAGCAGTTGATGTGGATTTGACCCTTCCATGTTTCCATCAGTCTGCCGTCCACAGCTGTGAAGCACAAATTGGCAATCTTGTGGAAATACAAATCAGAAGATCACATTTGGGCCTGTCAAGGAGACCTAAAATTGAGAGGAATTCTCATAGGAAAGACCAAAAAAATATGTGTAGAATGCTTCATAAATCATTACCTGATTTGCATGGATAAATCTCCACGAATCCTGTCTCTGTCCATTTTCTGTTGTGATAACAGAATACCAGAAGCCAGAAAAATTAATAAAGAGGTTTATTTTGGTTCCCAGTTCTCTAGGTTAGGAAGTCCAAGATAATGGCACCAACATCTGTGTGGCTCCTAGTGAGGGCTTTGTACTGTTCTGTGATGGTGGAAAACCAGGAGTATGTAGCCATATGTGAAGATAGAGGTACCATGAGAGCCAACCATTCCCACGAGTAAAGCTGTAATCTGCTTATGAGGGCTCCAGCTGTGGCTGAACTCTAATTCCTCCCACACTACTGTTACACACATCAGACTTCAATGTGTATTTTGCTGGGGACAAACCCACAGCAAAGTTCAAGGAGAAAATGACTGTAAGAATCTGGGTTTATTGAGAAGAGAGTTTACTAGAGAGCCATGTACAGACATACAGAGATTACAATTCAAGTCGTGTCAAATCAGTCTTTAAAAATGCCCTCCTTTTTAAATTAAAACACCTAAGCTGTACCTTAGGGCCCACGTACAAGGTACTCATCCTCCAGTAGCTGTGAGAAGGAAATAACCTCCTTAAAGAGCCTAGAATCAGGACTTCATAAAGTAGAGTCACTTCAGTGATTCACCTGCCTTATGAAAGTCAGGGCTGGAGAGAGGGCTCAGCAGTTAAGAGCACTGCTACTCTTCCAGAGGACCTGGGTTTGGTTTCTAGCACCTATATGGTAACTAACAACCATCCATAGCTTCAGGGGATCTTATGCCTTTGTCTGGTCTCCATGGCTCTTGCACTCACTTGGTGTATCTGCATACATGCAAGTAAAACATTCATACACATAAGATAAAAAAAAGAAGATGAAAAGAAAATTGGTCACACAGTCAAGAGAATCATCAGTTGTAGAAACAGATCCACAGACTACTGTTTCAACTACAGTTGAAACTGACAAGGATTTTAAAATAATTATGGAAAATATCTTAATGAACATATAGAAAAGTATGAGTATACTTGGAGGAAATGTAGAGAATTGAGAAATAATATAGAAATTGAAAAAGGAATCAAATTAGAACACTATTAGTGAGCTTGGTGTGATGCCTTTAATCCCACCACTCAGGAGGCAGAGACAGGCAGATCTCTGTAAGTTCATGACCACCCTTGTCTATATAGTGAATTCCAGGTCAGCTGGGGCTATCGGGAGACCCCATCTCAAAAAATTTCTAATATTAAACAAAAGAAACAAACATTTTCCTGAGGTTTGCAGTGTTTAAAGATGACCAAAAAGGAGCAGAGACCACAAAGAACAGAAGGTAGAAACGATTAAACTGAAGGTCAGAAGGGAAGAAAGTTTTAAGAATGAAGAGAACCTCATTGAGTTTTAGAATTTTCTCAAGAAATTTATCACACATAGAAGATGGAGCGGAGGGAGGAAGGGGACAGGAAAGTGAGCAAGTGCTGACTGAATTCCTCTAAATCTGGTCCAAGGCAGCCACATACATGTCCTAGAAGCTTGGACAGAAGATCTGCACCTCCAGGTATGCCTAAAGCTCATCTTGACCTCATAGCAGTCAATCTGCCAAAAACCCAATGTGAATAATGTCAGAAGAAAAAGGAGACATAGCTTGTGAGGTGGGAACACGAACAACAATGCTGACTTCCAAGGAAAAAAGTGGGGCTTAGAATACACAGAACAAAAGCCTTAAAGACAACAAGAAAACATCCCAAGTTGAAATTTTATCTATTGATAAGCATGTATGTAGAGGCATGTAGAGAACACAGATGAAATAATGAATTTTTAGATGAGCAAAAGTGAAGAGAATTTGTTGTCAGCTGACCCACACTACGAGATATTCTCACAGAGGTTCAGGTGAGAGAAAAATCAACACCAGATGGAAATCCAGAGCTGTCAGAAGAAAGGATAAACATCAAATGGTAAATATTGGAGAGAATATAAAAAAACACATGGACATGGTCAAAATTAACACCTGTCCGACAAAACATGTCAGTAGGGAAATAAAAGTAAGTCATACAATGTAGAAAGTCTTTGCCTCCTGGGACCCACCACCACCACTCACCCCACCACTCACCCCACCACTCACCCCCACCACTCACCCCACCACTCACCCCACCACTCACCCCACCACTCACCCCACCACTCACCCCCACCACTCACCCCAATGTCCTCACCCCACCACTCACCCCCACCACCTCACCCCACCACTCACCCCCCCCCCCTCACCCCAATGTCCTCACCCCACCACTCACCCCACCACTCACCCCACCACTCACCCCCACCACCTCACCCCAATGTCCTCACCCCCACTATGCTTCCGCCTACCACGCTACCCCCGTCATTATGCATGGATGGTCTGGGGCTGGACCCAAGAAAACAGACAAAAAGACAATGAGGCTTCACTGTCTGGGCTTCCTTTCTCATTGTCTGACCAAGGGCTACAAGGTATCAATCTCCTGGGCCTCTCTGTACATGGCCTATCTCCCACTGCCAGGTTTCAGGAGCCATTGCATGTAGGCATACTGGAGGAAAGTGGGAAACTTACCAGTCATTCAGTGGTTCTTGGAATTCTAGTCTATGCTTTTTCTTCGTCAATCTACCTGTTAGTCAATGTCCTTAAGTATCTAATACAGTAAGATCTAAGTCCTCCAACAGCTATCTTGGTCTAGGTAAGAGGCAGGTCCTCCGACAGCTGGTCTAGATATCTCCATCGAGAAGGGACACAGCAAGCTGTGCTCATTTCCAATGTACAGAATTGCACTCTCTGAATTCCATTTCCTGCACGTTAAGCTTGAGGGGTGGATGGCATCTCCAGGTGATGTGCACCTCTGAAGCCTTGATGTGAACCAGGGATGAGAAATAAACATTTGAGTTGTCAGTGTTGTTTCTATTCGCAAGCCTAGAGGAGAGCCATCAGTGAGATTCTACAGAACAGGAGAGATGGACTGAGAAAGTCCCAAGATCATCAGCATCTAAGCCGTGGGCAAGGAAGAGAAGCCAGGGAAGATCAGACAGGCAGGAGAAAGTGCTTCTCCATCCCAGTTGTCCTCTGAATCGCATCCCCTAGTGTTGCTCAGTGTGTTTGCCAGTGTTTGTCTCTGCACCATTTGTAGCAGCATCCTGGAGGCAGGAGAATCTTAAAGATGTAGATTATTACACCATATTTCAAATTTACTTAGAGACTTTATGCCACCACCCGAGTTTTAAACCAGCATTCCCTGATGTTACATTAATCTTCACTGTCACCTTCATGGAAGTTAAAATCACTAGGACACACTTCTGGGCTGTCTGGGAGGGTGTTTCCAGAGAGGTTTTACTGAAGGAGACAGACTCACCCTGACGTGGGCAGCAGCAGCCTGTGAGCTCTGGTGCTAGACTAGATAAAAAAGAAAAGGAGTGAGTGGAGCAGCATTTATCCCTCTCCAATCCCTGACTGTGGGTGCACTGTGACCAGATGCCCCGGCCCTCCTTTCCCACCCTGAAGGACTGCATGCCTGTTCAAACTGTGAGCCAAATAAGCTTTGTCATGGATTCTATTACTGTGATAGAACACTGACCAAAACCAACTTGGGGAGGAAAGGGTTGATTTCAGCTTAGGAGTCCCAGGGAAATCAGGCGTGAACTCCAGGCAGGAGCCTTGGAGCAGCAACTGGAGCACAGACCCTGCTTACTGGCTTGCTTCTCTAGCTTGTACTCATCCTGCTTTCTTATACAACCAAGACCATCTGCACAGGGGTGGCAGCACCCACAATGGGCTGGGCCCTCCCACATCACTCAGCAATGGAGAAAATGCCTCACAGACGTGCGCACAGAACAATGGGGTAGAGGAAATTCTCCAATTAAGGTTCCCTCCCCCCAAGTGTGTCAAGTTGACAACTGATGCTACCCTTCCTTAAGCTGCTTCCTTCTTTAAATTATGTTTGTCAGGTATTTTGTCACAGCAACAAGAGAAGTAACTGATAGACTCGTGCTTTGCTTGAACAGCTGAAGAACCACTGTCCTAACCCTAGTGAGGATATAAGCTTAGTCTGTCACCAGAAGAGAGAGTGGGTGCCTACCAAGGAGGAAGGAGAAATGAGTGACAACAAAGGAGAGAGCCAGTCCCAACATCGGGGAAGTGATACTGGGGGAGGAAAAAGGGAAGGAGAAAGAGGAGAAGGAGGAGGAGGAAGGAGAGGAGGAGGAGGGGAGGAGGAGGGGGAGGAGGAAGGGGAGGAGGAGGGGGAGGAGGAGGAAAAGGGGGAGGACGAAGGGGAAAAGGAAGAGGAGGAGGAGAAGGAGAGGAGGAAGAGGAGGAGGAGGAGGGGGAGGAGGAGGAAGGGGAGGAGGGGGAGGGGGGAGGAACAGGAAGAGGAGGAGGAGAAGGAGAGGAGGAGGAGAGGAGGAGGAGGAAGGCCCTTTGTTTCTTCATTCCAGATCCAGAGTGGGCATACTTGGAGGAGCTAAGCCTTGGCCTCCTCTGGGCAGTTTCATGTTTGCTGCTTGTTAGGAGCCACTGTGAAGACACAGGGCTGCCTGGGGATGCTGAGCTGAGCTGGGAGAGGCAGCCCCTTCCACTGTACTGACCAGGACAGGAGAGCATGATGCCGACTGAGCAAAATTCTGGCTGACACTCTTCTTTAAACAGGGTCCAATGTCGAATCAGCCCTGCTGCTCTGGCAGGACTCAGTCAACACAGGTTAATTGGTGCACTGTATGCCAAATCCAGTAGTCATGTTTTATGCTGCACTGCTCTAGGCAAACAACATGTTTGGATGGGGCATGAAACTCGCCCAGATGCAAAGCTATACACATTTTTTTCCCCATTCCCACCCACTAGGCACTACATTTCAGAAATCTCTTGAAAAACCACATTATTTGGCATGGGAATTCAACACTGAAAGCACTTGGAGAATAAAGCACTTGCCCCCTTTTGAGTCTCCTCAGAATCGAGGCAAGGCAAGCTGCCTTGGAAGTCATTCTGTATCAACAGAGGTGGCCATGGCTCCTGGTCTCCATTTCGTCAGCTACCACGCTGTGTCCAACACATAGTAGGTCTTCAGGCCCACGTCAGGGCTACAGGACCTGTGTCTCACTAACTGGCGCCTTTGATTCTAACAGCAAATGGATGCACATTTCTCCTCAGTGTCTGACTACATTTTTCTTCCTTCAGATTTCTTTTGGTCTTCCTTTCTCTTATTTTCTTCCCTTCCATCTCTCTTTGTCCTTTCTGTCTCTTTCTCTTCTTTCCTGCAGTTAAATATTTATTACCAGAAAAGGACAAAGTTGGGAACTAGAGTGTGATGAAAGCCAGTTCCTTTCCAATCTCCCTCAGTCCTCCTCGTCTGCTTTATCCCTGCCCCCTCCCCAACTGCCTTCCGCCTCCTTCCTTCCTCTCAGTGTAGCCTTCAGGATTTTCTCTCCAAACTCCTCCAGGTGGAAACATCTCATTAACAGAAGAAATATGATGCTATTCAGATCAATGGGGGCGAAAGCTAACTCCCACTTATGATTCCCTCATATTTGGCGCTTTTTAGTTTTGAACAAAATGCTCCTCTGTACTGCACAATGCAACTTCATTTTATGGTGCAATGTGACATACTTAAAATATCTGAGTGTTCAGTATTCTTAAATTTTTTAAAATAGCATTTCTTTTTCTTTTTTTACATGTATTTGTTTATAACGTGTGTGCTTTTCTGTGTGCATGTGTGCCATATAGCTCATGTGTGGAGATCAGATGACTCCATGCAGGAAGTCCCCTCTCTTCTTCCACCATGCAGGTTTATCAGGCGTAGTGGCAAGTACTTAATATTTCACAGAAATACATTAATTTTATGATTTATCATATCTTCATTGGGTTTTGTTATTTATTCTATTTTTAGGCTGGGGCTTGGTATGTATGTAGTCCAGGTTGACTTCAAATCCCCTGCCAGACCACCTATGCATGGTTACTGATGGATCAACAGTGAACGAGCTGTGACTATGGGATTCCAGGCCTGTGTTTTAAGCATCAGTTAAAGACATTTTATTGATTTCAGCCCATTGTTATTTTGACTCATGGTGTTCTCTGCAGTTCACACGTTTCTGAATAATCTAGGCCCTTGGGCCATTTGGAGAGTTCTCTGGTGGATAGTTAACCACTCCTGGCAATGGAGGGGAGTCAGGGAAAACCAGACCAGCATATTTTCCTTCCTGAAAGCAGCTCTTGGGAAGGCTGGGCTTCTGCTACAGATGCATCACTTCTCAGGGAGTGAATAAGGAGGGGCGAGGGGAGCCAGCAGCGCTCAGTTCCTTCTCTCAACACCCATCTCTTGGGTGATCTCACTCAGTTCTCACAAAAGCCCCGGAAGGAGGAAGTATCTTCACATTGCTGGTGAAGGCTGGGGGCTCAGAGGGTCAGACAACTTGTTCAAGGTCACAGAGCTAGAAAGTGGACTCAGACTTAAGTTTGGCCAAGTCCACAGAACATATGCTTTCCCACGAACTCTTCGGTGTGAAGGAAGGAAGTCTTTTCCGTACAGACTGCCTTGCTGCTGCTGGTGTTTTCAGACTGAAATAACAGGCTTTGAAGAGGGTCCCGGAGGCCAGTGCTGCAGCTGAGTGCTAAGGCTGCTTTTGTCACTGTCCGTCCTCCTCTGCAAGCTCTGGCATCAACAGTGCTTCATCTTGATGTGTGCTTGGACATATAAAGTGCTCTGTGGAACCTAAACCCTCACGTCTCTGAGAGCCTTATTTCCGCAGTGCGTTCCATCACATCCCAAATTTGCACCCACAGAATCATAATATAATAAACTTTCCAAGAGAGCCCAGAGAAATCTTGGGGTTTGGACCACACTTCCAGCAGGTGAAGGAGCTCAGGCCCATAGCAACTATGTGATTTGCTGAAGCTGTGAGCAGTAGGAAATGCCAGTCAGACCACTCATTTGCTTTGTATTTCCTGAAAACTCTTCATTCTGATGACTACAGGCTTTATGATGGATGTGTAGCAGAAAGAGACAGGAGGGTGAGGAATAGATGGGCTCTTGTCTAAAAGCATCTGTTTGCAAGTGGGTAGAACTTCAAAACAATAAATTCCTAAAGAATTTCAGAATTGCTTGTGGCATAAAATTATTTCATGAGCCTCTGTGGAATAATTCAAGACATTCTCCACTGTAGATTATCATTCTCCATGATAATGTCTGAAAATAGGGGCAATGGGAAGCAGTGTCTGAGGTGGTATCCAAGCATCCTGCCCTCTTGTGCAAGCTCCTCCCATCAGTGTGAGCTCCACCCACTAACTCACTTTCCATAAATGGACACAAGTCATGAGTTGTGGTTTCGGAGATTAAGTTCTGAAAGATCATTGTAAGGCTTGGGTTCGGCTTTGTTTTGGACTGAGACCCAGCAGAAATGGACGAGAGTCTCCGGCATGGGTATTAACAGAACCATTTTATTAAGGGCATGAGGCTAGCCTCCAAACTCAGGAGTAGAGAAGCTAGCCCACTTGCTGCTTTTGGGTTTGGGTTTATAAAAGGGTGGGATAATTAACAACAACCAGGAAGCATATCTTGTCAGGAAGCTTCTCTTAGGGGTGTGAAGGAGCTGAAGTCAGTCCCTTTTCACAGATGCCTGTGAATTCTGAAGTTAAGCTGGAGTCACTAAGGTGTCTAAGGGTCCCCTGAATCCTTGGGGGTTTCTCTTCAGTCACATTTTATATTCATGACTCTTGTTGGAATTTTGTCTCCTCCTCCTTTTCTCTATTTGATGTCTCTTTCTGTTTCTGTTTCTATCTCTGTCTCCCTCCCTGTTTCTAGAGGAAGCCAACTATATTGACAGTCAACCCTCAAGAGGTGGTGGTATAACTTTTCCCGGGGAGGGATGAACAAATGTCTCTTCATTCCAGACAAAGCGCCAAACAGACTAAAGAAGCAGTCTCATTCAAGTCTGACTTGCTGAGTTACTTACAGGAACATGGGTGACCCAAAAGTAGATTTACCACAGACAAGCCCACTTCAGCTTGAGAGGTGACTCATGAGAATCCCAGGAGCTTCCTACACAATTTACAGGCTGCTCAGCTCACAGAATCTTCTCTCTCCAGAAATTATTAGCACTTTTATTATCTTGAATGGGGAAGGCTAGTCAATCTTGTAATTTTCTGAGCCATTTGAGTCTTGTAAGTTGCTCGAACTTCTCTCCTTCCTCCCATTAGTAAAGTTTCATGTCAGGGGAATGACTCCACATGTGGCAAGGCGTGATATCCTTGATCCAACTGTCCATGAGTGGTTGAGGCCTGACAAAAGCCAGGGACGTGGTCTTGGGACTGGACCTTCTCTAGTAAGTCTGCAGGTGGCTACATAGCCTCACTGAGGGCCTGGCTGCAGCCTCACAGAAGCCCTGGAGTCAGAGAACTCTGACAAATGATATTGGGATTTCTGACCTGTAGAAACCAAAATGTGATACTTGTTCATCATTTTAAACTGCTGACTTTGGGGCAATTTTTAATGCATCAATAGACAGGCAATAAGCACGAAATACTGGCAACAGAAATCTTGTCTAATTATTTTCTTGTTTTAATCAAAATTTATCACAGGCTTGAAGACCCATTTTGGAATCTTTTCCATTTTTCTTTAGCATTCTTATTAATAAGCTTCCAAATCACAGGATTTTTAAATGTTCTCTTTTCCCTTTAATTCATTGCTTACTTATAGTTATGGTTAAAAATTACTTTGGTAGTGAAGAAAAACGGGCTAACTTAAGTATACAATATTTCAGACTTGGGGTCAGAGAGATGGGCCAGCAGGTTAAGGTGCTTGAGGCCAAGCTTGACAATCTAAATTTAGTCCCGGGACACATATGGTGGAAGGAGAGAACTGACTCCCAAAAGTTGTCCTCTGACCTCCACATGCATGATATGGTAAGTGTACTCACACATACAACACACTAAATAAAGGAAAAAATAGATGTAAGAACATATTTCAGAGTCATTGCAATTAACTGGATGCAAGGACAAGGAGAGGGTCATTTTGGAGACAGGGAGAGCAGAGGTTTTAGGAGTCACTTCTTCCCTGTCTGAAAGAAAGCATTTGCCCTCTTCCCGAACGCCCCTTCCCAGCACTCAGTCAGCCTCGGAAGGTGCCCACGGAGCCCCACTGCCCCCACTGCAGACGTTACGTTATCTATTTGCAAAGTGCAGATAGACCACAAAACATAGGACCAATTTCCATTTTATAATCACATTTAGAGAAATGTTTTCATGTTTTTTCTTCCCACTCAGCCTTTGACCAGGCTGAGCCTGAGAGAGTTTTAGAGGCGAGAAGTTGCAGGCATTTACAAGGCCGGCAGAAAGCAGCCATAAGAAACAGCTGGCCCCAGGGTTTATAAGTCAAGTCTGTGGGATTTGACAGGTAGAGAAACCCTCAAACACCATGTAGCAGAAATGAAATGGTGTCAAAAAGCCTGAGTGGCAGATTAGGGAGGGAGAGAAGTGGCCAGGGAAGACAGATTAAATTCAAGAGTCCTGGGACCTAGGAGAGTGCACTGGAGCCTGGGGAGAGAAGCCCAGGGTTCCGCTGCTCCCACATTTCTGTTGCTAATTTCTTTTTCGAAATGTATGTTGGTTGATCTGTGAACTGAAACCGGCCACTACCTTAGGAAGCACCTGTGCTCAGCTAGTGCTGCCCAGTGGTTCACAAATCACATTCATCTTTCCTCTGATTTTCTCTCGCTCTCTCTCCCTCCCTCCCTCCCTCCCTCCCTCCCTCCCTCCCTCCCTCCCTCCCTCCCTCCCTCCCTCCAAAACTTCAGAAACATTCTCCCCCCTCACAGCCCCATCATTACCATTCCATGAGGAGAAACAAACCAGCTTTCATCAACAAGGTGGGAATGCGGACCCAAGGAAGAACTGACCCAGAGGGCAGCCCACAGCTCTTGTCAATCTCTCCCTCTGCAGCTGCGCTAAAACCACGGTTATCATTTTCTTAACATTCAAAGGCTCATTATTTCTAGGCATGGACTTTGAAAATTTTAATTTCCCCTCCAAGCCACTAGCCTAATGTCTCTCATCATCATCATCGAGAGAGAATGTGTCTATTTTTCAGAAGTGCAACTTGCCAACAAACTAAGGAGGCTTTTTAAACACAGAAGTGCTATTGGGATAACATGTGAAAGGAACAGTCAAGACCTCAGTCCTGGCCAGCTGTGGAACCTGTGACGGATTTCTGAAAAACCTACACAAAAGAAGGAAGAATACAGAAGGGGGAGGGGAGAGAGAGAAATTAAAAGATAGCAAGCATGAAAGACTGAACACATGTGCAATATGAGCGTTCTCTATGTTACTTAATAACACAGCTGTATACACAAAAATAATTCCCTTTGCTTCTTTCTATTGGAGTCTTATTAATTTCTTTTTAATGAAACACAAATGTTTGCTGCTTGATTTTGAGGAGCTCCGTCTAGTTAGTTTGTTAAGCACTAGCTGGCACGACTGTGCCCACCTAATACAAATGTCTGTAGGTCTTTCAAAGGCCCTGACAGGACATCTTTTGAGCATGCCAGTTGCCATGGTCACCAGTGTGCCCATTTGCAAGAAAAATTGGAAGCTGTGCTCATTACGTCAAAAACTACATTGAGGGATAAAGAGAGCACATTTGCTCCAGGAGCTGGCAATTGGCTGCTTGTTAGCCTTCCCGCCCACACACTTCCATCAAACAATGTCTCATTCAACTGCAGAAGTCAAAGTTTACAGCTCCCATCTTTCCAGCTGGAGTGGGTGTGTGTGTGTGTGAATGCAAAACCATCCCAAGTGGAACCACAGCTCAGCGCCAAGGCTGATCTGTTCTGGTGACTGTGTAAGGAACAATAAAGCAAGTCAGATGAGTGATGGAGTAAAGCCATGGCAACCTATGTTGTTGTTCTTCTTTCTAAAGATTCATTCATTTATTTTTATTTCTGTGTGTGAATGTTTGCTGCATGGGTTTTTTGTGCACTATGTGTGTGCAGGTGTCCTCAGAGGCCAGAAGAGGGCATCAGATCTCCAGAAATCTGAGTTACAGGCAGTTGTGAATTGGTGATTTGGGTGCTAAGAACAGAACCCTGATCCTCTGCAAGAGCAGCAAATGCTCTTAATCTCTGATCTATCTCTCAGCCTGGCAGCCTGTGTTCTATGCCTGTCTAGCATGAATGAAATGGCTGACCTGGGCTGTAGCACTCTGGGTTTCTTTAGCCACAGAAGTAAGGAACCCGAATCTTCCAAACCCTGTTATTCTAAATACTTTCTATTGATTTGTTCATGTCATGTGCTCAAACATGCATGTTCCCACACACATTCACACAGCCTGATACATGCACACACAGAGCTGTTTATCTTTTAAAAACATTTGTTGGTTTGAGAGTATAGTTGGAATACTCGACACTTTTACTATGATGTGTGCATCGATTCCCTACCCTTTTCTGTAATACAGTGACCCAACCTGCAAACAGGTTGTACAGCTACCTCAACTTGAGAATTAACCTGATAGAGCATGGACTTAACCTCTGTGGTTGCTTTTCTTCACAATGGCTATTATAACATGAAATAAAAATGCTATCATCTCCTTTTAATTATGTTAGTGAAACTTTATGTCTGTGGATAATTCTAGAGCTTATTTTCCACTGGTATGTTTCTGTTCATTATGTGTGTGTGTGTGCATATATATGTATACCTGAGTATCTGCTCAGTAGTGGATGCTTTCACATGCTCCCTTTTACTTACCAACTTTTAAAAATTAAGCAAGGTATTACTAGAAAGGGTCCATTGGTGTGAAAGGGGGAAACAGGACTTAAGAGAAGGGGGTGGAACCCAGGTGACATGCAGAGGAAAGAGGGATAACGGTCAACTGGGGAGAGGGCGGGGTTGGCTGAAGGGAGTGGGGGGTAACTAATACTAAATATGCTTGAAAAAGCTACAAGGAAACTTACTAACTTACTATTTTATAAGTATATGAACATATATAGTTTCATATAAAAGGATTTAATTGAGGTTACCCTACACAGAAGATAATTGTCTTTCCAGAAGCCATAGGTTGTCAAATCAAAAGCCAGACGTGAGATACCTATCTTGAAGTTGTTGGTTAAGGGGTATCCTAGAGACCAACAAACAATACAGGCTATTGCCATTGTTCTTGGCTGCCCACCAGAACTTGATGGTAAGACCCTGTTGCTGAAGACACTACACACATTGGTCATAGAACGTGGAGAAGTCGGAGTTGGTACTAACCAGGAAGCTTCCTCCCAAAGGGCTCATGTGTTGAAGCTTAAGATCCCCACTATCCCCACTGGAGGTACTATTCTGAAAGGTTCTAGAAACCTTAGGGGCCTAGTAGAAAGAAGGAGGTCAAAGGATGGGTCCGCAGGGCATTCTTGCCTGTCTTTCTCCCCCTGTCTTTTTCCTTCCGTCTGCTTCCTGGCCATCATGATGTGAACTGCTCTGCTCTGTCATGGGGTTCTCACTATGATGGCCTGACAACTCTGGTCACAGACACCTAACTGGTGCACTCTGCATTCCCACCTGACTCCCAGCCTCTCACCATCACCACTCTGCTTTTTGTTTCTATGAACTTGACTACTTTACAGACTTCCTATAATAAAATCATGTAATATTTGTCCTCTTAAAGCTTTATATTTTGTTTGGCATGATGTCCTCGGAGTTCATCCATGCTGTTTTTCATGCCAGAATTTCGTTCATCCATTCATCTGCTTCGGTTGTTAGAATTGCTTCTTCCTTCCAGTTACTGGAAATAATACTGCAATGAACTTAGATATCTATTTGAGTACATACTTTCAGTTCTTTGGGGTACATACTCAGAAATGGGGTGACTTTGTCACATAGAAATTTCTACCTTTTTTTTTCTTTTTTGGTGGTTGTAATAGGGAATGAACCCGGGGTTTTGTGCATGCTAGGCAAACACTCTACCACTGAGCTAGGGTCCCTCCATTTTTACCATTTTGTGTGAACTATCTTGCTGTTTTCTATAGTGACCGTGCCTCTTTACATTTCTATCTCTAGACAAGAGCCAGTTTCTCAGCACTTCCTCCAATACTTGCTCTTTCCTATTTTGGGATATGTAAGAGGCCCAATGTTGTTTTGCATTTCTCTATTGACGAGTGATGTTGAACATGTTTTTCTGTGCTTTTTGGCCCTTTATATACATACATACCCTTTTTGGACAATTATCTATCCACCCATTTCAATTGAGATGTTTGTCTTGGTTGTCAATCAGCTGTAGAAGTTCTTTATATATTTTTATATTAGCCTTTTATCAGATTTGTGATTTGCAAATATTTTATCTTATTCCATGAACTGGCTTTTCACTCTGCATTTATCATTTAACTGACTTTTTATTTTTACTCTGTTATATTTAAAGAAAGGGTTCTTTCCTGAAAAGATTTTTTCACTTACAGTGTTTAAAAGTCCTGGGACACACAATCTGTGAAATTGCTAGTAGACTTTATGAGTTAACGGTTAATCACAAGCACAGCCAAGATCCAGTCAGGAGATGGAAACCATATCAATAGGGCCAGCGAGATGGTCAGACAGGAAAGGCACTTGCTGCCAAGTCTGAGGCTCTGAGTCGGAGACCTAAGACCCACATGGTAGAGGGAGAGAATTGACTTCGGAAAGTTGCCTTCTGACCTCCATACACACAGTATGGGGTACATGTACCTATCTCCCCCAGACAAGCACTCAATCGATGTAAAAACCCCACAGCAATAACTTGGAATGAATTTAAGATGAGGAACTAGTGAGCAGGTGTTAGGGAACCAGAAAAAAAATGTGAGAAACTTAGATAGAACAGAGGAAGTAACTTAGAGTGTGGGAGAGGAGGTTATGGAATTTTCTCAGATCTCTGTTGGTCTCAGAGCGAAGTCAGGGCGCTGCCTCTAGGAATGTTTACTGCAAACAAATCTCTGCTGCCAACATGAGGAAGCCTTTGTGGATGTGATGCTGACACCACAGGAGGCAAACAGGAACAAATATCCTTCCTCCTCCTTCCTCCCTCCTTTCAGCCTCCTACCATCTCCCAACAGCCTGCCCATTGGCAGAGCCCGACAGGTAGCCGATGGCAAGGAGGAAGGGTGGCTTTCTGAGTGTCACCCCAGCTTCACAACCATACCATAGAAAGATGGGTTTGTTCTCAACTGTGGCTGCTATCCATAAATATGACCACCAAGGCCCTCTCAACTTTCTACTCTAAAAAATGAGGACACTGTACATTTTTATAACCCAGAAGCTACCTCAGTGACAGGAATATCACAGGTGCTTGAGAAACATTTATGGAATAAAAGTATGAATGGAGCTTGAAAACAGACTTCTAGAAAGGAAGTGTAACGTTTGCCACTTTATTCTTTGTTGTCTGAGGGCCATGGTCATACTTTCAATTTTTAGTTGAAATCAAAACATTCCATTTACTGGACATTCATGTCATAGTAAAAATCCAACAACTTTTCATTGCTTTCAGGTATCTTGCAAGCTTCAGCATCCTCATTACATTTTACAGAAGAGAAAACAGGGACTGGTGGGTAGATTAAGCAACGCAGTCTATAGCAGTCAGCAGTTGAATCATAGAAGCAGCCTTTAAATTCTAGCTCTTTTGCTTCCAGAGTCTACACTCCTTGGTAGACTTTACTGGCCCGTGGTCCTCCACACATTGCAAACCACCACTGGTAAAGACACTCACTAGACCATCCTTTAGCTGTCTTAGTTGCCCCGTCAGCAAACCCTTTCTGGTCCCATATGCCTGGGCAGACAGGGCCTTACAGCAGAATCTATTTCCTTAGAAAATAGTTTCGCTCCCCCTCCTCCTTCCCGCCTCCTTCACCGTTTCCCATCTGGTCCCTCTCCTTCCCGCCTTGTCTCTTTCCTGCTCTCCTCCCTCCCTTCTCTCCTTTCTCCTCTTTCCCCGCTCTCCTTCTCTTTTCTCATATCTCCCTCACTGTTTTCTCTTTCTTTTTCTACCTCACAGATTCCAATAATGATTCAGTCATAAGAATACTTAAATAATTATTCACTATGAACAGCAACAGGCCCTGTGAATCTCTAACTCTTTTTGTCACCTTTTACAAGAATGATCCCGAGGTGGAGGGACTGGACTACTCTGAGCCCCTAGACACAGGTTTCCTCGGGGCTGACCTTGAGGGGGTGGTCTCCCAAGCCCACACTACCTGTTGGAAAGTCACTGACCTGCTGTTATGAGGACTGCTTTACTGGGACATGGGATTTGCTCACTGTTTTGTGAATAGACTATGACTGCTCTGATACAATATCCATGGGCCAGTTATAATATGAACGGTGTAGCCCCACAAAGACCAATTTATTTTCTCTGTAGCCTTTACGAGTGGTTTACTAGCCCCTGGTCTATACAGACTAAGGCCCTGATTGATCCCTGAGCTGCCTCGTTGCTGTTTGCATGTGCGTCGTCTTCAGCTTTGGGATTGGGAGTTCCTCTTCAGTCATCACCTACACAGAGAGAACAAGGCCGCAAACTACACTAAATATACTCCATAAACTTGGACTCTTGAGTGTGGCTTCCTATGTTAAGCTTTATAACAGAGTTCCTCTCTCCAAGAAGCATGCAGCCTTGGGCAAATGGAAGGTGTTGCCTGATTTTTAAAAGTTCTGGGTTGATTATATAAATCATTTTAGGGTTTCTTTAAAAATTAAAAAAAAAAAAGAACCAGAGTCTCTTGTGCCTAAACTTCCTAGTCAATCCTACACAGTCAAGAAACTTAAAGCAATATTAACTAAGTTTCTTCAACTGTCTTAAGATAGAGTAAGTTTGCTTAAGTTAGCTTTAGTAGTCATTCTCATGAAATTGTGTGGAAAGAAACATTTGCATGAGATTATGCTTGCCAATGCTAGAGAAAATAATTTTGACTCTAGCATATAATAGAATCACAGCAGAGAGAATACTGTGCTTGATGATTTTGCATGTACGGTACAGGGTCCTCCCAGACGAGCCCTGGAGGGAAAGGGCATCAAATGCACAGAAACAGCTTGTTGCTCTGTCTCTGTATTTGTGTTTGACTCATTCATCATTTAAATATGTATTGAATGCCCACTTAATTTATTTCTTCTGGTGTCTGGTGGCAATACTACCCCTTTAATGATATTAATTAGGAAAGCACTGCTCAAATACAAAAATTACCTAAAATACAAGATAGGCATAGCTTTGGGGAATTCTTGAATGTATGGTATCTAGTCTTAGCTCTCAGACAGTTTTCAGTCGTACTGGAAAACAGCAGTAAAACAAGGAGAGTGCAAATACTGATGTAACTAGTTTTGCTAGGTCTTTGCATTGAAAGAGCTGTTCCTCAAATTAGATGCGGACAAGAACTCCCCTGGTGGGCAGGGGAACTTTCATCTTTCTGAGGTCCATCTCAAGATTCTTATTTTTAATTCTGGGTAGGGTTCAGTCATCTGCATATTTTCCAAGTACTGTGGCTTCTTGACTTAGGAGGTTCATAAGCAATATCTTCAGAATACATCCTCCAACTGTTTTCAAGAACATCTACAGAGGGAGCAAAGCTGAAGACTGAGGAGGAAGATTAGCCATCCATCTTCAGAAGATAGTTTAGGGGAACTGAGGAGACCTCTTCTCTTGCTAACTTCTTCCCAACAACTTTTGTAATTGGAGAACGATTCTAGCACTAGATAATACAATCATTTGGTTTGGAATATTGTCTCTAAAAAGTAAAAAAATATTGTTAGGAGATCATTTAGACTTTAGACATTGTATTCACCTGTTTGGCTGACTTTATTCACTCTTCCTTGAGGGAGATGTTGATGGGGGAACAGCAGAAGATGAAGACCCTGTTACCCAGAGTACAGAGAGGGGAGGACCCCAAAACTGGAGCAGGTGTATCCCAAGTGTTTCCATGACTTCAGGAAGACTTGAGGAGTAATGAGGATAACGGAAACATGGTGTACAGAAAGACTTTCACTTTGTGTTTGTCCAAAGGTTCATTTACTCATAAGATTAAAGTACAATAAAATAAAGGGTTCTTAAGAAAACTGATACAGTTTTACTCTCATTCATTTTGTTTATACTTATGAAGTTCCTAAATTAAAAGCGTATAGATGGATTTGCTTCCATATTTGGGACTATTGCTTTATATAGGTACATTTTATGACTATGGACCTTAGAGATTACATAGAAGCCTTAAGAACCTCCTTGTTCTGGGAAAACAAGTAGATTTCAACTCATGTGCAATCTCGAATTGATTGGTAATAACGGTTCTGTTATACTGTGCTGTGAAGATTTCTGTAAGTGATTAGCAATGTCTGCTTTGTATGTCATGGGAGTAGCCAGAGCTCCATTTGTCTGATATCCTAATTTTACACATATCAGGAAATTGAAATTCAGCTTTAGTCACCAAGGAACCTCAGAAAAAAATTGAGATATTGGTTTTTAAATCTTTGTGTGGGCATGTATGTAAAATGTCTAGATTTCCTTTATTAAGAAAAGTGGCCTACAGGATTCCAGATGTTGAAAGAACCGTTTACAGCTCCATTACCATGGCTTGAGGCTGTTGTGCATACCATTTAACTTCCATCCTTTCCGTGTTCACATATCATTAGAATGGAATGCACCAAGGGATCAATAAATGGAAATGTAAATAGCACAGAAAAAAAATGTGTGATTACATTTTTAGAATAAAAGTCTGCATACATGAGCAACTTTGGGGGAGGTGGCATTTAAACAGCCAAGCCCCTCTGTGTTCCTGTCAGGGCTAAGGAAATGGAGGAGGAAGCAGTGTGGTCTCAATTATAGGGTCTCACTTCTACACTTCTCTCTGCTCACAGTGCCATTAGCCAGTTACCGCTTTTATAAAAATCCAAGGCATCTAGAATCATTGCTGTGGGAAGCTTTGCACAGGCCTAGTGTCATATGTATCTACACATATTCTCGTCTGGAAATCGAGAAAGTAGTGTTGGTCTATGCTAACGAGAAACTGGGAAGTCTTAGGGCTTTGACCATAAACCAGTTTGGGTCTTCTGGAGTGGTAAAATATATTAGAAAAGGATATCCCCTAGAAAGTATAATTAGAGACATGATTGGCGAGAATTTTTATAAATTCTGAGTTCTTCTGATCTTCCACCTTGCTAGAAAACATAATTCACATCCATTCTTCTCCAGACCAACCACAAGAACTTCTTGAGAGTTAATTAAAAAAAATTCCGTTTGATGTTTTAGTGTCAGGAAGAGCCGACACCTGTGACTTTTCATTCGTCCTCCCTCTGGCTTTTAGCTCCACAATTTGTCTCTGTTTCTCAGTGTGTTGTTCCTTTTCACCTCAATCCACAACGGGATGAAAGATTCCCACCCTTCATCCAATCGTGGGCTAATCTATTCTACTGGATAATTCGGTTCCATTTATGTAGTCAATATTTGCTGATAGTCTACGGGGTTACTATTGAAAATACATCAAATATAGTTTCAGGTCATATATATTTCATAATGTAGACCACAACCAGATTTATATAAGAGATGATAAAGATTGGGTTGGAATAAGTGGAGGGGGTTGTCAAAGTCAAAGGGAAGAAACAAGGGAAGAATATTCCAGGAAAGAAGACATTGCCTGGCCAAAGCTATAAGGCAGGAAGGAACACAATAAGGATGAGAAGCAGGCTGCTGTGGAGGGTGAGGATGGGGATGGGGACGGGGACATGTACGGATGCTGTTTTTGAAGGCGTGGTCAAATGGGATATCTGGTGTGTTTTGAATATTTGTCTCTTCCAAACTGATGTTTGAACTTGAATTGCTCTAGTAATGAAGAGGAAGGAGGTGTCAGAGATCTATGTACCATGAGGGTTCTGCCTTCATGAGTAGATTGATGCCATTGGTTCCAGAGTAGGTCATAACAAAAATATTGGCCCCCTTCTGTTTATTTCTGGCAAATTTTCCTCTCTGTCTCATCTTCCAACACAGAATGCTGCTGTAGTAAAGCCCTGGCTACACAGAACCCTTCAATCTTAGACTGCTCAGCTTCTAGAACTATAAACAATAAATGGTTTTATTTTTACCCAGTCAGCAGTATTCTGTTATAGCAGGAAAAGACAGACTCAAGCAATGTCCAAAGCTGAGACAGAGATTTAGAATGGGGCCAGAGCATGGAGGCTTTTGTAGCCATGGTAAAGACTTTTGATGTGAGCTTGTGAATAGCAGGAATCTCCCACGTGGGTTTAGGTGAGAAGCAGAGCAAACCTCAGATGTCACTTTTTCCAAGAAACTTTTCCACTTTTTATTGTATTATTTGAAAATCTATAATTGTCATCTTGTGTTGGAAACATCCATTACATTAATGTTGGCATATCCACATACCTGTAACGCCCACACCACCTTCAAGACACAGAAAATTACAATGAGCCCATCGAGTTCTCCATGTCCCTTTACGGGCAGCACCGACACCTTTTCTCAAGAGGCCACTGTCAAGACTTTGTCATCACAGAGTAATTTGCCAGCTCTAGATATCACAGGAGTGAGCTGTCTAACATGGGTTTTATAAAACATAAGCCTTTTTCTCCTAACACACTTCAGATTTGACTACATCATTACTCTCCTTGGGTTTTTTTCTTGCTCAGTTTCTCAGTATAAACATGCTACAGTTTCTCTGACACAGTGACACACAGCTAGGCTGTTACCTGGGTTTAGTTGCTATTGAATAAAATTACAATGAACTTTTCTGTACAGGGTGTTTTGTGAATTTATATTTCATTTCTCTTGGAAAAATATCTACAAGATTTTTCAGGTTTTGGGGTAGTCATATATTTTGATTCAACAGAATCTAGAAGATCCTTTTAGCGGGGCCATGATTTTGTATTTTCTCATCAATAAAGTGTGAGCACATTGAAGCTGCCGCATTCTTTCCAGCATCAGCCGGCTTTAACGTAACCACCTAATGGATTTGCAAGAGTGTCGTGGTGCAGCTTGGTCAATGTGAATTTCACAGTGAACGATGGTGAATGTGCTTTCATGTGCTTATTGGCCCCTCCTACTTCTTCCTTGGTATCTGTTTAAATCGTTTCCCTGTTTTTATTAGATTTGTCTTTTCATTGCTCTATTGTGGGAGGTTTGTGTAGATCCTGGTTGACAGTTTTTGTCAGATACATATTTGAAAATATTTTGCACACCTGTGTCTTGCCTATTCATTCAATAAATGGTGTGACTTTTATGAGCCTAGTTTTGATTCTGATGAAATCTAATTGATTCATTCTTTTCTTAGTTTCTACTTTGTCTCACCTAAGAAAGCTTTGCTTACTGTTAAGTCACTGTTTTCTGTTTGCTTCAAAAGCTTTGGATTTCTAGCATTTATGCTTCTCTATTCTATGACTATGTCAAATTCATTACTGCATATAACACAAATAATGCCACGATAAGCATGAATGTTTATTTGAATATTTATATGAATATTAATTTGATTCTTCACTATATATTCAAGGATAGTATTTGGATCATATGATAGTTCTAGATTTTTGAGGAATTTCCGTTACTCCACAGTGGCTGTATTAACTTACATTCCCATAAAGACTATTTAATGTGGGACCCCTGGAACCCCTTTTTAACCCAATAACTGCTCTCTTCGCTTCTGTAAAAATGCTTGGCTATAGGATGTCAGAAAATGTATAAATATAACTCCATCTTATTCTTTGTTCCTTCTAAGTAGTCACAAGGCCACAAGATTAAATAAGGCTAAACAAAAACCAGCAAAAGGTTTGAATAATAATCAACACATTCCTTTGCTCTGAAGGCAGCACCCACCAATAAGAAACCTCCAAACCTCTATTAACCAATTTTGGCATATTGTTCATTACAACCAATTAATTTAAAATATGCTTGGTGCACAAGCTCCTATAACCAAACAGAATGTAACACTGTTATTCCCCACCTTCCTTTATCTCAAACTTATAAAAGGCTCCTAACCTCTCTGCTCGGGGCTCCCAGAACAGATCCACTGTGTTGGTGAGGTCTGGGGGACCAAGCTTAAGCTTGAATAAAGGCTCTTTGTTTTTTTGCATACACTCCGGACTCCGTGATGGTTCTTGAGGAGCCGTTCTCTGGGCATAACAGTTAAGAGTTCTTTTCTACCCTGTATCCTCACCAACATTTGCTCTTTTCTTGATGATAGTTGTTCTGACTCAGGTGAGATAGAACCTCAGAGTAGTTTTTATTTACCTTTCCCTGAACACTAAGGATGTCAAATGTTTTTTTCACATATCATTTGCTTTTTTCCTTTTCAGAAATATCGGGGTAATTCATCTATTTGCTGATTAGATTTCTTACTTCTATGATATTTAGAGGTCTGGATATTATGAGAATATATTCTTTATGATTTGACTACCAGTAGATTTATTGAGAATCGTTTCTTGGTCAAGATACAATCTTTTTGGTAAATATGTATTCTTGAAAAGGCAATGTTTATTTGCCTGCTCTTTGACAGGGTTCTCTGTAGCACCAGTTAGGTGGAGAAGGTGGACTTTGTTATTCTTATCTTTTGTGTCTTTACTGAGTGTTTTGTTTACTTGTCCTAATACTATTTGAGATAGAGATGTTAAATTCTCAGATTGTGGGATTATCTGTTTTGTCCTAATTTTGTCAATATTTGCTCCAGGCATTTTAAAGTTCTATTACTAGATGCATATACATCAATCACTAAAAATCTTTCTTATGAAATGGGCATTTTATCATTTAAATTTTTCTCTCTTTGTTTTGGTAATACCCTTAATACACTTTTGTTGGGGTCCCTCTGCTTGGTACTGACCAGAGGGGGATGCAGGGTCTCCTCCAAAAGGGGGTGAGTAGGCGTGGAATCAGCACACACTCTGGGAGCTGAATGAGAAGCATGCAGAGAACAAGCAGCAGCAAACCTCATGTATTCAAGGAGGTGCAGTGGGTTTTATGAGTTTTTTAGCCAATCCTCTATGGGGTGGATCATCTCGGTATAGGCTCTCTCCAGATGCAGGGCAGAAGCTGGTGTCACCCCTGGCTGGAGCGGAGCACCACCCGCACAGGAGCCACTTCCTTAATCCTCGTAGCAGGTGACCTGGCTAAGGTCCATCCTGCATTGTGCCCCACACACTTTATCTGGTATTAGTACAGTCAGTTCAGCTTTATTAGGTTTACACTTACAGAGTTTATATTTTCTTGTCTTCTTGGTTCCAATCCATCTTTATATTTAAAGCTTATCTCTTTTAGCTAGGGATATGATATTATTCTTTTGTTGTTTGAAACAGGGTCTCCCTAACCTGGAGCTTGCCATGTAGATCAGGCTGGCCTAGATCTCCCAGAAATCCCCCTGCCTCTGCCTCCAGAGTGCTGGGATTAAAGCATGTGACACCACATGCATTGGTGTGTGATATTCTTTATGTTTACCTGCTTACAGTTTATTGAACTTCATCAATTTGTAAAAGTATAACTTCTATAAAATTTTAAACATTATATCTTCTAATATTTTTCTAGTCTCTTCTCATCTTGCTTTTTAGGATTCTAGTAGCATACACATTGGAGCTTTTGATTCTCGTCACACATCCCTGAGACTTCTGTTACTGCTGCTCCTGTTCTTCCTGCTTCTGCTCCTTCTCTTTTCCCTGTTCTTCCTGCTCCTTCTCCTCCTGCTCTTCCTTCTCCCCCTTAATCTCTTCCTCCTTTGCCTTTGTTGCCTCTTTCTTCACTCTTTTAGTTTTTTTCCTTTATTATGTTTCTTTTCTTAAGATTGGGTCATTTTAACCTATCTTTTACAAATAAAACAGTATCCTTGTTACCAAAATGAGTAAATAATCATGATTTTAGTATGTTTTTGGGTCCAGGGAAATGGAGTGGTGCTTCTATTTGGGGGATGATGGTGATAGTTAGAGCTGGAGCTAGCTACCAAATGGCAGTAACAATTAGATCATTAAGGTTTTTAAACATTTATTTTGAGGATGAAATGAACAGAATTAGGTCATTTATAGGATGAGAAATAAGTAAAAGGCCTTAGTGAACTGTCATGACTAATCTTGACTGTCAACTAGACTGAACTGAAAAGTATACCTCTGGGTAGTCTGTGAGGTTGTTTCCAGAGCTGGTTAAGGGGAGAACATCCCCCTAAATGTGGACAACACCATCTCATAGGCTGCGGGCCCAGACTGAATAAAAGAGAAGAAAGAGAAAGTCCAGGGAAGCAGGCATGCTCTCTCTGCTTCCTGTCTGCCCCAAGGTGAGCAGCCTTTGCCACACACTGTTGCTGTCTGCTTCATCATCCCACAATCAATAGTGCTTACCACGGAGCTCCTTGTAAGTTGTTTAAGTCAGATATTTTGTCACAGTGATGTCTATCACAGTTTATGATCACACACCAAAGATTTTGAACATACCCTGCAACTTTGAAGATTAATAGTACCCAGTCTCTGTTAGCTCTACTCATATTAAAAACCCCTTTTGGCTTTGAACAAAGTTCAGTGGCGCATGCAAGACCCTGAATTCTGTCTCCAGCACCACATACACAAAATGCATATGTGTTTCTTACAAAACATGGTTCTTATGTATGTATATATATATATATATATATATATATATATATGCTTTATTTTCATTCTGAATGATCAGGATTTGAGTACATTTTTAGTTCTCAAAAGATATGAAGTGACTGACTTTTTTTCTGGCAAGAACGGACCAAGACTGGCCATTTAATTTGCATGGGCCACAACAAACTGAAGATGTGGGGCTCCATGTTTGAAGATCAAGGTTTTTAAACAGTGACAAACAGCACCTACCCAGTGGGAGACACTCAGTAGAGTCTGCGTAGTGGGCAAGCTGCATGGCAGATAACCCATGGTGAATCAGAATTAAGTTAGACTTCTGTGCATCCCAGAAGTCCTTGTTGTCGGGAGGTCACTCCTCTTCAACTTCAGTATCCATGCATGCTCCTGGGTTTGTTTTGAGGTTTAAATTACAGTTAGATAAAGTGCTCAGCATAACACAGGATACATAAGAGGGCAAAATAAACATTACTGTCTGCTATATGAGCTGTATTTGAAGAAATAACACGAGAGGAGTGTTGTCCCATTAGAAAGAAACTATTTGCCGGGTTATCAATGAAAGACTGGGAAATACTGTGACTTTTCTAAGCCAGAGTGCAGTTCTGCCTGAATAAAGAAACAGCTTGACTTTTAGCATTTGTTTTAAGGCGAAGATTGGATCTGAACTCTGAGAACCTATTCCTTCAGATATCTCATAGGACTGTGCTCTCCAGCCAGGCTTTACTCACTCTTTAGTCAAACAGTATCTCTAGCATGAACTGAAGAATAGAAACCTGGATCCATCCTTATCAGAAAATCTTGCTGGGATCCCTAGGTCTAAAATCACACACCCAATATCAAACAGACTTCTCAATTTTTCTCATTGTTTGCAATGAGGACAATATTCTGCTTCCAGTTCTTTGTTTTGTAAATCATTAATATGAGCATTCATATATAAATTCATTCATACTCTGTCTTACACGTCTTAGGTAGAGTACAAGGTGGGGTCCTGAGGAATTAAGGTCATATGCTGAGGTCACAAAAGAGCACATGGCTCAATGAGTTTGTCTACATTATAAACAATAACTTTTTGGTTGCAAGTTCAGATGAAAGTCATTATAGTCTAGGTTATATCCAGATTGTAAAAGCTATTACAAGGCAAAGAGTGTGGGCAAGCAGGGGACAGAGGTAGACATGGACCCCTCAGCAAGCTAGAGGGGCTTGGGGTCGGGGAAGGTAAAGGTCTCTGCACTAACTGTGGAACAATATCACCAGTCCAGAACCCGCCTGATGTCCAGGCGAGGGTGGTGTGTAAAGAGAGAACCACAGGAAGGGCAGGAGTGCAGATGTGTCCCCGGGTCATGATTTAGAAGAATTCTAGAGATTTCTGTGTACTCAGCATGGTTAAGCTTTCTCAACTTTCTAATTAGGGGCATCAGGATGTTTCATTCATGTAGGAAGAGAGAGAAGACATTTGGTTTATTTCTACTAATCTGAAATGTTGGTTCTCAGTCTGACTATAAAATAGAGTCATATGGGAACTTTCAAAAACATTGACGCTCTGGCTCCACAAGAAATAAATTCAGATTTATCTGTTCAGGGATGAGGCCTGGGCCTCACCAATGTTTTCTAAAAGCTTTTCAGATGACTTTAACATGTAAACAAAGACTACCCCTGCATCCCCTGCTCTGTGTGTGTGTGTGTGTGTGTGTGTGTGTGTGTGTTGTAATTAGGAGGCTAAGCAGAAATAATGCACACAGAGGCCAAAGCCATCCAATGCCCCCAGCACAGAGCAGTGCTGTGTGATGATATTACTTCTGGCACACAGTGTGACACTACTTCTGGCACATAGTGGTACCTGCTCATCACCTATGTGTGGAAACTCTGAGATCACTGTATAGTGATCTTCTCACATGCCAAGGGTTTGGGTAGTTCTAGGTATAGCTGTTACTACCACTAATTGTTCTTATCTAATAGAATTAATTTAAAGTTTAAAAAAATTAACATGGTGCAGCTTTAAGACTTGTATGTCACTTTAAGCAATCTTTTTAAAAAAAGCAATATAGTGAGACATGACAAAATTCATCAGAACATTGCTGGGTCTTAGAAAAATGATACCCCAAATTTTAGTTTTTTGCTGTGTTGGGGCCACAGACGAAGTCTCAAGTTCTCTCAGACTTTTGCCCATGTCCTTGGCTCACAGTCCTTTCTCTCTCCTGAAGTGCTGGGAAGGGCTTGCTCCAGTCTTCTGTCTACGTTGTGGTTTAGATATGAAGTGTCCCTAAAAGCTGTTCGGAGGTGAGGCTGTGGCAGTGTGATGGAATCATGAAAGCTCTTATGTAGCCACTGGGCCAGTTTATTAGTGGACTCATAATTAATGGACATAATTGAAGTTTGAAACTCGACTGTGAGCCAGATTGGAGGAGTGAGGCACTGAGGGCATGCCATTGAGGGGCATGTCTTTTCCCGCCTCTTTCTTTTCCTTTGTTTGCTAGGAAGTGAGCAGCTTTGTTCTGCCGTGCCCTCTGCAGCCATCATGTTCCATTTTACCTCAGACACATAGCAATAGAACCAGCTGCCCTTGAACTGATAACTCAGGATAGGGACAAATAAATCTTTCCTCTGTGAAGTTGCTTCTCCCAGGCATTTTGTCCCAGCAGTGGTGTGACAGTTCATCATCCCTCTGAAGATGTGTCCCCCCAAGGATGAGTGCAACTGATGTTAGTCTTCCTGCTGAAATTCTATTAGTCAGGCAGTATTAAACTTATGCCACAGAGGAAGAGACTGAAGACCGAGCACAGCAGTGGGACCCGTAAGTTTTAATGTTATCTTCATGGAGGAGAGGGAAGTGGGGCTCTTGTACTTTTAGAAATGAAGTAAATAATGCAGGGACCCAAGCCCCGACCTTCTTTTCCTCCGTGAAGGTGTTATGAAAGTCTCAGTCATCTGGTCCCTCTTTAGGTTTCATATTCTGTCTGGCTTCCATGTATACGCACACATTGATAAATGTGTATGCCTTTTCTCCTATTAATCTACCTCGTTTATTTCATCAGACTCAACTGTCAAAACTTCAGAGGGAAAATCTGAACTTTTCTATGATATGATTGATGCATTATAAAATGAAACCTCTCCTCATAGTGTCAAAATGGGTACTTGTTGCCCGAGGTGGAACTTCCTTGTTGCCTGAGGTTAAAAATTCCTGTATTCTTGTAATGTAAAAACTTGAGTTGCAGTGAAAGCATTGAAAAATCAAAAGGGGTTTTTAGTGATGGCAAAGTTGCTGCTAGCCAAGATGTATGAATCATATGAATCACAATGTTTCATGAAATACCAGTATACAATAAAGTCATAGTTCCACATCAGTGTTTAATTTTATTTTCAGTTTTATGCAGTTAAGGTATATAAACTAATGAGGTAAATATTAAAGTGGGTTTGTTTTTTACTCTTTTACTAAAATGTTTGAAAGTTGGCATGGTCAAGTTGGAAAAATGTTTTTGTCTTAATTTTCTGTTTGGAAAGGTGGGCTTTGGCTTTGTAATGGGGAGAACCTTGTGTCCAGTGTGTAGAGAAGAGGTGTGGATTGGCAGAAAGACAACACAAGTGCTTCCCCCTTCCCTTTCAAATAAGCCGCTGAGCTTTCAGCATGCCTGGTTTGTTCCTGGGCAGAGTTCCTTCAGAGGAAAACTCACTAGAGTAGCCATAGCAACCACAACAGTTGCCCTGCCAGCTCTGACCTCCAACAAATTGGTAGGGGAAGCACTATCATGACAGACAGATGACTTTCCACTTTTACCATTTAAATATTTTGCAACTTATTTTGTAAACTTTATTTTCTGTGTATGAATGTTTGTCTATATCTATGTATGTGCACTACATGTATGCAATGCCCACAGACAACAGGAGAGGGAGTCTGATGCCCTGGAACTGGAGATATAGATGGCTGTTAGCCATCATGTAGGTGCTGAAAACGGAACCCAGATTCTCTACAAGAGCAGCCAGCACTCTTAACTGCCGAGTCATCTCTTCAGCCCCACATTTCTACAATTTTCTGTACCCTGTTTACTATTATGTAACTCATAAATCCATTTAGATCCAATCCCAGATGTCCACCATCACTGAAAGACACACACACACACACACACCTTCAGTTACTCCATCTCTTCAGTCTAACCCTCCCAAAGACAGCCAACAAAACTAAGAGGACTCAGCCATTGAATAGACTAGAAGCTTCTCTGCATGTTACTTTGAGCTGGTGACCATGTGAAATGCCTCGCCCAGCCAGCTTGCCAATGAACCACAGAAATCCCAATTGCAAGCCTCACTCTGAATTCAAAAGAAGGAGACCCTGCAATCCTCTAAAGAAAATTTTGGCTTACTTGTGAAAGGAAATCCTCAGACTGAATACAGTCTCCACAAAGGAGCCCAAGGAGGGAATGTTGTCTGCAGTCTCTTTCCTCCATTTTCTCTCTTGCCTCCTCATACGCTTGAATCTCAAGGAGAATTCTTAGGTTTGGTCACTCAGACATGCTTAAACAAATTAGTCCCTTGGGAATGTCTTATAGAATGAGAGAAACATGTTCCCATCACCATTTTAAATACTTCCTGGGGGCTGGAGAGATGACTCGGTGGTTAAGAGCACTGGCTGTTCTTGTAGAAGACCTGGGTTCAAATTCTAGCACCCATTTGCTGGCTAACAACTATCTAACTCCAGTTCCAGTGGATCCAGTGCCCTCTTCTGTCCTCTGCAGGTACTGCCTGACCTAGATGCACTTACATGATGCAAGCATAGCACTCATACACATAAAATAAACATAAATCAATGCCCTTCCTGTCTGTATGTCTTCCGCTCTCAACCCAACCTTTCAACACACATAAGAAGGGAGGTGGTGTGGGAGGAGCATCTGTCAGTATTAACAGTGGAGAGGAACAGATGACAAGGTGTTGTGATGTTTATATTCAAGATACCATTGGAGAGAAATGTGACAACAGTCCAGTGTTTATGGACTCGTGAATAAGCATTAGCAATGCCTAAGTTATCACAGATGAATCTAGGTAAGTGAACATGCTCTCATTTTGTAAACTTCAGGAAGGTGAAAGAAGAGTTAAGAAGGTGGATGAGGCTGACTCTGGCCCTGCTCTTGTGTTATCCTTCTCTGGGAGATGAAAGTTCCATGGAACTTTATTCCTGTGAGCCTCCCTGTGAGCCTCCCTATATATAAAAAGGCAAATTTTCTAGGAAAATGCTTTTGGGGAATGTTGCATGCTTTATATTCTTCTTGGAGAACTATAATGCACATTAGCTTATTAAAGCCTCTGAAAAGAAACTTATTAAACTTTGTGTAACCCCATGTTTAGACCTACGTTGTTGAACACCTTTGAGCATAGGAATCCCTTTTGCACACAGCTCCTATTAACATCCCACAGGACCAATATTTCTTAGACTATATGCAGGGAACTGCAATTTTAGTCTATTACATTTCTTATTTGTCTTTAGAAAAACCAGTTGCTTATCTGTAATTGGAAAAAGCTGCAACCTACATATCCCATCCCTACAAAGTCCAATACAATGGGAATGCCTTTCCATTGAGGGCTGGCTCCTTTTAGGTCCTGAGGGGCTGCTGTGGTCTGGGCTGGACCCAGCGGCCAATAGGACAATCACCCGGAATCCTTGGAGTGGTTTCTTCTTACATGTGGCCCCCACTGCAGAAGGTTGTCTGTCCTGGGTTTATGTTAGAAATTCAGACTCAGTCCCCACTTGAAAGCTGCTGAAGGAGAGAGAGTCCTCTTTTTAAAAGATTTTTATGTAACTCTCATGCAGTGAATCCCAACACAGGTGGCTCCAAACTTGAAGACTCGAGGTCCTTCCATAGAATGGAGAGTAAAGCACCCAGTCTGTGGGACTGACTGGTGAGTTGACACAGCATAACTAGAAAGTGCCGAATGAGTAGCTTTGAAAGCATCAAGGGTGGAGTGGGAGTGACGGCAGACAGAGAAAAGCCAGGAGAGTAAAGCAATCTTCCTCAGCAAAGTGGACAAGAACTGGCCCAGGGAACTGAGACTATCAGCCAGAAGCTGGGGGGGCATTGAGAACACTGCTTTGGCCTCAAAGGTGGCAGCTTTTTACGACTGTTGGGCAAGACTGAAGGGGACAGTTTTTTATAGCTGTAAAGAGTGTAGCTTCCTGCCCTGAACTTGCCTACCAGGTAAGTAAGTCATTGAGAAAGAAAATATTGTGACTTTTACCTTTAACTTGATGAACAAATTAGTATTTAGTTGAGGTTTTGTGATTTCTTAGGTTTTCATTCATATACATGCACACACAGAATTACGTTAAAGGAAAAAAGAGAGCCAGGTGTGGTAGTACATACAGAGGCAGGTGATCTCTGTAAGTTCAAGGCTAACCTTGAGTTCCAGGCCAGCCAGGGCTACAGGGAGACGTTGTCTCAAACAACAAAACAAGGACAAGAACAAACCCTAGATCTGATGCTCGTGAATAAAATTATTTCTTCACAAATCCACAACCTTCTGCTAGCTCTCTGTCTCTCTCTCTGTCTCTCTCTCTCTCCCTTTCTTTGTGTGTCTGTCTCTCAAACTTGTGTGTGCACATGCAAACAAGACCTCTTATTTTTCTCTAGGACATGCTTAGCACATACTAGCATATTAAAGACAGAAAAATACATCACAAAATGTGTAGGATTCTGATCTTCAACAGTGTTCATTGTGACCTTTAACCCTTTCTTCTGTAACTTGGAGGTAAGAGCTTCTTGTCCCATCACTGGTTATGAATCTGCCCCACATACTAGATCTCCCAGAAAAAAAACCATCAAGCTTGTATGGCATTCAGAACACTGAATTACAAAACATAGTTCTTATTAGAGACTTGTCTTCAAAATGAAGGACCTAGGTAATTCCATGTCTTCATCCTGACATCCCCACCACAGCCTACTGATAAGAAAAAGATGACTGAATGGGCATGTATCATTCTAGAGTCTACTATGCAGTCCTCAGGCTCTATTACAGGCTCAGCGGGTGCCATCCTCATGGACTGAGATCTAGCACTTCAGAAGATGTGTTTAAGAGATGTGTTCAAGGTCACGTCCTAATTAGCAACAGCTACGTAGGGTGCAGTACCCCTGCCTGGCGAACTTAAAAGGCACAGTCAGTCTGTTTTTGTCACAGTGACACCCACACATGGAAAAGAGCGTACATGAGATCCAGGAATCTAACTGCAAATGAGAAAACTTGCTTCCATACAAGCTCTTGACCTACTTTTTCAAATATTTTGAAATTTGGTAAAAACTTTTGTGATTTGAAAATGCATTTTTTTCCCTTAGTTTAAATCCTGGTGTATTTTCAAGGAAAGTTTAAGTTAAAAAAAAGTGTGTCTTTAGACATGTTTAAAGAGAAGCCTTGCTACATGCAAAAGAGGAAAGGGAGAAAGTGTTTGAGGTTAGTGCCGGCTGACTCCCAGAAAGACTCAGGTAAAAGCTGTAGAGAGCTGGGAGATGTTGGCAGAGGAGTGGGGGAGGAGCCACAGTAGGGACGGGGGTGTGGTCTTCAGAGCAGGAATCGGGGACACTGAAAGGAGGGCCTGACTGGTGGATGTGGGTAAAACGGTGACCTCAGAAATATAACAGCGCCCAGGAGGCCAGCACAGCTAGTCACGTCAGCGCATTGCAAGGCCACAGGGCAGGAGGGGCAGGGTGGCAACGCGGTGTTTTCCTCTTTTAATCATTTGTTTTCCTCCAACTCAGTATAGGTCCCTCAAGGCAGCGATTACCCTGTGAATTGATCTTTGTAACTTTAGAACCTATCCTGATGTTTCGCAAAGAGTGGATGCTGGGAAAATACTGCAAACATGTATGATGAAAAGCGGAGAAGGACGCAGCTCCAACCCAAACTATCAAAAGCTGACTAAGTGTAGATCAAGAGTTTGATGATTAGGGTTACTTGTTCATATTTTTATAGTATATCCCAAACTATAACCTTTGACTTGGTGAAATTAAAAAAAAAATTCCATGATCAGTGTGGCACAGCAAAGGGATATAAACTTTACTCCAGCTCTCCTTCATTCATCTGCCCAATCGGATGGACGCGGCAGCCCTGGACAGACAAGGCACTCTTCTCTCCGGCCTGCCTCCCCTCCTCTGACCTGCGAGATCTCTTGCTCTCCTTGCCCCACCTTGGCCTATCACTAAGTTACCGAGCTAAACTGACCTTTTTTTCTGAATGTCATGGTCGGCCAATTCATTTGTACTCACAGGTCTTAGAACTAAACGGTTACCGCCTAAGTGTGGAGCCGGGACTTAACTGTGGAGGGGGGCTCTCTGCACACAGAGCCCGTCCTGGCTGAAAGAGGGAAAACGCAATCATCAAATCTGATGCAGGCCAGTCTTTGGTCCTCCTAGACCAAAGCTAGTACACAAGGATCTGAGCTGGCTAGAGCAGAAAGACATGTGAGGCTTTCCTTACTTTGCTAGTCACAGCCCATGCTAGTCACAGTCTGGCTGGCTGAGTGAGGTACCTGGGTTGGCGGCTTCGCTTTGTGTGCCTCTCATACTTGGGAGCTGTCCTGCCTGCACAGCTCGTAGTTGGTGCCAGGTGGGAATCAAGGATGCTGCAAATGGAGGAGGTAGACATCAGATCTGGCCTTTGTACATCGAGTCAGCCTAGACCATAATAGTGCTATTCAAAAAAGACATTTCTAGAACTTCTAAGTTTTGTGTTAGAATGTCTGTCCCTTTGTTTTTGAGTTGTGTGGGTAAAGTCATATAGTTGTTGGCAGTAGGTTACAAGTAGAAATGGTATGCATCATTTCTATAGCAGTGTCTAGTTGCTGCTTTAGGACCATCCAGAGTATCTCTCTGTTTCCTTCAAGCATGACAACCAGTGATGTTTGAGATGGTAGATGTGCCTGTGTAGCATGAAGTTTTCCTCTGTCAGAATGGGGAAGCATGCAATCAGAACAAAGCATCAGGAGCTTGACTGACAAAGGAAGAAGCCAATAGAGTCAGCTACCTCCCAACCAACCAGTGACTTGAGTTGTATGTAGGGGGAGGGGCTAAGAGGAGCAGAGAATTCTGGGGAAGGGGGATAGGGCTCACCCACTGGCAGTTTGTCATTTTGATGGAGGTCAGCCAATTTGGCAGTTCTGGTGAAAACGTAAAAACCTGGAGCCCCGCCTCACTAGGAGAATTCTGCCCCATCTCCCTGATAATTTCCTTGTAAGTAAGCCAGAATAAGCTCCGATTTCCCAAACTGTGATTTGGTGAAATTATACTTCTTTTGCTTGGTTGTTCTGGACCTACAGGGCCGGAGCTGAATGCTGCAACTCACTGAGAGAAATTCTTAATACAGCCTGTAACTTGGGTTCCTAAGTGATTATTACAAGCGGTTCTATTGCAGTGAGATAGACCAATAGCACGAATGAGTGAGGAATACAGTACTAGATTTGGAAGGCATTTGTTACTGCATCAAAACTTACATCCTGATTGATAGAACCTCTAAAATAATTAACTCTTTCCCTGCCAGGGTCTTCCCTTACATTGTACCAAATTGCCTTCTAATGTACTTTTGTGTGGTAGGGTGTTCACTGAAGTTTTCTGGTTTTGTTCTTTTGAGGGTTTTGTGCCAGATTTCACTAACAAGAGACTAGGAGGTGGAATTATGATGGTTTTTGTCTTCATTTCTCCTATAGCCTCCTCTTACAGTATCTGTGACAATGGAAGAATAACATGCTAGCTTTAACTTAGAATCCAGGGGATAAGGCATGAAAAAATGAATGTGTCTTCAGAAAGGGCAAAAATGACTTTACAATATAAATCAATAAATAGGATATTGGCAGAAAAAGAAGCTGAAGTTTGTGAGAATTATTTTGACAAGAAAGTGGAGACTGATAGTAACTATAACTATATGCACTAAATTTTATTAGTTTCTATTGTTTTCTTGAAAGAATGAAATTTAAAATTACTTTTTTAATTGGCGATAGGCTGTGTACCACCCAACACTTTCTTTTAACCATACCAACACATTTTATCTCCTAAATGAAGATAGCTCTTTGTTTGAAAAATCGAATATTTTATGATTATGGTATACAGTCAGGAAATAAAACTTGGAGGAAAAACGCAAAGGAAAAGATTCTAGAGTTGTTTGTAATTCTGTCATTTGGAAACGACCAATGAACATTTGGCTACCTGGCTGTGGAGACGTGAATTATATCCCTTCCTCCCTACAAGATTTGTATACCAAGTCTCTAACCTCTGGTATGATGATATTTGGAGATGAGTGCTATGGGAGAATGCATATAGATGAGATCATGCAGGTGGGGCCTTCAGGGTGGAATTAGAGTTCTTAAGACACACCAGTGAGATGTCCTCTCCATCCCTCACATGAGGACCGAGGGATAAAGTTTCACGCATAAACCAGGGAGACCCCCTCATCCTGCCATGCTGGTGCGCTGGGCTCAGACCTCTGACCTATCAAACTGTGAGACATCCAATGTCTGTTGTGTAAACCAGCACAGTATTTTGTTTCGGCAGCTCAAAGCGACATGTGTGTATGTGTGTGCTTCTGTGAGCATTAATAAATGGCTACTACTCAGAATGACAGAATGGCATACCATCCAATGGTGGCTAACAGATAGATACAGAGGTCAGGAGCATGTGTTTTCATTATTTAACTGATTAATTATTGGGGATGGATGATTAAAACTCAATTACTAAATAAGATTTTTTCCTTCTAAGTCTCATTTATTTAACAGGAATTAAAAATATTAGTAAGACATAAATTCTTTGACCTAATATTTCTGAACTAGTCTTTTGGCTTCTTCTTGTTCTGCAAAGTCAGTGTCTCACACAGGAGTCAGTGACCCTCACCAGATATCAGCTGGGTTCCACTGTGTGCATGTGTAACACACTGACTTCTCGCCACTCAAATAAGCGGCGAGACTTTACCATGGTCTGAACACTGGGTGTGACCTTCCTCCTTGCTTGTTTGTGATTTCGTCTCCTGCCAATGTTTCTCAATTCTCCTGACTCCCATGGCACAGATATACTTACTGTTCTCAGATAGGTGAAGCCTGTGCTCCTCGGTCCTCAAACCTGCACTTCTAGCTGCCTGGAAGGCTTTTCTTTCCAAGAGCTGCAGGCTGAGCTTCTCCTTCTTGAATCCCCCCTGCTAGGTGCCAGAGGTCTTCCTTGACCACATGCTGAACACAGAAAATCTCCTCACTTTCCTTTGTGAGTACCTGTAACCTCCCAGCAAATGATCTGTTTGGGTGTTTTCTGTTTGTCACTCATGTGCATTGTAGTGCCCTCTCTGGTCCTCCTTACTCAGGCTCACCCTTCTGCATGTGCGTGATCATGGCTGCTGTGTCACCATCATTCTGGACCATCATGCCATGTCGGTTCCCTCTAGTTCATCCTCTTTGGCCACTGGGACTTTGGTATATATTCCACATTGTCACACCAAAAGAGACAGGGGATATGTGTTAGTGCCAAGAGGGAAAACCCACAGAAGCCAAGAGTGAAAGAGAAAAGAAGGCTGGTCCTGATGACAGAATTCCAGGACCCCACAAGGAGCCCGCCTGCCAGGCCGCTGCACACCCCTGCACTGCCCTAACCAGGCTCATGCCCATTAATCCTGATGTTTCCTTAGTGGGGCTTCATTTCATTTGTTACTTTACTTAGAAGACCTAGAAAAGTATCATGTGCAGTTTAGACTTTTGCTATATATTTGGTGACTTAATGAACAAATGTTCGATATTACATGTTAAGACTCTGCAGCCTGATCATGGACCTTTTACAAGTTTGCATTTCCTTTTCACTGATTTAGAAGATAACTGATCACATTATTGGATAGTATATATTTCACTACACCTTCCAACCTCCTTGGCACTCATTCTGGAACTTTCCTGCCCTGTCATGGTTGGCTTGCTTCTTGTTGCCATTTCACTCCTGGAGTTTTCAGCCCTGCTGACTTTTGTCATCTGCCCTCCATCTTCTGAAGACTTGTCTTCTCTTGACCACTGTCTTCTACTCTGCACTCTTTATAACTGTCCATTATTTTATCAATTTAGCTTCTTGTAGTGGCATTTGGTAATAACAAAAATATTATAGCAAAATTGATGTAACAAATACTATGCATTTTCATCTGTCATGTGAATTGCAAACATTATTTCCCTGTTTACCCTTGGCATTTTACTCCTTCTATGGTGGTCTATAGGATACAAATGTTTTAAATTTACATATCGTCAAATCTGTAAATCTTTTCTTTAGATTTCCTGCCCTTGGTATTATATTAACAAGGAAAGGGCTTCCTGTACATGGTTTATTCCATTATCTGCTCATTTTTTCCCTAGTAATTTGAGGGAGTTAGTTATGGTTTGAATAGGTAATGTCCCCTCCAGACTCATATGTTTGAACACTTGATCCCCAGCCGGCAGAGGATGTTGTGAACTGTCTAGGAGGTAGGATCTCACCAGAGGAATGGGTCACTGGGGAACAAGGCTTGAGGCTTCCAGCCTCATCTTCTCATACCCTGCTTCAAGTGGGCTCTCTGTTTCTAGAGAAACACCATTTGAGACGCCACTTGAGACTCCTGCTTGCACGGACCATGCTGCTGCCGATGCCACGCCTTCCCTGCCATGATGGGCTGTATTTCCTGAACCATGAGCCCAAATAAACCTCCTTTCTTACAGGTTTCTTCTGTTAGACACACACACACACACACACACACACACACACACACACCCCATTTATTCTTTCATCTTCAAAATTCCTTATGTCAGATTAAGAAGGTTTTAAATGTCTAGAGAAGGTGTGGTCAACTCTTCTCTTCTGTCAAGGAATGAAAGAGGAAATGATTTATAGATGACTTTAGGGCAGGTACGGAAGTAGAATTTAGTAATTCACTAACTTGACTATGTTAGCTTCATTCTATGAGATCAAAAGAACAACAAAAATTTCTCTAATCTGAAATAGTTCAGTTTTTATAAAGCTGGTGCCATGTAGCTCTCACACAGATGCCTATGCAGTTCAATGGTGTGATTGCACATACCTTCATACTCTCTCAATGTGCGAGACCCTGGCTGACAGAAGGCAAACCGCTAAACATGGTTCATTCAGAGGCTCCCTCCAGTACGATCATTCCTTGACCTAATGATTCACTAAAGTCCCCTTTTTTGGGAGGGGGGTATTTGTCTTTTTGAGACAGGGCCTCCCAGTAGCCCCAGTTGGCCTGGAACTCACTGTGTAGACCAGGCATGCCTCAGTCCCACAGAGCTCCACCTGCCTCTGCCTCCTGAGTGCTGGGATCAAAGGCCTCTGCCACCACACCACCAGTTCCAATTTTAACGGTCTTAATAAGTTGTTTGAACTTATGAAGGAAGAAGGCGCTATGGTTTGGATATGCTTTGCTCTCTCTCTCTCCCCTCCAGGGTTCATGAATGGTGAAGTGGTGAAACCTTGAAGAGATATGGCCTCATGGAAGTAATTAAGTCAGCTCTCAAGGAAGTAGGTCAGTTCCCTTGAGCCTGAGCTGCTGTATGATAGTGAGCCCAGTCCTTCTCTGGTTTCTTGTCTTTACATACAGCACCTCAATACCTGCCTTCTTCCTCCTCCCTCTCCATCTTCTACTCTCCTTTTGTCAAGGTCCTACTATGGGAAGTCTTCCAACATGTTATGATATAGTTAGAAAGTGCTGACTACAGGCTAAAACAATGGGACCAGTCAGTCTTAAACTTTGGCCTCCCAAACTGTACCCTGAGCAAAATCTCTTTTCTTTATCTTCTCAGTATCAGGTATTTTGTTAAAGACACATGTATACACACACACAAACACACACACACACACACACACACACACACACACACACACAACCAAAACCTGAAAGTAGACTAAGACATAAAGGACAAAAAGCAAAAAATATTTAGAAAGCTACTTGAAGCCAGATGGTGAGAATGGGAAGAAAGCCGTTTTCTGTGAGCTTGTTCGGCCCAGTCCTTCAGGCTTGTCGTCAGTTCTGAGGAACATAGACTATCAAACTGACTTAATTCAAGTTATGGCATTCCATTCTTCTTATATAACTTTCTGCTGTGAAGTCATTCTGATGTGAAATTGTTTGAACTCAGTAACCACATTTTAATTCCTGAAAACACTGAGCTTCTATAGCATATCCACTCAGTTGTGAATCAGGAATGACTCCAAGCATGAGTCAACCCTAAGGTGGCTGGACCTGGACCCACACACCCAGAAGAGCTGGGAAAGTTGTTCTCTGTCGGTTCAAGGAGGGACTCAAATAATAGTTTCTACAAGACATCTGCCTCATTGTTCTCCAGACTTGCAACTCAGAACTCAACCTTTTATTTGGTCTACATTTCTGAAAAAAAAAAAATCACCCTATTATGAGTTTCTTTTATTTTAATTGAAAATATATTAATTTCTACTTCTGGCAAGTGACTATCACTCAAGGAGTTAAGATATTGGTTCCACATAAGTAAATTTCCATTCTCAGAAATGTCATTGTTTGCCATAGAATTACTTAAATATTTAAAAATATAGCATGAAAGTGGCTAGAATCCTGTTAGTCTGGATTATTATTTAGCTGTTTTCCAAGAGAAATTATTCACTTTAGTGAATTTTAGCCCGGACCCCTACAATTAAAACGATGAGGACCTTCCATATTGGAAGTGATGGCTCAAGATTTTCCAGTATTTTTCTATTACCAAGGACAGCAGCTGATTGCAGATGCCTCCTGCTCTTCTGGTGTGCCTCCTAGTGGGGCAGGTCTGAGCATTCCCAGCTGTGGCGATTCATTCCTGTTTCCCACAGCTGGGTTGAGTTCTTTCTGAGAAACACTCCTGGTAGAAACCTGAGCAAAACTCTCAACTCTGTCCTTGCTGTCTTTAGTTCTTAACCCGGCGACATTCACTCTCATTCGTGCTAAATTTTTGTTCATATTTACTTCAGAAGTAAATTGTTTCCTTACCTTCTAATCAAAATCAGATATGGGAAACATAATATGCCAACAAAATTAGTCATTTCTTTGCTTGAATCTGTAATTGTGGCAAACTAAATGTGTCACGCGCCAGTATGCCTTACTGATCAGCAGTACCCGAACGCATTAAAACGGGGGAAAAAATCCTCATATATTCTTACTTAACAAATGTAAGTCTTTGATAGGCGGAGTCTTTTAACTCACGAGGCCATGGAGACAACACAGGAAGGAATAAAAGCAGCTCTTGGTGTCAGAAGGAATCACTGATTCACAAACCAGACAATCCAGGAAGAAATTCCAAGGTTTTAAATGTCCTAGGTTGTAAATGGGGCGGGGAGTCCGTATCACTGGCACCTCATTACTTAGTAGATTCATTTCTTCATCTGACATGCTCTTTGTCCTCCCGGTGACCAGAGTGGGGCCAGTTTCCAGTGGCCGGATTTGAGCTCTCTGTTTCTAAGATCTTTCCTCTTCTACCCTTTAAAATCCTCAGGCCTCCTAAATGGTTCCATTGTCCTTAAACCTTTCCTTTGGGAAAAATTGTTTCTACAATGTATTTTTGACTGAATTTACTAAATCTTTTTCTCAACAAATGATCAGAATCGATCAGTTCTCATTTCTTCAGTAAAATGAATGCTGGTTTTCCATTGGTGTTTTCCACTTCCAGCACACTGATACCTTTAAAATGGTACTTCTTATAGCTGAATACTCACAGGCATCACGAGGGAATCCTGTAAAACTGGACCTTCTGATCCTGTAGATATTGGAGGAGGGCCTGGGCCTGAGATTCTGCACTTGAAATGAGCCTTCCTCCTCCTCCTACCCTCCCCCACCCCCGTGGGCTGATTGAAGAGCACACACTTTCAGGAACAAGATTTTAAGTTGTCCCATGGCAATCTCAACAGCACGATGGTGCGTCGGCCCTGTGGGGGTTTCTGGACGAACTGTTTTCAGCTTTGCTCTGTCCTCACGTCACCTGAGTTGCAAATGTCCTTCTGGGTGCTTGCTTCATTAGAGAATAGCAGAATGAATGCAACTGCATTAAAACCAAAAGAGAGACAGTGTCTGACTGCCTTGGATATTCTGTCAGCATGAACTGCAGCCTTTCAGGGGTCTTAATTTTTAATAGCTGGGCTATCAGATTCTCCATCTTGGCATTAGAGCAAGGTGTTGGAGATTCTCATAAAGTGTTCTGATTTATGGACTCAGTGCTTCTCACTATAAAATGAGGAGAAATCCTAAATTTGAAAAGAGAGTGCTATAGTCTAGCTAATGAAATTTCAAGTTATTTGTTATTTAATAAGCATTTAATAGTATGAAGATCAGAATAATTCCAACTTACAAAATGCACTTAACATCCTGGAAACATCAGCAACTGAAAGCGGACTGTGTGATCTAATGAGTGCAGTTGCCTTTCTCCAGGCCTGTCCTGTTTCCTTGCCTTCTCTGGCTTGTTTTTGGCTCCACTCACGTTTTCCACTCATTTACCACATGATTCATCAACTTTCTGGCATTTCCCAGTTACCATCTGTGTCTAACATCCCAGGAAAATCCAATAAACTTTCTAATATCCAGTCTCCAATTAGCTATATCTGTGTATACAGTAAATTCACTGGGGGTTAATAGTCACAATGATGACCTCAAGACCAAGGCCACTACCACTTTCCCAACACCTGCCGGGTGCCAAGTTGTATGGTGGTTACGTCAACTGAATTATCCCCTTTAATTCTGAAACAATAAAGATCTTGAAATGTCCCTTTACAGAAAGATTAGATTATGTTAACTATATTATTAACAATAAATATATCTTCTTTCTTCAACTTCTCAAGTGGTTATTAAATTTTATTGGTTTGAATGTATACATATGGTATTAATTTGAAAGATACAAGAAGCAATCCAGTGAAAAATACGTTGCCCTTCTCCTCATCACTCCCACAAAGTCTCCACCTAGAGGTAACTAGTGTCAGTAGTGTTTTACAGAAAGAGTTCATTAAACATGGTGTCTTATATTCCTTAAAAAATGTATAATCTGTTATAGCTATGCATAAATGTTTAGTGTGAATGATATTTTATTATATATATATATTACAATTTAGAAATATGTTTTCATTTCCATTCTGTCATTTCATTACTCCTATAATACTATGAGGTAAGCAGGCAGTTATTATGGTATCATTTTACACATGAAGAAACTGAGGCTTAGTAAAGACAGAAAGATCTTCCCACTGCGCATTTAGTTAGTGAGAGATCTAGTTGCAGAATAATTCACCTAATTCCCAAGCCAGAGTCTCTCGTTTGTTTCTGCTGGGTCTCACTCCGAACCCGACTCGAGCCGAAACCTTTTAGAAGTGAGAGGCACTACTTCACTCAAGTAGTGCGTTCCATAAAAGCTTAGCATGTTGAGCCAGGCATGGTGGCACATGCACTGGGGAGGCAAAGGTAGGAGTTCAAGGCCAGCTTGGTTTATGTAATGAGTTCCAGGCCAGCGAGGGCTACATAGTGAGACTCTCTCTTATAAAACGAAAACGACAGCAACAACAAATTTTTTAAACAACAACAAAAAACCCTTAGTTGCAACTGTAATTATTCAGATATAGCCAAGCATTTAAACTTAACAAAGATCTAAGTTCTGTTAGTAGAAATGTGATGCCTTCAACTAGGGTAATTTATGTATCTCATCTACTAAATGAAAAAGAACAGGCAGAAAGCAGTCTCATGGGTCATTACAGCTGCCTGGTAAACTTGCCTCCCTGCTCGGGGATGACTCTCCAGGCAGATCCATAGCTTCCAGTTCGCTTTCAGGTACTGACAAAGACTCCATGTTTTGAGGTCTTGGAACTCCAGTGCACCCTAGCATTAGAGATCCAGTTGCTCATTGAACTCACAGCTTTCTCCATTCCCCAGCTGGACCAGGTGAGGGGAGAAGGGTGGTGAGCTTTGGTCACCTCCTATCTTTGCACCCTCTCCTTTGAGAACTTCAGGGAAGGAAATGCTTCATGTGACTGGGTATAGAAATTGCCCAAAGGCAATGTGTCTCTTAAAGCTAATCTTTAGAATCTCAGAAGCACTAGTTGGGGAGCCTCTACTGCAGTTTCCTCCCACAAGTATTTCTTTTAGAAATAGAAGAAGCTAGGGCTTCTTCTCAGCCCTGGTTTCTGGGAGCCCACTGCTCACTTCCTTCCGTGACATGGGCTGTCCATTTGGCAGGCCTTTTGAGTGGAGCCCTATTTCAGGTTGAGTCCAGCACCTTTCTTTGACAGCCGATATATTCTGGATCATCTTAGCTGTCAGCTTGACACACTTGGATAGCAGGAATCTCAACTGAGGAATTGTTTCCACTGGACTGGCCTGTGGCCATGTCTGTGGGGCATGTTCTTGATTGTTGAGTGATGTAGGAGGGCCCAGACTATTGTGGGCAATGCCACCCTGGGCAGGTGGTCCTGTGTTATATAAGAAAGTAGGCTAAGTAGGGGTCAGGGGAGCAAGCCAGTAAGCATCCTCCATGGTCTGAGCTTCAGATTCCTTCCTTGAGTTCCTGCCTTGGCTTCATTAGATGACGGACTGTGCTGTAAGCCAAACAAACCCTTTCCTCCTCAAGTTGGTTTCGGTCTTTTTTTCTCACAGCACTAGAGAAGCAAATGAAGACACAATACAAAGTTCCATGCAGGTAAGTGCCCCCTTCTTGCCACACAGCCAACGCAGGCTACTCTGTCTGTTTCACCCTCTGACTTGTTCAGGTGCAAATCTGCATGTGGCTGGGTGAAAAATCCCCTCTCAAAACCTTGCCCAAGGAACCGGTGAAGCAAAGTTGTAGACATGCTCAAGGTGACAGGTTTGAGGTGAAGGGCTTATCCTGGGTACAGTGTGGGCTCAGCCTAGTTATAAGTCCTTAAAGATAGAGACTGTTTCCCAACTGAAGCTGGAGAGAAGTGGCAGTGTGAGAAAGATTTGCACACTCTTGCTCTGACACATAGGGGCCCTTGTACAAGAAACAGAGGGAGGCTGCAAGGAACCAGTGGGTCCCCAGCTGACAACCCAGGAAGAAGGGACCTCAGTTCAACAAAATAGAGCTGAGTTCTGCCAGCAACATGCAGGAGCCTGGAAACGAACTCTCCCTAGAACAGGGGATGAAGCTGGACGAACACTTTGATTTATGCCTTATGGGGCTCCAAGGAACAAGCAGCGTCCACTGGACTCCCGATCTAGGTGACTGTGTGATAGAAAATTTGCCTGTGTGTGTCTGTGTGTATGTATGTGTACATGTGTCTGCATATGTGTACACACGCATATGGAGGCCAAAGGTTGATGCTGAGTTCACCTACTTAGCCATCTCTCCAGATTTAAACTTATATTAAACGTCATTCTTAATTGTGTGTATGCGCGCAAGAGTACAAGTGTGAGTGGCAGCCAGAGGCACTGGATACCCTGAAGCTCGGGTTATAGGCGGTCCTGTGTGAGAGCATATGTGCTGTCTTTCTGACCCTTAAGTTTGCTATCTTCTGGCTGTTAAATGTGTGCTAATTTGTTTCAGCAGCAACAGAAATAAAGGCATCCTATGAACCATAGGTTATAAGTCAGTTCTTCAGGAATTCCCTGACCACACCCCTGTATGGCATATTGCACTGTGGGCCTAAGCCAGGCCACCTGCTATGAGGAATAAGGGAGTGGCTCCTGTGGATGTAGTGCTCTGCTCTGGCTAGACGTGACACCAGCTTCTGCCCAGCATCTGGAGAGAACTTGCACCGACATAATCTACCTGGGGACAGATTACAATTGGCTGCAGTTGGGGACCACCCCATAGGGCGATTGGCTAACCAGACTCATATGACCCCTTGCATTTCCATGAATAAATGAGTTTGCTGTGGCTCGCCCTCTGCATGCTTCCACCCAGCTCCCCGTGTCTGTTGACTCCGCACCTCTCACCCCCTCATGGCGGAGACCCTGTGTCCCACTGGGGCTGGCCCTGAGCACAGGGACCCATTTGCTTAAAACCAGAGGAAAACAGAGGAGGAGAAGCATTGGAGAGTTTTGCATGCTCTCTAAAGAAATCTTTACCCTCCTGTTCACAAGCCTCCCCTCTTGCTCCTGACATTGAGTGAAAGGTTCAGGGTTAGTGGACTATTTTTTGGCCCCTTAGTGTAAGTTCCATCTTTGTAGAATAGATGGAAATTTAACAATATTTACTTTCAGCTATTGGGACTCCACTGACACTGAGGCAAGAGAAAAGTCTTCGTTTTAATATCTTGTTACATACACATCAACAGAGTTAACTTTCTTTTAAGAGTTAATGTTGCTAAAAACATGTTGAATAGTTGGAGTTGTCACGACCACCTCGTCCGGCAAGGAAGACGCAACACCAGACTCTTCTTTGTGCAGTTTATTCAGGAACCTTGAACAATCTTCTGACTTCTGACTTCGGACTTCTGACCCCAGGGAAAGCCCGCCCACAACTTAACTACTCTCCTGCTAGCCAATCCCGAACTACCACGTGGCAACAGTAGATAGGCACACACATACGGAAGCAGACTTAGACATCAGCCATAGCCAAATAAGGAGTTGTTTACTCCTAAAGAGCACTCACCCTCGGGATGGTGGAAGGTGGAAGCGGGCGCCATCTTTAAGGCGCAGCAGTCCGCAGCTCTCTACATGGAGTCATTCCAAAAATCCAGGTAGCAGAAGGAGTTGAAGTCCCAAAGAAAGAATTTGCTAGCAGAGTAGGCTCAGAATAAAAGGAGAGATAATCAAGACTTGATTTAATACAGAGTAAATTAGCCATAGGCATTGGGGTTGGTGGACCCAAAGGCTGTGTAAAGAGAAGGGATCTTGTGTTTGGGGCTCTGTGTTCAGATGTTTGATAGGTAAACAGGACTCCCATGCTTTTCTCAAGTGGTCTTTACAAGTGTGACAGACTGGGACTGGCTGGAGTGAGGGCCACAGTTGACCCTGCTCTGGGTTTTGTAATTTCACAACTTGTATTTCCCACAGAGCCAGGAGATAAACAGGTACTATGACAGAGACAATCTGGGGTTGGGGCCAGGGCCACCATGACCCCATGGTCCAGTACTGCAACCTGCTGCTGGGCAGAGTCTGCACATCTATAGAATTATGTGGAGGCAAAGAGAGAGGTGGCTTCCTCAATTTCCACCTTGCATTGCTCACAGAACATTCTTGAGATGTGATTTCACAGCCTGTAATAGTTTTCACAGCTCCTTAGTTTATCTTGTTAGACTGCACTGACTGAATGCCTACTGTGTGCAAGTCTGTGGCCTTCACTCTAACAACCAATGTACCCATGATGTTGTTGCTGTTTAGAGACTGTAAGATTTTGTACAAAATCCCCTTCCTGCCAAGAGCTTGCCTGCTCCTTGGAAGGAAGAGCAGCCATGGAGCTATTACTAGAATTTTGGGTTTATTTTTCTAAACTCAGTCCTGGGAGAAAAAAGGAGTTTAGGGCTGGAGAGATAGCTCAAGGCTTCAGAGCACTGACTACTCTTGCAGAGGACCTGTTAGTCACACGGCGGCTAACAACCATCTCTAACTCCAGTTCCAGGGGATCTGATGCCTTCTTCTGACTTCCTTGGGCACTGTGCAACATGGGTGTACTTATGCACATGTAGGCAATACACTCATACACTTAAAATGAAAATAATAAATAAAATATTTTTAAAAGAAAGGAATTTAAAGTAGAAAAATATTAACATAAGGTACAAAAAGATCCTAAAGTAGAAAAAAGATTAAGATAAAGCATACATTTCCGAGATATAGGAAAGTCCTCTTAGTGGATTATTTGAGCACATCAGAATTAGAACCATCTTGTGCCCATTTTATGTTTCTCATTTAATTATAACAGGCAGCCAAGTGATGTGTATGACCCCATATGCTAAGCATCTAATATCATTCCTAGCATACAGTATAGAGCTCAATAAATGCTTGTTGAATCCATAAACGTGGAAAAATATAAACCAAGCATCTGAAATATTAGGCTGCATTTCTTTCTGCTTCAACTCCCAGCTAATGAATGAGGGCGGTCATGGTGGGAGTGTGAGGGCCATCAGGAGCCTCATGTTTCAACAGCCACTGCCAAGTTCTTCATGCCAGAAGGGATGAGATAGGCGGCTAAGCGGCTTATTACTACCATGCCGTTGGCCTCCAATCACTTGGTCTCTGTGGATCTCCGAGTCCTTATTGCCTCCAATTGGAATGCCCCACAAATCATGCTGCTTTCTTTATCCCTACCTCACAGTTGTCCTGCCATCTTGCTCCAATTAGAGTTGCTTCCATCAGGAGAACAGGGCACGTTCTATCCCCACCAAGCTGTGTTTGCTCTTTAGGAAAGTCATCCCCAGGGACAGTGGTTGTTACACTTTACAAAACATATTTACTCTGAATTTCTCCTGTCTTCCAACATTTTCCTCACCCAGTTGCCCTTGCATGGGAGAAGATCAAGTGGAGAGAGAGGGTCGAAATGCCTTTCTTTGACCAGATGGAAACGGTTACATCAGAGTGCTGATGACTGCAACATCTTGGATATACTGTTTTCACAATTAGGAAATGGCAACAAAGTTCTTCACTGAGCGCCAACCTGCCAGCTTAGCTTCCATTTGCTGCTATAAATTTTGTTCTTGCTGCTGCCAGTAAACACCAACTGTTGAAGAGAAATACTAAATCCAAATGTGCCTGTCGGATGAAAGTAAAAGAATTATATGCTGAGTAAATGCTGACGTGAAAGGATTTTTCAGCACACCACATGGGGATAGGAAGGAACACAGACATGGCTCTCACTAAGAAGCTCTCAGCTAAAAGCACTGGAGTCTCTGCGTTTAATGTTCACTCAACATTTTAAACATAAGGACAAATAAATGCAGCATTGGGCTCTTGGCCTTAGGCTCTCAGCTCTGAGCCTCCACTGAGGTTGCAAGGAGGTTACTAGACAAAGCACACACAGGTAGTACAATGGGGAGAGAAAACTCCAGGTCCATGCCAAGCTGACAAACACAGCAAACTTCCTTGCCAGTGTTTTGTCTGACAGCAGAAGAGCGAGTTCAGTAGCTGATCCTACCGGTAATGAGAGGACTTAGTGTTCAGTACTGATCCACCTCTAACAAGAGGACTTAGCATCAGTACCTATCCCACCTACAACAAGAGGACTTAGTGTTCAGTACTACTCCCACCTATAATGGGAGAAGTTAGCAACTTTCTATCACACAGCTTGACCTCGAGGCTTGTTTCTGTGTCCTGATACTTGACAAGAAGCAACTAAATAAAGGGTTGTTTGCCCACATCTGAGCAGACCAAGAAACAGACCACACAGGAAGAGGGGCCAGGCATGAACCTCAAGGCCTAGCCTAGCCCACCTCAGTGACCCACTTCTTCCAGCAGCTTCCACAAGCTCCCCAAACAGCACCACCAGTAGGGGACCAAGTCTTCAAACACAGGGACCAGTGGGGACATTCTGTATTCAAACAGGGTAATCGCCTGATGTCTGCACTTTGCACAGTGTCATGTGCACCTGGGATCACAATTTAAAGAGATAGTTTCCTCATTGGTTTCCTGGGTTGCACTTCGGATCATAGAACTTTGAAATGGATTTCTTCTTGTGCTCATTTTTGTTATGCTGCTATGAGCTTTAGATCTGATCCTAGGCTCTGATTAGCTCTTTGAGTGAGTTTGTTTCTCCTGCAATATCACTTATTTCATCAGATAATTATGAGGATTAAATGAAATAAAATGTGTTACATGCCTGGTGCAAGCTTTTCCCATAAGATATGCTGAATAATAATAGTAATTATCCTCCCAGATTAAAGTTTGCAAAAAAATAAAAATAAAAAATTAGAAAATCCCAGTCAGGTCTTTTGCACAAGGAGGCCAAGAACCAAGCAGTGAAGACTTTCCAAACCAGACTAGTTGAGCATCTAAGAATGACCATGACACATCTTCATGGCTGAAATAAACAGTTTAACATAAAGCGGGCTGTCTTTCCCTTCATTTTCTTATGGAAGGCAAAGTGTTCTGAGAACAATGGTTAAGTCTCCCCTTTGCTGATGCGAAGATGTGGGAAAATTTCATAGTTAAGACTTGCTGAAAGTGTTGGATCTATAAGAGCTAAACACTAACTTCACACTGAAACACATGCTGGTGTCTTGAATGCTTCCCTGCCCAAACTAAGTGTTTGACTTATTACTGCTGTGGAATTAATTGATGTATTTGATTTAATTGGCTAAATTATTTTTTTGTGTGTTAACATTTCAGTATTTTATTGATACAGTGCATCTTTTAAAAGGAGAAAAAGATTCCAGGAGTAACAAATACAAGAGTTTGGAGGAAGATCAACTGATCATTTCCAGATCCAAGCTGCACAGCAATTTAAAAATATACAGTAAAGCATCAACTTAGCCTTATGGGTACTTCTGGACATATGTGAATTATCAGAGAACAAGTATTTATTTCAAATAGAAAATAACACAAACAGATATAGCTAAGCAAGTTGCTGGGTGGATGTGAGAAAGGCAAGGGCAACTCAGAGCAAGGCAAATCTGAGAGACAGGAAGAATCAAACAGTAATGAGCAGCTTAGGGAGCATTTTCCCTTGAAAAAGACACCCTCCAGTTTCAGACTTGAATTACGTGATTTAAGTGAGACCCAAAGCCTCATTTGTCCAGTCCAGCCTGAGTCAAAACCGTAAGAAGGAAATGGAAGTTGGGGTGGGAAGAGAGATGTGAAGTCTAGTCTACCCATCAGCCACCTGGACCGCAGCACTCTGTTCTGGCAGAGAAATCACCAACTGACACCTGAACAGTGCCAGAAATGAGCATCTCACCCTTCTACATTGTGTCTTTGAGATCTTGGCTGGGAAATGGTTTCTCATTTTGGATCAAAGCCCATTTCTTTCACATGGGTTCCTCCTGAGTCAGACCTGAGCCAGTGCCACTAGCCAGGAGCTACTCTTACAAATCCCAAGGTAAAGGCAGCAAATAAGCCTACAGGATCTTAAGGAATAGCAAATTAGTTGCTGACCCTTAAAAACTGGTAATTACCTTTAAATCCAACTTTTTAACTCTCTCAGAATGCTGGAAGCTGCGAAGCAATGGGTTCACACTCCTGAATAGTGATAATCTGTTGAGCTGAGTATAGTGGCCACTTTCAGGCACAGATGTATGGGGCTGTCCACTGTGGTCATCCTCTTCCCTGTTGCTGCACTCTGAGTGGCTTTCCTGGTCTCATGATCCCTGTTTGGACTCTGGCATCTCACTTTCCATTGTGTCTTTCTCAGGGTTCTTTATTCCAGAATCATCTTCAGCTTCCTGTTCTCCCCCTTTACAAGATGAGCCCCAAACTGCCCGAAGCCCAGGTATGTTGGGCAATGTAACAGTGGGAAACCAACAATGCTGCTCAGGAAAAGACCAAGGCAGAGGGCACAGAGCAGAGGGCACCGAGGCAAAGTATGCCAATAGCGATTGGAGTCTGGACTGGACAAATATGAATATGAAAGGCAGTTTTGGGAAAATTAAAATATTTAAGTGTGGCCTATATATTAGGTAATCTTACACATTAATTTGTTATGATAATGAAAAGTATTACTAACGTGATAGAGTGTTCTTACCAGGAAATGTGTAATAAAGTGCCTGCCATCTAATACTATGTATCTAATATCCATTTAGAGAGAGAACAAGAGAGAATAAAGTTAAAAGTTATAATATTTCAAAGCTTCAAGAAACATAAAATGCCTTTTAATCTAAGTGACATAAAGGGAAATCAAGTGACTGGAAAGTTGAAGCAAGCAAGATCAAACCCACAGAGAGGCGAATCAGGTTACTGTGGTTGCTCAGTTATATTCTTTTCCAAATACTAGTGTTTCTGAATCAATCAAAAGCCTTAACACTGAAGTCCTCAGGCCTTCTGGTGTTCAGAATCATCTTTCTCTAAGAGAAGAGGTCTTTTAAAATCTGTTTTATTATTTGAATCATTGATTACTTGTCTTAGTTCCTTTTCTGTTATTATGATAAAATATCCTGTAAAGGAGCCAATTGTGGGAATCAAGCTGATCCCCAACAAGAATGCCCAGGCTCAACCCCCAGGAATTTCCACTTAGGGTGATAATTAACATCCACTGTCACAGTGGTGTTTTGAATCTTGGTCTCTCTAGGTAGCCCAGGCTAGCCTTGAACTCTTGGCAACCATGCCCTACTTAAAAATCCATTTTAATTGTTGTATTAAGAACATACCGTCTATGGCTGAAAGGCATCATTATTTTTTAGTGATTTTGTATCTGTTCAGTTCTTTGAGTCTCACCAAAAAAATGACCACATGCTGTCGACAAACTTTCATTGTGTTTATTTTATGTAGATTTGTTCTTTATTTTTGCAGCTAATTCCCAGAGAACTGAAGTCATATTATCCAAATATAGATATGAATATATGCATACACACATAGATATATAGGAACACATGTAGCTTACATACTTACATAGTGTACTCTCTGTTTCTTGAAATGCTTAAGAACAAACTTTGATTTTGGTCACTTCTCAGTTTTGTTTGTTGATTTGGCTGGTACCACAATGATGCTCAGATTCGGTCCCTGTCACACAGAATGTAAGGGATCTTGGGAGACTGTTATATAAACCAGCAATTGGAGTGCTGCCTTGGAGGTGGGAGAGAAACGGGCAGAGTGCACTGGGAGAAGAGAGATGTCTAATCCCGGTGGAGGATGGAGCAGATGCTCCCCCAAAGCTGCTGGGGATGGACACTGGTGGAAAATATCTTCTCTTCATTATCTTGTGGCATCCAAGTGAAAAGAGAACGTGTAGCCTGGAAGATGCCACTGTGGGTCCTCTCAGCTTCTCTGACATCCCCAAGGTCATTCATACAGACAGGAAGGGCCAATACACATGTCTCTGAGCAGCAATGGATATCTTCTGAAAGACTGACAGGAAAAACTTGAACAAAAAGAACAAGAGGAGGTGACTGGGGAGATTCCAGCCTACCCTCTCTGCCAAACCGATACGTGGGGGAAAAAAGTGGAATGCAAGTGTCCCAAAAGTCTTCCTGTCGTCGCCAGCCCTGTAGCAGGCAGCAGATTTTCAAAGGATTGACATGAGTATCCCGAACGAGTCACTGATTTTATCATTTCCAAGCAAAGTGCCCATTTTGAATAAACTTACTTGAATTGTTTGTAGACTGTTTCCAGCAATTGTCGCAAAGCACCGACTCTCAGTGCTACAGCAAGTCCCTAGCTGTTTGTCCCTAGGTTCAACAAAAAGAACACTGCTGATCCCAACTTCTTTGTTCCCATCCTTTACAAGAGCCAGAGTCATTATAAGTTCACCCAGACTCAAAGGGCCACTTGGCAGACAGACATCTAGTGTCTGAACTTAAGAACAAAACCAGTGATATATAGAAATAAGTACCATTTAACCATAGGAATCCACACACACCCAGAACGAGGCCAAAGTAACTACTTGCAAGTCACTTTCCTTCACATATTCTAAATACTCTGAAACTAATACAGGCTCAAATCATTTTTTGTGCTACTTTCAGGGCAAGGCAGTCAGGCCAGTCAGCTGACAGACAGGTGGAATGGGGAAACTCCCTAACAAGAACAAAGGCTCCAGAGATGCCGATTGGAGGATGTAGGTATCAGGCAACTAGAAACGGACTGTCAAGATGTAGTGCATTTTGTGTGATTTAGAGGCCTTCTCTGAGTGGTTCTGAGATGGAAACAGACAGCATTGATGGTCACTGGCCAAGTCCTCACTGCTGTGGGCCACTTGCTGCAGAGATGGCTGTTCAGAGCTCTTTGACCATGCATGCTGCTATGTTTAAAATGTTGTGTGCTCTAAAGGTTCATGTTTTGAAATGTATCACCCAGTTTGGTAGGGTAGAGGTGGGGGTGGGACCTTGAAGGGTGGAACTCGGTAAGAAACACTTGAATCACCGGACATATTACCTGAAGAAGGGAATGCTGGTCTTCTGGAGTGAGTTCTCATAAGAAATTTCTTATAAGAGCAAACCTGACCTTGAATTACTCTCTGCTTTATGTCTGGCAATATGATCTCTTCCATACACATGACACAGCCAAGAAGGCCCTCACCCAAACTGAACTGATTCCAGTATCCTCAGATCTCCACACATAAAAACTATGTACATATCTTTTCTTTACTAAGTTAGTCGGCTCCAGGTATTTTGTTATAGTTATGAAAAACAAACTAATTTATGATGGCTGGCTGTTGTCTATTTGCATATTCCCCTAAGCTGGAGCTTGTCCTAAATTGGTATTGAGTGTGTACTGCTTCTTTTCTGTCAATTTGACATAAACTAGAGACACCTGGGAAGGACCCTCAATTGCTTCCGTCACCTTGGCCTATGGGAATGCCTATCAGACGTTTCCTTGATTCCTGGTCAATGAAGGAAAACCTCGTCTACTATGAGTGGTGTTATCCCTGGGTAGGTGGGGCTGGAATGTGTAAGAAAGGTAGCTGTGCAACCTAGAGGAAGAAAGCCAGTAAGTAGCATTCCTCCCTGGTCTCTGCTTCAGTTCCTGCCTGACTTCCTTCATAGATGGACTTGGAAGTGTTAGCCGAAATAAATCCCATCTTCCACAACTTGGTTTTGGTCAATGTGCTTTTTTTTTTTTTATTACAGCAACAGAAAACAAACTAGAACAGATATTGGAGCCAGGGGAATGGAGGATTGTTGTGATAGACCTGACCATGTTGTTTTGGAGAGGATTGTAGAAACCTCTGGAAGTCTAGGCTGAAATGTTGTTGACTGATTGGAGCTTAGTAAGCTGTTCTCACTAAGGAACTTGGAGATAATGCTGAGAGAAATACAGATGATGGGAGTCTGGCTTGTGAAGTTTTATAGGGAAGTTTAAGAGTCCTTCAAAGACTCTATCGGGGCTGTTTATGTGATACTTTGAATGAGAAATCTGTAGTTTCTGGTAAGTTGTGATGGGAGAATCAGCTGTGATTAACAAGAGACCACTGAAGCAAAACCTTTGCTTTAATGGAGCAATGGATACTGGTTAGCTGGGGCTGAAAAATCAGCTGTAGTTAAGAAGAGATGAGCATCATTGAGTTGAAGTCTTCTGGAAAGTATTTCTTCGGGTCAGCATACAGCAGCTGTGGTCCAGAGTGGGCCAAGGCTACATCTCAAGCTGGAAGCCAAACTTTTTAATGTGTAAGAGTTTCTCACATGGTCCTGGTTTTGGCAGTGTGAAAGCTATAAAGTTGAAGGGGTCATGGAGAGAATCTGAGGCTTGCACTGTGGGAGGCCAGGAGGCCATTGGTGAAGGTCCAGCCTCAGCTGCAAAGGAGAGCCCAGCGTATTGGAGACATCAGCATTGTGGAACAACTACCAGGGATAGCAGCAGGTGTGGAGTGGAGCTGGCCTGAGCTTAGGAAACAAGCTGTGTGAGCTGCAGATGTCAGAGCCAGAGAAGTGGAACTGCCCAAGCCTTTTGGAATCCAGAAGATGGTGAGTGAGTACCAGATGTTAGACATTGGCTACCCTTCTGGGCTGTGATCTTGCTTAAATGTGCCTGATTCTTCTGTTTATTTCACATCAAGAAGTAACTTTTCCAAAGGGAATTCACACAGATGATGCATTTGTATATATTAGTAAGTTATATACATACTATGACATCCATAGCAACACAAAATGATCTCTCACAGTTGCCACCAAACTACTAATTTACTTTACATGTCACCTTCATGAAAAAATAGACTAGAAGATTCTCACTGAAGATGGCATTCTAAATGGTTCTTTCCTTTCGAAGTAAGAAATTATTTAATTTGCTTTTGATTTTACAGGAATCTACAGTTAAAGAGACTGAACTCCTAAAGATGGGGACTTTTAAAGCTGTGCTTTTTTTTTTTTTAATTTTATGTGCATGAGTGTTTTGCTTGAATGTATGTAAGTGTAACTGTGTTATGAAGTGCCTGTGGTGGTCAGGAGAGGGCAATGGATCCTTTGGAACTGGAATTATGGTTGGTTGTTAGCTGCCATGTGGGTGTTGGGAACCAAACCTGGGTCTTCTGAAAGAGCAGTCAGTGCTCTTAACCACTGAACCATCTCTCCAGCCCCAGTTGTAAGATGTTTTATAATGTGATATTAATGTGAGATTTTGGGGAAAACTAAAAATAAATGTTATGGCTTATAGTGATATGTTTGTGTGTCAAACTGACAAGGGGTCAACTTAACCAATTGTACTGCTGGTTAGTTTTTGTTGACTTGACACAAGCTAGAGATATCTGGGAAGAGGGAACCTTAGCTGAGGAAGTTCCTCTATCAGACTGGCCTGTGGGCATGTCTGTGGGGCATTTTCTTCACTGCTGGTTGATGTAAGAGGGCCCAGCCCACTGTGCAGGTATCCCTGACCTGTATAAGAAAAGCAGCTGAGCAAGCCAGAGGGAGCAGCCCAGTGAGCGGCATTCTTCTGTGGTCTCTGCCTCGGTTCCTACCTTTAGGTTCTTGCCTTGAGTTCCTTCATAGGCTTCTCTAGATGATGGACTTTATCATGCAAGCTGAAACGAACTCTTTCCTCCTTAAGTTACTTTTGGTCAGTGTTTTGTCACAGAAACAGAAAATTAACTAGAATAGGGTGTCTGGAGAAGTGAATTTCTTTTAGCTTCTTGCATCAGTTCATCCATTCAGGCTCAAGGCAATGCAAAATCCATAAAAGTCTTTGTGAGGACGCACCATGATCCAGGGAATTTCTCCAGGTTTCTGCTTGACTTTCCATTCTGATGGCTTACCTCTTGATTTGACTTCATGATTCTTCCTTCTGAGCTGGTCCTCTAGGCCTGTCTCCTGATTCTGGGCCTTGATTGAGATAGTGGAACTTCACAGCAAATGCCATCTGATGAATCCTTGCACCTACCTCTTATGATGCTCAAATTAACCTCTAGGACCTAATCAATTGGACTTCCCAATGCCTTCTTCTAGAAGGAACATCACACTGGGCTGATTACAAAGCTAAATGAAAACAGCTGGCCATCTGACCTAGTATTAAGATATGGCTTGTAAATCACCTCACAAAGCACAGAATCTACATTCCTTGTACTAGGAGGTTAACTCTCAGATAGGGAAAAGAAAGGAGCCAATAGCTGAGGGACTGATAGGTGGGGGCTCCTAGAGTTGCCTTCTGGTCATGACATCAGAAACCCCAAGTCCATCCTTGATTCTATGGGAAGAGGGGGTACAAACTCTTGTAAGCTTCTTAGTTGGGAGAAAAAGCAAATTTACAAGAGAAAAACAGACATGTATAGACATGCATACTTCATATATATACATGAGATCCACCCATAGGATGAGATACTATTTTAATATAATATTTTTAAAATTCATTATTTGAGAATTTCATGCATGCAAAAAATATATTCTAATCATCTTCATCCCCACTCTCTCCCTCCAGCTCCTCTTGGACCTCCCAAGTCTCGCATGTCCTCTCAACTTCGTGCCGTGCCCTCTTGTTCTTAATAACCCAGAGTCTAATTAGTGCCACCCATGTACCCATGGATGTGGGGCCATCCAGTGGAGCATGGTCAACATACCAGGGACAACCCAAGACTTTCCCTCACTTGGCACCATCAGCTGTCCAGAACTCCACAGTTAAGGGTGGAGCCTCGCGTACCCCATCCATTCTGGAATGTTGGCTGGATTAATCTTGTGCAGGTCTTGTGCAGCCACAGCATTCCTGCATATAAAGATCGTGTTCAGAAGATACTGTTTTGCCCAGCCTCTGGTTCTTACCACCCATTCTTCCTTGATATTCTTAAAGAAGGCTTTGAATTCCAGTTTAGGTAGCATCTTCAACAAAGAACAGTACACTTTTAGACAAAAGAAAAAACAAGTCGAGTCTCTAGGGCAGCACTTGGGGGAAGACAATTGACTGGTAAAGCTCACCACAGTAGATTGCTCTGGAGCCATCTCAAGGCTGGTCCAAAACTGTCTTAAGTTGTAGCTGTGTCTCTCCAACATCAGGTGTCAGAAACTTAATACTTAAAGTCATGTGTTTGGTGGTCTTTGAGCTACAGGACTTTTGGGAAGTGACTGGAGTATGTGCTCATTCCCAGGTTGATGGGTTAATGGGTTTTCCTGGGAGTTGCTATGTTATAGAAGCTGCTCTCAGGTACACTTGCTTTGCCTTACCACCTAATGCTCCCTCCACACTATGACAGAGCAGTAAGGCCAGCTCTAAAAGGTAGTACAGTGCTCCTGGACTTCACAGCCTGCAGAACTGTGTGTGGAACAAGTCTCTAGTTTTTGGTAATTGCCCAATCTATGGTTCGTTATAGGTGCAGAACATGAAGTGGGACAGTAGTTAGCTTGGTTTCCTTCTCAGAAGGGACAAGAATGGAGGTGGGGGACTGTCTGCCTATTGCTTCTTGTCGTCAACGTCCTTGGACAGAGGACTCTGTCTGCTTTCTCTTAACTGTTTCCAACCCAATAATCCTTCTCATTCAGGGAATATTAGTCTATTTTCTCCAACACCAGCCAACTCAAGTTCTATATAGATTTCTTAATAGAAAGTCAGCCTGCCAAATCCAGAAGGAAGAGTCCCCAAGGCTAGCCTAAGGAAAAAGAAATGTGGTTCGTGAGGTCCCTCTGTCTTGGAGCCTCTTGGGCCCTCTCACCACCGTGTTAGGGGATTCTATATTGCTTTTCTGTGAAGTTTCATACTGGTTTTTAAAAATATCACTTACAGGCATGTCCCCGCACAGCATGGGCCCAGCTATTCTCACGACTTGTCCATGATGATAAACTCTTCACTGGGTATGGAAAGGTACTTTTGCTTTTCCTTTTCAAGGGAATAAACGGAACGTGGAGGAGAAGCAAAACAAGCCTGGCCTGACAGGGACCTCCTCAAAGAGAGCAGCAGGCAGCCAGGAGCCAGATCACACCGTACAGGTGCTTAATTCCTGGTTTCCCTTCCTGTCACTTGAGGTCCCTATTCTTCCTCTTCCTAAGTCTAAGCCCTGGATGGTTCCATAGCTACCAGGGCTATGAAATAGTGGGTGTCACGGGAAAGTTCAAAAGGAATCCGTTAGACAGAAGCTGAGAGAGCTTCTCTTCAGCAGTGGCTTCTACAGAGCCCAGAGATCTTCCAGGTGATGGAAATGTTGAGGAGTAGAGGAGACTGAAGGAGTCCACTAAAGTGCTTGCTCCCCACTTAGAGAGAGTAAGAACTGAATTGTTTAGGAGTGAAAAAAGTAGAAGCAAAAGTCAGGTGTTGGGGGAAAAGCTCAGAGAGCAGCTACTGTGACTCGCTCTAAGGGCCACTGGCTGGAAAGTCTAAAGATCACAGGCTACTGTGGAGACCAGAGGGATCCCTCTGGACTGCTGCTATGTGTCTTCTGGGGCCTGGATCTGGGGCTCTGGGGATGGGTTAGTGAATATGCAGAAGGCATCTCCACCTCTCTCCCCTCTCTCCTAAGCTCCTGATGAGGCAAATGAGGGTGCTCGTGCGTTCTCTCTCTCTCTCTCTCTCTCTCCTTCTCCTCCTCTCACTACCTCCCCTTCCTCTTCTGTCTGTCTCTGCCTCCATCTCTCTGTCTTTGTCTCTGTCTCTCTGTCTCTGTCTCTGTCTCTCTCACACACACATGCTGACTAGCAAGAAATCTGTGGGTTGATCTGGAGCCTCCCTGGGCTCTCTCAGTTCTTCATTAATCTCTCATCTTACAGTTGTGTCATGAATTGGTAATTAGAGGTGGAATCAGTTATCTTACTATGGGTTGTAAAATACTGGTTCTTTAATCTTACTATCGCTGTAACATTATTGTTACAGCATTTTTCTTCAAAGAACATTTTCCTTATTTTAAAAACTTACACACACACACACACACACACACACACACACACACACATACACCCCTTATCTTTGCCAGGTGTTCTTTTGGGACCAGAAAGTGGTCTGACTGGATGGTTGTGGTAGCATCTACCTCTGTGGGTGGAATGAGATGGTAACTTTACACATTTTCCAATCAATGTTAGATTTTTGATAATATCATGATTTAATATCCATTTATCCAACACACAGGTTTTTAGCCTCTTCTGTGTGTCTGACATGATTCTAGGTGCTTGAGACACAACAGTGAAGAGGAAAAACAAAAACCTTTATAAGCTGTCATTCAGGAGCAGCAAAGCAAATAGCAGTCATCACAAAGGAGCAAAGAATACCTATGGTAAGTGGTAAGTACTATGCAGGGAAAAAACAGTAGCAAAGAAAGGAGCCTGAGGGAAAGCTTTACATGCGATTGACAGGATTCCTGAGAAGGTTGATAGTTAATCAAAGATGCTCAGAGTTAACGATTGAAGTCATGTAGACATTTGAGGGAAGTGTACTCCATGTGTCAAGACTTTGAGGTTTGAGCCTGCTGGAACAATAATAAATGTACCAATATGCCTGGAGGTGAACTTCCTGGGGGAAAGGGTCAGGCAGGAGGTTCTGCAGGGCGTCTTGTAGGCCACAGTCAGGATCTTAGCATATATACTCTGAGCAGCATAGGCAGCCACTGGAGGGTTATAGTAAAGCACACCTTCTGCCCCCACTGAGGGTCCTCAGTTAAGGAGAGACATCCTATGCCTTTTTTTAGCTGAGAATTATCCCAGTTCTTGGGAGAAGGCTCACATAAGAAGGACCCAAGATTTGCAGAGGTTAATAAGTAACGTGTCTGTGGTCGACATCTATTAAGGAGTAAAGCCTTGATCCAATCCAGGCCATTAACTATCAGTTTATAAAGCAGAGCAGACACACAGACCTTGTTAAGAGATGGAGTGGGGTTCGGGGTTATCTGTGTTGATGGATGGCGCAGCTTGCTGGCTCGCAGCTTTACAAGACTCTGTTTCCATTCTCCTCTGTTTGGCTTAGCACTGGGCAAGGCTCTGCTATTAATCTTGTCTTTTCTCACTGAGGTGTCTCATCTTTCCAAAAGATGACATCTCTAAAATCGTGAGTGCAATAAACTTAAGGTCATAGAACATAGCTCTTAAAAAGACAGTTTCATGAGCTGTAAAAAGTAATCACGGTTTGTCAAGTCAGCAGATCTCCCCCCTCTGGCCTTCTAGCCATCACTAATGCCTTTTTTGGAGAGAGCACACTATTGTTCTTTCCCTTTGCAAAGTTGTTGATGTGGGGGGTGGAGGGAGAACTATTCTTTGAGAGAGAGAAACTATATAGCAACCTTGGCCACTTGTGGCTCAGAAGAAAATTTTCCTTGACAGTTTTATTGATTCTTTTGGCTTCTCTGTTGGGGAGATAGGCCGCCAACCAGAGAATTTCAATAGTCACTAAAAGGTGGTAAATTTTAGAGAAAAAGATGCGAAAAACCCAGTATTTCTGACAGAATAACTATAGCAAAATTTAATAATAATAACGAGGAGGAGGAGGAGAAAAAGAAGAGAAAGAATTCTGTAATGTTGTCTGCATTACATTAGTCTATTTTGTTTGACCAATTTGCATTGCATTGGTCTATTTTGTCAGTCTCCCTGTAGCCCCAGCTGCCCTTGAACTCACTATGTATACCACTCAGGCCTCTATCTTACAGAGATCTGCTTACCTCAGCCTCCAGGGAGCTGGAGTTAAAGGCATGCACCAGCACTCCTGGCCCTGAACTGGTCTATTTGAGAAAGATCAGTAGTGGCTTAATTCATATAGAAACAATCACTAACCTTTTAGAAAAGAAGGGCAGATGTACTAAAAATGAACCGTGCCATATTCAACAGTGTGGAGGAAATTTAAGCATACTTTTTGTACTCAAATTGTGGCAATTTGAAGACTATATTGTTGAATTCTATATACTGAGTGCTTTGGCTGGAGCAAAACACCTGGATATAAAGGAAAAAGCCTCATTCCACCTCTCAGGTAAAGTAGGACAATGTGGATCCCGGCTCCTTTTATTGCCAAAACATCCATTGGATGTGGGATGTGGCCATGTGGCCCATGCCAGGACGGCTTGTTAAGATCACAAGTTCAAGATCTCAGTTGAGCTTCTTGATGAGTCTGTGGAAAGGCTATATTCTCTTTTACAGTCAGGGCAGCAACCTTGAAGATATAAACTGTCCATCTTAGCATGCTCAGCCAATAGGCATAGAGCTTAGAGTTTAGCCCAGATCTTCTGAGTCTGAAACCCAAGAACCTTGAGTACTCCACTCTATTGGCTCAGAATTGCTCCAGCTTTGATACCAGAAAGCAGCTTCCTCCCACTTGCATCATCCTCTGTGATGCTTCTTAGACCGCTTTTGGTTGTTGAGATTGACAGAGCACTATCTGTCCATCTGCTATGACCAGTTATGTCATATGCCCAGAGCAGTGTACAACATTCAAGCCTACCCTGAAGAGGCTAGTGAGCTCAAAGTATGAGATGGATTCTATCTAACAAGTGCAGAGGTCTCAGTCTTAAGATGTGAACCACTCTCCAACTATAGGGACTCCCTCCCAAGCTCTCAAAACCTTTTCTGCATCATCACTTTAATGAAGTATTCTATGGGAGTGAAAACGTGTTCGGTGACCAAACTGGATTTATATGAAAAATCCCCATTTCTACTACGTTCTTACTTTAGTAGTAGTCCCATTGTTTGAAAACCTCATAGGATGAATTCTGATCATATTCGTCCCCAACCCCAACTCCTCTCAGATCCACCCCAACCTCCCTACCCATTCAACCTCTTGTTCTTATTCATTTATTTATTTTAAGACCCATTCAGTTCACTTTGCATTTCCCAAACACTCTTGGGTGTGGGTTCTGCCCTGGAACTTGGTCAACCTACAAGGAGTCACACCCTTGAAGAAAACTAATTTTCCCTTTCCCAAAAGCTATCTATCAAATGCCAAGAACTCCTCAGCCAGGGATGGGATATCGAGTCTGCCACCATCCCTTCCATGCTGGGATTGTTGTCTGCCTTGAGCTCATACAGGTCTGGTACGTGCTATCACAATTGCTGTAAGTTCATAGATGCAAGTGCTCTGTTGTGTCTGGAAAACACTGTTTCATTGTAGTCAATCACCACCTCTAGTTCTTACACTCTTTCCTCCTCCTCTTCCATGAAGATCTCTGAGCCTTGGGATGATGTAGATATAGAAGTCCCACTCAGGCCTCTATACTCCACAGTCTCTTGTTCTATGCATGTTGACATGTTGACCATTTGTGAGTTTCTGTGTTAATCACCACCTACTGCAGAAAGGAGCTTTTCTGATGAGGGTTGAGAGATTCCCTAATCTATGTGTATAGTAATAAGTCATTAGGAATCATTTTAATAGTATGTCAGTCCAGCAAAATAATAGTAGTAGGTTTTCCCCTATAGTCTATGGCTTACTATCCACAGGTTCTTGGCCCCAAAATAACAGTGCCAGATCTGGGTTCCATCTATTCAAAAATTTTTTAATTGGGTTGTTTTCGGGATGGTCAGTTATTTTAGTTCTTTGTGTAACCTAAACACTAACCCTCTGTCAGGTGTATACCATTCTGTAGGCTGCCTTTTCACTTGAATGAAGGGGTCCTCTGCAGTACAGAAGTTTTTTTTTTTTATTTCATGAGGTCCCACTTGTCAGTTGTTGGCCTTCGTGCCTATGTTACTGGAATTCAGTTCAAGAAGTCATTTCCTGTGCCTTTAAGTTCATGCATATCCCTTAGTTTCTCCTCTGTCAGATTCAGGGTATCAGATCATATGTTGAAGTCCTTGAACTATTTGTAGTTGAGTTTTGTGCAGGGTGAGAGTTAAGAGTCTAGTTTCATTCTACATGCTGCTATCCAGTTTGACCAGCACCATTTGTTGAACATGCTGTCTTATCTTCAGTGTGTATTGTTGGCCACTTTGTCACAGTGGTAGCTGTAGGTACATGTACTTGTAATCTGGGTCTACACTATAGACTTGGTCAGTCTATTCTACTGATCAATATTTCTGTTTCTATACCAGTACCTTACTGTTTTTCTTACAATAGCTCTGTAGTATAAAATGAAATCAGGGATGGTGATACCTCCAACAGGGTTTTCCTTTCTTTTTTTCATGATTAATTTGTTCTGGGTCTTTTGTGTTTCCATATGAAATTTAAGATTATTTTTTCAATTTCTGTGAAGAATTATGTTGGGATTTTGCTGGTGAGTGCATTGAATCTGTAGACTGCTTTTGGTATGATGGCCATTTTCACAACACTAATTGTATTGATCCATAAGCATGGGAGATCTTTCCATTCTCTGGCAGGTTCTTCCATTTCTTTCTTCCATGTTTTTGTTTTTATTATACAAGTTTTTTACTTCCTTGGTTAGATTTGTTTCAAGGTATGCTTTTGAGGCTATGTGAATGGAATTATTTCTCTAATTTCTTTGTCAGTATGTTTGCTGTTGGTATATAGGAAAGTTAATGATTTTTGTGTGTTATTTTTTTCTATACTGCTACTTGGCTGAATATGTGTATCAGATGAAGTATTTCCTGGTAGAGTCTTTAGGGTCCTTTATGTGTAGAATCATATCATCTGCCAATTAGGGTGCTTTGACGTTTCCCGCTTCTATTTGTACCCCTTTATTTTTATCTCCTTCGCTTGTCTTATTGCTCGAGCTACGACTTCAAGCACGATACTGAATAGGAATGGAGAGAGTGGACATCCTCGCCTTCTTCCTGCTTTTAGTGGAAATGGTTTGGGTTTTCTCTATTTACCGTGATGCTGACTGTAGGACTCTTCTACATTGCATTGAGTATATTGAGATATGCCCCTTGTGTCCCCAGATTCTCCAGGACTTGTATCATGAAAAATATTGGATTTTGTCAAAAGCCTTTTCTGTGTCTAATGAGATAAACATGTGATTTTTGCCCTTGAGTATGTTTATGTGGTAGCTTACATGTATTGATTTACATATGTTGAACCATCCATGCATCTCTGTGATGAAGCTCACTTGATAATTGTGGATAATCTTTATTATGTGCTCTTAAATTTGGTATACAAATATTCTACTGAAAACTTTTGCATCTATGTTCATCAGAGAAATTGACATATATAACTTACATTTTTGTTGGATTTTTCTCTTTTTTTGGTATTATAGTAATGCTGACTTCTTAAAAAGAACTTGAAAGTGTTCCTTCCTTTCTATTTTATAGACTACTTTGAGGAATATTGGTGGTGTTAGTTTTTCGTTGAAGGTCTGGTAGGGTTCTGCGTTGTGTCTATGTGGCCCTGGGCTTTGTTGTTGTTGTTGTTGTTGCTGAGGGAGTTTTAGTTATTTGCTTCTTTCTTATCAGTTTTAATGGGTGTTTAAAATTGCTTACTTCATTTTTATTTAATTTTGTTAGGTTTCATAATTCTAGAAATTCATCCTTTTTTCTGATTTTCCATTTTAGTTGAAAATAGATTTTATACTATGTCCTTACCATTCTCTGAGTTTCCTCAATATCTACCAAAATATTTAACTTTTCATCTCTGATGTAATTAAGTTGGGTCTTCTTTGTATTTCTTTTGGTTAATTTGACTAAAGCTTTCTTAAGCCTGTTAATCTTTTCAAAGAGCCAAATATTCTTTTGATTGAGTCTCTGTATTTTTTTTTTTTCATTTCTATTTCATTGATTTCAGCCCTGATTTTATCATTTCTTTGCATCTACTCTTCTGGGGTGTTTTTTTCTTTTTTTTTCTAAGACTTTCGGGTGCATCATTAAGTTACTAACATAAAATCTCTACAGTTGGGTTTTTAAATATTGTATTTATTATTTTTTTGGTGTATGAGTATATTGCTTGCATGTATGTATGTAAGTGCACCTTTGTTGCGCAATGCCCACCAAGGTCAGAAGAGGGCGTCAGATCTCCTGGAACAGGAGTTACAGACAATTGTTAGCCACCATGTGAGTGTTCAGAACTAAACGCAGGTACTCTGCAAGAGCTGCTAATGCTCTTAATCTCTGAGCAGCCTCTCCAGCCCCAACACTTGGTTTTTTTATGTAGGTACTTAGGGATATGAACTTTCCTCTTAAGGCAACCTTCATTGTGTTTTATAGATTTTGGTACGTTGTAGTTTCATTTTCATTCAATTCTAGGAATTTTAAGTTTTCCTTCTGGAATTCTCCCATGACCCAGTTTTCATTTAATAGTGTGTTGTTTACTGTCCATGAATTTGTAGTTTCTGGTTGCTGTTTATGTTCAGCTTTATTCCTTTGTGGTCAGATATAATTCAGGAGGTTATTTCAGTTTTCTTAAATTTGTTGAGATTTGCCTTGTGTCCTAATGTGTGGTCAATCTTGGCTGCTGATAAGAATGTGTATTCTTTAGTATTTGGATGGACTGTTTTTAACTGTCTGTTAGGCTAATTTGATTTATGATGTCATTTAACTCTAATGCTTATTTAATTTTTATCTGGTTGATCTGTCTATTGGAGAGTGGTGTATTGAAATCCTATACTATCTCTGTGTTGGACTAAATCTGTGATTTTAGATCCAATAGTGTTTCTTTTATTAGAGTGCTCCTTTGTTTAGGGTGTAAATGTTTAGAATTGCAACATCTTCTTAGTGAATTTTTCATTTAATGAATGTGCTGGTTAGTTTTTGCAACTTGATACAAACTAGAGTCATTTTGGAAGAGTGAACCTCAGTTGAGTTATTTCCTAAATCAGACTGTCCTATGGACATATCTGTGGGGTATTTTATTGATTGTTAATTGATATAGAAAGGCTCAGTGCCATCCTTTTGCAGGTGGGGCTGGGCTGTATAAAAAAATAGCTGAACAAGACTGGGGAAGCAAGTCAGTGAGCAGTCTTCTTCCATGGTTTCTGCTTCAGTTCCTGCCTCCCGATTCCTGTCATGAGTTCCTGACCTAACTTCCCTCAATGATGAACTATGTTGTAGACATATAAGCCAAATACTCCTGCCCCCAAAGTTGATTTTGGTCATGTTCACAGCAAACTAGCAGATTGAATTAGAAAACAGGATCCATGTCTGTGCTGTCTCCAAGAAGCATACCTCGCCATCAACAATAAACATCTGAGGGTAAGAGGATGGAAAAATATATTTCAAGGAAATGGATCTAAAAAACAGTCACTGCTATTCTAATATCTGACAAAATAGACCTTAATGCAAAACTAGTCAGAAGAGATAAGCAAAGACATTTCATACTCCTTTTTTCTAACTTGCTTTTTATTGCTGTGAGTTCCTTAAACTATCCTGATTCAAAGGGCGATTTCTCCTGTTTGACTCTGTGTATCTTTATGTAAAAGCAAACCAGCACCTCCATAGCATTGGTGAGAAATTTTATTTTTGGTTTCCTAAATGCTAAAATTATATATATATACCAAAGAATTGTTTTATAATAAACTTATTTATGATTTATTATCAGTAAATGTTTGATTTATATACAGATCTTATCTACTTATATATCCAGGGTCATATAAAAGTTTAGTGAGTGAAAAGGGGTCACAAGTGGAGAAAGCTTAAGAAGCCCCATTCTATATAAACTTCCTGTGATGATTAATGTTGTCATCTTGACAGGATCTAGACTCCCTTAGGAAACAAGCCTCCTCTGGGCATGCAGTGAGGGATTATCTAGATTAGGTTAACTGTGGCCAGAAGGCCCATCTTTCCTGTAGGTGACACTGTGCCATGGACAGGGGTCCTAGACTGAATAAGAATGAGAAAGGGAGCCAAGCGCCAGCATCTCTGCTTCTTGACGAAACATGCAACATGACCAGCTGCCTCAAGCTCCTGCCCCCCTAACAACCTCACCGCAATGAACTGTATCCCCTTGAAACAAACACCTCCTCCTTAAGCCACTTTTGTGAGATATTTTGTTGCAGCAATGGGAAAAGTGACTAATGTACTCTCCCAAATGAATGTATTTCTCAGTCAACTGAGCAAAGCAACACTGGTGGATACACTTATGCCAAACCCTCCAAATCAAATATCCAAAAGTTATTTTTTCTATATTGCTCACAGCATTGAAGAGTCAAGGCTACAGCTTCCTTGTTAACACTCCAACTCAAATTCTAAAGTCAGTATTTATCACACGGTAACTCTACAAGACAGCCAATCTTTTGGAAGGAAAGTGAAAACTTTTGATCAGGCTGATATCCTGCATGCAGATGCCAAGACTCTTTAGATTGGAAACAGCTGCTTGACTGGCCATTTTTCACACGTCTTCCAAATGCTGGACCAGGGGCTCCATGGCTGCAAGCCTTTCAAGGAAAGGCTAATGGCAACAATTCCCTTTCCTTGAATGGGTGATTTGAGAACTCAGAATGTTTTCAAAGAAAATAGCACATACTACAGAATACCAAAATCTGGTGAATTCCATGTCATCATCAAGAAGTCTTTTTCAAAATTAATAACATTTTAGAGCTTTAGAGGAAAACAGGCCTTGGAGATCATTGCTTAGATTCCCTGAATGAGCAAAAAGGTGAAGTAATGGGGTGCACTTCCTGAGTTGTATAGCTTGCACTAAAGGCACAGTGCTTATTCAAGTTCTTTAAGCCTTGAGGGCACTTGCAGATGGCACTCCAGGGGTCAGAAGAATCCATGGGATGAAAAACTTAACACAGGACCACTGTGGTCTCATCCCCCTTATTTTTTTGTTTTAAAAAAATATTTTATTCTTATTTTATATGTTTGAGTATATGCCTGCATGTATGTAAGTGCACCCATGTCGTGTAATGCCAGAGGAGGTCAGAAGATGACATCTAATTTCCTGGAACTGAAGTTATAGATGGCTGTTAGCTACCATGTGGGTGCTGGAAATTGAACCCAGATTCTCTGCAGGAGCAGTCAGTGCTCTTAGCCCCTGAGTGGTGTCTCCAGCCCCACCTCCATATTTCTCAGGTAAGAAAATACAAGAGTCAAGGTCAGTTGGGATAATTAGCAGAAGAATTCAGGAGTCTTTAGTAAGTAGTGCCTTCTACTGGTACTTATAACACCTGCAGCAATGGAAACATGTAATATGGCAGCTGTTTAAATATTAAGTATGTGTAATACAACAGCACGTTGAGTGTCAGCTGAAATTTAGACGGACACAAGGGTCTACTGACTGCCCTGCTGGGATGACACTGGCTTAGAGAGCTGATCTGGATATACTTTATAACATCCTGTTCTCTACTATCCTCTGATACTGGGTGACCATCCAAATTACCAAAATGTGCCGCTTGTGACAGTGTGACATTATATGTTTTAAAAAGACCAGGAGTTCAGTATAGGGATTTTTAAGAGACAAGCCACCTGCATTTGTGATTATACAAGTGACACTAAATTCATGAAAGTCAAGCTACAAATACTTACTTTGCTTCAAATAAAATGATAGTTTCTATAATCTTTAAACTTTTTCTTATACTATTCATTTATTTGCTTGTTTGTTGGAGTTAGCACATATACAGGTGGTGATCTGAGGACAATTTGTGGGGGTCAGTCCTCTCGTTATTCCATGTGAGCTCTGGGGATTGAACGCAAGCACCTTTATCCATTGAGCCACCTCACTGGCCCTTATATTTAAACCTGAACCTCATTTCAGTATCCTGAAGATGGACATGAACCAGTTTTTATCTCTCCTTCTACCATGTGGGTGCCAGGAACTGAACTCAGGTCATTAGGCTAGGCAGCGAGCACCTTTATCCACTGAGCCATCTCACCAGGCCTAGTTGCTGTAATCTTGATACAAAAGTGAAACTGGACTGGACAGTAGTGATAACCATTCTGCATCTTTTTTTTTTTAACTTTTCAGATTATCTAGAACAAGAAATTTTGTCTATTATTGTTTCCAAACACAATGTCTTCATAATTTGCAAAGACCAACTTTTTACCTCTTTCCATTGAAATAGTTCCTTGCAGAGATACAAGCTGATTCCATTGTTAGGAAAACAGATCCCACATCTTCTCTGCATCCATGTGTTGCCTCAGAAACTGACTGAAATAATCTCCACCTGCCTACCAGCAAGCTGGTCCTGTGTCCAATTAGTTTCCACAAATTATTAGAAAAAGAAGATCATTGTTGAATGGAGAGCTGATGCAACAAGGAAACTTACAATAACACAGTACGAAGGCTTCCAGAGAGTCTTTCATGATCTGCAAGAGCAGCTTTTCAGACAACACCATTGATTCCCAATATCAGACAGTCTCCCATCCCAAAGTCAGACAGGAGACCCACAGAGAAGTAATTCAAGGGGGAAGGACAGGACTGGCTCCATAGCAGCCGCTGCTCAGTGGCTCCAAAGACCAAGGCTCTTCCCGTTCACGAGCTCTCTCAGACAGTTCGTCTTTCTTGTCTTCATAATGTCTGGTCTGGAGGCTTGTTTATCAACTTCTGCCTTCCCAAGGGAAAACAAAAAGTTTAACTAGACAAAATCTGTCTTAGAGAATAACCACCCGCCTTAGGCATTACTAGACGGCCTCTTTGCAGTATCTTTGGGCCTTTTCTGAGCTGAGAATCTTCTATTTATCAGTTATTTGGTCCCATAGTTAGATCAAGAGCAGGTCAAGGCAGCTTGAAATTGGAACAGTAAGGCTTGTCCCTTTGTCTCATTTTGTCTAGGGCTCTTTGTTGATAATGGGGAAGGTTGAGGGCTGGGAATTTGAAAGGAAGCTGCAGCCTTTCTCCCCAGGGAATCTGTGGTGGGAGCTGTCTCTGAGAGCATTCTGACCACAGAGAGGATGGGGAGCCAGGAGGAGTCCCCCGGGTCCGAACACAGACAGCTGCTTATGAACCTTTTCTTGGATGCACATAAAAGAGGTCAAAGACAATTGCAACAAACCTTCTAAAAAATCCAGACACTTTGATGTGACTCATTAATTCAAGGAAAACCATACACAAATCATGAAAAAAATCTTTGTGAACTTTGTTTCATCAAAATCAGGATTACTAATATTAAAGTGAATAGTGACTGTTTTGGTATGTGGACTGTATTTTTAAATCAGTAGATGAATTCAAATATCTGTAAACTGGCATGTCAAATCTTCAGTCCAAACCTTAAGGCAGGGAATATTATTTTCCCAACCAAACAATGAAGAAAATGTATATTTGAGTCCTTTGCTGATTTGTGACTATAGATGTTAACATCTAACAATCTGGCAGATAATTGTGTCAGGGGTCCATGTATGGCCATATGGTATATGATGACAAACCACTCTCAGATGTGATTATTTTGATGGAAATATAATCCTTTTTCATTTTGTTGTGTTGACAAATAGACTAGGCATCCGACAGAGAAGAAGCAATGGAATGCTTTTCTCAGAAGTAAAGTCTGTGCTTACCCAAGAAAGAAGAAAAAAACTCCGTCAATATAGATGTATGTGTGTCATGAAGCACTTAATCAGAGAGTTAAGCAAGATCTTTCTTTTCCATAATCATAAGACCTGAGATTTTTCTCTAGGGAAGTGTTCCAAACTGAGAAAGAAAATGCATAGTTCAGAAAGCCCATGTTTTCAATTTGCTGCCACATGGTTTAAATGATCTACATATTTATTAAGAGCTCTAAACAGGCAGCTTAATGTAGGGAGAAGGGTCATTCAAGTTGAGAAAAATCATGTTTAATACCTCTGTTCAGTATAGGTTAATTGTACTTTTTAAAATGTGTATGGCCTCAGCTGACAACATTCTTCATGATAAAAAGGTCCCTTGTCTGCTTGGAAATTTGTCATTTGCTGGTGACAATGGAAACGTGGTTTAGCTCCTCCTGACTCCAGGCCCAATCGCTCTGGGCATCCTCCAGAATTAGGGGTTTATTGGTTACTTTCTCCCTATGTTGCCAATGTGCTGGCCTCCAATTTAGGGGTCACCCTCTCTGTTCCTGGCAAGTGTTATGTTACTGTAGGGAAAATCCCAATGACCAGGGTGTGGAGTGTCTTTCCTAGCATAGAAGCCTGACTTGGTTTCTCTCTACATGGGGGAATTTAAGACTTTTAAGGGAGCCACATTCATCCAGTTGATGCTTCCTTGCTATTTGATGACACTATAGAATTCTCATTTTTTCAGACCAGGTAGGAGTCCTGTTAAAAGTGTAGCTACTCTCAGAGGCAACAGATAGATAGAAATTGGAGTAACAGGCAGTTGTGAATCATCTTATATGCATCCTGGTAACCAAACTTGGGTCCTCCAAAAGGTCAGTATGGGCTCTTAAGGGCTGAGCCATCTCTCCAGCTTAAAGAGTCTTCATGCTTCAAAAATGCAGCATGAATTATTTTAGATGAAATTATGTAATGTCTGTGATGTGGGAGTAAGAATGATTGGCCATAGTTCATAATTGTTGAAAACAGTTGAGAGGTACAAAGGGATTTATTAGATTATCATGTTTATTTTTATAAATGGTTTATATTCTCCATAATACAAATTTAAAAAGAAACTGAAAAAAAAAGGCCTCATCCTTAAATATTGCTCTCTGGGCTACCAACAAGTCTCAGGAAGCAGGAAGAGAGGAAGAGAGGGGATCCTTTAGAACTCGGGCTTTCGCAGCCTGCTCAGCATTCCCGAGCCAGCACTCCACAAGGCTCTTCTTTGCTGTGTTTTACCTCACAAGTCCATGTCTTGTACTGTGTAAATTTCTGCCTTACCAGACTGCTGGGTTGGACCATGTAATTGAAACTCTTCTCCCAGTGCCTTGGAGCAGGGTAAGGGCTGAATCACCCTCCCTTCTGCATCTCTGACTTTCCCGTCCCATCTTCAATGGGTCTGAATGCCTCGAGTCATTTCTCCTTGGTCACAGCATCAGTGCGGTCTCTCGTGGGTCTGATATGAGATGTATGCATACATGTTTTCAAATTTCTATCTATTTTTAGTTTTGGCTGAACCCGTATGGTCAGAGCCCACATTGGCAGGAAGTGTTTCTCCTGGTGACCCCACAGTGGCCTTCTTTCCTCCTGGGCCTGCTACTCTTCCTGTTACTTTCCCTTTGATTGTCTCCTCCTTCTGTGCTATAAGAAGCCCTCCTCAGAACCCTCTAGGACTCTGGCTCATGTCTTTTCCCTGTTTTTGAGATTATTTTGACTCCTGGACCCAGGATCCCTTCTGAACTGTCAGACAGAGGGAGTTGGGTGATATCCCTGGCGCCCAGGCTTTTTGGTCCCAGTGCCTAGCTTGGTTGTGTGAGGCACCCTGCCTTCTATACGGCAGCTGCTGGGTTCCCCTGCTGAAGAGCAGACATCAGCTTTCATCTGAGAATTGCAGGCTGTACCTTCAGATAGTGTCATCAGAGCTCTGGAGAAGTACATGGAATTCCATCCCCATCCTGCTCCTTGCCAGGGCTGAAACATCTGTACTCAACCACCATAAGCATAGTTCCTTGAGAGAGAAAACATTTATGAGAACACATCCTCATTTAAAAACCAAGGCACTGAGAAAGCAGACCAGTGCAGATGGGGATAAGGCAGTGATGAGATCTCTTGCACTGTGATCTTATTGAATCTGACCTCAACATCGACCCTTATTCTTGAGCGAAGGAGAAATCAAACATGAAGAAGGCAGATCTGTGAGGACACTTGACCAACCCTATTAAGAAGCACCCATCTGACACTGGGTTTATTTTTGTCTCTTTTTTTTTTTTCAGAACTAGATGCTGAAGAGATAACCTAGATAGAAAAGAAATGGATTCTGTTTTCAATAAAGAATTCCACAGGGAAGCAAATCCATAAGGAGAATTTAAGCTGTCAAATATCGTAGGATCTGAAGTAGGAGTCCAGAGTGTTCCAGATGTTCCACCAAGTTCTGGGAGAAAAGGACTTCAGTATGGGCTCCCTGCAGCTTAGTCTTCCTGTGTCGAGTAAAGGCAGACTAGAGCATTGCTCTCCTGCTGGAACTGTAAGCAATCAAAGTGCATGTAATTGGGGGCAAAGGCACATGATGCTGGAAATTTGCCCACAGCCCCACAAAGAGTTTGTGGCAAGGTTGAGACTAGGAAAATGCTCCTCCCACCGGGCACTAACAGCTTCAGTGCTGAGTCGCTTTACTGAGTTAATTAATTCAAACATGTCAGCTTATTTCACCCAAAACAGGACTTGAAAAATCACTTGTGCTTCTCAGCTTGAACCTAACTTTTGAGCTCAGGGAAAGAACTATTTTGCAAACTCTCCATTCTCCTTGAAGTACATGATGTGCGCCGGACTCTTTGCAGAAGTCCCTTATGGTAAAAACAAAACAAAACGTAGTGCGCATTCCAATAAACTTGCAGTCAACCCTAGCCCAGAAGCAAAATCCCATGCAGAGAATACAATCCCTTGTTCCTCACAAATCTTAAGGGAGAGAGACTTGAGAGCAGAACTTTCAGCTGTACAGACCGTTGATTCAGCATCTTCTTGTAAATTCTACTTGAAAACTTTTAATTCCACTGAACCTATGGAATTTTCCTTGGGTACCTATTAATAGCCAGAAAGAAATTCAAGCAAGCAAACAAAAGAAATGTAGAAAATAAGGAGGGATGGAGAGAGGGAGGGAGAGCGAGCAAAGAGAATGTGGTGTAGTTCAAATGAACTTGTAGCTAATGACATCTACACTTGGCCGACTCCAACTTGGCCATATGCTATAAAAATGCTGCATTTAAGAGTTTAATGAACCTTGATTCCTTTTCAGATTAGCAAACTTTTCACTATCAGACTGTAAAGTTTCTAATGCTTATGTCTCAGAGGCTCCAGGGTGACTGAGGCGGTCAGCAAGAAAACTTCAGTCAGGCCCTGTCTCAGTCACTCACCTTCTGGATTCTAAGACCACAGATGCAGGCTGTGGCAATTGCTATCTCATCTCTCAGTTTATCTGAGCACGGGATAGTCCAAGTAACTCCTTTTCCATGTTCTCTTGCAGGTAAGTGAAAGCTGAGACACAATCTAAAGGGACACATGCCACTTTGGAATTTGTGCCCTTTAAACAACTGTGTGTACACTATCTGGGTCATTTTCCCTTAACAATGTCTATGAAATCAGAAGGGCAGGAGCAGATGCCCTGAACCCAGGAATGAAAACCATGTCTTGAGAATGTCAGTGTCTTCCTCCAATTTTTGAATCATTCACATCTGAGCAGTAATGTGAGAGAGGAAACGAGGCCACTGTTCCACCAATTTTTATTATAGCAGCTTGCCTCTACTTGAGCTAACTGTCCAGTGGTTTGGCATCAGACCATGGTCAGGAGATACAGCATGATTTTGCAGTGATGCAGGCTCTCAGTCTTTATTGTCGGTGTTGAGAGTAGAGAAAGCACAGCTATGCAACTTTCAGAGTAGTGAACATACCAAGTCTTCATTTCTAGATGTCTGTCCTAAGGAAATACTGAGATAATGGGAAAGAAAACATGTCATATGGAGAAGGATCATGTTTTTAGAGCAAGGTGTGTGGAAGGAGAGACGCATGTGCGTGCATGTGTCCCATTGACTTTATTTAGTTCTAGCCTGATGGTCATTTTCTTTAGAATTATTGGGTGGAGACTGGAGAGATGGCTTAGCATTTAAGAGTACTGACTACTCTTGTTGAGGACCTGGGTTTGGTCCCAGTGCCCATATGGTAGCTAAAAACCATCTATAACTCCAGTTCCAGGGGATTCAATGCCCTTTTCTGGCCTCTGTGAGTGAGGGTGCACAGCATGAGTACACTTACATACATGCAGGTAAAATACTCATACACATAAAATAAAAATAAACAAATAAAATCTTATAACTATTTTGGCCATTGCTGTTTTGATAATAGCTAGGTGCCATTGTTTTAATGCTTTATATCTGAAACTATGACTCTTTTTTAATGTGCTGTGAATGCCAGTAGGCTGATAAGGTAATCTAGGTTTATTATGGTGAAAATGTAGAATTCCAACAGTTAACTTTCCTGCCACCAATTCCTAGCACATTAGAGCCTTCTAATTTGCTGGTTTTCTAAGTATTGAAAAACACTTGTTCAGTTTCAGATTTTAATCACATGGTATTCACTTTGTTCTCTTCCCCTTTTTTCTTTTTCATGTTTTTCTGTGCTGGGGACTGAACTCAAGGTCTTGTGCATGCTAGGCAACCACCACCACTGAGCTACATGGCCAGCCCTTGGTCTTTGGCAAGAGTCTCACTGTGTAGACCAGCCTGTTTGAACTGACTGTGCGGCCCAGGCTGGTCTCACTCTCGTGATGCTCCCATCTCTACGTCCCAAGGGAGGGACTACAAGTGGGAGCCGTCATGCCCACACCTCCCTACTCCTTATATTTATATTCTTATTTTGGCAAAATTTCAAACTTATCAAGATAGTTCAAGCATCATATAATTCTTACTCTTCTTCCCTCCTGTATCTTCTAAATTTTCTAGAAGAAAAAAGAGCTCTGAACCAATAATGGTATTTAGAATTTTGACTACAGTGTACTCCCACCGTCTGTGCCATAAATATTTACATTTTGTGAACCTGCATGGCACTGGAGAGCACTCACTGTTCATCTGAGTCATGAGGATGGAAGTATGCTTGTGTCAACCAAAATATGACCCTGTGTGGCTCATGCTTCCAGCCAAATGGCTATCCCACTGTCCTTCCAACATTCTTTGACAGGCCATTGGGAAGAGGGCTGTGGTTCTTGAAATGAATCACCTCTCATCTCTCCATCACTTGCCTCAGTCAGATTCCTATGGCAATGGGACATTGGAGCCTGACTGGCTTATGAAGAATGTGGGGTTTTGACTCTTGGTTCTGCAGAACAGGAAATCTAAGAGCAAGAAGCAGTGCTCAGCCTGTGGGGAAGCCTTATGCTGCTTCAACTCATAAGGGTGAGTGCAAACAGAAGATAGAAAACCCAGAAACAACCCTCCTTTTTAAGGACTCATTCCTAAAGGAATGTATCCAGTCCCAAAGGAGCTCACCCCTCTCTGTTAGAAACGCTAACCTTTCCTAAAGATCTAATGGATTGTTCCAGGCCACACCTCCCACCACTGTGACAATGGCAGTCACTCTTCAGCATGAGTCTCAGTGGGACCATGCTATTAAAGACACAGCATCATTGTACTTGGTTTTGTTTAAGACAAAAGCCATTTAGAGGGAATCTGTGGTTGATTTTGTATAAGATGAATCATGTCCTAGAAGTTCTCACCACAATTATGTATGTTTTCCCTATAAAATTCTATGCATCTGGTATATGAGTGACCAGAGAGTTTCTCTAGTAAAATGTTTCTGCAGTGATGGCTGAGCATCAGGCTCACCATTGTAAACATTCTGTGTCCTGATCGGTGCTTATCTGGGACCTACTAAGGCTATGTGTGTGTGTGTGTGTGTGTGTGTGTGTGTGTGTGTGTGTGTGTGTGATCGGTGCCTTTCTCCAGGACAGGGTTAATTCTTCTGAACCTTCCCCAGTGACTAACATTGACCATACAGGATTCTAACAGTGTCCTTAGGTCACCTTAACTGTGAACTGGTGATTTCCAACTCAGTGCACCCAAGAATCGCCTACTGAGCTGTGATGGTGAATTTTTATCATCAACTTCACTAGGTTTAAATCACATAGGAGACACCTCTCAGTGTGTCTGTGAGACTGTTTCCAAAAATTTTAACTGAGGTGGGAAGACTCACCCTTCATGTGAGTGGTACCATCTCATGTGCCTGGTCCTCGACTGAATGCAAAGGAGAAAGGGAGCAGAGCCCCAGTATTCTCTCTTTGCTTCCTGACTGAAGATGTCATGTGACCAGCTGCCTCAGGGTCCTGTCTCCATACCTTCTCCATGATGGATTGAACTCTTAAAGCATGGGCCAAAGTAAAATCCTTCCTTCCTTAAGTTGCCTTTGATGGGTATTTTGTCTGAGAAACAAGTATAATAACTAATACAGGGGCTTTAACGATTATGTAATTGAGCCAAGCCTGTGGTGCATGCCTTTAATCCTAGCACTCACACTGCAGAGGCAGGCAGATCTCTGTGAGATCAAGGCCAGTCTGGTCTACATAGTAAGTCCAGGACAGTTGAGGCTACAGGGAGACTCTGTCTCAAAAAGACTGAAAAAAAAAAAATCATATAATTGGTGCCCAACTAGAGAGACTTTCACTGGTAGGTTCAGAAACTTACAGGCATGTCTGCATTTTGACCAGCACTCTCTGCATTTCTCCTGCAGGGATGTCATTTAAGAAACACAGCACTGGGGAATGAGTAAAGGTACTTGCTGCCAAGCCTGAAGACCCAAATTCACTTCAACAGGCAATTTTAAAAAGAAAGAAATCCTGCCAAGAAATCTTAAAGAGTAGCTGCTACGGCGTAGCGAGTCTGAAAGGCCCTCCAAGCATTCCCTGCACACAGCTAGACTGCACAGGCTCTCCCCGCACACTCTCAGTGGGACCCGATGGTCAGCAAGCAGCCTTGTGGTGACAATGGAGGCTGATGAAGACTTTGTCCTGTAGCCTCTTGGATTTTCCATGAAGAAAACTGCACAGAAAACTCATTACCTGTGAATGTTAAAGCAGTCCTGGGGAGCAGGGATTTGGGTGTTTGCAGAGCTGACAGGTGGAGAGAACAAATTCCTGACTTCTTTTGAGCTCCTTGTTCTCGTCCACCCTCCTTCATCTCATCAGGGATTCCTGAAGAACAACTTCTCCCTTCGTTTATAATATCGTCTACAGCCATTCGTTTACTAAGGGGGTGAGGGGAACCAGCGGCCCCCAACTCTTCCAAGCCCCATGAACCTCGTCTGCCCCCTGGCTGGCTGAGGAGTCACTGATGACATCAGCCGCGTCTCACAACCCCCAGGCTGCCAGAGTCTGAAGGGTCCTCACCCTGTGTTCCTTGGCTCTAAATGGAAAATTCAGAGACTCTGGGGCTTCCGGGAGGGTGCTGCCAAGAAAGAGGGTCAGCAGCAGAGCTCACAGGCCCTCATGCCAACTGTTCCTGCTTCCGGGACTCTCTGCTTACAGTGACCGCGCTGTTCACAATCACGTAGGAACTGCCCTACGCAGCCCTCACTCGTGGTAACTGCCCAACCATTTTTCCACATTAATCATTCAAACTCTGACATGAGTAAACAATACCACAGGTGGTTGCAATGACAGTTGTCTCCATAATGGATTCATCTCAAGGTACCTGTGTTGTTTTTCTTAAAAGAGAAGCATGAGTGAGTGGCCTTAGAAAATCTGCAGGCAGGACAGCTGGCTCTCTGGGAGATACTGAGACGTAGCTACCCGGCCAGGGGAGGCCCAGGCAACAAGAGCGGCGGCTTGAGCGCTCTACACAAAGCTCTATGACTTTGAGAAGACTCAGCAAATTATCACTACCACTGAGTGCCCAGGATGGCCCTTTCTCACCCCCATCCCTTACCTCGTCTGTCCCTCGAAGACTCAAGATATATTTGCTAAAAGTGGACATAATCCTTTGAGCAAGTACGTCCAGCCATCCTCCTCCCCTCCCTGACCCGACCCCATCCCTTTGCCTCTCTCTCCTACCATCCCACCTCCTCCTCCTCTCCCTCTTTCTTTTCCTTCCTGCTCCCCTGATCAGTTCTCTCTCGTTCCTCATGCTTCCTTCCCCGCCCTCTCTGTTCTTTCTGTATTCCACCCTCCTGCCTCCCTTTTTTCCTTCCTTCCCCATATATGGTGCACATGGTTGGTGGCTAGACCTGAGCCAGATCTAGGAGATCCCAAGAGTGCAGTTCTGTCCCTGGAGGATCTGGAGGGTGGTGTGACTGGAAGGAAGAAAGGGACAAGTGTCCAGTGAAGCACATGTCACATTCAAGTCCTGGCTGCACATTACACAAGCAGAATGGAAAAGAACTTAGCCATCCTCACAGAGGACATGCATACATGCCTGTTAAAACAAGTCTTCTGTGAGCTTGAGAGACGGCTCAGTGGTTAGGAGCACTGACTGCTCTTGCAGAGGACCTGGGTTCGATTTCAAGCACCTACATAGTGGCTAGCAACTGTATGTAACTCCAGTTCCAACACCCTCTTCTGATCTCTGAGGGCACTGTACAACATTGGTGTGCTTACACACATGCAGATAATATACACACATAATAAAAATAATAAAATATTTTTTTAAAAGCCATCTGTTAGATTGAGAGATGGACAAAATAATCCTTCTTAGTGGCTCCTTGGGGACTTGATTGAAGCAAATTTTAAGAAAACATTCCGAAATCCTTTACCAGAATCATTAGGGGCATTCCTGGGACCCCTGGATCCTCAGAGCACAGAATCCTGGGGACTGGCAAGAGTTAGGGAGCTTGTCTTGAAGCTGATCTGCGGAGCAGCCACACTAGCCTGGCTGAGCCTCTGTACTGATCCAGAAGAGCTGAGAGAGGAGCGAGCAGATGCCAATTAGCATCTCTTTCCTCTACTGTCATGGAGAAAACTATTCAAGGCACCTCCGGAGGATCTGAGAGAAGCCTCCAGATACAGCTACCCACCCAGCAGAGCCGCTGAGGCATGTAGGCCAAGCCAAGCCATTTCAAGGAAGAGGCTATGAAGTCTTTGTCTCCCCTGGTGAATTGTCCCCTCACCAACTGCAGGGGTCACCAAGCTTTGCTGAGGCACAGTTAGAGAGGGCAGCCCCAACTGCCAAAGGATGCCTGTCTGTTGTCTGACAGCTGTTGCCATGAGAAAGAAAAACAGGAAAAGGGAAGACACCTCTGTAACCTCTGGAGCCTCACAGCTGTTGCTGCTGTGGTTGCTGCTGTGAACAGGTCTAATTTTCCCTTCAAATTGTGGGTGAAAAGTTTCCAGAAGGAAGTCGTACCTTCAAACAGAACCTTCTGCACGGCTGATTAACTGAGGAGAACTTGAATGATAGTATAGAGGTGAAATGTTGCAAATCCAGAGCCAGATTATCTTGGGCCATCTTTAGCCTCCTTAATCGCCCTTTATTACCCTCTTCGGTATCTGACTTAACAGCTTTATGACCGTTAGGCAAACCACTTGCAATGTACCAGCAGAGGATGTTTTAGTTTTAGTTTTCCTTTGGAATGTAACTTAGCAGACCCACTAGCTTCCACCACATCAGACAGCATCTGAGGAGTCATCAGACAGCATCTGAGGCCTATGACAAGGCTTTCTCTGCTCTGCTGAAACTCACCTCTCTGAGGTCTCCACTGGTGTATTTAAAAAGTGTCTTGATTTATGACTTTCTTTGTTATGTTAAGTATAAAAACTTCATGAAACTGTTACCATGGAACACAGAATTTGGGATGACCTAAATCTGTGTTCTCAGGCCTTGGTCATTCATATTTAGCTCTAGAATATGTGATCTCTTCTCCCCTTTAAGGTGAGAGTTCTGCTTTGTGTTATTTATGCCTCAAATATGCTCTTGGGTCAAACTCCAAGTCTCTCTCCCAACCTTTCACATGTCTAGATCTCTCCCGAAGTTAATGCTTTTTGATCACAGTATGGAAGTCCTCCCCACCACACCAAGCCACACATCCACCCCTGTATACACACACATCAGAGTTTTCCTGACTGTAAAACAGCTCACAGCGACAGAGACAAGGAAACCTCCCAGGCCAGCTGAAGCCGGCAGCAGTCTCGGAGGAAGTGGAAAGACTGGGTTCTCATATTCCATGCTCGGTATCACAAGCACGATCTGAGGAAGAAGGCTGCTTGTTATTCCGACTCCAGCATTCATTTACCACTCCTTCCTCACAGAAGAGACCCTGAGGATGGATTCTGGCTGGTCGCTGAAGAAGAAGGCACTGAATGAATGAACCCAGGCTTTCTCACACCAGCTCTGCATTGGGCACTAGCATTTGGAGGCCCTCTGGTAGCAATGTTCTGCCTCTGTAGCTGCTCATTTCCTGAGAGCCCCCAGGCTGGCACGAGGAGTCCAGCAGCAAGACAGAGTATTTGCCTCCGAGCGAGACAAGATGGTTGATGGGGGAAAGTTAACATAATGTGGAATAATCAACTCAGTATAACCTTTTTCTGTATGGCAGATGAATAAGAGCAAATGTATTTGACAAGCATCCTATGTACCCTTAATAAGCCTAATAATAAGTGTGCTTGTTGATATCCTCAGGAGCAACAGGACTTTGGAAGCTTCCATGTATACTCCAATCATAAAGACCACTCTGAGCTTAGCCTCCAGTTGAGTTATATGTGCATGTGTGTGCATGTGTGCATGTCTGCATGAATGTGTGTTTGAGTATGTATATGTGTGCGCACATGTGTATATGCATGCCTGTGTATGTCTGAGCATTTGTGTGTGTGTGTGTCCATGTGTATAAGTACATGTGCATGTGTTTGTATGTGTGTACAAGTGTGAGTGTATGCATGTGTGTGAGAATATGGGTGTGTGCACATGCATGCATGTGAACGTGCATATGTATGTATGTGCAAGCATGCATGCATGTATCTGCTTGTGTGTGTGGTGTATGGGGGGGGGCTCTAGCTGTGGCAGCTGGAGCATACTGTGGAAGTTGTTCACATGTTGGTAGACCAGGAGGCTGGAAAAGATCCTAGCTCAAACCTAAGAGTGACCTCTTCTGCCAGCTAAGCCCCGCTTCCTACAGGTTCCACAGCCTCCCCAAAGAGTACCAGTTGGGGAACCTCTGTGACTACTGCAGATTCAAACTGTGATATACACTGAGGACGGGGTAGGAGCAAGGAGATCCCGTCAGGGATGCTGGTCGAGTCACCGGTGGCCATGCCACGGGGTGGTGGCCATGCCACGGGGTGGTCCCCATGGCGGTAACCAAGGCGGTAGTGAAGCGGCAGCATATGCACAGATGCTCGGGTCCACAACGGTGGGAGGACAGACATGGTGCGGAGGGGTGTTCTCAAGGTTACCTGGAGCTGACTGAGGAGTTGTCACCTACCAGGCCCTAGGAGGACCCTGAGGGGCACAGGTTGGAGGGCAGACGACTCCATCCCCACACTGGTGAGCCTGGGGAATGCTTGTCCACCTCTCTGGGGCCTGGAGTTCTGGCTTGTTCTGGTGGCATCTCCTCTTCTGAGCTCATGTTTCTATGGCTTACGAACAGTGCTGGGCCCCAAAGTGCTGAAATCAAGACCCCTCCAGGTTTTCATGCCCAGTGAGCACCATTTTCATTTCAAACAGTGAAAAGGCTTCTGTTTGCTCAAGATCTCACAAAGAAACCAGATTTCATAAAAAACAAAACCTAAACAAAAAAAGCTTTAAAATCATTGTGCAAACTCCCTTGTTTTCCATGGAGAGAGGTGGTCTCCGAGCTGTGGTCATTAGCTGAAAGTGGGCGGTGACTCAAAGCACTCTCCTGGAATTACCTAGCATCCTCTCCATGCTTTTCCCAAGCAATATTTGACACTTGACTAGCTCTTACAAATTTTTTCTCTTTTATGATGAAGTCTGGAATGTTCGACTCCTTTACAGAAGGTCAGAGTGCAACTCTAAATCCAAACCTCAAATTTGACTTCTCATTTGCTGTCATAAGTTCTCTCTTTCATCCCAGGGTGGCCTGAATTAGGTTGGCTTTATAAAGCAGTAACAAAAGTTGTAAAAAGAAACTTTATAATTCTTCACGTGGGGGCAAACCTACTTAATGCCACCTGCACCAGAAGACCTCCATCTCCATCTCCATCTTGCTATGACCCCACAGCAACTATACCATTCTTGCTTCAAAGAAACATGGACTGATTTGAGCAAGTGAAAGACAGATTAAAATGTGATTCAAAGATCTCCTTCATGCAGGGATCCCCAGACAACCCACTGGGAAGGCAGACTGTACTCTTGATGAAGAACTGGGACACAAACAGCGCTTTCTGATCGTCCGTGTTCATTTGACCAAAGTACAAACCCTCCCTCCCTCCTCCCCAAAGTACAAACCCTCCCTCCCTCCTCCCCTCTCCCACCTCCTTACAGCAGTAGAATATAGGGGAATTTATTCCAGATCATCTTGGAAGGACTGAAATTTTGCCTATTTTATCTCCATCTCAAAACACCTTAATAGTTGGCAATGTGTGGGGAGGAAAAAGCCAGAATCTTGCCTTTCGTCCACCAAATCCTATAACATCCCCCCATCTGCAAACCGCCTGGTTCAATGTTTCATTACTCCTCAAGATTGTGAAATCTTACCTTTTGGGCAAAACCTGCATATGATCTCAGGACATGACCTGCCTGTGGGTGCCATGCCCCTCCCCCCAGGGGTAGTGGCAACGGGGAGAGAAACTGTGTTTCACCAACCGTATGACTGTGCCCAGGCCCTGGGAGGCATTTTTTTTTTAAAGGGTATTTTACTCCAAATGTACTGTGAATGTTTCAGAAACAATGAGGGCTAGAAATAACAAAAGGCAGATGTTGGCTTGTTTGTGAAAAATGGAATCAGAAAAAGAGACATTCAGCGACCCTGCAGTTGTAATTTGAGGCAGAAATACTTAACATTGGCTTCCAGCCCACTCAGTACCCAAGATACTCCTCAGAATTGTCTTAGGAGCCACTCCATGCAAAATACTTCACCATCTAATCCATTTCAGGGCACTGGAGGGTGAGCGAATACTCCACATTTGGCTCAGGATAGTCACAAGTGGGTGACTCCCAGGTGACAGCATTTCAAAGATGGTTCCAGCAGGGCCTGTGTTTAGAAGGTTGTCTTGGGGGCAGATCATTCCGTAGGGGAAATCCCATGTGCCCTCTCACTGTCTGTGACAAGCTCCCTCTAGGCAGGGGGTAATGGGATGGAACACATGCTTGGGCTGCAGCCAGAGGACAGGGTGGAGACCCTCCATGCTCACCTCTTAGCAGTCGCTGACTGCTGACTCTGGGGCCATCTTGTGCTTTCATTTGTGAAATAATGGAGCTGGAAAATGATGGCCAATAACTGGCTTTCCAATTTCCACTGGCCATGGTGTCTGCTTTTATTGATCTCGCTTGGCCGTCCTCACTTCCCAATAAGAAAGACAGACGAAGGAAAAGGAAAAGGAAGAAAGGGCCTTTGCCTGCCTCGTATCAAGATATTTTACTTACAGCTAATCAGAAAATGTTGATTTCTAGTGTTTTCTATTCAGTGGCCTAATTGGTAAAGAACTTTTTATTGAAGTGCCTGTTGTACACTTAGCTTGTACATTACACATTTACAAGTACATTACAGTTTGTTCACGTACAGGTCAGATAGGATTACAGTTGGAAAATTATATGAATTAGTACCAAATTATAGCTTGTCTTGATTGCCTGTGATTTGGAGATCCCAGCCAAGGAAGCTCACAGTCTCTTTCATATTTTGGCATCTGTGGTGTCACATCGAGCCCTCTAGTAACAGACATTTCCAGACCAGGCTCAGCCTTTCTCTGTCACTGACTGGACAGTCCTAGGAAAGGAAAGTTTCTCCCAGAGGGGGAAAGAAACAGAATAAACTGCAGTTGGCAGGAGCACTGGGGCAGATGGGTCCCACCTTTCACTCCATCTTTACCCCAGGGGATCATGGGAAAGCTAGGCTATTTATTTGTCTAAGCGTGTCCCTTCTGCCGGCACCTCCATATGGCTCAATGTTCTTCTCAACTGGTGCCTTTTGAGTACAAGACCGCTTTTGTGGAGAGACAGCCACAGGTGTGCTATGAGAGACTGGAGGAAAGTGCACATCTGCGTGGGCTGACATGTAGCACAGAGTGTGAGCTTGTGTGTGCAGGTGTCAGTGCTGTCTAAGACATGAAGACCCCATGTGCAGGGCGAATTCCTCAGGGGAAGCTATTTATGTCTTATTTAAGAGCCCTTGGCTGAAAACTCTATGCACTGTTTGTGAACACATCCCTCCCAATAGAGATGCTGCCTCAAAACTACCTCTGCTTCCCAAAGATAGACAGCCCAAGCACAATTCAGCAAAGGATATCTGAGAAAGTGGGAACCCTGCAGAAACCTTAGCTGAGCAGCCAGCTCGCTGTCTTGCTCTTCTCCCCAACCGTGAATGTGACTAAATGTGAACTGCACATGTGTGTTGGGCTAGGTTGGGAATTCAGTCATGGTATTCCTCACTGTGAAGATGTGTGATTGACTAAATGTCCCCAAGTCCCAATATCCTTATTCATAAATGCTGGTTAGCAATGTTCAGCTCACAGGGAGACAGAGAACTGATTTGTAGTACTGACTGCCACACAAATGCAATTCTCGGACCAGATTAAATGGAGATGGGAAAAATTCTTTCCATATGTTCAGGTAAATAATTGACAATTGCCGTCTAATTTGCCAATGGAGGTTTTGACCTTATGTACTTTTGCATGTTGCAGCTGCATTGCTGGCCTTGAGCTCCTTCTCCACAGAGCCCTGGGAGAGCTGCGTGCTCATAGAAACAAAGACACTTCCTAACCAGTGCCCAGCAGGCCTGTACCACCAAGCTGTCCACATGGGACCCACTCCACCTAGTGGCACACTGCCTGTGGTATGCCCTAGGCAGTGAGACCACACAGGATAGAAGCATCTTTGGGAACCACAGACAGGGCACTTTGTTCAGTCAGTTTCATTGGAGCAGCCACTTTGTGTAGGCTGGCAGGTAAGGAAGAGCTTGCTCTGCATTTCAAGGGCATCACAGTATTGCAAAAAGCAATGAGCCTAGAAGTCAGAAACAAGTTCAAATCCCACAGCTGCTACTATGAAGTGAGAAAGGAAGGAGGGGAGGGAAGGGAAGAAGGGGAAGAAGGAAGAGGAGGAAGAGGAAGAGGAGGAGGAGGGGAAGGAGGAGGAGGAGGGAGAGGAAAAAGGGGAGAAGGTAGAGGGAGGGGGAAGGAAGGGAGGAGGGGAGAGAAGGAGGAGGAGGAAGGAAGAGGACAGAAGGGAGAAGGGGGAAGGAAGAAAGGAACAGGGGAGAGAAGAAGGAAGAGGAGGAGGAAGAGGAAGAGCGGGGAGATCCTCTGTTTTGACTTTCTTTCCACAGGCTAACCCCATCCCGGCATGTTCTCCAGTCTCTCCGGGGTTAGCACCTCAATCTGTAAGGCAGATTTCGGACACTGTTTGAAATTTAGATTTGAAATCAGTTGTATGGTGCCTTAGGTTAAATGCCCTGGTGAGATTCCTCTGAATGTGGAAGATTTAGGAGACCCCACCTTTGGAAACACCAGAAAGAACTCAGGAAGCCAGGGAAGCCAGGGCTGATGAGAAAAAGATGACCTTCAATGTTTCCATGTAGTCATGCAATGTTCTGGAAGGGGGGGGGGCATCGGCGCAAGGCAAATGATGCCTGACGTCATGCCCCACTTCTTCCCTGGTGGTGAGAAGGTGTGCTTTGGATAACTGCCCATCAAAGGCGATTTCCAGACACAGAAGAAGCCCTCAGCAGTAAAGCCTCCTGACAATGGGGAGTGCGCACCTGGGTCCTGAGCAGTGAGTTGGATGGTCCAGCACACATCCCAGAGCCTACCAACGAATACTCAACAGAACACTCTCATTGTCCTCTGTTTACCCAATCTGTACACAGGGTTGGTCCCTTTTTTCTGAGAATATTTACAAAAGAAAAGCTAGCGAATGAACTTGTCCTCCACTGATGCAGCCGATCTTAAAGCTACAGATGATCTCAGGATCTTGCTTTTCAATGGCCAGTTCTAGATTCCCTTCACTCAGCTGTTGTGACTAACTTGCTGGTAGGTGGTGAACTCATGGTCGGTAGCTCTCCTTGGGATATGACTGCATGTATCCACTTACTGACTATATTGAATAATCATATTTCAAGATGCCAATGCCAGAAGGTCACATGTACATGGTACATCTTTATGACACAAGTTCCTACCTCCTCCTACTGATCAGGGATGATTGTTATTACGGATGATGCTGATGCAAAAGCAGAACTCTTACCTCAAAAAAGGAATAAGAAATAGTTTATTCTGGAGCCAAATGTGTGGCCATGGCCCAGGAACACAGATTCAGGTTATCTCAAATTCTATGTGGCAGCATAAAAGCAATTTCATGAAGTTTTTATAGTAACAGAACAAAGAAAAGTCATAAATCAAAGTACTTTTCAAATATATTGGTGGAAACATTTAAGTAGGCGGATTCAGCAAAAGAGAAATCTCAGCTATGGAATCAGAGGCTATCTGATGATACTCAGTCTTCGTTGGTGGGAGCTACGGCTTTAAGTGAATACATTTGAAAAGGTTTTTATGTTAATCACAGGATGTTAAGTCAGAAACATAGGTGGGCAAGGAGTGTCTATTAGGGGACTTAAAGATGGCCCAAGATGAATTGTAATTAAGCTTTGGACCTGCAACATATCAAACTCTCCATAATCAATGGAGTTCTAATCAGTTGATCAGCCTTTGCAGAAGATTCAGTTTCAAGATGCAGCTTTTCTGGAAGCTTTCATTCACAGTGGTGACCCCTTTCCTTGAATGCTCATCTTTCAATATGATGAGCCATAGAAACTCAAGTTGTAGCAATAAGAAGCCCAATTTTCCCAAAGCAGGTCACTGGGAATGAGGAATTGGGACTGCTCTAACTTCTGCCCCCTGCTTTTTGGGCACTTGTGTTCTTTTGGGTCCACAGCACCACATAATGTTGGTTGGCTTCCAAGGCATTGTGTCTTAAACAACAATGACATCCCCTGTGAAAACGAAGCTTCGCCTTTCTCCCGCTCTGTCAGCTGTGTGAAGGGCTCGCTGCGTGGCCGTTGTGTGCGGGGAGGAGACAGAAGCGCCACGGGTGCAGCGAGCAGGGCCTCAGGGCCGTCAACCTGTGCATCTCAGCAGTGCCCAAAGCCAGCCCCACCGCTTCCATCTAACAGTAGATGCTGCCCGGCCTTCTGGACATCTGCTGACAGATGGGCACCTCTGACCACATGGTCACGGGTGCCCCACAGTCAAGACCCACTCATGTACTAGGGTCTGATTTTCAAATTAGTATAAGAAGATAAATTATATCTATTTCTCAAATAAAAAGGTAATTATTTTTAGAAGATTAAAAAAATTATGTGCATGCCTGGTGCCTACAGAGGCCAGAGGGGGTGTTAGTTCCCCTGGAACTGGAGTTACAAATGTAAGCTGCTGTGTGGGGTCTGGGAATTTTACTCAGGTCTTCTGCAAGACTAATTAGCACTTTTAACTACGGTATCTCTCCAGCCCCAAAGGTAACATTTTTAAAAGTCCGTATAACCTTTGTCGTAGTTTTCCAAATTGCCTGAGGGTAGGTTTGAAAAGCTTCTTCTTAGAGTTCCCCACTTGCCCAGCCCTATGGGATAGCTTGCCTGGGGAGAAGCTGGCTGTTTAACTAACCAGCACTCACAGCGGCTCATATCAAAGAAGACCGGACACTGAGTCCAGTCAGGATTATAAGGAAACAAGGCTTACCAGTGGTCTGCAGGACCTACGCAGACATCACTGTTCAAATCAACCAAGGAAACTGCAAACAGCAGTGATAATAGAAAAGTAGGGACCAGGGTCGAAACAAGGAGGCAGCATCACCTTGCCGCCCCAGTTCTCAGTCAAAGCTGATCTATCCTTTCCCCTTTAGTTCAGGATTCTTGGAACTCTTTCTTATTTTCTTCCCCCGCGAGACATAATTCTATGGAACATGCATTTTGCTGGACTGTTTTCTGCATCGCAAAGGCAGAGGGGAGTGTGTTTGACAGGAATGAATGACTATGTTACACAATTATTTGAATATGAGTCTTCAGCAAAAATGAAATGACTCGAGGCTCCTCAATAAATTCCAGCTTTAAGCTCAGTAAATAATGGCTTGTGTCAAATTTGTTTATTAGCATGGGTAATTTGTTCTTAACTAGACATATTTTACACTTGAAGTAATGTTCTACTAGAACTACATAAAGCAATCGTGCAATTGATGATAAATATGTCACTACTGGTGAGTAATTAATTCGGATGACGCTAATTGAGACCATGCTGGCACTGCCTAGAGTATAGGAGAAAGAAAGCATAAATAAATAAAGTAGACATGGTCAAAACACATGGCGTGAAAAGGCAACAAGAAAAGCAAGGACACGTGCAGTGTGTGGCAGTGTGTGTGTGTGCATGTGTGTGTGTGTGTGTGTGTGTGTGTGTATGTCTGTCTGTCTGTGTTATACTTATCAGGCACCTGTAGTTCACTTGGTATGGTGTTGGACCCTTTCATCAGAACCTTTCACAGAGTATTACATTACGTTGTCATAGTTGAGAAACTCAGTATCTGCTCAGCTTGTCCAGGACAAAGCCTTCATTACTGACAGGAACCCAGGTCTAGCTCCTCCTCGACCTACTAGAGTTCACATAAGCATGGGATTGAAAGTCAAAGATGCTTCTCTTTGTATCCTGCATTAGATACTCAGAAGACATACCATCTCAGCAATGTAACTTAATATCCTTTAGCTTTAAAAATAACCACAACCAGCTGGGCATGGTGATACATACCTTTAATCCTAGCACTTGGAAGGCAGAGGTAGGTGGATCTCTGTAAGTTCAAGGCCAGCCTGGTCTATATAGTGAGTTCTAGGTCAGCCGAGGGGACAGGGAAACCCTGTCTCAAAAAGACCAAATGAAAAAAATAAATAAACTGCCACATCTACTGTGGTGGTTTTCATGAGAACGTCCCCCACAGGCTCCAAACATGGGTATTTTGTCCCCGTTTGGTAGCACTGTTTTGGGAGTCTTTGGAAAATGTGACCATGCAGGAGGAAGCATGTCACTCAGAGCAGGCTTTGAGAGTCCTTAAGCCTTGCCGTATTTCCTGTCTCTCTCTGTTTCCTGTGCATGTTTGAACATGTAATTGCTCGACTCCAGCCATGCCTTCCCTGCCATTATGGACTCTAATGTGCCAAATAAACTCTTCCCTCTGTAATTTGCTTTAGTCATGGTTTTTATCATAGAAACAGAAAAGTAACTAACACATCTACTATAAAGGGTTATTGTGAGAATTCAATAGAAAAGGCAAGGGAAATGCCTAGTAGAATATCTGGTGCACCTTAAGCACTGAGTTAGCTAATGTCATGATACCAACTAGGAAAACCAGCACAGATTAAACAAGTTACCAATAGATGGGAATTGAGCATTGTTTTTGCGTTCAATAAGAAAGATAATATTTCCTTTTGTACCAGTTTTGGCACGTATGGGCTGAATTTAACCAAAAATTTGGTTAACTACAGATAACAGAGTTCTGGGAGAGTGTTACATTTATAAAAATTGTATTATTTTTGAGTCTGTTTTTCACTTAATTCAATCTAAGACTGTTATCTAAGCAGCCAGGTCAGCTCTTCCCCATAAGGCGCCTGCGCTTTAGTGGCCGAGTGGTAGGGGAGAGAGAAGTAAGAAAAGAGAAACAGTTTGAAGGAAAATAAGTAGAATTAGAATACCATCTGGAGAGCCTTGTCCTGCCTTAAAGCAGAGAGCCCTACCCAACTAGGAAGCTGTCTTGGAATCTAGAGAAAAAGACACTGGACAGTTAAGTGAATGAAAAGGTGATACTTTAAAAGCAAGTTCAGGGACTGGGGAGATGGCCCAGCAGGTAAGAACACTTTCTATGCAAACTCAAATCAAGCCAAATTCAAATGTCTAACACCCCTATGTACCTGTAGGGGTGGAGACATGGGGATCATTCAGGCTTTCTGGTGGCCAGTGCAGCTCTAGGTTCAATAAGAGATTTTGTCACAAAGGTAAAAGACAGAGAGTGATAGATGCCTATCTTCTGGCTTCCACTTGTGTGTGCAAGGGCGTGCACACCTGTGCACACACACACACATCCAACACATACATACACACATTCAAAAATACACACATGCAAAATAATGCATTAAAATGTATAAAAAGGAAATATAAAAATCTAGTAAGAATCCCTGACTGAAAACCTGGCAGATGGGAGGTGCTGGGGAAGCAGGCCTGGGCAGCCTGACACATCAGAAATGGAAGGAGTTCCATGGGATGGAAAGCAAAGGGGCCTGCGTCCTTCCGGCTGCGTGTCTGTGGAGAACCAGTTGAGAAGATGCATCTAAAATGCCCTCCAGACAATTTTGGGCCCACCTCCCTACAGAGGAGACAGACAGTGGACCGAAACATCTGTCTGAAGGCACATGAAGGCTACAAAGCGGGAATTCTGAGAGCCAAGACCTCCAAAGAGGGAAACCTGAGTGAGGAGCCTGCTCAGTCAAGAGGCTGACTGTGAGGTTCTGAACCAGTGATGGGGAGCAAGAAGCCCAGAGTTTCCAGTTGTTTCATAGAACCTGGGATAAAAAGATGGTAAACATGGGCATTTGGAACTCACCAATGGTAAAGGAGAATCTGGTAAATGTCCCCTGGGCTTCATGTGGGACCCCAAGAGTTTTGCACCAGGAATATAGATCGCCTAGAAACAAACTGGAATTTATGAGAACTGAATCTTAGACTTGATCATCTCATTCTGTAAATGGATTAAGAGACTCTTATCCTAAGAGAAAATTTTGCCTGTTGAAAAGCAACATTATTGTAACATCAGTCAGATATCTGAATTTTCTCTGTAAGTGTTCTGCACACCATGTTCAACACTCAATCAAGAGCAGAAAGGCATACCAAAAACCACTGATTGAAAATTGGAAGGTGGTAGAAATCAGAACATATTTATAAACCCATAAAATGGTTATTATATAAAATCCACATCAAGAATCGCCAGACATACGCTGTTAGTCCCTGTTTTAGTGTGCTGGAGAAGTTACCAGGCAGAAAAGTGTTTTGGAATGGAAAGATAGCGAATACATAAATAGGAATAATAAAGAAATACAGCAACTGAACAGCTGATGAAGATTTGAAACAAAGTGAAGAATATTTAGACGGACATATAGAGAACTGAAGCAGGCAGGTACATAAACCTGGTTGAAATGGCAAACAAGGACTGGCAAGATGGCTCAGTGATAAAGGCACTCACCTCTAAGCACAAGCACCTGAGTTCAATCCCCGGAACACACACAGTAGGACAGAATTGATTCCCAAAAGTTATCCTCTGACCTCTGAAGGTGAGTCGTGGTAGGTGTGTGCCCCTTCCCCAAATTATTTCTAAATAAATACATGTAAGAAAATTAGAAAAAAAAGAAATAGCAAAAAAGTCTACAATTCACAGAATGAGAAAGAAAATCTGGACAGAAGTAATATTCAAAGATTTAATCGTTATTATTTTTAATGGTGAAAACCAACAAGGCATTGATACAAGAAATTCAATAAATCCCAAACAGAATAAACACACAGAATATCACACATAAACCTAGAATAGCACATATATTACTCTCAAAGGAGCAGAAAAATTAGAAGTCAAACACCAATAGAATACCTTTAAGTACCTTAAAGAAAATACTAGCCAACCTATAAATGATATATTTTGTGACAATATTCTTAAGAAATAAACATGAACAATTCTACCTTCTTGAAATTTGTAATAGATTCTACCTGAGTAGTGCTCCTGCAACAGTGAGCTAATGCTACACACCCACTAGAGGATATCTGAAGCTGAACAGCTGACCAAGTCAAGTGTCAGCAAGAGCGCAGAGCAGCTAGAACTCTTCTGCACTGCTTGTTAGAACGAGCAGTGGGACAGCCGCTTTGGAGACCCTGTGACAGCATCTTCCAAGACTGAACATGTACTTATACAACCCAACAATTGTACTCTTAAGCATTTACACCCCCACAAAAGCTAATATCTACATTAAAAACCCTTTAGATTACTATTTGTAGTGTTTTTATTTATACTCATAAAAACCAAGAAATAACCCAGTTATCAACCAACACTGCATAGCATGGCAAGCTGAGTAGATAAGCTTCAGTAAATCCACACGATTGAATATTAGCAATGAAAATGAGAATGACAGATACAGCAACATGGGTAATTCCCAAGGTTTCTGTTAAGCAAAAGCAGTTAGACTCAGAACTCTGCATTTTGAATGAGCTCCTTTATTCAAAAATAGGCAAACCATAGGGGCAGAAAATAGATGGGTCATTGTCTGAGCCTGGGCAATAGGGCAGAGTGGACTGGTAAGGGCTATGAACACTGGTGTAGTGGTAAATGTTAACAAGTTATGCAAATAGCTCTGATCTAGCAGTGCCAATCAACATAGGCTAAATACCCTGACCATGGCCAACTCCAAGCTACTTGTGTGATGACCTGGAACAAGGAGTTGGGGGAGAGAAAAGCAGGAGTTGCACAGCAATACCGCCCATAGGTGCAGTGAGCTTAAGTATTTTTCTGTCCATAATTATTAGTGAAGTATAATTAAACAGGTTACTGAAGTGTAATTAGAAAGCAACAAGTTTTCATTATGTCACTTTTAAAAAATATTTTATTATTTTTATTACTATATATATGAGTATATTGCATACATGTATGTAAGTGTACCTGTGTCATGCAATGCCTGCAGAGGTCAGAAGAGTGCATCATATCTCCTGGAACTGGAGTTACAGATCATTGTTAGAAACCACGTGGGTGCTGGGAACTGAACCTGCATCCTCTGCAAGAACATCCAGTGCTCTTAGACACTAATTCATCTTTCCAACCCCTATTTGCTACTTTTGACTTCAATACAGAGTATTGATGTGTATGTTTATGTAATTAATTTAAAATAAGTTGTTTTTATTGATAGATTTGGGAAATTCCTAAATGTTCAACACTCATCGCAGTGCGCACTACCTGTAACACATTATTAGATGAGAGTAAAGTTTTGACAGAGGTAAGTGTTCTATGTCCTGATCGTGGTGGTGGTGTGTAACTGTTTGTATTTGTCAAGCTTATGAATCTTAAAACATTTGGGGGGATATTTATTTTTATTTTATGTGTATGAGTGTTTTGCCTGCCTGTATGTAAGTGTACCACTTGCATGCAATGCCCAAGGAGGCCAGAAGAGGGCATTGGAACTGGACTTATAGACAGTTGTTAGCCACCATGTGGGTGCTGGGAACTGGACTCAGGTTCTCTGCAAGAGCAGCCAGTGCAGCTAACAACCATTCCTAACTCCAGTTCCAGGGGATCTGATGGCCTCTTCTGACCTCCAGGGGCACTGCACAACGTGGTGCACCTACTTACAAGCAGAAAATGCACTCTTACACATAAAAAATAAAAATAAATTAAAAATAATTACAAAAAATACATTTTGTGGGAAAAGTAGCTATTCCCTGTCATGTGAATTGTTATTTGGACTCCATCATGATGGTTTCAGATAAAGTCCGCTTGTCATCACAGTGGGCTGTGTTGGAGCAGGAGGGGCTCAATACCATACCTAGGAGTCTGGCTTTTTTAAATTTTGTTTTAAGAGTCAGAGAGCAGGCACTCTCTACCAGCATGTCAGTATGCCATCTTAGTTAAATAACACTGTCCATGAAGACTTAGCCTCCCAGGACCATTTAGGATAGAGTTGTGAGGAAATGGCTTTAACTGATTGCTTCTTGGTTTTTATTTCACCTTTCATTGTGGGAAAGAAAAAAATGATGGCACTTTCCCACTCTATAAATAAAAAGGAGACCAGAGCAAGGTCCTTGGAGACAGTAGAGGATATAGATATCCCTTCTGAATGGCAAATCAGAATGACTCAAGGAATCCCCACACACAACTTCTCAAACTCTTGAGTTCATCAGCTGGAGAATGAGATTGCACTGGGAGAGCTCGAGTCACTTGAAGCTAGTAAGTTGTCCAAGAGGGCAGAAAAACAACGCTAACGAGGTCTTAATGCCTACACTCCAAACAGCAGCAGAGCAGAGCAGGTGGAGCATTCCAACACCTGGAGGTGGCCAGAGGAAGCTCAGTCAGAGGAATCACTTTTCCTGATTGTGAATATTTATTTCCCAACTTAAGCTGGCCTTTATTGTCTACATTTCCCATGTATCATTATATAGCAATTAATGAATCCAAAAAGAATGTTACCTTGAAAACAAAAAATATTGTGCTGTGGTCAGAATATGGCTTGTCTTCTCTGAAACTCATGCTGAAGCTTGGTGACTGTTGTGATGGTGGTGATAGATAGGGTCTAGAAGAGGTGATTTGGTCCTTAAGAGTGATTAGTGCTTTTCTCATGGAACTAGATTAGTTCCCATGGAGTTTGCTATATAAAAGAAGAACGCCCTTGCACTGGTCTTTCCAGCATTTATCTACTTGCTTTTCTGCAATATTATGATGTAGCAGCTGGAGATCCAAAGCCAAGCAAGTAGCACATGCTACTGATATGGATTTCCAGCCTCCAGATCCATGAGCCAAATATACTTCTTCCTTTATGAATTGTCCAGCATCAGGTACTGTGATACAGCAACAGGAATGGATTAATACAGGTTATTTTTCCCAGATATTCCCTGCTCCTCGATCAACTGTTTCTGTCTCTAAGCAAATGTGGAATGGTTCAGGCTAACTATGGTTGAAATTTTGAAAAGTGTCACTTCTAGAAAGTTCCTGTCACAAAAAGCAAGAAATAAAGTAAAGAAGATGGGCTGAGACAAGAGGAAACGCCTCTCTCACACTTTACTCCTCTGAGTGGTCCATGTTTACTTGACTTGATAATCATAGATCATAACGTCTCCATTTCTATGTTCCCTGAAGCACTTCCTGGATATAACTTGGTCTCCTGCTCACCCTAGGCTCTGATAAAGCATATAGAGATGACTAGAGAAACCAGAGATGAAATATCAACCATGTAAGTAGCTAATCAACGCTAGAAAGGGAAAGATTTCAGATAAATTGGGCAGAAGAATTTTGTCTTAATCAGGCATGAGGTTCCTGCTTTGATTCTACATCTGAGACTCTGCAAATTAGCATCAGACAGGCCAGATCATGGCTCTTCCCACTTAGACTCTGGGTAGCTCTCTTGTACTAGGCCAGTAGTTCACAAATTCTTGGGGGCCACAGGAGTATGCTTTCAATAAAATCTTTTGAGGAAGCCTAATATTTAAAACCGTAGAGCTGCTTGGTTACTCTAAACTGATTTTCATATTTCCATTAGTTTTCAAATACTGGCCAGATAGCAAGTGTCCAAGACAACCGATTCGCCTGATCACCTTTCCAAAAGAAATGGAATGCAAAACTTTCTTTAGGCTTTTATTAATGGCTCCCCTGCTGATGGGCAGGGCCACTGTCCAGAAGATTAACACCAGGGATCACATGTGCTCCAGTAGAACCGGCAGAGAGAATTGTGAATGGTTGCCAGTGAAGAGGAAAAATGTGGAGAGACTCCACTGATGGTCTGTGTAGGAGTAAGTTTTATTTTATGGACATAATAATGACCTTTAATTAACCCCAGAAAAACCATGTGCTCTTGGGTCTGATGAGTAGGGTGGGGTATCTCCTTGGCATCCACAGTTTGGTATTCTACCCCAAAAGATAATGAATGAATGTGGGTATGCTTGAGAACTAACATAGGAAACGGTGGGGAGGATGCGTGACCTTGGCTGAATGAGACATCAGGGATGCAAAGTCCAGAGGACTACTGAGATGAAGGTAGAGCCAAACTTGGACTTTGTACTTATCCAGTGAAGCTGGTGAAACCATCTTGAATAAATTATGGGACTAGGATGGGGGTTAACATACGCAGTGACACAGTGGGAGAAACAATGTTCCAGAGTCAGTTCCATCAGCACAGGATGAAGACACAGACAGCTTCATCTGCACAGGTTGAGGGGAAACACCTACACAGTTCTGGGAAACAGACAGTTCTAGATAGCTAGGGGAACTAGTGTCTTGTGAGTTGCAGCTCACTCTTAAAACTTAGAAGTTGGTCTATTTGCTTAGGGTAGCTGTAATTTATAATAGCCACTGGAGCATGGCAGAGTATCCTCCAGATACCAGCCTTGATTCATGACCTCATGCAGGAAAGGACCAAAAGGGAGGCAGATGAAATGTTCCCCTGGAACTCCATTTCTTAACCACCGGATAGCATATCCTTTCTTGGATTACCTGTAAAAGAGGAAGGAAAGAAGAAACAATGTCTGCTGTGGGAAGGGCAGTGTCCATATTGCATTGACCTTGTGTGATGGAGAGTTTTGTTTTCAGTTTACAAACAAGGGAAGCAAGGTTTAGAGGGATTTCCTAACTCGCCCAGATGACTCTGCTTATGTGTTTGGATTTGAACTGGAGCTCAGCAAATTCCAAAGTCTGTGTTCCCTCCACAGACTGTCTCCAAACCTCTCATGGCCGTTGTCTCTCATAGTCACTAAAGCCAAGGGGCAGCTTTGCACGCATTTTCCATCACATGGTGCCTTTGTCATTGCTGGTGTTGTTTGAAGAGCTACATTTCCTCACTTTGTAGACTGAGTGTACTTTGGAAGATTCTGCTTTGAATAATCTAGCAGAGATGGGAATTCCTTGGTTTCATATTCTCTCTTCTAAAGGATCATATTGCAATATAGTTTTGCTTATGAGCTACAGTATTTATTCTTGAAAGACACTGCTGGGTATAACAATCAGCCAAACATTTCAAAACCATCTCTTTGCACTGCGTCACAGGGTCATCTACACTGGTAGGACATAGGCTGTGAACCTGACTTTTCTGGGGGATTAGGAGTTCTTCAAACCAATGCACAGCTGCCATTTATTTACAGTGACATTCTGTAAGAATGTGCATTTGTAAATGCATGCCTTGATTTCCCCCTTTTTGACTTTTCATGACTGTGGATGATCCTCAAAATCTGGCCATTCACAAAACACACCGGCCACTGATTTCCACACATGCTCATGATGAGCTTCCCTCTCTCTCAGTAATTCTTGCTGGAAGAGTTCCTGGAGGTGCATCTCATTTGATCTCACAATAGTGAGAGCAAAAAAGGAAACATAAAAAGATGTGATTTTGATGATTATCGATCATTTTGTTTGGATAAAACCTTTTTAAAATGTTTTATTAGCATGTATTAATTACACAGAGTCTCATTGTGACTTTTCATAAATGGATATAATGCACTTTGACCATTTCTACTCCATTTCCCTTTGTTGTTCCTTCACTCCTAATTCCCCTCCTCTTCCCACCTAGTCCCTCTTCTACACCCCTCCCTTGTGTGTGTGTGTGCGCGTGTGTGTGCGCGCGCGTGTGCGTGTGTGTCTGAATTCAACCTTTCCTTCCCCCTCTGTAGTCACAGTAATATTAGGAGACAGGAGAAAGGCCCTTTTGCCAATTTCTTGGAAACATAATCATTTCCTCCCAAATTTAAAATTGCATTTGACATTAAACCATGACTCTCAGGGCCTTGATATGGAATGATGAGCCTGGAGAATGTCTCCATGCAGCTGCTTGTGTGCAGGAGGCAGCTCTTTTCTCCGTGGAGGGGAGCCTGCACTTGCCCCATTGAGGTTTTTCTCTTTTCTCTTCCCTTTTCTCTTCCTTCCTCTGCCCACTTCTTGCCTTCAAATGACTTCTCAAAGCTACGTTTTGTCACTCCTGTTCCAGACCTTCCCGTGTCTCTTTGTCTTTCAGAGACTTCCTGGATCTTGTCTTCCTGTGTTCAAACATACCCACAGCCTTGCTCTGCCCTAACAACCCCCACTCCAGGCTCTGAATCCTATAGGTGGGCCAGGAGTTTAAGAAGAGAAAGGTAGAAAACTGAGAATATCATCACATTTTTTCTTCTTTTTTTTTTAAAAAAAAAAAAACACCTCTTTAATTTGAATATTTTCCTTTCCCCTTAAAGGAAAAAGTAACAGTTCAGTAAGGTTTTTTTTTTTTTTTTTTTTATTATTTTTATTTTGTGTCACTGCTTGCGGGTATATAGGTTCACCTGTATCATGCAATGCCCACAGAGGTCAGAAGAAAGCAACATATTCTCCTGGAACTGGAGTTATGGAAGATTGTTACCCACCATGTGGGTGCTGGGAACCGAACCTAGGTCCTATGCAAAAGCAGCCAGCAAGCTTAACAACTGAACTATCTCTGCAGCCCTCAGTACACATTTTAACAAATTTTAAAAGTTTTTAAATATTACAAAAGAATTTGTGTCCATTGTAACTTGGTACAAACAAATTAGATAACCCAGAATCAGTTTAGATAATAGAATCTTATCAAAGTCCAGCTAAACTGGGGATGTATACAAGCTGCAACTCTCCATGGACAAAGGTGGCTGATGATAGTTCAGAAACATGGAAAGCCCTGTGCTTTGAAGACTATTGACAATGAAATAAGTAATTAAAAAGAACATGTCATCAAAATCAAAAGATGGCGGCAGAGTGATTACATCTACGTAGATGGTCACCTGAGGCTGGAGAGTATGGCTCACACACAGCAGCTGCAAGGGAAGACTGTTCCAATACCCTACCAGGGTCTTCCCTCATCCTTCCTGCCGGTCCATCTAGTCTATAAACCTGCTGGACCCTGGAGCTGTCCAGAGAGAAGGCTCCTCTGCATGCCTGGGCTCCATTTGGTCATAGTCAAAACCATGCCTCAGTGGTTGCTGGGTGCACCAGCTCTCACCCTCAGCAAGGGAAGGCTTATGGATAAGGTTTATTCAAGTAGGTTGCTACTAATATGACATCAAGGTTTTTAGGTAATACAGTTTAAACCTGTCTTAGTACGTTCCAAAATGAGTAGACACCTTGAGAAAGACTGTGCTCATTCATTCTAATGTGTGTTCCTGAGCAGGGATGAGATTGATAGATGTTCAGCCAGCACATACACAAAAGCATCTCAAATGCAATCTGTGTCACCCCAGGGTATCACCTACTGAAGAAAGCTGAGAAGTGAGTTATCAAGACCCCCAGATGGCTGCCCTCCCTCCACACAGAGAGTTGGCAATCTCTGAGTTTTCTATTCTCTCCACTTCCACAGGCCACAAACACAGTGCGTTCAGAAGTAGCCAAAACCCAAGAAAACATTACCCCAGTCCCATCACTGAATTCCCCTAGAGATTTTTTGTGGACATTTAGTAAAATTAAATTGAGATTCCAAAGGAAATTATAGGTGACCACATTTCCATACGAGACTTCATGCACCTGTTTTGGGAAACTTCTGGCTCGGTTTCTGATCTATTTTTCTACTGTATTATAAGAATAGTTCACCTCATTTGAACAAAGAAACCATAGCATATCATTATAGCTCCTATGGTTGCTCTTTTTGTACACTATCCTCAATGTATTTGCTTATAATTTTGGAATCTCTGTACTTTTATTGGCTTAGAGGAGGATTTTCCTCTATTACCAATCTGTCATGAAGTCTATGGTCTACTGAACACTTTATGAAAACTGGTTCACATTCTCTCTTCAGTAAGATGAATGAGGACAGTCCTAAATAAACAGATTCTGAGGGAGCTGGATAATTGATGGTGAATCTTCATTGTCAGTTTGACTGGATTATAATCACCTAGGTGACACAGATCTGGGCAGGTATCTGTGGATTGTTCCAGGAAGGTTTAAGTGAGTATGGAAAATTCACCTTGAATGCAGGTGGTACCGCCCCGTAGGCTGTGATCCCAGACTGAATAAAAAGGAGAAGGCAGACCCAGCACCACACCAGCATTCAACCCTTTCTGCTTCGTAACTGTGGTTGCGATATGACTAGCTGCCTCCCACCCCTACTACTGTGCCTTCCCCACCAGGATGGACTGTAACCCCAAACCACGAGACAAAATAAGCCCCTTCTCCTCAAGTTGCTTTTGTCAGATACGTTGTCACAGCAAAAGGAAAGCCTAAGATCCTGCCCCAGGCTTTTCTCAGTGATACTGAAGTGGCTGGGGAAAATCCCACTGATGTCTATTCAGAGTTTCAACACTGTCAGCAACATGCCATAGTTCAGATGCAAACTCACTCACAGAAAGGTTCTGGTTCCATCTCCACGAAGCACTTACATTGCTCTCTGTCTCTCCATCTGTCTCTGCCACAGCAGCTGTTTCTCTGCAGTGGTCACGGAAGCTTCCACAAACACATGGGGAAGCACTAGCCAGCATTTTGTCCTTCGGGATATAGTTAACTCTTCTCCTGGCTGCTGGGTCCTGGGCTGTACTTCTTAGACAGGAAGATGGATCACGAGGTAGTTCATTTAGCCAGAGGATCACTGGTGAGCCAAGAGACAAGGAAACGCAGAAAGCAAAGTCAAAATGATTGCGTGCAGGAGAGGAAACCAGCTGCACCTGGCAGCCAGCTACCCTCAGACCAACTGTAATGGAAAATGGATGCGTTTATAGAAAATCCACCTCCTGACCCCCGGCCAGAGCTGCTGCCCTCATCACAGGGAGTCAGCGTATTAAGTTTGGCAGGTCTTGCGGAGCTCGCCATGCCAGGGAGGTTATTAAAACTGAACTGAAATGGTTTCATTACTCAAACTGGAAACAAGAGCGAGGGAAATGCTAACAGTGAAGTGACAGACCAGAACGAAATACAGCTAGGTTTGTGGGCTGTCTGGATCGGGTTTCAAAAGGGTCCACATGTTAAAACAGGATGAAAAGTTGGTTAAATAAAACAAAGAGCCAAACCAGACATTTAACACCCTTGAATGGGACTGACCAACGAGAGGATTTCGTGATTCACCTTGTTTACTAAGCATTACTTTTAGAAGTCTGAAGACAAGATTAATTGTCACTCTATTCACTAGGCACCTGTTCCACACAAGGTACCCTCAGTCCCCTAGCTTGCCCTGGAAGGACTGAAAGGCAGAACTGCACCCCATAGGAAGACTCAGACATAGGAAGAACACATGCGAGATGCTTTGTCCTGTTATGGTCTTCAAGGGTGTAGGCCAAATCCTTGCTGGAAAGACACACTCATTTCATAATAAGACAATCTGAAACACTTGCTAAAATTTGGAGAGCTCAGTGCAACAGACTAAGTAGTTCAGGAGAGCAACCCACTAATTGTAATTACTCTTTTAAGTGGTTTTGTCTATGTCAAAATAAAGCCATTATTGAAACAACTCTGCTGACATCTGACAGAGGCCCTCCATTGAAAGGCAGCAAACAGCTTTCATCTTTGGACCTCAAAAGGAAGTTTTTAGACCCGCTGAAATAGGTAGCACAGGCTACCCCCACGAGGACACAGACAGACTGAGGCCTGCCAGCATAGCTCAGCAGAAAGGAAGGGCTGAGTCTGCACGCCAGTGATCATCGCCAAGGATGGCGAGCCAAGGGCCCTCATCAGACGTGAGCCACGGAACATCATTCCTAATGAACAAAGGCTAATGATCTTTGTGGCTTCTTGGGACAATTTAGAGACGTTTTCATTTCAAAATAGGCATTTTCTATATTCATTTTTCTCATAATTATCTCTTAGAAGCAAAATTCTGATGGGCTAACCTTCAAAAATAAATCCAGATTTCAGTATTTATCACTATCAAAACTCTATGATGTCTTGCCAAGGACTCTCGTTATTGTAGCTCAAAGGGTTCACAGCTGGGTAAGATTATCGATGACTTTTCTCCGCCAGCAGCCTGCATAGCACCTCTGATACTTTGAAAGCTAGCTTGGGAGGAAGCTTCCAGGTGAGTGCCAGCTTGATTTCTCCAAGTCCTGTGACCAAAGAGTGTGATGTCTTCAGCAATAGGGTCTTACCATCAAGTTGTGGTTGGCAGCAAAAAGCACCAAAAATAGCCTGTATTCGTCTGGGGATCTCTAGCCAACAATGGGGAATGACAGGTCCTCCATACCTGGAGCTTTTTATTTGGCAGCCTATGCTTCTAGGAGGATCATTATTCCATTAAACTTCATTTAATCTCTCTCTCTCTCTCTCTCTCTCTCTCTCTCTCTCTCTCTCTCTCTCTCTCTTTCTCTCTCTCTCTCTCCTTTTTCTCCTCTCTCTGTGTACTTTGTAAATAGTATAGGAATATTTTTTTATAAATGGATATAATCTGGGCTAATAACTTTTAATTAACCTCAGCAGAACCACGTGCCCTTATTCCTTGTGACCTGGGCTCCTGATTGTGTTTCCTTGGCAACCTCAATTTGGTACTCCACCCAAAAAAGATGATGAATGAATGAATGAATGGATGTGAGCATGCTTGAGAGTTAACATATCAGAGCCCTGAAGGCCACACGCCCATCTCCATTGCACACAATGAAGACTGGGATGGACATGTGACCATAGGTGAATGAGATATTCCAGAACTAGGCATGAAAAGGCAGGATGGTCTGTTAAGATTAGGGTGGAACTAAACATGTACTTATTCAACTGAAGTTGGAGAAGCCATTTTGAATAACATTGTGGGTGGAGCCTGACTCAAGGACATGGTTTTAGAAACAGAGCTTCAGAGACAGGTCTATCAGCACAGTTCTAGGAGGCAGATGGTTTTAAGAGACATCTAGGGGAACAGGTACCCTCCCAGATCAGGCCCACTCTTAAAGAGTAAATTTAAGAGTCGGGCTTTTTGTTCAGGTAATTATTAATGTTGCATAGAAACAATGCGCGTGGTAGGTTTCTGTACGGCTTTTTCAAACATCCTGAGTGTTAGTTGCCTTCCCACTCTTCCTCTTTCCTGCCCTCCATCTAGTTGCATGAATATCATGGGAGTGGCCACTCCTTTCTGATTACATTTAAGGCCTGCACCTCAGTACTCATGCCTGGTGTTGTCTACAAATCTGGCCAAGAATTCATGGCTGGGGAGCTCATAGGTCAGGACTCGCTATCCTCAGGAGGGGTGGAGTTGTAGAGGAGCAGGGATCCCTACCTGGGTAATGTACAGGAGAAGTCCCCAAGCAGGAGGAGTGAATTCCAGGCAGGAGCAGGGATCCCTACCTGAATATGGTGCGTAGGATGCACGGTCCTCAAACAGTGGGTGTGGAGTGCTTACTTGGGGAGGTACATATGAAGTGTGATTCTTAGGCAGGGGCTACAGTCGAGTGAAGGTCACCACTCTGAGGAGGTACTCAAGAAGAGTGGTCTTCAGTTAGCAACAGTCTAAAGATTTATTCTATTTGTAATTATTTGTATGGGCGTTTATTTGGGTGGGGGCATTATGCACATGTACACAGGTGCCCATGGAGGCTAGAAGAAGGTGTAATCCTGGGGGGCTGGGGTTACAGATGCTTGTGAGCTACCTGACCTGAGTGCTGGGAATTGAACTTGGGTCTTCTGGACAAGCAGTATAGGCTCATAATAGCTGAGCTATCTCTTCAACCCGGCTGTAAAGATATAAATGTTCAAAAATTTTAGGCAGTTCCATAGACACATAGTCCTGTTTTTCATAGACTGGAGCTGAAAGAATTTAGGCCTTAAAAGAGCAAAGAACTTGATCAAAACGTGGAGTTATTTGGAGAAGGAGTGCTTTGGCAGACTATTGGCTAGATGGGATTTACTTTTTGTTATTGTCTTTTTTTTCTTTGTAGAGTCTCATGCAATCCAGACTAGCCTTGAATTCCTATAGTCTGTCTCTGTCTTCCAAATGCTGGGATGACAGGCATGTGCCACTACACCTAGCCTTGTGAGCTATACTTTTAAGATGACTCTGGTCGTAGGATAAATTATAGAGGAATAAAAATGGAAGCAGGCAAACTGCTGAGAAGGCTCCTGCTTTACTGAAGGTAAGAGATAATGGTGGCTTAGACTGGGTGATGATTATGAAGAAGAGGAGGAGCGGCCAGAATCAGTTTTGCTTTGTCCCCTGTCCTCACATACTCCTCTCCCAGTTCTCTGGTTTATTTCCCCCTATCACACTGCTTTCTGACTTAAGTTATTATGTTCAGAATCAGACTCTTCGTGGGTAAGAATCCCCTAGGCAGTGCTCTTCTGCCCACCCCCACCCCAGGGCAGTGCTCCTCCCCCTCCCGCACCCCAGGGAAGTGCTCCTCCCCCTCCCCCACCCCAGGGCAGTGCTCCTCCCCCACCCCCACCCCAGGGCAGTGCTCCTCCCCCACCCCCACCCCAGGGCAGTGCTCCTCCCCCTCCCCCACCCCAGGGCAGTGCTCCTCCCCCTCCCCCACCCCAGGGCAGTGCTCCTCCTCCACCCCCACCCCAGGGCAGTGCTCCACCCCCACCCCCACCCCAGGGCAGTGCTCCTCCCCTACCCCCACCCCAGGGTAGTGCTCCTCCCCCCCCCAGGGCAGTGCTCCTCCCCCTCCCCCACCCCAGGGCAGTGCTCCTCCCCCACCCCCACCCCAGGGCAGTGCTCCTCCTCCACCCCCACCCCAGGGCAGTGCTCCTCCCCCACCCCCACCCCAGGGCAGTGCTCCTCCCCCTCCCCCACCCCAGGGCAGTGCTCCTCCTCCACCCCCACCCCAGGGCAGTGCTGTTCTCACTGTTGCTCACTCCAGGGCACAGAACAAAGAGTTGCTGAATACATTAATTGTCAAACTTATGGATCCGTTTTAAAAGTAAATGATATACTAGTGGAACAGATTAGTAATGTGAGAAAAAGAAATAGAACCTAGGATGATCTAGGTATTTGGAAAAAGAAGTAGATGAAATTTACTGACTTATACAGGAGTAGATTTTGAGCACAAGAATCAAGACTTCAGGCTTGAACAGGATAAATTTGCATGTCTCCCTGGGAATGACTTTTCTGGGAACACCTCCTGATTTATCTAACCTTGTAACCCAAGTTAATCTTGTGTTTTGATATCGTTTAACACTGTCTGCTCAAGCTTCCTTCCTTCTGGGGAATCAGCTCATTTAAATTTAGCTAGCCTTTAGGAAAACACTGTAAACAATCTTACTAGGCCTTGGGTTTTTATAATCAACTTTTACAAGGTAAGCTAAAAAATAGCTTTAATCTTAAACTATGTTCCCTATTTCTCCCTCAGGACTCTTCCTTGGCCCTGGCCCACTATAGTGTGTGTGTGTGTGTGTGTGTGTGTGTGTGTGTGTGTGTGTGTGTGTGTGTTGTGAAAATGTTATCAGTGACATTAGTGACCTTGGAAACATGTTGAAAACCGTGAATTATCCACAGTATATGCTATCAACAACATGTGTGCTTAGGCTGATAACATCTGTTTGTGGATTTGTGTGCTGTTCTGGATCAATAGGGATCAGAAAAGGAAAATCTTCCCTCATAAGACAAAGTTCCTCATTCCTTTCCCACATCCCGTTGGATGTACTGTGTAAATAAATAAAAAGTGCATGCCCTTTGTTGGAGGAATAGTTTGAGAGAAATCCAAAGGAACAGTTCTGAGAACAGATTGTGCTTACTCTTGGTTTAAATGGCTCCAGGAGTCAGACTTTATTCAGACACTACCACATTGTGGCATCTGCCAGTCAGAGGAGATTCTGACTAAGCAGAAATATGTAAGTCTGGAGTTCAGTGGAACTTACTACAGAGACCAATCATGGAGATGTAAGATGGAGTGCAGTGGTGGAACCCTTACCACAGAGGTGAATCGTGGAGTCCTTAGCAGTAGATGAGGACCTGAAGCTGGTGGACAAACTATCAGCAGAGGAGTCCAAGGACTGAATCACCGGCACTAAAACCTTTAGAGTCTGAGGGATGGAGAAAGAGTCAGCAATGGAGTGCTGAGGCAGGGACAGTGAAGTAGGAAGAACCCCAGGAGGAAGGCCAGGCCAATGCAGAGCTCCAGGGGACAAGAGAAGAAGATGTGTGAGGGAGGGATCACCCAACTGTCCTGACTGCCGCTCAGGGCTGAGGAATTAGATAGGAACCATCATTTGATGTGGATGTGTGAAGATCCTTTGCAAAATGGCTTTATGTTTTGCATATGAAGTGTTTCCCCCAAAGGTTCATGCTTCAAAGGCTCAGTCTCAGGTGGAAGAGCCAGTCAGCTGACTCATCTAAGCAGAGGATCCTTCCTCTCTGCTTCCCAGCTGCCATGAGGTGAGATGCTTTCCCCTGGCATGTCCACTTGCCAGGATATTTGTTTCATAAACTGATGGAGCCCATCAGCCTTGACTCAAACCTCTGAAACTTTGAGCCAGAATGAAACATTCCTCCTTTTCCCTTTGCAGGTGTGTCTGTGTGCATGTGTGTGCATGTGAGTGTCTGTGTGTGTGCACGTGTGTGCTGCATGTGTGCACGCATGTGTGTGTATGTGTATGTTGTCCGTGTGTGTGTGCTGTGTGGGTGTGTGAGCATATTCCAATGTGTTGGGTTCACATGTGTATGCAGATGTGCCCAAACCTTTGTCCATGTGCATGTGGAGACTGGAAGTGAGCATTGAGTGTCTTTCTCCGTCTTTCTCCACTTTTTTGAGGCAGTGTCTCTCACTGAACCAGGAATTTATCGATTACAGATTGCCCCGGAATCCCCTGTTTTTGCCTCCCAAATGCTAGGGTTATGGGTGGCCACCATGCCTGCCTGACTTTTGTGAGATTCTGGGGATACAAACTCTGTTCCTCATGATCATGGGGCAAGTGCTTTGTCCACTGAGCCATGTCCAACCCTTCATTCATCCTTTTACTTGTTAAAATGTCAAGTATTTGTCACCAGACTAAAAGACTAACATACCTGGATATACACAGTGCATTAGTTTCCTAGGGCTATATAACAAACCAGAAGTCCAGCTGGGCATGGTAGCCCATGACTGCGATCCCAGCAACAGGGAAACGGAAGCAGGAGAATTGTGAATTCAAGGCCACAGTGGGCTGCTTGGTGAAACACAGCCTCACAAACAAAATGAAAACAACCAACAATAAAAAGCAGACAGAAATCCAGTTTCCCCATGTTGGAGACTACAAGTCCAAAATCAGGCCATTGACAGGGCTGTGCTCTCTCTGAAGGACTAGGAAGAAGCCTCGCTTCACTCTGCTTAGATTTTAGTGCTGGCTATTGACCTTTGATTTGTAGGTATGTGTCCTAGCTTTATTTTTGTTGCTATGATACAATACCCTGACACAAGTCAACCTGGGGAAGAAAAGGGTTCATTTGGCTCACAGTCTTAGGTTTTAGTCCATCAATGTAGGAAGCCACAAATGCAGAAGCTTGAGACAGCTGGTTCACACCAGCTACAGTCAGGAGGTATGTGTTGCCTGTTTGCCAGCTGTCCTCACTCTAATACAGCTCAGGGTCTTTCAAGACAGGACCACTTTCTTTTGCTTGCATGCCTTTAATTCTAGCACTCAGGAGGCAGAGGCAGGTAGATCTCTGTGAGATCGAGGCCAGCCTAGTCTACAGAGTGAGTTCCAGGCCAGCTGCTGCTACAGAGAGATCCTGTCAGAGTGATGAGTGGTGGTGAAGATTTGATCAGGTCTGTGAGTGTCTACACCCGCGGGAGAGAGAACTGACCAAGATTTGACAAAGATGCTGTTTCTCGAATTTTCTTTGTGAAGGATAAAGAGGTTCATCAATGAAAAGAATTTTAGAACAAAACTCAGGGAATGACTAAAGAACAAGAAACAGAGGCCCAGTGTCACGACAAGAGAGACACTGGGAACAGAGAACAGGCGTGTCAATGGCATGCCAGGCAGGGATGAGCACTGGGGAAGAGACGGCCCCTCTGCCCCTCCTCCTTCCAGGTCTGTCCATCAGACTGACCAGGATGTAGCGTATAGATGTTCCAGCTGTCACTGAAGCCCAAGACTGCAGGAGCCAAAACAGGCTCAGAGCCTAGCCTGACAGTTTCTGTGCGCACGGTGCACACAGGCAGCACACTTGCTGTCACCGTGTGCTGTTGAATCACAAGCTGACTCAGTTCTCTCTGGGTTCCCACAGCCTCTTCCTGAAGATCCTTAAACAGAAGCACAGAGAAGTTCAAGTTTCCAGAGAAGAATATAGTAAGTAAGGTGTGTATGTGTGTGTATCACAGGCTTTGCTTGACAAATTCAGGCTGAACAATTCCTCAATGCAGCTGAGAGCAAGGCAGAAACGAAGGTCTCTCTGCCTTTATAGAAGAGCAAGTGTTCAGCCAGGAGGCAGACAAGTAATAACTAAATATGTCACCCTCCAAGTCTCCAGGGTGAGGAAATGCAGGTGGCTGCTCTGAGCACGGGATGCTGGCATCTTTCTTTGGAACCACTGCCAGCCTAGGTGGCCTCTTCCACTTTCCTCTACCTATTTCTGGTTTCCCAGGTGCAGCCATCTTTCCTAGTGTTTATTTTTCTGTTATAGTTGAAACCCTAATATGTGGGAGTTTCTGCCCAGGGTGATGTTCTTTTGTGGGCAGTCTTCCCAGTGCCACTTTTCAGAATGAGAGTGGATGACAGTGGCAATGTCAATACAGCAGCCTTGTCTCCCTCTTCCCCCTGGGAAGCTCAGTTCAGGGAGTTCCAGCTCCTTAGCAAAGGGGGGTATTGAAGCTCAGGGAATCACTACATAGGATGGGAGATAATGGAACGATCTCTCATTCACACAGTGCTCATTGCAGATACTAAAACTAGCAACTTTGTCCCTAAAGATACACAAAACACACACAGCAACATACACACACTAACATACACTGTGGTGGTTTGAATGACAATGTCCCCCATAGACTCTAAGTACTTGGACATTTTGCCCCTGAAGGAACCTAACAGACTCCATCTTGTATCCTCCAGTTTAGCCTTAAGTTTCGTTTCTTATAGTAAGTTTCTTTTTCTCGGAAAACGTTCCACCCCAGCTTTGACTAGTCAGGAACGAATGGCACAACTATAGTTTAACCACAAGAAACTTATCCTCAGCAAACATCCCCGTTTTGTGCTAAAATGATCAAACCAGACTCTGAGAACCAATGCTTGAGTGTCCCATACACCCGTTCTAAAACTGGCCAATCCCTGATAAGGTCACCTAACCGCCATTTGGAAATCCCCTAACTGTGCTTAAAAGGCCTGGGAACGCCAACTCGAGGTCGCCTTTCTTTAAATGGTGGACCCCTGCATGCCAGTTGAATAAACTGCTCTTATCATTTTGCCGTCTTGACTGTGTTCGTTGCAGGCTGATTGCTGGACCTTACAGTCCCCAGTTGGTGGAACTGTTTTCAGAGGTCTTAGAAGGTGTGGCCATGCTGGAGGAAGCATGTCACTAGGGGGTGGGTTTAGAGAGTTCTTAAGCCTTGTTGGATCTCCAGTCACTCTCTGCTTCCTGGGCCTGCTTGAAGATGTGAGCACTTAGCTTCTGTGTCTATACTAGTCACCTCTGCCGCCATGATGGACTCTTGACCCCTTAGAACCATAAGCTAAATAAACTCTTCCTTTTATAAGTTCCCTTGGTCACTGTTTCTATCACAGCAACAGAAAAGTGACTAATATACACACAGACACACACAAACTGACACACAACAAACACACACACAAATGCACTGAAGTCTACACCATGACAGATACACAGAAACACACAAATGAATTCACATAGACTGACACACTGAAACATACACAAATTGACAGACACACTAAAATACACACAGAGACACATATTGAAACATACTGATACACAAATAGACACACACAGAGACACACATGCTGATACATACACTGACACACACACAAACACATCGACACACACATCACTTCACATATAGGCACACACACTGATACAAACATTGACATATGCATTTACACATACACTAACATACACATACATACTAATACATATATGAATTCATGCATGCACTGAAATACATTCCCTCCAAATACACACTGAATGACACCACTAACACACACACACACACACACACACACACACACACGCACACAGCCTTTGGACTTGGTGAACTGGCTGTCCATATTTTCTATGAAGCATTGCCATTGGTAACCAAAGCTTCAGATTCTTGCTGCACTATGAGAACAGGGCTCCAAGGCAGTGATAAGCACACCAGAAGTTTCTAGCAGAGTAGAAGTAAAAGAAAACACTCTCCTCTTTCTGTCTGCCTCTCCCCACAGCCTCTAGGAAGCTACAAAAGTGGGGTTCCAAATTCAAGGTCATCCTAAGTAACAAGAAGAAAGAGACCTCTCAAAACCGTCTTCTCACCAATTTGAGAATGAAAGATGATAAATATATTCAAGAATGTTTTCAAATTTTTCTGGAATGATTTGGAGTGACTGTGTGGCAAGGTGACCCTGAAGACACAAGGTGCCTGGCTCTCGGTGGAGGGAGGGGGGAAGTACATCATAGACTGAAGACTGCACAAGAGAGCATGTGACTTTCTACAGCACCAATTTTTGCAACAGCATTTGTAAGTAATTTCTGGGACTGGCTTGGTTGGTAAAGTGCTTGGCACAAAAGCATGAAAAGCTGAGTCTAATCCCCTACGTCAGCATGAACAGCTAGGCATGACATGAACAGCTAGGCATGATGGCACACAGCTGCAATGCAGTCGTTAGCAAGAAAGAGACAGGTGGATCTGTGGCTCACTGGCAAGCCAATCTAGCCTAGCTCAATGAGACCCTATCTCTAAAATGAAGGTGGACGCTCCTGAAAAAGGATACCTCAGACTGACCTCTGGCCTTCATACTCATAGACACACATGCACACACACACACACGCCATACACACTCCCTCCACTCCCACCGTGAGCATGAACACATACATATACACATCAGAAATGTAAATTTCCTCTGGATCTAATATACTTGTAATGGAGTAGGCTGCAATCTTCACTTTTCCTCAAGTTTAAACCTCACATTTGCCGGATAGCTAGTACATGTAACGGGTTCTAACTGCTGAAGACACTCATTCTTCTCCCTTAGGGAATCTGTCTTGTGACCATACATCACAACAGCATCTCACTCCTTCAAGGATTCTGGCATATCTCAAGAGAGAAGACAAACCTCCTGAGTATAAAACAATTTGAGGGCAGTCACAGTGTTAAGAGTGTCCATAGAGAATTGTGTTTTGCATCTATCAGATGTTTGAAACGTGTTCTCAGAGTAAGAACGTTCTAGAATGCAATCCTCCTTTAGAATGTTCTCAGATTTTTGGCTATCCCAGAAACAACTTAGTGTTTTGTGACATAAAGATTTTACTGACTAATCTTTGATAAGTTTAGAAGACAAAATAAAAATGTTACAGAAAGTAATCCCTGAACATAAAACAATGTTCGCACTGAATTTAAACCTAAATGAATATCAGTTGGTAGACTGATCACAAGAAGAATTATTCCAAAGGACTCTGAAATTGAGTAATGGAATATACCTGATCTCTAAAACAAATACAAAAAATTAAAATTTGTTTCCGGTAATACTGATGTTGGTTTAGTTTTTTATGTTGTTATCCTAAAGCTATTGTGGATAAATATTAGGCTGGATCAAATGGACTGTGATGTGATGTTCTAATTAATCAATGCCATTGTTGTAGAGAACCTGGATTCTGAGCATGGAGAAAGGACAGGCAGATGGAAGATCAAAAATATAAAAAACGGAGACCTTTGGAGTCTGCCTGAGAGCACCTGACTTACCTGACTTGGGCCTTCATGGAAGTGAGCTTCCCAAATCATGTTCACACACATCCCCCTGCTTTAGGACCATCTGCAGTCTGTCCCACCGCCCCAGGCCAGATTTCTGGCTAGTAGGGACCCAGAACTTTGGAGACTGCCTAAGAGTACCTGACTCACTCCTGACTCTGACCTCTGCAGGCTGAGCTTCTCAAATTGAGTCATGCCCATTCTGCTGCTCAGGGACCATCTGCAGTCCATCCTACTCTTCCAGGGCTTAGGCTTCCCCGCTGACCAACACATTCATCTCCCATCTCCTCTCCTTGCACCTTGGCACTATCCATCTGAGGATTCTAAAATGCTCCTAACTAGCCAGGGCCTCTTTGCCCTCCTGAAGAGTTCCCGAGTGGCCTGACTGGAGTCATCTGAACTCTCTAATATATAAAAGAAAAAACATGAAGCCTAGATCAACCAACTTTCAATACTCAATCAGAAAGCAACCAGGGTACACCAATAAAACAAACAGAATTAAACTTCAGTTCAACAAAGGAAGGCTTGAATATCATGCCAGAATTACAAGCAACAACAAAAAAATCCACATGCTAAAACCACCACAAAAAATAATAATGTGAAAAACCAAAATAATATGTTCCCATAAAATACCACCAATCTTACAGAAGAGTTTTACAATGGGAACCCCCTAGAGACACCCCAGGTCACAGAATTTAGAAGAACAACCATAAATATGATCAAAGAATTCAAGGAATTTAAAGAACACATAAATAAACAATTCAAAGAACTACAAGATAGGGACAAACATCTGACTGAATTCACAAAAGATACAGTAGAACTATTGAAGAAAACTCAGGCTGAAATGGAAAAGGAGGAGAAAAATTCAATAAACTAATTTGAAACAGCAGGAGAAAGTGGAAAACAGAATATCAAGATTAGATGATAAAGCTGAAGAATTGAATCACTCAAGCAAAGAATAAGAAAAAAAAAAAAAACAGGAAATGTGGGACACCATGAATAGACCAAATTTACACATCATAGACATAGAGGAAGGAGAAGAATGTCAAGTAAATGGTATTGACCAGATCTTCAACAGGCATATAGAAGAAAGTTTCCCCAAATTAAGGAAAGACATACCCATACAAGTACAACAAACACATAGAACACCAAATAGACAGGATCAGAATAGAAACCCCCCATGGCATATGACAATAAAAACACTAAATGTACAGTACAAAGAGAGCATACTGAAAATCGCAAGAGAAAAACAAGTCACATATAAAGGAAAACCCACCAGAATAGTTTCAGTGCAAACTATGAAAGACACAAGAGTCTAGATCAAAGTATTCCCAGTTCTAAATAACCCTAGATGCCAACCTAGAACACTTTACCCAGCTAAAATGTCTATTATAGTTGAAGGGGAAGGAAGAATCTTCCATGACGAGAATAGGCTGAAAGAATTCATGTCCACCAAGCCAGCCATTTGAGTATTCTTTGAGACTACTCGAAGCAATACAAAGGACTGAAGAAAGGAATGACCACACCCAAGGGGCAACAGAAAGAAACTAAATGAGGGTATAATTGTAGAAACGCAAAATTAGAACAAGAATGTAAGCAGAAGTTAAAATTACAGTAACCAATACGCATCTTTCAAAAATAACTTTAAATATCAATGGTCTGAACTGCCCAGTCAGAAGACACAAGTTAGGTAAATGAATTAAAAAACAAAACCCATCTCTTTGTTGTCTACAAGAAATTCATCTCACCTTCAAGGATAGACACTACCTTAAGATGAGAGGATGGAAAAAATATTCCAAGCAAATGGCACTAAGAAAATCCCCATGAAATTCTTCACAGAATTAGAAAAAAGCAACCCAAAAATTGATATGGAATCATAAAAGACCCAGGGTAACCAAAGCAACCCTAGGCATAAACAGCAATGGAGAGGGGATTACTATACCAGATTCCAAACTATATTGCAGAGCTATAGTCACAAAAACAACATGGTACTAGCACATAAACAGACACTTACATCAATGGAAAACAAAGACCCAAACATAAGTACATGCAATTTCAGTCACCTGATATTTGACAAAGGTGCCAAGAACTCACTGGAGCAAAGACAGTATCTTTAAAACTGGATATCCATCTTTAAAAGAATGAAAGTAAACCCTTATCTTTCACCTTGCATGAAAGTCAGCTCCAAATGGATTAAAGACCTCAATGTGAAACTGGAAACTCTGAAACTGTTAAAAGAAAACACAGGCAATACCCTACAAGATATAGCAAAGGACTTTCTAAATCAGACATCATTTGCTCAGGCATTAAGGTCAACAATCAACAAAAGTGACCTCATTAAACTTCAGTGTTTCTGTACAGCAAAAGAAACAACCACAGAAGTGAAGGAAGGGAAGAGATAGGAGACAGAGTAGGAGACAAACTTCACCAGCAACACATCTGACAGAGGTTTAACACTAGGATATATAAGAACTCAAAAAAACCACCCCAAAACGAATAACCCAGTTAAAAGATGGGCTATGGAAGACTGGTGGAGAAGGCTCAGCAGTTAAGAGCACTGGCTGCCCTTGCAGAGGACCTGGGTTCAATTACCAGCACCCACATGGCAGCTAACAACTGTCCTAACTCCAGTTCTAGGGGAATCCAACACCCTCTTCTGACCTTCTCAGGACATTGCATGACAAGAGTGTACTTATATACATGCAGGCAATACACTCAACACATAAAATAATAAATAAAATATTTTGACAAATAAAAATAAATCAAAGATAGACTATAGATCTGAAAGAGAGTCCTCAAAAGAAGAAATAAATAGAGCTAAGAAACACCTTAAAAAGTGTTCAACATCCTTAGTAATTAGTGAAATGCAAATTAAAAACCACTCTAAGCTTTCATCTTACCCCAGTCATACTGGCTAAGATCAAGAAAACATATGATCTTAGAGGATGCTGGAGAGGATGTGGGAAAGGGGAACGTTCATGTGCTGGTGGGATTGCAAACTTGCAACCACTATGGAAAGCAGTGCGGAGAACACTTAGAAAACTAAAACTGAATCCACCATCTGACCCAGTTATACCAGTCTTTGGCATATACCAAAGGGACTCATCCTACTGCAGAGATATTTGTACATCCATGTTTATTGCTTCTCTTTTCACAATATCTAAGGGATGGAAGCAATGTAAATGCCCCTCAACTGACAAGTATATAATGAAAATGTGGTACATTTATACAATGGAGTTCTACTCAGTAGTAAAGAAAGACGAAATCATGAAATGTGTAGGTAAATGGATGGGACTAGAAACTGCTATACTAAGTGAAGTAACACAGACTCAGAAAAGTAAATGATATATGCTCTCCCTCACTTGTGGATCCTAGCACCAAATCCTTATATCTGAGTATGTATCCTGATGTAACTGCAGGAGCCAGGATGGAAAAGAACCAGGGAGGTAAAGTAAATGGAAGGAAGGATTCTGAGAGAGAAGTACAGTGTGAGATGGATATTACGAAGGGGAAAACAGGGGATATTTAAATGTGAAGGGAAGAGGAAGGGTTATGCAAGGAACCATGGGGTAAAGGAGGAGGAGCTAAAGAGAGGGAGGATCATAGGAGACAAGACAGGTATTATCAAGGATGAAATCGGGAAAATGTGACACTTCAACTGGGGAGGGAGGAGGGAGTGCTAGATGGTGAGAGAGAGAGGAGAGATAAATAATGCTTAGCTGGTGTGAAAAACCAGAGGGAAATGTATTAGTTCAAAACCCTACTGAAAAATTATACAAATAGTGGCTCTAGATGAGTCTATGTGTGTAGCTAAAGGCTATATAACAAGAAACAGCGCCAAACAGAAGAAACCTCCTTCAAGTTGTTGGCAAGGGTAGTCCAGGAGACTCCTAAAATTACATTGGCTATGGCCACCGCCCTTGATTACCTCCCAGAACTTGAAGGTAAGTGCCTATTGCTGAAGAGAGGACATACTTCAGACACACGACTTGGAGCAATGGAGCTGGAATTGATCTGGAAGCTACCCGCCTAAAAGCCAACACTCATAGTTTTGGAGGACACTTGTTGCATGGACTTGCCCCCACACCCCACCTGGCACACTGGACTGGCAAGCTATGGACAAAGCATTCCTTCTAAACCTGGAGGCACTTGCTTACTCAGGATTATAAACTTGTTGACCTTTTGCAAGAAAAGTAGGACCTGAGAGAGTCAGTTACTCCTCCCAACCAACCAGTGGTGGCCTGAGTTGTACATGGGGGAGGGACTAAGGGTGTGAGTGGAGGAAGCTGTGGAGAGACTAGTCCCTTTGCCATCTTTCACAGCTGCCAGGAATTCACAGGGTCCCTGCCAAAGATGTGGAATTTGCTGTACAGCCTCATTAGACAAGCCCTCCCCACAACTCCCAGCCCCACTCCTGTAAGTAAGCCCCTCACCCATTGCTCTGAAAGTAAGCCCAAATAAACTCTGGTTTCCCAAGTTGCAGTTTGGTGAAATTGTACCTTTTTAGGAGCCTAGAGGGGAAGGTAAGGCTGGATGCCACTGGATGAATCTTAGCAACAATACTATATAAGCTGCTAAGGAAGAACATCAATCAATCGTCCAAGCCCAGCTTTAAGGCCTAATTACCACCACAACAAAGCAAACTATGTTGGGGCAGTAGTAGCACTTTTATCTTGAGAGTAGACAACAGCTTCCTAATTGAACTTAAAGTCTGCTCAGTGGGAGGGATCGCATGAGTGGTACTGTAAACATAACCAAATACACAAGGTTGGAGAAGTCATAGATCTTAGAGAGAACCCCAAGGCTGCCACATCCCCAGACAAATGTAATTTCTTACTATGTGCTAAATATGGATCCTTATATTTACAGACAAGTTTTCCAGATACCACTCATCAAAGAAATTTCTTTTGCAACAGACATAGTCTATTATAGAGTTCCACAACTTGTCATACACAGAGATTATGTGTCTGTGAGATGCCCAATCCTAAGTGACCCATCTACAATGGAACCTCTATACCTAAGGTTCATGGAACATAGTAGAACGGTAGAGAGAATACTAATTCATCTCTCAACTTTCATCAATGAAGTTTCCTCATGCAACAGAGGACCAGGAAAGCAGAGAGTCACACATGGCCAAAGCATAGAGAATAAGAGTCTGCAGAGTGTGGGTCCTTAGACAGGACTACTATATTAAACTCCATCCACCTAGAGCTTAGGGACCATTATAGAAGAGGAGGCAGAAAGATTGTAAGAGCCAAGGGAGAAGTACAGGACCACATGGAAACAGAGTTTCACAGGCTCCTGAGACCTTGCTCATATGAGCCCACAGCAGTGGCCGCGTGAGAAGTACACGACCACATGGAAACAGAGTTTCACAGGCTCCTGAGACCTTGCTCATATGAACCCACAGCAGTGGCCGCGTGAGAAGTACAGGACCACATGGAAACAGAGTTTCACAGGCTCCTGAGACCTTGCTCACATGAGCCCACAACAGTGGTGCCAACGAGGCCCAAAACCATGCAGACACAAGCAGACAAAACACAGCGTAGAACTGTGAAAATGGGCAGCAGGCCCTAATCTTAACTGAAGAACTATTGTTAGCTGATTACCACTGGGTGAGGGAGAGTTGATCTTCTTTAATGGAGTGACTCTAGATAGGTTGACTAGATCCCAGTGGATGAATTTGCACTGAGGGACATTTGGATACACAAACTTGACTCCATAGGCCTTAACACAAATGACAGAATCCATCAAATCCAGTGCCGGGGGCGGGGGTGGGGAGAGTGCTACGGGAGGGTATGGATGGAGGAGACTGTACAAAGATGGTTAAGATGATGTGTATGGATACACAGAAATTCAGTTAAAAATGTACACACACACACAACAAAAAAAAACCTGAGAAGAAGTTTGTACACAAACTGGTATGGAATCGTTAGATTAAACCTGATCATCATCAGCTACGATCCTTGGAATGGTTAAAAAATTAGATGATAGATAGATAGATAGGTAGATAGATACAAGATAGATAGATAGATAGATAGATAGATAGATAGATAGATAGATGTGATGGTTTGGGACTTGGAATACACAAGATGAAATGACTAAGAGCTGGCTCAAGAATTGCGTGTGTATTCAAAAGAATTAAGGCTGCTGTTAGTTAAAGGGTTTCAAATGTCTTTATATATCATTATATATTTAATATAAACTTGCAATGATGCCCTAAAAATTCATTAGTCATTCTTGGAGATTGTTTCTAAAACCTAACAAATTAAGAGAGAGAATCAAGCCTCTGTCCTCCCTGTCCAGTAAGAAATATGTCTGAATAGGAAGGCAGTTACTCAGGAGGAGCTTCTCCTTAATGTTCTGGGTGATAAAGTAGCTACATAGTCATAGTACCACCATTGCTAAAGCTCTAACTAAATCATTAGCTCAACCTCCTAACTGATCCTACAAAGAAACAATCAGCAAATTCAAAATCTCGGAAATCACAGGATAAGCACAATTTATCCAAATAGATAAATTGAAAAGAGAGACGAAAGTAGAGTTTATCAACTCAGAGAGATCAAAAAGGCAGATCTGCCCTTATTTGAAGCCCAACCAAGGAAAATCACACTTTAAAACTGTATCTATGAGACCACTGGCAATTTGAAGACTAAGATCTTGGTCCAATCAGCAGAAATGGGTGGTAAAGATTATTCCGCGAATACTAGCCCGTAAGGAATTTGCAGAGATCCTAGGGAGGGTATTGGGCTTCCCATGACTTATGGGAGGGATGCTGCAGTTCCAGAAGCATATTCCAAGCTGCTTCACTTCATGAACTCCAACACACACATCAATCATCTGTCATCACCTTAGGTGACCACAGAAGTAATCTGAGAAAACAGGGGTTCTGCCCTCCAGAGGACCGGGCTGCACTTCTGACTCTGTCATCACACACTGTGTGACTTATGAGCAGCACTCAATTTTATTTGGTCCTCAATTCCCATATCAGTAAAAGGAGGACAGATTCTTGTCTTAAGCATAACTATGGAGGCCAGCAGTAAGTGGACCGAAACCCATAGATGGAGCTGAAGCAATGTGTTCTGTCTGCCTTGTGACGGCTCTCCAAAACAGACATCCCATTTTCTGTGTGTTTCCATTTTTTTGGGAATGGAGGTCTCAGAGTGAGAGCAGTCTTTCTCTGGGTAAATCAGTATTTGGAGCTCATTTGCACCATTTAGGGGATTGCTGGAAACTTCCAGTGGGCCAGCAGCTGGAGGAAGTTAAATTTGGGAGATATCCTCACCCTGGGAAAAGGAGTTATCTGTGGACCTGTGGAGCTTGTAGTCTCTCCTTTTAGTGGGCTCTCAGTCACTGCCACCTTTTTGCTTGACCGTCTAGACAGCATTCCCAGGTCAGGCCACATGCATCTGTTCTGTGTCTCCATGATCAGATAATTTACTTGAACAAAGTTTGCCATTCATTTGTAACATAAAAATTTTTTAGTTTCTAGCAAGAGAGAAGAACCAGAGGCACAGCAATGAGCACACCAGATGGCTTGTGCAATTTTCCTTTCAGACTATGACATCACCAATGACCCTAATTTCTTACTCAGTTCCCTGTTTTCTCTAATGCTTTGCCCTGGTGATGTAAAGGAGTGTGGACTCTTCATCCTACTTTCTCTTAACTTTCTGCTTCTATAACATTTCTTCTGTAAGACAAACAGATGGTAATTGATAGGGAGCTTTTCAGAGCAAAGGTCTCATCACCTGAATGCTATGAGTACTGCCCTGAAAGAAAAGACACCTGGAAAAGATTTTTTGGTTGTGCAACACTGAGCCCAGAAGAAAAGCCCCACGTAGAAGACAAGGGGGAATTTGTTTGCTCTGACCTCAGAAGCTTCCAGTTGCTTCCAGTTGCTTCCGGGGCAGCTCCTGAAGGGGTGGGGTTAGCCCAGTGTTTTGAATTTCAGACATGCCAGGAGCTAGGAGGAGGACTCACAGGTGAGATGTGGCAGTGTTAACATGTCAGCGTATGTGTGTTTCCAGACAAAGTGACTTTTTAAAGCCGATAAGGTCGCTAAGTCCCAAGAACACCTGATAAGATCGGATCAGAGGTTATTTTTGGAACCTGGACCTACCTCGTATCAACTCCCCAGCCTGCTGGCTTTCCTTGGGAATCAAGTTGTGAACGTGCTCCCAGCCAGTGGCAGCTCTGCTGACGGGCAGCAGTGACACAGCTTATACTCGGTGTTAGCATGCGCAGTTACATTCTCTGGGAGTAGAACTGGTGCTCCTGCCCTACAGGGTCCCTAAGCATGCAGGGCGTACATCCCCTGAGTGTCCCTAAGCACGCAGGGCGTACATCCCCTGAGTGTCCCTAAGCACGCAGGGCGTACATCCCCTGAGTGTCCCTAAGCACGCAGGGCGTACATCCCCTGAGTGTCCCTAAGCACGCAGGGCGTACATCCCCTGAGTGTCCCTAAGCATGCAGGGCGTACATCCCCTGAGTGTCCCTAAGCACGCAGGGCGTACATCCCCTGAGTGTCCCTAAGCACGCAGGGCATACATCCCCTGAGTGTCCCTAAGCACGCAGGGCATACATCCCCTGAGTGTCCCTAAGCACGCAGGGCATACATCCCCTGAGTGTCCCTAAGCATGCAGGGCGTACATCCCCTGAGTTTGTTCTCTCCTTTCTAGGCTCTGGGACCTACGGAAGTCTCTGGTAACTCTGTTCTTCTCAGGCAGCTTTCCCAGGCGTCATTCAGAAGGGCTGGAAGTCCAGGATCTTTTCTCTCCTGGATTACAGATAGAACTCTCTCTGCAGATTGCACTACTGTTCCCAGAGTTGTACATTCAGGTGATGTTTTTAAAAAGCAAGCAATGGGTATATGCTCAGCAAAGAAGGTGTGGCCTCTAGAATCCTTGAAGAACAAAAGGGAGCTTTTTTCACTTTTCCTAGACTGAGTCATCTCTGGCAGTTTTCTTACTACAACGAGAATGAATTTAGGCAGGCTCTCTTCCTGAAATGGTCACATTCTCTAAGGCCCTAACAGCACAACAAAGGAGGCTTTTGTAGGAGGTTAGAGATGGAGTGAAGGCAGGGAAAGCTGAGGGCACTGACCCACCCCAGAATATAGAGTAACTCTTCCTTGCATTTTCTGGTAGAGGTTCAGAATCTGTTTTAAGTAAGAAGCCACCTCCTTACAGCCTACAAGCCTACATAGCCTCTTCAGAAACGGAGGACTGTTCACTTGTTCCTGGATTCTTTCCTGGACCAATTTTTACCTTTTAAAATTAGGGGACAGTAAATTAATCACCTGATCAGATACAGCTCTGAAAATGTAAAGTTTAAAGTTTTTTTGTGTTTTTTTTTTTTTTTTTTTAATACAACACAAAGGCTCCTCCACTGATGATAGGATTATGCCTTAACAAACTCATCACAAGTTGCAAATGGCCTAGGTAGAAAACACATTTATTATCCTTAACTACAGCCTGGCCTAGCCCAGTCTACCTTGAATGTGCTCAGAGCACTTGCAAATCTTTGCACCCAAGGCCAGGTTTGTAATAAACTATTGCAGCCTCCTGCAGTTCCTGAGTCCTGCGCTGAGTGAGGCTGGGAGTGTGGGGCCCTCGCCTGCTTAAGGTGTCCTGTTGACCGGAAGTTGATGGCTGGGATTATTTTTGAAACATGAATAATTTTCTCCAAATTCTGATTCTAAGTGGCATTTTTGTCCAGTGACCCTGTTATTGGACTGCTTTGATGAGGCAATAAGGATTCACCGTAGTCGTCTGACCCTGGAGGGAACTGGAGGACCTCTTTCCTTGTAAGGACCATGATTATTGGGTTACATCTTTGAGGCTAATGGCACATAATGTCACTGGACAAGAGACCACTGAGCTGGGAATGTGGGCATGAGCACCAATCAGGAGACCCTGGGAGAACATTCTACATTGTTCTTCTGCATGTTCATATTCAGCTAGGATGATAATGCTCCTTGGAGGGACGACACTGGCACGGTCCGTCTGTATGTTTCGGTCTGTAGACCAAGATGGCTGCTCCCACGTAGGGGAAAGAGAGGAAGCGTGGGTGGGCTGTAACTTCAGATGGACCGGAATGCGCCAAGCACTAAGGAAAGTGATGCTGCTGTATGCAGCCGTGGTGCAAAGCAGGGCAGTGTGCAGCACGACAAGAGATGTCATTAAAGGCAGGATCAGCTGCAAGGCGGTCCTTGGAGGCTGGCAAGGTGCTTGCAGTCTCGCCGTGACCGCAGAAAATCCGTGAGAAAGGTCTGAGTGAGCGCTCCCTCGTGTTTCAGGGCTGCTCTGCCGCTGGAAGGGCCCTGTGCTGCCCTTCCTTAACTCGCTTTTCCTCCTTTGAAGACCACTGTGTTCCAGAGCTGCCAGAGGGGTTCCAAAGACAGGGCACGCCCTGAGCTGCTACGAGAAATAAGAAGCTGGCATGAGTAAGGACTGTGTGGGCACATCCACAAAGCAAGCGATCTAGCACCGCTGATGCGTCGCGGAGGATGGCTTAGAGTATCTCCCACCTTCTCTGTGGGACACACTGACATGGCAGCGAGCCCTGTGCCTGGCATGTTCAGAGACCAGTTCATCCACGAGACACAAGTACAATAAGGGGGCCACCATAACTTAGGCGCTCACAAAAATTGTCCTAAATTCTCTTGAAATAAAAAAGAAAAAAAATAACTCTTAGGTCAAAGGCAGAGTTTTGTATATAATATGTATATATATATATATATTTAATGCTAATGAAGTAATAAAATATCATTTTTAAACAAAATTTTAAAAGACAATTCATATTGTTAAGAAACTTACAACAATAAAAGATCTACGAAAACAAAAGCAGACCTCAGTGTGAGAGCAGCAAGTTACATGACCACTATTTCTCAATTTTCTTGTGGGGGAAAAGAAGATCCAGTACTAGTCTGTCTGGTTCAAGTCCAGGATCCTGAAGACCCTGGTCTCCTATGTGGAGACCACTGTGTCCCCAGGGCCTAGTGCTAGCTGACAGGAAAGCCTAGGCACCTCTGGTCAGCTTGGACATGTGAAAGGAAGCATCTGGATGTCACTGTCTTTGTCCCTCAGCACCTCCCCCTCAGGGCTCTGGGTCAGTACTGTGAGAATGATCTTCACTACTCTGCTAAGAGTGGAAGCTGAACTGCACATTATTAAAAATTGTGCAGGGCAGGTGAGACAGCTCAGTGGGTAAAGTGCCTGCTGCAAGACTGACGATCTAAATTCGATCCCCAGAGCCCACAGGGTGGAAGGAGAGAACCCGTTCTCAAAAGAAAGTTGTCCTCTGACTTCCATATGCCCCCCATGGTACACAGGCACCGGACACTCACAAAATACATTAAAATGTAAAAACTGTTTGTTCAAAGTTGTGCAGAACCAGAGATGTAGCTCAGCAGTCGATCATTTCCTGGCAGGTGCGCAGCCCTGTGTTTGAGGCACAGCATTGAAAAAAGAAAGCTGTGTGCATTATTTCACAAAATTTGTTTTTGACAACATGTCAATGAGAACTGGAATAACAGCTTTATGTGTATATTTGAGACAAGGTTCCCAGGCTGGCTTCAAACTCCACGTCCTCTTGCTTCAGCCACCCTCGTGTCAGGATTTCGGCGACATGCCCACATGATTTCTGCAGGGGAGCTAAACAAACACAAGACTACAACATCAGATAAGTAGAAATGCAAATTTCTTCAGCAGAAAAACCACATGCCCCTCTTCTGACATTCAGTGGCTGCTCACCACCTTCTCAGCCCTCTCTCTCCCTCTCCTTCCCTTCCCTGAAGTCAGACATCCAGAAAGGAAGTTTAAGGGCCTTGGAGTCCGTGGACCACACTAGCTTCTTGTGACTTCTCTGCAGAGGCTGGGGCTCTGCACTGGGCAAGCTCTGCCTGTGTCCTTCAGAAACAACAGATCTATTTTCCATCCTTCACTCTTTTCTTTTCCTTGGGGGGCTTTTTTTCCCCATCATTCTGAGTTCCCGCCCAGAAGCCTGCTTGCCTCCTCTGTGGTGATGTCCAGCAGTGGTCCTTATGGGGTAGACTTCACCAAAACACCCACATTCTTCCCATCTCCATGTCACTAAAGGCATTTTAACTGCTTAACACTTCCCTGTTCTTCCACATAGTTCTATACCATAGACATGACCTCAGAGTGATTTACCATTTGCCCTTTGATTACATCATAGCTTGGCAATTTGACCTTTCTCCCACCAGTTGGAAACAGAAGTTTTGTTTTGTTCAATAAATAAATACGTAGCTTCCCTTACGGGCAGGCGACAGGGAGGCAGGATGAGAGGGGCTTAACTTATGATTAATGAACTGTTTGTTTTTGAGTCAAGATAAATTGGGCAATTTGGATATGCTGTGGATCTGCAACCTGAGGCTGAGCAACACACCCATGGGAGTCCTGTGGAGCTGTGACACCCTGCACTTCCCACCAGACAGTGCTGCTGAAATTCCTGGGAGTCAAATAATGTTTCAAAAATAACACATTATATCATGAATGCAATATTTCCTCTCCAGTGCTTTAGTATATTAAGAGAGGAGCCAGTCTCATTTGCAAATTATACACATTCCTCACACTACTCAGCTACTTCAAGGTGTGTAAGCTGCCTTGCAGGCTCCCTGCCAATCAGAGATCTCATGGAATAAAGCATGCTTCTGCCGCTTTGCCCCTATCTTGGAGGTTCTGTGTTAATACAGACTATTCCTATGCTTAAAAAAGAAAGACTTTTAGTATTTAGAGTAATTTTAAGTCCACAGAAAAACTGAACAGAAAGTAGACAGCACCATCTGTCCCTTGCTTCCCACACAGAAATAACCATTTCCCCAAACACCTCCACCAGAGTGGTTATTGTGTTACAGTTGGTGAACCTGTAGCTGGCACAGTCCTGATGCCTCAAGTTCAGTTTCCACTGAGATTCACCCTCTGCGCTGTCTGTTCTGTGGATTTGGACTAACAATGCGCCTGCCTTTGCGGTGGCGTGAGGGGCTGTCTCCTGCCCACTACAGTTTGGATGTGAACTGTCCCACAAGGGCACAGGGATTAAAGGCTTGTTCTGCAGCCTACGGAGCTGTGGGGTGGTGACGAGACATAGCTGGAGGAAGGAAAGTCATTGCAAGAGCTGTTCCCTTGGGAGGGACATTGTGATCTCATCTCCTTCCTCTTCCTGTTTGTTTTATGGCCTGAGTACCTCCATTTTGTACAAGGCCACTACCTAGACGAGCTGTCCCTGACTCTTGCAGTTAATTTTAGGAAAAGTTTAGCCACAGGGCTGTTCCAGAAAGAATTAACCACAGAAAAATACCTCCACAGAATCTGGAAGGTCTCAATAATGTCGTACAGCTTTTATAGCTGCTTGTTTAATGCTTATCTAGCCTAATGCTTACCCAGCTTGTTTGATGCTGAACTGGCTTCTGTGGCTACTTGCCTGCCTACTACAGGAACAAATATGTCATTCCTGTGTAGTCTTGTATAAGCACCTGGCCCATTAGGAGGCTTTATATGTTCTGCTCTCCTCTGAGTCAGCACTGTGCTGTCTAGATCCCGGCCCAGAGAGTGTAGTCACTGGCCAGTTAATCAATTTGACTGATTTGGAACATTTGGAGTATGAGGCGTCCTTCCCAGAGGTCTTGGAGCTGCAACATTTGCTGACAGCCATGAGGGGAACAGAACTCCTTCATGACTTGCTCCAAACATGATGCACCATGTGCCACAAACCCACAGCCACATGGCCAAGTGACTACAAACCTACATTTCTTAAAATATATTTTCTTTTCTTTATTATTATTGTGTATGTGTAAGTGCATCATGTGTGTGGGGATGAGTGTGCCACAGTGCACATGTGGAGGCCAGAGGACAACTTTATGAAGTTGGTTCTCTCCTTCCACCCTTACATGGGTTCCAGGGATCGAACTCAAGTCTCCAGGCTTGTGTGGCAAATGCCTTTACCTGATGAGCCATCCTGCTGACCCTGCCCCTAAATTTCTGACTCCATGATCCAAAATAAATTTGTCTTCCTTTTAATTCAGTTAGGTCAGGTATTTTGTCAAAGTGATGGAAAGACGGTTGATAGACTGCCCTGAGAATCAATCTGCTGGGTGTTCCTTCTTCACCTCTTCCCCTGGTGACCACTGACACATTTGCTGTCTCCCTTAGCTTTGCTTTCTCTCCAGAATGCCTACAGTTGCAGTCACACCACAGGCAACCTTCTCACCGTGGCACCTTTCATTCAATAATGCACATTACATTTTCCTTCATGTCTTTTCTTGGTTTGATTGTCATTTCTTCTGTTCACTAAACAATACTCTTGCTGTCTGTACCACAGCCACATACCCATTCAGCTACAGAAGTACATCACAGGCCTTCTAATTTTCAGTGATTGTGGATAAAGCTGTCATAGCATTCCTGCACAGGCTTTCGTGTAGACAGCTTCACACTTTTTTTTTTTTTACAACTCTATGATTTCACATTCTGAAAATATGCCATCTAGGTTCTGCCCAGACTTCTGACACTATAAATAACTTTGTAATTCATAACCTTATTTAATAGCACTTCACATGTGTGTAAATGTATTCTTAAGATAAATTCCTGTGAGTGGAATTTCCAGGTCAAAGGGTACAAGCATGTTGTAATTTTGATGTATATTTCTAAGCTGACCTTCACGGAGGTTGTAAAAATGGATCCTCCCACCAGCAATGTGAATAGTCCTGTTGTTCCATAGCTTCTGTTATTCTTTCCCAATTGAAACCGTTCTCCATTTGTATCTTCCCACGGCCCTGCAGGAACAGCAGATCAGCTGCCTATTGACCTTTTGCAGGATCAGCTATGTGTGCTTTTTTATGTGTATTGATGACCTTGGTCATGGAGTCAAGGATGTGGGAGAGCTGAAGTAGTCTTCCCCAAGACTCTTCTGTCAGTGATCGCCCCTCCACAATAGACGTATTATGTGATGAAGAGAAAGTTCATGAAGAACAAAAACTTTAAAAGAAAAAACGGCATTATTATGTATTTCCTAAGAAATTCCTGGTGAATTCAAATGTAGCTATCTGTGACTTGAGATGCTTTGAGTATGTGTGTGTGTGTGTGTGTGTGTGTGTGTGTGTGTGACAGAGAGAGAGAGAGAGAGAGAGAGAGAGAGAGAGAGAACTGCTTCTTTGACAACATAGGCGGTCTCTGAGGACAACCATCCCCTTTGCTTTTGGCATGGAGTATGTTTTGTTGTGTGGCAATACACTACTAATGTACTTGGTCACCAGAAGCTGTCTCACCTTCTCTAGAGGGCATCTCAGAGGCAGCAAGAAGATTCAGAGCCACCAACTCTGAGATGATATTTAACAAATTGCACACCTGTTTTGCTTTTACTTTTCTCAACTCAAGAAGCAACACAAATTACTTATTTCAAGAGACCAGAAAATTATGAAAGGTGATGAACAGGCTCTTTCCCATCTTTATCCTAAAAGAGCTCCTAACTTCAAGAGAGAACCTTTTGAACTCTGAGTTTCCTAGCACTTATTGGTGGGCAAATAAACAGAGATTTCTTAATAAATATTTAATGGCAATCACTAAATAATGACTGATAAGCTTTTTGAAGATTCCTAAATGTAATGAAACTATCTTGGTGCCACTAATTCAGCTACACAGTAACAACACATTAATGAGTCAGCAAACATGATTAACCAACAAGAAAGTTTGAATGTATTAGGTTGCTATTTACTGTGCCCTAGGCACTATGGTAAGCAGTTTTGTGTGCTTTATTTCATTAAGTCTCCAAAGTTTTATGAGGGAGATAGAATAGTTCCTATCGGATTCATATGGGCCCTGAAAGATGCATACTGTTACCTAAGTAACAGTGATTTGTTGTAAAAACTTGCAAGAACATGAGTTGGTGTGAGAGTTAAGCCATCAGCTGCATAATCTACCCTGGCCCATTTCCCATGCTACAATATACAGTGGCAGTTATAGCTCCCAAAAAGTTGCTTGGCAGTCTTTGTAATGTTAACCTGAGCTCAGAGAAGCTTCCTGTCTTTGTTTTTCCAATCACTGTTATAAAATGGAGGACTTGTTCATTCACTAAGGTGCACTCATATTGGTCAACAGTCTGGCCCAGCTCCGTCAGAGGCAGTCAGCTTCCCTCCCATGGAAGTCTTAAGTGGCAGCCTGTGTCCAATAAATGGCTCTTTGATCTAATCATCTGTAAGTAGACTGGGAGACTCAGTTTCAGTTAAAAATTAAATGGCATAAGTCGTTAGGTTGGGAAAAAAATCACTTGGAATTTCTCTCCTTCAATAGTAGCTCTGTGAGGAAAAGCATTCCAGGTTTTATGGACTTCTGCTGCAGTCCATCTAGAACAATTACTACCCCGCACAGCACAGCCACATTCTAACATATCAGCAGCTATCCTTCTCTTCATGTATTCACTGTTAACCTATGGCCCTCCCAAGTTAGCCAGCAAGATATGGAAAATCTATTGCTTGCAGGGATGATTGTAGAGAACAAAAAGGAAACATTAATTCTTGGCCTTTGCGCTACAAAATCTGAAGTCCAGATGTGAGACAAAGGATCAGAAGATTATATGATCAGACAGAATGATTTTTCTGACCACCAGACACTAGATAAAAAGTCCTCGGACTGGGGGAGGAAGAGAGGAAAAAGAAAGTCATGCTAAGAGGGTCTGAGAAGGCAGATTGTGCCTGTCCTTCCGTGAAGTCGGAATCCATGGGGAAGAACAAGCTTGTCGGGAATGGAAGGCAGCTGTGCATAGCCTGGAAAAGTCATAGATTGGCAAAAAGCCTCTTTCCCACCTTGGGAAACTAGACTGGGCTGTGAAGTGAGCTTGGGCAACTGAGCCTGAGGCAGAGGCAAAGAGGACGAACAATGCAGACAGCGCTGGTTCTCAGAAGGCAGTGGAACCTCCCTACAGGACCTAGAGGCAGGCAGGACATCCCACTAGTCTGTTCGTGAAGACCATTGGGGGAAACAGGTCTTTTATGAGCACCCATGTAACTAGGGATACCATAGCAGATGCTCCATGCATAGAAGGGGAACTGGGTACCCTTCCTGACCCATCCCATCCTTGATGATGTGAGATACCCAGAATTCTGACATGAGAAGAAAGTTGACGTGTTCACTCTCTGTTGCCTTAGCAATCCTTAAGCTAATGACAGAGATGTGAAATGGCTGAGATTAAGTTTCAGCTTTTAGACCAAGTAAAGGCTTGGTGCAGACTTTCTAAAAGACATTCAGTGATTAATTCTTATGAGAGAGCAGGAATGTATGCATCATATAGAGAAATGAGAGGCTCTCCCTTGAGAGAGAAATTCAGAAAAGCAAATGAAAAAGGTTTGCTGCACTTTGACCAGGTCAAGCAGAGAAGGCTCAGTTTTTCTGAAATTCAGTGCACAGCGTCCTTTACGTCTTAGACTCCAACGTGACTAGCTCAGGCTAGATGCATGCTAAGTTGCTTTGGATTCTGTCATTGCTTAAGATCCATATTTCAAGCTATTTTTAAGGCAGGATAGCACTTAAGAAAATCAAATCTACATGGAATTTAGCTTTGTTTCAGCCCTGTGTCAGTTACTCTCTAGCAGCATGACATTAAAATCTTACCTAATCTCTCTCCTTCTCTGTCAGATTTTTAAAACCTTCAAGGATATGCAGTAGTAGAGGATCTCCGTTTACCTGTCACTCAAATCCCACAGTTAGTAACTCAGTCAATTTTGTTTCATTTACATAATAATCCACTTTCCCATACCATATGATTTTGAAGTACATCCCTGAAAGCATATCATATAATTTCGCTCATAACATCTCAGTATATATCTTTAAAACATAGCTCTTTGAAACAAATAAAACTCTAATGCCAGTATTACACTTAGAAATTAGAGAAAGGAGGCATGGTGACACACACTTGTAATCCTCGAGTCTGCAAGGCAGAGGAAGTAGGGTCCTGTGTTCGAGGCCAGCCTGGGCTACATATTGAGATCCTGTCTCAAAAAATAAAGAAGGAAATTAAACACATTTTTAACATCATCAAATACGGAAATAAGGCTTAAATTTGCAATTACCTCAACTTTTCCAACTTTTTGATACTTTTTGTTTGAACCATTTCCCAAACAACACCATTCACTGAAGTGGGTTGATGCATTTATTAGATCTCTTAGTGTAGACACTCTGGTTCCATCTTTTCTCCTGTTAAAGAGCACTGACGGTTTGTCTTATAGAACTTCCCACAGTCTGTGTTTTTCTGACTGCAACTCGGAGTTAGCGGATCTCTATTCTGGGTTCCCTTTCTTCAGAGCCAAGACACTTGTTCAGATGCTGATTCTGTGTTTTATTTTGGTTTTGGTGGGGAAGGACAGGAATTCTTCATACATAGTGTCTGCTCTTCCAACAGGTGGGATATAAGGTTTGTTTGTCTCTCTTTTAACATAATTAGCATTTAGGCTAATTACGCTCATCCAGGGTGGCAAAACCATGCTATTCTATCCTTTATCTTCACATATTAACTACAATACTTGTATTAAAAGAAGCTTCCCCTTATTTATAACCAGATACATGATGGTATTAAGTATTTAGGAAGGCCAGACAAATGGTTAATTTTCAAACTAATGAAGGCATTTCCTTTAATGGTGACCAATGAGCTGTTTTTGTTTAACAGAATCATTATGGACTCAAGGACATTATATATATATATATATATATATATATATATATATATATATATATATTGCATTTCAACTCCCTGTAACTCTTTATTTAGACTCCCATGATAGCCATTGAAGGTTCCCTCAACATGACCTCCTGATTCCACATCATGACTATCCCAGTTTGCCTGGGATTTCCTGTGAGGTAGGACTTTGAGTTTTGAAGGACGGTAAGTTTTGGCAAACTGGGACAAGCTTGTGTTAGTAACCCTATTGGTTTTGGCTGGTTCCATTGCTGATGGGTAAGACAAGCCAACTAAGCTCACTGTGTGTACTCCTGCTCCAATCTCAGATTTAGCCATTTCTCTAAGAACAACTGGTCTCCTGACTAGGAAATATGATGTAAAGAACTCAAGGAGCTTTATTTTTGTAAAATTAGGGTAATAATTATCCTTACCCCATTTAGGTGGCTGTGAGGATCATGAGCAACAGGTCTTAGGAAGCCCAGGGCCATGAAGATGAACTATTTCAATCCCAGGGCTCACTCACACAGCAGCACTCCACATCAGCTCAGAGGAGCAGCCATATATTTAGAGGTGAACCATAGTAAAGAAACACAGATGGGAGCAGAGACTCTTTAGAGATAAACTGTACAGTATGTAGATTGGAATGTATTCTGCAAATTCATTATTTTTAAACTTCAAATTCAAACCATCAGTGCTGTCTAACCTTTCAACGAAACAAGGCTGTGCAGCTGAGCGTGAGACCATTTGTAAAAATGCCTTAAGATGTTTGGGTTTGACACCTGAGAAGCCCCTGTTTACATTAAGTCTAAGGCAAGTTTCTTATCCTGTTACATATTTGGAAGGCAAGAGAAAGAAGCTACTCTCACAAAAGTTGAAAATTTGTACATTGAAAAAGACTCTCCAAAAAAGAAAAAAGAGAACTACTGGTAGCTGATTACTGCTGCAGTGAGGGAGAGTTGATCTTTAAGGAAGAGACTCTAGTAGACTGACTAGACCCCAGTGAATGAACTTGCACTCAGGGGTGTCTGGGTACATTAACTTGACTCGATAGGCCTTAGCGTATGTGACAGAATGCATGAAGTCCAGTGGAGCAGGCTATTGAGGTGGCTGGATGGGGGAGGGGACATAAAGATGATTAAGATGTTTTGTCTGAAATGCACAAAAAAAATCAATAAAAAAATTATACTGGAAGCAGATGCAGGAAAAACCATTAGTCGATCCCTGAGAAAATGATGTCATCTCTTGTAGACTTTATCAAGCAGTGAGTTACACTAACTACCACAAATGCCCCCTCAACTTGGGTATTCATCTGAGCCAGCCAAGGCTGTAGTCAGCTTGTGTTTGTGATGTACATAAAGGGGAAACAGATCAAAGAATTCTTGTTCTCTGAACCATTGCAAACAACTACAAAGGATCGGATGAGTTCAATCCTGTCACGAGTGCTTTTTGAAAGCATAAGTTAATGCTTGACATATGTGGATTCATTTGCACTGATGCTGCCCCTGATATACTAAGAAAAAGTCAAGATCTATTGTCTTCATAAGAAAGCAGGCCCCTTATCATTATCCCACAAAATACTCTGCACTATGCTAAGAAATTTCTAAAACACTGGAGACTTAGCCCGGGTACCACGGGCATTGTATCAGGGGGTTTAACAAAGGGATTGCAAGCAAGGACGTCACAGAAAAATAAAGATTTCAATAAGCATGGACTAACTTCATATTTTTCTCAATTAAATATTGTTTTCTGAACAACATTTACAAGCAGGTGAAGGTTAACAAATATAAAAATTTATCAGACCTCACAAGGAAAGGACAATTAAACGTCTGATAAGGATAAGAGACAGCCTGGGCTATGTCTCTGAGTCACAGTTTGGCATTAGTTGTGATAATAACCTATAAGAACCCCTTCCAGGTCAATGAGCAGGCAAATCCTCAAGTAAATTGGGACCATACTAACTTATCACCGCTGGGTCATCCAGGGATGTAGCATGGGCCAAGATCTCGCTACTCACTGTAAAAATGAGAGTGGGTTGTTCTGCCACATTTCCACTTATCTGCATGTTACATTGTGTGTTCTAAGACCTCTTGGGGATGCCAGAAACCACAGACAGTATGAAACCTCTATATATATTTTTCCTGTAAGCTCTGCCCATGACACACAGACCAGAGTCTTGTGGCTTAGGTTCATATCCCACGGCTCCTTTGCAGTCCTGCTCTAGTGCGGTTTCTTGAACACAAGCATTGCAATACCGTTAGTAGAATAGCCAAGACACCTGTGCACTCACAAGCAGGTGGTCAGCGTGCACAGTGTAGCTGTGCTAGACAAAGGCACGCTTCAGGTATCAGGCAGGGATGAAGACCTCAGCATGAGGTTTCGTCCAATGATTCATGAATTGTTTATTTCTGGAATCTTCCATTTAATATTTCCAGATGAACGATCAGATTGTAAGTGACTGAAACTACAGAAAGCAAAGCTTCAGGCAAGAGAGGACAGTAGCTTCTTTCTCGGCTACTAAGACCTCAGGATCACAGGTAAACAGAGTGGGATGGCTCCTAGGAGTGAAAAGAAGGTCCCTGCAGCTTCAAGCACAGTAGACAGAGGACAGGAACCCTCAGCTAAGGCAGCAGAGCACAGACAAGGGTGGAGGCAGAGTCCTTCAGACAGGCATGGCTGCTTCCCTCAAGCCAGACCACTCTGATTGTGTGGAGTATAGAAACACACAGAGACAACTCTACCAGGGCACACATGTATGTAAAGAATTATGAAATTGTTTGCTATCTTATAATGATGCAAATTATACATCTTTTAATAATTTATATAATTAATCCATTATTATAAGGAATTAAGATGGCCACCGTAGAACAGATTATCAGGAAATACTCAGTTTAGCTAAAATATGTCATAGAAAAGAATTTCTTTTTTTTTCTTCCTGAGGGATTAGAGAACGGAGAATGGAGTGGTGAGCTGGAGAACGTAAATCCTCGCTGGACTGGTACGAGACACTTGATGCTTGCCTCCTTGCTCTGCCACAGGACTTTCTGATCTTTGCCCCAGTCTTTTGGTTGCACAATTTTGTCACTATTTATTATTATTATTTTTTAATTAAGCTCCTTTTCAACCTGTGAAATCTATCGTTATTGTTATTTTTAAGGTTGCACAGTTTCCTAAAGTTATATTATTTGAACTTTATTTATGTATATGAGAGAGAGAAAGAGAGGGAGAAGCATATGCATGTCATGGAGATCAAAAGACAACTTTGCGGAGTCTGTTCTCTCCTTCCACCTTTATGTGAGTGGGATTGAACTCAGATTGTCAATCATGTTTGGCAAGAACTTTACCCACTAAGCCATCTTGTCAGCCCCCAAAGGATATATTCTTAATCTTGGTGATGTATCAGTAAGTAGAAAATTAGATATGTGTGTGTTTCTTTTGGATGTATCTATCTTTAAAATTATAAAATTACACTGTTTAAGTGTGATTTGTCTTAACTTTTTTTCTTATGGAATAAAAGAAGTTAATTAAAGACCTCTTAGTTCTCTTTATATTTCTATGAGCTTTTGATTCATGAACTCCAATGCTTTGATATTTGATATACCCATAAAAAAATCAGATTTTCCTTAGGATGTCCTTTTCCTTTATAAAGTGTTCTTTATTTTGAATATTTTTGTCTTTAATTCTGAACCAATGTCTTACTCCAGTCAGGTTGCTGTAACAAAATACTTTTGACTGGATAATTTATAAACCACAAATGTTATTGTTCACAGTTCTGGAGACTGGAGAGCCCAAGATCAAGACAACAATGAATTCAGTATCTGGAGGACTTGTGGTCTCTAGATGACTTTTGTGTCCTTACATGGTCAAAGGGCAAAAGGTCATTTATGGGGGCACCAATCTCATTTGTTAGGGCAGAGTTCTCCTGACCTCATCTTCTCTTAAAGGTTCTACTTCTTACTAGCATCATCTTGGAGGTTTTGTTTAAATATGTGAATTCTGGGAGAATGTAAATGTTCAGACCATAGCACCTAATGTTTGTGTCAGGAGATCTGCTTCTCCCTCATTTGTCTGCCTTGTTTCTAGTCATCTGCCTGTGTGCACATATATTTGGACTATACTCTTAATTCAACCTTAGAATCATTTTATTTGATGAAATTTACATTTTGATATGAAAACTGTTTGATCACACTTAGCTCATCCTTATTACATTTTCCCTTCATAATGCTTTATGGGCAAAGCAAAGCCACACACAAATTAAAGGTACATGCATAATTATTTTCCTATATGGTCTCTTGTTTGTTATTGCATTGTGTGTTTTTATTCTGATGAGGCTGAAGGCTTTAGTCTGCTTTGGGCTACTTTAAGAATTTATGTGTCCTTTCATCATTTTAAATTTTCATATATGGTGATTCATCACATTGAGAGGGGACATTTCTACACTTACATTTATCTCAGTTGCTTGTCCCTTATGATCCAGTACCATCCATTCGTGGTTTATTGTATTATTAGTGTTTCTAACTGCTGGTTTGTCATTTAAGTGGTAGGTTGAGAAATGCTAGGAAGGACTCCTGCTTACCTTGACCCTTTCTTTTCTCCCTCCTGTGTCTGGCTTGTTTCACTGTAATTGCTTCTGCTGTATGCTGTTCTACAGTCACACTTCTTCCAGCTGCTTAGTCCCATTCTTGTACCCAGTACACACAGTGCACACTCCCATCCTAACCCCAGCCACTCCCTTTGTCTCTTGGTTGATATCTTAGGGTTGTTTTTTTAAAGAAAGGACACAAAACATTTTTTTCCTGAAGTTGTTGCTTTCTTAGAAATAGTAAACAGTTTGACTAGGCAAAGAATTCTTGAGCCACATATCTTCTGAAGACTTAACTTTTTTTTGCCAGAGTTAACTTTTTTTTGCCATATTCTTGAAAACCTCTCGAAGCCAAACGTGAGCTTTTCAATCTTACAAGTCTGAGGGCTATTTCAGGCCCAGATTCTTACCCTGTCTTTGAAGCCTAGCAGCTTTACTCAGCTTAGTGCTGGTTTTTCTGATCTTTTTTCTCATAAAATAGCCAGAGTCATTTCGAACTATGGATTTACATATTATTTATTGAGGAAGTATTTATGTCACTACATGTAAATAGCTGCTCTGTTTCCTCTACTAAGGATGTCCCAATGTATGGGACAGTGGATATTTCTTACGACTGTTTCCTGTCTTCTGGGTCTATTCTTTCCTCACTAACCATGTAAGTACTTTGTTCTTTTCTATTCATTTTTCCCTTTTGCCTAGAACATATTGTTTTTATACCTGCTCTATATCAGGCAGTGTCTCTTGTTCATCTCTATTGTTAATTTTCACTTCTGTAAATTACTTTTTATTTCATTCTACAGCCCTAAAAATTCTTATGATTTTTAGCCCGATTACTTTCATTTGTTTAGTCATCTTTACTGGTGGCAACATAACTCTTCTCTGAATTTTTGCTTTGGAAAAGTCATGTTCTATCATTTTTTAGTAGAAAAATGGATCTACTCTGCTTAGCTAGTTAGACTGTCCCCACCTGCCTCTATTCCCACCTTGGGCCTCTCCTGTTCATCCAGCCTGAGACTTCTGGACTAGACTGGTAAATCAGACTATGCCCACTATGTCTTGATCCCTCTGCACACAGACCAACTACATTCTCACGGCTCCAAGGATCACATCTACTCTACTTAGCTAATTAGACCCTCCCCACATTGTCTACACTCCAGTCTTGAGCCTCCTGATTATCCCACTTGAGACCCCTGGACTAGCCTCTTTAGCTAGACCCTGCTCACTGTGTCTTGATTCTACTTCCCTGGGAGCAGCTGCATTCTCCCCACTCCAGGCTTCACATGCACTCTTCTTAGCTAGTCAGATCCTTTCCATAACTGTCCTTTGGCTCAGAGCCCGCCCCCGCTCCTCGCATCTAAGAGCTCTGGACCAGCCTACCAAAACCCAGCCACTGGATCCCCCTAGTCTCAAATTGGGCCCAGGTCTTGGCTACCCAGCTTGGAACCATCCTGTCCTGACAATAAAAAAAATCAAAAGTGAGACCCTGAAACACAGATCAACCAACTATTCACACCAATTCAGAAAGCAACCAAGCTACATCGACAATGTAAACCAAACCAAACTTCAGCTAAACAAAGGTAGGCTAGGACTTCATATCAGACACACAACCAGCAAAAGAAATCCATATGCCTAGATCACAATGCAAAAACACAAATAATATGAAAAATTAAGATAATACACCCCCACCAAAACCTCCTCCAAAAGGGTATTACAATGAGAAATACCCAGAGGAACTCCAGGGCATGGAATTTGAAAGAACAGTTATAAACATGATCAAAGAATTCAGCAACTTTAAAGAACACACAAGCAAACAAAGAACTCAAAGAGGATAGGAATAAACTCCTGACTGGAGCTCAAGAAAATACGAATACATGGCTGAATGAAATGACAAAGACAATTCAGGTGAAAAGTGAATTTGCAAAAGAGATAGAAATATTGAAGAAAATTCAAGCCAAAATAAGGATGGAATTGAAAAATTCAATAAGTCAAATTGAAATAACAGGAGAAAATATCATAAGCAGAATGAATGAAATGAAAAACTAAACACAGGATTGGAATATGCAGAAAATGTAGGACACCATGGAGAGAACAAATCCATGCATCATAGACACAGAGGAAGAAGAGTTTCAGGTCGATGACACTGACAAGATTTTCAACAGGATTACAGAAGAAAAATTCCCTAAATTAAGAAAAAAACTTATCTACACAGATATAAGAACTACAAAGAATACCAATTAAACAAGCTAGAACAGAAACTGTCATTGCATATCACAGTAAAAACACCAAATGGACAGAACAAAGAGAGGGTACTTAAAGGTGTAAGAGAAAAACAAATCTCATATAAAGGAAAATCCATCACAATTCCAATCAACTTTTCAATGCAAACTTTAAAAGCCTGAAGAATATGGAACAAAGTATTTCAAGTTCTAAAAGACCGTAGATGCCAAACCAGAATACATGACCCAGCAAAACTGTCTATCATAGTCAAAAGGGAAAGAAAAACCATCCATAATGCAAATAGGCTGAAATAATTCATATCTACCAAACCAGCACTCCAGAAAATGCTTGAAGCAATACAAAGGACTGAAGAAAGAAACAACTATACCCAAGAAGTTGAAGAAAGAAAACAAATGAAGGTACAAAGTACAGAAACACAAAACAAAACTAAGAAAACAAACAGAAAATAAAATGAGAGAACCAATACATATCTTTCAATAACTCTAAATATCAATGGCCTCAACTACCCAGTCAAAAGATACAAGCTAATTGAATAAATTAAGAAACAAAATCCAACTATTTATGTCTACCGGAAACTCATCATACCTCCAAGTATAGGTACCAGCTTACAGTGAAAGTTGGAAAAAATATGCCAAGCAAATGGCACTAAAAACCAGAGGTTACAAAATAGATTTCATGTTGAAATTAATCAGAAGGCGTAAAGAGGGTCACTATATTCTGATTAAAGGAACAACTGCTCAAAAGTACATAACAGTCATAAACTTATATGCACCAAACTGTGTTCTACCCAATGTCATAAAAAACAGTACTACTGGACTTCAAGGCACAAATTAACCACAACTCACTAAGAGTAGGTGACTTCAATGTCCCAATCTCTCTAATAGACAGGTCAATTGGACAAAGAATAATAGTATTAATCCAATACTATTAATAATATTAATAATAAAATTAGATAATATCAAATGTACCTAACAAACATCTACCAAATATTTCACCACTTTCTATTCAGCTGCCCATGGAACTTTCTCTAAAAACTTTCTGAGGTACAAAACAACCTCAGTAAATACAAAAATAGAAATAATTCCATGCATTCTATTGGACCACAATGCAATAAAACTCAAAATCAAGAGCAAAGGAAGCTTCAGTAACTACATGAACTCATGGAGATTAAACAACACACTTCTGAATGATGAATGAGTTAAAGAAGAAAGAAATAAAAGTATTTCTGAAACCAAATGAAAATGGTAACCAAACATGACAAAATCTCTGGGACACATTAAAAGCAGTCCTAAGAGTGAAATTTATAGCTGTAAATGCCCACATTAAAAAGTCAGAACAAGCACAAATGAATGACCAAATGATACAACTCAAGAATCTGAAAAAACAAGAATAAACCAACCCCAAACCCAGAAGACAAGAGGAATAATAAAAATCAGAACATAAATCAATGAAATGGAAATGGAGAAAACAATACAAAGACTCAATGAATACAAGAACTAGTTCATTGAAAAGATAAGCAAGATAGACCTTTAGTACAGTTAATCAAAAGAAAGAGAAAATTCAAATATACAAAATCAGAGACAAAAATATAAACATTACAGCAGACACCAAAAAAGATCTTGAACATTTTAATATAGAAGCCTATATGCTATTAAACTTGAGAATCTAAAAGAAATGGATGAATTTCTAAATTCAATGGATCCATCAAAGTTAAACCAAGAAGGGATCACACATAAGGAAATTGAAAGAGTAATACAAAGCCTCATAACTAAAAAATGCCCAGGCCCAGATGGATTCACAGCAGACTTTTATCAGACCTTCAAAGAAAATCTACAACCAATACAACTTAAATTATTCAAGAAGCTAGGAACAGATGGAGAACAACCAAATTCCTTCTATAAAACCAGTATCACTCTAATACCAAAAGCAGGTAAAGACACAACAACAACAAAAAAGCTATAGGCCCATCTCCCTAATGAACATAGTTGTGAAATTTCTCAACAAATATTCACAAACCACATACAGACACACATAAAAAAGATCAGTCACTGTAATCAAGTTGGCTTTTTTCCAGAGATGTAGGGATGGTTCAATATACATAAATCAGTAAACGGAATGCCATAAAAGTGAATTTAAAACAAAAATCACATGATCATCTCAATTAGATGCAGAAAAGACCTTTGACAAAATTCAACATACAGTTATGATAAAAATCCTAGAGGGAACTGAACTGGAAGGAACATATTTCAGCATAATTAAAGCTGTATACAACAAACCTATAGCCAAGATCATTCTAAATGGAGAAAAACTGGAGGAATTTCCATTAAAACCGGACAAGGATATCCACTATCCCCACTCCTTTTTAGTATAGTTCTTGAAACTCTTACATGAGTAGTAAGACAAGAGAAGGAAATCAAAATAGAAAAAATAGAAGTCAAATTATACCTATTTGCAGATGATATAATATTATACATAAGAAATCCCCAAAATTCCACCAGAAAACTTCTAGAAATGATCATCACTTTCAACAAAGTGGCAGGTTACAAAATTAGTTTACAGAATCTGGTAGCCTTTCTATATACCAATAACATGGCTCAGAGAAAGAGTTCATGGACACACTCCCACAATAGCTTCCAAAAATATCGAGGAATAAATCTAACCAAAGACATTAAAGACTTCTACAATAAAATTTTTAATCTTTGAAGAAAGTGATTGAGGAAGACACTGGAGATGGAAAACCTCCTGTGCTCGTGGATTGGTAGAATAAATAAACAAATAGCTAAGAAATACCGTTAACAGTGTTCCTTCCCATCTTTAGAAATTAGGAAAATACAAGTCAAAGCCACTTCAGGATTTCAGCTTAGCCCAGTCAGAATGACTGAGTTCAAGAGAACAAATGACACCGGATGCTGGTGAGGATGTGGGGAAGGGGAACGCTCATTCACTGCTGGTGGGAAATCTCTGTGGAAAGCAGTGTAGAAAACTCTTAAAAACTAATAATAAATCTGTCATGATCTGGTTATACCACTTCTCGGCATATACCGGAAGGACTTACCCTACTGTAGAGATACTTGTGCAGCCATGTTTGTTGTTACTCTTTTCACAATAGTTAAGAAAGAGAGACATCCTAAATGTCCCTCAACTGAAGAGTGGATAATGAAAATGTGATACATTTACACAATGGAATTCTACTCAGCGAAACAAAATCATGAAATTTGCAGGTAAGTCAATGGCACTACAAACTTACAGTAAGTGAAGTACCACAGACTCAGAAAAACAAGTGAAGTTTGTTCTCTCTCATTTGTGGATCTTAGCACCAAATCATTATATGTGAGTATATATCCCGAGATAGCCACAGGAACCAGGAAAATGAAAAGGAACCATGGAGGTAAAGGAAAGAAAGAGCCAGAGAGAGGGGGACAGTGGAAGACAGGTGTTAACTAGGGGGAAATTGGGAAAAAGGGATATTTAACTAGGAAGAGGAGAGAGATGGTTATAAAGGTGAGAAAGATGGAGATAAATAACAGGTGGTGTGAAAAGCCAGAAAGAAAGGTACTAGTTCAAAATCTACTGCAAAATACATAGTATATATGTGTATGTAGCACTGTCCTTGTGTGTGTGTGTGTGTGTGTGTGTGTGCGTGTGCGTGTGCGTACGTATGTATAGCTGAAGTCTATACAACAAGAAATACACTGCCATACAGGAGAAATCTCTCTTTGAGTTGTTGGTCAGGGTAGTCCAAGAGACTTCCAAAGTAATATAGGCTACTGCCATAGTCCTTAAGTCCCTCCCAGAGCTTGAAGGTAAGACTCTATTTGCTGGAAACAGGATATACTTCAGACATAGAACTTGGAGCAACTGAACTGGAAATGATCTAGAAAACTCCTCCCTAAGGGAAAAATCAATCAATGGTCCAACCCGGATGTAAAGTCTAATAACCACAACAATGACCAGCACAGCAAACTACTTCTATTGGTGCAGTAGTGGCACTTTTATCTTAAAAATAATCAACGACTATCTAATTGGACTTAAAGTGTGCTCAGTGGGAGGAAACTTGTGTGGTACTAGAACCATGGCCAAATACACATGGCTAGAGAGGCCATAGATCCCAAAGAAAATCCTATGTCTGTCATATCCCTAGACAACTGTAGTTTTTACTGTATGCTAAATATGGATTCTTATATTTACAGACAAGTATACCTGTCACCACTCATCAAAGAAGCTTCTTTTTTGGAACAGATCTAGAGTATTACAGAGGTCCACAGAGAATAAGTGTCTGTGAGAGGCCCAGCCCTAAGTGACACATCCACAGTGGAACCTCTCCACCTAAGGCTCATAGGACGTAGCAGATCAGGGGATGGGGAAAATGCTAGTGCATTTCTCAGCTCTCACCAGTGAAGCTTCCTCATGCAGCAGAGTGTGATGCACACAGAGGGCCACAACTGGCCAAGGTGTAGAGAATAAACCTCACCCACCCACGTCTCAGGAACCATTGTAGAAGAGGGGGCCAGAAAGATTGTAAGAACCAGGGTTGGTGTATAAGCATAAGGAAACAGGGTCTTTCCAGGCCTCTGAGAACTTGCTCGTATGAACTTGCAGCAATGGTGACAGCACTCACAAGACCCACGCAGGCTCAATCAGACAAAAAATACAGCACAGAACTGGGGAAATGGGCAGCAGGTCCCAGTCCTAGCTGAGGAACTGTTGGTAACAGATTGCTGCTGAGTGAGGTAGAGATGGTCTTTTTTAAGGGGGTGACACTATATAGGCTGAGTAGGCTGCAGTGGATAAAGTCACACCAAGGGACATCTGGGGACACAAACTTGATAGGCCTTAATATATATGACAGAATGCATGAAATCCTGTGAAGGGACAATGGGGCTGAAGATGAGGAGGACATCTAAATGTAATTAAGATGTATGATATGAAATAGACACAAATTCAACAAAACTAGTAAAACAAAAAGGAAACATTCTGCAATTTTTACCTACGTTGTGCCATGATGTTCTGGAATGTCACTCTTCTTTTGTCATGCTCCTCCTGTTTATTTTTCTTGATTATAATTTCATTGTGTGTTGTGTGAACTCTTTCGGCATTACTTTCCTTTTTGTGAGATTACTGGTTGCTTTATGCGGACTGTTCCTCATGGGTAAAATGCTGCTGTTCTTTTTTTTTCTTAAAGATGATATGCAGAGAGGCAGGGAAGGGAGCTGGATCCACTGCCCCCCTGATTTCTCTTTGTTCTGGTCTCCAACCTTGGTAGTAGGAATGTTTGCTCAGCCAGCTTGGATGATCAACATCAAGCAATTTATGCTGCTCTCCTTCCGGTGGCAAGGTCAGCTGCCCGTTTCTTTAGACTCTCCTTTAGCAAAGATGGCATGCTGTGTCTTTCTTTCCTCATTTGCTTTGACATCTTCTTATAGGACTCATGATGCCTGGAAGCTGTGACCTTACTCAGACCCCACTGTTCTAGAGACCAGGGGTTCTGCCTCATGGAGCAGGTGGGCTCTGTGCTTCTGGAATGAGCTCTGTTCTCACAAGCTGTTTCCAGGATCTCACCATGCCCAGCCTGACTGCAATGATCAGGATCTGGGTTGACTTCAAGTTCCTGTCAATTTTCCTTTCCAATTCTACTTTTGTTGTTTTTCTTGGGTTTCAGAAAGGAGATTCTTCTGTTCTGTTGATGACCTTTATGTGACCACACAAGAGGGTTCTGGATTTACTTCTAAAACTGAATCTCATGAATAGTGTGATCTGAGGAAGGATGAGCTAGTGAGAACATGAGCCATGGATAAATGCAGATGCAGTTTCAGACAATAGTCTGAGAATCTTCTGTGCCATTTCCACAACGGATGGTGGCCTGAAGACTCTGAAGTGAGAACAGTCACCCGCAAGTGTTAAACTAGGGTCTAGCATGCCTTCCCATAGCACCTCAGTAGCCTGTGACTACTTCAGAAAAAGTTCCCCATGTTGAGTGTCACTGAATAAACGCTGGTCAGGAGGAGGTAACGAACCCTGCATGAGACCAGCCAGACAGGAGAGAAGAGACTTTTCAAAAGAGTCACTTGTGCTGTCAAACTTTTGAAACAATGGGGCTCAAAGAATTAAAAACACTCCAGGATACCATGCTGGGGGATTAAAAAAAAAGACTGAAACTGAACCAATCAGAGGACAGCTTGTCTCTTAGGAAGAGACTCCACATCATTCAGAAAAATTATAAGAGAGACTAGAGCTGAGGGTCTATGATGAGCTGATGGGTCACATCTTGACCAAGGCTGCCTAGTGGAGCGCGCCTCTGCCCTCCGTTTAAAATGTAAACTCCGGTGAGGATAGAGGTAGAACTGGGAGCCACTGAACTTCTTTATTTGCTCTTCTCCCCAGTGTGGCCACTTTGAATAGATTTCCTTTCTTTGCATTTTACTGTTGTCTCTTTAATTAGGATGTTAGAGACGAAGAGCTGAACCTAGCATGTTAGGCATTTGCCTTGGAATCTCCAGTAATAACTACACCTTTGAAACTTTATAACTTCTCATATAGTTTTTCAGTGTTTCTAGTAAATGAAGTTATAATTCTCTCAGCCTGTATTTCTTACAGTTTTTTCAAGCTGAAAAAAGTAAGTAGCAACTGCTTCCTTTTGCCTTGTTCTTTTAAGATGTTTGTTTTGGACATTTTTTTAATAGGTCACAGAAGAAAATACTTGGGGAATCAAAGAGATGCAGGCTGTGGTAGAAGTGTGAAATTACTGTGCATGATGTAAAGAGGCATGAGCTTGGCTTTAGGAGGCTGCACAGTGCACCTACACACAGCTCTTCTCAGTGTGCTTCATTCAGTCTCTTCAGCAGCCCCTCCTGGGTACCATTCCAGCATTTCAGTCTTTCAGGTAAGGGAACTGAGGATCAGAAGGCTTAAGAACTTGCACTAGAGTCCTCACAAAACAAACACAGAACACCTATGTGTTGAACAACACAGCCCTCGACGTATGTCTATTTCTGCGGCTAGCCATTTTGCAGACACTTTCAGTGTCTCTCCATGATCACAAAACCAAACAATTTTTTTAGATTTCTTTTCCTCTGTGTTTCTGAACCTTTGCAGTGCAAGCTGATCTGCCTTTTCCTTGTGGCACTGACAGAATGAGGCAAGGACAGAGAAACTTGTTGAGACTGAAGACCTGTGATCAAGGAAGGAGTTGGCTGGAAGTAGGCATGGCCAAACTCTTCCCATCTGTCTTGTCAAGCTGAGTGAGAGAGAAAAGGAAGTTGCTCTGTGTAAGACCAGCTGGCAGATGCGGCAGAGACTCGGACATGGATTCATGACCGAACTCCAAGTAGTGTGTGTGTTATAAGTGACTTAACTCAGAATTCAGCATTGCAATGTGACTTTAAAATTTTGTTTTGGAAGTCCTTGCTATTGTACTTCAAAGTTGCTATGTAGAGATTATTTGCTGTTCAGATCATTCATTGTCAGAAACCATGGGCAAACATCCTGAACAACTATGTCATGTCTTATCAACTCTAATGCCCACAGTTGCACATGCACCATTTTGCAGAGCCTGCTACGAAGCTCAGAGGAGGACCATGGCTCAGAGGGTGGAACCAGTGATTTCATGGCAGTGGCTCAATTCTGGCTCCAGCTATCTCTTCTTGGAGTTACTGTTTGCTATCTTTTCTTGCCTACTTTAATATGTTTCAGCATCCCATATGTGTCTTTGGGAGACTGTTTAAGTATTTTTTAGAGTAGAAAAAGACAGTAGATAAGAACAAGAGATCGAAGGAAAGTGGGAATATGAAAAATGGAATTTAAAAGCAAAGTTCATGACTCATCAAACAAGTTCTAAGAAGAGTCTGAGATGATGGGGAAATGGAGAGTACTAGTCAGTACAATTATCACTATTGTTCACTTCCTAGATAAGGCCATGATAATATGTAGGTCTTTTTAAAGGTTTCATCTGTTGGCAGTATGCCACAAACTGCAAGTGAAAGTTATGTATGTTTAAGATTTCCTTTAAATTACTAACCTAAAAAATAGCAGACAGGAATAAGGAGAGATAAAAATCAGAACAATTTTTAATGTGTGAAGCCATGAAGATGACAGGACCTCATAGAGCAAGAATGCATTTGAGGAAATGTCTAGAAATCTTAAAATTCAGAGTGTAGGGCTCTTGAACCTGATTTTGAGGGTATTTCATCAAACTCTTAGTGTGTGCCTGGGTGGGCTATTGAATTTGTGAAGGAATTCTTAGAGACATACACTGTTTAAAAAGTTAATAGCAACCTTCAATTTTAGATCTTAATGAAGAAAACAGAAATAAAAGAATATACTATTTATTAAGCATTAATTGACCCCAGGCCTCGTGCTCAGAGCCTTCTGGTGTATTATCAAAACTTTTGCAGCATCCACTGGGAGGAATATTTCTTCTCTCCTTGCATGTTGCCTGTGAAAACCTCCCAATCCAGTTACTGTCTTTCTGTCTTCCCAGTTACTTCTACCTGCCATCAGAGTCTTTGTACAGCAAGTTTAGGTGGTTCCAGAAACACATGAAGAGAACCTGGTTCCTGTGCTGACTTCCAGGAAGTATATCTTGACTGAGCCTGGCACCCATGCTATATTAATGGTGAGCCCGGATAGCTTCTCATCTGTGAATCTAAAGACTTCAAGGACAGTTAGAATGACGTCACACAAGACAGGTGTTCCTTTGAAATGAGAGTCTCCATCACCAGCTGTGTTTCTAGAGACATATGAGGCATGTGATTCTTCAGGGTGAGTCCTGGTCATAGCAGGACTTGTGGTCTAGAGTCAAATGACTCCATGGGTTTGAATCCCAGCTCTGCCACACCATAAGTTGCCATTTCTGAATGTCCCCCAGTTTCTTTGTATAATGGGATAACTATAGACCTCTCTCACAATTTTAAACACGTTCAGATATGCCCTGTGTGTGCTACATGTAGTACCAGGATGCTCAGTTCAGTACTGACTGCTGTCCTTTACTACGTGTACTCTCATGTGGCTGTTCTATAACTTGTCTTTCTTTTTCTCTAAAATTAGATGAGATCACATTTTGGAAAATGCTTTTATTACTGAGCAACATTGTTTCAATAAAATGTACCATTTAAATTTTCTAGTATTCATAATAGAAAAAGTAAACTCAGTTAACTCATCAGAACCCACCTGCTGTGGCGACCCAGATAGGGGCTGGCTGGAACCTTGAACATCAAAGGTGTGAAAAAGCTTGGGCCTTGTACCTGGACACTTGGGGCCCAGCATGCAGTATAGAGATAACAGATAATAAAACCTTATTCTTCTGTAAGCAATGAATAAGAAATTTAGGTCCATGGAAGTAAAAACATCTATATGATTTCTAAGTGTTTCCTTAATTAAGAGAATATTTATGATAACTTAAGGAAATGTTATTTTCCATATGGTAATCTTATTAATAAAACAAATCTGGAAAAGCTGTCTTGGGTTCCCTTACACATTGCATGGCTTATATTTTATGGCTATGAGGTCATAGCTGTGAAATGTCCCCCTATGACAACTTGGCGGTGATGTGTGCTGCTGTATTTCAGTAGCTCAGGTGACTTTTCAGCTGGATTCCATTGGTGCTGATCCATCTGCATTTCCATTTTCACCCATGAAAAGTCAGGGACTTGGAGACGCCGTTTGAGATAAGCTGCAAAATGGCCAAGACTGATAAGAAGGGAAGAGAAACCGAGAACACAGATTTCATGATGCCCATGTGAATACTGAACATGACGGCACGTCACTGGCATGAAGCTTTTTCAACGTGCCTTCTCATGGTCACTGGCATGAAGCTTTCTCAACGTGCCTTCTCATGTACTGGCGCCTGGACATTGGATGGGGTAAGAGCCTTTGTTTCAGGCAGAAGCTGACATGGCTCTAACCATTATTGGAAACACGCCTCTCTTCCCACCTTTCCATCTGCTGCAGGACCATTGAGACTGGCTTCTAGTGAGCTTTCCAGAACAAAGAAGGTGGAGCATCTGAACCATAATAAATACCTTATGACTGTGCGAAAAATAGTGGCGAAGGAGGATGGCAATTGGGCATGTCTGCACGGCCAGAGAAATCCATGGTTTGAGATAACATGAAATTAATCTTTTGTACCACAAACAGAGAAATGTCAAATGGACCTGGGGAGACAACTCTGATGGCAAAGCACTTGCTGCACAAACGTGGGAAGCTGTGTTGGGATCCCAGACATCCGCATACAAAAGCCAGGCGTCTGTCCCTCTGCCCGGGAAAGGCGGCAGCTGCATCCTCAGAGCTCGCTGGCCAGCCAGTCTCAATAACTCGTGAGTCCAGGTGAACCTGTCTCAAAAGGTAGAATGGAAAGCTGTTGAAGAAGACCCCTGATGGAGACTTCTGGATTTCACATGCACCTGCTCATACACACATGTGCGCACACACACACATACTACACCAAAACACATTTTTAAATTCTGGGCATGGTGGTGCACATTTTCAATCCTAGCACTTGGGAGGTAGAGGCAGGGGGATCTCTGTGAGATCAAGGCCAACCTGGTCTACGTAGTGAGTTCAAGGCCAGCTGGGACTAAAAGGGACCACAAGGGACCTTGTCTTAAAAAAAAAAAAAAACTAAACAAAAGAACAGTTTTTAAAGGAAATACAGAAATAAGTCATCATGGATTTATCTAAACAGAGGGAAAATGCATATAACAAAATGAAGGCTAAGTAAAGGACTAAGCATATTATGCTGTAGCTAGCTATACAATCATTAAAGTCATATTTACTGAAATGATTATTTTATAGTACTTTACCAAAAACTTAAGATACAGTATTTCATACAATTAGAATATAAATTTGAGACAAATATTAAATTTTGTCCATTTAAATATTTTATTACACTTCTCTGTGTGTGGTGTGTGTGTGTGTGTGTGTGTGTGTGTGTGTGTGTTTTCCCAGGGATTGAGGGTTTAAACTCAGGTTGTAAGAAAAGTAAGTACCTTTATCTGCTGAAACTTCATATCAACTCTTGAGCTATTTATTAGTTGAGCTATAGTAAAAATATTTTTTTAACCTTCAAAAGTTAAACAATAAGTACCCTAAGAAAGTATAAAACATTAAAGGCATGGTTATACCTGTTATTTGATTGATTTTAAGATGTGCATCAAGTTCATATCTGAACTTCCAGGTTTTAGAATGTTGTGATTGAGATAGGGTCTTGCTGTGTATAGCCAGATAGCTTGGTACTCTCTGTGCAGCCCAATCTGGCCTTGAAGTCATAGCAAGTCTTCTGCCACAGTTTTTCCAGTGTTGGGATTACAGGTATGAGCTATAATGCTTGGCTCAAATTTTAGAAAATTGACAATGTAAGCTAGACTTTTGTTTTAATCAAGATTATTTTTTAAAAAATCACCATCCAAAGAGAAATATTAACAATAATAATCTTCACAGTTCTGCCAGGGACTGAAGCCTTCCACATCAGCGTGAGCTCTAGTGACCTCAAACAAGAACAACTTGGACCCCTTTCTAAAATACTGTGGTGTTTGTTCACCTGTTTCCTCTCCTTCTGGTACTAAGAATTGAACTTTTGTTTTAGAAGGCAGAAATTTTAGAACAATTTGTAAAACAAATACGTAAATCCTAGCTTCAACAAAAACAAAACAGAAAGCCCACCTAAGAAAGTCCATCTGAGAAAAAACAATTCACTTGAGAAAGTGAACGCACAGCGGTGACCATCACAGTCTGCATGAAAACTTTCTTGAGCCAAAGTATGAGAGTCCAGCCATGACTCAGCTTTTACTGATTGGAGGCTGATCATCCTGTTCTCCACCATCCCAGCTCTGGCTGGCCTTTTTCCACTGTGTCTGTATTTGTTACTCTTGTGTCACTGTGTCCACAATACCTGATGGAAACAGCTTGAGGCAGGAAAGATTTATTTTGACTCAAAGTTTCAGAGGACTTTTATCCATCATGGTGAACTGAATCCTGTCATGGTGAGTTTCGGCCCGTCTTGGCAGGAAAGACAGAGCAGGACACTCAGCTGGTGGCTGTGGAAGCACGTGGTGCAGGATGTTCATGCCAAGGTGGACCAGGAGGCAGAGAATGAGGCCAGAACAAGGGGCCAGGCATAAGTCTCAAAGTTCCTCTCCTGGTGACCTGCTTCTGCTAGCTAGACTCATGCCCCCATCCCAAAAGGTTCCACAGCCTCCCAAAACATTGCTGCTGGGAAGCAAGCATTCAGAACATGAACCAGATTCAAAACATAACACTTCCTTTGAAGCTATTGGGAACTGAACCACCCGGAGTGAAGACAGAAGTCTGCTGGTGAAGGGGCCTGCACAAGTCTGTGCCACTCGTTATGAACAAGACGAAACAGTTCTGGCCTCTTAGGATTGATAATGTTTATGTACAATTTTATCCCTTTTATATATTTTCCAAGTTGCCAGTGTTTGTTGCTCTAAAGAAAGTAAGAAATGAACATCCACTGACTGTAGAACATTTGGAGAATGGAGAATAAAGAAAAATAATAATTTCCCATAGTCCTACCTTTCAGAGAGCACTCTGGTTAGCTTTTTAGTTTATTTACTTTTCTCCGCACATATTTACTGATATGTTACATTCAGTTGATTATTTTCATGTTATATAATGTAAATTTATCAAAATTCATCCACACAATGTTTTGAATGAATGATCTACACCAGCATTTAGACCTACTGCACATAATATGTCCATATATTTTGAGAGGCGCACAAATAAAATCTTAAAAATAACAAACCTTCCTTGAGAGCCAATAAAATGGTATAAACAGGAATCTATAAGGTCCTCAATAGATTCCTCTAAAAAGTAGCATGTGAATTTGGAGGGCATCCTACCTCCCTGGATTTTGACCCAGAACCTCACACTAAGCTCCAAGCTCTTATCTATGGGAAGCAAGACAAAGTCTCCTAGACCTATTGTAGATATGGACCCCTAGGACTTAAGAACAAAGACCAGCATAATCTTGCCATCAGGAAGTCAAGAATGCATACACCCCTCCCCAACACACTTTTATTTCCAGGGAAGCTATTCCCACCACTGCTGATGTCGGCTACTGCATCTTTTGGGACAACAGTTTCCCTGTCCTCCTCTGAGGCTAGTGAGTGGAGCATTGGCCCGTGCACGCCTCCTTTAAAGCAGCCTTCCTCCATGAGGATCCACCATCTGGTTACCACTGTGCTGCTTCGCTCTGCTCCCACAAGTCCTCCTGATCGCCTTTGACTGTTCTTGCTGCGGATTCAGTTCCTGACTTTCAGCTCTGTTTACTTAGCAGTAGGCCTCCTCATTAAAAGCACCTTCCACTCAACCTAAAGGATATATAAGAGAGGCAAAATAGAAAAGGAGGTCTGCTTGGGTTACTCATAGGCAAATGTGGCAAGACTTGCATTTAGACCAAGTTCCTAAAGAAAAGACTGATAAAAAGCCAAATTCTGTGCTAAAGTACCTCTGGGAGGCCTTAAGCCCTGAGAAACGGTTCACAAAAGGTACACAGAGGATAAAGATTATCCCAGGGGTGGATACTAACACACACACACACACACACACACACACACACACACACACACACTGTGACTGGCTGTTTGAGGGGTGGAGACAGTTTGCCCAGCAAGGGCCTCTCCCAACAGCCAGGTGTGGTCAATGCAGAGGCCACAGGTGTGGGTAGGGCCAGGAATCAATTCCAGAATCTACCTGGCCCTGGGAAACAACAGGTGCAACAGAGGCAAGAGAAACCTTAGTCCTCCTTGGCTCTGTATAGGACCAGGCAGTATGTGCCAGCCCCAGTGAGGTTGGCAAGGATAAAGGGATGCATGGAGGCTCCATGTGAGAACTCTGGGACACTAAATGGATTCCTGACAATAACTACAGACAGTAAAGGACTGACTAATTTTCCATGCAATGTTAGACCTTATATGTGTATAATGTAGTGTTAACTTCTGAGTGATTTACAGATATGAAACCCAGTTGAGAGATGTCAAATACACCTGAAGAAACAAGAATGGAATGTAACTCATACAGGGCACAAGGGTGAAGTATAGCTGTGTAATTCAGAGGGATCTATGGGCCTAGGCCTATAGATGCCAAAGAGTAAAAGGATATATAGTTGTTAACTAGCAATTCCAGTACCAGGCATGGGTTGAACCTCTCTATGAGCTGTTGGCCAAGGGAGCCTTGAAAGCCCCCTTCTATCAAAACAAAAGGCAATTGCCATATTATAATGCTAGTTGCACAACTAGAAGTGGACATTAAGGCCCTATTACTGAAGATGTGACATGGCTCAAGCATGGAAAGAGAGATCTAGCTGGGACCGAGCTTAAAACTCCCCACAAATGGATGGCTGGCTTTCACAGTGCTAGAGGGCACTATGCAGACTGCTATGGGAAAAGCTCTGCTTAATGACAGATCTTGCATGCCTCAGATGTCTCTACAGGTGTAATAGAGGCTCATCTGGTATGTGCACCCTCCGTATAATTTATAATTGTGTCGGGAGCCATTTGACTACCTTGAACTTTGATCAAGCAGGGATCAGTCTTGCTGCTCCCAGAAGTGCTATGGGATTAGGGCACTTTGCTGTGTGGATGATTTATTCACCTGAAGGAGAGATTATCTTAGGCCCAAGGCTGAAAATCTTGTAAACCCAAGGCTGAAGATCCTGTAAACCCAAGGCTGAAGATCTTGTAAATCCTTGTAGGGATCTTATAAATCCTTGTAGGAAGGTCTGATTTAATCACCCGGAGGAAAGCTTATCTTAAATCCTAGGCTTAGCACCTTTTGTTAAGTAGATGTAGGTGTTTTGAATAATCCTGTATATGTAAATGATGGTTGTATTGTTCCTATAAATACACTGAGCAAAATAAAGTCCAGGCCTCAGTATTGACTGAGAGCCCTCCCGAGTCTGTCCTTGTCTTCTCTCTCTCTCTTTATTTCTCAATCCTCACTCCCCAGTTCAGGTACGGTTCGATTTCTGCCGGCGGGCTCCAGCATAATTGGATTTAGGGCCTGCTCTTCAGGAACAAAACACATGTCTGATATTAGAAAAAAAAAAAAGGTAGACTCCCGATGGTATTGGAGGAAGTTATAGGCCCCAGCAGAGACACTACTGTGATTGTTTGTGAGGTGAATATGATACATCTACTTAGGTACTGTCTGAACATTTGTGTTTGTGATGGTTTATGTGAATGTTACTGCTTTCCTTTGTGGTTATTGTTGTGTTGTTATGTTTTGTTTGTTTTCTAGAGAGAAAGGGGTGGAGTGTATAGTAGACACATATTTCTCTCTGAATTTTTTACTATTGGTAGAGTCATCGGCAAGTCCTGCCTTCTGACCAGTAAGGGGGGCAGGAAGACAGGGAGACAGGAGAAGAAAACATGGCAGCGAGTCGCGGCAAGGGGCACTGAGAATACTAAACGCCACGTGGGAGGAAAGTGCCATGGCCCTACAGTCCTAAGAATTCAGTCTAGGAATGGGACAGGAACCATGCGCCACCATGGCGCTGTGCTGGACTTTGCCAAAGAAATGGCAGCCAGTGGCAGGCCGTATGTTTAAACAATAACTTTGTGAGTTGCCCTAAATCCATCAGTCTCTCTAAATGGAAGACTTGTTTCCGTTTTATTCTGCTGGACTGACCAGACCCCACCTGCTAAGGCATGGAAAATAAATTTCTATGAGACAATCTGTAATCCCAATATTGGGAGATGGAGGCATGTGGATCATGAGTTTAAGGCTAGCTTTGGCTACATAGAGAGTTTAAGGCCAGCCGTGGCTACACAAGACTCTGTCTCAAAAGTAGAAACAAATACACTACCTGGAATGGCTTACAACAGAGAACCTGGGGTCTGCCTAAGAGCAGGTGATGGTGAGAAGGAAGAGAGGGGAACGTAGAGGACCACAGGGTAGGACCGGGTTCAGGAGAATGCATTCAGCCAGGCATCATGGGGACATGCATGAGCCAAGGTGGAAACCGTGAATTAAGTTCTGTAATCTTCAGTGAGCGTGTGTGTGTGTGTGTGTGTGTGTGTGTGTGTGTGTGTGTACATGGGTAGGGAGCACTTTGGAAAGAAATCCCCTGACAACTTCTGCTAGGCAGCCCTATTCTCTAAATAGACTCACAGCCTTCAGAGTCCGTCCGTTTATCACCAGACTAGAAACATTCACATTTTCTTGAAAGAAGGTGTTTAGCATCTTTACTTTCTGCACCAGTCTATTGTTTAAAGACAGATGGGTCGAACTTTCACCCTTTCCCTCCTGGGTTGCTGTGTTCCCACCTGTTGCGAGCCAGAGGCCAAATTGTTTCCAGGCAGTTAATGATGGCTGTGGCAGTGAAGCTCCTGGGGGACACAAAGAAGAAAACCTGGCCAGCTCTAAGGCTCCCTCACATGTGCTAGCTGCTGGGTGGATTCCTGCTAGTCAAATAAAGGGAGGAAATAAGGCATAAAAGTGAATTGGTCTGAAATGTATAGTTACTTTGGTTAAACTGCAAAGGCCAGGCTGAGTCTAAGGGAGATATAGCAGCCTATATGTGAAACACACAAGAATGAGTCTTGCCAGCCGTGGTGGCATACACCTTTAATTCCAGCACTCAGGAGGCAGAGGCAAGTGGATCCCTGGGAGATCGAGGCCAGCCTGGCCTACATAACAAGTTCCAGGCCAGCTGGGGCTACAGAGAAACCCTGTCTAAAATAGAATTTTTAACAAATGAGTCTTACACATACACAGAGCTGGCCTGGAAGGAACTTCAGACCAGGAAGAAAGTGAAGACCCAGCCTCAGCATAGCAGAGAATATGCAGGATAGATGAGAAGAGGAGGGGCTGTGAAGTCACCAGGTCTCCAGGATGAAACAAGTCTGTCGTAGTGGTGGGGAGAAGGACACAGCTGCAAAGGTTTAATAAAGTGAGTCTATGCTACCAGATTGCCCACAGATGGAGCAACAGAGGGCACAGAGCTTGTACAAGGTCCTGGGTTTAGTCCCCAGGACACTGCATGCTGTCAACACAGTCAATTCCGTGATTACAACCGAAAGCCACCTCTAGCCACGCTCTTTTGAAATCAAAGGAGAGCCAGCCCTGACCAAGGGCTTCTCTGCTACTCCAGCCTCCCAGCTCGAGCTCTGAAATCTCCCACTTCACCTCACTCCCAAGTACCCTTCTCAGTTTCTGTCTTTGATATTCCAGCCTTTCTGTGGCCACCACCAAGTCACCGTGAATTCAGCAGGACTGTAAATCTGGCAGTTTTTTCCTGGAGTTCAGCGTTTACAAGCTTGCCCTGATCTACTCTACACTCTAACCCACTGGGCTCCCCTTCAATCCCCCATCCCATAACCCTCAGCCCTTATCAGTGTTTCACATTTCACTGTGACTTTTCTGGGCTGAATATCTGTGTTTTCAATTATGTCAGCCCAGGTGAATTACCCTTCCATTGTTCAAGGTCAAACATCTCCTGTTGTTATTTCCTGTCTACACAGCCAGTTCCTTTCCCTTCAGTCCCTCAGGGGCAATTTCTCAATTGTCACTGGTGTTCCCAGGTCCTGTCTCCATCAAGTTCCATCTGTGAATTTCATTATGAAACTATGCCCCTCCATCCCCCAATTTGGCTTATTTCAGTCTGTGGCACAAATGATTCTTCCACACTCCACTCCACCGGGCACCCCAAGCTCCAGAGATATGCCAGACATACCCTCCTGTAGCTAGAGGGGCAAAAAGAGCAGGGGCTCACTCAAAGCAGCCCACAGGCCTAAGTCTCTTCACATTGTTGAGCACTCTTTCCTGACCCATAGAGCCTCTGGTTCCTCATAGATGCATCTGTTCCAGCTTCTTGCCCCATTTTAATGCAATGTTTCTCAGGGATGAATTCATTCTTCAGGGATGTGGCCTCTTCCCTGTATATCTAGCCAGAGGTTTCAGCACAGGTTTTACCCTCTTTCTTCCTAAAGAAGGATGTTTCTGAGGTTTGCAAAGACCAGCTTTGCTGATGAAGACATTCGGCACTTCCTTCGAAGGCTTCAACAGTTCACTCAAGAGCAGAGGGAGGAGGGAGGTGTGCAGGGGAGGGAAAGGCTGCTGAGATTCCACCATCTGTGGCTCTACCCACCCCCACTCTCTACCCGAACCCCCCGAGGTAACTTTTGGTCTAAATTGTAAAAACAGCCATGTGGTAAAAGCCCTGTGCTCTGCGGTGTACTCTGGCCTCTCAGCCTGTTTGGATGTCTAACGGAAAGGTCGCACTTGGAGGTGACCCCAAGGGCATGTAGTGGCCCAGGTGGGGTGACTGATTGAGGACAGCCCTGGAGTAGCCCCTTGGGCCACTGCCACTATCCAACCACACCTGCAGCTCACTAAACCCGGGCTATGTCTGCTAAGCCTGCCCAAAGTCCCACTCCCCTTCACTCCACCCACCCCCGTCTCAGGTCTAGACCTTTTACTGGAAAATTAACCACACCCTTAAAGTGGAAGTGGAGGTGACCAGGAAAGCCTCAAGTGCAGACTGTGAAATCACAGGACAAACAACAGTGAGTGGCGCTGAGACACAGGGCACCTGGCCCTGCTCTAGAATGCACCCCTTCCCCAGACCTTCAGCTTCAATTTTGCATACTGATACAGGCAAGTCACAATAGTGCAACACAGCAGATGTGGCCCATTTTCAAGGGCTAATGCGGATAATGCGGACAGTTTAGTTAATTTGATTTCAGCGAATGTCAGATTTACCCTCCAGTATTTATTTCAGATGTCTGTCTTTTTTTCAGTTCGCAGGGTCTGACATATTCATTATACAGTGGATAATCACTCAAGATTTCACCTTAATGATTTTTTAAGATTTATTTTTTGTTCCTGTGTATGTGTGTATCCTTGTGAGTATATGCCACATGCATGGGGTAGGGGTGGTTTGCAGAGGCCAGAAGAGAGCACCAGACCTCCAAAAGCTGGAGTTACAGGTGGTTGGGAGCAGCCTGATTCGGGTGCTGGTCCCCTGGAAGGGCAGTGCATGCTCTAACTGCTGAGCCGCCTCTCCAGCTCTCCAGGAAGACTCTGAAGCACATGGGAAATGTTTATATAACACACACATGCACACACACACACACACACACACACACACACTCACACACAAGAAAACTGTGCCTGGAGAGCAGGAAACACAGAAAACCGGGCCAGATTCCCCTTGGGGAATCATCACACAACTGTTCTTTCTTTCAAAAATTGTTTTTATTTATTATTTTTATTTTAAGTGTATGAGTGTATTGCCTGCATGTGTGTAAGTGCACTCATGTTGTGTGATGCCCACAGAGGTCAGAAGAGGGCAGTGGATCTACTGGATTACAGATGGTTGTTAGCTACTATGTGGGTGCTGGGAACTGAACCCAGGTCCTCTGCAAGAGCAGCCAGTGCTCTTAACCACTGAGCCAGCTCTCCAGCCCCAATTGTGCTTTCTGACTGACACAAAATCTTAAAATTATACAAATAAAATAAAATTAATTAAAACAAAAACTTGTTTCAAAAACAGAGCTGGAGATGTGGCTCAGTGGCAAAACCCTTGACTTATATGTACAAGGTCTGGGGCCCGATCCCAACTCCACTGTAAAGAAGAAATCTGTCACAATGAATTTGCTGTTGCCATACACACATTAAAAATGAAAACCAAACCCTTCGTTTAAGTACTGATATTAAAATATTTAGTATTTCCCATTAATTTCCTAATTTTCCTGAACCCAAGTACTATGAGGAGCCATTGTTCCAAGTCCTATTCTTCTTTGCTTCCTTTTTAAAAAGTCATATAGGTGATAAAAAACATAGACTAGCCACAGAAAAAAACTGTGGAGGGAGAGAACAAATAAAAGAAGGAAAATACAAATAAACACAGCAGCCATAGCCACCACAGAAAAAAGACAAGCATCAAAACATAAACTAGAAAAGATAGCAAATGATATCACAAAGTGTGTGTTTCCCTTTATATATACAGTATCCTGGCAAATCAATAGTGAAAACCCAACAATCCAATGGCAAAATACTCAAGAGTAAGAAAGCAGGTTCAAGCAACTCACAGAAAGGGAGCTAAAGACAGTCTTTAAAGGTCTAACAGGATGCTTACTCTTACTCAAGTAGAAAAATCAGCAAAGAATAATCTTAGAGGGAGATGAGGAAACAGCATAATGAGGATAGAAAGATATACAACCTCTAGTTGGGACAGTTTGGCCAACTGTCAAAGTGGCAAACGTGTTCATTCATTGCTCTATCAATTCCACTTGTCCTATATACAGTTGTGTATTGATAGTCTTTGAAGAAATACTTCATTAGGCAAGTCACAGTTATCTGAAGGCATGCAGTGTACATCCACCTGAAGGCTTACAGTGCATGTCCTCAAAGACATGGCCAATCAGTCTACACAGCTCCTGGGGTCCTTGTAAACAGGAAACATGAGGTATAAATAAGAGACATGAGGTGGTTCCTGGCACATCACATACTCTCTTTTACTAAATATTTTTATAAGTAGAAGCAGTTCACTCTAACACAAGGATAAAACGTATTAGAGTAAGCAAGTTCTGTGTATACTATGCAACATATGTTGCGCTTTCAGATGATAGGTAGTGTTGTAGGGTTGTGTAACAGTGTCACACAAACGTGTGAGTACCACATCACCTACAACTTTGCGATGGCTGAGTCATCAGGCAACTGGAAGTTTCCACGTACTCCATAGTGTCATGGGACCGTAGTTACATACATGGTCTGTTGTTAGCCAGAATATCATTAAACCCACTTTAGATATGAGAATGCCAAGGTTCAAATATAAACAGACAACAGTGAGTACTGGAGCTGGTATTTATTCCCAAGTCAGTCTGAGCCTGGTTTCTATGGCATGAAAGAACATTCTAGGAAGAGCACTAGGTGGTTATCTATAGAGAACATTTGTGCATGTTCTGTCCAGACATGAGTATTTTCTTGAACACAGTTCTGTGGGAGCCCCTGCTGTGATGTGACTGTTCTAGGCTTGACTGTTGCTGGGACTGCAGGAAAGTCTGAACAATAAGGGTCTGGTGAGGGGGGCCAGAGTGGGCATGTCAGACACCCGAGAAATTGACTTAAAAGGGGAAAGATTCATTTTGGTTCCTAGGTTTGGAGATTTCAGTCCACAGTGATGTGGTCCGGTCGGATGTGTGATGAGATCATCTGTCATGGCAGAAACATGGAGTGGGCATGCTTTTTTCACCTCACAAAGACTGGAAATAGAGAGAGAGAGAGGGTGAGGGGCCCCAATATTCTCAATGCCACACCTCTATGTCCTAACTCCCTCCTACTGGGCCCCACTAAAGGTTCACCACCACCCACAGTACCGAAGGCCAGGGATCAAGCTTCCAACACAGAGGCTTTGGACACTTGGAGAACAGCTGACGTTCTCAGACTTAGACCAAGTACACAGAGGTTTAAACCCTTTCCGGGAAGAAAGACTGGTGGAGTCCACATCTGCTGCAAAGCACAGGGTCTTTTTCTTCCCAGAGAAGTCCCCTCTCCCCCAGCCCCATCATTCTGCCTTACTCACCAGCCATAGGTGCCAGAGAGGAGTTTTTGAATTAAGTAAAATGGCCACAGACTGCAATGCTTCACTCTTAGAATGACGTGCTATTTTCATGTGTTCTGAGCCTGCCTCTGCTTTAGTGCTGGGTATCTTGATACTGAGTATCTTGATCATCATGGACAAGTCCGGGTGCTTGGGCACCACCTAAGTCTCAATCCCAGCTCATGTATTAGCAGTGTGATGTAGTATCAGTTACATCATTGAAGTGTCTGTTTCTCCACAAGTAAGATCGGAAGAAAAATAACAGCTTTCCCATGGATCCTAATGCAGATGAAGTGAGTGCTTAGAACCATGCTTGCCAAGAGCCTCAAGTCCTCTTCTCTCTGTCTCTCTCTCTTTCCTTTTGGTACTAGAGTTGGAACCCAGGGCCTCACACATACTAGTCAAGTGCTCTACCACTGAGCTATATTCCTAATTTTCTTTTCACTTTTTATTTTGATTCAGAGTCTCACAAAGTTGTCCAGACTGGCCTTGAACCCACTCCTGTGGCCCAGGAAGGCCATGAAACTTCAATCCCCCTGCCTCAGCCTCTGGGTAGTGGGATTAAAGTCCCACACCACCACCAGAGTACTTAATCGACATTTCTTAAAAGAACTTTGTGGTGCCTTGTTGACATGATTTACACAGCCAGGCTCAGTTGGTTGAGACTCAAGACAGTATCTTTGACTCAGTATGCTACAAAACCAGGGCTGGAGGCCAAAGCTCCTTTACCTGGGCTGGGCCCAATGTACTCTGCAGTTGGTTCACACTCCTTGCCTTGATTGATAGGTACATAGTAGGCTCACAATAAATATCTATTAGTGAATGAACGTTTTTCTCACACTGCCTATCCAGAACTCCTGGGAGGAGCCAGAGTCCTTCCTTCCTCTAGCTCTGCAGGAGAATATAGTTCATGTGGAAGTTTCAGGCTGTTGCTTACCTATGATGAGATTTTCTGTTGAGGCAAGAGCAAACAAGAGGAGGGTCCTTCCTCTTCCTTGCAGTTACTCATGGTCCAAACCTGTGGGCAGTTTGGACACAGAGGCATGCCCTTTAGTCATGATCTAATTTCAAACACCTTGAAGCCTTGAGGTCTGATGGCTCGTCCTCCTGGCTCCTCCAGGTAGCCTTGGTCTTGGCTGGCTCACCTCCTGCACCAACTTCCCTGAAAGCCTCAGCAACCCTGCCTGGGTTTTCTCCAGAACACTGGCCTGTGTGTCTGGGGGTTCGTGTCTCCTCCTTCGAAGAGCGTTCCAGTCAATGGTGAGCCATGTAGCTCCAGATGTGTAGGCAGGCCTCGCACAATTTCCACTCCTGGCTGCCTAACAAGCAGCATATGTTTCTTTGGCTAAAAGGTGTTTAAATGAAATCATTTTTTCCATATTACTTTGAAAAGTTGTTTTCATCAAGCACGAAAATGTTTAATAATATTATATGGAGATTTAAAAAAAAAAAAAAAAACCTCATCCTATTGAAGATGTTTCCCTTTTGCTCGCCTGGGGGAAGAACACAATAATATTTAATTCTTTCCTTGAGGGTCCAAGCCATAGACTTGATATAAAACGCTGCTTGGGGAATCATGGTGTGAATGATTGAGTCAAAAATGAGAAAAGTTGCACCTCACAGGCCCACTCTTAGTGAGGTGCATATTGGGTTTGGTCCAAATGACATCTGTGATAAAACAGCGCAGGCGCTGCCGCTGGGTCAGTCTTTAAGTCATCAACACTTTAAGACAGCACGTCAGGCTGACAGCTTCTAGAACCATACAACTTCCTCCTCAGAGAGCCATATTCTTTAGAGGACACAAACACTGACGGAAAAGCACCCCGGAATCCCGGGAAGGTGGGCTGGGGACTAGGCCTCCCCCTTTCATTAATGAGGAAGCATCTCCTTCCTAAAGTTTTCACCCGAAGAAGCAAAATCAGATGGAGCTAAGCTGTGGCTGTGAGCAGCCTCTCTCACTTTTCCAGCAAGCCGGGACAAGTGGACTAGAAGCCTGACTAGCACAGGATGAAAGGTTTAAGGGTCACACAGCTCGCTGCCATGCTGTGAAATGCATTCACTCCTCTGTCTTGATAAGTGCATCTGGGAGGTTGTGTAGTCAAGGGTGATTCAGCTCCTCACAGTCTACTGAGGGACTTGGGGCTTAGGCAAATATAGTCCCTACCACACCATCTTCAGCCTATGATGTGTCTTCTCTAGTGTGAATCTTAAGCATCTCCCAAAGAGCCACATGGCGGAGGCTTGGTTACAACACTGTGGAGCTATTGGGAGATAGAACCTTGAAGGAGTAAGGCTACTGGGGTACATCCTCAAAAGAAGTACAATCTCAGCCCTTTCCTCCTCCTCCTCCTGTCTTTTGTTTCTTGGTCATGAAATTGAGTATTTTTATTCTGCCACACATTCCCACCATGGTTGCTGCCTTCCCCTAAGCCTCAAATGAACAGGGCAAACCCATCATGAACTGAAACCTCCAAAATAATGGTCCACAAAATAAACTTTCTTCTTTATAAGCTGACTGCCTCAGGTATATGCTGCACTACAGAAAGCTGACTGACATACTCGTCTTCCCACCTTTTCCTTTGGTCCTTATTGGCCTTAATTTTCAGGCTCTACCTGTACTATCCAGACAGGCCTCCCTTGGCCATCGCTCTATATCACAGCCTGAACACAGGCCTTGAAAGGACTCAGGCTATCTAGGAAACCTCCAGGGGCAGTGTGTGAAGGAACAACATGTGCAGGCTCTAGATGTACCAGAACTTGGTACCCTATGGGGAGATCTGTAGGCAGAGGAAGCCAAGTGACAGTCTCTAAAGAGTAGGTCCCTGGCTGGGCCTCAGCCGGGGGCTGTAGAGACCCCAAGCCTAACGGCAGACAACGAGCTGAGGGGAAGAAAAGGCCAATTCTTTCCAATCAGGACTACTGAGCTCTTTGGTACAGAGCAACTTTTGTTTCTATAAAGTGGGAGGAGAACACAGAAGAGGCACCAAGAGGTCAGAGAGATGTTTCACTCATGGGTGCAAGTGAAAAAAGACACGCATTTAATGTTAACAAGATGAACTGGGTCAGCTATTTGGGATTTGGCATGGGCTGAACATGGTGGATCAAATTTTTATCTCTGGAGATATCCCCTGTTCTCAAACATGATGTCAAGGAAAGGTCAGACATTAAAGTAACCACAAGGAACCTAGAAATATGTTCTTCATAGCTGTGGGACTTTGAAGAGCATTTCTTTCATATGAAGGAGGCTCTATGGCATCTTAATCAAGCAGCCTTTCAAAGTCTTAATGGTTGTCAGCTTTTCTCAGGATCTTTCTAAAAAATGAGACACGGATGACTTTTCTTTTAATTTCTAAGCAAAAATGCAAGAAAAATAGCACAAAAAGCCTGAAATTCAGTGAAAAAAAGAATTTCAGCACCAAGCTCTAGATGAGAAGTCTCTGCTCATTTCTGAGAGCAGATGAGGAGCTTGCTGGACTCTCAGACAGCTCCTGTTGTTGTTAAGACACAAGCATCTCATATATCTGTGTTCTGAGAGTTCAGTTCCTCATGTCACCTAAATCCTGTCTATATTTTTCTCCTGTTAGGAAAATTACAAAGGCCTGTCCTCTCTGTGTGTGCACCATAGACTTTGTTCCACATCCAAGAGTTGCGTAAGACAAGGTCAATGCAATGTCTATGAGAATGGGGTCAATAAGGACACTAGTCTGGGGCATATGACTCTGAAGACATTCAAGGGAGAGAGAAAAGCAATCTTGTCCCTATTTAGAAATTCTTGAGTCCTAGAATGTGATGGTTCATATTCATTGTCAACTTGACAGAATACAGAGTTACTTAAGACTACATCCCTGTGGAAGAGTTCCTATACTGAATTAAACAAGGAAGGAAGACCCTGTCTGGATGTAGGACACAGCATTCTGTGGGCTGGGGTCTCGAAGGAATAAGAAAGGAAAAAGTGAGCTGAGCATCAGCATCCACCTGTCTCTGCTTTCTGTGGATGCAGTGTGCCCAACCACCTCATGCTTCCCTGCCATGATGGACTGAGGAAACTCAGACAAAACAAACCCTGCCTGCCTGCCTTCGGGCATAAGCTGCTTTTGTCAGGTATTTTGTCATAGCAATAAGAAAAGTAACCAATACATAGAGTTTTAGTAACTTATCATAAATTAAGAGTGGAAGCCAGAAAGCAAGTAGCAAACAGCAAATCTTGCTCCGAGCAGCAGAGTCCATTCACAGCCTGCTCCCTCTTACCCACACAGGTTAAAGCGCCACACACAGAAAATGGCAATGCACAGAGAACATTTGAGGAGCAGCATGAAAATAATTACGGATTGGAAGGAAACTTACTCCAAAGGCTTAAGTCTGCAGAATTTGGCCAAGTGATCACATGGAACAAGGGAAACATGATCACAGTGGAGATGAGATGCGTGTTCAAAGGACATAAACAAAGGCTCAGGCCACTCCAAGGGAGGCATAAATTCAGTGATGTGATGGAAAGTATAGGCTCAATTAGAGGAGAATTACTATATTGGGAAGATCTATTAAGCTGTTGACAGTTTTTCAAAGAAATCAATGGCAGCCTGGTAGCTTGTCTCATTTAACACAGGTCTATCCAAGGAGCTGGAAAATACATCTCAGGGACGGGCAGTGTGAGTAGGTGAGGCTGGGGAGCCTTCATAAATCTTGTTCATTTTTCATCTTGGTGATTTTTCTCTCTGGTTTCCTCTCATTTTCTTTCCATTCCCATGGCACCATCCTCCCCCTCCCCGCCCCCTGCCTCCTCAGACTGTAAACTCCTCTTCTATGGAAAACTCTTCCTGGATTAAGCAAGGAAAGGAGTGCTGACCAAATGACCGGTGATCCTGCATGGGGTCAGCAACTGGTCTGCATGGCTCAGGATACCTTCTTGTGCAGATCTGGCCTCCCTGTGCTAGGGATCTGCATCTCACTCCTTGGTACCCAGAGACTAAGCTTTTAAGATGCCAATGCTTAATATAGAGTCCAGACCCCCCACTTCCAAGGGTTTCAATGGGCCAAGTGAGCTAAGAGACTTTCAGCTATGGTCAGGAGACTTTTTGACAGTCTCTTGCACCCTTACAACAGGAGTATGACTATTTCCCTAATGCTTTTTCAAGGGCTTTCATTTTTCTCCAAATAGCTTCTAACCTTGCCAAGTGAAGCAGAGGCCCTGCTGTCGTCCGAGCTCCAAGTGAGCAGCAGAGTCTTATGTGAACCCAATTGAAAGAGAATTCTACTGGAAAGTCCAAACAGCAAAGCACTTCCCCAGATGTCACAAAACCTGAGGTCCATGTGAAGAATAATGCAGTTCCCTGGGCTTCTCTCCTGGTCCCTTTGTTGAAGGACACAGATGAAAGTTCCCATAAAAAAAATGTTTGCTTCATATTTAATGCTGCTCTGGGCTCTGAGGATACCCTAAGAACCTCTTTACTTACTATTAAAGAAACGTACCCTTGTGTGAGAAGCAATATTGTCCTGGGAGAAAGACGGCTTAGATCCTGGCTTTTATCTACTGAACTAAAGATCACAGAAATAGATAGGGAGGGAGAAAATCGTTTTTTAAATATTCCTAGTTTTAGCCTGGTTGCCAGAACTTAAATAAAAGTGGGGTTTTAGGAAGAAAATCTCTGCCTGGTATCCCAGGGGAGCAATCCTGTCTCTGGAGTCTCTGCTGGCACAGCTGATACGCACTCAGGATGTCTGCATTTGAAATGCTCTATGGCTGAAATTAGACATGCATCCTGCACTAGTCCCACTGTGTGAAGTGAAGCCACATCAGGCTTTGCTGTTCCGTGCTCAAGGAACCCAGCTCATCTTCCTGTATTTAGAAAGCATTCACTATAAAAAAGAAACCCTAAGGAATGGATGAGACTTTTGTGTTGGCCCATTTTCCACTGTTATCACAAAGACCCCAAGGCTGGATAATATAGAAAGTATGTCATTTAGCTCATGGTTTTAGAGTCTGGAAGTTGGACATTGGGTGGCCACACCAGTGGGGTCTTTGGTAAGAGCTCTGTTGGCTATGTCATAACATGGCAGATGGGGTGGTAATGTGTGAGAGGAAGAAATCACACAGGGAGACAGGAAGCATTAACCAAACTTCCAATACATACATCTTTGGGGACATAGACAAGCCATCAAAACCCTGCAACTTTTCATCATAAGATATTAGCAATAATAAAACCACAAGTGGACATAATTTTGTTTTCTGAGGCACATACAGGCCCCAGCTTGCCTTCCAACTGCACTTGACCTGCATTCCTAATTCCCATTTTGTCTCTAGCTAGTTCTCAAATTTACTTCCCCAAATCCAACTTATCATTCCAAATTTCCTTGCCAGAAAGCAACTTTACCCCGTACCTTACAAATGGGTACCTGTGTTCACCATCCACTGGAGCTGCTGTTTTCCCCCGGTCAGGGATACCTGTTCCTCAGTGTGTCTCTGGAACTTCAGGGAGTGGAGAGTTGGATTTTGAGTCTTGATCTTGGATTCCCATTCTTGCATCTACTTCCGACCACAGAGCGCAGCAGCCCTTTCCTTATCTGTGATGGACATCTTCCCCCTTCCACCTGTGCCCCAAGCAGCAGACTCTACTGACAGATGGGGCTTGTGATAGTTTAAATGCATGCACTTCACCCCAAAATTTATACACTGAAACCTAAGACTACATTGTGACAGTATTAGGAGGTGGGGATTTTAGGTGATAACGAGGCTTCTGTCCTCATGAACAGGATTAGCAGCCTTACAAAAAGATCCTGGGAATTAGCTGAACTCTTCTGCCCTTCTGCCCTCTTCCAAGTGAAGGCACAGCTGAGACCTTTCCAGAAGATGAGACTCCGTCACAGAAGCAAAGACACCCTTCACAGGACAATCTGTAGGCACCTAGATCCTAAATTCCACCTTCTTCAACTGCAAGAAATTTCGGTTGTTTATACTATATTCCAGCAATGCCATTTTGTTACAGTAACAGGAATAGACCAACACTGATTATATGAAGCGGGGTGAGCAATTTCAGTGCACATACACAGTTCAGCCCCCTGTGCTTAAAGCCCCTCGTCTTACTAGCCCTCTCTCTCCCCTCTCCCTTCCTCATGCCCCCCTTCTTCTTCCCCTCTCCCCTACCCCCTTCCTCCTTCCTCCGTTTCTGTTTATTCTCGAATCTCCAAACTCCTCCCCTTTGGTCTTACCAAGGAGATATTAGAATGCTCTTCTCTCAGCGTGCACTGTAGGGCAATGTTTGGGCTAGAGAGAAAACTGCCTCAATTGAACCCCTCACCTCCCCACCCCCACCCTCCACCCCCACCCCTCACCCCACACTTCCTTGCTGTGTTACCTCATTCCACCCTCTGTCCAGACTGTTTCTCACCTGCAAAGTAAGGTTCACAGTGCGGATGTCTGAGGGCTATTGTGAAGGTTAGGTGAGTGGATATGCATAAAGCATTAAGGAGTGTAGCACACAGTAAACGCTTTTTGTTTATTTTTTGTAGTTACTCCAGTATCTTTCTGACCACAGTCTGGTTGCTTTTTCACAATCAAACAGTCTAAACAAAGGTGAAAACTCAACTTCTAAGAAGAATTTGTCTAATAATCTTGAAATATTTTTTTTTCTTCTCAAACGGGCGGTCACAAACTTGCGGGAAGTAACAGAAGAGGCAGATACTTCTGAGAAACTGTCCCTGCAAACCATGCTGGGCAACTAGGCCCAACCGATGCCGCCACTCATTCATTCATCCATTCATCCATCCATCCATTCATTCATTCATTCAGCTTTCTACACACATTGACTGGGTATCACAAACTGGCCACCATTTATTGTCTCAAGAGTCAGATTCAGAATTATTACCTGTGATGTCATAACTCAAAAAAACAGACAATTCCTGGTAAAGTGCTGAATAAAATAAAGCACTGACTTCCCTTGACATGCACAGCATGGCCATTCTTGGAAAAGTCTTATATATGTTAAAATCACAGATAAATATGTGTTTGTGCACACGTGCTTGTAAGTTTAGGTTCTAAGTTTAGAAAGTCATATATATCTAAGTTAGATTTTAAGCTTACATCATTAGGAATAAGATTTTTGCCAATATGAACATCCATGTTGGAAAGTTGTGTGGGGACCTTCACTGAGACCATTCTTTGTGCAGGACTATCATGGGAACCACAAGTCATCTAACACCCTTGGTCTTGACCATGAGCCACTAGTTTACCTTAATTGCAACAGCAGCCCCCAAACCACACCATATCCAGAAACCACTGTAGAGGGAACTCTCCCCAGCTGAGCTCAGGGATAGCAGCTCTAGCTCTGTCTCCCCTGTAACAGCCTAAGCACATGCTCAGTAAATGCTTGTTGAATGAAAGAGTGTGCAGACATGGATTGGAGATGAGGGAAGACTCTAAACAGTGATTGGCTATCGGCTACAGGTAACTTTTATAAACATAGAATATCTAATAAGACAACCACACACTCCAAATAAGCTTTTATGGATTGTTGGAATGCTCCACCTTTTCTTCAAGGTAGGCAGACAACTGCTAATGAGTTGTAATCCCATACCTAAACTTTAAGGGGAATTTATTTATTCTTACCTTCTGCTTTGCTCTTTTTAGACTTCTTGGCACAAGTCCTAGGACTGGCCATACCTTATGTTATGACAGATTTCTTGTCTTTAGCATTGCCCACTCCAATCATCAGTGTCAATCATCTTTCCCCATTCCATTGATCCCACAACAGCTCTTGAATGTCTTTTGCACATTGTTGAAAGTAATTGGAGACTCCAAGGCTCCTTAGCAATGAGTTCTTCTTACTGTCAGCCCCAGCGTCTGCTCTCTGCCTGTTCTAGTGATACTGGCTACTCCTCTGTTTCTTTCTGCCCTCACAGCAAAATCTTCCTTCTTCCTACTTTCCATACTGCTCAGAGAATCACTATCTCTGAATTCTTTCTAGATTAGCTTGGCTAATGTATTTATATATATTTATAGTTCTCAAGTTTGACAATCATCCAAGAATGGGCTTCACATAGGACCAGCCGAACTCAAATCTTGAGAGGAATAGCCCAGGTATTGAGATTCCCAGAATTTCCATTCTGAGAACTGTTGCGTGGAATCTTGTTAAGTTTGGACCCTGTTTGACCTGTAAATGATTTTTGGCATGGGCATTCTCTCCTTTTTCAGCAACACAGGAAATGCTCAGTGCATGTCAAGCTCAAACACACTCAGGAATCACCTGAGGTTTCTGTCAAGTGTACATTGTTCCATAAATCTGAAATGGGAGCCTGAGCATTTCAAATAAGCTCGCAATTTCAAAATGTGCTTTTGAAATATGACAAGGTGTTGGGTTGGGCAGGATGGCACATGCCTTCAATCCCAGCACTTGGGCCATACAGACAGGTGGATCTCTATGAATTAGAGGCCAACCTGGTCTACATAACATGTTCCAGGCCAGTCAGGACTACATAATGAGACCCTGTCCAAAAAAAAAAAAAAGAACCACGTGTTTAATACCCTAACCTCTCTACTGAGCATCCTTTCAAGTTAAGAAAATCAAGGCAGGAAGAAAGAGAAGCTTACCCCTAACTGGTTCTCTGAAGAGTTGTTTTAAAGTATTCCTAGGGCATATGGGATCTTGTGCAAGCAGTTTTTTTTTAAAAAAACTGACCCATATCTTAGTAAATGAATTGATTAGAATTACAGTAAATCAAAACCACAATGAGATAATACTTTATACCAATGAGGATGTTTATAATAGAAAATAATGAGCCAGACCTCATGGCACAGGCCCGTTAACCTAACTACTCAAGAGGCTAAAGCCAGGAGGATCACAAATTCAAAGCCAGCCTGCACTAGGAATGAATTCAAAGCCACATGAGCAAGCAAGCAAGACCGTATCTCAAAATAAGAAGCAAAAAGAGGCCAGGGAAGTTAGCTCAGTTGTACAGCAATTTCCTAGCACAGCTGAGGCCCTAGGTTCAATTTTCAGTATTGAAAAGCAAAAGGTGTAAGGATCCTGAAGAGTTCAACGCACTTCTGATTGGACTGAAAATGGCGCAGCTGATTTGGTAAACAGCTTCACGAGTCTTCAAGAGACTTCATTAGAAGGGTCACTTGTCACTGAGAAAAGATACTCCTGAAAGCCTTTGGCGTCTACACAGGTCCTTGCTCGGGTCTGACGTCTCAGAGGGGTGAGCACAGCCTTCTGCTCTTGCTGGGGGAGGGAGCACACATCCACTTCTGCAGAGCCAGCAGCCAGCTTTCGTGCTGTTCACTTTTTAAATCTGCCAAATAAGTCTACCAAGACATAACTGCCCAGACACACAGCCTAGGGACCCAAGTAAACTCACGTTTTGATTTTCAAATGAATGCAAGTTGTTGAAAATAAAGTAGATATTTGCAAATGTTAGTTAAAGATTGACCCCACAGAATTAGAAGTACTTTTTTTGAGAAAACATTATGTTAGACTCAGACCAGACATGGAAGGTCAAAATTTGTACCCTAATCTGATTTTAGTCCATCCAAAATGCCTTCATTTCAATGTCCTATGAGAGAACATAGAAGTCATCTCATTTTTCTTAGTCAATTTTTTGACTTTGTTCCCTCTTGACAAATGGCTCTCTTTGACATTTATTCTGAAATTTTCACTTTAAGTTAGAGAAAGAAAAGTTTAACTTATTCCATTCCAATAAATCACTTCACTGTATAGACTGGATACCAACATGAAGATCCAGCATCCTTTCATACGGGAGGATGGAACCATCGAGGCACAGAGAACTACAGCGCAGATGTGGCCCAGAAGGCAACTAGTGAGCATCGTTCGTTGCTTTCCTTGCCTCTGCTGACCCCCCGTCTGTACTTTACAGCTCTTCACTGGGAGGATGCTTATTAACAGGTAAGAAGAGAGGAATCTAATCATTTTGATGTGGTAATTTCCTCTCCCCAACACAAATCTAATATAATTAAGTTCTTCTATGATTCAAAACAGCTGTAAACTGGCACTATCTTCTGGAAATCCAGAATTTTTCTCAGAAAAACAATGAACCCTTAGTTTCAGCAATTTATCAAGAAAAAGCTTTAGCTTTTGGAATACATTAAATTGATCAAGCAAATATATCTTTCTGAAAACCCCAAACATTCACACTATATAAAGAATGGAATTATGGTGACAAGATACTTTTTAGACTTGTTTTATTTGTGTGTGTGTGTGTGTGTGTGTGTGTGTGTGTGTGTGTGTCTGTGTGTGTGCGCACGCGCGCACATACATTTATGCTGGTGCCCTCAGGAGTCAGAAGAAGGTGTCAGATTCCCTGCTGCTGGAGTTATAGGCAACTGTGAGCCACCTAATGCAGGTGCTGGGAACCATATGCTAATCCTCTGAAAGAGCAAAAATTGCTCTTAACCACTGAGACATCTTTTCAGCCTGTGACAGTGAGATTTAATAGTAAATGTAGTGTTTACTATTTATCAGAAGTAGTTTTAGAACTGGTAACTAAAGAGACAAAGACAACATACAGAGATTCAGGTCCTTGTAGGAAAGAGTTATCAACAAATAATCACAGGAATGACTATGGAATTACAATTGTGATGAACACTGCAAAAAGAGTCCCAGGGGCCATAAAATTGTAAGGAAAGAGTCTAACATTTTGGAGAGGTTAAGAAAGACCTCCTGGCAGGGGAAGTAGAAATACTTACAGTTATTTAAGCTGAACTCTTGAAGGAAGAAAGAGAGATGGCTATAACTCCCTTAAATATCTCATTTTTACTTTCCCAGAAGTCTTCAACATTTAATGCAATTTTTCTTTATCTCACAATGTAGTCACACATGTTTAGAGGGCCTAAATCAGCACACAGTTGAAGAAGAATGTCCAAGTCTTATTTAGAGCTACATAGATCATGATTAACTATGATCAAACATAAACTATCCAGACCCAAATTCTGCTTCCTAAATATAAGCTAATCCTAGTTCCTTGCTGATTAACATTAGGGAAAAGAAACTAAACCCAAGCTTCCACTTCACAGCTGACTCTTGCCTTATTCATCAATCACACTGTCAATAAACCCTGTCCGGGCTACTTAGAGTAACACATCCCTCGTGTTGATTCGCTCCCTGTGAGATATATTACATGAAACAATTATTCAAGTGTGATTATTTTATCTGGGCAGTGAATGACAGGGAATAGAAAGGGATGTGTTTAAAACATCAGTGATGCAGGTCTCCAAGCTACAGAGATGCTTGTCCGTGAGCTGCATGTCCGTCATAAGCGCTCTAACCATGTTCATTCCTTGCTCATATTGCATTTTGAAAATACAATGGCACTTGACTATCCTTTGAATTGCCAAATGTCTAATTCAACCAGACAGAGAAAACCTGTAAGTATCCAGTCAAGAACATTGCAATGGAAAACATTCTTCTAGACTAATTTTAGGATTTCATACAAATTTTCATAGATGCATAAACTGGGTTTTTGTATGAATTAATAAGAAGCTGTAAGTCCTTGATGGTCACACTGTAGCTTTAAGTTTGTGTCATTCACAGTGGTCATTCCTCAACTTTCTCCACGGTGTGGACTGGTTTTGTTCACTGGGACCACTGTACCTATCTGTCCAGTGTAAATTCAATAGCACACAGTTGCACACTGATCCCCACTCTTCTACATCCGTGGGTTCATAGTCATAACTGCCAGGCCTAAAATCCCCTGTGAGGTCCAGGTCTGGCAATAGACCCTCAGTATAAACGACCAGTCTTGAGTCCATTTGGAAATCCTTGACATTTACAATACAACTTTGCTGGACCAGCTCCACGGGCCTCTAAGAGTAGGAAAGAGAATTTCCTCCCTTTGCATAGTGTTAAATGTCTTGGTCACTCTTCAGGATAGAAGAGAGAATGAAGGAGCCCCTTCTATCTTGTTTTGTCTGGTATCTTGGAGGCATCTCCTACTTCTGTCCTCAGCTTGGAGAAGAGGAACTCAGCAGAAATAACAGAGCTTGTTTGTCCTACCTTGACCTCCAAAGAAACTAGGACAGTGGTAGGCTGAGAAGGCAAGACCTCTCCATCACACACCAGTGATCAAGGCTGGCTTGTAGTGGTACCTCTCCAAACAGCCGAAATCAGTGCCAAACCACCAGCCTGGCCAGCCTTCCCATGATGTTCCCAGTGTTTGTTTAGCCACTAAGTATGCTGCCCAGAGTGGACTCCACCCGATGGTGAGCTAAGCCAGTCAAGCACTCACACACTTGAAAGTGACATGGCCACCCAGCCCAGCTCTCTGATGATGCCCACAGAGTCCAGCTGTGCTGATTCTATGCTCACAGGTGCCAGGAATCTGGCCAGACATGGCAATGATTTCTGGGGTGGAGTGGGAGGAGATGTTTTCACGGGGCACCTCACCCTTGGCAGGAACCACAGTGAAAGATACTGTGTCTTGTGGAAGGAAACTAAGTTTGAGTTTTCACCGAGCAAGGCTGGGATTCCAGCATGCTCTGTTTACCTGTGCATCTTTGAGCAAGTTCTGTAAGGACATTATAACTCAGTCTATTCATCTTTTAAAAATCTTTTTTTATTTTTATTTTATGTGTGTGAGTGTCTTGCTTGTATGTGTGTAAGTGCACATATGCCATGTAATACCTGAGGAGGTCAGAAGAGGGCACCAGATCCCCTGGAACAGGAGTTACAAATGCTTGTCAGCCGCCATGTTGGTGCTAGGAATAGAACCCGGGTCTTTTGCAAGAACAGCCAGTGCTCTTAACTCCTGAGCCATCCTTCCAGCCTCCATCTTTAAAGGGGAGGTATCATAGAACTGTTATGAGGAATAGAGATCACAGAAGAACTTGAAACAGTCCAGTTGTACAACAGGACCAAATCAATGACAGGGAAGGGTCAAAGACCTCTCCAAAAGAGTAATGTAATGCTCTTGAGATGCTGGAGGATTGTGCATATGGCCTGATGTGTGGTACAGTGGGTAGACACCAGCCTCAGGGACCGAGGCTTGGCCTATCTTCTATTGCCTGGACTAAATGATTTCATTTCTCTGAGTCTCACTATTGAATTGTGAGACTGAACTGGTTTGAGCTGTTAATTTGTATGGTTTGAAGGCTGAACCACTATTCTTCCTTCTTAATTAGGTAACTGCAGAGAGTCTGTCTACAGGGTCCCAAGTTGCTTACAGTTCAGGGTGTGCAGCACAGACACCAGAATCTTCAGTTTGGTTTCCACAAGAGGCAGCAAACCAGTCTTCATACAGGACTTAGTACTGAACACAGCATGTACAGAATGCCCTGTGCTGTTCACTAGCCCACCCCATGTTTTCCACAGCACGTTTGTAGGGACCAGACAGTGGCCAATGGTGCAGGACCTGGACTTTCAGCAAAGTCTCCAGAGCCATGTGTAAGCCGACTGGGAAACACATTATACTCCATGAATGGAGATAAATGAGTGTCCTTATTAACAGTCAATTGGGTCAATAATCTATGGCTCTTCCACACTGGAGCCTCAAGGAAACACAACAGGGCCACTGAGGAAACCCACGATGGAGCAAACTTTCCAAAAGCAGATCTTGCTGCCTCTGGAACTAGGACTCTCATCTTGATTTCAAAGAACCTGGGACATTTTGAATGACAGCCACTTTTCTTCGGTGCTGTGGTTTCTTCTTTCCCACTTTCTGTCATAGAACTCAGCTAAAAACAGTATATGATGTCTTCTCAGCCACTTGCTTGTTAAAATCGTTCTTAAAAGGTGCTCCTCACAGCCAAGGGCACCTAGCCATCAGGTCTCTCACTGTCTAGACTTCCTTCTTTCTGTATTAGGGGAAGCTGAGAATGTTCTAGACTATTTCAAGGTTAGGCTTCTTGGCCTGAGAAAGAAAGGCCCATAAAACAAATGAGGCTGGGGGCTGGAGAGATGACTCAGTAGTTAAGAGCACTGACTGTTCTTGCCAAGGACCCAGGTTCGAATCCAGTAGCCACATGGTGGCTAACAACCATTAGTAACTCTAGTTCCAGGGGATCCTGGAACTCTTCTGACCTCCACGGGCATTGCAAGACACAGGTACATTTATTTACATGCAGAAAATATACCTATGCACATGAAATAAAATCATAAATGAAATATTTTAAAAACACACGAGGCTGAGGTTCCCTGGGATTTTGCATATGTTGTGCAACATCTGGGCCTGGCTTTCTCAGGACCTCCTTTTCCTCTCTTAGAATTGGTGGTTATTCTTATAACGAAGCAGTGATGGAGAAGTAGGGGCCAGACATTCCTCCAGGTATTTTCCACAGACCACAGGACCCACAGATGACCACAGGACCCACAGACCACAGGACTGAGCATCTCCATCCGGCAGGTAAAGAATGCTACCTTTTCACTTCAGCTGTGTGTTCCTTTGACGGATCTTCAACCAGTGCCTGTAAAAGCTGTCTTTGGGTTTTGTTCAGCTTGTAGAAAGTGACTGAAAAGTTTGCTGCACTATGCATCTTTGGTGTCTGGAATGAGTAATACTCAGTACCTTCTGAATCAATGAAAACACCTTCAAAATATTTCCTATGAAACAGAATATCACAGTTGGAGAGCATCTAGGCACCAACGGGGAAGAGAGCATGGGTTTGGGTTTTCTTCTCAATGCAAAAGAAAAAAAAATGTATAAGAAAAGAAGTATGTATGTGTAGGGGGGGATGATCAAGAGCAGCAGCCATGCAACAAATGAACTAGCTCTTAATTCCTGGGAAAACACAGATACAGATTACACACATATTACACATATCACACACAAACATAGACACATCACCAACATCACACATACAAATACACACATAAACACACATATACACATCTCATATATCACACATACGTATCACGCACACATCACACACATAAACACATCACACATACACATGCACACGTCACATACTTCACACACACACAGTCCACATACACATTACACACAGTTCACACATACAGAGATCACATATACATACATTTCATATACATATCATGCATACACCCAACACACATATCACACAGACATCTCACATGTCACACACATGTCACATGCATGTCACACGAAATCTTTCCATGTTCGTGTCACTTGCTGAGGGGACACTGAGGACAAAGGGATTGTGGGAGCTTGTTTTCACACTGCAGTAAAACTTATCTGGACTTAAAACATTCCGTCTCCCATTTCCTCCTCTTCTAGCCTGTCAAAAGTTTCTTAGATTCTTTCCTTTGATATTCCTGACAAGGGCTCATTTCCAATGTAGAGCTTTTCAGGAAACAGGAGAACTCAGAAACAAAGCCATCAGTTGGAGTATTTTACACCTCCCCCACCTCTCATCTCCATAATTTTGTGAGTTTTAGTGTAACCTGATGTAAAGTAAAACCCGATCTAGACCCTGCTAGGACCCCAGAAGGTCCTGGGGAGAAGTCACCAAATGTTCAGAAAAGCATCCAGGTGCAGGGGGAGGCAAGACCAGATCACATGCTGGCCTCAGCCTCTCCAGCTCACCCACTAAGCAAGCCGTGCTTTCCCAGTCACCCAGTGCCAGCCTGAGAGTGGTTTCTCGTAGTCACTGTCGCATGAAAAGTGGACTTTCTAAACTTAAGGTATGTCTTGGGGTGATGCATGATAGAGCGTGCTGAGCATACAGAATGACATCGCGCTTCCGGTGGCTCCCCCTTCCCTTTTGGCTCTGGCCTGAGAAGCCAGGGCACACTGGAGCCCCGTTTGCTTTGACATCCCTCCCCCGGCGTGTTCAGGAGTTGAGCAACTTGCAATGACAGCATTCATTCAGCACATTTATTGCGTTCTTGTCATGTGCCAGGCACTGTAGTAGGTGGAAGGATACCAGGACAAAGAAAACGATCTCCCACAAAACATGGACTCTACCAGACAGGCACATTTAATAAGCAAATAAATGCATTAAAAATACATATGGCAGAGAATGCTTAGGAGAAATGAGGCATGTATGCCGACAGAGGTGAGGTGAGTGTGTCCTTTTAGAGAAGGGGTGAAGGGCAGCTCCTATTAGAAGGTAGCTTCTAGCCAGAGATGAACAAAGCAACAGCCATAGTGGAAAAAGGCCCTAAACTAGAGATCAGCAGGGGCAAAGGTCCGGAGGTGGAACCTAGCTGAGAATTCAGAAATAACCACCGAGCTGTGTGAAAGTAGAAGTAGATGTGAGCTTGAAAGTCCTTAGCCTTTTCCTCACTGATGGGCCCTGCTTGTCTCTGGATGATCAACATTATGTGTGGAAATGGGACTAATGCTTACTAAACCATTAAGGTTTTTCAAGAAAAATTAGGAAATTTGAAAATTTGTATGAAATCCCCCATGTGTTCACGTTACCTCGCATTTTTAAGAGTTGAGCTAAAACAAACATATCTGCAGGACAGATCTGTCTACAGACATTAGTTTGTGAACTGTACTCTAAATACATAGAAGTAACCGCTGGTCTTCTTTACTAGCAGGTTTCTTTCTTTTTCTCTCTCTGTCTCTGTCTCTCTGTCTCTCTCTCTCTCTCTCTTTCTCTCTCTCTCCCTCCTCTCCCTCCGTCTCCCCGTCCCTCCCTCCCTTCCTTCCTTCCTTCCTTCCTTTTGGCATGGTCTCCTGTAGCGGACTAGCCTCAAACTTGCTATATATCTAACTCTTGAACTCTTGATCCTCCTGCCTCTTCCTCCTAAGTAATGGAATTACAAGTGTCTCTATATACCTGGGTTGGGTCGTGCTAGGGATTGAGCCTAGGGCTTTGTGCATGGTAGGCAAGCACTCAATCAACTAAGCAACATCCCAGTCCTTAATGTCAGATCTTTCACACCTCACTTTTAGACAGCATTTTCCCTAATGCATAATATTGTGTGGTTCAAGCTAGCACATTCTGCTGGGAGTTCTGGGGAGTTCCGCTTCTGTACCTCAAATAGGAGTTGCTCAAAGACTTCATCTCTCTTGATTTAATATTCCCAGTAACCAGTAGTTAACCATGCTACATAAATGCTTCAGTAATGAAGCTAGTAAGGTAATTAATATAAAGGAAGCTTTTGACTGGCATTTTGTATGAAATAATTGACATGCGTATTAAAAAATAACCACAAACATAAATTAAATCATAAATAGAAAGCTATTTCAAATGATTAAAGGTCCACATAAAAGTTACATTATGTCTATAACACAAAGTACCAAGGATCCACTGCCATTTGCAAGGGCAGCAGGACTATGAGCAAGCACTCGAATAGTCCCCAAATACCATCCCATGCAAGAGACAGAAAACAGAAAAAAAGCACAGTGCAGTCATGTCAATTGCTGTTCTCACAGCACAGAACCAGTTCTAAGTAGACAGGAAAGGATTTTCCTCCAGATCGGCCCTTGCCTTCATGTGCTATCCTCACCCCACCCTTTGGGCTTTGTGCTGAGAACCCATCACACACACACACACACACACACACACACACACACACACACACAGAGCTGACACAAGCCACCAAACCACCATATTGCTTTGTATTTGGAACCTCTTCCCTGGAGCTACCTTGTTTGTATTTGGAACCTCTTCCCTGGAGCTACCTTGTTTGTTGCCTCAGTGACTCCCGGAGGTTATAAACCAGCTGAGAACACAAGCTCAGAGACAAAGGTGCACAGCACAAAGCTAAGTCTGGTTCACTGCCAGATCCTCCAGGTCTTCCGATGCCAGAGCCAGGGTTCATCCTACTGTATCACACTGTTTTTTTTTTTTTTTTTTTTTTACAAATAAAGCCTAAGAAGTACATATCTCTTCTAATTAACTAAAAATCTAAGTACAGGGCATATTTTAAGTATAAAGTTCAGCCTCATATTCCTGACTCCTTCCATATGAGCCCGGATTTTGAAAAACTGTGACACTCTAAATACCAATTTTCTGAGCCAGATAAAATGAAAACATTTTACTATTTCTCAGAGGAAAAAGAGAGGACCATAGGATTAGGGCTAGTATAATAAAACAGGAACTATTTCCATAATTTAGTTCTTGCTCTTTTGACTTTGGCTAGGATAAATACAAAAGCTAGGATGAATAGAAAAACAAAATTATCCCATGCCTGGTGGTAGGTTAAAATATGAACATCAAATCATACTCATTGGTTTGTTATAAGTGATCTACAGCTTTACACCAACTCTAAACATAGTTTTTAAGTTACTAGAAATTCCAACTATTATATATGACAATACATTTAAATAAAAGAAATTAAGACCTAAAGAGAGAAACAAGGTCTGTTCCTTAATGAAAGTATGTCCATACTTGCAGCAACAGAATATTGAGAAATGAACATGGGAGGATGGAAAGATGGCTCAGCAATTAAGAGCACTGACTACTCTTGCAGAGGACCCAGGTTCAGTTTCCAGCATCCACACAGTGGCTAAAAACCATCCGTAACTTCAGTTCCAGGGAATCTGATTCCTGTTCTAACTGCCATGGGTTGGCACACACATGATGCATTTATAGACTTACAGGCAAAACACTCATACACATAAAAATGAAAATTAATCAGAATTTTTTAAAATGAACATATGGGGCTCAAGAGATGATTCAGCAGTTAAGAACACATACTGTTCTTACAGAGAACCTGAAGTTCAGTCCCCAGCACCCACATCAGGCAGCTCAGAATCACCTGTAACTCCAGTCCCAGTGAATCTGATACCTTTTTGGTTTGGCTCTGCAGGCACTGCATGCATGTGGTACACATAAACTCATATAGGTACACACATATACACATAGAAAATAATTTTAAGAAGAAATGGACATATATTTTGATTTAAATCTTCAATGTAAAAAATTCTTGCCCCCTAATAAAAAGTAGAAATCAAGGGAAGTCTCAATTTTAAACAATCAGTGTTGTTGCCATATTGTGAGATTATATAGCAAGCACTGTTAGCTCATGTGAATGCAACAGGTGTAAATTACTTAATAAGATAATATTTTAAACCACTAACCTTTAATTACAAAGGAAAGCTGTACACAATTGACGGCATTGTCAAATATTATATTAAAAAGAACAGCATATTTCTTACCCACGCCAGTCTAATCAAAATTACAGTGTTAGAACTATATAGTTTACTTTCAGAAAAGGCTATGTATATAGTGAAAATTATGATGTTTTTAAACTAGTGTTCAAAATTAGGTCATTGGCAACAAAAATTTATGGCTATTTATTTATTGTGTGTAGAGCTCAGAGGACAACTTACTGAAGTCAAATCTCTCCTTCTACCACATCACCATGTGCTCCCTGGTGATTAAACTTGGACAGCTGAGCCACCATACTAACCTCACTTGGTAGGTTTTATATTTTTCATTTATCTTACTTTATGTTTAAATATTTTATTCATTATTTTTACTTTATGTGTATTACCTGCATGTAAATGCATCTGTGTCACGCAATGCCCAGAGAGGTCAGAAGACGGCACTGAATTCCCTGGAACTGGAGTTAGGGTTGGCTGTTAGCCACCGTGTGGTCCTCTGCATGAGCAGCCGGTGCGCTTAACCACTGAGACATCTCTCCAGCCTGTTTTTTGTTTTTTAAAATTTGTGTGCATGTATGTGTGTGGTATGTGCATATCAATGTGTGTGTGTGTCTGAGTGTGTGTCTGAATGTGTCTGTGTGTGTAAGCCAGAGGCTGACATCCTGTTTCTTTCTTTATTGCTCTCTACCCTATTTTTTGAAACAGGGTCTGTTACTGAAACTTCAACCCAACTCAGCAAGACCAGCTGCCCAGCAAGCACTGAGGGATCCTCCTGCCATGCCTCCCTAGCGCTGGGATTATAGATAGTCTGTTGTCCCTAACTTTTTACATTGTTATTGAGAATCCAAATTCAGGTCTTCATGCTTGCCATGCAAGCACTTTATCTAGTGAGCCACCTCCCCAGCCCCTATATAGCAGCGTTATAATGAGAAAAGCTTGGATAAAGAAGATATTTTAATTGAATACACATTTTAATTGAAAACTATACTATCCTGTTTATCCCTAGAAATAGCTCTCAAATATACTACATATGAAATTTTGGGGAAATTATTTCATTTCTAAGATTCTCAGTTTCCATATCATCATGAAAAAAATGATAATACGTCTTAATTATATCAAATAGATGCTAAGAGAATTAAATAGGAAAACAAAATTTTAAACTGAGCTAACAGACAAATATGAAACGGTTATTTGTGTTAACTTTTGTATCTTCAGCAGTGCTGGCTAAGATAATACAGCAGACATCAACTTTTCATTATGACAGTCTTAACAACATAAGGAAGGAAAGCAGATGTCTCCTCTAGTGAGTAGTTTTGGTTGGCATCCAGAATTCGCTGCCATCTTTTCCCCATTCAGACTGCACTGCAAATAGTCCTTGGGGAATTTTCTGCCCTATTATTAGTCATTTATGCCAAGTGATATGGTCAGATTTTTCAGCACCCTTGTTCAATAATTACTAAGGAAATGAATGCAAAACTTTGTGAATAGATGGCCCCAAACTTAAAGCAGCAATCATATATGACAAGATATTTACTGAGGCTTCCCAAAAGAAAAACTAAAGCATTTGAAAACCTCACTCACTGAGAATTGCAAAGCTTCATTGCCTCTTAAATTTAATGGCTAAACATCATTACAAGTAATTTAGAAAATGACTTGAGAAATAACCCCAAACATCAGAGCACACGAGGTAGAGCTCGCACTGAAATATAAGAGAAACTGAGAATGCTGGCAGTTTGCCTCTGTTTCAATGTGTCACTGCCACGTTCAGTTGTCAGTGTGCTAACAGGAGGAGGGAAGGCTTCTGGGAGGTGATTAGGCCAGATGGGCTCATCCCTCATGAGTGGGATTAGGTGTCTTTAGAAGAGCTTGATGTAGGGAGCTTGACCCGCTTGCCCTTCTGCCTTCCACCATGTGAAGAGGTAGACACAGCCTTTCTTCCCTCACTGCACGCAGCATTCAGACCCCATCCTGGAAGGAGAGAACAGCACTCGCCACACACCCTAGTCTGCCTGCACCTCGATCTTACACTGCCCAGCCTTCACAACGGCAGGAAACACTTCTGTTCTTATTAAATAGCCCACTCTCTACTGCTCATTCTCTTAGAGACGCACAGGCTAAAACACTATTTTTAGTATCAAATAAAAAGTATGAAAAAATGAAATAGACAACAAGAAAGCCAACTTAAGGCAATTAAAATAACCAACAAAATGGAGCTGGAGAGATGGCTCAGCAGTTAAGAGCACTGATTGCTCTTGCAGAAGACCCAGTTTCAATTCCCAGCACCCACATGGTGGTTAACAACCATCTGTTACTCCAGTTCCAAGGGATCCTTCACTCTCTGCTGACTTCTTTGGCATTGAACAACATGGGTGCACTTACACACGTTCAGACAATACACTCATACATATAAAATAAAATAAAAATAATAAATTAAAAACCAACCAACAAGCAAAATCAGTAAATTGACAATTTTAAGAATTGGTTCTTTTCACATCAACAAAGTAGGACATAATTCTGACAACTTTTACAAATGAAAGAGAAGTAAAATATAAATCTGAAGAAGATATATAAAATGCATAAAAGATTCAAATGTTGACCGTGAAAAACTCAGGAGAGTGTCCAACCACAGAGGAATAAAGAAGATGCAATATATCTATACATATGGGTATGGGGGGGATTTTTTTCAGCCATGAATGAGGGAAAATGGATACAACTAGAAATGATCATATTGAGTAAATTCAATCTCAGAAAGAGAAACACAGCATGATTTCTTTCAGTTTTATATCTCCCACTTTACATATAGGTAAAATCATATACGTATTGATGATGTGAAGGTGAAAGTATTCCTGACTGGGGTCTGATGGGAGTGAGGGAGGTGGTGGGATGTGGGAGAAAAGCTCGAATACATTAGGTATTGGGGGAGGGGAGATGGCTCAGGTGGGAAAGTGCCTGTGGTCAATCATGAGGACTTGAGTTCAGACCCCTAGCACCTTTGTAAATGGCAGTCCCAGCAATGTGTATCTATAACCCCAGTGTTGTGGGGGTGGAGACTGGAGGATCCCTGAGGCTTACTCGCCAGCCACTCTAGCCTAACTGGTGAGGTCCACATGCAGTAAGAAATCCTGTCTCAAAAATAAGGTAGAGAGCAATACAGGAAGACACTTAACCTCAACAACCAACCTCCATATGCTTGCATACAGATGCATGCACGTGAATATGTACACACACAGATGCATGCTAAAACAAAAAGAAGAACGAAATGCAAAGTACTGTATATACTTGCATAAAAATGGTGTTATGTAACCCTGTATTTTTTTAAAATCAAGAACATTGCAATCACCACTTTTGGAAACAAAACAGGCCTTTAAAGAGAAAAGGTAGAAAGGGCTAATTAATGGAAATTATATCCTGTAATTATAAGTGAGGAAACTATGAGTTGGACGTAGAGACTCCAAACCAAGGAAGCATTGTATGTGAAGAACAGGGCCTCCATGTGACTCTCTTAATCACCTCAGTCAGGATATATGGTGGCTTTTCCTGCCCAGTCATTTCCCACTAATTCTGGACAAGATACAAGGAGAAGACTTTTACTTTTGATATTTTAACAAGAAATATGAATGCTAGTTCCAAATAAGGATACCCCACTGAATCTAGTTATTCCCTGGGGGAGTAACACTCCCATCCTCCTAGAAGATGAGGTGCTGGTAAATTCTGCCCAGCTGAGCACATTGTTCTCCCTATAATGACTGGAAATGACCATGGTGAGCAACAGCAGCAACTGTGAATGAAGAAAGAGGGACCAGAAGAATTTCCCCAAGACACCAGATTGCCAAGCTGGCATAACTGATTCCTGTAACCACACAGGACAAATAAAAACCTTTACCAAAAGATTCATTATCTCAAAGGGGTGAAACACAGTACAACTGTGAGATAAAAGCTATTATATGAAAGAAACAACTTGAAATCTTATAAAAGAAATGATCTTTGAGAACAATAAAGTCAATAGCATATATACACACACACACACATATATAAAATATATAATGTATATGTGTCTCTGTGTATATATGTATAGTGTATATGTCTGTGTGTGTATGTATATGTTAGAGTTATTTATCATTGCTGTGACAAAATATCTGTCAAAAACAAGAAAGGAGGGAGGGAGAGAAGGAGGGAAGGAGGGAGGGAGGAAGGAAGGAGGGAAGGAAGGAAGGAAGGAAGGAAGGAAGGAAGGAAGGAAGGAAGGAAGGAAGGAAGGACTTATTTCGGCTTGCAGATACAGTCTGTCACGGAGGGGAAGGCACTGCAGCAGAAGCAGAGAATGATGATTATTTGTGATCAGTCCAGTTTCTCTTTTTATTCAGTCCTGACCTTCCTGTGGAATGGAATCACCCATAATTACAGTGGGTCTCTTTAATTAATTAATTGGTTGATCTAGATAATCCTTCACAGACATGCCTAGAGCCTAGTCTCTTCAGTGATTCTAGACTGTCAGGTTGACAACCAGTATTGACCATATCACAGACTTTTTTTTCTATTCAGTTTTTATTCATAATCATAAACAGCCCTGCCATGCAGATAGACTTAGAGGGGAATAAGGAGAATGTGGAACCCAAAGAACTGCAGTGAGAGCACAAAGACCGTGGGATATTGTGAGCAGATGGGGCAGAGGGCGATCTGAGCTACAGAAGGAATGGTCTGATGGTCAAGATGCACGCAAGTCAGTAAGTATCAGAGCTGTCCACAGTCTGCCTTGGTGGTCTTGCTGGTCTTGCCATTCCTGCAACTAAAGTGCTCCATGGTTTCCACAGTGCTCAAGGCTTCTTTCATCTTCCTAAAGACCACATTTGTCATCCAACCACTCAGTTCTTGGCAGTGCAGGTGAAAAACTGGGGCCCATTTGTGTTTGGTCCACCTTTTGCCATGAACAAGATGCCAGGACCTGTAATCATCAGGATGAAGTTCTCATCCTCGAATTTTTCCCCATAGAAATAGTCACGAGTGCCGCCATTATGGCACATGAAGTCACCATCCCGGTACATGAATCCTGGGAAAACTCTGGGAAAGGACGAACCCTTAAAACCCAATCCTTTCTTCCCAATCATCAGAACACAAGTTTTCTACTATCTTTGGAATTTTGTCTACAAACAGCTCCAAGACTCAACCCAAAGGCTTGCCATTGACCATGATGTCAAAGACCACGATGGGGTTGACCATGGCTGACAGCTACTGGTTATAGAGGACAGGGGCATAGGCAAAGCCAGTTTTTTTTTTCTTTTGAGCCCCTTACTGTCCTCAAACTCACTATGTATCTAACAATGACTTGGAACTTCTGGTGCTCCTGCCTCTACCCAAAAGTGCCAGGATTATAGGCATGTGCCACCATATTTAGTTTATGTGGAGTTGGGGATGCATTCCATGCATGCTAGGCACCACTTTACCAATGGAACTATATTGCAGCCCAGGAAAATTAATACAGATAAAGAATAAATAGCCAAACTCAAAGATGAAGCTGAGGAATTTCTCTAGAACACAGTGTATAGAAATATGGTGAGAAACATGAATGGAGGTTTAGGGTATGTAGTTTCTATTGTTTTTTCATTGTTTATTGTTTTGTTTTGGTGATGGTTGTTTCTTTGTGAGTTTGTTGTTGTTGTTGTTGTTTTGAACCAGAGTCTAGCTATATAGCCCTAGCTTGCCTGGTACTCATTATGTAGCCCAGGTTAGCACCAGTAGTTCTCCTATCCCAGTCTCCCAAGCACTAAAATTAGAGGCTTACACCACCATGCCCAGCTCAACATTTTTATATTTATCTGATAAAATTTTAAGAAAAACAGAACATATTCATTTGGTTTCTAAGGTTCTCCATATCACTCCCTACCATATATAATGTGCTGGTACACAAAGTAAACCAGTAAATGTTCAAAGATTGAAACAGTATTGACTAATGACTATGTTCTCTGAACAAAATGACATTGAACAAAACCAACAACAGTAGAAAAAAAATGGAAAATACTGTAAAATTGAGCAGTGTACATCTCGGCACAGATTCAAAGGAAAAAAAATCACACGGGAAATTAGAAATCTTTAATTGACTAAAATTGGAAGCTGCATGCTAAAATTTGTAGAATATAGTTAATACATACTTGGAGTGAAATGTATGTTTAAATACTTATTTTAGTAAAGAAAATCTAAACATCAGTGAAGTAACTCCCACATTAGTAAACTGGGAAAAGAAAATCAAATTAAATGTGAAGTGTACTGAGGATAATAATAAATAGAAATAAAAAAGAAAAGAAAGTCAAAATTTATTTGCTCAGAAACACCAAATTTCACACACACATGCAAACTTAGGCTAATTCATCAACAACAATAAATATCAAAATTAAAAAAAAATACCTGTAACAGGGCTGAGAAGGAACACCTGGACAGGTGTCAAAGGGAAAATAAGTGTTCCAGGTCAACAGATTGCTTGTCAATCCCAAAGTACCAAGCAGCCTTAAGAAGATATAGGAAAGTACAATAACACACACATACACACACACACACACACACACACACACACACACTTTACACACCAGGCAAGCTAAAATTAAAACACTGGCAATTTCAAATTTTGGAAGAATCAGGAGCAACTGGAACTCATATACTTTAGTATACAAAAAATATCACATAACAACTCTGGAAAATAACTTTGTGGTTTCCTATAAAGTTGCAAAGACACCAAGTCACTCAGAAATTTCATCTCTAAAGTATCTGCCCAATAGAAATGTAAACATTGGTCCAAACAAAGTCTGGCATGCAAAATGTTCATAGCACCTTCCTTCAAAGGAGCGCCAAACTGGGAAAGACACAGATTCCCATGATCAGGTGAATAGAATAACCACTTAAGGTGCACCCACATGAAACAATACTACATAGAAATAAAAGGAATGAATTGTTATATGCTAAATGATAGATGAAGCTGAAAGAATTATGCTCATTGAAAACAATCCAGATGCAAATGAGTGCATACCACATGATTTCACTTAAGTAAAATTCTATAAAAGATGAAAATAATGTATAGTGACAGAAAGCAGATTAGTGGTTGCCTGGGTCTGCAAGGGGGGTTAGCTGGAAAGGGGCACGGAAGAATTTGGGGGATGATGTAACTCTCTATCTCAGTTGTGGTGGCATATAAATTTGTCAAAACACATCAGAATGAACACTCAGAATGGGCATATTTTGCATCGGTACAGTCATAATGGGAAACGACATAGAAAGTCCTCAAAAAATTAAAACTAGAACTACCGCACGATTCATCAATCCCACTGCTAGGAACATATCCAAAGGAAAAGAAATCAGTATTTTAGGGAGACATTTACACTGCCATGTTCACAATAACCAAGATACAGAAACAAGTTAATCACTGGATGGATGGATGGATGGATGGATGGATGGATGGATGGATGGATGAAGAAAATATGGCACAATGGATTACATACAATGGATTGTACATTCTGCATTTTTTTAAAAGGAGATTTTGCCATTCTCAACAGCATGGATAAACCAGGAAGATACTGTGTTAGGAAAAAATGGCACAGATAGACAAGTATTTCATGATCTCCTATGTGAAATCTAAAAACTGGAACTCACAAAAGCAAAAAAAAATTTTTTAATGGTGCTTACCACGGGTTGGGATGATAGATGAGGAGAAAAAGATACAGAAATTCAGTTAATTAGGAGAAATAAAGTCAAGAGTAACTTAAGGCTTGTATTTGAAGTGTCCCCTATAAACCTCATGCACTGAAGACTTGGTCCTTGTGCAGGCAGTGTGCAGAGGTGGGGCTTGGGGGAAATGGTTGGATTATTAAGACTCTATTATCAACTGATGAATTTTAAATTTGAATTTGGGGAAGTGATAAAGACAGATGTGAGATTGGTTGGAGGAAGTAGGTCCCTAAGGCCTGCCTTTGAAGGCTGTCTTATTCACAGCCCTTCCTGTATATCTTGCTCTGCTTCCTGACTGCCACGATGTGAGCAGCTCTGCTCTGCCACATTCTTCCATGATGTTCGCCCACCACAAGCCCCAGCAATAGAGCCAGAGATTGTGAACTGAAATCTTTAAAACATGAGCCAAGATAAATCTTCCTTTCTTTAAGTTGCATACTCCAGGTATTCAGTCACTGTTATGATAAACTAACAGTTACTATAGTTAATAGTAATTAACTGAATTTTAGAAATTGCTAGAATATACATTAAATGTTCCCAATATAGAAATAAGTATGTGGTATAGAGCATATGCTAATTCTGTTGAATCATCCTACAACATATATATTTTGAAACTCCACATTATACATGATGTACACTTTTATTTACCAATTAAAATAACATTTTAAATGTACATTTTATTGTATATAAAGTATGCCCTAGGAAAACTGCAGGAACAAAGCAGACTCAGACCTCTTGAGTTTTAATTGCCCCACCCTGCTGCATTCCGGGCGCTGACATTTCAGCCCCCATTCTCACACCAAGCCAAGACCCCATGGATGGTGAGGTCTGAGTTGTCCAATACAAATAATCCCCGTGGGACAAACAGGTTTTGGACCAACCAGTTCCAAGGTTGGACCAGCCCACAGAGCAGCTCAGCTACTGAACTTACAAAAGCTGACTGCACCCTTGGGGAGGTCAGCTGTTCCCCGATCTGGCTTTAGGGTCTGCAGCCCGGCTAGCCACTTCATTCGCTTTGTTTCCCAAATAATATAAATAAATATTCCTTTTTGCATCATAGTGGAGTCGTGGGGTTTGTTCTCGATTTTCAGACTCTAACAAAACTGTTTATGTTCTCACTGTGTAGCCCAGCCTGGCCTTGAACTCATGAGTCTCCAGCCTCCATCTCCAGAGTGCTGCCATTTCCACTGTATTCTACCAGGCCTAGCTTTCCTGCTTCTACACTGAGTGGCAAACCCTGAGTTTCATGCATGCTCAGCAGGTGGTCTACCACTGAATTATAGTCCCATGCCCTTTTGTCATTTTTTTGAGACAGGGTCTCCCTACATTACCCAGACTTCCCTCGAACTCGACTCCCGACCCAGGCAGGCCTTGAATTTGTGATTTTCCTGCCTCAGTCTGCTGAGTAGTTGGGATTTGTGTCACCAGGCTTGGCTTCCATTTCCTTCTTCCTCATTAGTTCTGAACAGGGCAGCTGGACAAATCCTGCTGAGATACAAATGTTAGGCCACTTCTCTGCTCAAAGTTTTCCCATGCCTCTTTATCTCTTTTAAAGTGAAATCCAGTCTCTAGAAGACTTCTCGGTGCAGCCACTTAGCCTCCCTCTTCTCTCCTGTAATTCACCCTCTGTCAATACCATTTGCTTAGTTTTCTGACTGTTTCTTTGACCTCAGGGCCTTTGCTCATACTGTCTCCTCTGCCTGCCACACTGTTTTATACACTCACTCAGATGCCACCACCACCCTCCCTATTTGCCCACGAAAGTATCACTCTTCCTCCATCCTTTCCATCCTCCACTGCATTCTCATCTCCACAGCACCAGCTATGTTCTAATGTACTTTGTCTGTCTTCATCATGCTTCTTGTACCCATTTATCCCAACTCTAAACTCCATGCTATTAAATATGGCTTTGTCCGTTTTTGTTCAGCTCTATGACCTTAGCACCTAGAACTGTGCCTGAAACATAAGATTTCAATGAGTTTGTTTAATTAATATTTATAGGGAAATGGTGACATTAAAATCTGATTTTAACTGAGTTGCTTTTCTTCATAAGTATCATAGTTAGCATCACCTGTCAGCTTGACATAAGCCTAGAGTCACCTGGAAAGAAGGACCCTTAACTGAAGAATTTCCCAGATTGAATCAGCCTGTAGCCATGTCTGTGAGGCATTTTCTTAACTGCTAATTGATGTTGGAGGGGCCCAGCCCAGTGTGAACAGTGCCATTCCGAGATAGGTCAGCTGGGGCTGTATAAGAAGGCTAGCTGAGAAAGCCAGAAGCCAGCCAGGAACAGCGTTTCTCCGCAGTCTGCCTCAGCTCCTGCCTCCAGGTTATTGCCTTGAGTTCTGGTCTGACTTCCCTCCATGATGGACTGTAATCTGTGAGCCAAATAAACCTCTCCCTCCCCACGCTGCTTTTGGTCAAAGTGGTTTATCATAATAGCAGAAGCCAAACTCAAGCAGCAACTACTGACTGCTTTCTCACTGTTTACAGTTTTAGGATCGCAGGTTACATCGTGACATTTCATTTTCTATCGATATGTATCATTACTGCCCTTCCCCATCCCCTTGCCTTGTTGAACTCCCCCATAACCATTACTTATCATTACTCAGAAAGTCTAGACAATACAATTAGATATTAAAACAAAATAAAGCTTATATTCCTTCTAGGGAGAGTGTTTTCATTATTTAGATATGTCATACTACGTACCCAGAAAACCTAAAAGGAAGAGAAGTAGAATCTGTTTCTTAGTAAGAGGGCTCAGAAGTGCTTTGTATTGAATTCTGTCCTTCCCAAACTCAAAGTCAATGCCCTGTTAGTACTGCAGACATGAGAGAGTTAATACGAGGGTATTACACTGGGCCCTAAATGGGTTAACTAGTGATCTCCTAAAAGATTAAGACAAACAAAGAGGCTTCAAGGATGTTCCCATATGGAGGAAAGACCATTTGGGGGTCACAGGGAAAAAGAGGTCTCTGTAGTCATACAGTAAGGCCTACCTTGACCTTAGATGTCTAGCTTCCAGAACTATAAGAAAATAAGTGTCTGTTGTTTAAGATACCCAGTCTGCAGAGCATTTTGTTATGGTAGCATTTTGTTATGGTAACCCTTGCAAACTCATACAGCTGACAATAAGCAACTGAAGGATTAAAAAGGAGGAAACATTTGTCTTCATAGCAGCTGCAGCATAATAAAATACCTAGAAACAGCCCTAATCAGGGAAAAACATTGCTCTGTTTCATTATTCTTCAATATCTGTCATCCTCTTGGCTGGGACAAGACCAAGGTCTCTTATAACAGCCATTGTTGGCTGTTATCTGCTCATGGCTATCCGAGGAGTCTTTGTTCAACAGCACCAGACTTAGGTGGAAAGTATATTAAAGATTAGATTGTAGCCTCAATTTTGATCTACTTCAACTCCTCAGATCAAAAAAGTTTGCTTTACTTTGTAAAGACATACTGATGATTAAACCTTACAGGACTGAGAAGTACCCAGGAGAGTATTACAAAGCACAGTGTGTTTCTAGAGAGTATGCACTGAGGGGAGAAGGCCATCCCCACGCTGGAGCCAGCCATAGGCTGGACTCCAGATGGAATAAAGGAGGAGGAAGAGGAAAGACCACTAGCACCGGGCACGAGACCCTGAAACCATTATCTTTCCTCTCTTTTGGTTCTTTATCAGGTGTCCTGTCACCACGGTGAAAAGTCTGTTATGACATATTCTCTTTCTCATGTAAAGCAAAAGCAGTCATTTCAATCGTATATTCCTGAAACAGTGAGGATTTAAGGCAAAAGTCATTGAAATAATGAAAGTACCATGCTCAAAGACAGTGAGCCCAGCTCCTAGTCTTCACTGGTTGGTAGACACCTTCCAGTCCTCCCTTTGCATGGCTGCTTTCCAGAATACAAGACAACAGTTTAAGGGAGTGCTTGGTCCTGCTGCTTCTTTGGCAAACCACAAATTAACCTAAAAATAAAGAGTTATTCAGCAAATAGTATTGAGAAAATTGACTGAACCTTTAGATTAGAAAATTTATCTAAAAATCCAGATATGGTAGTACATGCCTTTAATCCCAGCACTTGGGGAGGCAGAAGTAGGTGGACCTTTGTGAGTTTGAGACCTAGTCTATAGTCTACCTAGCAAGTTCTGGGCCAGGTGGAGGAGCACAGAGATCCTGTTTCAAAAACAAACAAGCAAACAAACAAAAATCTTTAATAAATAAAAGATGCCAGAAAAGCCTGGAAAAAAATTACATTCTCTCTGGAAAGCAGTATATTGGTATTTTCAATATATAAATAATTATCATACATTAGCTAGAAATGTATGATACACACACAAACACACACACACACACACACCTTTAATATAGGCCATTTTGTAAAGGAGGAGATGAGGCCCCCAAACACATAAATCTAAGTAACTAAGATGATGCAGTTAAGTGGCAGAACCCAGACAGGATGGTTCTAGAATCCATGCACTTAAGTCACTACTAGTCATAGACAGAGACAATGGAAAAAATCCCAACAGTGTTTTCCTTTGAGTGATGGGGAATTTGCATTATTTCTCTGAAAGATAAGAATCCACAGTAGGTATCCCTTCTTTCAGAGAGGCATGTTGTACAGCACATCCAGGACCATTTTCTGAGCTAAAGACCCCCAGGCCCTTATCAGTACAGACCTATGTTGGGTAACAGCCCAAATTATAGGCCTTTTAGCTGTACAAAGGTGCTTTTCAGGCCCTGATGTATGGCTTATCTCCTTTTGAAGTGATATCCTGAAGCTGTCTTTGCTAGAGTGACCCGTTTCATTACAGTCCCCCCCACCAAGCAATAGATTGTTAACCTGCTGTGGCTGCAGGACAGGGGACATGGGACTCAGCTTTCTTGGTGACAAGGTTCTTCTGGAGTTGAGGTTAACATTTGTCTTCATTTTGCACTCCATTCCTCCCTGTTTCCCACACCCTCTGTGACCTGGAAAGTCCTTCTCACCCTTCGAATGCAGAGATATGTCCTAGCATCTGAAGGAAACAGATTTTATCTTTTTTCTCCATTCCTGTTTGTGTTTTATTTCCTACAGACATCAGATCCGTCAGCTTCTGAAATTAGTATCCAGACCCACACAGACACTTTGTTCTTCCTATATTGAGCTCTTCCTTTCACATACCAATTACCCACATTTATCTCATACTAGGCTACAACTGCTAGTCTTCTGACTCTGCTCCTGTTGAGTCTAAGCATCCCAGACCACAAAAAAGCAAATACCAGCAGTGTTCGGGGGAGATGTGCACCAATGACTTCATGATTCCTTAATCCAGATACCTCACCATCGTGGCCTGTTTGAGTTTGTCTGTATTTTAACCTTGACCTCTCTCTTAATATCTTTCTGCACTTCTATTGCACAATGCGTGATCTTTTACCTAAAGGAAACATCCTCCAGCTATGGGCGAGTCTCACCAACGCAGGTTGCCCTTACAAGAGACTAGAAGGCAAGCTAGGATTCCCTGTCCTGACAGTGGGTCCTGCACCCCTACCTCACTACGTTTCCAACTTCTGTTCCCACACTCTGAAACCCCATTTGGTCTACTAGCAGAGTAGGATGAGATTTTCAGACAGCCCTGGGACAGCACCAACACTCTGAGTTGGAACTTTGCGGGTGACAGCCATCTCCCTCAGCTCGTATCAGTACTGTCCCACTCCCCTTCCCAATTTTCCTTTATTTGCTTTTTTATTATGTGTACAGATGTCTGTGAAAGCCTTCACTCTTTAAATGGAGCCCTATGAGAGCAAGAACTGTTTAATTCATTTTTCACTCCCCCTAGGTCTGCTCACCAGCATCTGGCACAAGATTTTATCCTCAGCAGGAGCTCTGCAGCCATGAGGTTTACTTTGACTGCTTGCTTATCTATTTTAAAGACCACTGCTTCATCACGTAGCATGCTTGGCTCTGTCTGCACTGTCCTCTCTGCTCTCCCCAACTTTGTCCTAGACAATTCGCTCTTCAGAGTTTATATAAGGATTTTTCTTCTCAGGAAGAGATTTTTCTGTCTTCCTGCCTTGGCACTGAGGTCTCTCTGCTCTGGATCCGCATATGTTAATTTTTGGAAATCCCTAGTATATACTGTATCTTGTCAACACAAAACATGCTCTGACCTCAAAGAGAATAAGAGAGTCTTTTTCTGAAGCCAAATATAAGATAGATACAGATTGCTCTGAAAGACATGCCACGCTGTAGAAATGGTTACATGAGATTTCATTAGTTCCAGAACAAAGACAGACATAAATGAAGGCATTTACCAAATACGTTGGTAGGAACCTAGGCAGGTAGGTAAGGGCAAAGCAGAGAAAACTCTGTTAAGGTTTCAGATGCCATCTGATGATGTCTAGTTTTTGGATTGGTAGAAGTCAGTGGTCTGTTAAGGGTATATTTCAAAGGGTTTAAAAGACTCAAGGATGTTAAGCCAGAGGGGTAAGCAATGAATAGCTTTCAAAGGGATCAAAAATAGCCCAAGATAATTTGGCTCTGGTCTGCAACATCTTAATTCTCTGTAATCACAAAGTTCAGTCATTTAGCACAAGTACTGCTTTTCTTTTTACTGAGAACTTCAATTTAAAATCTGTTAGATTTAGTTTGGCTGCATATAATAATTAAAACCTTCCAAAATAACAGTAGCTTGACCAAAATAGAAATTTATTTTTCTTCTTGAAAAACAAATTGGAAATGTGCAGTCCAGGTTGCTAAGGCTGTGCCATGGTACATCAGAGGCCCAGGCACCCCTGTTCTGTCATGCCAGCATTGGGCTTCCACTCTCAAATGCATCCATGTTTCAAGATGGTGATTGGAGTTCCAGGCAAGGTGAAGGGAGGACCTTAGGAACCAGGGGACGCAGCTTCTACTGCTGCGTTGGGCATTTTCCTTGGAAATCCACAAAATGCATTTCTGTTCACACTTCCTCAACAGAGTACAGTTTGACCAAGCAAGTTGTTATCAGCCAGAATTTGTTTTTCTTAAAAATCAGGAACCCAGCTGTAAAGTGGGGTGTGGAGGTTTGAATGTGAAATGCCCTTTATAGGCTACTGTGTTTGCATACTTGCTCTTCAGCTGGCGGAGCTGTTTCAGAAGGTCGTGCAAGGTTTAGGAGGTAGAGCCTCGCTGAAGGAAGTGGGTCACTAGAGTTGGGCCTTGATAGGCAGGCAATAGGGCTGTTTGCTGTCTGTTTCTTCATTGCAGATGCAGTGTGACCAGCCTCCTCGTGGTCCTGCCACCATGCCTCCCCCACAGAAGTAGACTGTACCTCTTCTTCAGCTAAAAGGAAACTAACAGACACAGAAACTCAGCCTCTTCCTCTTGCCCTGCTTCTTTTCAGGTACTGTCATAGCAAAGCGCAGAGTAACTGATGCATAGGGTTTAATTTCTAAGGAGAAATGGAAAAGCAGATACTGGGGCAGGTAACTAGGTCTCTAACACACAGTACTTATTGTTGACTAGAACTTCTCATTTTCAGACTGTGCTGGATAGCTTCTGCTGTCAACACACCTGGGTAGAGGGAACCTCAACTGAGTCATTTCCTCTATTGAATTGACCTGTGGACATGTCTATAGGGAATTTTCTTGATGTTGAGGTATGTGGGAGGGCCCAGCCCATTGTGTGGGTGCTGCCACCCCTGGGTAGGTGGTCCTATGTTGTATAATAAATCAGGCTGAGCACAAGCAAGGGAAGCCAGCCAGTAAGCAGTATTCCTTGTGGCCTGCCTCCAGGTTTCTTTCCTCAGTTTCTATCCTGACTTCTCTTAGTGATGAACTGTGATCTGGGAAATGTAAGGTAAAATAAACCCCTTCCTCCCCAAGTTGGTTTTGGTTAGAGTGTTTTGTCACAGTAATAAAGAAGCAAACGAGAACACAGACCTATCTTCCTTCTGATCCACAAACTGCTTGAGGTCTAGGACTGGACTCCTATTACCCATAATTGACAGCACCAAGTGCAGTAGCCAGAAAAAGGACAGGAAAGAAGTTTGTCCATGGATTCTCACAGAGAAGTGAGACTCAAAACTATACTGGCACAACCAGATATGATGATTCATGCTTATAATCGCAGCACTTGAGGGGACAGAGGCTGGAAAACCTAGGCTATACTATAATATTCTTTCTCAAAAAAAAAAAAGTGAAAGAAAGAAAGGCAGAAAGAAATTATATGAATAAGAAATGTCATGAGATATGAGCTGAGAAAAGGACCCAGCTCTAGAAAATCAACTCAACAAGCATTTACCACACACTGTCTAGACTCTGAAGATAAATTCGGTCAGGCATCAAGTGAAAGGCTTGACCTGTAACTTATAAACATTTCAGAGACCCATGAAGCTGAGCTGCATCGGAACATTCAAGGCCACAGGGAAGTCCTGGGAAGAACTCTGTCATCATCACCACCTACCTGTCTTTGCACTGTAACACTTTCTTTTCTTTGTTCACCTGAACCAGACAGACAGCCCCACAGTAAGACAACAGGGCTAAGTGACTTGCCTGCCACTGACATCTTTAGACATAAAAGCAAGTTTTTTCACCATTAAATTACTGAACACATTGCCTGTTGATATTACTGATCAGTGAACGCCTTTTAATGGACATCTGGTTTTACTTTCTACTTAAACTTTATCACTCTGTTGAACTGGCCAGGAAACATTTCTGATTAAACAGGAGCTTTCCAGGGAAACAGGAGTGCCACACAAATAAGTAAGATGCATTTATTGACCCTGGGGTGAATCTTCTATGAATATAAACATACCTAAGTTCCAAATAAGAGGAATCATCCTATGGTAGGATTTGTTAAAGTCCCAGACTCTGAGGATCTGAATACTCTTGGACTTTTGAAATATTTTTTCCCTTTATACAAGATAGGCTCAGTTAAAAATAATTTTAAAATGCTATTAAGTGGAACTGGAGAGATGGCTCAGTGGTTAAGAGGTAGTTAAGAGTACTTACTACTCTTGCAGAGGATCTGCACCTATGTTGGGCAGCTCATAACTGCCTGTAATTCCAGCTTTAGGAATCTGTCACCTCGAGTCTCTGAGGACACCTTCATTCATGTGCTCATATATGCATACACACACACACACACACCATACACATAATTAAAAACAAAATAAAACATTTTAAAATAAATGTTATTGTTGTTGGACTATTTTTCCCATCTTGATACCATAAAAACTCCAAGGCTAACGGTTTCAGAAATAAACTGTGTAAGAAAATAAGAAAAACTTTTTATCTTTTGATTACCAAATTTGAGGTCCTATAACGTGGAACCCAGTATGACCTGTGTTCTAAATGACCACACTTATTGTCCGTTTTACCCTCAGAACAAGGCCTACTCCAGATCTATTCTAAGTTCATCAGATATATAAATTGTCAAACACTTTGAGTTTGCCACCAAACCTAAATTGTTTTTAGCCAACCAAGCACTTTCTTTCTTAGTTTTCAAAAGCCAATTGTGTTTGCTTTTTTTTCAAAGAAAATTTAATTCAGATGTTTCTGATTCACTTGCACTTGAACAATTAAAATGCTATTTTGCAAGAACTGATTGGTGTGCAAGAAGGCTCTCAAGTCCCTTGTCTCAGTCTCTTTAAATCTGATTTCTGAAAAACAGGAAGTCTTGCTTTGCCAAAAGTAAACCAACAGCAGTGAGGTATTTTGGTAGAAATTCTGTTATCAGGGCAAATCCAGAACCATCCATTTGTGTGCCCTCTGCTTCCAGAGGCTTGTCTGCAAACCTTCTTCTAACCAGGTAAACTTCCAGTGACAGAATGAAAAGGAAACTAAGACTGAGACTTTCGTCCCAGACTTGAGTGAAAACTTTGGAGGCTGGCCGTGGTTTTAATGATGATCTTATTCTGGCTTTCCAAGCATCACCAAGATGGTTTTGCAAGCTGGGACCTGTAGAAACACGGAAATCCGTATGTACATTCCCAGGAACCCACAAGTTCTCTATCAGATTGAAGTTTGGTGGGGCAGCTGCCAACTGAGAGGTTACCTCCATCAAAATCTTCTGTAAGATTGTAGGCAGCATGTAGATTCCCTTTATCTTTTGAAATTTTTGTAAGTATATGTAAGGATATTCTGAACCATTTTGGATGATGGTCTTGGAGCCAGTAACTTGTTCACACACGTTTTTGTCTGAGATCACTGACTGCACCAACTGTTTCTATTTCAGTGGCTCTCTGCTGAGTAAGGCCCATCCAAGCCAACACTGTCCCTAGGAGTCCACAGACTAACACATGAAATGAGACTCTGGTGTGTTGCAGGAACTCTGTAAGAGACAGCTATTACCTTATTAGTGTAATTCACTTGATACTGAACACGATGTGCTGTTTCCACTCCTTAGAATGAACCTATTGAAGACAGACTAGGAAGATGTGTCATATAAATACATCATCAGCCTAGCTCAGATCTGTTTCTTGAACTTCCCTATCAGGTGCTTAAGACACCTCCCCAAGATCTATGGCTCTGAGATTCAGAAGGGACCGCATAAGTCTTTAGTAAATTTCCACCCCCAGCCAGAATTGTAAGTGGTTGGGTGGAAGTGGAAGAGGTAGTAGCAAGAGATGCTCTCCTTAAAATCCTGAGGTCAGTAATGTGAGCTTCCCTGTCTTTCAGTTAAGAACAATCCTTGGTTCCTTTGACAGTATTCTTTCTAGCTTCCTGGTGAGCACCTTAGCTTTGAAGGAGTCTGGAGCTCATCATTAGTACTGTAAGAGTGTGAGTGCACTATTGCAGAGACAACGAAAATCCGTGAGCTAGGATACAATAGAACAAATACGTATTGTGTCAGTCAATGTACTGGAAGCCATTGAAGACAGAGGACAAAGGGGCACAGTGGGCCCCTGTCGTCAGGTTGAATGGGTTTGAAAGCAGATTAGATAAAAATATAATCATGAATAACACAAGCAAAATATGAAAAATATGACAAAAACATATAAAAGGGTGTAGGCGGCATGTAAGAAAATGAAGGCATGTGGAGGACATGGCACTGGAAATTCTAGAAACAGTCTTAATACCGAATGGGTAACTGTGAAGGGTAGTCCCATAAAGTACTGAATTTGCCTCCTTTCTGCACTGTATTGGTCACTCTTTATGTTGCAGTGACAAGGTATTAGCAAAAGCAGCTAATGAAGGAAGAATTTATTTTGTCTCACAGTTTGAAGGTACACTCCATCATGGTGGGGAAGGCTTAGCAAGAGGAGTGGGCGGCAGTCACGTTGCATTTCCAGTCCAGAAGAAGAGAAAGATGGATGCTGGTGCTCAGCTTATCTTCTTTTTCCTCTGTTCGGGACCTTGCCTGTGAAATGGGTCCATCCACCTTTAGAGATGGTTTTCCTGCCCCAGTTAACCCAGTCTACAAAGTCCTTTACAGGCATGCCCAGAGGTTTGTTTCCTAAGTGATTCTACAAGTTGACAATCAGCATTTACTATCACAAGGTGTAAAGGATGACTGCACCTCTGTCCAGAGCATAAGAAATGCAGGTTGCTGTTGAATTAAGTGATATAACCATCAATAGCCACAGAGATAGAACCCAAGACCTTTGACCTCAGCAACAAACTATTACTTTTTATTATCTGAATTTGATTTCTGTTGCATAACTTCCTGTTCAAATGCTGATGATTCTCTTTTGCAAATGGTGCTTTCTTGTGTCAATCTTTTTATCTCAAGGCTGAAGCCAGATCGATTTCTCAATGTCTCTGTGAAGATAGTTGACTGGCCCTTACAGAAACCCAGCTGAGGCTAGAAAGACTTCCCAGCATCTTTGGTTTCTGCTGGTTCAGGCCTGACTGGAAGAAGCTGGCATAGAGGTCCACAACAGAGAGGGCTCCTAACCCTGAGCCACAGCGGCGAGGCTGTAGAGATGGCATGGAAGTGGAAGGAAGTACAAGTCACTGAAAACATTGTTTTATTTTTTTGTATTTAGTTTCATTTTTTTAACAACAGATATCCGCATTTCAAAACAAAAGAATAAGACTTCTGGTAGATTTCCTCAAAGGCAACTACTGAGAGCGCTTTGCCAAAACCTTTGCCCCAGGGGTTGGTTTAGATAAACAAGGGCATTGGGAGCTGTGTAATCTAAACTTCTCCCTCTGGTCCATGCCAGCATTTTAGCTGCCAATAAGTAGACGTGCTCTTTGCTTCCAAAAATAAAAAGTGATTACACTCTTGCTCCCTGAGACTATTCTTGGCCACTCCATGGACCATCATGGAGAAGAGAGAGGGGATGCACTTTGTGGTGTTGTTTTTGGAAGGCTTATGTTTAGAAAGCACTTGAGAGTGTGCTGTCATGGAGGGGCTGGCTGCCATGGGCAGACAGTGACCACCTAATACAGCCCCTGGAAGTGCTTCTCCTGCCGGGGACACATGGCTTCCATTGGTCAAGAGCCAGCTGGCCTTTTGACCTGGAGTTTCCTCTCATTATTGTACATATCTGATACTTCTGTAGATTGAACATGAAGGTAAGGAAGGAAAAACATGGAAAGTTGGGAACATTTTCTGTAACTGTGACAGAAAATAATCATGAGTTAATATCATAAAGGACTTGGAAATGTCATCTGTATTTGTGCGCTTTCTGTTACTATAACAGAATGCCTGAGATGACATAATTCACGAGAAAAAAGTTCATTTAGACTTTGGATATGGAAGCTGTCAGGTTCAATGGTGTAGCAGCTGTGTCTGGTGAGCGTGTCATAACACAGCAGAAGTTAAAAAGGACAGGAAGTGTCACATATGTGTAGAAAAAGCAAGCTGTGAGAGGCAGCCTCACTTCTTGTCAAACATTTCCAATGACTCAGACTCAGGAGAAAGGCTTTGGTCCCCCTGAATGGTCAAATCCTCTGTTAAAGGCCCCACTTTCCAACTCCACACAGTAGCAATTCCATTTCGGTGTGAGTTTTGGAGTGAGCAGTTAAACTGTTCAAACCAAGCTTCTTTGTTCTTCTAAAGCTCTAGTAGCAACGGGAAGGTCTGTCTTCTGCATTTCAGACCATGCTGCCCACTTCCTCACACAGTCCACAGCTCCCTTCTCCTCCAGTACCAGCTTATCCTAATTCACAGGGACTTGCTGAGTTTTAGGACTGGAAGCCCCTCATCCTAGTAAGGGCTTCTTCCTTGGCTTTCGCAGAAAAACAGGAAGTGGAGAGAGAACATCAGGCCTCTCCACCTCTGTAGGAACCATGCAGAATTCTCTCAGAGAGACAAATAGCTTTTCTTCGCCTATGGAACCCAGAGAATGAACATAAAACTCAGGCATCCTGATGATGGTATACCATACATGGTCTTGAGATTCCGGCTTGATAGAACTTTTGTGATATCTATCTATCTATCTATCTATCTATCTATCTATCTAGTTAGCTACTTAGCTCTGGTGGTGCCAGGGATTGAACACAGAGACTCAGACATGCTAGGCAGGCATGTCTCCGCTGACCTATATCAATCTTTTGTCCTTTCTGATCTCTTTTCCTGGCTACTTTCATATTTCGAGTTAATTTTTGTCTAAATTGGTAGTAGCAGGCATCTGCTCCTGCCCACCTCACTCTGTTCCTCTGCAGTAACCTGTATGATGATATTGACCCATTGAGCAATTCGGGGTAACAGTTCCATCCCTAGATCTTCACTTTAATAGTGTCTGTATATCATAGGGTTTGGGGAATGGGGCCTGAACATCTTTGGAGGCATTATTCTGCCTATTTACCACATGATGGCAAAGGATAAAGGTGTGAAGGAAGGTGATGGACAGACTGGAAATCAGACAGCCTGGTCTCCTCCTCAACGTCAGGCAATATTTCCCACAGAGTCCAGTTGTAGCCTTCTTCTTGGGATACGTGCTGGTGCTGCCCAGAGACACTCTGAGTGCAGAATGCTAGACATTCCCTCCACGACTCTTAGGGGAGACCAAAAGCTTTAGCAGAACTCTAGCAGACATGTTTTCCAATTTGAGGATTTTAATTGGGTACACGAAGGAAAGAAGGGAGTTCAGTTGCGGGGTTGGAATGTGAGTGGGTCTCTGTGTCTCTTTTCATCACTTGCTATCCCTGTGTTTATGCATAGATGCTGTAGAATTTTAGAGCAACTATCTGTGAAGGATGAACACTGATAATGAAAATACTTATGCACATACATACAAATCATAGAGCTGGACTTGAGCCGTAAGGTCTGTTGAGCGGTATGGGTAAAATTATCCAGCATTACTTTATAATATACATAAAAACTTTTAGGCACAGGGAACCCAAAGCCACTGCTGTGAAAGTTTTGTTCGTGTCTTACCAGAAACCAAAGCTACAAATACACAGCAACCTCTTGATGGTATGGGGCTTCCTTGTCCTCATCTCTCCATCAGTGATCTGAGCAAGACAGATAGCATCTGCCTGGGAGGCGGGGGACAGATCCTTCTCACAAAGCTATCTCCTCATCTCCAGGCCTGGCTGGACGGACTTTCAGTGTGGAGAGAAACTATGTCATACTTAATGTGTGGAAACTTTTCTTCTCCTATATTTATGTTCAAAATCTTACAAGGTCGATTCCTGTAACCAGCCTAAATGCCAATGTGAGAAGAACTAAGTTGCCAATATTCACTTTGCCCATTCCCACAAAGAGAAACAGATTTTTTTTAATACGTGCAAAAATCCTGAAGTTTAGTAAAAACTAGAATTTCACTCTTATTTTTGCAGTGGCAATATTTTGCACAGGGTCGTGGGGAGACAAAGAAACCTGGAAAAGAGACCCCTTTGTCTTTGACTTGGAGACAAGACTTGGGGTGGGGGTAAAAATCGCAACAAATTTTTGAGTTTCTTTCTGAAGAATTTGATCAAGCCTGGAAAAGGACGTCAAATAATGCTGATACAGGGCCCTTGAAAAATCACCTTTTGTTTTTGTGGAAAAAGAAGAGAGGAAATTGAGGTGAAACTGCAAAATGTTTAATTTTTTCACAAAACCAACAAAAAGTGAAGTTTCTCTCCAGCTGCCAGTGCAAATGTTTTTGCAAAGTTCAGCTGCCAAGTGTCCTTTGAGGCCCGCCAGTTTTCATAATTGAAAGACACCTTTTCAAATGAATTTCCTGGCTTTCTATTGGGTGGCAGCAATCTTCCCACTTCTGGGCTGGTCTCTTCGCCCCAGTCAGACTCAGTTCCTTTGAGGACTTTGCTGAAGGTTTGCAAAGCTGGAAGGCAGTCACAGGAGACAGTGAGCAGCACCACTGGGTTTTCATCACACTGGAGCCCTCTGTATACTACAGACCTGCGTGGTAAAAGTCAGGTCTACAGGCTCTGAGTTGGTTCACAGCATCACTTCACACAGAAGAACCTTAGGCATAGCAACTGATAAAAGGTAACTCCCAACTCTTTATTGAATGCCTGCAGAAAACCCAAACTGGAAGAATGTAATCAACTGAGTAAAGCAGTGGCTAGCACCAATGTCTGCAGGAAAACTATTACTTTTGTGAGGGAGGGCTGCAGAGACACGGAAAGTGTGTTTTTGTTACATTCCATCAATATGTTTAATAAAGCTGCTGTTCTGCGCACACTATCAGCTACTTTAAGAATTGTTTTCACAGTTACTCGGCGGGAAACTAACATTTGAACCCACCAATCTTTTCAGTTGCAAATTCAATTTTAAACTTTTTATTTTAAAAGCCTCAAGAATATCTATCACTCGGGGCAGACGGATGATAATAACATTAAATTTTATGAATTATTACTTTCCAATCAAGGGTGACAGATTTGCTTATGTGAACAGGGTGAGACTTTTCATAAGCAGCCGCCGTCCAACTTCTCCTGATTCTATTTTGCCAAAGAAAGGAAAAGGATATTACATTTTAAAATAAAATCCCTCCAAATAAAATCCTACCAGCGCTTAACGTGGAGAGCTTTTGTGGTGCCGTTCTGTTGTAAATGCTGAGGTTTTATGTTACTTATATAAGCCTTAGTCTCCATCTCCCTGGCTAACAAAACCCAGGAATGCTGAACCAGCTGTGGTCCTCTATCTGAGTCACTTGGACCAAAAGCAGGCACGGGGACTTGAAGCGGGGCAAGGTTCTTTCAGTCCACTGCAATGCTTTGCCTTTTAGTGCAGCTTCCAGACAAAGAAGTAACTAATCGTGGCTGATGATCTGGTGAAAACTCAGCAACCCCTACATGTTGGATAGTAAGTCAGATACTCGCTAATGCTTTTAAAGGGTCACTTCAAAGGAAGATTCTGGGTTCTTAGCACCAAATTGGAATCCTCAGAGGCTTTGATTCTATTATCATTACAAAGGATGAATCTCACAATACCCAAATGGTCAGTCTCTGTCAACAAGAGGCGTATTTTTAAATAAGAAAGGTACTCGAGGATGCTTATAGAGCCTCCACACTACATTGTCCACAGGTCACACCAATTAATTTCAAGTTGGTTACCAGACTGGCCTGAAGTTTGCAGAGCAAATCAAAGAGAAAAAAGAATTCTAATTTAAATGACTTAAGACATGCTGTTTCTTAAAAATCCTTTAAAAATGATTTACAAGTATTCCTTCAGCTATAAATAGCTGACATGTCTATTACAAAAAATACTTTAAGAGTGGTATGCTAATTAAAAATAATGCTTTATCTATAGATCTTCTAGGACCCCCTAGGAGGAAACTGCTGCCTTTGCATAAAGAGTTCCAGTGACTCAGTGTGTGAAAAGGCAGTAAACTCTTGCTTTAAGCATGGTTTATTAAAACACGTGCCTCACAAAAGCAGGTTGCTTTGCCTCCATTAGTCTGAAACAGTAAATTTTTACTGCAGTTCTTCAGGGCACATGTACTCCCAGAACATTAACTCATCACAGGATCTTAGGCAAGTTATTTAACCTCTCTGAGCCTTGATTTATTCCTCTACGGACATAAGGGTACTCATTTGATCTGTGAGTTAATATATATGAAGTTCTTAGGAACGTGCAGAATAAAGTAGACAGTGGGAAAACGACAGTTATAATCGGTTGTGGGCATAGAATGAACACAGAGAGAATTTGGTCGATTGTTAAGCTACTAGTTTAGAATTCTTCAGATTTTTCAACATCAAGTCTATAGTAATTAAAGTGATTTTTTAAAATCAAATTTGGGGTCACTGTCTATACCTAAAGAAGGAAAGTTTTGTTATCCATCCTCAAGAAGCCAATTCAAATAGCCAAATTAATAGGAAAAAGCAGCAAACAAACAACAACACCGCCACATACCACCTCCACCACCTCCTCCACCTCCACCACCTCCTCCACCTCCACCACCAAAAACCCAGAGATTTATTCAATGTAGCTACGTTGGAAAGAGGGACAAAGAGATCCAGTAACACCCCCAACACCCTCACCACCCCCGCCTTCGTCCTCATCTAGTCCATCTTCAGGGTCCTGAACTAAGACTGACTTTTAAATAGAGGGCCAGGTATAGGCACATCAAGAAGACCCAATCAAGGTTTGATCCCATTCACCACTGACCAGTCAGTGCGTGGACTTCAGTTTCATCAAGCAAGGGTTTGACAAGTTGTAATTCTGTTTCCAGGCGATAAATTCCCTCTCTAGCCAGTGCCATTTCCTTTGCCCAGTCTGAGATTCTGGAGAAAATTTTCATTTCTTGGGGTCCACTGTTTCAATAGTCTGTTAAATTGAGGGGCTCCCATTAGAATATCTTCATTTCTGCCAGTCTGGTTACAATTTCACAAAAGCCCAAGAAGGAATGTGTACACACCAAAAGAAGAACAAGAATGATCCATTCAGCAAACACCCTAATAACCTATCAGTATAGCTAGTCAGGCACATCAGTTAAGGCCAATGAACTTTAGCAAATAAGAGCTGGATCTTGGTGAATAAAAACCACATGAATAGGAAAGCCAGAGACACAGGCAAGGATACAGACTAATCACTGAGATTAAGCCACATTCCATCATGCCTAGTCCACCACCTCTAGTATAGGCCAAATCTCTGGAAAATGTAGGTCAACACACTGGTTTTAAGATGACAACTTTGAAGGTTGTACTTCCTGAACCCAATTTTCTGGAATCCCACATTTTCTTAATCACTAGGGTAAATTTGTGTCCACAGAATCTGCAGGCTAGTTAGGACCTAAATCCACAAGAATGTCGGGTCCCAATGTTACTAGGAAGTGTGTCATTCTTACAAGCACTCTGTCTCTCCTACAAGAAAAGAAGGCTTTGGTGATAAGTACTAAGAGAGTGTGGCAAAGCACAAAAAATCTCTGGATATGTATTCATAGGGAGAAATGTAAACAACCTTTCCACTCAAGTGCCAGTTTTCTGCTATTGTGAGTACCTGAGATAGTCTATGTACAGTGGCAAAGCTGCTTTTGGCCTGTGTCGAGTCAGCAGATCATGGGGGAATACATGCAGTAGAGTAAGGCTGTCCATCTCCTGGAGTTCAAAATCAGAGAAAGAGAAAAGGGCCCGAGGCCAAGTATTCTCTCCAAAGGCACATCCCTTCGCAGATGTGACTGCTTGACCACCGCCAACAGCACTACAAACAGGACTAAGCTGTTAGCAACGGCCACACCGTTTGGGAAAGTTCTTCCATTTTGGTTAAATGGTGACAATTTTCTGAAACTACAGTAATTAGCATTCCCAGGACTAAAGGAGTTTGTTTTGTTTGATTCTTGGTGACCCTTTCCTCCTGTCCACTCCTGGCAATGACTGGCCAGAGAGATGTTTATCATTACCTGAAGTTCTTTCAATAGCTGCTCACAGAGCTCTGCTCACCCTAACTCAGTCAATCTCCTGCCAAAAAGAAAGCTTCTTCTGTTGTTTGTAAACTTTTAATGGAATTTTTGTGTATTTCATACAGAACAATGTTAACCGTCTTTATACCCTCTTCCACTGGCACCTTCTCATACCGCACCACTAGAGTTCATTAATTACATTCTGTCATTTGTGTTAGGTCTATCATGTCAAGTTTGTGTCTCCCGACATCTCTCAGTACAAGTTCATCCACTGGGGTCTAGTCAGCCCATCCAGAGTCCCTCCCTTTAAGACTAGCTCTTCCTCACCCAGCCATAATCAGTTGCCAGTAATTCTTTGACTTAGATTGGGACCTGCTGCCCATTTCCACAGTCCTGTGCTGAGTTTTTGCCTCCTTGAGTTTGCATGGGTCTTGTGCCTGCTGACACCATTGCTGTAGGTTCATACGAACAAAGTCCCAGGAACCCGTAGGACTGTATTTCCATATGGGCATGCACCTCTCCCTGACTCTTACCATCTTTTTGCCCCGCTCTTTCACAGCGATCCCTGAGCCCTGAGTGGGTGGAGTTTAATATAGGAGTCCTGTCTAAGGACCCACACACTGCAGACTCTTATTCTCTACACCTTGCCATTTGTGACCTTTTGTGTTCCTGGCCTTCTGTTGTATAAGGGAGCTTCATTGATGACAACTGGGAGATTCATTAGTGTTCTCTTTACTGTGAGCCTTAGGTATAGAGGTTGCATTGTAGATGTGTCACTTAGGCTTGGGCAATTCACAGACACTCTCTGTGTGTGACCAGTTGTGGAACTCTATAATAATCTCCATCTGTTGCAAAAGAAGCTTCTTTACTGAGTGGTAACTGGGATATTTGTCTGTAAATATAAGAACCCATATTTTGCACATAGTAAGAAATTACATTTGTCTAGAGAAGTGACAGCCTTGGGGTTTTCTCTTAAGATCTATGATCTCTCTAACTGTATGTATTTGGCTATGTTTACAGTATCACACATAAGTTTCCTCCCTTTGAGTGGGCTTTAAGCGCAATGAGGTAGCTATTGATTACCTCCAAGATACAAGTGCTACTGTAATCAACTGTGTTGGTCATTGATGTGATCATCAGGCCTTAAAGATGGGATTGGACCACAAGTGATGCTCTCCCTTAGCAGAATGTGTAGTGCTCTCCAAAGCTATGACAGCTAGTTTTCAGAGGAGAGTCAATTCCATCTCCACTGCTCCAAATCCTGTATCTAAAATATGCTCTGTCTTCAGCAATAAGGTCTTACCTTCAAGTCCTGGGAGGTAATCAAGGACTCTGGCAATAGCCTGTGTAGTTTTTGGAGTCTCTTATACTACCCTGGACAACAACTCAAAGGCAGGTTTCTCCTGTCTGGCACTGTTTCTTGTTATGTAGCCTTCAGATATACACATAAATTCATGTAGAGATACTGTATGTGTAATTTGTCTGTAGGTTTTAGACTAATACAATTCCCTCTCTTTTTTTACACGAGCTAAGCATTATTTATCTCTTTTTCTCTCTCTGCAGGAAGTTCTTAAAAATATTTTATTTTATTTTTTATATGTATGAGTGTATGACTTGCACACAGGTAGGTACACCTATGTCATTCAATACAGGTGGAGGTCAGAGGACATCGGATCCCCTGGAACTGGAGTTAGGGATGGTTATTAGCTGCAATGTGGGTGCTGGGATTTGAAAGTAGGTCTTCTGCAAAGGTAGTCAGTGCTCTTAAACACTGAGCCATTTCTCCAAGCCCAAAGGAAGCTTTATGACTCCCATCTTACAGTCTTTCAATCCACTTTTCCCCTATAACTGTTCCTAGTCTATAGGCAATTGGTGAGCTTTCTGGTTTCCCTATCTAGAGAACCCCTTCCATGGTCATCCTTGTGTTAAACCTGTCCTGTTGCAGAAGCCACTTCTTTGTTCCTCAGTCTTTCATTTATCTGACCTTCCGCAAGACTTCCACATATTGGCTTTTTGGAAACATTCAAGATCTGAAGTATAGTGAGGCGTGATGGTATGTAACTGTTATCATAGTTCTTGAGAGGAGGAGACATGAGAGCCAGGACTTCAAGGTCTGACTCAACTACAAAGTGAGTTCAAGGCCAGCCTGGGGTACATGAGACTCTGTCTCATTCCTCCCCACTCAAAAGACCCAAATTATAACTGGGCATGATGTCACATAACTATAATCCCAGCAGATGGGGGATGCTGAGTCAGAGGGCCTGTGAATTCAAAACCAGCCCGGACCCCATAGTGAGATATAGATCTTGCTATCACCATCAACAAATCTTTGTTGAGGTCTTTCTGTGTACTGGGTACTGTAACATTCTGTGCACTGTGTTGAGGAAAGAGGAAAAGAAGACTAATAAGACATGCCTCTTTCCCTTCAGTTATAAATCCAAGTACTGCTTGGAGACCCTGCTGTAAATGAAGTGCTAAACCTGAAATCCATGGTTCTGTTTCTAACCTTGCTTGAAAGAGACATCTCAGTTGCACAGACTTCTCTTTCAAGCCTCTCCTTGCTTAGAAGGAGCTGTATTATGTGAACCACTTTAGTAATTATATAAAAGGTTTTGTTTGTTTGTTTGCTTGATACTTTTAATCTGTCTCTCTGTGTGTCTCTGTCTCTGTGTCTCTGTCTCTTTGTCTCTGTCTCTGTCTCTGTCTCTGTCTCTCTCTCTCTCTCTCTCTCTCTCTCTCTGTGTGTGTGTGTACAAGTATGTGTATGCCATGGTGCATGCATGGAGGTCAGAGAACAACCTCAGGTGTCAGTCCTCATCGTTCACCTCGTTTTGAATCTGGGTTTCCTGCTATTTGCCTCTGCATATGCCATCAAGAGGACCCATAAGTTTCCAAAGCTATTCTTGTCTCCACTTTCCATCTGATAGCAGGAGCACTTGGATTATAGATATACACTCTTGCACATAGAGCTTTATACAGGTTCTGGGGTTCTGAACTTAGGTCTTGCACAGCAAATGCTTTACCCACTGAGTCATCTCTCCAGCCTTGTCTGATTTTTGAGACAGGTTTTTTCTATGTAGCCAAAGCTGACCTTGATTCTTGATTCTCTTGCCTAAGTCTACTGAATGCTGGAATTATAAGCATGCACCACCATATCTGACTACTGAGATAGCCCAGGCTGGCCTCCAACTTTCTATCCTCTTGCCTCATTGTCTTCATCTCATGATTACAAAAGCCGGAAAGGGTTTCCATCTTAGAAGTGACTTCATACATGCCTCTGCAGGTCTGGTCAAAGGAAATGTTATCTTTAACTCATTAATTATATATTAAAAACTGATTTGCTTTTAAAAATACATAACACTTTTCCTTTCTTGGTAGTTCTGCTTTCTCAACTCGGTTGTTACTTATCAACAAAGATCCTAGGTAAGTTGCTTAACCTCCTCCACTCAATGCACATCATTGCCCCAGCCTCACAGGGAAGTATTGAGGCTTACATGACAAAAGACAGAAATCTCTTGGATTAGTGTGGCTCAATTTCTAGATTTCTTCGATATTGGCTGTAGTTACCTTGCTGCTCTGCCTGTAGAGCCTTCCAGGGAGCTTCAGAAGAATGAAGTGATCCCATGTATGTCTCAGTCTGCAGTGATGTGCTTTTTAGTTTGCTGACCCCCACCTCTCTGATTTAACATCTCTCAGAATCTGCACAGATAAAGTAACAACTTGGAACATGATGGCTGACAATTGTTCACTTGATTGAACTGATAATGACTAAGACTGAAAATAAACCTACTTCTGGATTGTCTATGAGGATATTTCCAGAGGATTAACTAGGGGATTATACCTGCCCTGAGTGGGCAGCCCATTCAATAGACTGGGGATCCAGATAGAACGAAAGATGAACAAGGTAGGAGCCCACTAGTGCAGGTGCTTTCCATCTCTCTGCTCTTGGCCACCATGAGATATCATTTTCTGCCACAAGTTTCTGTTACCATAAAATTTACCTCAGACCCATGGGGTCTGATTGACCACGGGGGATCAAGTTGGGCTAGTGTTTCCCTATCTCCATAGCACACATTCTAGAAGGTATTGATAAAAGTTTCACATCCTCTAATTAACTTAGGGAAATGTGGCAATCTGTATTCTCTTCTAGAAGGAAATATTACACAGTAATATATGAAATGCTATAAAAAAAACTCAGTGGGAGAAAACTGTTTAACTTTGTTTACCTAGGATATAACTAAAGTATGTGTGTACAGAACTATTTTTTTGCACCCATTAATACCTCTAAACACTTTCTGGGACTTACAAGCTGTCTACAAAGAAACACTTTAAATTAAAAGGCATTAGAAGCTAAAAATTAAAGTACCGGAAAAAAATAAGCCATACAAGTTCTCCTAATAGTTGACAAAGTAAACTACTTTAAGACAAAAGAAGTTATTACTAGATGAAGAACATTTGAGGGTCAATCTAATTATTTAAAAGGTGTACAAAAAGAAAAATAAAGGTCAATACATAAAACAATTATAACACTTATTAACATATATGCACTTAATAACAGAGCTTCAAAATCATAAATCAAAATGTTACTAGGATAATTGATTGCTTATAGATGAAGATTTTAATGTCTTTCTTTGAATCTTGCTTATGAGTTACCAGGGTTGGGGAGAGAATAGCAGGAATAACTGCTAATGAGTGTAAGTTTTCTTTGAAAGTGATGAAAATACTTGTGAATTGGATAGTGGTCACAGTAGTACAACTTTTGTAAATCTACTTAAATGCCTCTGAGTGTCCATTGGACAATTAATGTGTGTGATTTATATCTCAGTTAAAAATTATATTTCATTTCAAATACTCAAATTAGAAAATTTAATTTCTAGTGTTAATGAGGCATAAAATGTGTCACTGAGATTAGTAATAGAACCTTCACAAAAATGAAGGAAATCAGAATAGACCAATCCTTTTGTTTCTAGGTGAACAGCAGGGGGAGCCCTTGATAATAAAGAAAATTGCAAAAGTAATATTTATAATAATAAAGCTAGCAGATTTTGTTCATAGAAAATTTGGAAAAATACCAAATAGGGTAATAAAAGCCACTAGCAATCCTACTACACAGATAAACACTACTAACATTCTATTTATCCAGGCCACTTGAATCTTTTTTTCTATGTGCGTATGAATATGTGCACATACATAAAGACCAAACCACCCATAGTTCTATTATACATGTAGCTTTGAATTGTATTCTGTTTCACTTCATATTAATTTTAATATTTATTTCAAGGCTTTAAATATTTTTAGGAATGTAGTTTTCTTCAATCTGTAGTTGCAGTAATTAATTAAACTTATTTTAATATTTTATTTATTATTTTTATTCTATATGTACTAGTGTTTTGCCCACATGTAAGTGCATGTAGTGATATGCACTTGTAAGTGTAAGATGTAAGTGTCTCCCTATCATGCACTATCCATGGAGGTCAGAAAAGGGTGTCAGATCCCCCAAACTGGAGTTATGGACAGTTGTTAGTTCTGATGTGGGTGTTGGGAATCAAACGTGAGTCCTCTGCAAGAGCAGCCAGTGCTCTTAACCATCTCTCTAGTCCAATTTAAACCTATTTACATACTTTTTAGTTATAAGTAGCACTACAATGAACATCCTTGTACCTAAACTCTTAAACATTGTAAAAAATATTTCCCATGGATAGACTCCTTGGGGAGGGAGAAACATTGTCTACAAAGTTTTTGGATACATTTTGTAATATTTCAACTAGAAGATTTTGTACTTTCTCCAGCAATATATGAAATTTTCCTTATTCCTGAACATTTTTAAAAAGCTGATTATTTATGCTGCATGTGTGCATGCATGTCAATGTGTGTCTCTGTGAATGTATCTGCATATGTGTGCATGCACCTGTGTGTGCACACACAGGCCAGGAGAGGGTGTTGGGGTGTCCCCCTCTATACTCTGCCTACCCTTTTGAGGCAACGTCTCTCCCTGAACATAAGGCTCTTGTTTTCTCGGGTAGGCTGGGAGAAGCACATCCCAGTGACCCTCCTGTCCCCAATTCTCTCAGAGCTGGAGGTATAGAACAGCACAGGATGCTTGGCTTGTCGTGTAAGTGCTGGATCCAACCTCCAGGCTACATTATTGCACAGCAAGTGCTCTTAACTACTGAGTCATTTATATTCTGATTACTGATTTCTGCAAACTCTTCACATATTAACCATGATAACCATTGTCTTAACTTTTGTTCTTTCTCCCCTAGCATTCCTTGCCTCATGATTTTTTTTCTTCATGAGTTTTGATGTATGTATTTCTAATGTTTATGTAAGAAAATTTACCTTCTCTTTTCACAAGTCCTTCCTTCACTTTTTTCCTTAAGTGCTTTCATACACTGGGAATTAACAAATCTTTACCATAATTTCATCCTTTGTTCTCTCGGGTTTTAAATTTTAATTATTTAATTCATTAAGATTTGCTTGGGCATATGATTATGCCTTGAAAAAGTGAACTAATTATATCAGCACTATTCATCAGAGTTGTCTTCAATAATCTCTGACAATCTGAAGTTGACTCATCGTAACAAATTTATATATATATATATATATATATATATATATATATATATATATATTTGAGTTTGCTAAAGAACTGTCTTCTGTCTAGTCTTGTATCAGTATCATGATATTAAAGCATAATTACAGGTTTTAAAAATTCTTTGTCTCTATGTCTTTGTGGGGTATTTTTATCTATCTATTCTTCTAGATTAACTTTACATTCACATTTTCATGAAAACATATTACAATTCTGATTTTTTTATATTATGTATCCAGGAATCAGGCTGTTGTGTTAATTCGTTCATCTCTTAGATTTTTCTATGTAGATTTTCCTTTTAAAATGGACAAGGGGTAAAGAAAATACCACAGGAGGAATGAAAACCCAAAGGTTCTTTGAAACCTTAGTTTACTTTAAATACATATACACTTAAAACACATAAATAATATATGTGTATGTATGTATGTAAACATATAGTTTAAATAAATTTACGCCACATGGGAAGATAATGCTGCCCCCATATATTATTTAACAAAACCCCCAGTGCCAGGCATGGGAAATCTCCCTTTGAGAGTTACAGAGTTACACAACTTGTCAAAATTCAGAGAGTAAGGGTTGTGGGTGACCAGACCCAACTGATACATCTACCCCTCATCTAAGTGACTGAATAGTATCTTCCAGGCATAAGAGGGAAATTGTATCCATGAAACCTCAACAATCTGGTTGCTTAAGCAAGACTTGCAATAATGACTAAACCGACTGACATGCCAATATAGACGGGGGAAATTTTACAAGGTCCTGACCCCAGACAATTGCTACTAGAAGACAGACAACCAGCTTTCTCCATGAGTGAGCTCCTTGAAAGGTTATCCAATCCCAAGGGGTCAGTCCTAAACACAAGCAAGAAATGCTAGATGGATTTGAAAGAGAATGGGTGGATACGGAAGGAGCTGGAGGGGGAGAGGGAGGGGTTGAAATGATATAAATACAGTACTTAGATATGAAAGTCGCAAAAATTAAATTAAAAAGCAAATATAAATACAAACATACAAAATTCTAACTTTACCTCCGTGACTTTGAGACCTCAAACTCCAATCAATGGGTTTTGTTTTTGTTTTATATATTTTATTATGTTCTTTTATGTGTATGAGTGTATTGCCTACATGTATGTAAGTGCACCCGTGTCATTCAATGCCTATAGAAATCAGAAGAGGACATCAGAGTCCCTGGAACTGGTGTGACAGATGGTTCTTAGCTGCCATGTGGATGCTGAGATTTGAACCTGGTCTTCTGCAAGAGCAGTCAGTGCTCTTAGCCACTGAGTCATCTCTCCAGCCCTCAAATCAATGTTTCAGAGTAAGGCTCTCTTCCTCACAAATCTGATTTTGAAAATGAAAAAGTAAAATCTATGAACCAGGTTGATGGCTCAGTGGTGAAGGCACTTCCCATGCAAGCTTGCTGACCTAAATGTGATCCTTGGAACCCATGTAAAGGAGAGGATCAACTGCACAAGGTTGTTCTCTGCTTTCCACATGTGTGCTATTGTGTGTGCATGCTCACAAACACACCACACACAGACATGCACACACACACTACTAAATAAAATAAAGTTAACAAAAAGCTGAATAAAATGACCAAATAAAAAAGTACAAGCAGTTCTGGAAAATACAGATTGTGTTCCTTCCCTTGGCTCCTAAAAGACTTGCCATGAAGATTGGTTTAATTTAAAAAAATTAAATCCCAAGTATGTTAAAAGAGGCGTTAGTGGATCAAAATGTACTCTCATTTTAAAGAGCTTCCAAACTAGAGTATATTTTTTAATTGGGCTGATTGGGTTATAATTTGGCACACAGTAGAATTCATCCTTTCTAGGTGCTCAGTTGCATGAATTTTGTCAAACATGCTATTGTGAGCATGCTGTGTCAAAAACATAGAGATATTTGTATCTTCCCACAGTGTTAGAATTTATTGAATGACAATAAATCCATAAGCTATGTCAGTTTCATTGGTTGCAATTTACCAAGGAGTCCAATTTCCCTTAATAGCTGGCTATTGACAAACAAAAGATTTTTTATTTCCATCTTCACATACAACTGTTAACTCTTAGATCCAACCTCACAGCAAAAATGACTGTATGTAAAATATGTAGGTTACAGAATGGCTGCAAAAGGTGAAAGAAGCTGTAGCAGTCCAAGGAGTAAGGCAGAGGGCTTACTGAAAGGAAGGCAGAGAGTTGGTGTAGATAAGGGAACCTCTGAAGGAGTCAGACAATGAAATTCACTGAAGGTCTGTGGGCAGACTGCTGCAGAGTCAAACAGAAAGCCCAGAATTGAGCAGGGCCTCTGGGTTTAGCAAGCTGCCCGGGTGAGGGGCAGGACCTCAGAGAACATGGAAAAGATGGGAGGAATGCGTCCAGACAGGTGAACAGGCTAATAGGAATTGGAGTAGGCAGGGTCTACGGTGGGGACCAAGCTGAACTGATGCCCTCGGGATAGTTGTGAGCTCTGCCTGTCAGTACTTGGATGCATATGCTAGTGGTCAGGTAACAGAGGGGACTGTCATCATCATAGCATTAGGTGCCCTCTTTTTATGGGGTCCAGGCAAGGGTGCAGCACCCTTCTGCAGCTTGGTAGGCTCAATACATTCTCAGCCCTTGCCTTCCTGATACAATTTGAGTATGTCTAAGAGCTTGTATGCTCCCACTTTACTTTAATACATTCATTGGGTGATACCTTTTGACTTTAAGGAATAAGTTGTTATCCCCACAGGTTATGCTGGACAGGTGGTGGTGTTTGAGTGCTCATCAAGAATCGCCCCACTTCTGAGTGAAATGCCACCTGTAAAAATGGAGCTATCCAAGACAGGTGTGGTAGCACATGCCTTTGATCCCAGCACTAAGGAGGCTGAGGCAGGAGGATCTCTCTAAGGTCAAGGCCACCCTGGATAGTGAGTTCCAGGCCATCTGAGGCTACAGGAAGATCCTGTTTCAAAAAGACATAAAATAAAATGGAGCTACCCAGGGCAAAGGCCAGCCTGAAAAACACTGTGTTACACAATTTGAATCAGCTTAGAGCAAGCAAAGCCTGATCTCAACACACACTGACACAGTCAGGCAGCCACTACAACACTCAAGACAGACGTTTTATGACACCTAAGAATTCTCTCTGTCCTGCAAGGTTTACGCCCTTTTAACACTGCCCGTTTGACAATCCCTGAGTCATTTGATACTGTGCATAACATTTTTTTCTCAAGCTTCCAACTAGAGTTAGCACTGCCCCTAAGCAGCTAGTGCACTCTTCAGTTTTCAGTTGAACGCCACCTTTCCAACAGATCTCCTTGTCAACAAATGTGAAGTCCAGCCCCACACTCAGCAAATGCTTTCCCTGGCCTGGCTGCCAGGGGCCAACATGCCCAGACTAGTCTACTGCAGGGCAGCTGAGACAGCAGGGCAGTGCCCTCATAGCATGACAGGCGACTTCTGTGTGTCCCCTATCTAGATCAGCTCTCCTGGTGTGTGTGTGTGCGTGTGTGTGTGTGTGATACAGTCTCCAAATATTTTACATATTCGTATATTCACAGTGAGAGTAATGTGTTGGAATTGCATGAGCCGAAAGTTCTGAGAAACAATATTCTTTGGAGTCTCCCACCCTCCATCACCAAATTGCTGGGTGGCAGAGCTGGTGGTCTGCTTATGAGAACTGGAGATCTGGGAAGTTGTGGGGCTCCTGAGTCAAAGACGCAACAGCGGCACCTTGGGGAGGGCTTGCGCTCTGAGACCAATGTCAGAGAATGGTGAGTTGCCAAAGAAACCTTTAAGAATCACGGCAGAAATTGGTTGGAATGAGTTTTCACTTTTGTCCTGTCCTCAGAGGCCCACTTTCTTCTCAGATTCATCCGCTATTTTGTACGTGGGCTCCGGCTGCTTTCCTGGTTCACTTTAAACACCACTGTGAGGAAACCTATCCCTGGTTTTATGTTACCCCGTTGTAGTGTTGTCTGTGAATACAGGGCATAAAGGGGGAATAAATTGCCTAACTCAGTCCGCCCTGGAGGCCTGCCACATTAAAAAGATATACCACGGCACTTTGGTCTGCCCTGGAATGACTGGAAACTAGCAGACTAAAGTGTTTAAGGAAACCGTGGAGTCTCACTGGATGTAGATAACTCTTGATTTACTGGCAGGCCTATATATAGCATTTTATATTTGTCAAGGCCTCTCAACATTCTGGGTTAATAATGAGTCCTGAGAGAGCCTTTGTAGCTTATGTTAATTCTTACCCTGGAGAAAAGTAATGTATAAAACCGGGAAGATAGAGTAGGCTTAAATTCAAACTCACTGGTATACAAACTCCATGATGCATCCAGTTTGGAGTTGACCACTCAGCCCTACGTCATCCCAAACACAAAATATCCGAGTTGTCTGTGACATAAAGAAGTGACTGTATTTATTTCACAAGGGCTATTTTTTTTAACCTCCCTTCCTCTTAATATGCTTGGTTAATTATTTATAGACTGGGCTACAATGTACAGAAAGGATTGAAAAGGAGAAACTTCTATCTTCCCATTTGGCCCTTCTTAGGAAAAGCTCCCCCACTGACCTTGCTCCATCTCGCTCAAGGCCAGTGCCATGGTGGCTTCTGGTATGAGGATCACTGATTCAAATGACACTTTACCACTTGCCAAGTTCTTCCCCTTTGCTCTGTAGATTGCTGATTGGCAGGGTCTGGGAGCGCAGAGCCGAAGCACTTGAATAGGTTGCTAGATCCCAAAAAGGGATTACGGCCATAGGAGACAGAGTTGAACATCTTGTGGTTATTTCACTGAGTCCCGGGTTGCAAATCTGCATCACAAGCAGAATTTAGACAGGGGAAGACTCTGTCTAACCCACTGTGTGACAGGATCTCAGTAATGGCTTTTAGGCACCCCTGTCATTCCCTGATCATCGCCCACGTGCAACCAGCTCACCTAGTGATGCCCCAGTGCACACATGAGATGAACACCCAAGTGCCCTCCAGGAGTGTTCTGTGGTAAGAACTAACTCTCTGTCCTCCTCTGGGTTCCTGTTCAGGACCAGCCCATGGGGAGGGGTCAGTAGGGGCGGGACACTGAGTAGGAAAACATGGGAAGAACACAGCTAGAAGAGACATTTGCCCGCCTGTGGCTTCTTTATCCCTGCCTTCCCCTCCATCAGATGTTCCCGTATAAACACACCTGTCATGACAGTTACTTTTTGGAGAAAACAAGGAGATAATACTAAGAAAACTTTCATTGAAAGAGCATGTATCCATGTACCAGGCACTTGTGCAAAGCACTCCATGTCTGTTGTCTCCTCTAATTCAAATGAGCATGCATTGCTGTCATAATATTTTATAGGTGGGAAAATACACATGGGTGATAAAAATGTTCACTCCATGGACATGGGCACAGTAGGTAACTACAGGCAAGGACCAGATGCTGAAGCCTGTACCCTGGATGAGGAACTGCCTCTGTGCACACTTTATGTCCAAAGCCCTGGAAAGTACTTGGTAAGGACTAAAGCAGCCTCATGCGTAAAGGAGTGCAGAGGTCTGACCAGAAGGGAAGCTGAACACAGGCTTAGCTGGCAAGGATGGAGAACTCCATGGGCCACGGGTCCATTTGCTTTTGCAAGCACAGGCACTGCATCATTCACCCTGGGACAGAAGAACACCGAGGCAGCAGTGGTAAGGAGACGCCGGTTGTGGCTCGGCCCTTCCTGTACAGGGCAGCAGGGAAGATGGGCTTTTAGTGGTCATGCTGAAAAGGTGTTTGTGAGATGTTTTCCCTCAGAAACAGAGTAATCAAAAGGAAGTTGGCATTCCGATACTTTGGGGGAGGGGAGAGGAGGTCTTAACATTGCTCTCAAATCACTTGAAAAGTCCTCAAATTGTTGGTGAGATAAGGCAGGGTGTACATGGACCCTGAGACTGGGCTACATGGGAGTGAACTCTTCTGTTCACACCTGTGACCAGGAACGAAGAAACAAACGGCCACGCAACCTGCACTTCAGTTTACCCACCTGAAAAATAGACATGCTCCCCTACCTCAACATGTTATAAGAACAAAATGAACAGTGAATGTAAAGTACTTTGAAAAATATCTGGCATGGTGTGGTAAGATAAATGTATTTGTTACTCTTTGCCAATAAAATAATAACTCATACTTTTAAAAAGTGTTCTAAATTGTGAAAGGAGATAGATTTTTTAGATGCATTGGAGAATGGAGTTTGATTTGGGGTCAAGAAATGCATCCTGACTCTGTGTTGAGTGTGTTGTGTATGAGTGAGCATGTGTGTGAATGTGTAAGCATGAGAAACTATGTGTGTGAGAGACTGTGTGTGAATTATGAGTTTCTGTGTGTCAGTGTGTGTGTGTGTGTGTGTGTGTGTGTGTGTGTGTGTGTATACCTGCATGATGGTGGAGCTCAGCTCTGGGATTACAGGTGTGTCCACCACACCGATTTTTTATATGTGGGTTCTAGGGGATTGAACTGAAGTCCTTATGTTTGTGGGTCAAGCACTGTATCAACTGAACTCTCTCCAGTCCCTCGGTTCTTAGAAAATAGCCCCGTGGGACCCATGTCCTTGCCAGGGAACTTGTCAACTTTTGGATCAAATGATGTAAGTTTTAAAGTGAGCCAAGGGCACCAAGTGCAGAGGGCATGCCCTGGGTGATGAGGGCACCAAATGCAGAGGGCATGCCCTGGTGATGATCTTGTTTCTCTGCTAGCTCCTCCTGGGGGATGGTGAAAGCTGGGGCTGCCTCTGCAGGCAGAAGGCTGCTGGATCCTGCTGTGATGGGAGGGGCCCTGGAGGACCCTGGAGAGAATAGGCTGCTGGGCGCAAAGGGCTGGTGTCAGGAATGTCTGCAGGAATTATTAAAAGATCTCATTCTTCGCACTAATGCTCCTGTTCCATTTCTCCAATATAGTATTCCAAGGGAATGGGGAGGGTCTGGTGGCCAACTCCAAAATGTGTAACCATGTTATCCAGACCTGACTACACCTGACTCTTTTTTATTGAGCCTCTAAGCTGACACTGAAGGCTAGTCTCGCCTAGCAAAATCATTTATCTTTGCCTAAAAGAAGACAGAAACCTGTAGGGAAAAAATAACGGGACTTGGAGAGAATGGGCTTCCCTAGGAGGGTGGCTGAACACCGACAGACAGGTGTCAATCTCCAGCATGCTGGTCAATGACCCTTCACCCGTAATTGCATGCTAATTTAACAGTGTAATCTACAAATGTGTTATGCTACATTAAGAGAAGCCCTGGGTTCAGTCTCTAGCATCCATCCACCCATCCACCCATCCGCCCATCCATCCATCCATCCATCCATCCATGTGTACATACATCTGTCAACAAATAAGTAAATAAATAGAAAACCACCCAAGTCTGAGAGATGTAAGAGCTAACATGCTTTGATTTCATAAACATCCTAAGTGTCCTGGTGCGGATTAAGCTGGGAAGGAGAAGATTTTAGATAATATGTGGAAAGATGCAGTCCTAACCTAGCCCTTCATTCCACCGACTGTTCCGCAGTTATGGTTATTCCAGCTCAGGAAATTAAAGTGCAATGAAAACCCAAGCTAAAGCTGTGAGCTGCTTTGTTCCTAAATACACTCTACATGCCACTTTAAGAACATTAAAGATTCTATCAAAGAGGTCATATTGAAGAGGCAGAATCATTTACTGTTGGACTGCGCACTCACATTTTAACTTAAGCTAAGACGTTGCAAAGCTACACGGATTTCATCTGATAGCACAGGAGAATTTATACTCCTGTAGGTGGCTCCTGCTCCACAGGAAGTTAACTCTTTGATCACAGCACTAGCCATACTGTCTTCTCCTGGGAGAGTTATTTAAAAGTTTCTTTTTGTTTTCTTAGCTGTTTTTCCACTTTCAGCTCAGCAGGCACAGACATCTCTTTCTGTCTTTCCCTACTCTCTCTCTCCTTCTCTCTCCCTCCCTGAAGTTTCTAAGGCAGTTCCTACAGCTTTCGTTTCTTTTTCTAAATTCGAAAACATGGCTTCTGGCTATTAAATGGTCTCCCCGCACCTCGGTGGCCACTTTGGGCTTGATCTGTGTATTAAGAGGAGTCACTTAGAGTTCGAAGTGAGTTTTCAGTCAAACATTAGCACTAGTGTTTACCCCTGTGTAATCTTCAGTTGTCACTTCATGTCCTGCCCATCAGCATTTTTAAACCTTGTTCAGCGAATCCTTAACACCAACTGTTCAAATTCTTTGCTCCTCCCGTCCCCTCCCCGTGACCTTGACCCAAACCTTGCCAACTTGTATCTGAGGAAAAAGCTTGCACATATTTTTTAATTTGCTAATGCAGTCAGCATTAGCATAGTAATGCACCAAAGAGCGTGCTTCCGGTGGCACCCCAACAACCTTCTACACAGAGGCCCTGGCTTTGCCACCCACTGTCTCACCTTACATCAAGGAAGGAACCAGACTTTGCTAGGGCAGTTGCTGCTCCTTGCTCTGGCAGGGATCTGTGAGTAATAACAAAAGGGGAGGCAGCCTCAAAGCTCCCATTCTGAGGAGGGTGATATGGCCCCCCAAAACAAAGTCATTAGAGGGGTTTGCTCAGTGGGGAGCTAAAAGTTGAAACTATCACATAATAATTCATGTGCAGCTTGCTGTGTTTTGAGCCTTTTTCCCTCATCTGCCACCATGTGGAAAAGTAAACAGAGAGCTGGCTGGCCCCTGTGTGATTCTGGGGCCCCTTTCACCAAGAGACATCCACCTCGATCCAAGGGGAGCCATCAAAAGCCAGAGATGCAGAAGAAAGCCTCACAAGTGCAGCTGGGCACCAGAACCCAAAGCATGTAACAGGAAATGACAAGTGGCACGGGACAGTTCCAATGGAGCACCTACCTCATCCTCCAGACTCAGTCCCAAGAGGACAAGCATCACCTTACATGTCCATCTTATGTTTCTTAAGGAGATGTCACTCACTTTTTGTTGTTTTTAATGTGTGCATATAAAATAGAGAAAGAATTCTGACTCAGGTAAGGCCAAATCCACTCTTCACCTCCTCCCCTGAAACTTGACCTAAACTTTCAATGTCTCTCTTCTTCTAAGAACCTAAATGTGGGCTAACTCCTGGAAGTTAGTGAGAACTCCTGTTCTCACTAAGAACAATAATGTAGATGTATGGAGTCAGGGCTGCAGCTGAGTGGTAGGGCACTGATCTAGAATGCATCAGATCCTGGGCTCCATTCCAACATTGCTAAATCAATCAGTCAGTCAGTCAGTCAGTCAGTCTGTCAGTCAAACTCAGTCCATCTAGGAACACCAAGAACGAGGCTTCATTAAACTGCTATAAATGAACAGACACCAAAAGATGTGTTTTTCTTACAGGGAAGATGCTCTTTGGCTGAGCTGTCATAGAGCCCATGGCTACACAGGAAGAATTCATGAGGAGCTGGATTCTGTGCTATTAACTCAAGCTGCAGTGTCCTGGATGCATGAGATCGGCCTGACCTCACATTACAGGTGTACTGGCAGCTGCTAGCTGGGGATGAATGTCACTGAGATCTCGGGAGCAACCCAGAGGATACATACATCCCTGTTACTAGCCACCAGCGCTTTGTCTTCCCTGCTACCCAACTCTGTAATGTCACTAGAGTCTCAAAATGCCACTGTTTTGCCATGTAAACTATCAACAAATTCTTCAGCTTCCTTGAGAAGTTCTCAGAGCACAGAATTATACCAATAAGGATGATGAGGCTTATGACTTTCCCCCATATAATGGTTCTCGGTGAGGAGCTCTCCTCTGCCCCTCGTGTGTCCACACACCCGGCTGATAAGCAGTTGTGCTCACAGTCACACCACCCTCTGGGCTCTCTCCTGTCAGTGCTCCCACGACTGGCAACGAAAGGCTTTCTCTTCATTTTCTTTGCATAACTCTTCCATCAGCTCCTTCTTTAATAAAGCTTTCTTGCCCCATCCTCAACCTAACTTACCCATTTAATAGAACCAACTGTTTAGTTTTCATGGATAGTGTGTGACTTTAAAGCTCCTCAGGGGGGAGGACTTAATAAACATATAAAGTTCTGGGAAAATGTGTTATTTAATTTGGTGTAAGCCATAATAATCAGGGATAATAAACTCATTTCTTTTCCATTAGGCAATCCTCCTCTGCCCCCCACTCAGTGTGTGTGTTTGTGTGTTTGTGTGTATATGTGTGTGTGTATCCATGTCCTCTGTGTGTGTGTCTGTGTGTACCTCTGTGTGTGTGTGTATTTGTGTTTGTGTCTATGTGTATTTATCTATGTCTGTGTATGTCTGTGTCTGTCTCTATGTGTGTGTATCTGTGTCTGTTTGTCTGTATCTCTTCCTCTGTGTGTGCGTGTGTATGCAGGTGGACCTTCCTGGGTTAGTTCTTTCCTTAACAAATCAGTGTCTCTTCACTATCTGGTGACCAGTTTGCTAGGCTTCCCAAAAGGAGCCCACAATCCACGAGTGACTGCTCATGACCTTGCACTAGTCAATGCAATGAGAAATCAAACAGGTTGGCTGCAAGCAGCCGTTCACATCAGTTCACACAGAGCAGACTTGGGAGGACTCCCAGGAGGCAAGGCTGGAGGCGGGCGGCAGAGCTGCCTCGGGAACCTTCCCCCACACTCCCCGCTGCACTGTTTATTCTGCCAGCCCTGTTTATTCTTTTAACTCGGGTTTCTCAGCAGAACAACTCATCACACTGCACTTGATTGTGGAGACACAGAAAATGTCCAGAAAGAACTGCAGAGAGCACGATCCTGCTGACTCATCCACTAAGCCATTTGTTAACAAGCTGGTTTGGGGTTTCTCTTGTCCTCAATTTTTCAACACTTGGGGAATTAATACTGCCAGCTGTTCTCCTCTTTAAGCAAAATCTCCTGAATAATTGGGAATTTTAAATGATATTCATTATTATGGCCCCCTTTAGAAACATGTCTGACCAATACAGTTAGTTAATGAAGTAATCTGGAAATTCAGATCATGACAAGTAAGGCATTAAGAACCAAGCCAGTCAACACTTGCTCAATATTTGCTGGTGCGACCTGGCTTCCTGAGAGTTTAAGTGTCTAACTAAATGTTTCTGAATGCTCATGGCATCAAGTCAGAATTACCCAAAAGCTACCAAATAGCAAACTGGGTGAGGTGGAGCAGAGGCAGTAGACTCAATATGCTTAGACTCCGTCAGGACACACTTGCTGCAGAATGTGGGGCAAAGGACATTTTTTCACTAAGCCTGAGTGTTCTCATCTAGAAAATGGGGCTCTCAGGAGGAATACCCAACCCAGTATATTAATGTGAAGATTCAAATTAAGAAATATATATAAACAATTGGCTAGTCATATTCTCTAGAGCCTAGTAAGTGCTTAATTAATGACAACTCTTGGGCATTCTTGTCCCACAAAGAATGTCTTTAAAAGGTGGAAATTTAAAATATTTTTAAAACACAGCAAGTAATGAATACCTTGCTGGGGAAATAGCTGATTTTCTAACATGGTAACGGAACATCTTGGAAATCCATGTACCTCAAAGCAGACCTGAATTATGTATCCAGGGAGACTGTACACAGAAGACACACAATAAACATTTATTGATACCAATCATGGTTTCCTTGGGTTTAAAATAAAACATCTAGAAGAATTACAGAATTACTTGTGGTCCTTGTTGAAATATTACAGTGCCAATGTGGAAACTGAACCACCTAAATGAATCCTGGGTACCAATTTTGTTTGAAAGACTGGATTGATCCTAAATACAAGTATTGCATAAGAAACAAAGATTCATAGTATTAGGAGACTAGAATTAAGAAAGTTTTTCTAGAAATGGAGAGGGTCTTACCAACTTCTGCAGAAGAATTTCTCATCTGACATGCTGCTGACTCTACAAAGTGAAGTAAGAATGTAGGACCATGTCTGTAAAGCAGGGCACCAAAATGATAAGGGAGCGTTGACTGAATAACTCAGAGTCAAATTCGAGCATGATCTCTTAAGAGGGACACTCCCATGCACAAGAGAAAACTAAAGGAGGCCATAGTTCAGTTTTTTTTTTCTCTTTATCGAGGAGTTTGCAGTGTGACAACAGTTAAATTGTACAGAAGGCTGTCAGCACAGTTCACATGTTCACTAAGTCACTGACACAGACCATTCGCCTTTCCCATCTTCCTTTATGTTCTGTCTAAAAGCAACCATTTATCTTAGCATTCTTTCACACATGAAGCAAAGAACCAGCACATTCACATTATTCAATAAGCCATGATTATTTCATCCTGGACTCTCTTTGAGGTATTAAAAAGAAAAAGATATGACTCCAGCTTTGAGAGCAAATCTCTTATCTCTAAGGATAAATATTTTTACTAGAGCCACTGGTTTCTCATTCAATACCAAATAAACTGATTTCTAGGACAACTAAAATGCTAGGTCATATGCCTGTGTGTTGTGGTAACATACACTTGCATTTGTATGCATACATATGCATGCACATACATACATGCATGCCCATCAATGGAAAGAAAAAGGCAGGAGGAAGGACTGTTTCTCTGGAGTCCTTTCCAGAATCATTTGAACTTTTCTAGCGCAGAGCAGAACCATAATAGTAAGCCCTTTGCAAGAAATGACTTGTGTCTCCATATGGGGGCTGAGCTGCAGGTGGCCAGGAGAATGTGGAATTCATGGGCACTCAGCCTGACATTTATTTATTTTTATACTATTCGTTGAAGCTGCAGACCTGTGTGAGCTTAGCCAGACTTTGGGGGGAAACTCAGAGGAAGCTGAAAGTTCCCTTCAGGGCTACTATGTGCATGGATGATGAGCAAGATCCTGCTGGCTGTTTATGTAGGTCTCTTTTGCCGCTGTGTTACAGCAGAACACTTAGATACATTAAGAGACTATATTTGCTGTGCTATTGGTCAGTCTTCTTAAAAAATAAGTTCATTCTTACACAATGTATGTGCAAGGTAGGCCCGACATACTCAATTTTTATGTTTTTATGCAGTGGTTTAAAAATAAACTTTAAACATAGTAAGAGTCATTCTAGAATTATACTTTGTTGACAGTTACTGTATTGTTCAGGTTGCCATCCTTATAATGAAATATCTGGGACAAACTAACTTATGAAAGAAAAAACATTCAGCCCATGACTCTAGGGATTCAGAGTTTAAATGGGATCACATCTCTATCCAGGAAGCAGAGAGAAAGAGGGAAGGAACAGTGAGGCTGTCTTCAGAGAACTACCAAAGGGCCACAATGACCTTGACTCTCTTCTGAATACAGAGTCTCCATGACCGAGGACCTCTCTCAACCCCACCTTTTTAATTTTAATTTTTTAAAAATTTCATACACGAGTACCATATTTACATCATTTCTACCCCCCATCCTACTCCAAGTCCTCCTGTGTATGCCCCACTCCCTTTCAATTTTGTCCTTTTCTTTGATTATTATTACATATTCTTACATTTATAAATAAACATTATATGTATATAATGCACTGAGTCCATTTAGCAGTGTCCGTGTGTACATGTGTTTAGAGCTGCCTGCTTAGGATTAGACAATCTATCAGGGAGCTTGTCTCTGGAGAAAATTAATTCTTTCGTCAGCATCTATTGATTTCCTATAGCTCTTCATCTGGGGTGGGGTGGAAGCATTGTAAGAGCCAGAGGAACAAGACGCCTGCTGCTAGGTAATGCATACTAGCACGATAGGGAAGCTGTACCCACAAAATCTCCACAGTATGCTTGCCTAACAAGACCTGCATAGTAACAAATCAGCCCCACCTTGTAAAGATACCATCCCTGCCCCATACCCCCACCACGCTCCCAACACACAGATCATTGAGAGACAATATCTAAACCCCAACAGCCACTTCCTACTTTATTCTAGTAAGGTTTTACTGATGTTATACAAAGCATGAAACTTGAAATCAGGCGAAAGGGTACTTGCACATTCTTTCACTGCTTCGGAAGAAGAATGCTTTTTAAATTAGCCCACCAAACTCACCTGTTCTCTAGTGTATTTCACTTTATTTGACACACTATTGGCTACTGATGAAAGTTCAGGCTGTGACACACATCAGTTAGTAGAGTTCTGCCTAGTAGTGATGCAAGAGACTTGAATCTGGTAGAAAAGAAGGCCTTAAAGAAAGGAGACAGTGACTGTGCTGGGATGACCAGCTAGCTACAAGAACGTTACTGAAATTATTTCTGGTGGAAAAAAATGTTTCATATAACAAGACAATCCAGGTCAAGAGACAAATAGTTGCAGAAAGAACAGAAGCCCGCCAGCACTCAAACCATGTTCCATATTAAGATATAGAACTGGGGCTGAAGAAATGGCTCAGTCAGTAAAGAGCCTGCTACATACCCATGAAGAACTGAGGTTGGGTCCCCAGTACCCACCCAAAACCTAGGAACAGAAGCACATGGCTATCACCCCAGCACTGGGAGTCAGAGACAGACAGAAACTCACTGACCAGCCAGACGAGGCAAATTGATTGGTGAGATCCTGGTTCAGAGGGAGGCCAATCTCAAAGAATAAAGTGGACATCCAGGAAGACATTCGAAGGACATGCACATGCACACACACATTCATGTATACTTGCAAGGAAATGTGCACACGTTCAAGCAAGGACATATAACACACACACACACACACACACACAAACACACACACACAGAGTACTGATGTAGAAGCAACCTCAGAGTCCCTCAACAACACATGATGAACACACACAGTAGACTGTCTTTCAGGCAAGGGAGGGAACTCTGCAATATGCTACGACATGGGTGAACATGGAAGACAGTCACAGAGACATCAGTGCTGCAGGATCCCTCCCATACTGAGAGCAGTAAAGTTCATAAAGACAGAAAATGCAATGGGGCTGTCAGGCCTGGGAGGAGAGAATGGGATGCTGTTTAATGGATATAGAGTTTCAGTTCTGGAAAATGAAATTCAAATTGGTTACACAACAATGTGAATGTACTTAACATTGTTGAACCAGACACTGGTTACAATACTAAGTTATAGTACGCCTTTTTAAATCACAACACAATACTTAAAAAAATAAAGGCGATACTCCAGTCCTGATGCATGTTACAGGGACACAGAATGACTTTCATCAGAGTGAGATCCTAATATTCACTCAAGGGAGCCACCACGATGTAACTTCCAACGTGACACAAAGGAAATAAGCACAAAGGTGCCAACCTAGCCTTGGTGAATCTCAGCCCATGTCTCACGCCTCAAAAATGTGAAGCAATTTAGAGAGGCATCTCCCTAGTCAAGGCCTTGCACTGCCACTAAAAGCCAGCAGGAGCCTGGACAAGGTGTACCAGCCAGGCTGTGCAGACCCCTGCTGGGAGAGGCTAGCCACCAGCAGAGAGAGCCCCTGACCTCTCACTCTCACATATCCATACAAAGGGAAGAGAAAGTCCAGCTTTTGTTCACTAAACAGTGCGAGCCAGCTTCCTTCTTTTATTTTATTTTTGTTGTTTGTTTGTTTTTTGAGACAGGGTCTCCCCATAGCTTCAGCTGGCCTGGAATTTGCTACGTAAACCAGTCTAGCTTTGATCTCACAGAGATCCACCTGCCTCTGCCACCTGAGTGTTGAGATTAAAGGTGTGTGTCACCACGGGAGACAGCTTTCTGATGGTCATATTCACATCTTTCTCAAAGAATGTAAAGAAAATTCCCCTGCCATCCCAGGGCAATATTCTCACTCTATTCAGGTGTGACTTTATCACAAATTACCCACAGTCCCAGCAGAGAATGAGCACCCACCACACATGTATAAAATATTTTTATTACCTCGTACATCTAATTAATCTATGCAATTGAGCAACATGTCTTCTTCCTCTCCTCCTTCCTTTTCTCCCTTCTTTCCTGACCAAGAGAAACGTTCTCTAATTTTTATAGTGGACTGACACAATGCTGTGGAGTGCTGATGGAGACAGAACATTAAGCCTGACTGAGCTTTAAAACCCAGATGCTACAGTCCTGCAGAGCCCTCCATTGCCCTTCAGCCGAAGTCCTCTGCCATCTGCTCACTAAGTCTTCAACACTATAAAAATGGAGAACATTCATTCACGTATAAAAACGTGTAGCTAGCTCCAGCTCTCAAACCTTGCCCTAAAAACAAAAGACAACAGTATCTGCAAACAGGTTTAGTTTTTCTTAGTTGCCCTTGTGAAAAGGACTATTTACTTGAAACAAATTACTGTCAATATCCAAGTGCCTTTAGAGTCTAAAGAAATTGTCTTTGACTTAGAGATCACCTGTAATATGGTGTGCTTTACTCAAAGTCAGTGAAGATGATGATTCTAAGTTGAGGTATTCCTTCTAAATTCCACACAAACCTCGTGTGCAGACAAGATGCATGCTTAGCGGAAGGGATAACGTTTCCAAGCCGCCTTGCTGTTTTCTAACTACACTTTGCTTATTTTGTTTGGTTTTGTTTCATTGAACCCTGACTTTTTAGCAGCAAGTAATACCCAACTCCATCCACCCTGAAGTTCTAGTCTTTCCAGTGCGGACAGTCTCCTGGCATGGAGTAACTCCAGCATGCTCGGCCAAGAAGATAATTACAAGCACAGGAAAACTATGACGTGCTTAAATAGCTGACAAGTCAACTACTGGAAAGAGTGGGGAGCATGAAATGGAAATGTGACTTTCAGGTTCAAAAACAGAAACAAACCCCAAAACCAAGCAAGGCATAGACAGGGAAGGAAAAGAAAGAGAAAGGGACTCAAAGTGCAGTGCTGGAAAGAGACGTTTGTTCTAAGAGCTTCTCCTCCCTTCCTTGTTTGGACAATACAGACCCTTATAAACTCTTCCATTTTTATATGGTTTGTGTGTATGTGTATGTGTGTTTGTGTGTGTGCACACACATGCATGCGAATGTGTGCTTGCCCATCTGTGTGCACTTGGAGACCAGAGGTCAACACTGGGCATCTCCATCAGTCTCCACCTTATTTTCTGAGCCAGGGTCTCTTACAGACCCTGACTCTCTGTTCTGGCTAGGTTGGCTGGCTAATGAAACCCTGGGATCTGCCTATCTCTGTCTCTTGTTCCAGACCTAGGGTTGCACAACATCATTCCTGGCTGCTCTTCACCTTATTAGCTAGAGACAAAGTCTCAAACTGCAGAACCTGGAAAAGCTATTGTTCCTATTGACGTAGAACATACTGTTGTCATTGGTTTTTATCATGTGTATATACATATATGTGTATATATATAATGTATATATAATATGAATTTTTGGAGACGTTAGTTGTACAGTCAATTTTGGAAAAAAGTATCCTAGTTAACTGTATGAAGTCAGCATTGTACAGAAATGAACAGCTGTCTATGTCTACAAATATTAATCTTAATTGCTTTCCATTTAGACAGAGTTAATACAGTTTATTAAGTACTCAAGGTCTTATCTATGTGAGTTTGATTACAGAAACTAATATATTATTCTCTAAATGATGGAAAAGTGAAGAACAGAGGCTGTGGTGAAGCTGATCCAGAGATACCCACAGAGCAGGAGACAAGTGAATACCACTTCCTATGCCATCAAACACGCACTCCCTATAACCAAATGCCGACTTCCTAGTCAGCATGCCTGGCTTATCTCAGTATCTCATACTGTGAGTTTCAATCAGGATCTAAACAATATCCACTCATGTCCCTAGATCTAAAAGCAAAATATTGAAAGCAGCATGTTTGAAAAAATCATGTCCTAACCATGAAAAGAAATGATATATAGTCAATAAAAAGTCACTACTTCAGGGTCTGGGGGGTTCATGGCTTAGTGGATATAGTGCTTCCCATGAAGCCTAAGGACCTGAGTTTCGATCCCTAGTTAGGTATGAAGGCAGGAAGAAACTGGTGAGACTCCAGTGATGGCTGGTGATTCTTGCCAATCACTCTGTTCTAGGTTCAACAAGAGATACAGTCTCCAAAAATAAGGTGGAGATGCATTAAGAAAGATACCCAACATCTGGCAGACACATAGACAGACAGGCAGACACACACACACATTCTAATTCCTTCAGAAACCATTTACCAGTATGAAAAACACTCCTGAGATTAAGTTAACTACCAGAAAAAGTGTGGTGCTCATATTCTCATGGGATAATCTCTAAGTATTGAATTTGTGTGTAATCCTAGCAACTATGTATCAGAGAGTTCATTTGCCCTTATCTTTATTAACAATGGATGCTGCAAGTTTTAAAATTATTTGATATGTGAAGTTTTTATCTTCAATAAGATCTATAGACATTGTGCAGAACTGCTAAGAGAAAATCACTTAGGGAAGCATCACCTCAACCTGGATTGAAGGAATGACAGTTCAAAATGTGCAAAAAATTGCAAGGACACAGTACCCTTCCCCCACTCTCCAGAGCCCTAACAATCTGGAGCCAGGTAGGTGACAGAGAAAGTCACTCATTTGCAGGTCAGATGGGCGCAATCCATCTCTTCTGAACAAGGAAAATGCCTCCTAAAGCAGAGAGCAGAGCCATGGAGAATAGTTCCCAGAGAGTGGAGCCATGGAGGATAGGACACTACCTCGGCCAGTGACTCCATGCCCCTGAAAGTCTGGTCTCATCTGTGTGCCTCCAGTTCTCCGCCTTTTGTCTGTTATCTGCTGTCAGTTTGTTCTGTGTTTGCAGCCCAGAGGTTGCATAATTCTGTTCCTTAGTTATCTCTTCAGAAGCACACCAAGAGGATGCAGTACAGAAGCAGGACCACCAAGTACAGCTTGCTTTCGCTGGAGTCTGCATCTTGCTCATTACCACATTGGGATGAGGTTCTTAGGGACATGGCAGAGAAAGGATCTACCTTCATGGTCAAATGAAAACTATGTATTTAATGAAAGGAACTGGAATAAATACCAGTGATTAAGTCTGTACTGCCAAGCACCATCAATAGCAGAGTTTATCAGTAAAAACACAGGCTAAGTAGATCTAAAAATTTACAGAACTGTGTCACAAGAACAAAAACAAAACTATCTTGTGACATGGCACATACTTTAATCCCAACACTCAGGAGGCAGAGGCAGGTGGATCTCTGTGAGTTCAAGGCCAATCTGGCCTACGTAGCGAGTTCCAGGGAGACCCTTTCTCAAAACAAACACTAACAAACAATAAATAATAATAATAATAATAATGTCAAATTTCCTGTAGCAAAACTCCTTGAAACCGTCTGTTTCTGACAGAGATAGTTTGATCACAACTTCAAGGTCTCTTTAAACTCCACAGAAATCCAAGAACAAGAGCTAAGATTCGGAGTAGTTTTTATTAGCATCCCACAGTCCTCGCTGTCGTGGCCGCTGTCTTTCTACACTGGCTGCCCTTCTTCTGCAGAGCTGTTTGCAGCCTGCCAGCTCCCACAGAATGCTAACAACACAAAGTAATCATCATCTTCTGAGACTCAATCATTTGTTTATGTATCTCTGCCACCTCGATGCCATTACCTGCTGAACTTCGTTCACAGATCTGTCTCACAGGAAACAGTCTGTGGATCACACCACATACTGCCCGTGGAATATCATAGCTCCAGTTCCCTAGGCTCTGGCTCCCATGGGTGGGTGGTAAGAAGCAGAAGCTGCCTGTACCTGCCACAAACTATGAGACTTGGACCATGAGCAGCACTGTGGCACCTCTGCTCTATCCCTTTTGGAAAGAAAGAGAGAAAAGAGAAAGAATGGGATTGTGACAGGAACTTCCACAGGTTTCCACTATACTGAAATATACTCATATGTCCCTAATAGGATTTTCTAAATCTCTCAAGACTCATATACCATTTCCAGCTTCTAAGGCATATCTGCTTTATAATGAGGCCCTGAGCAAGTTCCCTAGGGATCTTTGCTCAGAAGCTACAGAAACATCAGAATAGACAGGACTGTCTCCCATTGCTCCCTCCTCAAAACCTCTCCCGCGGAATACTAGCTCGGGTTCTACGTGTCTCTTTCCACCTTGCTTGACATGCTTTCTGCAGCAGTACTCTTCAACTTCTTCCAGATTTCGTTCTTTCAGCCCTTCCTTCTGCTTTCCTCTCAGCTGTCAGCCTTCTTCTTCAAATCCTTTTCCCAGCTTGAATTCCACAGCATGCCATTTCCTGTGGTAAACACATTGGCTAGTGTCCTAAGATTTCTTCCTTTCCTCTCTTTATATCCACAACCATCAACAAAATCTCAATGGATACTCAAATCCACTAGAAATGTGTCCTTGAAGGAAGAAGCACAGAGCAAATGAGTGTCAGCCACCAGCATCAAAGGCATCTCGGCAGAATGCCCACAGGCCGCCATCTCTTACATCCCTGGGAAGCGTTCAAAGGTTCTCTACCTTCTCTTGCCCTGCGAACCTGTTTGTTCTCCAACTTCCCTCTGGCTCTTCATGGACGACCCCACTTCCCCCTCCACGGAATTGGAACTCCCACAATGAACACTGCTCTGCCTCCTCCTTTCCTTTCCTTCCTAGAGAACAGAATTGTCCCCTGTCCTTTCTACGGTCATCATTGTCATTATTAAATTAGTTTCTTTTGGAAACTCTTTTTTTCTCTGTAGCAGACCTTTCCCATTGCCGTTTGCACTTGGTCAAGTTCCTGTGTCTGCAAGGGGAAAATGAAAACCTGATGCTGTTCCTCCATCCCCGCATTGTACCCACCGTCTTCCCGATGATCCTCCATGATCTTCTCTTTCAAATCTTTAATTCTGTGTGTGGATATGTGTCTGTGTGTGCACATGAGTACAGATGTCCCTGAAGGCCAGAGAGGGTAACTCCTGGAACTGGAGTTACAAGCTACTGTGAGCCTCCTAATATAGGTGCCTGAGTCCAGCAGGTTCCTTGCAAGAGCAGCAAGCACTCTTGACTGTTGAACCATCTCTGCAGACCAATCTTCACGAGCTTTTCAAATCAGACTATATAACATACCCTACCTGCTTACAACTCTTCGGTGACTTCCTCAGCCCTCCCGGTATCAGCCCACACCAGCCACAAGCTTCACAGCACCCTGCATGGTCTCAGCTGATCATTCTTCCTACCTTATTTGTATCACCCTCCACCCCCTCACTGTGCTTCAGCTCTCTAATACTCTTTTGGCCCATCAAATATACCATGCCCTGCAGTGCCTGGTGCCTTCTTATGTATACTCCAAAAGGCACCTGATTTCGTTCTGTGCTCTTTGTCCACCCAACTACTCACCTACTTCAGAACTCGTCTCATTTTCAGAAGATTTCCAAGAACTATCAAGTCAGATAACTTTCCTTCAGAGTGATTGCTTCTGAAATAATTGTACCTTAAGCTACATAATTAGTGTCTATGACCCTTCATGATATCATAAGTCCATTAAGGAACAGCAACAAAAATCCAAAATTATTTCCCTGAAGCCCAGCTTGAGTTGAATACCCTTTAGATGGATGGATAAATAAATGATGAAAAAACGGAGACTGGCCAGAAGCTCCCTCTTCCTTACTCCTGTTTAGAGACACTGGGTTTTATTAGCTTATATTACTTGTGCAAAATCAAAATAATGGGTTTCATAGTGACATTTTCATGCATGCATATCACCACGCTGTATGTTCAATCTCCATTACCATCTCTTTTCTTCCCTCCTCCTGCCGACCCCTTCCAAAGACTCCCCCACACCCTCCTAGATTCCATTCGTGAAAGAGAACATGTGATACTTGTATCTGAGTCTGCCTTATTTTGCTCCAGTTCCATTTGTTTCCTGCAGATAATGTACTTTCATTCTCTATGCTAGTGGAATCTTCACTAGCATGTCCACTTGTCAAGAAGACTAAGTTTTCTTAGGAAAGGGTTGTGACTGTCTCCCTAGAGCCACTGGCCTGAAACAAATGGGATCGAGTGCTAGAGGAAGAAACAGGGCCAAGCAACCCAGTGTGGCCTTTCGATCATACCCTGATCATCTTGCCAATCCCCAAAGGAGGGCACACACCACAAAGCATGGTGGGCATCTCAGTTTCCATTGCTCTTGGCATGGCTGTTGGGTGACATCTCAATTACAGCTTAATTGTCCTTGATTGCAGGGGCCATCTAAGCCTAAGACAACTAGCTCTTAATCCTGCCCAGAAAACACAATATCACATTCCAATTTGGTGGTTGAATATACCAGATAGTACACATGGCCAAGACACTGTGGGTTCGTGAACTCTATGGGGCGTGTGTGCCTGCTGAAGAAAACTAAGATTTAGGCACTTGGAAGAGATGACCACAGGAGTTGAGTTCTTGAGTCTGACTTGAAAGCTGTCTCACCATTAAATGTGACTGAAAAAGTCTCCAGGGCCATAGTACCTACCAAAAACAGGCATAATGAGAAAAACAATAAATGTACTCCTGATTCCACACTAGCACTCTAACAAGCATCAAGCGACACATATCACAGTGTATCAGTGTGAGGCGAATTCCAGGAGTTTATCATTCTGAGGCTCCATGTAATAGAAAGACTTAAGGCTGAGGATATACATGAAGAAAAGACCCCTGCCAAACCAGACCCACCCTAGACATAAAGACATAAAGACTCTCCGGGGAATTTGAAGCCTGTGATGCACTGTAGGTAAGCAGGGCAACAATCCCCATCCCTCTCAGTCCCAGCCAAGTTGACACAATAGTCATCACCAAAGTCCTAGCAGCAGAGAGAAGTGGTCATTCCCAGGAAAAAGGCTCAGTTTGCTGTGTACCTACTATTCTACAGGTACCCAGCCCTCAGCAACAGAAAAAGGCACACAGGATCCAAAAATAACTCAACAAAAACACGCTGTCAAGAGTAAATCAGTAGAACCAGAAACAGACATAGCACATATGTTGAGACTAGAATTAGACTTAAAATAATTATGAATAAGATATTATAGGTTCTAATGGAAAAGAGAAGCAATATTCAAAATGAGAGAAGGAATTCCAGGAGAGAGAGATAAATTACAAGGTAGAGTCATGAAGAAATATTAGAAACGGCCAGCACAGGTACAGGGATAAAGAATGTCTTTGGGCCATGAGTAAGTTTAAGATAGTCAAGGAGAAGCTCAGCCGCTCCAAATGTAGAGCAACATGAATTACCGAAGTTGAAACAGTAAGAAGGAAATAAATTGAACAGACCATCTTGCTACATAGCTCCACTTGTCAACTTGACACACCTGGGCAGAGGGAACCTCAGCCGAGGAACTGTCTCCATTGGACCAGCCTATGGTCATGTCTGTGGGGTATTCTCTTAATTGTTGAGTGATGTGGGAAGCCCTAGCCCACTCTGAGTGGTGCCACCCCTGGGCAGGTGGTCCTTGGTTATATAAGGAAGCAGGCTGAACACAAGCCAGAGGAGCAAGCCAGTAAGCAGTGTTCCTCCATGGTCTCTGCTTCAGCTCCTGCCTCCGAGTTCCTGCCATGAGCTCCTGACTTACTTCCCTCTATGATGGACTATGCTATAAGCCAAATAAAGTCTTTCCTCCTCAAGTCGGTTTTGGTCAGTATTTTATCACAGTGATAGAAAGTAACTAAGACACTAACCAAAAGATTTAGGACAATGTCGCAGCATATCTAAGACATAAGAAGAATCTGCAGGAAGGGGAGGAAATAGAACAAGGGAAATATTTTAAGATATAATGACCCAAACTTCCTGAAACTGATGATACACAAAAAATCACACATCTAAGAAACACAAAGAGCACCAAGGAGGATCCGTATAATATAAAGCGAGCACGCAAAAACCCAAACAAACACAGCATGCATTGTGCTAAAGAATAAAGAAGAGGACAATTTGTGAAGATAGCCAAGAATAAAAGACATGGTCTTACCAATATAAATAGATGACTGAATAAGTCAGTAACTGGAAGGAGAGACAGCTCCCTCCCAGAATTCCAAACCATGTGTGTGGTTTAGGAGAAGGCCAGCATGACACTCCACAGGCCTTGCACATTGACTTGCTCCAAAAGAGAACCACAGAGAAGAGAAGTGACTGAAACAGAGAATCTGGCAAACACATGAAATAGTCACGTTTCAAAGTTAACATCCAAAGTGAAGATTGATGTTGATAATGTGTCTCTTAATCTGACGCTATGAGAATGGGACTTTACTCTGTGGTTTTTCTTCCTCAAACTCATAACCACTGTTTAACCATGAGAAAAACATCAAACAAATCCAAACTCAAAGATGTGTTACAAAACTCTTAACCAAAACACCTCAGTACTATCAAGGTCATCACAAACAAAGACACTGAGATACTGTCACAGGTACGAGGACCCTATGGAGAAAATATACCTACATAGAAATTGGATGAAAACTATAAATAACTGAATGAAGCATGAACATTAGGTTAATGAAGATATATCAATACTGGATCATAAAATATGTCAGATGTACCACGTTAACATATTAAGAATGAGGTAATAGATATGGAGTATATTATAACTCTCAGCATTGTCTGTAATGTTCTGCAAACCTAAAGCTGTCCCTAAAGATCATTAAGAACAAACTCATCTAAATAGATGAGCAGAGATGACCAATTCCCAATAAATCATGCAAGCAAGAAGAAAATGGAGTGACATTATTAATTTTTTCTTCAGCAACAAAAATTCTATACCCAGAAAGACAACTTTTTAAAATAAAAGAGTACATTTTCTTAAAAAAAAAAAAAAAAAAAAAAAACCTAAGAAAATCGTCAACAGATTTACACTGTGAAAAAAGTTCATGGAAGTCATCCAGGCAGAAAGGACGCACTACAAGACAGAGATGTGCATCTCCACAAAGGAAGTCAGGAGCTAACTGAAAGGGAGGAGGAGATGAAAGGCTGTGAGTTATACTGTATGACTCTTCAATGCAAAGCAGGAGTAGCAGTCGGTTGCTGCTTGTACCATAGAATGCAGCACAAGGTCTACGATGGAAGAAGTGGAAATACACTTTTGTAAGCTCCTCATACTACACAGGAGGTGATACAATATTATTTGAAAGTGAACTTGGATTCATAAGTATACATTTTGTAATTCTAGTGCAGCCACCAAAAGTAGAAGAATAGATCAGAAGCATAAACGACAAGACATCACTGTGACATGTAACACAGTGACAAAGCGTTTAGCCAGTGCATGGCCCCACACCCAGAAGCATGTCAACAGTACAAACTAGCGTCCATTAGATTCTTTAAAAAGAGAATGAGACATTGGGAGGTAGGAAGATGGAGGTAGATCTGGGAGGAGCTTAGGGAGAGAGTTGGGGATGAATATGATCAGAATTCTCCAAGAAAATAAAAATATTTATTTTAAAGATTTGTATGAAATTCCCAAAGATAATAAAAATATTCATTAAAATTATATTATTTTCAACAGCATGGATGAACCTGGAGGACATCTTGTTAAATTGGATAAACTAGACATGGAGGGGCAAATGCTATGTGGCACTAATAGAATGAGTCTAAAATAATCTCATAGAAACAGAGACAGGAATAGTGACTTTCAGGGATCAGGAAAGAAACAAGATGTATTAGTGTGTCAGATGTATCAGTGCTAGAGATCTGTTGTGCAGTGTTTTGTCAGCTTTCTATAACTGTGACAAAATACCTGAAATAAACAACTTACAAAAAGGAAAGGTTTACTTTAGCTCCCAGCCTGCGAAGTTTCAGTTCTTGATTACTTAGCCGTATCACTGTGGGCCTACTGTGAGGGTAAATACCAGAGAGAAGCATGTGGTGGAACTGCTCATATCATGGTGGGCAGGAAGTAAAGAAGAGAGGGAATAAGGCTGGAGTCTCAACACACTGTTCAAGGGCCTGTCCCTGAAGACCCACGTCTTCCTTGAGGCCTACCTTCTAAGGTTTCTGCTTCTGTCAATGGCACAGTTCACTGCTGCCCATACCTGCGTGGGTTTTGAGACACATTTCAGTCTAAACCGTAATGTCCAACATAAAGCGCGCGCGCGTGTGTGTGTGTGTGTGTGTGTGTGTGTGTGTAATGGATCCAGTAATATTAAGCCAAGAGAGCAGCAGGAAGCACTGGAGTCATGTACAGGCATGTGGCATGGCTTGCACTGAGTACATACTCAATGCATTGCAGGAGTACGTACTTATCCAGGCTTATCATGTTGTATACATTAAGTATGGACAGAGTTTGGCATGTCAATCATACCTCAGTGAAATGATTTTACAATACAATAATAAACACTCAGTATTGAAGATCAAATGTTAGGATAAAAAGCTACTCCCACAGAAGACTGAAGAGGGCAACAATAAGCACAGAATGAAACAAACATAGCCAGCAACCAATTATCTAAATAATAACATTAAATATAAATAATTTCAACACTTGAATTAAAGGACAGAGTTGTGTGGTTGAATAAAAATCAAAGTCATAAACTCACTTTGAATGTGATGGCATGGACAGCTTTTAAATTAAAGCAGAGAAAAAAAAAATATATATATATATGCCATAAAACAATGATCAAAAAATAAAATAGTTTAATCATCATTTAAAAAGTCTAGGCTGGAGAGATGGGTCAGCAGTTAAGAGTACCCATTACTCTTGAAGAGGACCTGGGTTTGGTTCCCAGAATCCATGTTAGGTGACTCACAACCACTTATAACTCGAGCTTCAGGGAACCTGATGCCCTCTTCTGCCCTCCACAGGCACATGCAGATGTACATATGATTAAAAATAAAGTAAACCTAAAAATAAACAACTGAAAATACATTCTAAAAGTGGCATTAACAGAGAAGAAGCAAAACATTGATAAGATGAGTCAGTGGTTAAAAGTGCCCACGGTTCTTGCAGGAGACCTGGGCTCAGTTCTGAACACCCATTCAGCACATAACAACCATGCATAACTCCCAATTCCCTGGGGATCTGATGCCCTCTTCTGGCCTCCACAGGCATGGCATGACACAGGAGTACTTAACTTACATGCAGGCAAAATAATCATACACATAAATAAAACAAATAAATGATTTTTAAACAACAAAAGGCACACAGATAGGAAATTAGCACATGAAAAAGTATTTACTATCACAAGTCTATATGGAAATGAAAATTTAAACCAGGGGCTACCACTATTTAATTACTAACATGACTGAAAACTTTTAAACTTTAGCACATGAAGCGATAGTGAAGAAGCTGCGCAGGGGAAGTCTCATACACCGCTGACACGAACACGGGATGTTACAGTCCCACTGGAGAGCAATCTTAGAAACTTAAACCCGTTCCTACTAGCATCATCCATTCAGCTTCTGGGAGTCCACGCAAGAGAAGGAAAACGTGCATGCTCACAAAAATCTGCAGGCAAATGTTTACAGCTGCTTAATGCATAATCACCCTAAACTGGAAACAATATAAATTTTCTTACAAACCATGGTCTAACCATGTATTGGAATACTAGTCAAGAAGAAAGAAAGAGAGATATATATATAGAGAGAGAGTTATTGGTACATGAAACATCATGAGCAAATCTCAAATGTATACCATATGCTTCCTTTATGACATTTGGAAAAAGGTAAACTGACATATGAGGTTGGAAAACAAATCTGCAGTTGCCTTAGACAGAGTAAGGAAGAATCTGATCACAGATGTGTAACCTGCAGTATTTTGAAGCGTCTCTCTGTTGATTGTGATGGTGGATACACAGCACCACACTCTTGTCAGAACCACACCACGTTATCTATACACGATCTTTACAAGATCAAGCCATTACAATTTCCAGCGTGGAGGGGGAGGGACTCCTGAGGCAGTTGATGGCTGCTGATAGAGGGAAGGCCACTTTTCTTGAGAGGGTGCCCCAGTGGATGACCCCTCACCCATGCACATATGTACAGTGCTAAAGGGATTCAGTGGTTTATTATTTTGTTTTTAATTGAAGCTTTGTGTATCTCACACAGAACATCCCAATCATCTCTCTATCCAGGTCCCCATTCGCACCCTCCCATGCCCTCTCCATTGGAATTAATGTGTTATGTCATGTGTGTCAAGGCCCCAAGTCAAGTTAGTGTCCACAGACATCCCTCAGTGCAAGTTCAAGTTCACCCACTAGGGTCTAGTCCACCTATCCAGAGTCCCTTCCTTGACTTATATTGGGGCCTGATATCCATTTTCACAGTTCTGTAGTGGGTTTTTGTCTGCTTGAGTTTGCATGGGTCTTGTGCATGCTGACACCATTGCTGTAGGTTCATATGAGCAAGGTCTCAGGAGCCTGGAGGACTCTATTTCCATGTGGTCATGCATCCCCTCCATGGCTCTTATAATCTTTCTGCCCCGTTTTCTGCAATGGTCCCTGAGTCATGTGTGGGTGGAGTTTAATACAGGAGTCCTAACCAAGGACCCACACTCTGCAGACTCTTATTCTCTATGTTTTGCCCTTTTGTGACCTTTTGTTTCCTGGTTCTCCCTGCATGAGGGAGCTTCATTGATGAGAATTGAGAGATACGCTAGTGTTCTCTTTACCCCTTGTTCTACGTTCTGTGAGCCTTAGGTTATTTTTTAAAAAGGATATGAAGTTGTGAGGAGGATGTGTTGGGATGTCCAGAAATTTGAGGGAAGGAATAAAGGTGGATACAATCAAGATAAATTATATATGTGTACATAATTTTCAAAGAATAAATTTAAAAGTATTCACTATAAAATGTAGACATTACTGGAAATGAGAAAGAACTATGCCCGAAAGAATGAATTCTATAGCTTGAAAATTTGAAAGTAAAGCAACAACAACCCAACATCTCACACAAAAGGGAACCAGGAACCAAAGAGAGACAGTCTACCCTTTGAAAACTACCATCTGTGGACGGGATACTTGCCCCCAAGAAAAATCATGTCACTGAGGCCCCAGACAAGCCGTTGGTGCTGTATTTCACAATAGCTTGTGAAAAAAACAAAAACAACATCAAAACCAACCCAAGAGCACCTTAGGATGCCAAGACCCAACAGCATGTGCCCGTTCCAAGTGCTGAGCCCCTGGTTACTAGCCAGCACCACAGAAGGTTTGAGCAAATTCATCAAACTCAGGGCTGGAAAGTCCATAAGGTGCTATTTCAGCTGTTTTAAGCAGCTTATCATGATTTTGTAAAAGTCTGGCCTCAAGACTTTGGATCCCTTCTTAATAACCTTTAATGCTACCATTATGTAATTGAGTCCATTTTGTTAGTGTCGTGGGAATATCGTTAAACTGTAATTCATTTCACTGTTTTCTAACTTTCAGACCCTCAAGTTCCAGAATCCACCACACTAGGACCTTGAAGCAGAGCGTGATCTTAATCCCCACCCATCCCCCACCCCCACCAGGCCAGGCCACTTTCACTGTCACAGAGACTCAGGATGCTTCGAGTTCAGTGTTCACATGAACTCTGCAAGCTCTTCCTCATGTGTCAGGACCTTAAACTCCAGGATGCTCAGGGACGCCTTCTGTCTTGCAGTCTCAACATGTGCCCAGGGCATTTTTGGAAATGCAATCATATCAGGAGATGGAACTTCTTGCATAGGTTATCCCCTTGACATTAAGTACCTGGCACATTGCCACCTAGCGTGCAAGTAGCCCCATTATTATTGAAACCACATGTTCATTAGCAAGGTTGGCACCAACTCAACCTCCGCTGTCCGAAGTTAGTTATATTCCATTACGGTCCAGACAACGGGACAGTGTAGGATACAGTTTGGGCATGAGAACAAACAGTCTTGTTTGACGAAATCTGAGTCTTCAACTGTTAGAAATACGATCCAGTTTCTATCCTGACATGTGTCTGCACTGATGTTTCAGAGAAGGACATGTTTTGAAAGAAAATACCATTCTTTCACTGTTATCTTTGCAAAATTGTACTTAATTTTTTCCACCACTTGCAGGAATAGCCAGCGTCCGCTGCCTCCTTTCTGGGCTAATCACTTCATCCCTGGAGATTCATGCAAAAGTGTTTCACTTACTATAAAGGAGTGACTCAGGATCGTTGCTTTCAATTAAGAAAGCCTGAGAGAGTTCTGAGAACAGTGTTCTCTTCTTGTGGAGGGCAGGAGGAGGGGTGCTCAGACGCAAGGGAGGGAAGGAGGAAGGAGAAAAAGAACACAAGCTGCGGCCAAAAAGACGTGCTTCAAAATGGAACCGCCACTCCGGTGCGCTCCCTCCCCAAGCTTAATGCGAATCGCACACGTTCGCAGGCTTCTAGACATTATTTATGCACCATGCATATTTAATTTCTTGTTCCATCCTGGTAGAAATATACATTGGATCATTAAACATGTTTTATTGTTATTATTTCTGCTCATGCGTATGTCTGGAATACAGGTCATGGACCTTGGATTTTCTTATATCCTTTAACTGAAAAGGCAGACCTGCTTTTAGCTGTGTGTTCTAGAAAGCTGCCAAAAGTATTTGTTTAAACCTATTTGTTGCATTTCTTTGCAGAATTTCTTATAGCTCATATGTGTTCAAGTCTCTTCCTGTGTATATAGGGCAGTAATCAAGCAGGATTTTTACAAATTTAGGAAACTATGTTGTGGAGAATGGATTAGTATCTTTTATTTTGCTGTTGAAGATGGTAGCTTTAGGTTTGCTCCTTGATGGCCTGGGAAGCATTATAATCGTTCCATGGATAATAACTATTAATTTCTTTTTTTCAGAAATCTAAAGCTGACTTAACCTCACCAATTGTTTCCCCAAAGTAGCCATGTTAAAACTGAAAGTAAACTAGTAGATCAGTGTAAAAGCACCAGCCAACAAACTACAATGATGAACAGAACATGCCACCAGGCTTCCTGACTAAGTAATTATTTGGACTGCCTGAGAAGATGAAGCTGAGCCAGTACTTTATCATCCAAAGCAGTGCAAGTGTGTAGGCCTAACAAAGTTGGGGGAAAACCATGAGAGGAATTAAGCATTATTTTTTTACAAAAATCATTAATCACATGGGAAAAGTCAGTGTAATTTCTACAAGCACATTTCTTTATAGTTTATTTATTTCTCTGTCAACTGGTGCTGAAGGGCAAGGTCCTTACAGGAATAGCGTCTGGACCAGTTCCCCTATAGCTGTGCTCTGTCCTGAGGGCTGTGAGGGAAAGCTCAGGCCTGTCTCACCACTGCCCTTCCAAGCTCAGAGTTTCTCATTGCTGTGAGCCCTGGCAAAAAGCAGGCAAAGGATGCAGGGCCTCAGTCCTGTTTCCTGCTTTATATAAATTCAATTCAAAAATCATCAGACAAAGGGAAAATGGTCTCCTTTCTCCTGGTAAGCAAAGGGTTAACCTTGACAGACAGTGTGCTAAATGTGTTCGTTTATGCATGTGCTTGCATGTCTAGTTAGAACCACTCTGCGCTGTTCTTTGTCCGTGTGACCTTTTGCAAGTAGCAAAGAAAGACGTCCATTGTTTCCTTGTATTCAGTTGAGTTTTAAAACATAGTTTCCCCAACAACTGAAAAGGAGAGTCAGAACAGAGATGACGGGAAGGCAAAGATTAAGTATTTTCCCCCAGGAAAAGCCATAAGACAGTGGATGCTTTAAACCGGTGACCAAGTCTGTGAGACATGCTATGGACTGAACAATTGAAAAGGTTAGCCCCCAATCAGCCCCTCACACCTGCATCCTATGCTGTAGAACTGTGCCTTTCAAGCAGAAACCCAGCTTCAAGTCAAGCACGTGAGTCTACCCGAGGCTGGGAGAGGGTAAGGTGGGGGACGGAGATTAGTCAGTGTTCTATCACTATGACATAAATACCTAACACAATCAACTTATAAAAGATAGAAAGGCTATTTGGGCTCACAGTTATGGAGGTTTCAGCCCTGGCTGACTGGTTCTGTTGCTGCGAACCTATGGTAAGGCAGCACATCATTGCAGGGAGTATGGGACAGAGAAGAAGATGGTCAGTCATGGCTAGACCTCAAAGAGAGAATGAGCTCAAAGCCCCACAGTCCCCACAGTCCCCACAGGGACACACCCTAATGCCCAAAATCTTGCACTGCCCCTCCCCAAGTTTCTGTCACCTACCAAAGACCACACTGGGGACCAAGTCTTTAACACATGGGTGTTCTGACTTTGGGGGACAAGCTAATTGTGGTAGCTAGTCTTAGAAGATGGACCCTACATAAGTCTTCCACTGTCCACAGACAAATGATACTCCTTCCTTAGAAAGACAAGAGTATATTTTGCCTTTCTTGAATTTTGCTGACACTGTGGATGCTTTGACGAATAAAATGTTGAAAAATATTCTGGAACTTCCAAACCCAGATGCTAAGAAAGGCTGACAGCTTTAGATGTCTGGAGTGGCTACCTAGGAATTTCCAAACACTCCACCGGAGCACGAAGCCAGACTCTGCAAACTTTGACACCACATGGAGAGAGAGAGGCACCAAGGAACATGAAAGCCTGAGCACCATCTCCAGCCATGACTGTAGCTCCCGCCATCTTTTGGAGCAACACCAGCTCTGGACAGAAGTTCCGCCCTGCAGAGGATTGGTCTGACATAATAAACCATTGCTGCGGCTCATGGGTGGTTTCTGACACAGTAATCAATGAGTCACACTATTCCCTGAAGTAGCATTCTGTGTCTATTTGGCAAAATGACAACTTCAAATTTTAAATAGAACACAACCTAACACATAGACATTTGTTGTTTGGATTGTGGCTTGTTTTTGTTTGGGGATGAGAGGAAATTGGACATTGAACAGTTCTCATAAAATAATATTTCAATGAGCTAAGTAAAATCAAAATTAAATTACTTAAAAAATACCCACGATTGGTCCAACAAGAGAAAGTGATTTTAGGATTTTAGGACGCTAGCAGCTCCCCAAAGCATTTTGAAGTCCTACTATGTTTGGGAGGTGGGGAGCTTCCAAAGTTCCCAGAATTAACCTCTGAAAACCTAACAGTCAGTTAACAAAAGGCAAGAACAAAATGTAAGCCAATTGCTTAGAAGAAAGTGATACCCTAAATTCCTTAAGTAACTCAAAGACTTATCTACCCTTTTCATAAGAGATGGGGGAGGACTACAACTGAGCCAGGGCTGTCTGGTTATGAGGTAAACCCAGTCCAGGTGTCAGCCACCTGTGGCGATTTCCTTTTGGGGCCTTTTTTCTGAAGAATTCTCTCCTAGGCAGACAGGTAGACTGGGAACCTGACAGAAAAGACTTTTCCTAGATCTGAATTTCCTTGACTAGCACAGTTAGATGTAAAGTTCTTTTTATAAAGAACAGCTTTCAGAGCCTGTTCTGAGCCTGTGGAGGCCTGGAGTTTCTCTAGCCAGCTGGAAATACACAAAACAAATCTATTTGACATGGGATACTTTACCCTCCCACCTTGGCTTATGCCTTCTATACCTGAAGTCTGACCAGTGTTTTTAGAAAGGAAGAATTTCCTGATTTTCTAAAACTACTTACCACAACATTTCAAACAGATTGCAATTTAGAAGGGCATTTGCACCGTCCTTGAACCAACACTCCGTTTTGGCAGCTCACTGGTAATTTTGTTTTTATACCAAAATCACCTCCTCTTGAAGCATAACCAGGGAAACATATTTTTCCTATAAATACTTTTATGGATCCTTAGATAAAAATAAAAATGATTTTTTAAAACAAAACCAGAGTATCTGGTGCTGAAGAGATGGCTCAGTGGTTAAGAGCATTGGTTGTTCTTGCAGAGGCCCTGGGTCAGTCCCCAGGGCCCACATGGCAGCCTCAACTGTCTTGAACTCCAGTTCCGGGGGAATCCAAAGCCTTCTTCTGACTGCATGTCACGGGTGCACTTACACACGTACAGGCGATACAGTCATATACATAAAATAAATAAAAATAATAAATAAAATATTTTTTAAATCACAGCATCATAATTATACCAAAATTTTTTACAGTAATTCTGTAATAGTAGCAACATATCCTCTTAGTATTTTAAGGGTGTTTTCTGCTGTTTTATTTTTGATTGCTAGTTTGGTCTGAGGTTCTGTGTTACGACAGGCTGGCATGTTTGGTTTTCTTGTTTTGTGTCTCATCTCTGAGGTCTTCCTCTCTTCTCTCTTGCCATTTGTCATTACTGCTGTGCTACTGATGACCTTAAAAACACTGGATTGCTGGTCCTGCAAAGTCAAGGTTTTCTTCAATCCAGCTTCTGCTGACACAATTTCATACAACACATTCATGTCATCCTGCAATTCTGCAATTTGATTTAGAGATTCAACGGTATTGGGGTTTGAATTTTCGGTCACTGCTTCATAATGCTAGTGAGAAATGCAATCAAGAAAGACATAACATGTGTTGATGATGTTAGCAGCCATTGATGACCATTTCCTACATCCTTTAAATAAGGGTTAAGGGTTCTGAAATGATGAGACTTTAATTTTCTCTTTCCTTTCCTATGTATTATGTAGAACGCATTTCTAAGAGAACTCTCCCTTCTATTGCTTATCCTGAAGTACTATTATTATAGAAAACTATTATTAAGATAAATGCTGGATAATTATATCATATTCACCTTTCTCCAAAAATAATGAACTGGTTCTCTAAGTCTTCTACAGCTAAACAACTCTACAGTCTTCTACAGCTGAATAGTGTGGTGGCTTTATATAATTAAAAGTCATAGATTGAAATATATTTGATGTGCCACAATTGTTTGACATTTTGTCCTTGTTGGTGCTCAAAATTTAGCCAGTAGGAACAACTTCAGAATGTTTCCTGTGGGCGGGGGGGGGGGGTGGTGGTCAGACTGTTACACTAGTAAAGACCAATCCTAGAGACCTAACATTCCAGTAGGCATGGGGCCACGCATAGGACTTAAGATATGCTAAAGAGATGGGAAAATAGTTCGTTCTTTAAATCTTTTATTTATTATTTTTATTTTATCTGTATGAGTGTATTGTCTGCATAAGAGCGCCCATGTGGTGCCATGCCAATGGAAGTCTGAAGAAGGTAAGGATGGTTGAAGGTGCCATGTGGGTGCTGGGAATCAAACCCAGGTCCCCTGCAAGAGCAGGCAGTGCTGTTAACTGCTGAGTCGTCTCTCCAACCCCATAATGAGTTCTTTAATGAGATAAGGAACTTTTCCTGCCTAGAATTTCCACCCCAGCTCAGTCACTTACCAGGCTGAAGACATGTGGCTTTGTAAGTCTGTCCACTTTTCTAAATGCCTCTGTAAAGCGCAATACCTCCTTTTCTTCTTCCTGTCTCTTTCCTAAGCTAGCTTTCCTTAACACTGTGTTTCTACAACACTTGGAGCTTCCTTACTCTTCCTCCAAAGCTTCCCTGTCCTCTGTGTGGGCTCATCCGCCGTGCCTCTGACCTCCATGCTGGCTTAAACGTCATGGCCTTGGCTTTCCTCTTCTGCTCCCCTCTGGGAAGCTGCTGACATTTACAGCCTGCCTGCCCTGAGAGTTTTTCTTTTAAACTTGAATAAAATTATTTTTAAACTTCCAATTATTACCAGATAAGACAACCGTTTTGAACTGCATTCCCCATAATGTGCAAAACATTGGACATTGGTTCGTATGACCGAGATGTTCACTGGCCAATTTTTCTATAGGGTTCCTGGTCTTTTTTGCCTATTTTTCCAAAGCTCATTTTGTCATTAGGTAAGTTACAGGTGTTTCCTCCTTGCTCGTCCCTTGTTTCTATGGTAGATTGTTTTCTGTCAGGCAGCGTGCGTGTGCATTTGTGTTATGACGCACCCTCACCTTTAACACCACTGCTCCTGCATTTTCAGAGGTAATTAAAGTTCTCCACTGTGTGTTCTTCCAGTTCTTACAGGAATCACTTTTCACACTCAGTTCTCTGTATTTGATTTTTTTGATGTGTGTAATGAATACAGTTGTATTTCAGCAGGCTCTTCAGTTTTTTCAACAATACCTTTCAAAAGTCTCTCTTTTCTCCCACTGATCTGCATTTGTAATTGACGCTATCTGAAGATTTTTAAAAATTCTGATCCATTGGTCTATTAATTCGTGTAGATAAACCATCTTCTTTTGCTGTTGTTGTTTGGCTTGTTTGTTTCTGGGGTCCATGAGATTGAACTTGGGACCTTGTGTCCATAGGCAAGTGCTCATCATAGAGCTCTATACCCAATCAAACCACTTTCAAAATACCTATATAGGCCTTGTCATAGTTGTATTACCAGCTCTGACTAGTCCATTACCTGTTCTTCATTTGGTTATTCTTTCTTGTTTTTCAAATGCACTTTTTATAATAAACACATACAATTGATTATAATTTTTTAAACTTTGCTATTGTTAGGATTGCATTATGTACATAATCTAAGGAGAGCTGGCAAATTCATGATGTTAAATTTTTCTATTCAAGAGCACAGCATGCCTTTCCATCTATTTGAGCTTAGATTTGCATCCTGGAATGAAATGAATAGTTCCATCAGATGGGTGGTTACAATGCCTTGTAAACTACTCACCCTGACATTATCTTTTATTTCACTTCTTCCATTACATACTATTGACTAGTGTAAGTGGAATCTTATTTTCTATTACATCTATTAAAGAAGTTTTGCTTTTATGTATAAAGGTGTGCAATGGTTTGATTATGAAATGTCCTAATAGGCTCTTGTTTTGAATGCTGGAGGCACTACTTTGAGAGACTTTGAAACTCTTAGTAGCAGGTAGAAGTGGGTGGCTAGAAGTGGACCTTTGAAAGTTATAACACAGCTCCTGCCTTTCTGCTTTCTGTTCTGCAATGATGTGAACAGCCCCCAGCACACATTCACCACGATGAACTGAGCTATGCTGCCCTTCCACCCCCAGCAGAGTAGGCTGAAGCCATCAGCCAAAATAAACCTGTATTCCTTTGTTGACTATGTCAGATATTTTGGTCACAGTACTGAAAAGGTAACTAATATAGGCTGCTTATTTCTACAGCCTGATTTTATGATTTGATACTCTTCTACATTAAAAAATATTAATGATAGTTTTTCAATGGATAGCCTTGAGATTTCCATGTATTTATTCAATATGATCTAAATTTAATCCTTTCCAATCTTTACTGCTTTTCTTTTGCTGAACTGTAATGGATACTCCAACACAATGTTAGGTGGTGGAACAGGCAGTGGGCATCCTTGTCTTGTTCTTGACTCTGACTTTGTTAGGAAAGACAGTAACATTGCCAGGGATGATGGCACAACTGATTCCAGCACTCAGGAGGCAGAGGTGAGGCAAATCTCAGGAGGCCAACCTGGCCTATATAGCAAGTTCCAGGACAGCTGGGGACACAAGGAGACCCTGTCTCAAGCAAACAAATGAAATGAAATATTAACATTAATGGATATCAAGAGCTTTTAACAACATCCATCCTATTGAATTTTCATTTATTTTGTTTTTATACAACTTTTATTAAATTTATAATAATTTTATTATATTAAAATTCTTACATTATATAATGCCTTCTGATTATCCTCACCCACTACCTTCTCTTATCTCCCTCCCACTCCCATCAGCCCTCCCTCTTTCTACAAATCCTTTTCCCAGATTCATGGTTTTTGTTTTGTGTTGTTTTATGATCCACTGAGTTTAACCAGGGCCACATGTGTGAACATGGGTTTAGAACTCTCCATTGGAGCCTGGCTATCCGTCTCCCAGTATCCATCAGTGGCCAATAGTTCAGTAAGGAAGGATAGGACCCTGTAAGCCCCTCCCTGACCCATGATTGACTGTTGATAGTAAGGAAAAAGCTCCTGGCTCAGCTTCAGCTTCATTTCTCTGTCTCATAGCCAAAGTGTGTGGTTTTTATAGCAATAGAGTCTTATCAACTAATTCGGATGAGCGCCAGGATGCATGGCAAGAGCCTGCTTCGTTTGGGGACTCTGAGACGACCCTGACAACAGTTCTCAGAAGGTAACCCACACCCAGCACTGGGACTGTTTAATAACCAAGGCTCTTAGGAGCTGCGTTATCCAGCCCTCGACAACACCTCTTTTTCTTTTTCACTTTTAACTTATATATCTTAAGTTGTCTTACAAAGTGGCAGGTTTCTGATGGCTTCTTCATAACCCTCTTTCCTTGTCCTGTCTCTTCCCCACCACCCCATTCCTGTTAAAAACATTCTGTTCCCAGTATTCTGTTTCCCAACACCTGTGCTGTTCTCCCCTTCCCTTAGAGCATCTCCCTTACAAATAGCCTCTTTCTATTGAATTTTATTCAGCTATAAAGAAAAATGAAATTTACTGGTAAATGGATGCCACTGGAAAAATTACACCAAGTAATCTGGGTCCCGAAAGATAAATATTGGGCTCTCTCTCTAGCTCTCTCTCTCTCTCTCTCTCTCTCTCTCTCTCTCTAGCTCTCTCTCCCTCCCTCAATCCCTCCCTTCCTCCGTCTCCCCTCTCATGTGTGGATTCTAGTCTTAAATCTTTAGATTTATGTGTTTAGTATGGATTTTATTGAATAATATTTTAAGAATCATTTAATCATTATTCAAATGAAAGATTATTCTGCAATTTTCTTCTTTGATTAAATAAAAAAACCTCTTTCAAATTTCAGGGTCATATTATCTCACTCGACAGAACAAATTGCCTGGTGAACTTGGGTAAACTTTGAAATTTTTGTGAATTTCCCTGTGAACCCTTAAACGCACAGTTTTTTATTGTGGGAGAGCTCTTTATGTTTTTATTTCTCTGATGATAATTAGTCAGTTTAGTTTGCTTCTACTAAGTTCAATTCTGCAATGCCATTTTTCAAAAAGAAATTACATGTCTCATCTAGCTTTGTAAAAGTATATGCACAGGATATGCAAAATACTCCCCTTGGATTATTTTAATTTTCTCTATTTTGACAGATTTTTTTTTTCACTGTCACTTTCAGATTTATGTATTTGTGGGGTTTTTCCATTGCCTTCTTGATTAGATTAGTTTGGTTTTTTTCTAAACTATTTTTAGCCTTGTGTATTTGTTGCATAACATAATGGGCTTCATTATACCATATTCATACATGTGTATCTTGTACTTTGATCATTCTGCCCCCCCCCACACACACTGCCCTCCCTTGTCCTCTCCCTCCCATCTCGTTGTGTTTTAGTCCTCATCCCAAATACTGCCCCTTGCTGAACTTTTTCAACAAGGAAATTTGTTGTTTATTGAGCTAATCTGCATTTTCCTTGTTTCCATATCACTAATTTCTGATTATTATCTTTACTGCTTCTCCTCCTCCTCCCCCTCCTCCTCCGCCTCTGCCTCCTCCTCTTCCTCCTCCTCCTCCTCCTCCTCCTCCTCCTCCTCCTCCTCCTCCGCCTCTTTCTCCTCCTTTATTCTCAAGATTGGATCTCACTATGTATTCCACGTTAGCTTAAAACTTAAAATCCTCCTGACTTGGTCTCCAGAGACCAAGGATGGCAGGCATTTGCTGTCACACCCAGCTCTGCTCTTACTGTCCTTAATCTTCATCTCTAGTTACTGCTGGTTAGTACTGGTGTTAAGTGGAGTTTCGTTTATTTGTTTTGCTCTTCACCTTTTCTCATTATAGATATTTTGAGGGTTGGAAACTTTGCTTTGGCAACTGCTTTGATCTGGAAGTTAATTATGGTTCCTATTAATACTATCAGTTATGGCTGATTTGCTACTTTACCTCATTGCCCTGTGACTGGAGAATATTGTTGGTAATTCTCCCATTGTTTGGAATTGATTTGAGGCCTCCTTTATTGTTCTTTTGAAAATGCTCAGCATGCATTTCGAAACAGTGTATGCTCTATTATCTGTGCTCAGAATAGCATTTTTATCTGCATGATGCATCTTAATGGTGATGGCATTTAGATCATCTATGAGCTAGATAATTTCAGTTGTCGACTTGACAAACCTGGGAAGAAGGAACCTCAACTGGTGAATTTCCTCTACTTTCCTCTATCAGTTTGGCCTGTGGCCATGTCTGTGAGGCATTTTCCTGATCGTTGAGTGATGTAGGAGGGCCCAGTCCACTGAGGTTGGTGCCATCCCTGGGCAGGTGTTCCCAGGTTATAAAAGAATGCAGGCTGAGCACAGACCAGAGAAACACGGCAGCGAGCAGTGCTCCTCCACGGTCTCTGCCTCAGCTCCTGCCTCTCGGTTCCTGCCCTGAGTTCCTTTCCTGGCTTCCCTCAGAGTTGAAATGTGATTGGGACATGTAAGCCAAAGAAACCCTTTCCTCCCCAAGCAGCATTTGGTCAGAGTGTTTTATCACAGCAATAGAAAACAAATTAGGACAGACTATATCCACATTACTAATTTTTATCCATTTGATTTAAGGGAGGCCAAAAGGAGTTAAGATCACAAGTCACTGACATATTTTTCTGTTTCTTATTTCTACAAATGTAAACATTAATGACTGTTATATCTTCATCTTGGATTGTAACAAAATGTTCCTGTTCTCCTTTAGTGCTTTTTAGGTCTGAACTCTACATGCCAGATATCAAGATATCAGATAGTCAGCCACAGACTGTTCTTATAGTTGTTCACTTTTAAAAATATCTTTTTAAACCTATAGTCCCTGGATACCACATAGTAATAGATTTTTCTTTGTTATATGATATCTTTTTCTATTTTAATAAGTGAGTTAAGCCATTTGCATTTGCTAATCTATACAGTATATTCTGCTTCAATTTGTGACATTCTGTGTGTGTGTGTGTGTGTGTGTGTGTGTGTGTGTGCACTCATATACAGTCTTTTAATATGTGCTGTTTTATTTATAGTCATCTCTTCTTTGGGCATCTCTGATATTTGGGAAAGTTTGTGATTTGGGGTGTGTCATGGCTAATCCTGGTTGTCAATTTGACTAGATCTTGGATTAACTGAAATGAGACTTTCTTGATTCAATCATTTGAAGCTGGAAGACCCATCCTAAATGTAGACTTACCTTCTGATGGCAGCCCATATAAAAGGCCATGGCAGAAGGGAGCTCTGGCTTTTTGCCTCCTTGCTCATTGGTGAGTTCATCTTGCTGCTGTGACCAACTTTGGATTCCAGCATAGACTGAAGACTAGCAGACCTCCAGGAATCCTGCAGGCCTCCAGTGCAGACTGGGACTGCTGAGACAGCCAGCCTCCTGGACTGAGCAACTACCGAATTCTCAGCCTCTCCAATGTGGTGCAGCCATTGTTCGATTACATGGACTCTATCCTGTAAGCTGATAATAAATCTATCTATCATCTATCTATCTATCTCTTCATTAGTCAGTTCTGTTTCTTTAGAGAACCCTGACTAACACAGGTGACTTTTATACTAATGTTACCAGTTCCCACTCCATTTTTCTCTGCTGCCATTATGACTTCTTCCTACATGCAATCATGCAGTGCAATTAGCTTTCAAGACTCTGACCATTCCTTTCTCTCCTCTAGTATTTAACTTGAAATCTTGTCTCCTTATGCCCAGTTTTTAGCTATAAGGCAATAAATGAATTGCTAAATGAGCTTATTGCTTCTACTAAACCTTTCCTGACTTATCTCAAAATTCTTATATTATTGAGATTATCTACATTGTCAGATGGTATAGCTGTTATATATTATAAAATCTCTCACTCATAACACTTATATAATCTTTCTGTTATTGTTTGTTTCCTAAGACAAGATCTCACTCTGTAGCCATGATTGGACTCAAACTTAGCAAAGCCCCTGTCTCAGCCTCCCTAGTATTGAGATTGCAAGTATGAGGCATTAAATTCAGTTACATTATACAATCTTCATTCATCAGATTGAGATGTTTGCTGTTGGCAGACCAGACCCTCAGGTTCTTCTAGAGTATGGAGCTTGTTTTCCAAGAGCATCCTCACAAAGCCTCAAACATTCCAAGGTTTCTCTTTTCTGTAATCATCACAGCTCTTCACTGATCTTTTTAATCAGTTATCAGTTGAGAATGATGCTACTTGGTACATACTTCAGCAGTTGATTTTCTTAAATGTTCCATTCATGGTTTCCTGAAATACATTTGAAAAACCTCAAAGGATCGATTCTTTTTCCCTTCCCTTTGCTGTTTTGCTTGGATGACCAAAAGCCTGCCTTCTTCCCTTGGGGAGACGGCACACACACACCCTGCCCGAGTCTCCTACCCAGCTTTGTCTACTTTCCCTATGGACCCTCCCCCCTAAGTCACTGGTTGGTTGGAAAGTAGTTGACTCTATTGGCTTCACCTGTGTCAATCACATTCTTGAGCCCATGTTCCTGGAGGCAGAGAGAAACTAAATTTACCCCGACAGTTGTGCAAACTGGTTCTACCTCCTGGCTGTGGCTCCTCCTCTGGGGACTCTGGTTGCACTTGAGTTGAATTTCGCTCACCAAGATGTTAAGTCAGCACTTTCTCTTTGGTCCTTTTTTTTTTTTTTCATTTGCTTTTACATTTTAAAGTTTTTCTTTCAAAACAATTACATTTCCAAATTGTTTCCTCTGTCTTCCCTCTTTCTAATCTTATTTTCTCTAACCTCATTTCTTAGCTTTTCTAATTATTACTTGTGTTGCTCTAATTGTCAATATTTGTCATCTGTTATTTTCTTCTTACTTCCTTTTGGCCTACCTGGAACTATTGTCAAATTTTATGTGCCTTGTAGCTGTCTTTCTGAAGTCTCTTCATTGTAAAGACAGCACTATATTGTTTTCTCTTGTTGCTTAATAACTTCAGATGGGTTCTCTATCTCTTTTGCATGACTCATGTTATAATGAGATAGGCATTTCTATATTTTCACAACAGTTCGGAGAGCCTAACTTACACTCTGCAACCTCTCCTATTCGTTGTTGAGAGAAGTGGCATTTCCACGAGGGTCTGAAAACATGCACTGATCCTCTTTGAAATCTGCCCTGTAGGCCTGTACCTGACTTTCCTTTGCTCCCATTGTCAACACCCAGTTTAGTCTGAGTGCGTTCTGTCCTCAATGTGGGGCCCTGTTCTGAGCCTTAGGTGGTCAGTTTCCAGATCTTTAGAGTCAGACAAGCCATATGATTCATCATCAGATGACTTCCACAGCTCCCTTGCACCTATCTTGAACTGGGTCATGGGATTCTGCCTCATGGAGTCAGTTATCTCTCAAAGTAGAACACTGAGCTTTGCAATGAATGGACTTGTTGACTTTCGGGTTCTTCACCACCTAGCTCTATCATGTCTCAACACCTCCTCTGCTTCTTGCGCAGCTTTGATGATACCAAGTCGTTAGCTTTCAGTTTCATTCTCACATGCACACGTGAGTGCTTCTGTGATGGTGTTGTAGGTATCATCTTTGCAGTTCAGGTTTTGCTGCTCTATGTGTTTATTGGAGGGCTCAGGTACAGCTCTAACCTCTACTACTGTGGCAGTCATCTTCCCAGAATCTTTATTTCCACCATTTTTTATAGGCGGAACCTGAAAATAATTGTCATTTTTTTCTATTCAGATCAAATTCATATATCTATAGGACAGTTAAGAAAAAAAGTTAAAACTCAGAAGTTGATACTATTTTAACTAAAGCATGCTTTGTATCAGAACCTGTAAGGACCGTGAGTTCATTTTCTAAATGTACCTTTTAACATTCTCGATACTGAGACAGAGCTACTGTTGAGACTCAGTGAATGCTGATAATTCCATGCTTTCAGTCATCTATTATCTATCATCTATCTATCTATCTCCATTCTTTCTATGACTTCAGATTTTCCTAAGTTCCATCTCACTATTTTGTCACAGAATAGCAACTTCTGGCAGTATACAATGCAGGGATAGTCTGTTTAGCCATGGTAATGATTTCCCATAAACAAATGCCCTAGATTAATTGTCAAATTAAATGAATCATAATGTACAATATGCTTAGAAGAATTGATACAGTTGTGTGTGGAGCCTGGTCAATTCCACAGGGACATGAGCTGCTGTCGATAGGCGATATTCATCCTGTGCACTGACTCACTAAGTACACATGTTCTAGCCACTCCTCTTAAATAGAAGTTGACCTTCTACTACAGCATTTGAGAGTAGAGTGGCTATATGCTACGTAAAGTATGATTTCTATAGAAATTAAGAGGTGTTATGTGCTAAATGTGTTTTGTTGTAAGACAAAATATTAAAAAGGAAAAACCATAAACTTAAGGCAAGCAAGCTTTCTCAGCACGCGTTCAGCAGCAGTGACTCCGAAGCACAGTCTCTGTGCTTGCCCTGTCCTCCTCCTACTCCCCTTCCAGGTCACCCCCAGAGTTATCAACACCTGCAGCTGACTCTCAGAGTCCCCATATTTGTTCACCTCAGATATAAGCTTGGGTGTAACTTGTCTTTGTCTAAAAGGAAGCAATGGATAGAAAGAACACAAAAGAGTTCTTTGTTGATTTGTTTAAAAATGAAGTTCACTTCTGATGCCCATAATTTACCTTAAAACTGTGGTAATGACTTTTATAAATGGACATAATCTGGTCTAATGACTTTTAATTAGCCCAGCAGAGCTATGTCCTATGTCTTAAGAACTGGGAACCTTATCTCATTTCACTAAATTTAAAGGTTTTTTCTGCTCAGGTAATTATAATGTTGGCGTGGTAATACCATGTAAAACATTCCACATACTCAATGTAATATAATGTTTAACTACTTAAAACTTTAATTCGAAGGATAGTTCACTGTCATTGTACTGGTTTGTATTTATTATCATCTTGGCACAAATTAGAGTTGCCTGGGAAGATGGAATCTCAAATGAGAAATGATTAGATCAGACTGGCCTGTGAGTATGTCTGTGGGATGTCTACTTAAATGTCTACTTGATTTGAGGACTCAGCCCACCATGGGTGGTATATTTCTACACAGGTGGGCCTGGGCTGCATAAGAAAACTAACTGAGCAGAAGAGAGAGAGAGAGAGAGAGAGAGAGAGAGAGAGAGAGAGAGAGAGAGAGAAACAGAGAGAGAGAGAGGAGAGAAACAAAGAGAGAGAGACAGAGACAGAGACAGAGATCATATACCGCATTCCTCCATGGTTCCTGTTTGAATTCTTACCCTGACTTTACTAAGTGGTGTGTTAAGACCTGGAAGTATAAGCCAAATAAAACCTTTTCTCCCCGAGTTGCTTTTGGTGATAGTGTTTATTACAGCAACAGAATGCTTAGTACATGGGTATCAACAACATTTCACTCTGCACAGAACCTATTACATGTCATTGAGAACCAGCATCTGAATCACCAAACCACTTTGGTTACTCAGCAGCCTGAAAGCCCAAGTGGGGTCTCTTGGTTAAACTAGTGACTACATTGATGGCTGTTAGAAATAGGATCTCACCAGTGAAATTAGAAGTACTAAGATATGGGAACTGGCTAATGCAGTTTAGAAACCCTCTGACATGAATGCAGTTTGAAAATCAAGCTGTACTCTGCATGATTATGTTAATTATTTTAATAGGATTTCTGGTTTCCTGGTGCCAACTGCAAAACCCTGGCCTGGAAACAGCACGGGTACTTACAGTGCATCTTCCTAACAGTGCTGGTCAGTACCCAAAACAGAAAGAGCTCTGGCTGTGTCAAAATTACAGAACAGACTGTTAACTGTTTTGTGTTCAATGTCTGATAAATAATAGTAAAGTAAATGTAAGGGATAAAATTGGAGATATATTATTTTATTACAGCATTTTAAGATGTTTATGCAGGAGCAGTTAATCCTAGTCACCTTGAATTGTTTTGGTTTCTATTGTTGCCTATCAAAAAGTAAGCAATGCAAAATACTACATGCTGTGTGATAATCAGAATATTACTTTGAATGTAGTAAGTCCCTTGGCATTCATGGAATTCAAGAAGACACTGAATTCTTATGGCATTTTAATAGAGGATTGAGTTCCAGCTAGATAGCTACTAAAATTCAAGAAGATGGCAGATTAGAGACATCCAGCACTTTCTATGTCAAAACAAAACAACAGACTTTGTTCTGTTTGGTTTTATTGAAACAAAACACCAGGTAAATGCTATGGGGAGAGGTATGGGTTTTGTTAAAGGCCCTAGAGTGCAACAGCAGTAACCAAGTGAAACCCAGAAATGCCAGACTTTAGACGTGTGAGAAACACAGAACCCTAATACTGGGTATGTAGCACTGAGTCAGGGAAAGCCCTGGAGAGCTACTGGAGTGCAGAATCACGAACCTTTCTGAAATACAGTCTATGAGGAGATTTACAACCTGTACAGCCAGCTGCTGCTGGAGCAGAGCGTCTCCCCTGCACTTACCAGCTTCGATGCTTGGTTTTCATAGCAACTTGCCACAAATTGGAATCAGCCAGTAGAAATTCTCAGGCAAGGAATGGTCCTGATATCCTTCATTGATAAGAGAAGACCCACCCCATATGTGGGCAGCAGTACCCCGTCCCAGCTCGCAGCCCGCGTGAAAAGGCGTGACCCGAGGGAGATTTACTTGCCTTTTCCTGGTTCAGCCTCTTCTCTTTCCACCGAGTATATTTACTCTGTTGCTGCTGCTTCAGACTCCCTCCCTGCAGGTATCAGAATGGGCACTTCCGGACTTCCACCGTGACTAGGAACCCTCCAGGGTTTCCACACCAGTTTGGAACTGCTGAGGTACTCAGCCTCATGGGTTGAGCAACTACTGGGTTTTTAGCCTCTCTAGTGTGAGACAGCCCCTGTAGTACTACGCAGGCTGCTGAGGTACCTGCCCAGCCTCAGGACCTAGCAACTGCCAGGTTCTCAACCTCACAGGTGTGATTCAGCTGTTCTTACTATTTCAACTAAACCAATTTAATAAATTAGAAAGATTGAGAGAGAGAGAAAGGTTCAGTGTCTCAGTTCTGTTCCTCTAGAGAACCCTACCCAGTACACCTGCTTAGAGATGCTGCAATGGAGAACATTCTTAAGCGGGGTTTACCACCTTACTACCAGGGTAGTCAGAAGTCTCTGAATTTTCATATATCCAAGTCCCAAGGGCCCACTTCACTGGTCTAGCTGGCAGCTTCCTGAAACGTTAGTGGGGGTCTAGGAAATTATGACTTGAACCCAAGTTCACAGTTATGGTTCTCTTGATAGAATTTGAGGCCAATTCATGCCTGGTACTGTAAACATGATCAAATCTCACAGCTACGGAAGTCATAGGCCTAGGGGAGAATTTATTGATGTAAATTTTCTAAATGTACATGTTATCAAACTTCCTTCTGGATATAGAAGATTGGGCTGCTCCCAGCCTTGGTCAGAGAAGCTTCTTAACGCAATGAATAGGGGTTAATGGAGAGACACATTGCCATCCAAAGTACTGCTAATAAGCAACTGTGAGTGCTCAGTCCTAAAAGGGACATTTTTATCAATACCCTCCGCCAAAGCTCAGGGAGCATTGCGGAAGCCAGGGCAGAAACAATGTAAGAGCTGGGGGATGGGGAGGAGTGTGTGAAATGCTCTCTTCTGAACATGATATGGCTTTTGTACACATAAATTCACAACAGCAATAGTTCCCTACCATATTACCTGTACAAGAGCAAGCCAACAAACATTTCAGCATGGGGAGGGGACACCAACGAGGCCCACACCCAGCTGAGGAGCTATTGGCAGTTGATGGCATCTGGGGGAGGGAAAGTCACTTTTCTTTTAGTTATGACAACTGGAAGGCTGTCCATGTCCCAGTGGATGACCACAGGCCCGTGTGCATAGGGACAGCCCTATCTGAACTCAGTGTGTTAAAAATGAATGAATGAATGCATGAATGAATGAATGAATGAATGAAGACATGAAGTTGGGTGGGAGATGTGATGGGTCCTGGGGAGAGTTGGAATGGGAGTATTAAGGGGTGCATCTGGTCAAGATACATAGTATACATGTATGAAATTTTAAGAGAATAAAGAAAAAATATTCTCTATGGGACCAAAGTGATTTTTCGGTTCAAGCCTTTGCAGTCCTATGAATGAGCCTTAGGAATTTGGTTACCTCCAATGTTCTTGTTTTTAAGTGATTTGAAATATTTTCAAAATTTCTTAAATAATGATCAACAAACATTTACATGTTGGGCTTTATCATTTATGCTAATTTTTAGACAAAGTACTACAAGTCTAAAGAAATGTTTATTTTTTAATATAAAAAAGCTTTCTCTTTATTGGTGAATTTTTAGTATGAGGAAGCACTGTTACTACAAGACATAAATGATGAACCCCCAAACTCACCTTCTGTTACTACAAGACATAAATGATGAACCCCCAAACTCACCTTCTGGTGGAACCGATTCTGTGACACTCTCACTTGCCACTGCAAAGCATTTCAAACCATCCAAGGACAAAATAGAAAGAAATCAGCAAGGGGCATTTTCTTTTGTTTTTGTTTTAGGAACAAGAATTCAACTATGATCACTCCATAAATTTCCAGCACTTAAGAAAACAGCAAACTACTAATTTGGAGGCAGAAACCTGGTATTTAGCCATAGAGACACAGGCTGTGTGATAACTGAATGTTCCATAAATATATTTTCTTCTTGCATCAGGACTGTGGGATGAGGCTCTCTGGGAAAGCAGTATAGAAAATGTCAAATCCAGGCATCCAACCATGAATTCCCAAGGGAGGACACAGGATGCTGGAGGTTCCAGATGTTCACTTAAAGCCACACAAAGATCCGAAGCCACAAGAGGATCTGACGTAGCATATGGATATTCTCAGAGAAATGATATTGCAGATCTGAATATTAAATATTCAAGAAAAGGATCACTGAAAGGAGATTATTATTATTACTACTACTTCTACTACTGCTACCCAGGTCTTTGAATTTCTGTCCCTAGAACTTTCTTTTGCTTTTCTGTTTTAAAATATTTTTACTGGTTCTATGAGAATTTCATACCATGTATTTTGATCATAGTCAGACCCCTCCCCCACCTCCACTCCCACCTACCTCCCCTCTAAGACTTCATGTCTTCTATTCTTATTTTTCATTTTTTATTGACTCTAATCTGTGTTCCCCAAATGCTCTTAGGTGTGGGTCCAACACTTTGGAGTCTGGTCAACCTACCTAGCAGGCATCATACCCTTAAAGAAAACTGACTCTTCCTTTCCCAGCAGCTACTAATTAAGAGCATAACCTCCGCAAGGACTGGAGTTCTTGTCTACCTCCCCCATTCCTGCTTCGTTTTTGTCTGGCTTGGGCTTGCACAGCTCTTGTGCATGTTATCACAAGTGCTGTGGGTACATATGTACAAATGTCCTGTGGTGTCCAGACAGGAGTGTTTCCTTGTGTTCATTACCGTGTCTAACCCTTACACTCTTTCTACCCTTCTTCCTAGTGGTCCCTGAGCCTTGGGAGGAGTGAGTGTGATATAGGTGTCCACTGAGAGCAGAGCACTCCATGGTCTCTTATTCTCTGCACAGTGACTGATTGTGTTAATATCTATCTGCTTCAAGATGTCATTAACAGTTCATTTAATGCTATGTCTATTCAGCGAATAATAGCAGTATGCTCACCCTTATGGCCCGTGACCTGCTTAGTCACAGGTTCTTGACCCTGATAAGACTGTCAGGTGTGGACTCTATCTTTTGAAGTGGGCCTTAAATCCAATCAAAAGATGGTTGGTTACTCGGATAACATTCATGCCACTAGTGAACCGTGGGCATGTTTTGCCAGACCAGTCATTACTGTAGCTCTCAGGGTTTACATCTGGGTGAAGTTGATGATTACCCCAGAACATGCTTAGTGACTTCTAGTACTATGACAGCTAGCTAAGTAGAGATGAAGCTTTGAGATCAGTACCAGCTTAATTTTTCCTTGTTTGTTCTATGACTCATCTGGGTAGGTAATGTTTTTAGCAAATTAGTCTTTCTGTCAAGCTCTTATGAGTCACCAGATTCAATGGCAGTAGCCCATGTTGTTTGAGGGTCTATGGGACCCCCTTAGTCAATAACTCCAAAAGAGGGAGCCCATTCGTGGTACATGATTTTTTATGTGCTAATCTGTGGAGCCCAGTAAGACCATAAACCCCTGATATGGGGTAACTGCATTTAAACTTTTTGTATATTGAGAATATAAATATTGAAAGAAGCTTCTGCAGCAGATTTCCTATGACTTTTCAAAAGGTGTTTAGTGTGAGCTATCTCTCTCTTCTGCCCACCTTCCCATCCCCACCCCGTTAAATCCTTTCCCCATTTATCATTCTATCTCCTGTCCCACGAACCACCATCCTGAGCTTTAATGTCGGTACTAGCTTTATTTCTCCTTGTTTGTTCTATGACTCATGTATATAGTTTTTTTTCAGCAACTGGGTCTTCTCATCAAGCTCTGGTGAGTAACTAAGCACAGTGACAATAGGCAGTATTATTTGAGAGTTTATAGGGACCACCCCTTGGTCAACAACTCCAAAAGAGGGAGTCCATTCCTGACAGGGGGATTTTTATTTGCCAGCCTATGGTGTCTGATAGGGCCTTTAAACCCTATTATAAGATAACCACATTGATATTCTTTTGATAGTATATATGCATAGATTTTAAGAAGCTTCTATAGTAGTATGTTTCCATATGGCTTTTTTAAAAGGCCTCTAGTGTTAGTTACTCCTTCCTCTGCCGTTCCTTCCCATCCCCCACCCAACTTAACCCTTCCTATTCCATGATTCCCCTTTCCCGTTTATATCACTGCATTCTAGTTCTCCTATGAATCACCCCCCATGGTACTAGTTTCCTGGGCTCTAAAGAGTTTCCAGTTGAAACACACCTACCTAAAGTTTCAAAGCTAGCATTCATTTATGAAAGAACATGTGACACTTGTCTTCGTTGGTATTATGATGGTTTACAATTCCATCAATTTTCCTGCAAATTTCTTTTTTTTTTTTCAGTTTTCTTGAGGAGTCTCCCTGTTGCCCCAGCTGGCCTGGAACTATTTATGTAGACCAAACTGGGCTTGAACTCACAGAGATTGGCCTTCTTCTGCTTCCTAAGTGCTGAGATTAAAGGTGTGCACCACCATGTTCGGATTTCACAATTTCACTTTTAACAGCTGAATCATATTCCGTTGCACAATGTATTATACCTTCATTATCCATTCATCCATTGATGGACATCTAGGTTGTTTCCATTTCATGGTTATTGTGAGTAGAGCAGCAATCAACATGGATGAGCAGGTATCTCTGTCGTAGGATATAGAGTCCTTTTGTTACACCCAAAGTGGCATGGCTGGATCAGGTAATAGATGGTTTTAGTTTTTTGAGGAATCTCCACACTGATTTCCGTAGTGTGTCTGCACCAGTTTTCACCGCCTCCAGCAGTGAATAAGTGTTCCTCCCCCACATCCTCTCCCACATTTGCCATCATTTATTTTTTGAATCTTAGACACTCTGACTAGGATAAGATGAAATCTCTGAAATGTGATTTTCATTCACATTTCCCTAATGACTAAAGATGTTGAACATTGTTTTAAATATTTCATTTGTTTCATCTTTAGAGAACTCCCTGTTCATCCCCTTGCTCCAAGTTTTAAAAACTTTGATTGAATTTTTGCAATTTTCACACAATATGATATGATGATGTTTAGATCCCTTCCTGCATCTGCACCTTCCATTATTGGTCCCTTCCCTGCACAATCCACTCTATCCACAATATCGCCTATAGAATACGATTTATGTCCACCATGTACCGTAGCATGGGTCCATCCACTGGAGCCTGGTCAACCTACCAAGAGTCTCATCCTTATAAGAGACTATCTCTCAACCACCCAACAGCCATCAGTTGCCAAAAGTGCCTTAGGCTGGGTTGGGATTTCTTATTGACTTTCCCATTCCTATGCTGGGATTTTGTTTGGTTTGAGCTTGCGTGGGACTGCATGTTTTCACTGTTGCTGTGAGTTCTATGTATTAATAACCAGCTGTTTCCTAAACAGCTTGTAGTGATCCACTACCTTTGACTCTTAGAATCTTTCCATCACCTCTTCTACAGTGATCCCTGAGCCTTGGTAAGCAGAAGTTTGAAATATGTGTCCTGTTCAGGGATGAGCACTCTGAAGCCTCTTGTTTCTCTGCACACTGGCCAGTTGTGGGTTTCTGTGTTAATCACCATCTGCTGCATAAGGAAATCTCTCTGGTGAAAGTTGAGAGATGCATTCATTCTATGTGTAGAGGTCACATAAAAAATGTGTCTCTTAGGGCTAAGTGTCTCGTAGGAAATTGTTCTCTGCATCTGACCAGTTGTGGAACTCTCTGTTAGTGTCCATCTGTTGCAAGAAGAAGCTTCTCTGATGAGTGGTGAGAGTTACACCTGCCTGTAAATATGAAGATATGTATTTAGAAAACACTAAGAAATTCTTTTGGTCTAGGGATGTGACAAAAATAGATTTTTCTCTAGTATCTATGACCTCTCCAGCCACGCGTATTTGGCTATGTTTACAGTACCATATATTAAGTTCCCTCCCTTTGAGTGGGCCTTAATTCCAATTAGACAGCTGTTGATTACCCTCCAATATAAAAGTGTTACTACTGCACAAGACTAATAGTTTGCTGGGCCAGCTGCTGTTGTTTATTAGGCTTTACAGATAGGTAGGACCATTGATTATTTTTTCCTTTGGCAACTTGCTTAATGTACTCTGATACCATGATAGCTAGTCTTCAGGGAAGAGGCTTCCAGGTCAGTTCCAGCTCGATTGCTCCTAGTCTTGTGTCTAAAGTATGGTCTGACTTTAGCAACCGGGTCTTACCTTCAAATTCTAGGAAGCAATCAAGGGCTATGGCAATAGCCCGTTATTTGGGTAGTTTCTGGAACTAACCTGATGACCAACTCAAAGGGAGGTTTCTCCCGCCTGTCCTGTATTTTTAATATAGTTTTCAGCTATACATATGCACTCATGTCTGTCTAGCTAGCTATCTGTTTAATGTATATTTCCATCAGGACTTTGAACTAATATATTTCCCTTTGGTTTTCACACCACTTAATCATCATTTCTCTCACCTCTGACTCCCCTGTATAATCCTCCTGCTCCCGTCCTAGTTAAAGTACCTCATTTCCCCCCTTTCTCCCTTGATAACATCTTTCTACTGCTATCTCCCTCTCTCAGGTCCTTCTTCCCTTTCATCTCCATGGTTACTTTCCATTTTGCTGGCTCCTATGGCTACATCTGAGGATCTGGAGCTAAGATCCACAAATGAGAACGTGCATTGCTTGTTTTCCAAGTATGTGAAACTTTTCACTTGGCATAAGTTTCTAGTTCCATTCATTTACCTTTGAATTTCATGGTTCTGTTTTTCTTTATCACTGAGTAAAACTCCATTGTGTGACTGTACCATATTTTTATTATCCATTCATCAGTTGTGGGTCCTTTGGGTTGTTTTGATTTCTTAGCTATTGTGAAAAAAGCAGCAACAAACATGGCTGTGCAAGTATCTCTGCAAAAGGCTGCGTTCTTTGGGTGTGTGCCAAGTAGCAGTATAAATGGGTCACATGGTAGGGTTACTTTCTGTTTTTAAGAGTTCTCCGAGTTTATTTCCCCAGCGGTTGCACCAGTTTGCAATCCCACTAGCAGTGAATGAGGGTTTCTCTTTCCCCACGTTCAGTGCAGCATTTGGTGCTCATTGGTTGCCTTGATCTTGGCCATACTGACTTCCGTTAGCGGAAATCTTAACGTGGTTTTGATCTGCATTTCCCCAACTACTAAAGATGTTGAACACTTTAAAAAGTGTTTCTTATCCATTGTTATTTCTTCTTTTGAGAGCTCTCTGTTCAGATCTGTAGCCCATTTTTTAAATTGGATCTTTGGTTTCTTGATCCTTAGTTTTTGAACTCTTTGTTCAAATATACACTCTTTGTGTATGTTCTGGATATTAATCCTACATCAGCTGTGCAGTGAGTGAAGATTTCCCCCGACTCTTTCGGCCTCCTCATTGCTCAATTGGTTGTTTCCTTTACTGTACAGAAACTTTTTAATTTAATGACATCCCATTGTCAATTGTTGACAATCATGAGCGGCTCATGGCTGATTTAGAAAGTCCTTTCCTGAACCTATGTAGGGTGCCGTCTATATATTCTAACTGTCTCAGAATTTTAGGCTTTGCATTGAGGTCTTTGACCCATTTGGAGTTGGCTTTTGTGGAGAGTGATAGGTATGGATCTAATTTCATGCTTCCACCTTGAGTCTTCTATTTTGTTTCATCGATCTACGAGTTTTGGGACAATACCATGCTGTTTTTATGACTTTAACTCTGTAATATAGATTTAAGTCTGGTATATTAATCCCCCCACCATTGATTGCTCTTTGTGCTCAGGGTTTCTTTGGTTATTCCAGGTTTTTTGTGTTTCCTTGTGACTTTTAGGATGGATTTTTCTATTTCTGTGAAGAATGTCATGGGGATTCCGGTTGAAAATCTGTAAACTGCTTTTTGTAGGATGGTCATTTTCGCTATTTTAGTTCTACCATTTTCTGAGCACAGGAGACCTTCCCATCTCCTGTGTCTTCTTCCATATCCTTCCTTAACATTTGCATTGAAGAGGTTTTTACTGCTTCTGGCTAGGTTTATCCCTAGATATTTTTTCCGAGGCTATTGTAAAGAAGGCGTTTTCCTGAGCTCTTTCTTTGGCTGCTTATTCTTTGTTCATAGAAAGGCTATTGATTTTTGTATACTGATTTTGCAACCTGCCACTTTGCTAAAAGTGTTGATCATTTCTAGAAATTTTCCAACGGAATATATGTTATCTGTCATCTATAATATATCATCTGTAAATCAGGATCGTTTGAACTTTTGCCATTAGGATCCTTTTAGTTTCCTTCTTTCGTCTTACTGCTCTAGCTAAATTTCAAGCATTATATTGAAAAGGAGTGAGGATAGAGGACAGTTTTGTCTGGTTCCTGATTTTAATAGGAATGCTTCAATTTTTTCTTCAGTTAGAATGTTGTTGACTGTGGATTTGTTATATAGAGTCTTAATTATGTTGAGGTGTGTTCCCTTCAGTCCAGTTCCCTCTAGGACTTTTATCATAACTGCATGTTGAATTTTGTCAAAGGTCTTTTCTGCATCTGTTGAGATGACCGTGTGATTTTTGTCTTTATGTTCTTTTATATGATTTATTACATTTATTGACTTATGTATACTGTACCATCCCTGTATCTCCGAAATAAAGCTAACTTGATTATGGTGGATGATCTTGTGTGTGTGTGTGTGTGTGTGTGTGTGTGTGTGTGTGTGTGCATGATTTGTGACTACTTTTTTGAGTTTTGCATCTATGTTCATTAGAGATATGAGTCTATAGCTTTCTTTTTTGTTGTAAGCACTATTAATGCAGTTCATACATAAGTTGCTTCAATTACTGAAAAATTGTCATGTGAAATAATATAACAGACTAATAAAAATGGTTGTCTCTCCCTCATTGACTGAGAGTCCACCATTAACTCCACTCAAGTATTTCAACCACAAAGGCTTAGGAATGACAGAATAAGCTTACAAGTTGGGTTTGGTAAAACACACCTATAATCCCAACACTTGACAGACTGAATCAGGAGGATTGTAAGTTCAAGGCCTGCCTAAGCTATATAAGGAGACCATGTCTCAAAAATAAAGGAGGAGGAGAGGAGGAGGAGGAGGAGGAGGAGGAGGAGGAGGAGGAGGAGGAGGAGAAGGAAAAAGAAGAGGAGGAGGAGGAAGTAGAAGAAGAAGAGGAAGAGAAAGCAAACATTGTGGACGGCAAGATGAACAGAGAACTTCCCTTACAACCTCAGCAGTACCAGGAAGAAAGTTTCTCCACTTCCCACCCAGATCTTGGTCTTCCCATACGAACATTGTGAAATGCATGCATTACTCAAGAGATCACTTGAAAAACATCTCATGCAATTTGACACTCTGCGTAGATAACTTTATCTTCTCTCTCTTCAATTATAAACTGAAAAACAGAGACAAAATGAGCAATGTGTAATAATTATTCAAGGCAAAGTCTCCTCAGGATCCAGTGCCAGTTTTCTTCTGAGACAGGGCTCAGATTCATTGCTGCTTTCCCAAACCATCTAAAATCAGGCTCAGAGCCCATCCCTAAATTCACTGAGAAGAGCCCAAGGGTTAAGAGACAGTCCAGAAAGTACAACGTGGCATTTCATATTACTTCCAATGGAGATGCAGTGCTTGCTAGACTTCTCTTTTTCTCTCCCACAGTCCTTTCTCCAACCCAAAGACATTCTAGTTTTTAATTAAAAAGAAATAAATCCCTGTCTTAATTTAATCACATAACTAGCATGAAAATGAATTCGATGAATAAAATTGTCATAGGGTAAATGATAGGATTCCTTCTTTTCCAAGCTTTCTCTCTTAAATAAGATTGCCTTCCAGGATTTACTGCTGTTGTTAAGCAAATGTCCTTTGACGATGAAGCAGTGAGTTTGGAAGGAGAGTGCTCTGGAGTGGTGTGTGACGGACGACCTTGGTGGACTCCTGGGATCTTGCTCTCTCAGTGCTATCATCTGTTCTTTTTTCGCCAGACGAAGATGCTCAACAGGAATACACAGTTCAAGACCAGCACTTGGAGAAGGATGGCTGTAAAGATTCAGAATACCTTGTTTCTGCCATGAGAATATGATGAATTACAGTGTATTAAGGAAGTGTTGACACATGTGGGAATAAGCTCTTGACAGACTTGCCAGTAATTAAGGCACATTGTATGTAAAGTCACTACAAAACATTGCAGTCTGGGTCTTTGTTCAGGTCTTCTGCCAAGTGGCGTTATTCATAAGCTTCATGGAAAATACTTGTATCTACAAAATCTTTGTGGTTCACTGGATGCTGAGGGCAAGAAGGAAGAGCGACTGGGTTTTATGAAAGCTTTAAATGCCCTTCAGCTAGACAGGTACAGTAATGATTTTCCTTATGCTCCAGAGGGTTACAGATATTTAAAAATAAATAAATCACTTAAAGAGACAGAGACATAAGAGGACTTGGGGATCCTTGGGAAAGACAGAAGCTTCTGCTCCCACACCATCCCAGATGATGTATCCTCACACCCCCACCTTTGAAGCACTATGGAAAAAACAGCAGTTGTGTAAGAGAGCAGTGTTTTGTGTTACATTCTTTAAGCCCACCTGGCTCCTCATCTGTGACTATTGCCAAAAAACTGGGCTTCTTATTTGGATAACAACTAAGTGGACCTGGTGCTGACAAGCCCAACGCCCATAGCTGAGCTTCAGACCGGAGCCAGCACCTCCATCCAGATCCTTCCCACTTGGCTCCTGACCATCTGCACAGCCTCACTCTCCCAGCCAGCACAGACCTCAGGACCCAGCTCCCAGCCAGGAGCCCTGAGGAAAGATGAATCTGAGTTACCTCTCTCCTTGTCCAACAAGATTAGGACATTGTGATTTGCAAGAGCCATATTATTTGCTGCTCTGGCACTTTAAAACCTTATTTTCCTAATAAATTGTTTTATTGAGTGATAAGAAATAGAATTGACATCCAGGCCAGGTGTAATGGAAATTTTTAGAATTATCATGAGGAACCAAACCAAATCTCTTGTTCCCTAAGAAGAGTTCATGTAAATAACAGCCTCATACTGAGCAATTTTCACTGGAGAGCTATTATCTCAAATTGCACCTCAGTGGAGGACACATATTTAGACTGGACACCTGGCTAACATAATCGTGACACAAAGTGGCAAAAAGCAGACAGAGGTACGCTGGGTTTTCATTAGCCTCAGCTTGTTCTGCAAGAGACACTGCTCTCTACTCTCTTAGCTGCTAAAATGAGCTTTTAACTTACCCCAAAGAGTCTCTGGTAATGGCTTTGAACCTGGCTTCATGGGAGAACAGTCTGGGCGCTCCCAATATATGTATCAGTGCCCAGTTGTATCAGTTATTTTTCTCATTTCTATGACCTGACAAGAAGTGACTTAAGGGAAGAAGTGTTTAGTTTGGCTCACAGTTTGAAGGGATATAGTTCCTCATGGTGGGGAAGGCACAGTGGCAGGAGTCTGAGGCCGCTGCTCACATTGTGTTTGCAGTCAGGACAGAAGTGGGGCAGACTATAAATGTCAAGGTCTACCCCTAGTAAACCCACTTCCTCTAGTAAGGCTCAACTCCTAAAGGTTCAACAATCTTCTAAAACAGCACCAGCAGCTCAAACACATGAGCCTGTGGAGACATTTTATTTTAAACCACAGCACTAGGAAACCATCTTCAAAGTATCCCAGATGACTCTAACATGCAGCCTGGGCGGAAGGCATGGGCCTCAAGTCCTGTCAACGGCCTTCACAACAGCAGCTTTTCAGAAACCTGTCTGCTACAAGGTGGACATTTGGCCCTGACTTGGCAAACAGAGCTCCAGTGCTGTCATTCATTCTACTCACGATTACTTTCCTTCCTTCACGAAAAGACTGCGCATTGACTTTGTATTAGAGAACAATAAACACAAGTATGCAGAACTGTTCCATGCTTAATACAGAAGATGTGGAAAATAAAGTACGAAAAAAAATGTGAAACTCCAAATCGCAACAACCAGATGTAAACGGCTTTACTATTTTTAAGTATCTGTTTCTAGGGTTTCCATTTCTGTGCTCAATAGCAGGCACATGCATCTGGTTAAAAATATTGAGATCATACAGGATTCCATAGGAATAGCTCTTTTTTTTAATCACATGGAATTATTTGTTCCTTGAAGCTTTAAGAGATTTACTTATAGAACTTTATAGTTCTAAAGACTTTTTTGGTTATAAATCTTTAATAATAAAATTTTTCATGAGCCTATTTGCATTGTCAAATGTTTTTCACTTTTATAGTCAAGCTTGGCAATTCACCATTTCCAAGAAAGCAGCACATTTATCTATAGATTCCCATTTTATTGTCATAGGGAACATATGTCCCTCACTATGTTCGCCCATAATCATTCTCAACAGGAGTGAGACAAGGTTACTGAGAGGAAACCTGGGTCCCTATCATCTCCCAGGAGACACTTTTGGAGACTGAACCCCCAACATTCTGCTTACATCCTCATGAGTTTCTACAACACACACCACCCCTCCTGTAACTCTTTAGAGTTCCTAAAATGAAGCAAGAACAAGCATGGAAAGCCATGTATGACACACCTGAATGGCATGAAGCTGTGAAAAGAATGTTGAGGATCACCATAAGGACAGGCCCCACTCCAGGAAACTTCTGAGTAGAAGAACCTTCTATCACTGAAACAGACTGGAAAATTCCTAGAGGATGACTTTGTCCACATGGGCTAAATTGACCTGCTTTGCCCAATAAGAAGCATGACTTGAAGGAGCATGTTTTATGTATGTGATTCCGTGGAGCTAACCCTACTTAGACTCAGGGTAGAGTATCCAGACTGATAAACGCTACACATGTTCCTGCTGTAAACAGTTGGGCTTCACAATCAGATCCAATTACTTCTCAATTCCAAGAACTCAGTCATCTCTGTCATAAGATGTTCATTGCGTTTAATTCTTTCATATTTTCTTTCTTGGCAATTTGCAGTCTTTCTTAAGATTGGCTTTGAGGAAAACATGGAATGCTTCCAGCTTCTAGACCTGTCGAAAGAGTGAAGTGTCTTTCTGGACAGCTGGATAAAGACATTATCTCAGTGCTCAGTGGTAGTCAAACAAAGAAAAAATCGAAAGGAAAATAGAAATAAAAGGTAATAGACGTTACAGGAGTTTGGAAAAATATGAACTATGTTAACATTCTGCATAAGTCATTCATGTTTCTTATCATTCAAGGTCATCCTCCCCTAAATGAAAGACTATTATGCACACACAAAAATGCAACAAAATGAGGTGAGGCTAGGTGAAAATTTTCCCAGGTTGAAAAATTAGAAAATTTAGTGTTTTATTTAGTAAAAGAAGACATCACTTCAGGGTAATTAGACACATATGAAGTAATAGGCATAAATATAGCAAGACTAATTAAAACACACTGTGAATGTATGAATGAATGATTGTCATGCACTGCAAATCCACCAATTCCCTCGGCACCTACACAATCACAATTATAACAGTGATTCAGACTTTCTAATCCATTTTCTATTCACAGGCATAGATTATTAAAGCATTTATTTCAATTGAATCAAGACACATCTTTTATATAAAAACATTAAAACGCCAGTTCTTGAAAGACTAGCAGAACAAATAGCCATCTAAATTTTTCTATACTAGAAAAGCTGCCAAAGTCTAATTTATATGTTATTGGCTCTGCTTTAAGAAATTATGCAAATAGATCAAATTAACTAGATGTGAGTGAAATACAGTCCCACCTACACGAAGGGTCATCATGAAAATGTTATTTTTCTGGAGGACTCAACTCAGTACATAAAATAAAATCTGAAAGTGGTACAACCTAAAAGAAGCTTTGTAAGGCAAGACTGGCCAGGAAACGCATAATAAAGATGATTAACTCCCTCCTTGGAGCAAATGAAGAATGAGCTTCTAGCTTTTATGAGGTGAGCAAGGAGCGGCCTCCTCTAACGCTGCCCCCGGCACTGTGCTCTGTGTGCCCTTCCCCATTTTTACAATCAGCTTGGCCTACAAATAAGTTAGGAATGTGACTACAAGTGTTACAAACAGAATAGTTAAAGTTAGAGCTTGTCTTCCATCAATAGCAATGCTGCAACAGCAAACACCCGTCATCCCTCTGAGCTGTAAAACTGAACAGGAGACCTCTGGGGAAAACAGTATGAGAGTGGGGGCCTTACGGCTTACTTCCACAGAACGCTGAAGAACCACTGGACACAGGGAAAGCCTGACTTAGTTAACAGTCCTTCTAAAAGTGCCACATAAGACTCTGGCTCTTCTAAGCTTCTGACAGTTACTCTTTCCCCTTTGTCTAGATACTTTAGAGACTGACAGACAGCCTGGTGAGTGAACAGCTGGTCTAAGTAGGACCAATGGTTAGTACTGACTTTGGCATCAAACCCACCTAGTACGTTCTCCATCGTGCCACTCATGAGCATGTCACCTATGCTCTCAGAGTCCTCTTCATACAGAAAGCAGGAACAGATGCACCCTGCTGTCCTCTGAGAGGTTTAAGGAGAAGTGAAATGCTTACCAGAATGACAAGGACTAGACAATATTAGCCTTCCATACAATCATTTTAGCTAGTCCTTATAGTTCCTGAACACATTGGCTTATGTCAACAGTACAAACCTTTCTAAAAAGCAGCATGCGAGTATGCTCAAAAATCTTAGAAGTGCTAATACAATTTACAGCAGAATTCACCTTTGGGTACAGCTGGAGACACAGGAATGTGTGTTGCATTCAAAGTTTTTATTTTAAACTTCTATTCAGATGACTGCAGGTGTGTGTGAAGTTGTATGAAATAAGTCCAGTGTAGTGCCGTGATGTCATGGATCCTTGACTGTCTGCAAAGTCTCTCCCCTCTCAAGCTGAGCAGTAGGTACTCTGTGCCATCCACAGACCACTGTTACCCTTGAAGGACATCTAGCTTGTCTCCAGTTTGGGACTAATGAATAATTCTGCTATGAACATTCATGAACAGGTTTTTATGGGAGCGTAAGTTTTTATTTCTATGGGAAGAATGCTCAAGAGTTCAGCTGCTGGGCTGTGTAGTAGTTTATATTTCATTTTTAAGAACCTGCCAAACTGTTTTCCAGAATGGCTGTACCATTTTCTATTGCCTTCAGCAGTGTATGAGTGTTCCATTACATTATTTTAAACACTGAAAGAGGTAAATAATCCTGGTTTCTAGTGGCAAATCAAATTGTACAAAAATCTGAGGTTAAGTTATTAACTTAGCTAATTAAGTTACCATTTTAATACAATCTAATTGGAAGAAATGCTTACCATTTAATGATAAATATAAGAATTCAAATGTAAGTATGAATAAGTATAACTATGCAGACAGAAGTTATACACACACAGAGGGGGAGAGAGAGGGAGAAAATGAAAGACTGACCATCATAGCTCTGAGAATACGAAAAAAAAATTTAACTCTGATTTTCTGAATTTTCTGTATTGCATGTTCCTTGTATAGTTCTAAAATGATTCTTTTAAATCAATTAAATTATAATTACCTTTCCCAATCAGTGTCTAAAAAGTAGCCCCACAATGTTCTACCCTCTAGCTAAGCGTCAGCATGTGCTCTAATCATTCACGTGGATGATTTTCCTAGTTTGTATCCCTTCCTACAACCAACCGTCAGCACCTTTCAGTGTTCATTCTTACAGCCTGAGAAGTGCACATCTGTCAGAGAGATCCTTAAAGACAAAGATGAAACTGATGAGTCAAAGAACACATCAGGGTTAACTCTTAACCTGCCGGATGACCCTCCCAGAAGGAGGCACTTCACATCCCCAACAGCAGTTTAGGAGTGTGCTTCCACATGCTCCATATGTTCCAAATCTTTAAACTTTTTATGCCTAAATCTACACATGACAATGCCTTGCTTTGATCTGCATTCCCTCACACCAGTAACGGAGTCTTTTCCTGGTCCCTCCTCATCTGAGTCCTTTTATTACCTGATGATATCCTTTGCCGCAGTTTAAAATGAGGCTAATTAGCTTCTCCTTATCAATTGTCAGCTATTTAAAGAATACCATCAACCCTTTCACTGTTACCTGCATTAAAGATATTCTATCCCTGTGTGATTTATTTTCAACTTCATTGGCTGTGTCTTTTTCAAAGTAAAACTTTATGTAGTCAAATGTTTTTTAGCTTTGGGTTTCTTGTCATACTGAGAAGCTCACTTTAGGTTATACACAACATGCCCTCAATCACCTTCTAGCATTTTTAATATAAATTTAAATTAAATTTATTTTTATTTGTCTGTAGTAGTCTTCATATATGGTTCATGGTAAATACCTGCAGAAGCAAAAGGAGAAGAAGCTGCTTTCTCACCAACTTACGCTATGGAATTCTCAGTGTTTACTGTTCTCTATGATGTTTAACACCGGGTGTTTCCATTATACATGAAGTGAAAAACGTCATGTTGAATAGCTAATGATCACTAAGCACTGTGTGTGGAGAGTGGTGCACGTGCCTGTTTCCCTGAGTTTTCATGAACATAAAGCCAGGCCTGGGAGTATAGGACTACAATCCCAGCTACAATCCCACAAGTTTAGGTCTGCCTGGGCTACAGAGTGAGTTCAAGGCAGTCTGGACAACCTAGCGCGACCCTGTCTCAATTGAAAAAGAGGGCTGGGATGTAGCTCAGTAGTAGAGCACTTAACCAGAATGCAAGGGGTTCAATCCCAAGTACAGGAAGTATAAAAATAAGCAGACAGTCAGCAGGATCACCCCCGAAGGATGCAGTTAGACAGGAGGAGGTGGTCTCTCCCCACTCGACCCTCATGCTTGGTTCCCCTGTGGTTTGGCTTGTTACAAAATAGTTTGAAAGAAAGATCCAATTAAATATTTTAAAAATAAAGTATAATTATGCTATTAGATCTGGAAGAGATCTCCTTCTTGGACAGGAATCTACCAGATAATACCTCTGCCAGATGGTTTTCCAGGCAGTCTGGAACCTTCCTGACACAGAGGCTTGCCCTCTTTTCCCAGCCTGCCTGCTTGATCATTAGAGAACAGTAATTGCCAGAAGGCTCTTTCTACGTATATTCTGGGTTTCCATCTAAGGCAAACCAGTATGAAAGAACTTCTTCTGGCTAAGCACTTGCTCCCATGGGCCACTGTGAAACCAGCTGGGCCATTAGCAACATTACCACTATCATCGCTACCATTACTATGTGTATTCCGAGCAGATTCCTACAGTAATCAGTGTGCTAAGTGTTGTACATGGATTTAGTTAATTCTCCTAACAAGTGATGTGGTTACTGTTATAATCTTCATTTTACAGATGAGAAAGAAAATTATAAAAGTTACCTAATTATTCTGAAATCATTTAGCCAAGAAAGTAACAAGACCAGGAATCAGATCTAAGTCTCTATAGCTCTGAAGACAATATTCCCAGTACCATGCACACTCTGCTGCCCTCTATTACAAAAACATTATGGGCTGTCTTTCCTAATATAAACTCCAATGCAGTGAACATTTTCAGTATATGCAACAGAAGTAAAAATGATTCAACACCTTTTCTCAGTATTATAAAGTACCGTAGGACTGACCTGCAAAGCAGCTGTTTGGCGTCCATTCTAACCCATATCCTGATCTTGGAATCCCTCCATATTACCTTGAGAGGCAAAGAGATGCTACAGAAGAGGGTAGAGCACAGACTGGCGGAGCAAAATGTCACTACAGAAGCTAGAGAAAAAAATCATTGTGATTATGGGATCAGGGAGAGTAAAGGCAATGTAGGGAGGAGTCACAAGTCAAGGAACGCAAGCAGAGAAATCAGTTTTCCCCTTTAGCCTCCAGAAGGAGCCAGACTTGCCACCACCCTGATCTTGACAACAGCCCACCTCCCAAAAGTATACTTTTGGACTTCAGTCCCTCAGAACTACAAATGAATAAATTTGTTATGTTTGGCCACCAAATGTATGGTCATTTGGCTGTAGTCAACATAGAAAACAAATGCACTTTGTGAGGCCATTTTTTTAAAACTTGTAAATGCATTGAATCTTTCCCTTTTTGTCTGTATCCAGTGAGATATATTCTACCTTCTGAGTTGATACTTTGAATTACATTGATGGTATTGTTGAGTATATTTAACACAAAATTATCCTTACATTTCTGGGAGAAAAGTACTCATGTTGTAAACTTTTAAATACATTTGATTTGCTCGCATTTTGCTTATACATTTTGCATCTAGGTAAGAGTGCCCCTTTACTTTCTTCTTTTTACTAGAATTGTCCACTCCCACTGAGATTACTACACAAGTGCACCCCCTTCCACTATAACAGACATACACACACACACATTCCCCAAGGCCCTTCTCCATATAATGCTGTCATTTTGGTCTTCCACATCCTGTACTGAAGTCATTACTTTTCAACTGAAATATATCCTTCCTTTCATTCAAAAAACTGATGAAGTATCTTTTGAGTGCCAAGCACAAAAGATTTAAAAATTGAAGACATAACCCACTTCTTCAAATAACTTGCAGTTTGGTACAGAGCAGAACATAGAGCAATGAGTGGAATTCTTTCTTTAACACAGTGTTGAAGGAACACCAGGAACACAAGAAGTCGAATAACCACACAAGACACATTTATTTTTATAAAAATTTTTTGAATTTATTCTTTTGCGAATCTCACGTGTATATGATGCATTATGATCAAAGCCATCCCCGGTGTCCTGTTCCCATTCTCCCAGAACACCCTGAGCAATCTCCACGCCCAACTTCAAATCTTCTCTTTTCTCATATCTCACTGTATGTAGTTATTGCTGTTCATATGCACATGGGTATGGGACCATCCCGTGGGCATGGACAACATACCAGTGGCCACAGTTCCAAAGAAAAATGGCGATCCCTCCCCCAGCAGCCATCAACTGCCCATAACTCCTTGGCTAGGGTGGAGGCTCATGAGCCACTCCCTCATTCATGCTGGAATTTTGGCTGGTTTGGTCTTGTGCAGGTAACCACAGCTGCTGTGTGTTCATGAGTGTAAGAGTCATGCCATGTCCAGATGGCAGCATTTCATAACACTCTTCTCTATGCTCCAGCTCAAACATTCTTTCCATCTCTCTTCCATGATGATCTCCGAGCCTTGGGTGTATGGGTGCTTCAATATAATGTTCCACTTACGGCTGAGCATTCACAGTTACTTAATCTCAGTACTGTGACCAGTTATAAGTCTCTGCATTTACTGCTTACTACTGAAAAAAGAATCATTGCTGTTCAACTTTGAGAAAAGCCAAGATTTATGAGTAAAACATGAATATTTAGATGGTTACTTTGACAACATGATATTTAGCAAAATAGCAATAGTAGGTTCTACCCTAGGGCCTATGATCTCACCAGCCACGGACTAGTGACGGAGATTACTGTGTCAGCATGAGTCTCCTAGTGTGGTGCAGGCCTCAAATCCAATCAAAAAGTGGTTTGTTGTTACCCTATAAAAGTCATGCCACTATTGCACCATTGGGAACATCTTCCTGGTAGGTTAGGACTAAAATCCAACACTGAGTAAGACCACTGATGTCTTCTCTCTGTCAGCAGCCTGCATCACACCTTCTAGCACTATGAAAGTTAGCCAGCAGGGAGGAAGTTTCCTGGGCAGCTCAAGACTGTTTTCTCTACATTCCATAACCCAAATGTGTGGTACCTTTAGTGATAGGGTCTTACTATCCAGTTATAGCAGACGACCAGGAGCAGTAGCAATAGCCTGTGTTGTTTTGCAGACCTCTGGGGTGTCCCTGATAAATAACTCATAGGAAGGTACCCCAAAAGGCACACATTTCTTGCCTGGGGAAGGTATCTGGTCCTTTTGTGGATCTATCCCACAATACACCTTAGCTGAAGATGTCTTTGGTCCTTTAAGGCACTCCTTAAGAACCTCTTTGAGGTCAGTTCAATCAGTCATATTTCTCCCAGGCAGTCTCTCAAAGTCTAGCAGAGTCTTCTACCTGACCTAGAGCCCATGGCCAATATTTCACACAGGATGTCATTACTGCTTATGAGCCTTGGGATTCAACTCTTACTTTTCCAATTCCCAGAACTGAGTGCTCTCTGTACCTCACTCCCCTCAAATTCAGATATCTTCTCTCTCCAAGATCACCAAATAATGGTGCTTTCTTTTCATGAACATTCTGAACTAAAGGTACCGTTCACTCATCATCTTCCCAAATGAAAATGTTCTTAACTTATTATCTTCCCAAATACAGCTGTCTTTTACTCATTGCTTCCCAAAGATCATAAAACTGTAAGAATGAAAGTTATACTTATACATAAGTTTATAGTACAGCGTGTGTGTCTATGTGTGTGTGTATATGTGCATGTATAAGTGTGAGTGTGTGTGTCTATGTGTGTGTGAGTGCGTGTATGAAGAAGAGAAAGTGTATACCAGGACTTGGTACTAGTTAACTGCTAATTAACTACTCAAGTTGCTTTGTGCGGACTTGTTCATTCCCTGCCTTTGATGCACAGTCAGCTCATCACAGAAATTAGTCCAAAAGTCATCTTTCCCACTCTACTCCTATTTTCCTTACTCTGAGGGCAGAAGCATATTGATGGATTTACTTCTGTCGTCCACTACCTTTGCTATTCTCCATGGTTATAAGGTTTTTCTCTCTTCACTCTGTCATCTATAACAAAAGTCTTACCTACCAGCCCCAGTATTTTTTATGTCACATAGAAGAAAAGTAACAGTCTTCCTGAAGGCAGTTTAGCACTATAAAACTGTGAAGGTTAAATAAACCTATCTCCAGCCACATTCCGCCAATATCTAGGAATTCATTCCTGGGATAATTATAATCATATAGCCACAAGGGTGTTCACAGAAACATTATTTAAATTAAAAAATAAGTAAATAGCAATCTATATCAATAAAGAAATGACAAATTTCAATGTCTATACAATAGGACACTGCAATGAAAGGATGGATCTGTTTTGTTAACACAGAGAAATGTATAGCATTTAATTTTTGTTGCAATGGGATGGATCTGTTTTGTTAACACAGAGAAATGTATAGCATTTAAGTTTTGTAAAAACCAGAGGGGGTGGTCTATTTGTACGTCTGCAAAGATATGAAAGACATTCATGCAGAACATCACTTAGGTGGTCATCTCTGTAATGTGAAATTCAAAGCAACTTTTATTTTATTTTTCACATGTTGCTGCTTGACTTTTATATTAATCGTGTTTATTTTTATAACCAAAATAAATACTTATGTACTTTGAATAAATATGTCAGTGTGTCAGCTGTGTTTCTATGACAATGTCATGTGACAAACCACTATAAAATACAATGACTAAATGAGAAGCATTTATTTAGCTCACAGGCCTGGTGGGCAGAACTTCTGACCTATCTGGTCTACTCATGTGCCTGTGATAAGCCAACAGAGTGGCTGGGACTGGCTGGTCCAGGTTCGGCTCAGCTGAGATGGTCTCTGCTCTATATGCTCTCCTGTCCTACACCAGGCTAGCCAAGACTTGTTTCAGGGTGGAGATCAGGTTCTAAAAGACAAGGTGAGATCACCCAAGGCCTCTGATGGCTCAGGCTTCACTGGGCTGCCATCGACTTCCATTTCCTTCCACCAGTGAGAGCCAGCCAGATCCAAGACTGAGGAAGCAGACTTCTGACTGAAGGGTAACAAAAATCCCACTGCAAAAGTAAGAATATAGGGAAGCCATTAACGGAGCAACTGATGGAGTTAATAGTCCAGAGTCAGATATGCCCACCACAGAAAACTAGTAAAAAGAATTCAACTGGATAGATATGTGAGAGGAATTGTGGCCTCCTGAAACAGTGCAAAATATTATCACCATTGACCCATTCAAGAAGGACATGGTATGTCATCAACTGTCACTTGGTAAATGTCTATGCCATTTTTTTAAACCCTGGAATTTCTTACACTGGGGTCAGGGGTGATGGGCTAGATCTCAGTTGACTCATAGATAGCATTTACTAAAACTATTTTGGTCATCAAATGCTTTATTTAATGCTACTCTGTCGAAAGTATAGGACTGGACACAAGAAAGAAAAACTGGTCTAGTTGCATATGGATCAGGCTCCCAAGACTTCACACATGCAATGTTGAAAACCTCTCTTTTCCATGTGTTCTTTCTATGCAAAATTTGTATGTTTTTCCAAGGTTCATCTGGATATGAATTTCACGTGAACACTCCAGAATAAACAGACAAGGATTTAGTGACTGTGTGAAGGCATGTCATCTGGTAACTTATAAATGTTGACACAGATACTTGACAGGTAGATAGGAACTGTTTATAAGATTTGGAGGCATTTTGAGTGTGTATTTACTCAACCTTTTTAAAACTAAACTTAGAATTTCTACAATGAGTAATGTTGAACATACCATCTATTTTAAACTTATTATGGTGCATAAACATGTTTATAAGAATTGTATTCATTTCGAAAATGCTCCTTTTCATCCAAGTCAAAGATTTTTTTATGTGTTTTGAAACATATATTTATTTAACCAAAGATTTAAAAGTGTAAAGTATAAAGATGGCTGAATCGTGTGACGGAATTAGGAATTCTGAGAAGTCATGGAGGAAATGCAAATAAAACATTGGAGAAGAGTTCAATAAATCCCAAGACTAAGATAAAATTTTAGGATGATAGAGACAGAGAAAAATGGAAGGCTTGGAGGGAGAAAAAGAGAAACCATCAATACAATCAAAGAGGATATGCCTCATGCCAATAATGAAATCGGGGAAATGCTTCAAAGAACATGTATGGATTGAAATAGCAGAAGGCAATGCATAGACTGCCACAACAACTCCAAAATACAGAAATGAATGCAGTCCCATTTCATTAATGAGTATTAAGAGCTGATAGACAAGGCTGCATTGTGTCAGGGATGGCTGGTGTACATGAGAGGGATGATCATGTGTTACTACTTATTAAGCTGAAGGTTATAATCACCTCACGTGTCTTAGTAAATTCTTAGAGCAGCTCAACTGAGGTGGTATCTTCCACAGAGCCAGGAAAACAGGACTGAGGCATAGACCCAGACACATAGCACATTAATAGCAAACTTGGAGGCGAACCAAAACCTTAACCCATGAACCCCATTCCTGCTTTTGGATCCACTTCACCAAGCCAATCCCTTGAGATGTCAGATTGATTGCTCCTGAATTAAGTTGCCAACTTTTAACTGTTACTTTTATTCATGCAACCCTGCTGTGTGCTGCAGAAACTGAAGTTTGAAATCGCCTCTTGCTTTGCCTGTTAGGCAAACCGCAGAAAAAAATTAAGTGCTGGAAACCCACACCTCCACGTGTTTTCTTACTTGATTTACTCAGGCTCAGTGGAAAACTCACGCGCCTGGCTCTGCTGGAAAGCGGGTGTGATGGCTGAGCTGTGTGAGGCAGGAGCTTTGACAGGGCTTTGGTCTACTTCTCTCTGTGATGCCAGCCAGCTCATCACGCTCCTCAGAGACTTTCAAGCTCACTCTGATAAGTGAATCCTCTAGCAGGAAATTAGATTCATGCCTGGAACTATTCCTTACAAAACTTCAAAATAATAGTTTCTCAATAATATTTCTAAGGCATTCAGAAGCTGACAGGGTAACCACACTGCGTCAAATAGCTAAACCCAATCCTTAGGCTCAGAAGCACCAGAAGGTACTGTGTGTGTAGGATAGTGGCATATCCTTCCATGGCAAGACGGTTGGGAACCAGTAAAGGTGCTCATGGATTGGAAATGACGAGATTTAGAATTGCCTAGGAAATAAATTTCAGCATGTCAGTGAGGGTGTTTCCAGACAGGGTTCACTAAGGAGGAAAGAACACACCCACACCAGTGTAGGCGGCACCATACAATAGACTGGGGTCCCAGAATCAATAAAAAACAAAAACAGAACAGGAGGGCATGAATGTTCTTCTCTCCACTCCTAACTGTAACGCAACTGTGACCAGCAGCAGTCTTATGCCCTGGTCTCTGCTGTCCCCCACCCGATAACAAACCGCACCTCAGACTAGAGTCAAAATAAACCCTTCTTCCCTTTAAAATGGTTCTTGTCAGGCATTTGATCACAACAAGTAGCCAATGCAGTGTCCGTAGATATATGATTCAGAAGCAAAGCCATGTTCTCCTTTCGTTTCTTTTTATTCTTCACATATACAGAAAAGGGAAGTTGCTAGACATACAGTGGGAAGAATTATGATCAACAAATTTCAGCAAAGTTGAACAATGGCCGAGGCAAGGACAGATGATGATCATGAGAGAGGCACTCACAACCAAATTTACTAATGGCAAGCTGGAGCAATGTGACATGCATAATGATTTTAGAGTGATGAGGTGCAAAGGCAGGCCACTGAGCAGTTACACACAGGGGACAGAGAGGCTCCGACACAGAAACTGAGATGTCAGGAGAGATGTAGGCTGGCTTGCAAATGCACACTTCCTTCTTGAGGTTTGCCTGGGGATAACACTGAAGACCTCGTTTGACACTATTCCTGCAGCACAGGGAGCAAGAGCTGGAGTCAGGAACAGGGCCGGATGCCAAGAAGAGAGCATGGCCCACTCCATTAAGATGAGCTGTGATTGACAAATTAACACATTCAGAATTGGGAGACATCTTGGGGGACACTGGGTTCACCCAGGGCAGAGGAAATTCCTTCAGGTTGAGGTACAGAGGACATTCAGTGATTGACACTGATCTGAGTAACAGGTCACCTGGGCTTCCAGGCAGGTCACTTTCCCTCTAATTGAGGAGAGCCTATCGCTCGATCATAAGCTCACTCAAGGTTTTTCCTGCATATTTGAAAAACCTTATGGTGGTTTTAATTCCCAGCCCTGCCTAAGGAAGTGATTGGAACAGATAGAGGCATATTCACTTGTGCAGCTGGACCATGCCCCACAACCCCATGGGCCCAAGACACCTAAACCCTCCCTGTCCTCTCAGTGTGCATCTTCCCAATCCCACAGCCCTGACGGGCTGTCCCAGGAAAGCACCAAAGCCATGGCAGTTTCTGGAGATCACACACACACACACACACCTCTGGGTGCCAGAGAGAGTGAATTCAAACAGTTCACAATGGGCACAGAGCTGGGGGCAACCTCAAGACAATGGACCACCAAGAGAAGACAAAAGGAAAAAGTTTCCCAGCCTTTTCTCAGCAGGTGTTTCTCCAGTGCCAGTTCATTTTAGCTTAAATTTGTCTTCATTGATTACCACACAAACTTAGTTTAAACACAGTTACACTTCTTAAAATTTGTCCTGTGGAACTTGTGACTTTCTTTGGATCTGGAGTCCATGCTGCTTGGTCTCTTCAGGCCTTCTTTCTGACTTCTACTGTCCTTTCCTGCACATCTGTCTTTCCTGAGTTGCCAGAAGACTTTGTCACTAATCCTTCTCATCTACCCACTGGGCTAAGACAGGGTGGTAAGGCATATGATCACAACAGTCCACACATATATGAATTATAAAAATAATCTTCAAGAGTTAGAAATCAGTACTAAGTCCCAAGTTTAACTCTACATAGTTTTCACTATTAATCCTTTGTTGTATTATTAGCACTTTCTTTTTGTTTTATAGAGGAAACTTTTTTATTTTTTATTTTTTGATACATTAAATTTTTGTGCATTTTATGAAATACATTTTAATCATATCAGACCCTCTCCCCTATCTGCACCCCCTCCTAACCCCCAACCCTAACAGATTTCATGCATTCTTAATCATATATACTTAGGTCTACAGAGTTAGGTTTGTGTCTCCAGATGTCCCTCGGTATGAGTTCATCCACTGGATCCTGGTCAGCCTATCTAGGACCACTCCCTTAAAGAAGATCAACTCTCCCTCACTCAACTGTGATCAATTGCCAATAGTTCCTTAGCTAAGGTTGTCACCTCCTACCCATTTCATCAGTTCTGTGCTGGGTTTTTGTCTGGTTTGAGTTTGCATGGGTCTTGTGCATGCTGTCACAATTATTTTAAGTTCATGTGAGCAAGCTCCCAGATACCTAGAAAACTGTTTCTTTGTAGTCATCCACCATCCCTGACTCTTGCAATCTTCCCACCCAATTCTTCCACAGTGGTTCTTTAGCTCATGGTGGGAGACATTTAATATGAGTCATATCCAGGGATACACACTCTTCAATCTCTCATTATCTACATTTTGGCTAGTTGTGGCTTTCTGTGTTAATCATCTTGGTGAGACTTGAGAGATATGTTAATAGACTCTCTGATCCCTGTTCCGCTATGTTCCCTGAACCTTAGAGGCTGCATTGTAGATGTGTTACTTAGGGCTGGATAACTCACAGGCAGTTATTCTCTGCATTTGACAGTAACAGTCTCCATCTATTGCAAAAAGAAGCTTCTTTGATGGGCAGTGAGAGGTACACTTGTCTGTAAATATAACAATACATATTTGAGATTCAGTCAGAAATTACATTTATCTAGGGATGTGACAGATGTTGGGTTGTCTCTAGGTTCTATGAGCTTTCCAGTCATGTATATTTGGCTATGTTTATGGTACCACAAATGAGTTCCCTCCCATTGAGCAGGCTTTAAATACAATTAGATAACTATTGATTACCTCCAAGGTAAAAGTGCTACTACTGCACCAAGAGAGATAGTTTTCTGAACCAGTCATTGTTGTGGTTATTAGACTTGACAGCTGGGTGGAACCATCAATTGATTCTCTCCCTTAACTCTAATACTATGAGAGCTAGTCTTCAGGGAGGAGGATTCCAGGTCAGTTCCAGCTCAATTTTTAGCACTTTCTTGATCTAAATTGAGTGATTGTTCAATTCACACTTTATTACTCTTACAGTAATAATATATCCATGCACATGTGTGTACAATTATTTAAATAGTATTCTTTTCCATAACTTCATTTTCTAAAAATTTAAGCCTAACGTATCTGAAAACTACAGTATACTCTCTGAAGGTGTATTACCCTGTATGTCTTATACATTTACAAGACTTTCTTAGTCACTTTCATATGTCTTTGAGGAAATTCTCAAGTGATTTGTGGATCCTTCATAAAGATGGGCTTATTGGTAGAGCTCTTGCCTCACGTGTGGAAGGCCCTAAGTTTGATTGCTAGTCAGTCAATCAATCAATCAGTCAGTCAACCCAACTATCTTAATGTAAGGAAAAGACTCTAGAGCAATAATTTCTCTTATGATATCGCCATGCTCTCCTGGACAGACTTCTGACTTGAAATATGCTTTTGGTTCCAGAAAACAACGCTTTAAGCTAAAGAAATTTAAGTACAATCTCATTTCCCAAAATCGCATAATACACAGGTTGAAGTTCTTGATCAAGTAACTAAACAATTTACTATAATTATCTGAACTAATTTTCAGTAAATCATGCAGTAAGAGATTTGCTTTTGAAAAAATAAGTTTTTAAAATATATATTATTAAGGTCATACAGGGCCATGGGAGGAAAACTAGAAAACTAAAGAAAAGGAACACAAAAAAATTTGTCATTATCTCTAATGTGATTGCTCTGTGCATGTCACTGGTCCCTAAATTTTGGAGTGATGCTGAAAACTACCGCAAGTGAATGAGATGATTCTCAAAAGCACTGAGGAAAATCCAGTCAAACTCATTATCCAGCGACTTCCCATAGGGAGTTAAGAGTCTTCTGGTGCTGCTGGCCTCTAATAATAGCACTGATAATGATCAACATTCTGCCAACGTTCAAGTACTTCTCAGATGAACACTGTGTGGCTCGCATCTTATTTAATTATCACAAATGTGTTATGAGAGAGACGTGATTGTCTCTCTGACCTTGTAAGTCTTGGCCCGAGATCTCCACAACTATAAGTCATGGTTCCACACCTGTTCACCCGGTCCCAAAGGTCAGTTTTCTTTTTTAAAGTTATTTATTTTTACATTCGTTTATTTATTTGATCTGTGGGTATGCATGTGTATGTGTGTACCCACACTCCTGTGTGTACATGTGAAGGTCAGAGGACAACTTGTGGGAATCGATTCTCTCTCTCAATTATATGGGATAGAAATCAAGTCACCAAGTCTGTTGGCATGCACCCTAACCCGCTAAGCCATGTCACTAGCTTGAGGCCAGTTTTAGTACCAGTGGACTGTTGAACTTGAGCAGCTGTGAAAATCATCAGGAAAACATGTTCAAATACCAGATTTTCCGCTGTGGTTCTTGACATTCAGATATTGTACATCTGTGCTGGATCTTGGGGTCTATGTGTTGTGGTCCAGTGCACTGCACCTTGTGTAAAGGCACAGGTCACCATGTTTCAAACACTTCTCTGGCCAAAGAGGGCTCTAACTGCAGTGCTTGCTAACCTTTTGGGAAAATCTAAACCCAGCTCTGGAAATCTGATAACAGTACAGAACTCCCAATGAAGATGCTCAAAAAAAAAAAAAATCTTTCTGCACTCATGTTTGAGAGTTAAAGCCCCTCAGTCCCATGCTAGGCCTATTCATTCATATTTATTCTTTCTCTCTCTCTCTCTCTCTCTCTTCTTTCACCCCCTTCTCCCTACCTCCCCCTCCAACTTCAATATTCCCACTTACACCACCTTGCTGATGACCTATTTTGCAAAGTTATTATCTGATTTTTTAATATATACACAGGAGTTTTTAAATACAAAAACAGAAACATTGCATGCTTGTGATAGCCAAAGAGACAGGGAGAAAAGCAGACAGCCATCATGTGGGTTTTATGATCACAGTAAACTGCTACTGAGAGGCGGGAACTCCAGGAGGCAGGGCCTAGTGGGAGGGCTTCAGATCACTGCGGACCTGTCTACTTAGGGAACTGTGGGACTCCTCTCCTTCCTCACTCTCCCTTTGGTTCTGGATCACCAGGTGGGCAGTTTTGCTGTTCCATGTCCTCCATCACGAGTCCAAAGTAACAGGGGAAGGGATCATGGACTGAATCCTACGAATACGTGACCCTAAACTAGGCATTTCTCTTTATGACTCGATTACTTCAGGCATTTCTCCTAGTGACTGTGAGCTAGAACAGGACCCCCAGAGAAACCGGGGTAGCTTCGGTTAACAGAAACAACCAGCAGATAACCACAAGTTTGTTTAGAGTGGTCATTTGCCATCTATTCTGTACCTGTAATGTGACAGATATTGTGGCTGGCACCTAAAACCCTTTTTTCATAGTTTTCCCAACAGTTCTTTGATAATGTGGGTTTTTTTTGTTTGTTTGTTTGTTTTTTGTAGCTGTGTCTGTATGTATACAAGGTCCACCTGGTCTTTACAGTGGACGGGCATCGTCAGGCTCTTTTCCACACCTGATTCCATCCAGGCCCAGCCAGTGCTTTCTGAGACAGCCTCTGGAACAGGGAGTGTTAACCTCCACCTCCCTGTTCAGGCCACTGATTTGCCGCCTACGATGACAGTCAGCAGCACTCCAACAGGCTCTAGTTCTGACCATCAATCAGTTGCTTTGTCCTCCCTATGGAAGCCAAAACAATAGAAGGCATTATAAATCATCAGACTCCTATTCTGAAGGCTGAAGGCTTGCTCGATCAGCCCCACGTCACGTTGTGCTGTGAAGGCTCCCAGGAGCAACTGCATGAGTCACACACTAGATGCTGTTCCAACTGGTAGGAAACAGCTTTTCCTTTAAATAAATTTCACTTTCAGAAAAGACTTTAAAGCACATTACAGATAGGGTCGTGAAACATTTGGCTACATGTAAATCCTTCCACAGCAAAAGGAAGCATCCTGGTACACAGAACCAGCAAACCAAGTCCAGGAAAGTCTTAGCCATGAGGGCTGAAGAGGCATCTGGTGGAAAAAGAGTGTTTCATCCTCATTGTGTCTCTGACTATGACCACTTTCTGCAAGGACTCTTTAACAATAGAGATTAATAGTGAGAACAAAGAAAGCAGAAGTGTTAACCGAGGCTCTGAGTCCAGCAGAGCTCTGCCCCACATCGCCCTCAGCCTCTTTCCTGCTGCCCCAGCACGCCCTAATGTCTTTTCCGTACGACTTTCACATCCCTGTTTTATGGAATAAAGCCGTAACCCAAGCAGCCTCAGTACTAACAGATGTTGCAAGGAATCGCTTCAGTTGGAATCCTGTCTCTCCCTTTAGCCCACAAGCCAGGTTTGTCAGTGCCATAGGCCTCTGCAAACAAATTAGTAAATCTAAAGTCAATGACACCTTTTGGGTTTTGTTTTGTTTTTTAAGAAAATGATCCAATGAATCTCTTTCAATTGAAATGTTTTAAAAGAGGAACTAGCTCCAGGAACTGTGACAGCCTGTTCTTGGCCAGTCCATGGAGGAAACTAACATCAGACAGTTGGCTTCTCTGGTCTGGTATAGGCCTAATTCTGCTATTTATTAGCTAACCTGATGGCATTCTGCACGTCTCTTCCTACTTTTCTTCTTTGTAACATTTTCTCTAATCTCCAACATAAAGGATTATGTTTCAAAAATCATAGAAGAGGGACTGGAGAGATGGCTCAGTGGTTAACACTGACTGCTCTTGTAGAGGACCCAGGTTCAGTTCCCAGCACCTACACGATGGCTAACAACCATCGATAATTCCAGTTCCAGGGGATCTGACACCCTCTCCTGACCTCTATGGGCATTACACGTACATGGTGCACTTACATACATGCAGGCGAAAACACTCATACACATAGAATAAAAATACATTTTTTAAAAAATCATGGAAGAAACAAATGTAACACAAGGGTTATTGCTATTGGTTTATGTTCTCTATCACCTGCAGCTTTCTGAGAGACTATAATGAAAGCCACATTAACAACAAACCAAGAAATACTAAGCCTGGGCTCTAGATGAACAAGTTGGTAGACTCAACACTTTTCTGAACAGAATTTAATATGTAACAGATTCATCTCTTTATTAAGCACAACATAACCCACAACCATTGATTTCAAATTGTTTAACATTTACCATAATACAGTAGGCAAATAAATACACAACAGATTGGAGTTCAGGAACCAAAAGCAACATATCAGTGATTTTGCAGATAATTGTCTAAAATCAAGGCTGTAGTAACTAGGGAGGGCAGTCCTCAGTAATACCTATCTCAGCAGCTCTGGTTCATCCCCACTGGTAAGCCGGAGGGGACAGGGCTCACCGCAGAAAGGAACCCACAAAAAGCTGCTTATTCCAGTCCCCAAACTACTTCTAGAGCTCCAAGAGGGCTGAGGAAACAAGCTCTGGGTTCTTCTAGGACAGCAGGAGGCATGCCTCTGCCTCTTTCTGCCTTTAGAATAAGTGTGTATCTAAGTCACGTGCATAGCTCTTTGCAAGGGAGTCTGGGACGTGGAGGTCGTAGTTTTGCAGACCGTATAGTCTAGGAAGGTAGAGGAAGTGGAGACTGAAATGTGTGTGGGGTGACTCAAGCCCTCGAGCCCATCACACAAGTCCACGCTGAAGGCCTCCTTCGCAGTCCTCCCGTGCCCACCCCACACTGCTCTGAGGAAACGGGGGAATCCGGAGGTAATGACCGCAAGCGTTGGTTACCACAGGTGGCGTGAATTAGCAAAGCTGCCAGTGTCCGGCTGCTACAGGGAAGGAGACACTGTCACAGCAGGGCCGCATTCCCTGTAGTAACCCTCCAGGGACAGGAACATTTTAGAACAAGCGTCCTAGAAAAAGCGTTGTGTTTTTCTCCCAGGGGGTCTGGACTCACTTGCTGATCTGCGTTCCCACCTGCAAGCCAGGCCCGGGTCACTTCTCTTCTGAGAGAGGCATCATTACTCATCCTGTGATTGCTTTGCTAATATAGAGCAGAACTTAACTGTCTCCCCAAAGGCCCTGCTAAGAGATAAGGTACAAAACTATTTGCTAACAAATGCCTAGTCAAAGCAGCCTAGTCTCTGTGCAAGGAGTTGCCAGAATGTGCTGACATGTTTGCTACTTCAGGCCTTTGCTTTCCATCTCTGTGATAATGGTGTGTCTTCCCCTTCTGTGGGGACTCGGAACTCCAAGTTCTCACCGTGCATTAAAGAAAGTTCTAGTAAGTGCTATTTTATGCCAGGTACAGGAGATGGGAGTAAAATGAGGCAGGCACAGCCTCTGCGTTTGAGCTTACAGTCCAGTGACAGGGTCTAAAAAACATGCTTAGCACATAAAGCCCTGTCCTTACATCCATGCGGTCAAGGTGGAGTTTCTAAGAATGACTCTGAGATCAAGCTATTTGCCTTTAAACTTTGCTCCCACGCATGAAGAACTTTTAGCTACAGAATAAAACTGCTTCAGTGTTTGAATTTGGTCAAGCCAATGCGTACACCAATGGTAGCTTGCTGGATCCCTGAAGAAAGATAGCAGCTACTTCTGTTCACCAGGAGGAACCTGACGAAGTGGCCCATACTGAGGCTGAATGCTCAGTATGAATACTTCCAGTTAAGAGTCCATGTAGACAGAGCAGAGGAAAGCCTTGTGGAGCTCCCATCTCAACTAAACTGCTCACATGTCACTGCAGCCAGCTTCCTGGAAACAGATGACAAGCAAGCATATCTGACTTGGCCATAGTTTTTTTTTTTTTTTTTAATGGTCTGAACAGCATTTACTTCTATGTACTGAGGAAAAAGTATATTTTAAACTTAAATTATCCTCAAATTTCCCATATAGTTTAGATTAACAGGTGTTCAAAAGGGAAAGTTCTGCAAAATAATTTTTTAAGTACTCCTTTAGAGATTTTGTGAAATCTGTCAATCTGGCTAAGTACCCCATCAGAGGATAAGTCCAGTTGGGTTGCACTGAAGCTGGTAACATTTGTCATGTTGGACTTTCCTGGTTCTGTATTAGAAAAGTCCTAATCCTTGTGAGTGAGACCTCTGTCTTTCTTCTTCCATAATCTTGAGCCAGACTGGTACTGAATACTAAGAGCACTTACTGAGTAAGTCATGGGCCTAACCTTCCTGAAAAATAGCCTGCACATCACAAAAGGAGACAGGGAAGTTCCACAAGGGAGAAAGGATCCTTTGTGGCAACGGTTGTGTTGAGCAATGCCATCCCAACTTCAAGTAAGTGTTGAAGAAGTGAGAAGAACAAGGCTACTTCTTCAGAGCCACCCTGCTGTCAGCAGAGACTCAAAAGCAGGCAGAAGATGCTGGGATGTAGCCCAGTTGATAGAGTGCTCACCTCTCATGGGCTGGATTCAGTTCCCAGAACCTCATAATCCAGGTGAGGTGGTATGTGCTTACGATCTCAGCTCCCAGGAGGTGGAAGCTGAAGAAGGGTCAGAAGTTCTAGTTCCTTTGCTATATAGTGAGTTTGAGGCCAGCTCAGACTCCATGAAAACCTATTTTTAAAAAATGGCAAAGGAGTGGTAGGGAAGGTTCAAAGCAGAAAACAAGGAAGGCTGCAGTGTGTTCAGTTGGTATGAGGAAAGCTGGGAAGGGCTAGCCAGAATGGGCCATTCTTTGCAAGTTGTTAAAAAAGTTGTTGGTTGATACTTATGTCCTAGCCATTTGGGGCTAATTGCTTATAGAAGTTATTGTTTAGCTTCCTAAATTATAGCTAAAGATAACAGTCTAACTTCCTGCAAGTCTGACTTACAGCAGGCAGTTACCTAGAGTTTATTAGAGATAAGAAGCTAAATGCCTATGCATGTTGCTACAACTTGTGAATCAGAGACTGATTTTTGTGTAGTCTAACCATTGTCTATGTGGATATTTAGTATCTCATAAGCCTAGGGTTACCACTGCAGCACATCCATCTCCAGAACTTGCTGCCTCTGTGGACCTCTGTGGTCCTCCTGACATTCAACTGCTGAGCCTCTGAACCTTTCCAGAAGATATGTAACTTGGCCCCTCTGGCATGGCTCTTCCTGCTCCAGAGCCCTAAGTCTACTGTGTAAGATCAGAATTACCACTGCTTACAGAGAAGCAAGTTATTATGACTTTGTGGCAAAAGCCTGCATTATTTTTTATGATATTAAACAAGTATGGACAGATGCATTCAAACGAAAGCACAATAGCAATTCTACATGAAAATATAAACATTACTGGATGAAAAGGTTTAAAGAAAAATAATACCCAGCATCTCATTATAAATGTGTGTGCAACTGAAAAATGCAGATGAAGGGATGGAGAGACGGCTCAGAGGTTAAGAGCACTGACTGCCCTTGCAGAGGATCAGGGTTCGATTCCCAGCACCCACACGGTTGCTAACAACCATCTGTAACTCCAGTTCCAAGGGATCTGACGCCTTCTTCTGACCTCCTTGGGCATTGCACAACACGGGTGCACTTAAACCTATGTAAGCAATACCCTCATACACATAAAATAAAAAGAATTAATTTTTTAAAAATGCAAATAATAGAAACAATTTTCAGTATGATTCTCAGTGTAGAATTAAAGGTGACTTTTGTCTTTTTCCTAAACTTTTTATAATCCACATGTACTTACCATGAAATAATAATAATAATATTAGAATTTCAATTTATTGAAACTTATAGTATATTAAAAATAGAACCTCTTCTGTATCATGAATCTCACAGTGAGGCCTGGCATTCAGCCTCACCCTATCCCCAGGTTTGAACTGACTGAGTGGACAGAGAATGCTCTTTTAGAGAAGTTAATTTATTCCAGGTTACTTACAAAGGATTCATTTCCGGGGTGAGAGAGACACACAGAGGTGTTGTATGGTGGGGACCGTCCCCCTTCCCCCCCCCCCCCACCTCTGGAACAGGTGGGTGAGAATGGCGCCCTGGTGCCACGCCCACCTCCTTCCTTCCCAGCCTTCCCTGCGTTTCCACTAGACCCACCCCTTAAGTCATTGGTTAGTGGGCTGTCAATCACATTTGGAAGCCTAACCCCTCGAAGCAGAGAGAGAGAAAACTGCTTTTCTATGCAACACCTTCCTAAAAATCCATTGTGAACGGCGCCTACCAGTCTCCACTTCTGCAGTCATCATCTTTACGTGAAGGAAATCATTACAATGAGGGTTTGCAGATGAAGAAAGGCCGTGGGGAAAGGGGGAGAACTTTCCAATATGTCTGACCCTGATGCTGCCAGCCTTGACTGGTTCTACCTGCCTCTTCCTTAGTACCTCCTTACGACATGCCTCCTGGCAGGTGAATGACCAGAAAAGTCACTTGCTATCTGTGAAATAGGACAGTAAGTAAGCTTGCCTCATCTGGTGGACACAGGAACAGGTCGTGACAAGGCTGAGCCTGCGCAAAGCTTGGCTCCTTGGTGTAAGACCTGATGTTTCTGGTGTTCTGTGAATGACTTAGGGAGGGCACTGGGATTTGAGTTCAAATAAGCAACACTGGGTACCAAGAACCAACTGTGATCTGTGAATAAATTAGGGTTTGAAATAGAGGAGTGGTGTTCAGGAATGAGCGCTGACAGTTTTCAGAGTGCACTCCTGAAATTATCAGTTACCAGTTATCCTCTCCATTGTTCAGTATTTATTGATTTCAGGTATTAATTACGGTTCATTTTTATAAAATAACATGAGAAATTTCTACTCTTTTTCTGGTCATTGCCTCTGAGGCTAGGGTCAGACCACCCTGGGCCTGGGTAGCACCTAACCCTCCTAAGGCATGGGGCAACTGAATGCCCTGACTCCCCACTCTGACAATGGCTGCCTTCATGCACTCGTCAGGAAACCTGTGAAATACTCTGTGCTTCAGACCAGCACCACAAGATCTGAGTTACTGGTGTGGATGTGGCCCCAGCAGAAGTTAGGCTGCAGGTAGAAGTCAGCCAGGAACCACCTGGCACAAGAAGATAAAGTAGTTCTTTAGGATGCAATTTACAAATTTAAATATGAGTAACAAAAGTAACAATTGATTACTACCCTCCCTGAGACGCTTCAAAGCAATGAACACTTCTTATGTTAAACATTTTAATTTTTCTATTTTATGTATTTGAGTGTATTGCCTGCATGTATGTCAGTGCACCTGTGTTATGCAATGCCCAGAGTCCAGAAGAGGGCATTGGATCCCCTATAACTGGAGTTATGGATAGTTGTTATCTGACATGTGGGTGTTGGGGACTGAACTTGGGTACCCTGCAAGAGCAGGCAGTGCTCTTAACCACTGAGTCGTCTCTCCAACTTTGTATTCATTATATTTTTAATTGATAGAAAGAATAGGCAGTATTTAATGAGCATTATACTGTGATGACCACTGTTCACATTTCACAGTGAAACAAACAACACAGGACTTGAACTTTGGCAGCTTGACTCAAAGATCTACATAGGATCTCTCTGCTTCATGTTTTAAAATAGACTTTCCAATGATTTCGGTTATAAAAATTAAGTTAAAATTTGTAAAGATTAAGCTTTTTTAACTTCTTAGTTGTTCTAGTTTGCCTACAAATGCTATGACAAAACACTCTGACCAATACCAACTTGGGGAGGAAAGAGTTTATTTAACTTACATCTCCAAGGTCATAGTTAATCACTGAGGGAGTCCAAGGTAGGAACTCAGAGCAGGAACCTGGAGGCAGGAGCTGAGGCACAGGCCGTGGAAGAACACTGCTTACTGTCTTGCTCCTCTGGCCCATGCTTAGCCTGCTTGGAGCAGCACCATCCACCATAGGCTACCCACATCATTCAACAATCAAGAAAATATCACACAGACGTGCCACAGACTAGTCCAAAAGGAGGCATTTCCCAACTGAAGCTCCCTCAACCCAACTGTGTCAAGATGACAACTAAAGCCATCTAGCACACTGATCTTAAAAATACAGAGTTCCTGTTCATGAACTTCACTGTTCTATTTAGCACATGAGCAAATTAGGTACAGAAGAAATGTACCCCAACATAACAGAGACCATATATCATTACTAACATTGTACTCAATGATGACAAGCTAGAAGCTCTTTCTCTGAGATCAGAAAAAAGATGTAGATATCTACCTTAGAAGTCCTAGCCAGAGTAATTAGTCAAGAAAAAGCATCCTACTGAAAAAGCAGTAAAATTGTTTGCAGATGACATGAACTTATATGTAGAAAACCCTACAGAGTGAACAAAACAACTGTTAGCATGAACAAATGAATTCAGTAAAGTTTCAGGATACAAAATCAATGTATAAAATGAAAAGGTATTTCTATACAGTAACAACGAATAATCTGAAAACAACCTATTTTCAACATCCATGACACTCAAGAGCAAATTTAGCAAAAGATATGGAAGATCCTCATATTTTAAATCCTGAAAATTTTAAAACACCAATAAAGACATGAATAAACAGATAGAAATTTGATGTTTGTGGATTAGAAGAATTCATATTTTCAAAATGTCATATTATTCAAGCTGATATATAAAGTCCTTGCAATTCTTATCAAAATTCCAAAGACATTTTTCACAAACATAGAAAAAGAACTGAAAAATTTATGTGAAATTATAATAGCCTCCAAATAACAAAGCAAACTGGGGTGAGAAGAGAGCTAAAAACACCACACTTTCTGATTCAAATTATATTACAAAAGTATACAAAAACAGCATGACATGAAAACAGACACAGAGACCAATAGAACAAAACAGAGCTCAGGAACAAGACCAGACATACACAGTCGGTTACACCAAGAGCACCCAAGGGAAAGGGGACAACATCAGTGCATCATGTTGCGAAAGCCGAACGTCAGTGACACAGAAAAACGACACTTAGCTTTGGCCGTACGCCATACACAGAAGTCAGCTCAAAATGGATCAAATAATAAGACTTGGACCTGAAAAACTATTAGGAAAAAACACAGCCAGAAAGCTCCTAACATTGATCTTGACATGATTTATTTTGATATGACACCAAAACACAGGTAGCAAAAGTGAAACTAGACAAGTGAGATTGTTTCAAGCCTAAAAGTTCTGCACAGCAAATGAAACCATTAACAAAAGTGAAATGTAGGGGCTGGAGAACAGCTCAGTGGTTAAGGCTGTGTACTGCTCTAGCAGAGGACCCAAGCCCAGTTCCCAACACCTATCATGTGGCTCACAGCAGCCGATAAGTCCAGATCCAGAGGATCTGACATCCTCTTCTGAACTCTGAGGACACCTATAGTCACATTCATATAATCCACATACCCACATATATACCTGGTTGTAAAAATGTTAAATCTTTTCTTTAAAAAGGTGAAAGGTAATTTATAGAATGGAAGAAAATATTTGCAAACCACTTATCTGATAGGCAGTTAATGTCTAAAATACATATGTAACTATATGACCCAGAAAAGAACCTCAATTTGAAAAGGGGACAAGAGATCTGAATAGACATTTCTCAAAAGAAGACAAACAAATGGCCAACAGGTGTTTGAAACTGTTTGGCATCACTAACCACCAGGAAAATGCAAACAAAATCACTGTGGAATATCACTTTGCACTTATTAGGATGGCAGATACTTTTTAGAACCACAGCAAGTGCTGTCAAGCGTGTACACTGAAGGAGACGTTAGCAATGATGAGAGTGTTAAATTGGAGCAGCCGTTGTAGAAATGGTATTGAAATCCTCAAAACTTAAAAATATGACCTAGAAATCATCTTCTGGATGGGGGTTTTGAGAGACCGCAGTTCCGTGGTGAATGCATCATCATTCACCGCAGCCAATATGTGGATACAACCTGAATGTCCACCGATGGGCGAATGGATGGACTCTGCTATGACCTGAATGAACTTGCAGAAGAGTAAGACAAGCGACGTAAGTCAAACACCAAGAGATAAATGTTGCATAAGGTCACTTTGCCACACCCATAGAAGCAGAGTGGAGAATGGTGCTGGCAGAGCTGGGGCAGGTGACCTGAAAAAGTGACATTCAAGGGACACACTGCAATCCTACCCGAGTTTTACGTTCTGGAGACCATACTGTGGTATGTATTTTATAGTATGTCTATATACTATTCTATATATATTTAAATTTTTTCTAAGAAAGTAGATTTCATGTTAAGAGTTCTTACCAGGGGAAAATATAAAGGAGACAGGAAGAAACTTTGGGAAGTAAAGAAGAAGTTCGTGGCTTTGAAGGTGGTGGTGGTACTATTATTGGTAAAGACTTAGTCTCGGACTCATGGACTTGTACACATTAAATAATTCTATCTAATTGGGCTCCTACACTTTCCTCCCCTGATAAAATAACCATCAAATTATCTATTGTCTAATCTGGTTCTCTTGGTTTTATGTTTTGGCATTTTAAAAAGGAATGGCTGTCAGATCTGCCACAGGAGTTTAGAAAGAAGCATGATCAGTTTAATGATGGGAAATAACCAAATGGAAAAACAGACTTATGTTCCATTTTTAAAACATGTTTTAAGGTTTTTAGAAACTAAAAATGTCACACCACCTTAAGTACAATGACCATACTAGGAAACTGAAATTCCAAACTTCAGTTACAGTCTGTATTTGGCACACACACACCCCTAGGAATCTGCTTCATTTGCATAACCTAAATAAAAAAGATAAATGTTTGCATGGAGTTGGGGAAGAATGAAATCTTGAATCATCTGGGTAATTGTCTAATTTGCTAAAATAAACCTCGCCATAAACTCCACTTGCTTTCTTTACTCAAAACTGAGAGCTGGAAGGTAATAAGGGCAGAGAGGAGGGCCTGTGTGCGGTGTCTGCAAGAGAGCTGTCCTTCACCACAGGGAAAAGCCACTGTCAGGGCCGAGGAGAATTCTAAGAATAAATCCCTCTTGCCGATTGCTTATAAATATATGTTCTAAGAAAAGAAAAAAAGAGAAGGGGGAGGGGACAGTGGAAAGAAAAGAGTGACGAGAAGCAAAGCGCGATTCCCTTCGTCTAGGACGTCCCGGGCTTTGTCTTTGCTCACTAGGGAAACTGCTTTGGCACAACTGGAAAAAATTAGTTGTCAGCAAAATGTTGTCTTTCACATTCAATTTAAAAAGTGCCTTCACCCTCGGTGTTCATCCAAGACGAGCACCTTCACCCCCGGTGTTCATCCAAGACGTCTGGCCTGGGACCTCAGACTCGGCAAAGAGACTTGGAAGCGGTGAGAAAAGCAGAGCCCAACCTGACTCCTCTAGCTGAGTTTGTTTAAGATGCAGAGGTTTCCATCTCCAGATAAACCAAGTGCTGTAACAGGAGTATTTCTGCTCTGTGGTGAAGTCGACCAGAAACAATCTCAGGGGGAAGGCTACCAAGAAAACTGAACTCACTAACATTCTCTCCAGATAGTAAGAGCCAGCTGAGTAAAACAATCGCAATAATTCATCTTCCCAGATCACAAAGCACGAAAGGCAGCATGAAACGTGATACCAAGATTGCAAAAAGAAGCACACAACAGTCAGAAGATCTTTCCAAACTAAAACTGCAAGTGGGAGCGAATCAAATGTTAGAAGTTACTGATAGTGTTTTGGTTCACAAAGTGAATTCCTTCCTCCCAGGGCTCAGTGTCTGGTGGCAGCTTCAAGTCTAGCCACTTAGCCACTTACAAGCACGCAGGTATGGCGACAGTTAAAGGGTGAGTCACAGCAGCTAGTTTCAGCCTAGATCCCCACTTCATGCACCCATTCGCCATGCAGCTCTCAGTTCCTGATGTGATTCTGTCTCCTGTGGATCTAGCGAACGCACCTGGCACTTATTTTGTGTGAACTCTTGGCTTAGAGCCTGAGCAAGGCTTTCCTCACCTCTTCTCTGCTTTTTATCTCTACTTGACGTTTCCCAAATACGTATGATTTATTTCTATACCAATCCCCAGAGATACTTGGCAGTATTCGCTTAACAAGTAAACTTCAAAATACATAAGGCATAAACTGGTGAGAGATGGTGGCAAGCTGAAGCTATGAGGAAAGATTCTAATGTTCCCCAAACAGTTTGGATAGAAATTAATCGGAGACAGAAAAGATTCGAACAGCAGAATCAACAAGTTAGATCAAAGGAATATGTATCACACAGAGAATGCAAATCAAAGAGGTCTCCACAAACAAACAAAAATCTGATAAAATACAGACTACATTCTCTACCCACAATGCAACAAAATAAGGAATAAAAATTAGTTCACACATTTTAAAACGGAAATACAAGGAATTGCTATGGGAATTAGGGATTCAGAGTAAATCACAGAAACATTGTGTAGTATGCAATTACAGCAATGACTATTGGAAAATGTATAGACTCAACTTCAACTTTTAGAAAAGCTCTAAATGAATCATTCCACATAATTTTTTAAAGCTACAAAGTACACCAGGAATAGAGGGGAGAAGAAAATATGGTAAAGGAAGAAATGAAGAGAAGAAAAAAATAGTATCGATAAAGTTAAACACACATTCTTTGAAGAGAAAAAATTTAAGGAGAGCAGGAAAGATAGTTTATATAGAATAAAGGATTTTAGAAATGAAAAAGGGACTAGATGAAACAAATGGCTTAGTGTGTTCTGGCTGCTATAACACAATGCCTTAGACTAGATTACTTATAAACAAGAGAAGTTTATGACTCACAGTTCTGGAGGCTGAATAGCCTAGTATCACAGGGCCAGCAAATTCAGTGTCTCCCAGGGCTCACTCAGCACTTTGTAAATGGCTCCTCCTTGCTCTGATGTCACACAACAGGGAGGTGAACAAGTTCCTCTGGTCTCTATATTAATCACTTCTTAAACTTCCCATCTCTTAATACTAGGGCATTGGGTTTAGGGTGTCAGGATATGAATGGGGAGGGCACACCCAGAACATAGCCATAAAGATTTCTAAATTGTATGAGACTACCAAACTGATTCAAGAAGAAGCAGATTACAGAAATAAACACATATCCATTGAAGAAAGTAAGTCAATAGTTTAAAGGAGAAAAGAATGTCCTTTAAAGAAGTACCAAAGAACAGGACCAGACAGGGTTCAAGCAGAGTTCACCAGACCTCTAAGATTTATGCAACTGCTTTTGAAATTCAGACTTTTACAGAATCCAAAAGAGAAGGAGAGAAGGAGGCTGTACAATTCTTTTCATCAATAGAACAAAACCTTAATATCAAATCTGAACAAAAGTACTATAAAAAGTGGAATTTTAGACATTCAACCACTTTCAGGAGCATAATTCCTACAACTGTTGTTAGCAAACCTAGTAACAAATATCAAGATGCCTTAATAGAATAAAAATGTATTACCATAAACACTGTACCAATGGATTAAAGAAAAATACCAGTAGATGCAGAAGATTACATAACTTCTTAAAAAGTCAATATCCTTTGTTACACAGCTTTAACAACCGAGTTTAACAAGGGCAAAACTTCTCTCAACTAGAAAAAGTATGTGGAAAGCGCAAGCCTCCCTATTCAGTGACCTTCGTGATCAATGGTAGAAGCCTCCTCTTCAAAGTCAAAGCACAAGAGGATGCCTGCAAGACGATGTCTACAAGAGGATATCTTTAAGAGGAAGCCTGCAAGAGGATGTCTGTCACAAACACAACGGCTAAATCTGTAACCAATAAGAAATTAGATGAGAGGAAAAGGTAGAGGACCTGAAAACTATTACCAATCATAGATCAGATTATCACTGACAAAAAAATGCAAAAGGAATTTTTAACTATTAGAATCCAAGAGTTCGTTATGATTACCAAATATTGAAATAAGTTATTGCTATTAATAATGACAATAATGTGGTCAGGTGTGGTGGTGTACAACTTTAATTCCAGCACTTGAGAGGCAGAGACAAGAACATCTCGGTGAGACCCAAGCCAGCCTGGCCTACATAGAAGTTCAGGCCAGCTACAACTGCAGGGAGACCTTGTATCAAAAAATTAAATTTCTATATACAGAAGAAACAAGTAATGACAAAATGAATCACAAATTAAAGTGTGCGTGCCATACTGGAATTTTTAATATTTAAGGAACTTGGGCATAAATGAGCAAAAGTATTTTGCACATTATTTGAAGGGAAATCATAGAAGTTTAATAAAAGATATGTTATACTCAAGTAAATAAAAGATATTCCCTATTTGTTTACTGGAAAGTTCAGTAGCTAAGGATGTCACTCCTCCCCTTGATTAATCTACAAAGTCAAAGCTAGCCTACAAAACATTTCAGCTTGTCACAGAAACTGAGAAGTTTACCCTAAATTTTATTTGTAGTCATAGGGGTCAAAAGTGTAGAAGAAGATTAAAGAAAAAAGACTGCTCCATCAGATACGAAGCTATGCCAACTAAAATGGCATGCAGAAGATTTGAAGACCATGGAAAAGAAGCAAAAGTTGTCAGAGGAAATGTCTTATGGCCGGAAATGGCTTCATAAATAAGACATTAAAAGACCAAACCAAAAGAGAAAGATTACAGAAGTTGAATCACATTAAAAATAAACCTATGTAGTTAGGAAGTTTTTCTGTTTTTGTTTTTAATCAAGCTATTGAAGGCTGGTTAAGGGAAAGCTGTTCCCTCCTAGACAAAAAGAATGGAATCTCCTTAGTGGAGTATCGCCATTTATTTTTTTTCTTCCTTAGTTAATCCAGTTGAGCTGGCCAATCGCCCGACCAAGGAACTATCCCTCAGTAAGACAAGTTCACCTTAAGCCATGCTAAAGAGATAAGAGGAACAATTTGCTCTTTAATGAGATAATGTACTTTTCCTTCCCAGAATTCCTGCCCCGCCCTCCAGTGCAGTTCCTAAGGTTCTCCTCCGCCACCTGCCTGAGTCCTGACTCAGGTGTAACTTTTGCTTTGCCTTCTCTTCTTTCTTTTGGATGCTGCCCAGAACCTAAGTATACTTTCCCTGGTGTTCTGGCTTCCTTGCTCTTTCCTAAGCCCCGTCTTCTTTTTGCCATGAAGGAGCTTGTCTGACTCATGACTGACCTTCTTGCCTAATCAAACATTCTTTCTCTCTCTCTCTCTCTCTCTCTCTCTCTCATTTCTCTCTCCTACCTACAAATCTATAATAAACATCTCCCTAAAACTCAAGAATAAAGAATCAAGCTATCGACTATAAGTTATTTGTAGTCACTATAAACAAACTTTTTTGTTTTGTTTGTTTCTTTGTTTCTTTGTTTGAGATAGGGTCTCCCTGTAGCCCCAGCTGACTTGGAACACACTGTGTAGACCAGGCTGGCATCAGTCTTACAGAAGTCCACCTGACTCTGCCTCCCAAGTACTGGGATTACAAAAAGAGCTGGGTTCCCATGCCTGGCATAAGTCATTCTCATACAAAGAAAAAGTTGACCATGTCAATAGAAAGTGGACAAATGACATGAACAGCCTTGTCACAAAGGAGCTGTTTGACCAACACACATAACAAAAGCTGTGTAACTTTATCAACCATCAGGAAAATGCAAAACAGCAATAAAATAGTATATTGTGCACATGAGAGAGGCAAACAATATAATCTCACAAAAGTTGTGAAGGATTTGAAATGAAAAACATATGGGTGGAAGTTAAAATTGTGTAAACCTTTGAGGGTGAGTTGGCATTGCCTGAATTCCACACCCAGCTCACCCAGGATACAAGCTTAGTGTAGAGAGCCTGTGGAAGACACTCTAGTGCTCATCCATCCAGAGTCTCTCGCAGGGTAGGTCACCATAACATCATCACGGAATCTACTTCTTAGTGTCTGTTACCAATGGAATGCACAAATAAATCATGACTCATTCCATCCATTATAACCTCAATCAGTTCTTAAGATAAATGACTAGATCCATAAACACCATCATGAATAAAGAGAGGGAACAAAATAATGAGAGGGAAAAAGCATCAAGTACCAGCTGGGTAAAACGTGAAACACACTGTCTGACGCAGTACTCTTTACAGAAATAAATGTGTGTGTGTGCATGTGTGCATGTGTGTGTGTGCATGCGCGTGTGTGTGCATGTATGTGTGGTACTCACAGGGAAGAAGGAAAAGGAAGGGGGTCGGGATGACAAATTCAGACACATAGTGCTGTAGACTGAACCCAATCCCCTCAGTATACGATCTCCATCATGCTAAAACTCTCATCCCCATGATGACTATATTTAGACGTGGGACCTCTGAGGAAGAAATTAAGGTTAAAAATGTACAAAGGGGGATGGAGAGATGACAGTGGTTAAGAACACTGGCTGCTCTTGCAGAGGACCCAGGTTCAATCCCCAGCACCCACATAGCAGCTAACAACCATCCAGTTCCAGGGGACTCTGACCCCCTCTCTGACCTCTGCCGTCACTGCATGACACAGGCGCACTCATGTACATGAGCTCATACTCATAGAATAAAAATAAATTAAATATCTTTTAAATGTACAAGGAGTAGAACCGTGATCCATAGTATGTCTGTCTTAATAAGGGGCAATAAGAATGATCTCTCTGTCTCTCTCCCTCCCTCCCTCTCTCGCTCTTCCTGCATCCCTCTATCCACCCATCCCTCTTTTCTTCCCTCCCAGGCCCTCTCTTTCTCTATGTCACGCTCTAGAAAGGCTATGTGAAGAGGACACAGCCAAAAAGTGACCATCTGCAGGCCACATGGAGAGTCTTCACCAGGACCCAAAGCATCAAGCACCTGTTCTTGGCTTCCCAGGCCCCCAGGACTGTGAAAACACAAACTCCAGCCTATGGAGTTCTGTTACAGTAACTGGCAAAATATTAATATCTTTCAAATCCAAACAGCAGGAGCTCACGCATAGTAAGTCCTCACATCATCACCGAAGCTGACTGATGTCACCAGGAGACAACTGGCAATTCCAGTCACACTACAAACGATACAGGGCCAACTCTTTCCAGAGATCGGGAAACTCTTAACATTCCACTGAATAAACTCTTCTTGTAGGGAAGGAGTGTGTTGGCGAACTAGTGAGCTAAGAGTGGAGTCACCAGGAAGCTCTGATCCGGGCAGCAGTGATGTCGTCCTCCCACTGAATCCCTGCCTGGCCAGCCAGTAAATACTCAACAGGATTGATTAGCACCATCACCAGTTTTCTGTTCCATTCCTTCAGTATTGGAAAAACAGATGATATCGGCCCCAAAATACACACTCAACTTCTTGACATGGGAGAAAGAAAAACTTACAATGCCACCTTTCAAAAATCAAGGAAAGACAAGTGCTATGCTATATCTTTCCCATCTCCCACTGTGTCAAGCACTCTAAGTGTGCATCCACATGTTAACACAATGCCTTGTGTGCTAACTAAGTATTAATTATGTCATCGTTACACCTGAACAGATAGCCCAACTCTTAAATTTAGTTTTTAACAGTGGGTCCAAATTCAGAGGACACTTGTTTCCCTGGACATCTCTTGGAACCATCTGTCTCCTGGAACTGTGCTGATGGAACTGTCTGTCAGGACTCTGTTTCTGGAACTGTGTCCTGAGTTCAGCTTCAGTTAGGGGCTTATAAGCTTGGCTCCATCCTAATCTTAACAGACCATCTGGCCTTGACATCTCTGGTTCTAGAATATCTCATTCACCCAAGATCATGTGTCCTTCCCGGCCTCCACTGTGTCCAACAGAGATGGGACACGAACTTTCAGTGTTTTAGTATGTTAATACTCAAGAATATCCACATTCATTCATTTATTCATTTATTATCTTTTGGGGTAGAATACTAAATTGAGGTTTCCTAGAAAATGAGATCAGATGCCAAGATCACAAAACACATGAGCACATGATTTTGCTGGGGTTAATTTAAAGTCATTAGGCCAGATTATGTCCATTTATAAAATTCATTCCCACAGTAAGCACTTGATGGACATTCAATAAATAGATATTTTATGTTTTTAGTATTTCCACTTGATGTTAGTTCAGCCATCATAGTTTGCTTAATAGTTACCTGAAATAAAACTAAGATATTTTAAATTGGAAGTCCTTATCCTTGCCTAGGCCATAGTGCCATTAATTGTACAGGTTTATAGTGCATCAGAATCACCAAGAGGGCTCATTAAAACTCAGATGGCTCCTGTTGGTACTCCAGTTTAAAGACACACATCTAAAGATTCTCTACATATGAGAGAATACATTCAACATTTGTCTTTCTGGGTCTGAACTAATAAGAATGATTAATTTCCACCTCCATTGCTTTACCTATGAATTTCATAATTTCCTTTTACTTAGCAGCTGAACAATATCCCACAGTGTATATGCACACCTTTATTATCCATTCAGCACATCCAGGTTGTTTCCATTTTCTGGCTGTTCCTACTAGAACAGTAATGACCCTGGATGAGCAAGTATCTCTGTAGTGGGATATAGGGCCTTTGGGGAATGTGCCCAGGAGTGGTACAGCTAAGTCATGGGATAAATCTATTTCTAACTTTATGATGAGTCTCACATTGATTTCCACAGTGGTGGCCCCAGTTTTCACTACCAACAACAATGATTAAGGGGTCCCTTTTCCTCTTGTCCACACCGGCACTTGTCGATTTTTTAAAATCTTAGACATTCTGATTAATATAAGATAAAAATCTTATCCTTGAGACTGTGGATACTATGTTGTTTCTCTGGAGACAAACAGTGGAAACAAATGTAAAAAAAATTATTGTGAGATGGTTCCGTGGTTAAGAGCACCAGCTGCTCTTGCAGAGGACCCAGGTTCAGTTCTCAGCACCCACATGGTGGCTAGCAACTTTTGGTAACTCCAGTTCTAGTTCCAGTGGACCCAACGTCCCTCTTCTGACATCCATGGATATTTCACAACACAGGTGCACTTACATACATGCAGGCAATACACTCATACACATAAAATAAAAAAGAAAATAAGATTTATTATTGTCAAAAAAAACCCTCAAAATTGTTTTAATTTGCATTACCCTGATGGCTAAAGATGTTAAACATTTAAATTTTCACAGCTATCTGTATTTCTTCTTTTGAGAACTCTGTGTCTAGTTCCATGCCCCACAGTTAAATAGGATTGTTTGCTTTCTTGGTGTGCTGGATAGTTTTATCTAGCACCATGACACACTTGGTAGGCCGGAACCTCAACTGAGGAATTTCCTCCATTGGAGGTCATGTCTGTGGGGTATTTTCTTGTTTGCTGAGTGATGTGGGAAGACCTAACTCACTGTGGACAATGCCACCCCTGGGCAAGTAGTCCTATATCATGTAAGAAAGCAGGCTGAGTATGGGCCAGGGGGGCAAGCCAGTAAGCAGTTCCTCCATGGTCTGTGTTCCAGGTTCCTGCCCTGAATTCCTGACTTGGCTTCCCTCGATGATGAACTATGCTGTAAGTCAAATAAGCCCTTCCTTTCCCAAGTTGGTTTTGGTCAGGGTTTTCATCACAGCAGTAGAAGACTAAGACATTTAGCATTTAGGGGTTTTTTTGGTTGTTGTTATTTGTATGTTCCAGACACTGTCTGTCAAACGTATAGCTGGTAAAGATATTTTTCCTATTTTATAGGTTGCCTCTTCACTTGAATGATCTTTGCTGTAGAGAAGCTTTTTAGTTTCATGAAGTCCTATTTGTCAATTGTTGGTCTTAATGATGTGGAAGTCAAGAAACTAGTAAAGAGGCCCTGGACAGCATATTTCAAGGGAAAGGATTAGAATGGAGGTGGTATGAAGTAGAAAAGGGAACAATGGACCAGGAAGGGTTGAATGGGGTGGGGAATGGGATGGCAGGGACCCAGGGGGAAATGGGAGGGTACATGAGGGGTAACCAACACTAATGACTTTTGAAAATTCCATATGGAAGCCTACTACTTTAGAAGCTTCCTAAATATATATATATTTACATATTTTACATATGTGCATATTTACTTATATTTACATACATATATATGTAAAGTTTAAACAGACTTACTCTGTAACAGGAGCCAATGACTCTTCAAGACAGCATAGGTTATCAAATAAAAAGTCTAGTGCCAGATACAGGCTGCTTCTTTTTTGTATATTTTTGAATTTTTGTATATTTCATATACAACACTTAATCATCCTTATAACCCCTTTCCCATCAGCACCCTCCCATAGCACCCCCCAACCCTGGATTTCATGTATTCTGTCATTTATGTTAAGGTCTATCAAGTCAAGTTACTGTCTGCAGATGTCCCTCAGTGCAAAGTTTATCCATGGGGTCTAGTTAGCCTAGCTAGAGTCGCTCCCTTAAAATCAGCTCTTCCTCACTTAGCAATAATCAGTTGCCCAACTGATTCAGCTAGGATTGGAGCCTGTTGCCCATTTCTACAGTTCTATGTTGGGTTTTTGTCTGCTTAAGTTTGCATGGTCTTGTGCATGCTGTCACCATTGCTGTAAGTTCATATGAACAAGGTCCCAGGAGACTGAAAGGCTCTTTTTCCATACGATCATGGCCCTCCTCCCCTGGCTCTTCTTTCTACCCCTTCTTCCACAATGACCCCTGAACCCTGGGTGGGTGAAGTTTAATACAGGAGTCCTGTCCAAGGACCCACACTCTAGAGACTTATTCTCTAAGCTCTGGTCATTTGGGGTCCTTTGTGTTTCTGGCCCTCTGTTGGATGAGGGAGCTTCATTGATGAGAGTTGAGAGATGCATTAGTAGTCTCTCTTTCAAATTGCTGATCAGTAGCCTCCTACAGGCCACCCTCTTTCTTTATAAGCTACTGCCATTGCTCTCGGTTACTTTCCAGAGCTTGATAGTAAGTCTCCATCGCTGAAGACACACATACTTGAGTCATAGGACATGGAAAAATAAAACTGATACTGACCTGGTAACTTCATCCCTACTATCTAGCGTTCATAGCACTGGAAAGTTTATAAATGCTACCAGGAGAGAAAAATAATGAACAGTCTTGTCATAGGTGCAACAGTGGCATGAATGTTATAGAAATAACCAACTATGTTGGTTTTAAGGTCATTCCATAAAAAAATGTTCATGCCTGGTACTGTTAATTGGGCCAAAAAGTCATGGCTGATTAGGTCATTGGCCCCAGGGGAGAACATAATTCTGCTAAATGGCCAAAATAATAAGGTACCCCTAGGTTGTTATCTTTATACTCATAGATTAGTACATCATTAAACCTTCTTCAGAGAAGTTTCTTTATGCAGTAGATGGCAATTAACACAGAGACCCACAATTGGTCAACATTAAGAGAATAAGAGGCAGTTGAATGCTCAGCTCTAAATGGGAAACCTATCACACTCTCCTCCCCAGGGCTCGAGGACCACCGTGGAAGAGAGGGAAGAAAGATTGTAAGAGCCAAAGGTAACAGATGTCTATAGGGAAGCAGTGTTTCCCGGACAGGACAGTGTCTTTGCACACAAGGACTCATGGCAACTGGGACTGCATACAAAGGCCTGCGTAAGACCAAGCCAGCCAAAATCCCAGCATGGATGGGGAAGGAGCTCATGGATTCCCACCCTTAGCTAAAGAGCTATTGGCAACTGAAAACTGCTGGGAGAGGGAAATTCAGTTTTCTCCAAGGGTGAGGCCCTGAGGGACACTCCAGTAGATGGCCCTACACTCATGTACACACAGGCACCTCTAAGGGCACTTAGTGGGTTTTTTTTTTTTTAAACTACATAAAGTTGGGAGGGAAAAGTGGTGGGTGAGATAGGAGAGGAACTGAGGGAAAGGACTGGGGGGTGGATTTGATCAAAACACGTTATAAACATGTATGAAATTCTCAAACAATAAAAAACTTTCAAAAAAAAAAAAAAACCAAACCCAGGTGATTGACTCCCCCCCTTTCAGAAAGTTCTCATTCAGTAGACTGCAGTGGGGCTCAGACAACTGGACTGCCAGGAAATTTTCCAGTTGACATCATTGCTGCTGCTGCTGTGTGGGGCCACATTCTGAGAAGCACTGGTCCAGCCCTGCAGAGACACTCAGAGAAAATAAGATATTTTTCCTTTAATCAGAACATATATATATATATATATATATATATATATATATATATATATGTGTGTGTGTGTGTGTGTGTGTGTGTGTGTGTGTATGTGTGTATAACATATAGGTGCTTATTAAGTAGTGGGCACTGTGGTCCTTGCCTGACACACTAGCTATTTTGATTTTCAAGCTCTATGAAGTGAGCACTATCCCTATTTTCCATATAAGCGAGGTGCACTTCCAAAGCGTTACGTAGCTGGTCGGCTGAGGATGCTGACGCCAGAATCGGCACTCCTGCTGGACTCCAGAGCCCAGGCTCTCAAACTTCGCTCTGTCTTTTCTTCACCTCTGAGATACCGAGTGGAACTTCTCTGACATAACATCAGATTGATCCAAAAACCTGACAGCTGCTTACAATTTAAAGCATCAACAGGTTCAGTTGCAAGTTCATATTTAGAACCTGATTAGGGCAAGCCAAGAAAGAGTTTGTTCCTTTTGACTTGAAATTAACCACTCATCCTGTGGAGAGAGAGGAAGTCCAGACGAAACAAAATCTAAGTTATTAATAAAAGATCAGGTAGTGTTTTTCTTCTTGATCTTCCCAAACCACAAAACAAAGACTCCTATGAAACATATTCATTCCCCCCTCATTCCCAGAAGCATCAGTTGCAAATACAATAAAGAAGGTGACTAAGCTGCACCTTTCGGGGAGTTATTTCACCATCCTTTCTGTTTAGTTTTCTATGGCTGGTGAGCTATTATAAAAAAGTTCTATTTGAAGCCTCCACATTTAAGCAGACAAAATCAAAAACAGCTTGTGTTTCTAGTAGTCCTGAAAGCATGTTCAGTAGAAACAAGAATAAAGAAGCAATTGGGTTTGAAGGCTTAGTCAGAGAGTTAGTAACTTCAAGAAAAGAGAGGCCAGGGAAGTTGAAATAGCTGCTCTTTAAGAAATAAGGAGGAAAGTACCTTGATTTTCAAGGTTGATGCCATGCTCATTCTTCAGTCTTTTAAAGGAAAATGTGAAAACATTAGTATACTCAATGGACAAACCAAGGCCTCCCATTAAAATGAATACATTTTATTTTATTATTTGGAGAGCTCTAACGTTAAAGCACCAGACCATTAACTAACTTCTGTCACTTAGGAAAGAAGACATTTCCAACACATTTCCAGAAGGAAGGGATGATTGGCCTCTACTAAACTTACCTTGGAATTATAAATTTAAATGAAAATATGCTAAAACACTGAGAAAATTGAGTAGCTTATACCTCTGGTATAATATGTTTAAACCAGGATCTACTTCCTTCATGTCTAGTTAGAATATGAGACTACAGGAATGTTAACCCCGATGGGAAGATGGGCTCCATCTCCATGGACACATGACTGACAATGTCAGTCTGGCTGATGTTGAGCCTGTGCTTGTATTTGAAGCTGAGGAACCTGGTATTTAATTACCACTAGCATTCATACATTGCTTAAATTTATCTTCTTGATGCCTCTTTTTCCTAATAAACTTATATCTGTAAAATACTGTCAGCTCTATCTTCAAAATCCATCTCAAGTTCAGCTCCTCTCTTTCTCTTTCCTCTAGGCATCCCAGCTCAAGCTACACCATTGTTCATGTAGACTGTTGAGCTAGGCTTTGTCACGCTTGGATTCTGGTAGAGTATTCTGCAAAGGGCGATTAAAGAATTTTTTAAAATATCAAAGTCAGTCTCTCTCCATTGCCCAAGTCCTCCACCAGGTTCCCTTGTCACCTGGAACAAAATCCAACACAGTGATAAGAACCTACAAGATTCTATCAGATCCAACCCCTGATTACCTCTCCAGACCTGAATTCTTACCTCTCTGAGTTCCTCGTAACTTTGGCCACCTAAATGCTGTGCAGCAACCACAAGTTTACTTCTTCACAGTTACTTCAAACTCTACCTCTTTCCTCAAAACCCTCTCTCATACACACTCACTTCCAGCTGGTAACTGCTCTCTGGTACCAAGAATGCAGTAGCAGTCCGCACTGTACCTGACCCTACCCCTCATCTGTGCTATTCATTCTGCCCTCACCATGAATGCACTGGCCAATGCTTCCATTAAAGGCCAAACTCTCTTCTTGTCTACTAACTCCCTTTCCTCTCACCTCCATCTGTTCTCTCCCATGTAATCAATTTCTTCTTCCTCCTATCTTATTCTTGTCACTAGGTAAACAGGCTATAATTTCTCCTTTCTTTAAAACAAAAAGACACAGATGTTGGAGTCATGGTTCCGTTGAGGAAGCACTTTTTATATAGGCATGAGAACCTGAGTTTGGATCCCCAGCACCCACATAAAGAGTTGAGAGCAGTGGTACGTACCTGTAACCCCAGCATTGGAAGGATGGAGATAGGTGGATCCCTGGAGCTTACTGGCAAGCTTCCTGAATCAATGACGTGGGGGTGACTTTTCTGGACAAATGATTCTACCTAACCTTGTAACCAAAAAGTTAATCTTGTGTTTGAAGATTATTTAACACTATTTCAGCTTATTTGTAATGTAAACAAGGTTACTAGGCTTTGTAACCTAAACATATACCTTCAATCCCACATACCCCTTCCTTACTCTTGACCTACAATAATGTGTGTCTGTGTGTGTGCATGTGTGTGTGCATGTTGTGAAGATAGTAAGTGCTGCAAGCATTGCATTTTCATTGGGAACAACAGATTATCCCATTTGCAGACACTAGGAGGTATTAAACTGATAGCACCTGTTTGTGGTTGTATGTGTCAGTAGTGGTCATGAGAACAAAACCCTCTGCTAAGACAGCTGCTCTTTCCCTGTCTTATCTCAGGATGGATGTAAGGTGTCGCTAAAGAGAGAACAAAATCTTTGTCTAAGAGCATAGTTCTGGGACAAATCTAAAGGAACAAATTCTTAGAACATTTTGGATCCCACTCTTGATTAAAATGGATGCTGAGTCAGGCGTCTTTATTCAGGCATTGCTGTAATGTAACCCTGTAGCACTACACAATGCACTTCAGGTTCAGTGAGAGACTCTGTCTCAAAAAACGAGGTGGAGAGTGACTGAGGGAGACATTTGACATTGTCATCTGGTCTCCAAATGCATATGCACCCAAACACCCCATGCCCACACACAAACATGTATACACAATACACACAAATAATAAATAAATAACATAAATACATAAATAGGCTCTCTTACTGTGCTTCTCATATCTGCCACCCACTGGGAAAAAAATCCTCAAGATACTGATGTTCCTCTTCTCCCATCCACTCCAGATCCCACCACAACTTCTCAAGGTAAATCTCAGTCCAGTGAGAATCAGAGTTCAGAATGCATTGTGCACAATCTCTTTTTGCTGCTTGTGTGCTTCTCCATCAACCCCTTCAAGTTTTTTTTAATCAATACCACATAGTCTGTTGGGGTCCCTCTGCTCTGTTCCAGCCGAGTGGGACGCAGGGTCTCCGCCATGGGGGGTGAGTAGGCACAGAGTTAAAACACACAAACAGACCTGGGAGCTGAGTGAGAAATATGCAGAGGGCAAGCAGCAGCAAAACATTTATTCAAGGAAGTGCAAGGGGTTTTAAGAGCTTGGTTAGCCAGTCGCCCTATGGGGTGGTTCCCAACTGCAGCCAATAGTATTCTATCTCCAGGTGGATCATCTTGGTGCAGGTTCTCTACAGACACAGAGCGGGAGCTGGTGTCAGCCTGGCTGGAGCAGAGCACCAGACCCACAGGAGCTACTCCCTTAATCCTCATAGCAGGTGACCTGGCTAAGGCCCACCTTACATTAAGCCCTACAATAGTCAGTGGCACTCTCCCTGACCACCCTGCTTGAAATGCCCAAATCCACTGACTTTCAACTTATTTTTCTCTGAAGAACTTACCATTTTTCAAAATATGAATAAATTTACTATTAGGATTAAGTTTCCCCTTTGGGCATAATATGATCCCCCTTGTCACTAAAAAGTCATTTGGCAGATATCTTTAGTTCCAGACACTTCACAAGCCATACACATTCATCAAATCCTGGATACACTAGTGAAGATGCTAGTATTCTTGACTTTTAGTATTTAAGTTAAAAGAGATATCACTACTGGGGACAGTATATTTAAAACCTGGCACATTCTTAGAGCTCCAAATTAATAAATAAAATATTCAAAATTAAGCTGGGTGTATTAAGATCACAGTAGACTGCTCCAAGCTTTTTGGGTCAACATAGGGTCATGTTCATTGCCACGCTGGGAAATGCTATTCTTGAAAAGAGATATAGCACTCACTGGATCAAGAGATGAGTCCTGGATGATTAAATCAGATCCTTCTTGACATTTGGGATGACAAGTTACCAGCCCTTAAATACATTCCATTAGTGGTTTTGCTCATAAATTCTTCCAGTCTTCACACAGACTTGGTCATCTTATAGAAGCACATCTCAGAAACAATGATGATGCAACACAAGCAGCCAGACTATTTCAGGTCAAACTAACGACGCCAAAGTTTTGGAGTCTTGACTCCTCTGCACAAATACACTTCAAAGTAGGGTCAAAACTATTAAACTAACAATGAACTTAAATCCCAAAGTAGCCTATGGCTCCAGAGGACTGAGATCTGTAAGAAGAATGTTAAATGCAGAAACATGTATAAACCTGCAAGTGGTTCTTTAGACAACTGCATTTTCGGGGTGGGCAGAGGGCAGCAGTGAGGATTGAACGTAAGTGCCCATGCATATGAGACACGCTACCACTGAGCTACAGCCCCAGCTCACAAGTACCTCTTGTCTGTAGTCACAACTCATAAATAAATAAATAAACTTTAATTCCTTGATTTTAAATAAAACTTCTCTCAAAAGACGTTCAAGTGTTAATTTTTAAAGAAAAAGAAGAAATATTCTCAGTGGGACTTATAAAGACATTAAAGCTTCATTTAAATATTCTATTATTTTTTTAATATGTTCACTATGAGGTCCTTTAAAGCTCAAAAATACAAGTGAAGTAACTTCTGAGAGCTTTGGTGTTAGTGTGATGAGGAACCTGCCCCAATCTCCAATCACAAAGAAATGCAGGTTGAGGTAGAGGACAAGTGACAGATATGTGATGTGCCCCAGAAAGGGAGTATGAGAAGTCATATTCATAGAGTTTTAACTTCAAGCAAGCAACAAGGAAATCCTCCTACAATGAAGACAATCCTCCCAAGCATGGTGTCCATAAACACTGCAGCCTTAGGCCAAAGGCAGCAGAACCACAGATGAAAGGGCCCTAGGAAAAAACTATGAACCATGACCTGGAAAAGAACTGTCTATTGGGACTGGGCATGGTGGTGCACACCTGTAATCCCAGCGATCTGAGGCAGAGGCAGGAGGATATCTTTGAGTTCAAGGTCATCCTGGTCTGCATAGCAAGGTCCAGGGCAGCTGCAGCTATGGGGCTGTAAGTAGGGAGACCCTGTCTCAAAATAAAAAAGAGAGAAAGAAAAAGAAATGTTTATTGAACAAGACCAAATTCTGGACATTACATAGATATGAAATTGTTACTGTTGTTACATCAGCTCTCATTACTTTAATAAATATGGTATCCTAATTCTAATTATCTTAATAGACATTAATACCCTAGTCAAAAAAGGAAGACTTGATGGATAAGTAGATTTCTAATGACTAATCCAGTAAAGATTATAGCTGTACACCAAGCCCTGACACTCTAGTAGTCAATCCAACCAGATTGCAACACCCATAAGTAGAATAACAACAGAGTTTGCTTTTCAACACCTGAAGCTTTCAATGGGTTAAATCCTTGAGACTTCTATAAAAAGATAAAAAATTGCTTCCATAGAATAAGAACATTGAGGCTTTTCTTTAAAGGGTTATTTTATTTTATATTTATTTTTAACTATGTCTAATGGTGTGCCTGGTGCAGGGGGCATGTGCACAAGAGTCCAGGTGCCCACAGAGGCCAGTGGTGGCACATATCCCTGGTCCTCTAAAAGAACAGTATGTGCTTTAACCGCTGAGCCCCTCCAGTCCCTGTTTAAGGCCTTTGTAAACTCTTATCCAGCTTCTTTCGGCTCTAAGCCGTGAAGGCCAGAAGCACTGGAAAGAGTGAAAACAGAAGCCTTGTAATCAGCATGAAATTAAATTCCATTTTCACAGACAGGACTGTCAATGACAGAAAATTGGTTAATAATCAAAATTATTCAAAATGCGGGCAAACAAAATAAGTATAGACATTATAGATATAAATCTAATCACAAGAACAATCATATTAAAAGTAAATGGCCCAACATTCTAATTCAAAAGTAAAGATTATCATATTGGATAAAAGAACACAGTCAAGTCACATGTTTCTTATGGGAATCACACTATATATTCCTATAAAGAAAACTTTTGGGCCAAATGTTTTCACTGGTGAATTCTACCAACATTGTAGAAGACTCAAAACAATTCTTCACTTATGCTTTCAAAAAAATCATGAGATAAAAAGGGAGAAATTTTGTTCTTCACAGATTTCAGGATACCTATATAGAAAATCCAACAGAACAAAAAATGCAGTGAGACCCAAGAAGAAAATTTTGAAGAACACAAAATGAATATATTTAAAAATTAAAAATTTAAAATACTTATAATAGCATAAAATATGAAATACTTAGGGATAAATCTTACAAAAGCTTATAAAATCTGTAAACAGAAATCTATAAAACACCGTGGGAAAAATTAAAGAAAATTTCCATGATTAGAAGCCAAAAATTGTGACTTGGAAGAGAGCTATCTATTTAAAGTAAATCAACTTCAGAATTTGAATAGATGACAAAAGAAAACATTATCAGATTTTTATTGTTGTTACAACAGCTCCGGTTACTTTAACATTATATTTTAATTTATTTTGACAAAATTATCTTAAGCCAAGTTTGGAAGACTCAACATTGTTAGAACATATTCTCCAAATTGTTCTAAAAGAAAATCAATGTAATCCCAATTAAGTCTCCAAAAGGCTTCTTTTGTAGAAACAGAAACAATCCCCCCCCAATAAAACAATTTCATAGGAAAAGCAAAGGATGTATAGCATCTTATCAAAATATGTAATATAAAATGTAAAAATACATTTTGCCCCCTTGAAAGAGAAGCATAAACATAAAAAATTCCTATCTCCAAAACTTAGTATGCAATAAAATGTGATTTCAGTTGGCATCCCAGTAAATTTTAATTAAGTTACTAAAAAGTACATATGCAAGAAAATATACATAAGAGAAGTATGAGAAAAGGACATGGAAAGATTTGCTTTGCAAAATATCAGAAAATATTATAAAGCCTCATGATAAAATAAGAACAAGTTAAGGACGCAGTTAGACAGAGCCAAGAGTCCAATGACAAATCCTCACAAATTTAATGTATTATCAGGGTAATGTATTTTCAATAGGTAAAAATGATGGCTTATTTAACTAATTGTTTCTAATATCCTAGGTAGTCATCTGGAAGAAATTAAAATGGTCTGTTTCTTGTAATAAATGCAAAATAATTTTCATGTGGATTAAGTCACAAAATTAAAAGCAGGTAAAATGTCTCAGCGCTCACTGGAATATCTGTGACTTCTTAGCTGTGACTAGAAACACAGAAGCTAAGCTGGGTGTGTTTGACTACATCAAAATTAAAGGCTTTTGTAAAGCAGCAGACCAGATAAGCAAGCTAAGGAACAAACTATGGAAGACACAGATGTAAATAAAGGCTCAATTCATAATATACCAGCAAATAAGAGACAAGAAACCCAATGAAACAATGGGAAAAGTCAACTCACAGATGAGTGAGTAGTAACCACAGAAATTAAAATTACAGTAGAGATATCTGCTTACATCCATCAGATTGACAAAAGTTACAACACCGCTTACTGACCGGAATGAGATAAAAGGTACTCTAAGATATTGCTCTTATACAGGGCATGATTTAGTCCTTGAGGGAAGCAAATTGACATCATTTCTTATAATTAAAGCATATACTCTCACTCACCCAGCAATAATTGTCCTGATTATTCTGTAATTGGAATAATAATAAAGACATATAGGAAGATGTTAGTTACAGATTTGTTAATAAAGAGAGTAACAAAAGTAATACTCATTAATAGGAAAATGTCTTTTTAAAATTCTAGTGATGAGCCTGGAGAGATGGCTCAGTGGATAAGAGTACTAGCTGCTTTTGCAGAGGACCCAGGTTTGGTTCCCAGCACTTACATGGAGGTTAACAACTGTCCATAACTCCAGTTCCAGGGGATTCGATGCTCTCTTCTGACCTCTGTGAGCATTACATGACATAAGTTCACTTACATACATACAGGCATTACACTCAGATACATAAAATCTTTTCAAATTTCAGTCATTAAAAACAATCAACTTAGAGGAACATAAGATAGTGGATTAGAAGTTTCTTCTATGTGTCTCTATGAATAGGAAACACCAGGATAATAAAGGAAAAACTATATTCTGAAGAGAATGAAATAGGAAGAGCATTGGAAATCAAGAAAGAGGCAAAAGAACATATAAAGTACAGAGAAAAGTAGGAAATTGTCTGTCTGAGATGGAAGTAGAACTCAAAGCATCAATCACAAGGAGAGTAGCCCAATTGATCACCAAATGTCAGTCATAGCTGCTGGAGAAACACGGTATCAGCAAGCTCAAATCCAGGGTTAGTAGAATAACAGCAACTCACGCAGAGCAGGCCAGCACTGGAGAGGAAGTCCATCACATAGTTTCCTGTATCTTGGGGTGCTATAGCCAGGGATGATCCTAAGATGGGGCACTGTTTGAAATTTAGCTACTCTGCAGACTTGAAGATAGGGAACAATCACAGGTCAGGGAGTCTGGGGACATCCTAAGAGGGTGTCAGTGGGAGATGGCCACAAGACACAGTTGTGGAGAGAGGGAGGTTTGGATTTCAACTCACTGAGAGGTTTAAGCAGTGAAGAACTTAGACTATGGAGAACTCACTGGTTGATGGCTCCAACTCCTGTGGTGGGACCAAACTTCAACACTTGTGGATTACATCAGAGAATGAGAGCCTCTTGCTAAAGACCAGGAAATTCCTCTGCCGCAGGAGCTGTCTCCCTCCTATGCATGTTTTGACTCCTCTCTCCTTCAAAGGGAATGTGGGCATGCAAGCCTTAGATGATAAATTCAACAACTTGGATGAGAAATGCAGAAATAAATATTCAAAGGGGTAGGGAATTGTAGAAATGACCACAAAGCAAAGATTACAGGAGATACTTAAAGGATTACTATTATGTCAAAAAGGAGCAAAGATACAAAAAAAAATCAGAAAAGAACTAATCTCATTAAAATAGATAAATGAGAATCAGAAAACAGAAAAATATTAAATAACATAAACCAGCAAACTTCTAAGATAAATAGGAAGGAATTAGTACACACCTTTCAATGATTAGCCTAAGTATAAATGGTCTTAACCTCTCCAATTAAAAGTTGCAGAATAGCTGATTAAATTGAAAAACAAGATCCGACTACTTGTGGTCTGCAAGAAGCTCACATCACTGTCAAAGACACACAGGCTAAAAGTGAAAGGACGGAAAATGATCTTCTAAGCAAGTGGAATCCAAATGCCCACAAGAGTAGCTATATTCATATCTGATGAAGTAGAGTTCAAACCAAAGTTCAAGAGATAGAGAAGGTTGCTATCTTTTAATAAAGGAAACGCTCTTTCAGGAAGATATAATGAATAGATAAATGATGTCTAGGCCAAATACTGGTACACCCAATTTCATAAACAAATTACTGGACACACAGGGACAAATAGGTCCAGACACAATAAAAGTGGGTGACTTCAGTAGTGCCCCATTGTCATCAATGGTTTATCATCCGGACCCCCCAAAAATCTCAAAACAGAAATCTGACAATCAAATTTCACATCTATAGACCATTCCACCAATAGTTGCAGATATACATTCTTCTCAGCAACCCACACAACTTTTTCTAAATTATATCATATTTTAAGGCACAAAGGAAATTTTTATATTTTATTTATTACTTTTTATTTTATGTATATGAGTGTATTACCTATATGTACAAAGCATACCTGTGTTGTGAAATGCCCAAAGAGATCAGAAGAGGGTGTTGAATTCCTCTGGAACATTGGACAATTGTTAGCCACTATGTGGATGCTAAGAATCCTCTGGAAGAATAGCAAGTGTTCTTAACAACTGAGCCATCATGCAGCTCCAGATTTCAAATATTTTAAGGAAAAAGATTTTGAGAACACCAGCAGAAAAATAATTCATTTCTCTAGTCATCAAGGAAACCTAAAGGAATGACATCATTTTTCCTTAGAAGAAAAGAAGATTTTAAAAAGAAAGCACAATGGTTATATAAATGTGGAGAAATAACCACTTTTGATGTTTTATGATTGTGAATTGTTAGATCCCTACAGAAGACCTTGGCAATATTTATGAAAAGCCTTTAAATAAGCATGATACAGTCATACAAATATATATATATACATATATATGTATATATATATACACACATATATAAAGATTCATACTATTCTGGGTTCACATCTTCTCTGCTTAACAAGTCAGAACCTACCATTTGATCCCTATCATCCCAACTTAGCCTAGGCCCCTTCGCCCTGCTCGAGAATTTCTTGACTAACCAGCCTGGACCACCTGGTCCGTCCAAATCATGAACACAGAAACCTATAATTGGCCAATGTAGAGAGAATAAGAGGCTGCGAGTGCTTATCCCTGATTAGGACACCTGTTTCAGACCTCTGCCTCTTTGCCTCCCAAGGCTCAAGGGTTATTGTGGAGGGGGGAGCAGAAAGACTGTAAGAACCAAAGAGTGTAGATGACCCACATGGAAACAGAGTCTTCCAGAGAACCAATCATTTACTCAAATGAACTCACAGCAATGGCAACAGCAAGGACAAGTCCTATGCAAGCTCAAACCAGACAAAACCCCAGCAGAGACATGAGGAAGTTTAAAGAAAATCCAACCCTACCTAAGGAACTTTTGGCAATTGATGGCTGCTGGGAGAAGAAAAGACAGTCTTATAGAAATGAGATTCTTGGTGGGCCCAGTGGATAGACCTACACTGAAGGACATGTGAAGACAGAAATCAGACTCTACAAGCAATGTTTTTTTTTTTTGTGTGTGTGTGTGTGTGTGTGTGTGTGTGTGTATGAGTACATACCGCAACAATTAAAAAGAAAAATTAAAGGAGCCAGTGTTCCTCTGTTTACAGCTTTTGTTCTAGTTAGAGTCACTCTGTTCCCCAAGTGCAAATCTGTTCATGCTTAAAGCATCTTTGTTTGGTTTCATTTTGTTTTCTGGTTTGTTTTTTGTTTTTTCTTTTTTGTTTATTGTTTTTTTTTTTTTGATAGGGTTACCCTCTATAGCTCAGGCTGGCCCAGGGCTCACTATGTAGCCAAGGTTGACTTTGACCTCATGGCAATCCTCCTGCCTCAGCCTCTGGAGTACTGGGATTGCAGGCATGAGGCACCAAGCCTTGCTGAGAGCATCATTTTTGTTTTGTTTTCCAGCAATAAAAACCAGTAATGAAGCAAATTTATGCATAAAAATTGTCCATTCCTGATCATCTTTTCAGGAGATTTCATTGTTCCTGTTGGCAGCTCTGTAAAGCAAACGTTACAATTTATTCTCCAAAAAATATGTTATGTTGTAACCAAAGGAAGCAAAGTTCTGGACTGGTTCTGCTTTAGTAACCTTTTTGCATTCAGACACTACAGAGAATTGTGTAGGTTCTTCAGAAGAATGGATGAATATAAATTGAAAGATAAACTTATATTTCCACTAAAATTATCTTCCCTTTATTCAGAGAAAATAATAGACAAGCATAAGGAAGTTCTGAGTACAAAGAATTCTATTGCATGTTCCAAAGTGAACAAAAATGAAAATAAAAGCCAAAGTGAAAACAAAAATCCAAAGTGAAACCCGAAGCACAGACTAACTAGCTATTCATATCTGATCAGAAAACAACCAGGCTACATCAACAGTAAAAACAGAATCAAACTTCAACTCAACAAAAGCAGACTTGAATTTCAAACCAGATACACAACCAACAAAAGAAATCCATATGTCCAGATCACAATGAAAAACCCAAATAATATGAAAATATCAGGATACTATGTCCTCATGAATCTGCCAATACTATAGAAGTATTCTACAAAGAGAACTACCCAGAAGAAACCCAGGGCACAGAATTTAAAAGAACATTCATAAACATGATCAAAGAATTCAAAGACTTTAAATAACTCACAAAGAACTCAAAGAGGATAGAAATAAACTCCTATATGAAGCTCAAGAAAATATACAGCTAAATGAAATGACAAAGACAATTCAGAATTTGAAAAGTGAATTCACAAAAGACATAGAAATATTGAAGAAAACACAGGATGAAATGAAGATGGAATTGAAAAACTCAATGAGTTAATTTGAACCAACAGGAAAAGGCCTCAACAACAGAATGAATGAAATGGAAAACAGAATATCAAGACTGGATGACAGCCAGGTGTGTTGGCATATGCCTTGAATCCTAGCACTCGGGAGGCAGAAGCAGGTGGATCTCTATGAGATTAAGGCCAGCCTGGTCTACATAGGGAGTCCTAGGCCAGCTGGGGCTATGGGGAAACCCTGTCTCAAATAGGCCCAAAAAACAACAAAAAAAGACAGAACAATAAAGTTGAAGAATTGGACGACTCAAGCAAAGAATATGAGAGTTAAAAAAAAACAGAAATGGAATGTGAAGAAAATGTGAGACACCATATTTATGTATCATAGTCATAGAGGAAGGAGAAGAATCTCAAGTCAATGACATTGACCAGAACTTCACGAGGATTATAGAAGAAAACTTCCCTAAGTTAAGGAAATACATATGCATACAAATACAAGAAGCACAAAGAACACCAATTAGACAGGACCATAACAGAAGCTGCCTGTGGTATATCATAGTAAAAACACCAAATGTACAGAAGAAAGAATATTGAAAGCTGCAGGAGAAAAGCAACAAGTTACATATAATGGAAAATCCATCAGAATTAGAGCTGACTTTTCAATATAAATTATAAAAGATACAAGAGCCTGGAGCAAAATTTATCCAGCAAAACTGTCTATTGTAATCAAAAGGGAAAGAAAAGTCTTCCATGACACAAATAAGCTGAAACAATTCATGCCCACCAAACCGGCACTATAGAGAATACTTGAAGCAACACAAAGGACTAAAGAAAAGAATGACCATATCCAGGTGACTACAGGGAGAAAACTAATGAAGATATAATTACAGAAACACAAAATAGGACCAAGAACACAAATAGAAAATAAAATGACAGTAGCCAATACACATCTTTCAATAATAATTTTAAGTTCAACTCAGCATGGGGAAATGGTTTAGAAGATCCAGCCTTAATTGAGGAACTATTGGTAACTGATGACTACTGGGAGAGGAAGAGTTGTTTTCCTTCAGGGAGTGATACTAAGGTTGAATAGGTTGACTAAGCACCACTGGATGGACTCAGACCAAGGGACATTTGGAGACATAAACGTGGCTCAATAAAAGTTAACACATATGAAAGAACACATGAAATCCAATGATCTCTGGGGGACATATGGTTAGGGGAGAGGGTCTAAATATAATCAAGATGTATGAAGTGTATAAAAATTTCAAAAAGACTACATATATAAAATATCAGTAATATCCAGAACTTTATAACAAATGTGTGAAGCAACCTATATAATAAGCATAGCATCAATGCGAGATGTTACCAGTATTCAGCACATGCTTTAAAGCAGAATTCACTAAGAAAGAAAAAAATGGTAACGTATTTAATAAGGGTGCTGGGATCCTGGAATAGAAACAATGCAAGTTTTCCAATTGAAACTGATGATTGATGACTTAGAAGGGTACTAACAAAACACAAGTTGTTATTAAAGGAAGCAAGGAAGTTATAAAGCAGAATCCTTTCTTGAAAATATATTGACAGTTTTATTTCGTGTAGGGAAAGTGGAGTACAGAATGGTTAATGGTGGTCGCCTCCGAGTAGTGGAATTTTTTTAAGTTTATTTCCTTCTGTTTTTGAAAATCTATCTCTGCTTTCTAATTTTTCCATAAAAGTGTATTTTTGCACAAATTTTACATCTTCCAAAACACAGAGACTTGGATGACTGTTAAGACACAGAAAATCCCCCAGCTCTTAACTAAATAATGTTACATTAAGAATTTTACTGTTTCAAATCTATTTTCTCATGAGTTGATTACAGATCCAAAACACACATCTCCTCCCAAATCAAGTAATTCACTGTACATGAATCTGCAGGCAAAGAGGGAAAGTAGGTGCATGCTGACATTAGCTTACACTAGCAAGAATTTCATGTTGTTCTAGTAGGGATTCAAAAGATGGAATCAGACGCAGGAACTGATGTGGTTATTTTCAAACATCTCATGACTTGAGGGAACAGGTGTTGGAAGGAACTGTGTCTACACATTTGCTAGGAAAGCATTCTCAAGTTTCTTTTCTAATCATGGAAAAGATGATACATTAATGGAACTATTACCCCTGCTTGCTGAAAACAGCCAAGCAGCCAGATGTATAAAGGCTACATTCAGCAGCAGTGAAGTCATGATTAAGAGTCCCAATCATTCTACCAATGAAGCTGAAAGAGCTATGTAACCTACAAGTCCCAACAAGATTTCCCAGGTCCATCATGTACCTAATAAAATGTTTCCAGGGATTGCTGAATGACAGTTCCAAATTCATCCATCATAACTTTTGGACCAATTCCAACAAAATACAAAATGACCCTGATGTGGATGTTTACAGATGCAATAGAGCAAAGATTACTTTGGGAACTGTGTGGAAAGTTTTGATTCACAGTTGGAAGAGGAAGAGGAGGAGAGGACATTCGGTTCCAGAATAAAAAGGAAGAGCAGGAAGAGGAATTGATACCTCCTGTCACCTTGGGAAGGTGAAGGAGGAAGACCAGGAAGCCTCTATGGGAAGCGTCCACATCACCCTCCAGCCCAGCACCATCCCTGAATAAATGATTCTCTGATTTCCTTTAATATCAAGAACAACTGATTCTGCTTCAGGAAGGAACAAGGGGGCTGAGTACTCAAGACAATTTCAGTGTGGATTCAAACAGATAGCGCAAGCTCACCCTCTATGAAAACAAGTTGTCATTTCCAAACTGGAGTTTTACAGTGACCTCCTCACTGGCCTTCCTGTTTCCATTGGGCCACCTTCTAGAGTGATCTTTCTAAAGCATGAGTCATATCGCCACCTCCTAAAGTATCTCCTCACTCTTAGAATAAAATCCAATATCCTCACTTTGACTCACAGCTTAGGTCTAAGTTCCTATGATAATCCTGTTTTGTGGCTGTTGGGGGACCTTCCCCATATTCCCATGGATCATTCCCCATAAGATCCAGATCTCTCATCAAACATCATCTCAGAACATGAGAGGCCACCTCTTTCAAAGAATGCCTTTCCCTGCTTCTCATTTTCTCCGGTTGCCACTCCTCACAGTCATGTTATTTCTTAAAATGCTGGTGTCCCTGACAGGAGCTCCATAGTCAAGACAGCCCTTCACCATCTTCTTTCCTACACTTTCCATGATGACAGCCCTGCCAGGCACCTGGCAATGGCTCATAAGCATCTGGTGGCAAGTAGTCATTCACTCCAAACTTACTCTGAGCATTAAGTAAGCTAGTGTTTGTAGGATTAATGGTGACAAGTACTTGTACACTGTCAAGCCAAACTTGTATTCACTTTGATGATTTGCTGGTTTCTAGGTGCTATGGGCATTTTCTGGGGACTATTCCCTCTAGGACAGACCTTGAGTATGGGTTTCAAGGTGCTCAATATCCAGCTTCTAGCAATGTCACAGCCCAAGTGCAAGGACCATTGCCTGCCCCTTATACAGAACAAGAGGCTGAGAGTAAACTTGAGTTTGTGCTTTTTATAACCATGTGCTGAGAAGTATATAAGAAAAAAAGAGAAGGCACCCAAATTCTAATTCAGTTGGAAAAGTCACAAATTGCCATTGAGGTAAGGAAATTGAGTCAGGATTTAAGAGATGTCTCAATTTATGTAAGTAGTAAAAACCAGTATCCAAACATATAAATCCACATCTTACTAGCACCAAAGTCTAAGCTACTTTCTGGGAAAAAAAGACGGGGATGCCTGTCTTTAAAGGGAAACAGAATTTTATGAACTTTTAAAGTAGACCATGTTCCAAAGGAGGAACCATAGAGCTGAACAGCTGACCTCAAAATTTCTGGGCTGGATAGTACACAGTTAACAAAAGCTCCCCATGACCTAACTGCCCACTGAGCCTGTGGACCGGTAAGAGTCCTGAAGTTTTGAATATAGGCTGGAGAGGGATATGCTTCAACCACACAGCAGCCTCAGGCTTCTCCCTTGACCCAGAATAAAGGGCAGTCTGCCTTTGTACTTTTGTTGTGGACAAAGGTTTGTTCTTAAACAATTCCACTGGAGGAAAATATCTCAGTGAACTCATGGTTAACCACTTAAATTACTCACAAACTGGAATTTATGTTCACAGGTCTGAGAATCTGACAAGGTTTCTATGGGAGAAACTCCATCCCCCGTGGGAGGTTCAGGGATTGAGTTCCTGTTTCGCTCTCTCTCAAAGAAGAACTCAGGATCCCAGCCAGCAGCTCTGCAGCACCCAAAACCATAAGCCCTGAACTGCATCTGACATTGCTAGGCTTTCAGCTGCGGGCAGGAGTACTCCAGAACATTTAACTCTTCTGCAAAGCCTACCTGGGGATTATGACTCTGATATATGTCAGTTGTACAAATACATCAGCTACAAGTTCTCATTGCCATTATTTTCAAATTTCACAGGAGACGTTTGTCTGCTTTTGGCTGTTTCTTGGTTTCTTTCTACCTATGATTTTACTCATGTTACTATCTGTGGGTCTGAAAAACTATCTCACATCTCTGGAGGCTGTTCATGGTACATGCAAAGCAGGTAGAGGGGACACTCCAAAAAGAATGAGGACATGAAGTGGTTGGGAGCTCAGGACCCAGCTTCTGTTGAAAGCCCAGCCCTCTCCGGTTGTCACAGTGGGGACTCCCTTGCAGAGGCATTACTTCTGGGGTGAAGGGGTACTGGCTGAGATTCAAGTAGACTTAGAACATCTCTCTTCTACATCCTAGAAGGAAGTAGCGATGAGGGAAGACCTCACCAAAGCGTGGCCATACAGATCGGCCTGTCATCCAGGAGACTCATAGGATAGCAGGTTTTGAATAGACATTTGCAGGCTTTAAAAGACTTCCTTAGGCATTAATACATGAGGTCAAACAGGAAAGGGAAGAATGTTCAAAATTTCCTTTTTCAGAACTTAAAGTGGTACTGGCCCCAGAGAAACATTGAATCTATTTGTTGAATGAATTACAGACTAGGCAAAGGAAAAAAGAGTCAAAGGAATTGGGCAGTTGGAGAGAACACATTGAGGGGGTTGGCTCTCCGCATGGTCAGAGAAGGAGCCCAGCTCCAACCAATCACTTTTTTTTGTCTTACTTAACATCTTGTCTGAGACCCTTAAGACTATGGAACACAAACTCCCAAGTTACTGAAACAGAGCTTGGTCCCCCCACTGGTGGCTCATGAATGCGATAACCTCACCATGGATTAACCATGGTTAAACTCATTGTTAAACTCATAGGTGAATGGTTGGGGGAGCCTGGTTGGAGGAAGTTGGTCACTAGAACATACATTTTTAAGAGTGTGATCTTGTCCTTAGCTCTTTATCTGTCCCTGTGATTGCCAGCTATGCTGAAGTGTGCAAATCTGCTCCACCATGCATCCCTTACCACCTGCACACCTTACCACTTGCACAGTGATGTTGCTGAGTGATGACCGAAATCTCTGAAACTGTGAGCTCAGATATATTTGTCCTCCTTTAAGTTATTTTCTCAGGGATTTTGGCACAGCAACAGAAAACCACACAGACACCCTCCTGATTGAGATTCATACATTCTGCTTACAACTGCTAGAATCAAGAAATAAATGAATGACTAAGCGGAAACAGTGGAGAAGAAGGATTGAGGGAAGAAGGCACCAGAAACAGGAAATAGATAATTACTGTGTGCTTATAAAATATTCTTTCTTATAAGCAACGCACAGCCAGCAGATGCTGGAACAGGGAAATATCCTAAGTGAACCAAGATCTGTCAACATTGTGAAATCTATTTCCAAGCCAACTACTGCTAAGTGGTGGATGGTAGCACTGTTCTTTCTGGTATATATTCTTTTATTATTTGTCTATCAATCACCCTAAACATACCAACATTTGCATTTCTAGCAAGATCTGCTGTAGATTAGTGGGATTCTGAGACACACTAAAATCCGAGGACTATTTCTACATTTTCAAGAAGAGCATGGACAAAAACCAACAAATGAGGAGGAAGCAACAAGTGTGTGAAGAAAGCAGAGAAGGAACCAGGTGAGGAATGGCCTGACTAGGGCAGGCACAGGGCCAGAACAAGGGGAGGGGGCTCCCATCATGGCAAGCTCTTGCTCCTTCAGCTCCTTCTTTGTCCTGGAACAAAATCACCCTTCTAAACTCCACACAGTGGCTGTGCTCTTCTGTGAATCGTGTAGCTGTGAGGTAGGGTCTTACTTTGACTTTAGGAAAGTAGGAGGTGGAGGACCTTCAGCTCATGTGGACTCATATTCTAACATACTTCCCAACATTCTGCAAAAGAAAGAAAGGGCTCTAAAACGTCACTGAAGCCTGCTTCTAGAGCATCACACCTTGTATCTAGACCTATCACTAAGAAGCTGTGACCAAGCTTGGTAGCTGTTAGTAAGAACCAGGATGTCTACATGTCACCACTGGGGATCAGAGGACACTGCCCAGGTCCCAGCATGGCAGGCTGGGTGCAGGCCTTCATTTGTAGTTTTAATTTTTTTCGTGTCTTAAAAAACAAGAGGATGTATTATATGAGGATGAAAAAGAGAAAAACCTCATTTTGATACATATAATATTTCCCCTAGGGACTCTTGTTTCATGTTAAAATAATGGTAGACACTTAATCACACTTTTAATAATGATAAACTTTTGTTAAGTTTTATAAAGGTGAATTTGTAGCTATTTACATAAATCTTTAAGATGGAATTTATTTACATGTTTGCCATCAAATACTTATTGGTTTTTGTTGTTGTTCTTTTAGGCTGTATTCTGTTGTATCAGGAGACTATTTTTAGTTTTGTTGGCCAAAAAACTGACTAATGGAAATATGGAAATAGAGGTGGATTCTAAGACTCAAAAAAAAAAAAAATAGAAAACATAAGCAGATGCCTGAGCCAACAGTAAGTGACTTTAACCAGGCTTTCTTTCTAGACAGGAGAGCTGGCTCAGCAGTTCAGAGCACTCACTGCTCTTGCACAGAACCCAGGTTTAGTTCCCAGCACCCACACGGAGCCTAACAACTGCCCATAACTCCAGTTTCAGGTGATCTGATCTTGTTTTCTGGCCTCTGCATGTGATTCACTTACATACACGCAGGCAAAGAACTCAAACACATCAAAATAATCAAAATAATTTTTTAACATAGGAGAGCCAATAAGTACAGGTACCTTATCTGCAATATATCTCTTCAAAGACATACTTTTGACTGTTCCAAAATTCATAGCATAGCACCATCTTAACTGCATTTTCTGAAACACTGTTGTCCAACATGTACTCCAAGAAATGCCAGAGACACTTCATGAGAGGGAAAGGAAGCAATCTAAGCAAATTTGTTTGTAAAACTGTGCTTTCTAACAAGGAGGCTAAAAATAGCAATTATAACTGTGGAGACTTGGGGTCCTAGCCATAGAATTACTCACAACCATAGTAAGAATAGCACAACCCTAGGGCAAAGACAGACCTGGTGTCAACACACAGCAAGGAGGAAGTTCTCTGAATGGAAGAAGTGACCAGCCTGCAACTCTCTTAGATACAAAACAAAGGCCACTGCATTCTCCTAGGCAAGACAGAGAATTCAAGACTGACAAATGTTCTCTACCACAGGATCCCTTACTTCATGGCATTTAATGTTTTACAATGATTTTATTCCCTCTTTTACCTTCTGTCCTTCCAACCTAGAATGTCAGTTCCAAGAGAGATAACTTGTGGTCATTTGTGTCTCCAGGTGAGCTGGTAGCCAGCTTGACACATAGAAAGAACTACTTATATTTAAGTGACTGCATGAACTTCCCTGAGTAAGGCCTGGCTTCTAGGGTCTAGAGTTTGCCAAGAACCATCGATAGGATGGATTTTCAAGGTTGCTTTGAAAAATTGCATCATGCAACTCATATCTAAACCATTATCAGCTTTGCTCTGCAATTTCTCTGCAAATGTTCCATTTTCATCTCACTGTGTCTCAGGAAATCATTAGAGTTAGGCCACAATACAGGGTATCAGGGTTGCAAATGACTTCCAATCTTGCAAAAAATTATATATCTTATTATTATTATTATTATTATTATTATTATTATTGAGACTGGGTCTGTAGCCCCAGCTGCCTTGGAACTAGCTAACTAGCTATCTACACAAGGGTGGCCTGGATCTGACATCTGCTTGCTTCTGCCTCCTGAGTGCTGGGACTGAGTGTACTGTGGTGTACCACCACACCCAACTTTATTTTTATGTGCATGAATGTAGGCATATCACATGAATTCAGAGCCCATGGAGGCCAAAAGAGGGCACCAGATCCATGGGAACTGGAGTTACAGAGGATTGCTAGCTACCATATGGGTGCTGGGAACTGAACCTGGGTCCTCTGGAAGAGCAGCCAATACTCTTATCTTCTGAGCTACTTCTCCAGGCCCTCATCTCACATTTTAAATAGATCCTGTTCAAGCAGGTAGGGCATGGGAGGCAGGCTGTCCTCCTGAGCTTTGCTCTTGGTCCTGGGTGCTAGTTCACATTAGCCTGAGCTCCAGAGCTAAAAACAGACACCAGAGGGCAGGGGACCATGGACCCCTGAGGGACAGACTTCTCAAAGAATGCCTGATATAAAGTGAAAATTGTATTTGCCAATTGCTCAGTCTTGCCTATTTTTTGAACAGTTCTCTTTAGAGAAAGCAACTCAGTTCGAACCCAAATTACCTCCTAGAAGGTAAGATGACTGAAGTGACCAGTACCAAGTCAGCTCTCTGCTGGGCACACTGTATGCATGGCTACTTATTTCCACAAATACCCATGAAGATTGTGTCTTTAATCTCCTTTTAAAATGTATTATTATTACTATTAATATTATTATTTGTGTGTGTGTGTGTGTGTGTGCGCGTGTGTGTGTGTGTGATAAGCTCCTTTACCTGCTGAGTCATCTTGCCATCCCCACTGATCCCATTTTAAAGAAGACAAACAGTAGGTATCATACATATTAAATTAAACAATAGCAAACTAAGGCTACAATCACAGAGAACTTCGAGCTCCTTTCTACCATCACACATATCCAAACCTAGAGGACACCAAGATAGGAAGGCTGCTCTGCAATCCCTGTTTCATCTCCTGGATACTAGTAGCTACCTAAGAAACACTTCGTGCATTGACAGAGTTCACCACAGAAGCATATGCCACTGATCCAGATAGACACCTAGACCTGCATGTGTCACCCAAGACACTTTTATCCATGACAAAATGCATTACTCAGCTCTTGGAGCAAAGGAGGGGATAGCAGTGATTTGTTGGGCATAATGCAGGGTGGGCCTAGCTAGGCCACCTGCCAGGAGGAATGGAGGAATGGCTCTCGTGGGTGTGGTGCTCCACACTGGCTGGTTGTGAAGCCAGTTTCTGCCAAGCACCTGGAAGTAACCTGATCCACCTGGGAACAAACTGTGATTGGCTGTGGTCAGGACCCCACCCCATAAGGCTATTCGCTAACAAGACATATAAGACTCTCTGCTCTTTCTTGAATAAATGAGTTTACAGCAGACCACCACTGCTGGCTTTCCGCTCAACTCCCAGAGTCGGTGTCTTGATTCCGCACCTACTCACCGCCCGCCCCCCACGGCAGAGACCCTTCGAACTTAGGCTGGCCCTGAGTGCTGGGACCCCCAACAGGAATTCACGGTCAGTTATACATGGATGAAAATAATAGTAATCTCCAAAGCACCTGCACCTGTAAAGAAGGAGCTGTGGTTTGGAAACATCTGTCTAAATGTCTTATAATTTGCCATTTAAAATCTGTAATATGGACATAGTATCTTCATGTTGGTGATCAAATTTTAAATAATCATCCTCTAATTAAAGAAACCCCCCAATCAAAAGTGAGTCATTGACCTTTCCCTCAGTGTTTTATTTTAGTACGCCAGAATAAACACATGAAATTGTCACTATGGGGACCAACGTTACCGAAGGGACCCGGCCTCTCATTAGAAACTGACACACCAGCAGGAGAAAAAGAGATGGATGTCATAGTTATTTTAGGGAAAATCATGGCCCAAACGCTGAGGTCAAGTCAGCCACCTCTTTTCCTCCAGGAAAAAAGTAAAGTTTCCAATGCAAATGGTTTGAATTAATGCCATGGATATTTATGCCGGCAGTCTGGTTAGGAAATTTATTTGCTGTTCATCAAGCAAATGTCCCCAAGGATTAAAGGAGCCCAAAGAAAATATTTTTAAAATAATAAATGAAATGTCTTTTGGGGTGGGAAGCAGCTATATTGGTATTCAGCACCATAACTGCTGGATTAAGTCCTCAGAACCCAAGGCCACTGCAACTGCATAATTCTACTGCACTTTGGAAGAGAATGGCAGACCACATGTGTCCCAGCTGCACAGCCAGAGGAGAGGCAGAGTTTCTTAAATTGATACCCCAAATAGTAAAGAAAAAAAGGAGAAATGAGACAGACTCAAAACTCAGGTCTGAAACTGGAAAGGTACTGGTAGCCTCTCTTTCAAGCTACTCCTTTGATTTTTGAAGAGCAAAGGTGAAGGGGGACAGGTTTAACTTCAACTGCAGTGCTTTCCACCTTTTAAAATACAGCAATGAATGAAGAATTCTTGTTTGGGTGATGTGGCACCAGCCAGCTTCCTCCAGCTCTCACGAGACACCGTGAGAGACACTGAAGTGTGAAGTGCGGTTCCTGGCTGAGCAGAGGGAACAGATATTTCCAAGAGCCCAAAGCAGCCTCAGGTTCTCCTTTCTGTTCGTCTCAACTTAGGAGTCCAGGGCCACATAACCCAAGACTCAGCTTTATTTTAAATAGTCATATTCTTGTTCTGGTGTAGATATTTGCCAGCCAGACCCCCAAGCCTTGCCTGCATTAACCAGGGCTGATAATGCAGATGTTCTCCTATGCTGCTGTGGACTCGGTGGGGTGATTAGGTGAGTCATGGAACATTTGATCACGGTCAGTCGATCTCCAATTCCTCCTCTGGGAGTCTGGGCTCTTCTGCAAAATGGAGATGTAATCTCACTGTCTCTTAAGGATGTCACAAAGATTGTCTATCTAGAATAATGTCCATGCCTCAGTGTTGATTGGAACCATCATACTTATGACCCTCCTCCTCCTCTCTCCCCATCCCCCTCCACCTTCTCCTCTGCCTTCTTCTCCCCTTCTACCTGTGTTACAACTTTTGTGGTTGTCCTAGAAGCCAACTAGTTATAAAAGCTTCAGTGAGACAGCACCTCCTTCCTCTGTGTAAGGAATCTCTACTCCCTAGGCTGTGTTTAAACATTTAAATTAATTGACCATATGCTATGCTTCTTTAAATGTTTAAGCCAGTTAAACATCTTTATTTGCCCCATACAATGCCAAATAACCTGTTGCATTGATTGGCTGCCTCTTTTAGCTGAGTTGTTTGGGTGTGCTCGAGACAGAGCCCGAGACAACAGAAGAGTTACTATATTCAACTGTTTATAAAGGAGCGGCATAAAAATAATCTTTAAAGCTAAGGGAATGTTAATATTTAGATTCATCTAAGGGAAAATAATAACAGTTTGTGATTTCCTCCCTCCTCACTTCCAGGGCAAACATTTTTAAAGGAGGATTTTATTTTGTAACATAAATTGTTTTCTATATAACCTCAAAGTCAGAAGTGATTAATAGTGAGCTATAGAAAGAGATGCCCACATCGCACAGCTTGGGTACAGTCAGATATAAACATATATTTTGTTTGTGAAGCATGCATCTTGGGAAAAAATCCACATCTTGGTAGATGTCACTGTCGGGTCAAGATGCTAAGAGAAGAAATCTTTAGAACAGAGTCTCAACTAAAACAAGAAACAGACCTAATACATATGTGTGTGCATGCAGGTTTATTTCTTTTTCTTCATACTGTGGCTAATTATTACTTGTATAGATATATATAGATGTGTATAACATTGTGATTCTGATTTAACTGCAAGTACCTTAACCAACAATACGATATCTCAAATACAGATGAAAAAGTGCTTTTCAAATAACCTGTGATTGGCAGTTTAGGAGAGAACAATGCACTGTGTACAGGTCATTACCACCCATGATAGAAATAAGGGCACCTGATATTTTAATTACTAGACAGGCAGGAAATGCCAATTATTTAACCAACTTAAATTCTCTAAATGCATCAAATCCTTTAACTCCCATAAGAATCTCTGTAGAAATTTTCATCACTACTTTATTATTAAAGGTGCTTAGAACTTAGAGAAATGAAATAACTTGACCACTCCCGTGTTTATAAACAGGATCTGAGCATAGGTCTATTGAAAATAAAAGTTCATCTTCTATACTTTGGTACTGAACAAGGAGCCATTCAAGGAGGCATGGGAACCTCATCAGCTCAATATCTGCACGCCAAGCCAAGCCTCCTTGCCCAGCTCCATGTATTCACATGGCAACTACAAGTATGTCAGGACTCCAACAGCAACAGCAGTAAGCTCCATCATTTTTGACATTTGCTAAGTAGGGTAGCAGGACCTCCATGTCTGGCTATGTAGCATGTCTACTAAACAAATCCAGGGACTGTCACTCACAGAGCAGTGTTTGACATGCACTCCCTGAAGCTGTGCAACGTGGCATGACTTCCTTTCTGCTCTACACGTAGGTCTGTGTGCTGGTTAATTTCAGCTGTCAACTTGATTGAATTAAGAAACACCCAGGGCATTAATGAGGCACACCTTTGAGTAAGTCACAGCACAATGGTGTTACCTGAGTTATGTAAGTGAGGAGGAAAGGTTCACCCTGACTGTGAGTACCACTGTACGGATGGAGTCCTGGACTGGATAAAAAGGGGAAAGGAAAGCCAACTGAGTCCCCAGATTCCTGGCTCTCTGTTCCTGTTCTGCCTGGATGTGAGGAGTACCATCCACAGGCTCCTTCCACCAAGATCTCTGCTACGCCTTTCCCACCATGATGGACTGCGTCCCCCTTAAACAGTAAGCAAAGCAAACCCTTCTTCCCCTAGCTTGCTGCTTGTCAGATATTTGTTTACAGCAATGACAAAGTAACTAACACAGTCTGTGACATGGCATTCAGGCCAGCCAATGACTGAACCAGGAGTAGGCACATAATAAAAGAATGCCAATCAGATTCTTGCTGTGTGGACAATGAACTGAGATTTACAAAGGAACCACCTCCATCAGTGACTGCTATACCAGAATAAGCATGAAATCTGGGATGGGACCATCACAGGCTGGCAGGCTGGAGTAGCAGAAGAAGCTTTAAAAAGAGAGAGAAGAAGACCCACAGGGAGAAAAGAAGGCTCACGAAGCCCCTTTATAAAGACATTTGAAAATCTTCGTTCACATTCCAATAGTTCCCTTCAAGCCTGGCTATCCTTTCTTGCTGGGTTTCTGAGATTTTCTTGTGTATCTTTTCAAAGAGTCTCTCTTTGTCTTTACCAACGCTTAAGGGCATTTTGATCTTTTCAGGACAAAGAAATATCCATTCATGACCAAATTTCACCATGTGGATTTTTCTTCTTTGTTATTAAAAAAAGCAAGTTTAAGTCTGGGGATACAGCTTAGTTATAGAGTTCTTATTTGGCATGGGTGAACCTTGGTTTCAGTTCACAGTAACCACATACATACGTACACACACACACACACACACACACACACACACACACACACACAACATGTTTAAATATTTTTCTAGGCCGCAAATAAATTTCTGTTCTGAGAACCCATCCTGCAGGTACTGCAGAAGGTCAGTCTCGGCCATGCTGGGACCCTAGCACTAAAGAGGCAGCATTCCAAGTGAGGCACACTGACCCCCAGGGACCCATAGTGGATCTGCAGAGATGCCCCCTGGCTGTCTCCCAGCGAGTTCACTGGCACTCAGCTTACGTTCCCGAGCACACGGCTGCTCTTGTTCCTTCTGGACTTCTCTCAGGAGTTCCCCAGTTCGCTGAGTGGCATCCATTGTGTGAATTGTGACAAACTGTGGGGCTGGTCAAGAACCCATCCCAGAACTTGGCTCAGAAACTCATTTTTCCCAGTTCAGTGAGCCATAGAAAACTGACAATACCTGAGGCCCTTCCTCCCATCCAGCAGTTTATTCAGAAGCAAACCTCGAGCCCAGTGTGCACTAGGAGCCCAGATCAGTCTGAGGCTTAATAATCATTTTGCCCGGACTTGATCTGGGGAAGGACTGGGTATCAATACTTTTTCTCAGGTACCGTCCACATAGCTGTTTCTGGGCGTGCCCTGTCCGTTCCCGTGTGCTTCTTCTCCTGTCCCTTCCCACCAAGTATCTTTTCTTGCTTTGAAGCAGGTGATCCTCAGGCCTCAGCCAGGCTGAAGGGGTCACTAACCTCCACCTTGCCAAAGCTAGGTTAATGTCTCTGTGACTCTGCCATTTTAAATGTGACAGTGATAACACTGTGTGCCGAGCCATTTACCTAGACTTGTGTAAGACTGGCCTTTTAATAAATCTTGAATTGTGACATCTGGAAGCAAAGTAAATCATGAGATTTGGCCCCTTCCCTAGGTTATATTCTCTGTGAAATAATAATAAGCATCAAGGCAACTTTTCCTTTCACGCTACAACAACAGTGACACCACACACTATGATCATCCATAACTCATTTCTTTTTAAAATTGTATTAAATAATGTTTTCCCTTATTATCTTATGAGAGTAAGAAAATGATACCAATGTAGGTAAACAAACATATTGGTAGTTTATAGAAAATACAACCATTGGGCTGGAGAGATGACTCAGAAGTTAAGAGTATGGTTGCTCTTAGAGAGAATCTGGGTTCGAGTCCTAGCACCTTCATGGTGGCTAACAACCATCTGTAACTCCAGTTCCAGGGGATCTGATGTCCTCTCCTGACCTCTGCAGGCACTGCACAAGACGAGTGCACTTACATGCATGCAGGCAATACATTCATACACATAAAATAAAAAAATTAATTTTAAGGGCTGGAGAAGTGGGTCAGCACTTAAGAACACTGACTGCTCTTGCAGAAGATGTGAGTTCAATTCTCAGCTCTCACATGGTGGCTAACAACTATCCGTAACTCCAGTTCTAAGGGATTTGATGCCCTTTTCTGACCTCTGCAGGCATTGTACAACACAGGCAATACACTCATATACATAAAATAAAAATTATTTTAAAAATGAAAAAAGAAGAAAATACAACCATGTGAACTACTACTTATAGAAAAATTCATCATACCACTTTATCAGAGTCAATATCAAAGTGAAAGCTGAAAAGCCTAAATCTGACCGTTCTGGCTTGGATATGAACTGTCTCTAAAGAGTCATGTTGATGCTTGCTCCACAGCTGGCCGTGCTATTGAGAGGTGATGCTTTAAAAGTGTGCTAAGTCCCTCTGCAAGTTAATTCAATGATAAGTTCAGAGCTTAATGGGCAATGGAGGTGTGAAGGTCACTGGGATATGAAGGATATATCCTATTCCCAGGTTGGTTCCCCATCTCTCTCCCTCCCTCCCTCTCTCTCCTCTCCTGGCTGCCCTAAAGTGAGCAGCTGTGCTCTGCCCCATCCTATTACCATGATGCTCTGCCTCACCACAGGTTCAGAAACAGTGAAGTCAATGATCATGAATCCAAACCTCTGAAACCATGAGCCAAATCTTTTAGGTTGATTTTCTCAGTTATTTTGTCAAAGCAACAGAAAACTTAGTCACACATTGACTTAGGCATTTGTTTTCTTTTCCTTTTCAGCCTCAAAGAATCTTTCCTTCCTAAGGTTCCCACAGAGGCTCTCACCTTCATCAAAACCTCTTCATCAGATCAGGTCAAGACTCCAGGTTCTCTTGTGTTTGGCATGGACTTGTATAGAGCCCACTGTATGCACCAAGATGCAAAGATGACTAAGATAAGGAACTGGCCGGGCAGTGGAGAAGCCTTAGACAACAACACAAGTAAAGTTCTATGCTGAAAGACTTACTCATCTTAGGTTCATTTTTTTGTATTTTGAAAAAAAGAAACTTTAGATAAATTAAATTTAGCTGAGTTCAACTAAGCAAAGAAGGATTTGCAAGTCTAGTACCCCTAGGAATCAGAGTAAGCTTAGCGAAACTCCATTCTGCTGTGTGATCAGGAAGCATTTATGGAGAGGATGTGGAAATGAATCAAAGGCAGTCCAGTGGGCATAAAGTGGAGTTTGCCTTATTTGAACATGGAACTTTGGACAGGTTGCAATCGACTGAAACTTGGCTTCTGTGGTTGCCGGAGACTTAACTGCTGCTACGAGAGTCTGCCCTGGGTCAGGCTTGCACTTGGTTTTCAGCTAGGTGGCAATTCCTTACACAAGGGATCAGCATTGAGGCCTCTGGGCCAAATTTAATTTAGCATCTTATTATGTCATAGGCATGTGGTCACCATCCTTCCAGCTTCCTCATGGTACCTGGTTCTTTCTTCCAGTTCAGTCCAAATTCCATCCTTTTCCTGCTAAAATATTCCAGCAGTTCCTCAAGGGCTACACTGACATTCTAGGTTTAGAAGTCACTAATTTCAGAGCATCTGATAAGGTGAAAAGCAGGCTATGGTTAGGTGCCTAAGTAGAGGTGCATGTTAACAAGCTCATCTTCACTTGTATGTTTCACCATGTATAAACATCCTTCACTCTGTTCCTCAATTCCACCTCTCCATTCTCCATCTGAACACTCGTCCATACTGTGAAACTCATTCAAATGTCAAATGTCACTTGGCCTTAGGCATCTTCCCTGATATTTGTGAATCATGCCTGTAGTACAGTCTAGTCCCTCTGCCTGTGGTAGCATGAGTGGCTGTGAATCCCTTGCTTCTTGGCCTCCCTCACTGGACTGCAACCTCCCTAGAGTCCCTTTTTGTGCCCCCAGCATCCAGCGAGTTGTCATAAGTGACACATAAAAGTGAAGGTATGTATGAAATTTTCGTACCACTATTCTGAATATTTAAAAAATAATACTCCTTTATTTCCTTTCAAGATGCCAGAAAAAAATGCAGGTGTGAATTTGCCCTGTGCCGTTCTCCTACGCTTAAATTCTGAGTTTGAAACTGAGTCCATGCCAAGAGGCACCTGTGCTTACCATACAGGGATTCCTAAGTCATTCCTTATGTCTTGGATTTTTTTTCTTCTGACTAAATGTGCAATCACATGTCACTCATTTCTAGAAGAATTACTTTTTAAATCATATGATTTTAAATTTTACAAAACTTAAATTAAAAAAATTTAAGTTATGTGAAATTGTTCAACATCCCCCTTAAGCAAGAGAGAGAAAATCATCTTTTTAATGCCCTCAGACTTTAAGCTACAGTGCTTAGACCAACAAATATTTTCTGAAAACATTTTTAAAGTTTTGCTCTTCTATGAATGCAATCCCACCCCAAATCCCAGTCACAACATGGCTCACGAAAGTGCTCACAAGCCCATTTTATGGAACACATATAGAAGAGCAGACGTCTAACATGTTTAGTAAGGGCTGCCTTGAGTCTTGCAGGATGGTCCTTCCCTCAGCCTTCTTAACCATCCAAGGTCTTATTACAATACACAGAATCAAAAGGCAGTTTAAGCTATCTCACAGGTATGTCCAACTCTTTGACACTGAGCCATAACATTATCATCTACAAAGTTCATTCCAGAGGACCATGCAATGAAGTCATAAAAAAACAAATTGCATACTGTTTCCAGTAAGTATAATTGAGTGTTCAGTATTCATAGCCCTCCTTGGTGCCATTTGACCTACAAGTGGAGGTTGGACGTGTCTGATGGACAATCAAATGTAAAGTGAATTTCTTTTTGTTTTTCATTTATTTTTCATTAGTGTCTGTTTGAATAGGGAAAGCACTGCTCTGCTAAGCCATGGGCACTTGCAGTCTGCGGTCTGTCTTCCTCTTCACTCAGGCCTTTAGAGTCATATCGCCTGCACAGTCAGTCCGAGATGGGTGAGCACTTCCAATTTACCCGATTCCCTTCATTTACTATCACTAAATGGATAAAAAAAAAAAAGGCAACTATTTGCACAAGAGCTTTCAGTGAAAAGCAAAATGTTTCTATTCTATTTATTCAAACACTGAACTAACATATGAAAAAGCACAATAAATGCTAAACATGGTACACATCTGGTCCAAAACCCGCAAGCACGTTATTGCTGCATCTGAAACATTTTCAGCGACTGTCATATGATATATTTTCACACATTTCCAACAAGACGTTTTCTTGGAAATGAAATAGACAGGTATATCTGTCAGTTCCATTTCTTGCAAATGAAATAGAAATGTGCTTGGCTCAGAAGTCTGTACTGTCTTTGGAGCAGCAGAACTATCACATGACAAGGGCATTAGACAAAGATGCCAGGAGCTCGGTGATTACTTCCAAAGAGCAGAATCTCTGGCTATGCAGAAAAGTTCAAAGATGTGTGTGTGTGTGTGTGTGTGTGTGTTGTACCTTTCCTTTCTTCCCTTTCCAACACAACCATTTATTGCACTTGCTTGAAAGACATGTCCCAGGGTCTTGTTAAACCCATCTATCTCCACGCACTAAAATACTGGAGTCCCTAGGAAATAAACTCTTTTGATCCTCATGGCTACTTAAGCAGAACTTTATTAAGTTTCATTAAAAATTAAAATGCAATTGAAATCACATTAAAATGCTTAAATGCTACATGTTTTCCCCTGACTCCTTATGGGCATTTATAAGGAGAGTAACAAAAGTATCTGGTAGGCAGCAAGTCCCAAACCCAATAAAGGGGGCTGCCAGAATGTTCTCATACAGGCCCCAGTGCAACCATTTATTGGCTCACTGTTGGCTGCATAATGTTGCCTTTAAGCACTTTCTTCTCTGCAAAAACCCCAGGATTCTTTTAAGAGCCATGTCTCAGTCCACAAAACTTTGAAGTGATTCACCCTTCCTCCTCCCTTGCCTGGCCCAGTTCCTCCCACCAGTCACACGGATTTAGACCTTTCCTGATAACCCACTTGGACCCCTTTCATTTGTAGGGCTGGCAAGAAACACACAAGGTCAAGATTACTGGATCTTTGCCATGGTTCGTAGACAGAAGGACACAGTTGATGTTTATGCAGACTTCTGACCCTTTATTTTGTCCTGGTTGACTTTGCCTAGTGAATGTGTGAGTACTTCTGCACAATTTAAAGTTCTGATCAAAGAGAACTTCCAGGGGTTCCTTTCTCCAACCCTCCCAAATTGCTAGCATGGTGTGCCGTATCCCATACACCTGCTCTAACTCTCGCCTCTTGAATATGAAAAAAAGTAACATTCTGGAGAAAAGTGTTAAAACTTTCCTATGTTTATGGACTAGATAAGGAGAAAAGTGGGGAGGGGAGATGAACTGATGCCCACTGGACAAAGTGACCCCATGTCGTATCCTTTTGATTTAAGCAAAGAGAACTGCACTGATGCATGGCTAATTCAGTGTGGAATTTGCAGTCAGGAAGAGAACTGAGATGGAAAACCGAGAACTTCAGAATAGCTGGGGGAGTTCAGGCTGAGGGGAGCAAGCCTTGCCTACTGGACCCACAGCCTCAAACTCATCATGCTCTGCCTGCTGAGGCACAGTCCATAAACTAGCGCAGGTGTGTTTGGAAGAGAACGCCTAACAGCAGCTGAAATAACCAAAAACAAGGTGGTAAATGGCTTCCCTGGGCCAATACATGGGACAAATTGGCAAAGTATTGCTTATTCCACACTGCCCTCTCTCCAACTGTTTGTGAATTCTACCATCTCTCCTGAGATGTCCTGGAAAAGGCCAAGTGGAAAGGTAGAATCTTTTAAATTTTATAGGTTTCTAAGGCATCTTAATTTTTAACAAAAAGTTCTTAATAATGTTCTGGATAAAAGACTATGGTACTTAAAAGATCCTTTTTATAAAGCTAAGCTCTTTGTGCAGTGTATGAATATATATTTTAAAAGACATGATCTGGCAAATACTCACAGCCTTTAACACACACCGTATTCTCCTTCCTTTTACTGTGCTGCTTGATACTGTGGCCAAAAGTGAATTCATTCAATTCTCTGCCCTGGCTTTGCTGCACTTAAAGGCAAGGAGTTGAAAGTGCAACATAACATAGTGGTTGTTTCCAACAGCCTCCATCACTGAAGCCTGCTCATTCAGCTCATGCTAACACTGGCATCGGACTCCCGTGAGGCCCAAACATATGACGGCTGTGTAGGAGCTGGCAATCACAACTAAACACGACAGTCACTCATGCATACAGAAGAGAATCCCTGAAACTCTCCTGTCATTCAACTAATCCTATACAATTTATGACATGCCTTCTTTGAGGTTCAGAAGTTGTATGAGTCCCCCAGCCTCTGTGGCTTGGTGCCAGGGCCAGAAGCACTGCAGGCTTTGTTCAGACCTGGCTTTGCCTGGAACTCCTGTGGCCATGGGTGACACAATGTTGTGTAGTAGTTAGAGCTCGGCTCTAGGGTCATCTGGTAGAGTGGCCCTTGACCTAGGCTCAAAGGAGGATTCAAAGATATCACTCAAGCATAGAGTGAGCAATGTGTTCAAAGAACAGCCCCCAAATCACCCTCAATGCAGGGAAGCAGCAGTACTATCACATGGTCAGGAACGAGGAATGGAAAGCCATGTTGTAGAAGGCCAAATATTTTGAGAAGAAAAAAATTGCATTTTATGTGTTCTAAGCATTGGGGAGTTGTTAAAGGTTTAGACTTATACAGTAGGATAAACTTGTCATTCAGAAAATGAATCAGTTGAGCTGGAGAGATGGCCCAGTGGTTAAGAACACTGGCTGCTCTTGCAGAGGACCAGGGTGGCTAACAACCATTTGTAACTCCAGTTCCTGGGAATCCAACACCCTCTTCTGACCTCCATAGACATTGTACAACATGTGTGCATTTACATACATGCAGGCAACACACGTACACAAATAAAATAAAATTAAAATAATAATTAAGTAAAATAAAAAAGAAAGGAAATTAGTCCATTGATTGCATCTTATTAACCTTTGTTCAAAGAGGAAAAGTCAGGGAGGGAGACGACAAGGTTCTTCCATCAAGAAATAATGCAATCCTGGGCTGGGGATGTAGCTCTCAGTTGGTAGAATGTTTGCCTAGCATTTACCAAGCTCTGGGTTTGAGCTCTAGCACATAAACCCTATGTGGTGGTGCATGCTGATAATCCTAGCACTCCAGAGATAGGAGTGGGTAGATCAGAAGTTCAAGGTCATCCTCTAACACATAAGAAGTTTGGGACCCCGTCAGAATGAAAAAAGAGAAGAAATCCTTTGTTTTGCTTTCTTTTATGTAGTTCTATAATAGCAATGGAATTTTCCCATCCATTAACATCTCATTTATCAAAGTAGATATTCTTTAGTTTCTTGAATTCATACCTTGGGCTTCACCACTTTCTTCTATATTCAAATTTGATTTTCCTCCAAAGGACTAAGAAGTTAACAATATTCTGTGAACACAGACAACACATACCAAACTAGAAAAAGAAAACAACAAGAAAGTAGAAACATTCCCATTTCTTCACGCATATGGAACTTGACTTGGTTTCTATACAAACAACATGTTGATCTATAATTTAGCCTTTTTATGTCATCTATAAAGAAAATAGTAGTACCTGCTTATGGGTTGTCATAAGGATTAAATGAATCACTACATATTACTTGGCACAGTGGCCAATGTAACAAATGATAAATAAAAGTTGGCTGTTATTCCAATGAGTGCCCATGTTTCTATAAATCATAAAACTGACCCTTGCACACTTGGTATAAGCGGCTTCCAGTGCTTCCTTGAGTCTATGAAATTTGATCTTCCTTGCCTTTTCTTGGCAGGAAATTTAACTAGCAAAAGTTATTGATCCAGGTAGCAAGAGCCACAACTCCCCCTGGCTGTTTCCATTCCCTGAAAATTTCCAGAAGGTCATTGTCTCAGGCTGAAATTGGCTGTGTTTGGTCTCTACCCAATGGAAACACACTTGCTTTGGAAGATAGAGGCAGAAACCATAACTTGTGTTTGCCACAAGTGAAGAAGCAAATCATCACATTTTTTTTTCTATCCAACAATGATGTATTTTAGCTGAACACTTTTTTTTTAAAACACCACTAAACATTATATATAAAAGCTTTTTTGAGCCCTGAATACAGCAAAGGTAGGGAGCACCTGTGTTGCCAGTGAGGAAGGTACCTGTCTTAAAGCACCTATTTTGGTTTTGGTTTTTAGTGGTCATTGCTGTTGTGCTTTTAAGGTATTAGTTTTAATCTGCCAACAAAGTGTCCAAAAGTTGAAAAGTCATTTTTCAGGTCCCAGTTCTTCAACTAAAATCCTATAAACTTTAAATAGTTTATTCTCTTATTTTTCTTTCATTTATACCATATTTACAGCTCTGAGATGCTGATAAGTTATTTTTCAGAGTGTTTTAATTCATATTAAATACAATGTTTCCTCTCCTCTACCTCCCAGACCTTGTAGAACAAGTCCTTGTCTTCATGATGACAAGACATTCAGATTCAGGGTCTGGACACATCACATTTTCAATTATTAGACTGAGCAGAGCCTGTAGCTTTAACCACCCAACTCCCAGACCAGTGCCCATCACAATGATGGGTGGATGAGCAAATGAATGAACGGGCAATGGGTGAACTGGATCTGCAGATGGTTTGCATATATGTGACTTGTCCAGATACTTAGAACTATTACACGGTTTCTCTCATTATGAACACTGCCTTTCTCTATATCAACCTCTTCTGTCTTTGTTCTTATCACCACCAGCTGCCACTAGCCATGTAACAGGAGTCATAACTGCAGATCCTCACATTCATAACCACTCAGAGCTAAAGTGTTTTTTAATACAATGTGAAGTCCAACCTGTCAAAAGAAGAGTGGCTCTGAAATGAGACCCTTACAAACTCTCTGTTCTCTGCCGTGGTCGCCAAAGCAGAAGAATCACTGAGTCTGACTTAAATTAGGAAACACTTGGATAGAAGGAAGAGATGGAGGAGGGTAGCATTGACCCAAGAAGGTGGTACTCAGGTTCCTCCTCTCTCAATTCTGCCCCAGGGCCATGAAGCCTCCCGAGGGTCAAGGATGCAAAATGATGGTAGAGAAAACCCACTTTCCACTCAAGCTCTACTTCCACAACTCACAAGCTCTAGCCTGTCCGAAGCCGCCCAAAGGCAAAGACCGACTTGTTTGCTTTCTTGGATTCAAGGACTTAAAACGATGAGGAAGAAAAAGAAAGTAGAGACTGGTGGGAGGAGCAGGGAACTTAAACAGCATGTGTGCAATAAGGAAAGAAGAAATGAGAGAAGGAAGGAACAAATTGAGACTTCTTGGTGCCCCACCTTACTAAGACATTACCACCAACAAAGCTGTCTAGGAAATAACCAGCCAACCAACCCTGCCTAGCACCAGCCACCTCACTGCCAGCTCTTTCTCCCTTTTGCATTCATCTATCCATCCCTATTTCCATCCTTCCAGAGCGCCTTCTGCAACAGAGCAGCCATCTGACCTACAGACATGGTCTTTAACACTTGCTACAAACTGGCTGACTCTTCTCTGGCTGCCACAGCAAAATACCACAGCCTGAGCAGCAGATATTCCTTTTCTCACAGCTCTGGAGGCTGGAAAGTCCAAGACCAAGGTGTTATCTGATTCTGGTCCTGGTGTGACTTCACTCCTGGGTTGAAGACAGCCATTTGCTCACTAAGTGTTCAAGTGATCTTTCCTTGGTGTATGTATGCAAAGAAAGCATACAGGGTTCACAAGTCACACCCTGAGGGCCCAGTGTTCATGACCTAATCTAGCCCCAGTCACCTTCCAAGGTTTGGCGGTTAGGGCTTTGACATGTGAATTAGGGGTTACACAAACTTGGAACAGTCCTTAACAAAATTTTCAAACCCTAAGTCTCCTAAAGAGAACAGTATTCACTAGCCCAAGTGCCAGGTTACCACCTGGCATGAACTGAAATTATCTGAATACAAGCAGCCTTCTTTCGGGAGAGCTTGTCAGTGCCAGGTTCCTGTAACCATCAGATTTCCTCACATCTCTCACTGATTTGTGCCTCGACCAGTTTCAGGTTTCTGGATGAGAGCTAGGCAGAAGACCTGAAGTTCAGGTGAATGATAATGGTTTAAATCTCAACAGGTTGAAACTTTGTATCTCTTTGTCAGTGTGAGTAACTCCATCTTGCTTCCTCCTCGATTTCATATTCTTAAACTAGGCACGCTTAATCTCGTAAATCCTCTCTCCCTCTCCCTTAAGGGTTCAAGTCTGAAAAATAGCTAACCACAATGGTGCCACCCAGACATTGTAAACTGCTTATCTTGCTTTGCTTAGGAATTAGCATGGCTGTTAGAACCACACCCTGTTTATCTAAGACACCTGAAAGCTTTACCTATAGGGTTTTAACCAGGTACCATAAAGTTGTCTGACTAGAAATACCCTGTATTTATTCTGTATATTAACCCTGTATATATTCTGGGTTTTTGACTTTAGAAACCTGACTGCCCACGAATCAATTACTGCATTCCTAATACCCAACCTTGGGTTGCAGTTGCTGCAGCTAGTAAATTTTGTCAATTTGAAATTTATCTGAGTAGTCTTTTCCCAGTGATCCCAGCACAGTAACATTTGGAAGTTCCACTGATACCCTGGGAAAAGGCACCCCAGACGTAGGGCAAGTGCCTGGGTCTGGTCTGACTTTTGTGGGGGAGTCCTTGCAACTCTTAAGATCCAAGGGAGTCCCAGGGTGTCAGCCATCCAAAGTATCAATTTGGCTGAAACAAAAGTAGGATCTACCAGTTGTGAGATGCCTCCAGAGGCATCCTGATGAGTTTTCTGGTGGGGACCCCCAGGAAAGATTGGTCTCAGTCATGAACCCAGTCTCCAAGGTTTTGAGGAGCTGTTTCTCATGCCTCTTGTTTTTGACTCTGGTGTGTGAGTGAGGGGCCACGACCTATGTGTCTGAACGGTTTTCACTGTCCTGTCTCTTGTTCTTTGGTCACCCTATGTTCTGTATGTCCAGACTGCCTGTTACTGTCCTCTTTGAGTTGTCCCTCTTGGCCTTTTGTGTCTTTACTGTCCTGTTTGTTGGGTTTGGGGCCTTCACTTTTTGTTGTGCCTGTGATTGTTGGTATAAGGATGGAAGGGAAACCAGGTGAGACGGGCATCCCACTCAGCTGTGTGCTGAGACATTTCAAGGAAGGGTTGCGGGAAGGTGATACATGTGGCATAAAACTGTCTTCTGGCAAACATTGTATGCAAGCTGGAATGGCCCACTTTTGATGGGGGTGGCTTGATTCCAGATCTCTGGATGTTGCCACTGCCCACCAAGTCTGGACTGTGGTTACTGACAACCCCAGCCACTCTGACCGGTACCTCACAGTGAGGGATGGCTTTCCCTTCTCCTCTGCACCCCACCTTGACTCAGGCAGGGTGCTCTGACTCTAGGCCCAACTATTCTTGCCTGACATCCTGCTCCTTCCTCCACAAAAAGGCTCTCCCCTTTCTCTGTCCTCCAACAGGTGATGGCTGAAGTGGGCATCCCTCCTCCTTACCCTTCACCCCCTTTGCAGGACCCCCTTTCAAGGACCATCATCTCCTCCTAATGCCTCTGCTCTGGCATCCTGCCTTTACTGTAAGTTACAGGACCTTCAGTCCCCACCCCTCACATCTGATGCATATCAGCATACTCAGGAGACCAACAAGAACCACCTCACCAGGACCCAGCAATCCTCCCCTATGGGAGGCACACCTCCCCATGCATCCAGTCCCCCAGGAAACTCTGGCTCCCATCTCCGTTCCTGGCATAGGGCCCCTTCTCCACTAATGATCTTTATAATTGGAAAACTCAACCCCTCCTCTTCTCTGAAAAACCACTGGCACTTGTAGGTCTCCTGGAAATGGTCTTTTCTTGACTCACCAGCCCATTTGGGACAATCGTTAGCACCTCCTCGGTATTCTCTTCACTGCTGTGGAGGGGGACCAGATCAGGCTGGAGGCCCATAAATTGATTCTGGGACCAGGAATACAGCACGTGGACGCACAGGCCAGGGTGGAGTGCATTCTTCCTTCCAGCAGACGTAACTGGGACCCCAATACTGATTGAGGTAAGGGGGCTTTGGACAACTATTGCCAGGCAATTATGAACGGAATTAGAGCAGCTGGCAGAAGGCCCACTAATTTGTCCAAAGTTACTGAGGTGACTCAGGGCCTAAAGAATCACCCGCTGGGTTTCTGCAGAGGCTATGGGAAGCATATCAGGTTTTCTCCCCAATCGACCCTGACATCCCCCAAATCTGGCAGGCTATTAACACAGCATTTGTGACTCACTCAGCCCCAGATATTAGAAAATAGTTACAAAAAAGTAGAGGGCTTTGAGGGAATGAACAGAGGGGGAATGCAGCCGAAAGCTGTCCTGGTAACACGCCCACTTAGAGAGGAGTACAGCCTCCTGGGCCAGGAAGAGGGTCCAGCCAGCTCGGCCCTGGACTCACCAGATGAACTTCTAGAGAGCTGACAGCAGAAGTTTCCGAAGGTACAGGCTGAGACAAATCCCCCAGGACTGGCCTCTCACCAGTCTCCAGTCATCACACCACAAGTTCTGCCATACCCATCCGAGTTCAGCAATGCCCCTTCCTAAGGGGGACAAAAATAGGCATCCAAGGACTTAGAAACCGCCCCTGAGAAGCAAGTATCCTTGTTCCTTGTCATTCCCCATGAAACACCCCACTACTTCCTGTCCTTAACTGGGGACTAGAGACTATAGACCTATGCAGGACCTGCAGGGAATTAACAGGAGAGTAAAAACTATCCACCTGACTGTCCCCAACCCTGAAAAGACAATATATACTGTTCTGGACTTGGAAGATACTGTCTTCGCTCTACTCCTGGCTCTCCTCAGTCAGCCCATTTTCTCCTTTAAATAAGTGGATCCTGAAGAAGGGTTCATGGGCAAATTACTTGGACTAGACTCCCACAGGGATTTAAGAACTGCCTCACCCTGTTTGATGAGGCCTTGGGTGTAGACCTACTTGAATTCTGCAGAGGATTCCCAAAGGTCACTTTGCATCAATATGTAGATGTCCTATTCATCGCTGCAGAGACAGATACAGACTGCCAGGAGGCCACTGAAGGACAGTTGGAGACTCTACAATGTCTGAAATACAGAATCTCAGCTGAGAAAGCTCAACCATTTTCGAGAAAAGTGACCTATCTAAGGTATTGCCTGAAAGGAGGAAAGCATACACTCTCCCAAGGATGCATCATGGTGATCCTAAACATTCCAGAACCTAAGTATAAAAAGCAGATAAGGCAGTTCCTGGGAGCCATCAGATCTTGCAGACTCTGGATACTAGGTTTTGCTGAAATCATGAAGCCTCTGTACTAGAGCCTAGGGGGAAATGGTCCTTTCAAGTGGGGAGAATAAAAAGGACAGGCATTCCAATAGCTAACCTCCAGACCCTTCCAGCTGTTTGTAGATGAGAAACAGGGGGTGGCTATAGGAGTTCTGACCCAAGCTTTGGTCCATGGAAAAGACTGTTTACACACTTGTCTAAGCGACTTAGTTCAGTGGCAATGGGTTGGCTAGGTTGCATGAAAGGCATCCCCGCCATAGCCTTGCTGGTAAAAGAGACTGACAAGCTTACTTTGAAGCAGGAACTGACTGTCATCACCTCACTCAGTAGAGAGACCATGCTGAGGGGGACCCCAAAGTGATGGCTGTCAAACGATTGCTTCACCCATTAAAAGGCCTTATCAAGTTCTCCCCAGCCACTACCCTGAATCCTGCCACCTTGCTTTCTGTGCCCAAAGAAGTTCTGATCCACAACTGCTTAGATGTGACTGGACCACCTGCAATATGAATCTGGGAACCTGCTCAATCACCCGTTGCCTGAGTTGGATGCAACAGTCTATACTGATGGCAGTAGTTATGTTGGTGACAGAATTCGTTATGCGGGAGCTGCAGTTGTCATCAAGCATGAAGTCATCTGGTCGCAGTCTGTCCCTCAAGAAACCTCCACACAGTAGGTAGAGCTGATTTTCCTGATCCAGTGCCCCCGCCAGGCATCAGAGAGAGGTGAACAGAACAGGGAACACTGAAAACTGGACTTCAATGAGGTAACACCTACTGCATATGGGCTACGAGTATCTCGTTGTTTTTATGGACACTTATTCAGAATAGGTGGAACAGAGACTGCCAAAATTACCACAGAGAAATTAGCACAAGAGATAGTACCCCAATTTGGTCTTCCTCTAGCCCTGGGTTCAGACAATGGCCTAGCCTTCACAACCAAAGTATTTCAGCAAGTAACTAAGGCCCTAGAAATAAGTTTAAAATTACATTGTATATATAGGCCAGAAAGCTCCGGACTGATTTTTTTTTTTTTTAAGGCAATAAAAGAAACCTTAACCAATCACAAACTCCATTCAGAAACCAGTGAAAGTTGAACCAATTTGCTCCCTAGGGCTCTTCTCAGGGCTCACTGCACCCCCTACTGTGAAGGTTTCACTCCATTTGAAATCCTGTTTGAGAGACCACACCCCTTATTCCTAAGATTAGAAACCTTCTTGCTAGCAAGTATCTCTAATCTTCTCCCCGCTTAAGTTTTTGCAGAACCTCCAGGAATCCAGTGTTCACTTCCTCCGCTTGCCTCCTCCAAGAGCTGAGAGCCCACTCATCAGTTCCAGCCAGGGGACATCATCTGAGTGTGATGAATACTGTCCAAGACTCTGGAGCCCACCTGGAAGGGCCCCTTTACAGTCGTCCTTGTCACCCTGACTGCACTGAAGGTGGCTGCTATCCCCACCCAGTCCACTGCTCGCATCTAAAAACAGACACCACCAGCCAGAGAGGTGAGACATGGAGAGCCTCCAGAGATCCTCAGCATCCTCTAAGAGCGCACCTCAGCAGAATGTCAGTCTTGGACTAATTCTGTTGGTGATGACTCCCCTTTGGGGGCTGGAAGGGACGGTGGGCCCTGGTCAATGCACCAGCTGGAGCACTAGGACTGGGAATTACCCAGAACCAAAGATGGGGTCATCTTGGAAGGAGTTTGCAATACCACATCCCAACCTATTTCAAAGTTGATCTGTGTTCCTTGATGACTTTAAGCTTAACCAGATGATACAGTCCCCCAGGCAGAAGGGTGATGAATCTAAGTGTGATTTGAGGGGGAAATATAGAATGTAGAAACTCAGATTATGAAAAGGGCTTCGTACATGAATAGTTTTACTCACACCCCACAAGCTGGGATGCTTCATTTCAAGGAGGGGGGAACAACACTGTGTTGCCTAGCATTGAAAACTGAGTCATCCTGGGCAGACATATAGACAAATTTATTGCTATAATAAGGCTGCTTCCTCCCACCGCATGCAGTCCAGGTACCTGTAATCCAGTCAAGGTAGTTGTAGTAATATAAAATGAACTCAGTCCAAGGCATTGGCTGTCAGGAAAGATTTGGGGTTTCCAGCTTTGGATGAAAGGCACAGACTTTGGAACGGCATTTACTAGCCAACGAAAAGTACCTCCCTACCTGTTAATTCCTATTGGCCCTGCTAGCTCAGTTAGTAATGCATACGAATCTTAATCCTGGGTCATGTGTTCTGCCATTCTAGGTACCACGGCCTTAGCACTGGACACAGAGAACTTTAAACTCTTATGTTTTCAAACAGATAGAGATACAGGGCACCTGCAGGACTCCATCAGACAGATAGGTCAGTTAAATCAAAACAAAGAGCAAAAAAAACAAAAATAAAAGACAAGTGTCCTCTACCTGGTACCAGTCATTGTTCTCCTGGCCCCATGGCTCACTACCTTATTAACTGCAGTAGCTGGGCCTCCACTACTTCTCCTGGCCCTCACAGTAGGCCCAGGCCTCATAAACTGCCTAGATAAATACATTTTTAAAAAAAATATCAAAATGCCAGCAAGATCATGGCCTTGAGGGCCCAGAATGGGCCACTAAGCCAGATCAAGTCAACAATTTGTCTCTAGCATCCAGAGCCAGTGGGGAATGTGGCAGTGTGAGTGACTCCGTCTTGTTCCCTGGAATGTGGCAGTGTGAGTGACTCCGTCTTGTTCCCTCATCAATTTCGTGTTCTTAAGCGAGGCATGCTTGATCTAGGAAATCCTCTCTCCCTCTCCCTTAAGGGTCTGAGCCTGAGAAATAACTAACCACAGTGGCAACACGCAAACATTGTAACTGCTTATCTTGCTTTGCTCAAGAGGAACTAGCACGGCTGTTAGAGCCACACCCTGTTTTTCTAAGATACCTGAAAACTTTACCTTCACACTTGTGCCGTGGAGCACTCACACGCATATTCATACCAATGTACGTACACATATGCAGGAATGACTTTCATAAATGGATATAATCTAGACTAATGACTTTTAATTAAACTCAGCAAAACAATGAACTGTTGTATCTTGTGAACCAAGCACCTGATCTGGGAACCTCAACTTAGCATTCTACCTAAACAGATAATGAATGAATGTGGGTATGCTTGAGAATTCACATATCAAAGTGCTGAAAACAAGCACGCTTTCTCCATTGTATGAATTTTTAAGATAGGGGAGGACTTGGATGAATAAGCTACTCTATAACTAGGATGAAAAGATGGGGTGGTCTATTAAAATCTTAACAAGCTCGTACTTCCCCCAATTGAAGCTGGAGACATCATTTTGAATAAAGTTACTGGTGGGGCCAGGCTCAAGACATAGATCCAGAAACAGAGTTTCAGAAGCAATTCCATCAGCATGGTTCCATTTCTAAGAGGTGTCTAGGAGAAATGAGTATCCTCCCAGTTCAGGCCTACTCTTCAAAACTAAATTTAATAGTCAGGCTTTTTGTTCGGGTAATTGTAATGCACATACATACAACACATCACACGCAAAATTTTTTATTAATAAAATCAAATAAAAATTTCAAGAAACAGATTCTCATAAAGAGGATGGATTCAGGGGTTAGTGAGCTATGGCTACTATTACTTAGAGAAACAGTCAACTATATTCTGACTTGAAGTAAGAGTTATAAATCTGGTGGGAATAAAGGACAGGAGAAAAGTTACCATTCTGTGAGCTTCCTACTAAGAATCAGAAGACCTAGGTTCAAAGTCTAGCCAGGTGGCTTTGGACAAACTATTTCTCCCTAAACCTCAGTTCTTCACCCATTAAATGAGGGAAATATTTGAACCCTGGGCCCCCAATTGGTGGTGCTGTTTGTGGAGGTCATGGAACATTTATTTAGCAGGTGCAGTTTGTTACAGGAGTCACTGGGGGTGGGCTTTGAGCGTTTATAGTCTTGCTCCATTTCCTGTTTCCTCTCTGCTTTGTATATGCTGTTGAAGATGTAAGTTCTCAACTTCCTGCTCCTGCCACCATATCTGCCACTTGCTGCCATGCCCCTACATCATTATGGACTCTCCTTCTGCAGCCATAATCCATAATGAAGTCTTCCTTCCATAAGTCATTCTAGTCATGGTATTTTATCACAGAACAGGAAAGTAACTAATACAGAAGAATTTTTGTCCTACTTTGCTTTCTGTTACTGTGATAAAATACTGATCAAAATTTGAGGAGGAAAGAGATTATTTCAGCTTACAAGTTATAGTCCATTATTAAGAGAGGCCAAAGCAGGAACCTGGAAGCAAGAGCTGAAAGAGGCACAGAATAATCAGCTTACTGGTTTGCTCAGCTGCCTTCTTATACAGCCCAGCCTATCTGTCTAAGAATGGCACTACCCACAGTGGGCTAGGACAGCCTACATCATTTGAGAAAATATTTCACATTGCTTGGAGTGGATATACAAGTCCCAGAACTCAGGAAGCAGATGGATCTCTGTGAGTTTTACATAGCAAGTTCCAGGCCATTCAGGAGGCTCTGTCAAAAAAAAAAAAAATCTCACAGACATAGCCACAGGGCCAACCAACCAATGGAGGAAATTCTTCAGTGAAGTTCCCTCTTCCAAAATGACTTTAGTTGATGTCAAGTTGACAGAAGCTAACTAGTACAAATAGCCTTTCCAATACCAATAACAAACATGGTAAGGAAGAAATCAGAGAAAAAGTCCCATTAACAATTGCTACAAAAAAATAAAAAGAAATAAACAAATAAGTTACCTTGGAATAAACCTAACCAAAGAAGGCAAAGATCTCTACAATGAAAACTTGCAGAAAGAAATTAATAATCCATTAGAAAATTTAAAGACTCATATGCTCATGAACTGGAGAAATAATATGGTGAAATGGCTATTTACCAAAAGCAATCTACAGTTCAATGCAATCTTCATTAAAATGTTCACATTATTCATCACAGAAATAGAAAAAAAATCTTAAAATTTATATGGAAGTACAAAGTATCTCAGATAGATAAAATGATCCTGAACAAAAAGATAAATATTAAAAGAATCACTGTACTTGATTTCAAGTTATACTACAGAGCCATAGTAACAAAACCAACAGGGTATGTAAAAAACAGGTATGTGTAGATCACTGGAAGAGAACAGAAGTTCCAGATATAAACCCTAACAGCGACAACCACCTTATTTTTTACAAATACACATAGGAGAAAAAAGAACCTCATCAACAAACAGTGCTGGGTAAAATGGAAACCCCATGTAGAAGAGTAAAACTAGATCCACATCTCTCTGAACAAACATTAACATCAATGGATTGTAGGATGATTCTGGCAAGGTCAGGCAGGCTCCCGGCCTGCTGGCCTAGAACAACCTAGAACCGATATTGAGCATGCATGTGCAGTGAACACTTCCTGGGATCGAACCTGGGGCAGTTCTCAGGCCAGCAGCCATCCAGAACCAATGGGAGCGATGAACTTCGGGTCATTAGGTGTTCAGGACCTACCAGAATGAAGCATGTTAAATGACTGGATAAAGACCTCCCCTAAGCATGGCAATAATATAAATCCTGTTCCTTTCTAAAATTAAAATGAGATCGTGGCTCCACTGTCTCCCAGGGTCTGAGACATTGACTCTGTGCCTCCTAACGCCCTCCCCAAAAGGATCTGGCCATGCCAGCCAATACCTGGTGCCCATGCCAGCCAACAATGGATCAAAGAACTTAATGTAGAATCTGAAACTCTGAAACTGTTAGATTGAAAAACACTTCAAATTATAGGCATATTTAGACTCTCCAGACTACAGTTGCTCAAAAAATAGTATAAACAATGACATATATGACCTCATGAAATTAAAAAGCTTCTGTACAGCAAAGGAAATAGTTAATCAACTGAAAAGGCAACATATAGAATGAGAGAAAAATCTCTGCATATAACTATGCATATAACAGAGGATGAATATCTACATTATACAAAGAACTCCAAAACCTAAACATCAAGAAAACAAACAACCTATCAGGGCTGAAGAGATAGCTTAGCAGCTAAGAACACTGCCTGCTCTTGCAGAGGACCTGAGTTCTATTCCCAGCACCTACATGGTGGCTAACAACTGTCCATAACTCAGTTCCAAGGAGTTCCGATGCCCTCTTCTGACTGCCCCAGGCATGGTACACCATAAGTGCATTTAAATGCAGGCAATGCACTCATATACATAACATTTTAAAAGAATAAATAAAAATGATTTTTAAAAAAATAAAACAACCCAACTAAAAATACAGGCTAGTGAAATGAACAGACAGCTGTCAAAAGGTGGTATATAAAAACAAATGATGAAAAAACAAGAAAGGTGTGTGGACTATGTTTAATGAACAATACATATTTGCATGAAATTTTTTAAAGTATTTATAATTAAAATTAATAATTAATAAGTAAATAAATCTGCTACTTATATCCTCCCCCAAAGAAAACACCTGTGTAACAATCTCTCCGGAGCTTCCTTCTACCTGTCCCTTGATGCTGTGTGTTTGTTTTCACTTCACTGCAGGGAATATGCCTCCCCGCCCCCCCAAGATCCAGCTTTTCTTTTTCTTTGGACAGCAGCTCTGAATTCACAGTGAGGTGCTATGAGGGTCACAGACCCAGTGAATCAGAGAAGCAGGCTGATGTCACAAGCACAAGCCCTAGGCCTTGTGTCTCATATATGAACTTTATTACATCCTTTCCCTTGCTTAACTCATTCTCACCCAAAAGAGAAATATTCAGGTGCTAGAAACAGCTGCGTGCAAGGGAGAATACAGTCTACAACCTCCTGGTCCCAGGACTCTGGGCACAACACGAAAACAGTAAAAGACCAAGTGCAAGTATAGTAAGGGTGCCATTTAGATTTCATTTCCCTACCAGCCAGGAGTACTGACTCAGCTGAGTTCTTTTCTAGGTTATGTCTATGGAAGGAAGAAGCCACTTTCCTTCCCAACGACAAACAGTATCAAAATTGGTCAATATTGTGAGTTAAATTCAAATGGACTACTTAAATTCAAATGGACTCCGAATGGCCAAATCAGATCCAGCACTACCTCAAAGCATTTGGCTTGGACTGCATCACAGCTGGAAGTCTCTTTCTGACAATTCTCTTTCCTCAGCCCAGAATAACCTTCTGTGTGCAACTCTTCATCTCACAGTCCTTGCCCTTGAACCTGACATAACACAAAAATACAGACACACTAACATTTCGAGGTGCACAGAGACTCAAGCCACTCACCAAAACTTGAAGCATTTCCAGCGATCTATGGAAAGCCATGTAGTAATCAGTGGTTTTTGGAGAGATAGGCAAATGGGCTCCACAGTTCAATGGAAGTGAAAGCCAGGCTCTGGGAAACGAAGTGAGCTGAAACTGAAGCCGAGATGCTTTCGGCATGGTCCTAGTGCTGCTCCTGTGCACCCTCATGCATTCATTGTAGAGTAGTCCTCTTCTAGTTTGCTTTCAGTTGTTGTGACAAAACACTCTGGCCAATATCAACGTGGGAAGGAAAGGGTTTATTTGGCATGTAAGCATAATTCATCATCAACAGAAGCCAAGACAGGAACTCAGGGTGGGAACCTAGAACACAGACCATGGAGGATAGCTGCTTACTGGCTTGTTCTCTCCTGGTCAATGTTCAGCCTGCTTTTTTATACAATACAGAACAACTTGCCGGGGTGACACCACCCACAGTGGGCTGGGCCCTCCTACATGATTCAAAAAGTGCCCGATAGACATGACCACAGTTCAGTCCAATGGGGGCAATTCCCTAATTAAGACTCCCTCAATGAAGATGTGTCAAGTTAATAACTAAAGGTATCCAAGACAACTTCTCAAGTGGCCAATGTTGGAAGATCTGTTCCTTTTTTCAATATTCAATATATCATGAACCAGTATTTTTTACTTATTTTGTACAAAAAAGGAAATTACTACTTCTACTCCCTAAGTATGGACACAAACAGTAACTTCTTCCAAAAGATTAGGTATGGAGGGAGGCAGAGGAAGATAACTTTACAGTGAAGAGAACTGGAAGACACTGCCTCACCCAGAGACCAAGACCAACACGAATCACGATATGTTATGTTAGTGAGTAACTATGTTACAATGTGGGAAAAGTAACAGTTTACTTCACTGGTTTTCCTCTCCTAAATCCATATGCCCAGTTCAATGATTAAAAGACAAAGTCCAATAAAAGGACATCTTTAAAAACATCTGCCCAGTATTTCTCAAATCTCTTAAAGTCATCAAACCAAAAAAAAAAAAATCTGAGATGTTCTCACAAATGAAGAATTTACAGGGAAATTACAGTTAAAGGTAATACGATATCTTAGATGGGATTCTAAAGGAGAAAAATTAAATTAGCTTAAAATTAAGGATATATGTAAATAAGCATTGACTTTGGTTAATAATAATTTGTTGATAATTCATTCACTAATGGTAACAAATGTTCTGTTACTAATGGAAAATCACTAACACAAAATAATAATAGGAGAAACTCATAGGTTATATGTACTATCTTCTCCATGCATCTGTGAATCTAGAGACCATCCTAAAAATAAAACATACAAAAAGAATAAATTATAAAATAAGTAAATTTTTAAAGACATAGAAAATTTAATTTTTGTTATAGTCATTCAACTTAAAATACCTCTGACAAACTGCTATAAAGTTTCTGTCTACTTAGTCTAATTTCCTAGACCTACATTTCCTCCAACCAGCAGCAAATGATTCTCAGACTGATGACTACAGCTGAGTAGCTCTGGATATGGTACTAAGACTCCATTTCCTCATCAACAGAAAACACTAGGTCAGAAATCTTGTTCTCCTTTATCCTTCATAGGTAGTCTCTGAGATGTCTGGATAAATGATCAGGAGGTATGCTCTACCAGGTCCCCAAACCAAGCCCCTTCTCCTCAGCAATGACACTAGGTCCTTATTGTCGAACCTTGTGAGCATCTGTTCTCTCCCAAACCTCCTGTCTATAGAATATTTTTTTCAGTGAAAAACTAGGAAATGGAGAAATGCCTCTCCCCAGTTAAGCCTCTCTCCTTTTCATATCACACAGTGGGGAGGAGGGAAGGAGAGTAGAGCAGACAGAGGGGTTTGGGAAGAGATAACTAACACCAAGGTTTTTTGAAAAAGACCTAATATTTTATAATCTTCATATATACATATATTCATATTAAATTTTAATTGGAGTTACCCTTGGAAAAGGCCTAATGTTTTATAATTTTCATATACACAAATATTCATATTAAAAAGTTTAATTGGAGTTACCCTACACAGGAGATAATGTTTCTCCCATAATCCACAGGTTGCCAAATAAAACTCCCAGTCCCAGGTATAGGATACCCCTCATCAAGTCCTAGACACCCCTAGAACAATACAGGCTATTGTTATTACTCTTGGTTGCCCACCTGAACTTGATGGTAAGAGCCTATTGCTGAAGATACCACATACTTCTGTCATTGGACGTAATGACCAGGCAGCTTCCTCCATGAGGTCTAGCTTTCATAGGACCAAACAGTGCCATGTATGTAGGCTGCAGCTGAGAAAAAAGACTCCCCAGCAGTCTTACCTAGATATGACCCTTGTCAACTATAACAATGACTGGTGTGGAAGGTATTCCATGGGTGCAATATTGGCACAGGAGTTATGAGGGTAACCAACCATCTCTGACTGGTTTTAAGGACAGTTTCACAGGAGGAAATGTGTGTCTTGTACTGTAAATCTGGCCACAAACCTGTAGTTGGGAAGCTCATGGGCTCCAGGGATGAGCTTACTATTATTCTACTAAATAAACATAGTATCAGACTGTCCTCTAAATCAGTTTCTCTGTCCATAGATTGGTGCTGCTTTCAGGCCCCAACAGAGAAGTTTCTTTGGGCAGTAGACAGTGGTTAGCATAGAAACTCACAGCTGGTCAAAGCACAGGGAGAAAGTGTCAGTGGAGTGCTCAGCTACAAATGGGACACTCCACACATAAGGCTCAGGGACACTTTTGGAAGAGGGGGTGGAAAGATTGTAAGAGCCAGAGGTTGAGGAGGACAGGGAGAAACAGTGTCTCCTGGACATAACAGGACCACTGCACTCATGAACTCACCATAGCTGTGGTTACCTACACAAGACCCACAAAGATCAAGTATTCTAGCGTGGATGGGGGAGGGGTTCACGCAGCCCCACCCTAAATGAGAAGCATGTGACAGCCAATGGCTTCTGAGGAAGGAAAAGTCCGTCTTCTTTAAGAGCATGGCCCTCAGTAGGAGGATCACTCCAGTTGATGGTCCGGTACCCATGAGTAGATGGACAGCACAAATTGTACTAGGTGGAATATAAAAAAATAGGTTATGAATTGGCGGTAGGGGTAGAGCTGGGAGGAACTGGGGGGAGCCCTGGAGGTGAATATGATCAAAATGCATTGTACGAAATTCTCAAATTAAAAAAAAAATATTTTTTTAAAATAGTATACAAGTAAGAAAGGAGAAATGAACCATAAAAGTAGTTCTGTGTGCTGAGCCAGAGAGGCTCAAGTTCAGTGTGAGTGCGCCTGCCTCTCTCCTATTCAGATCCTCAGGAAACCCAGAGAAACGTCTTTTGCCTGGAGATTGATGGAGTCACACCCCAGCTGTGGGCTCAGAACCACAGAGCTATCTTCAGTAGACAGGACATAGAATGAAAGAAGACAGAACACAGACGGGAAAGTTGGTAAAATGATTAGAAGGCAAACCTCCCAATGAGTAAGAAAAAGAAAAAAGTAGCAGCTGAAAAGCAGATGGTAACAACCTGCCCCATCGAATAGGCTTCTGAGACGTGAGTGGTGAATTTCAAAACAGCCCAGCAACGCAATTATACAGTTGAGAGGGCCAGAAATGACTCAATTTCTTGTGGGTCTTGGAAAGTCTGGAACTGATACCCACAACTGAAACCCAAAGAAACAGGAAGCATACAGCAAAGGCCAGCAGGAAATTTGAAGTAAGAATACTCACTACCGTAAGTAAGATAGATATTCGTATACTGGAATTTGGAAGGAATTTAAATATTAGATATTTAATGCATTTATCTAAGTGCATTCATACATTATCTCACATTACTTAAAAATTATTTCAGTTATTTAAGCTTCTCCAGTAACTCTGTAATCCACTCCCATCAAGAGAATTTGTCTTATATTTGACCCACATGTTAGATATTCCCAGAGATGGGATGTGCTGGCAAAGGTCACATACCCAAAGGGTAAGGAATTTGTCATAGTGTGTAAATGCTATAATAAACAACTTAAAGTCCCAAATCTCAGTAACTAACACCTCAACTGTGCTTAACACAGGTCCACAATTGGGACTCTGATCCAGGTGGTCATTTGGGAACCAAGCTCCTCCATCCTAACTGCAGACCCACAGGTGGGGTAGAGGAAGTAGAGAGTGGAGAAACCCACCCACTCTTACCCAACTTTGGCCCAGAAATGACTCATTGCTTTTGCTCACGTGCTATTGGCAAGAATTAGTCACATGATCTCATGCAAGAGGGCTGGGAAATAGTTTGTGTGCCCAGAAGCATGCAGTAGTTTGGGTGATCATTAAGACTGCCAGAAGCAATTACAAAAGAAATTTTAAAAAGCTGCCCAAACATGTCAGGCTTCTGTGGGTTCGTATTCAGAAAATAAGGCTCTGCCTAGACAATTTTCTCTTTAGCAGCAAGTCAGTGCCCCACCTGCTAGTGTTTATTTACAGGAAGAGTCAGCTGTCTCCACCTCTGGATTCTACCACTTGCCTCCTATGCAACTATGCTCGGATAAGTTAATCACTTTCTTTGTACCTGTTTTTGCATTTGTAAAATAAGAACATGGGTATTTATTTCAAAAGGCTCTAATTTAAAATATATTTTTATTTTAAAAATAAAAGTTCAGTGTAACATCCAGCACATAATTTCCTAATATTTGTTAAATACTCCCTACAGGCCAGGGAACGCCCCCAAGGGTTTACACTGATAAACTAAAATGTGAAGGGTAGGAACTGTTTTTCTCCATTTTTCTAGATAGAAAATAAATCCTGGGGACTTAACCAGGCCAAAGTCGTAAAGCTAGCAAGCAGCCAAGCTGGTATCCCAAGCGTTCTGGCTTCAGAGCTCAGACTTCTTATACCATCTACACTGCTGTCACCTGCCCTCAATAAGTACCCTTTGCTGTTATTGGTACTTGGCAACTTTCTTAAGGTAATAACCCGCACATGCTTAGCATGGACAATGGGACACGTTTTTCCTGGTGTGTATGCGTTACTGTCACCACAATCTGCCATTGGCCATTCATGTGTCTTCTCTACTAGTGACAGTTTTAGTCTTTTGCCCATACTTTATTTATCCTCTTACTGAGTTAAAGCAGCTCTTTAACCGTTTTGTATGCAAGTCTCTGATCAAATAAGCACTTTGGAAATGTTTTCTTCCAAACTATAACTAAGTTTTTCATTCTGTTAACAGTCTCTTGCAAAAAGTACACATGCTTAATTTAGATGAAATTTAATTTATACTTTCTCTTTTTAAAATTCTTATCATTTGAGAGTTTCATATATTCATGTAATGAATTTTAGCCATTTTCACTCTTCCATGACTTCCCTCTCCTGTTGGAACTCTTCAGCAAGCTCCTCCTACTTTCAGCTCTTCTTTTTTACGTGTGACTCACGAGGTTTAATTAGAGCTTCTTGTTCTTTCGTAGGTGGGAGCAAGAGCAGTTTATCAGTGATTACACCAATGAAGAAAATGACATCCTTCAACAGCTGTTAACTGCCAATAAGCTTCTCAGGGAGGGGTGATGGACGCAGTCTTTTGTAGGTCTTATGCAGATAGCCACAGCTGCAGTGAGTTCCTGAGTGCAGCGCTATGTTAAGTCCAGAAGGTATCTTGTGGCTGCGCATCTCCCCGTCATCAGGCTCTTACATTCTCTCTGTCTCCTCTTCTGAGATGTTCCCTGAGCCTAGGGAATTTCTCTCTATTAATTCTGCTTTTGGTATGACATTTATGAATGTTTGCCTTATATGATGCTACTAAGATTTTTTTTTCCTTAAGTTTTCTTTTAGAAATTTTCTATTTTTAGATTTTACATTTAGGTCTATGATCCATTCATGGCTTATATATGTTGCATGTTGCAAGGTTTTAAATGAAGGGTTTTTAATTCCTTCTTTTCTAAGATGACCATGTTTGTATCAAACTGCTTTAAAGCTCTTACCCCAAATCAACTGACCAGACATGCATGGATTTCTTTCTACCTCATATCTCTGAATATATCTGTCCATCTTGACACTTTTTCACACTATCTTGATTACCATTATTGTATAAATCAAAATCAGGTAGAATGAGTCTTCCAACTTTCTTCTTAGAAGTTGTTTTGGAAGCCTTAAGTCTTTTTAAAATTCCTATAAAAAGTTTAGAATTGCTTTTCAATTTCTACCAAAAAAAAAAAAAACCCAAAACAAAACAGAAAGGGCTGCTGGAATTTGGATTAGGAATGCTTTAAATCTATACATTAATTCAGAAACAATAAATAACTTAATATCAATTCTTCTAATCAAAGATTTTAAGACATTGCTCCAATTATTTAGGTGCCCTTTGACCTTTGACATCTCTTATCGGTGTTTGCTGGTTTAAAACACAAAATATTTCTATTTTAATAACTTTTTTCATATCCATATAATTTGCCTATCTAAATTTATATACACACACATATATATAAATCACATTACTTCTTCTGTGTCTTTACTAAGCTTCCATTTCTTTATCTTTGAAGCAGGAATAAAAGTAATTATTTCACAGAGTTGGGCACAAAACTACACAAAACCAACCTAACATTTGTGCCTACTGCACAGTGCTACTGATTACCAAGCAAATTGTGTTTTTTTGTTTTTGTTTTTATTATTGTTTGTTTTCCTGAAAGAATGAACAGGGAAATGGTGTGATCTCCACTAAAGGCCACAAAACCTCTCCCAGAGCTTTGTCTAGCTAATGCCCACCAGTTCTTCCTGTCCTGCTTTGGGCCAACAACTGGGGATGGCTCCACTTGGGGTGCTGCTCCATCCTTGTTGCTTTTCCTAAACCCCCCCCCACCTTTGTAAACAGTTCTTTATTAAACTCTTTACAAGTGCACCATCTGTTTCCTGCCAGGGTCCTGATGGATCAGCACTAGAAAAACAATTACAGCAAGTCCTCAGAAACACAATGGTGAAAACTGGCCGCTTTCAAGCACTGGAGAATTCAGCCTCCAAAATTAATAGCTCACAAACTTCATTCCCAAGTGTCTGGTTTAATGCTTACAACACTGACCGACTATTTTTAATACCATTTCTGTCTTAAAGGCAAGAAAACTGAGATTCGAAAGCCATGGAGAAGGTGCAAAGACGCCCTGATTCTCAGTCTGTCGGTCCTTTGACCATCCCTCTCCACTTTGACCTGTCAGATCACACGTCACCAATGCTGAGAGATGCATTCTAGGGCACCCCAGGCATTTTTTAAGTCCTTGAAGTCTATAAGAAGTGATCGTGCCAGCTTCCACTTCTGTTAGAATCCCAGTGCTAGGGAATAATTCCTGACAGACTCAACCAGTTTAGAGACCTAAGTTTACAGACTGGCAACTCCTCTGGCTTTTAAGACACCGTGTTAAAGAAACTACAGTACAATATAGGAGTTGTTGAATGTACAGCTCACTTAAATATTCCTTAAACATCACCCACAATACCTCAGAAAGTCCCCACTTTGGTCTGTGAAACTCCTGACAGAGAATGAAAGTTGGCAGATGCAGGGTCTAGAGATGACATATCTGAGCTTTGGTCACAAGATAATAGCGGTATCTTGAGTACACTGACTGGATAACTCTTCTTCAGTTTCCTCATTAGTACCATTGCTTTCATTGTAGCTTTATCATACTGTTAAATAGATTAAATAAGAACCTGGGGCCTGACTCATCATGATCATGCAGTAAAATGTAGCTGCTATGAATGCCCAGATTTAAATTCATGGCAAAGGCTCATCTTGTTATAAGATAGTGTGTAAATATTAAAACCTTCTCCAAAACTCCTTTAGACAACCAATTCAAAATTTCTGAGGAAGTGAAAAAAAACAATCCCTAAGCCCTAAATATATCCCATATGACTCTCCATCACTCTCTTTTCCACTGAGAGGGAGAAAGAGAGAGAGAGAGAGAGAGAGAGAGAGAGAGAGAGAGAATATTCATGGCTAGAGATATAGTTCAGAGGTAAAGTACTTGCCCGGCATGTGTGAGGCCCTAAGTTTAATTCCTAATACAAAAAAAAGAAGGAAAAGAAAAATCTGCAGAAATCACTGGACATCTAAATAAACCATGTTACATCGTAAAAGAAACCCTATATACCGTTATGTAAAAATTATAACAGAAAATTCTGTATTCAATATATTTTACAGTTTCTTGCTTTCTATTTCCTATTTTAAAGCTGTAGGCATTTCTCTATAGCTAAAATTATTATTGTCATGGAACTGCTTGATTTTTCACTCTAGAGGCATGATGGGGAACAGTGTCCCCCGTGAGCAGTGAGCAGGTATGCTTCTCGGTCAGGGATGTGCAGCTTGCCCTTGCACAGGGCTCTGCCCTTGCACTTGATGTGAGCTCTTTCTGCAGACAAAATTACTCTAATAAGCAATTTTGCATCCAGATTTGGGGCATGCAAAGCATTTTATAAGTATTTGTGAATTGATTGATTTACCAGAAACAGGAATATTTAATAGTGTTTGGTTATTTTCCACAGAGATATCTGAGATTCTCAACCCCCTCTCAAAGGCTTCTTAATCTTTTCTTCAATTAATTAAAGAAAATACCATTAATTCTTTGGAGAAACTGCCAGTCTACCCCCTTTTGGTAAATACATGGTCAAGGTCAGGATCTCTGAGCTGCCCTCCAAGATGCCTATGGGAGTTTGGGGACAACTCTCTGGTGTGAAGCTCAAGTATGGCCTCCTGGGGACATGCTCCCGCTCAGGGCAAAAGCTCACCTATTCCCAGGACTGGAACCCAGTTGGGTCCATTATATACTGCAGTAGGAACAGCCCTATTAAGGCAGTGATCAAACATTTCATTGTTTCTGTTTATTGGTGACCTCCTTCATAAATTCCATGGTTAGAATTTCATACAAATGGTCTGCTAGATGGACGATAGTGCCCCAAAGCTATGGTTCTTTATACTTATGACAAATTTTATCAGTCATAAACAGTTATAATCTAAATCATGGTGAGTTTAGGCATTCAAGGACTTCATCAAATAAACTCAGATGGGTCTAGGAAGAAAGCATTGGGTTTCCCTTTCAAATGTTGCAAGAAGTCTTGTGTGGTGACACACACACATGTGATCTGAGCACTTAGGAGACAGAGGCAGGGGAAGTAAGGGTTCAATGCCATCTTGGCTATATGGTTATACAGTGATATTTTTGTCTCAAAAGGCAAAATTATAAGAACTTCAGTGACTCCGAAGACAGGTGTTTATCTTTCTGATAATAACATAGAACTCCTGAGGCTACCTACATAAAGATTCCTAAACTATTTGGCAAAGTATCTACATACAAAACAAATTGGTCTGAAGTCCCCACAACAGCACAAGACTGAGGCTAGATGATCACAGGTATTTCCACTGGGCTGTATTGTTAACAGAAAAGCAGCCCTATGAGCTTCTGGCCTAGATGCCAGCAAGTCTGGCAATCATGCCGAACAGCTGGAAAGCAGGCTGTGCTGGCAAATCTGCCCAGTCTACACATCAGCAAAAGGAAGTCCTGTGGAGAGTCCATCACCAAACATACACCAGCTCTGGCCCATGAGAGGTACCCTGGAGAGCAGGTGGGGCTCTGGCTCTCTGCACACAGGAGCCTCTTCAGTCCCTGCTTCATAAGCCTTGTAAACTGCCACTGGGGATTGGGAAAATCAAGACTTTACAGCAATGATAAGAAGAGTGAGAAGCAGCAGATTTCCAGGACTTGAAAGGAAAGGTCGTTTTTAGATCTTCTTCTCACTGGCCTGCCTCTGTTTTCTTAGGCCCAGCAAATCCAAAGCCTGTCTCTCCCTGTCTGAAGCTCTCAGGAGAACAGCGAGTAGGCAGCTGCCTAAGACGTATGAGTGTGAGACTAGGAAAGGATATAAACCTTTCAGAAGAAGGTGTGTAATATTTTTGTTGAATCAAGTCATGATTTTGTAAGAGGAAAAAAGACACACATAAAAGTCCATTTAGTGTTTGGCAAAAAGAGAAAGAAAAAAAAAAGCTTTCTGTATTCAATATAAACTCACTTCAAGGAAGCTATAGATCAAATTACCAGCCTGTGACATGTGGAGATTGGCCGAGCTGCAGGCTAAGGCAGTAACTCAAATTCCAGTGCTGCTGGACTATTCTGGAGCCCAATAAACTACACAGAAAATGATCCTGTTTGCTGAATTTTCAGTTGCAACAGCTGCTATAACAACTCGGAGAATTTTAATATGTATATACAGGCCTAGTGAGTAACCACTTCAAATACTGTGGGATGGACTCCCTCCTTCCTTTAGATCCTTTTAGCTGGAGGTAAAGAGCCACTTGGAGAGACTGGGAGAAAAGCAAATGTGGCACATACCTCAGGGGGTGTCACACAAGGAGCACTGGAACTGTGGAGGAGTCTCTGGAAGAAGAGACTTGTCTAAAGAAATATACAGTAAACACGTACTCGTGCAGCACTTTTATAATTTTAAAAAGAATTTGTTTTTCAAAAACATAGACAATAAACACAAACATATCATCATGATAAAGATATTATGATAGCTAAAGTTTTCAAATGAATTTGAAATCTTCCAAAGGTATGTGCAGTTTACTAGGAAGGCCATGTACGGTTGGAATTATGAAGTCTATGAGACAAAGCTTGGTTGGTTTCTGGATTCATGAACCTTTTGAAGTGAATCAAGGAAAGAGGGAATGAGCTCTCAACTGTGGTTGTCCAGGAGCAAGAATTACAACCTCCCAGTAGTCCAGACAAAGACATGTTCTTTGGGGCTTGAAGTGGGTGTTGGAGCATTTGAACTGAATGCTGTGTGTGAGAAATGCAGTTTTCACGGTGTCCCATGAACCACCACAGTCTATTGCCTTACCTGGTCTCCATCTCTCAGTTCACGTAGCCACAGACCCAATTCTTCAAGCATTTGAGTTTCTAATACCTATTTTCCTACTCTGTTCCCTCAAGCTCTGATCAAGAGGTGAGAAGTAAAAATAATGTTGTGAGAATATTCAGGAAACTATGAAGGAAACAAATGGAACAGCACAACTGGTGAGTATTATTCTAGTGGCATATTGGTTTGTTGTTGTTACCATTACAAATTACCACAAACTGGGTGCCTTAAATAACAGAAATGTATTTTCCCACAGTTATGGATGTTGAGCTGGAATTCTGAGATCAAGGTGTCAGCAGAGCTAATTTCTCCTTAGTGCACCCTCCTTGCCTTGTACATGGCCATCTTTCTCTTGTCCTTGCACTGTCTTTCCTCTGTATATATATTTGTATCCTATTCTGCTACTCTTATAAGCATACTAGTCACACTGGATTAGGGCCCACCCATGCAAATCAGTTTATCTCTGTGAGGGTGCTGTCTCCAAATATAGTCACTTTCTGAGATACTGGGGAACAGGGTGGGGACAGAGTTCAGTCTATCCAAAAAAGGAGATGTCTGTATCACAGACATTATATAAGTAGATATGTATAATACTGGCTTACAAAAACTTTCTCCCTGTGAAATCACGCACACATACACACACACACACACACACACACACACACACGTGTATATAGTAACTATCATACCACACTGTCTTACATTTACATGTACACACTTTATATATTTAACATTAACTTTTTCCACATAAAACCTTCTTTAGTCAAACCTACTCATATATTGAACATGGAGACTTTTTCTTGTTATTCTTTTCTAAAAAACAGTCTGTCAATTATCTCCAAGGCATTTACATTGCATGATGTTTTAAAACATGATCCGGATGATGGTTGGCAAAAAGTGACAGTTGCTGTCTGTTTCAAGAGAACGTCTTTGATGAGAGTGACTGGGATACTTGTCTGTAAATTTAATGATCCATATTTTGCACTAAGAAACCACATTTGTCTAGAGATGTGACAGCCTTGGGGTTTTCTCTAAGATCTGTGACCTCTCCAGCTATGTATATTTGGCTAAGTTTAAGTACCATATGAGTTTCCACTCACTGAGTGGGCTAAATCTAATTAGGTAGCTGTTGATTACCCCCAAGATAAAAGTGCCACTACTGCACCAATGTCATTGGCTGTGTCAGTCACTGATGTGATTATTAGGCCTTGAAGCTGGGATTGCACCATCAACTGACGTTCTCCCTTACCATCTTATGTAGTGCTCTCCAGAGCTATGGGAGCTAGCCTTCAGGGGAGGAGGCTTCCAGGTCAGTTCCAGCTCCATTGCTCCAAGTCCTGTATCCAAAGTCTGTCCTGTTTTCAGCAATAGGGTATTACCATCAAGTTCTGGGAGACAATGAAGGATTTTGGCAATAGTCTGTGTAATTTGGGGAGTCTCTTGAACCATCCTAGCCAATAACTCAAAGGAATGTTTCTCCTGTATGGCACAGATTCTTGTTATGTAGCCTTCAACTATGTACATAGACTCATGTAGAGTTATTGTATGTGTAATTTTTCAGTAGATTTTTGGACTAATATGATTCCCTCTGGTGTTTTATACTAGCTAGGCATCATTTATCTCTGTTTCTCTCTCTGTTTCTCTCTCTCTCTCTCTCTCTCTCTCTCTCTCTCTCTCTCTCTCTCCCTCTCCCTCTAATCCTCTTTCCATGCCCTCCCTATTTAAACTGTTCTCATTTCCCCTTGATAATTCCTGTCTCTTATGGTCTCACCTCTCTTGAGCTCCTTCTTCCCCTTTATCCCCACAGCTCCTTGTAAAACTCTCTCTAGGATTCCTTTTATCATGGAAGTTTTCAAATCTACAGAACTGTTGAAGCATAGTGAAGTCAGTACCTGATGTCTTCCCTAGAGATAGCCTAGCTGTTGATACCCACTCACTGCATTTTTTTTATCTTTTATCAAGGCATCTTTCCACATAAATAATCCCATGTCAGGATCCCACTTAAGATGAATAAGGACCTGGAGAAATGACTCAGTGGTTAAGAGTACTGGCTGTTCTTGCAGAAGACCTGGGTTGATTCCTCACACCCACATGGCGGCTAACAACTGTCTATAACTCCAGTTCCAAGGGATCTGACATCCTCTTCTGACCCCCTGTGGGTATTATATGGCACGGTAACACACATATGCACACAATATACTCATACACATAAAATAAAAATAAATAAATAAAATATTTTTTAAAAGAAGATGAACAATTATTTCAATTATGCTTTAATGTTTGCAGTCGACTGAAGAATATCTTTGCTACCTGTGTTTTGTTGTTTTAGAACCAGCCTCTAATCATGGTTCAAAAGTAGATTATGGTTTATAACCTTTGGTTTCTTTTAACCCAAAGCAGTCATATTTCCATCTTTCTTCCCCTCCCCAACCCCTGCAATACTGAGTGCTTCCAGAGTTTGTCTGAATGTGTGCCTTGTGCTATTGTTTAATTTCTCTCCATTTTCTATATGGAAGGAGGAATTTCTCAATTATATATATATATATATTTTTTAACTTTCACCCAAAGCAATGTAAAGAAAATAATCATTAAATGTTATTAAGCAAATAAAATAAAAACTAAAAGAAAGAAAAACTGAAAGTCGATATGGGAACATCCACGGATGTTCAAGTCCCTTATAAAATGCCAGTGAATGCACAGACCCTGTGCTCATTCTCCTGTACCCTTTATATCACGTGGAGATTCTTTAAATAACTTAAACAACACATGCCAGAGCCCTTGGTTATCTCCCAGAAGTATAAGGTAAGACCTTACTGCTGATGACAGGACAAATATCAGACAGGACAAATGGAACAGAAACTGACCTGGAAGCCTTTTCCCTGAAGACTGGCTCTCATAGTTCTAGAGGATACTATGCACATTGCTAAGGGGGAAAATTAATTAATGGTCCAACCTGGTCCCTAAGCCTAATAACCATATCGACTGGCAGAGAAAATCACCTCGATTGGTGCAATATGCCACTGTTATCTGGGGATAATCAATAGCTATCTAACTGGGTTTAAAACCCTCTCAGTAGGAGTGAATTCATTGTTGGCACTGTAACCATAGCCAAATATGCATGACTGAGAGGTCACAGATCCTAGATAAAATTCTATCTGTGTCATATCTCTAGACAAATGAAATTTCTTAGCATATTTTAAATATGGACCCTTATATTTATAGACAAGTATACTTATCAAAGAAGCTTCTTTTTTGCAACAAATGGAAGCTATTGCAGAGCTCCATAACTGGTCACACAAAGAGAATATATGTCTGAGAGATGCCCAGCTCTAGGTGACATATCTACAGTGGAACCTCTGTATCTGAGGCTCATGGAACATAGAGGAGCAGGAGTGGAGAGAATACTAGAGCATCCCTCAACTCTCACCAGTGAAGCTTCACAGAGCACGATGCGCACAGAAGGCCACAACTAACTAAGTTTTAGAGAATAAATGACTGAAGAGTGTGTGTTCTTAGATAGAACTCCTATATTAAACCTCACCCACCCATTACTCAGGGACCATTTCAGAAGAGGAGGAGAAAAGACTGTAAGAGCCAGGGTTGGTCTATGAACATAGGGAAACAGAGGCTTTCAGGCCCCTGGAAGCTTGCTCATGTGAACTTGTGGCAATAGTGACGTCAAGCACAAAACCTATGCCAACTCAATCAGACAAGGGCCCGGAGTGGTGAGAGGGAAATCCGGGGTGGGCCGACCCCAGCCTAAGAACTGCTGGCAACTGACTGCGGCTCAGAGACGGAAAGCAGACCTTCCTTTAGATATCAAGATAGGCTGAATAGACTCCGGTGAATAAACAGCGCTGAAAGACATCTGCATAAAACGCTTGACCCAATGAGACTTAGAAAGTATGGCAGAGTTCATGAGACCCAGTGGAGGAGAGGGGGAGGGGCGTCTAAATTTGATTTAGAACTGTTGTATGAAATGTACAAAAGCTCAATAAAAAAATATTTTTAAAGAACTGAAAAAAAAAACACACACACACACACAAAAAAAAAACCTACGTGTTTGGTACACATGCAGTTTTTTTCCAGAATAAAAATCTGATCTGAGAAAAAGATTCAAATACACACATTTATAAAAGGGATGATGGTGGGCTTTTCAGGTGAGTGAGCGCCTGTGAGCGTTTAGAACAGCGCCGACACGACGCCGGCTGTGCAACTGCTTCCACTGCTGCCATCATCAACCCATGTACGGAAGAGACTGAGGAACAAAAGTTGGGCATGGTGACACACACCAGAACCTCTGCACTTAGGTGGGCCTGAGGAGTGTGGGGTCTGTCTAGGCTACAGAGTAGGACTCTGTCTCAAGAAAAAAAAGAGTTATAAACAAGAAATTTGACCTTTATGAGGCAACAAAAAGAAAACAGAGTGAATGGTAGCTTACATAATTATAGCAAAAGTACTGCAAAACAACACTAATTTTTTTTGTAAGATTCAATTTGTTTTTATTTTATGTGTATGAGCATTTGCCTGCAAATATGTGTGTGCAGTGCCCACAGAGGCCAGAGGAGGGTGTTGGACTGGTTCTGAGCTGCCTGATATAGGTGCTAGGAACTGAACTGACCTCAAGTCCTCTGGAAGAGAAGCAAATGCTTTAACCACTGAGCCATCTCTCAAGTACAACAATGAAATGTTTTGATTAGATTAAAAAGTAAGCCAGTCATAGTCATGGTGGCACATGCCTATGATTCCAGCAAGACCCTGCCTCAAAAAAAATAATCAAAAATATAAAATGAAATAGTAAAAACTAAGTTATCATGGAAAGAAGAAAAATTACTAAAGTTGGAGGTGCGGCCTCAGAAGGGTCACTGGCAGAACGCCAGGGAGTTTCCCTCTGAACAGAAAGGCATCCCAGATGATGCAAACAAAAAGTCCTCATGGCTGCTGGATAGGGGACAAGATGTTCCTGTGCAGCCCCCAGATCTCCTAGAGTCACGCTAAATAGACTCTAGTGAACGAACTAGCACAGAAGGACATCTGGGTACAAATTCTTGACCGAATGGGACTTAGCACATATGGCAGAGTGAGTGAGACCCAGTGGGGAAGGCAGGGAGAGGATAGAGGAGGGGATCTAAATTTGACTTAGAACTGTTGTATGAAATATACAAAACCTCAATAAAGTATATTTTTTAAAAACCTGAAATACAGTCCAGCTTTGCAGACTGTCTGGTCTAATGCTCTATCCTACAAAGCAAGCTGTCAGTGTTGGGGCCCTTCATGCTGTGATCATCTGTAAGGTAGAAACTCACACAGAAAACTGTTTCTAAGATATTTGGGTATTGATTCATTTATTCATTTCTCCATTGGTTTTTCTAGTATTTCTCATTATGTCTTTCTCAGTGAGCTTGGCATCAGACATAGGAAATTCTGTGACTTTCTGTATCCTGCTTATGTTCTAAGGATTGGGGTTCTCTGTTTTCCTCCCATATATGGTTATACACCAAACAATGAGAAACATCTCCCAAATCCCCATTTTCAAAGAAAGACCAAAGAAAAAACATCTGAGTCATCAAAACCCCCTTCCTCAAACCTCCAAACATTTTAGTGTTGTCACCTACGAGACAGAGATGGATCGAGCACTCTGGAAAAACCAGCAGTCAACTGGTAACAGACAGGTGAGGAATTTGCACCAAAGCTGTTTCAATCGAAGAAAATCCAGCCATGAGAACATTTTAGAAAAGACAGCGGTTGGGTCACCGTTGATGCTCTGCCATAACCCTGTTCCACTCGTGCCTAGTTGTTGACATTCCAGGCCTAGGGCACACTGCAGGCCCTAAAGGCTAAAGGAAGAAGCTACACCCTTCTGCTGAGGTGCCCCCGGGGCTGCTCATTTAGAAAAAATAGAATTTTCAAGCATAAGATTTTTGATTTTTGAAGATTTTCCAGGTATGTCCACTCATAGCAAAAGAAAATTTCCATATAGGGACCTTTGAATTGCTTCCAAATATAAAGATACGGTGTTACTTCTTCCTTTTCTATACCTGGTCATCTTTCTCTGGCAACATCCATCCCTTTAGCTCTTATTTTCTTTAGTCTGGTCTTTAGCTCTCTTCTTTCCTATTTTTAAAACATTGAGTGAAAGCAAACACAAAATAAGAGTTTCAGGGACCAATCCAGATGCTTACAAGGCCAGTCGCTTGTTTAAAAACAAACACTAGTCTCAAATGAATGTGTCATGGCTTCAAGTTTCTCCAAATGCTTTTTTCCACGCATGGTAGTTACCTGATCACAAAACTTTCTGGAGAAAGAAGGTGAAACCTCTGAAATACCAGCAGCCCCATGGCAGGTGCTGGCAGCAACTGAAACAGGCTTGGATAGGAAAGGAGGCTTCAGAAAAGCTGTAGGAAGAAGCACCATTCAGAAGCCCAAGCTCCACAGCCCCCAGATAGACAGGGCGTCTGGCCAGAGTTCCTGCATGGCCCTGTCTTTAGATCACTGCTGCTTGGAGTGTTTCCCAGGCTCCATTTCTCTACCTGGAAGGGAGGAGTTTCAAGGGCCCTCCAGCTGCCAAACATTCAAATCTGGACAGAACCCAAATTCTTCTTAATCTACTAAACTGCACTGTGTTGTTTATCTTGCCACCATACTAGCTCTGTTGGACTTAAAGTTTAAGCAGTTACAGTACTAATCCATGTAGAACTAAAACTAGCAGATTCCCCCTGTTGGAAAGAAACTTTATAAATCACTTCAATTCAAATTCAATCTCTCATTTGAATGATTTTTTCCTCAGTGCTGTTCAATGCTTATAATGCAATGATCAATAATTGAACTGATACTCTCCTGACCCACTTGAAAGGCAAGAAATATTTGATCTGATGACTAAATTAAGAGGAATAGACCCTGAAAGCGCTTCTAAAGAAAAAGGAGCATACTTTGAGAGGCTGTAAGAGAAAAGGTCACAAGAGTATGGGCCGTGATTTCTCTGCACTATCATCTAAAAGTAACACACTTTTAGGAAAAGAAAACTCCATTTAAACAAAGACAAATTTCACCTACATTTCAAAAAATATGTTGCCCACAGGGTTATACTGTTTGTTGTTTGCTTGCCTGTGTGTTTGACTTTCCTCTATCTATTTCACATGCTTCTGGGACCATTTCTCTCTATTCTGAAGGGCATTCTTAGGAAGTTCCATTAGTGAAGGATATGCAAACCTAACGATGTACAGACTCCCAGCTTTTATGTACTTGAAATTGTCTTTCACTAAGTTTCATTTATGAAGATAGTTTCCCTGGGTATAAAACCCTCTAGTGAGCAGTTACCTTTGTCTGAGATGTGCCTCCTTATAGGAGCAATTTAAATCAAGAATGAGTAGTTATTTGGTTGAAGAAAATGTCTTCCTATGTACTAAAGAACCTTTTAGGACAGAAAAGAGCAGGCTTCCTGTGCTCAGTATTATAGAACGAGGGCAAATTCAATAGAGATGAATGTCCCTCACAGCAAAATGGGGAAGTTCACATTTCTAACGGCAGCCTGAACAACACTGTGTATTCAAAAATGAGATAAAAAAGGATACAATACGGGAATTTAGATAAACAGAAACTCAGAAAATAGGATATGGAATGGGATCCTATCTGTGGGATTAAGAATGGCCGATAAGTTTCTAGAAAATTTTAATTAATATAATTGTGTAGGAAAGAATTAATGTTAGCCAAAAGAATAGTCCAGTCTTTGCTCTCTGCTGAGTTAGTGGTATCTGGGATCCTGGCATGCCTTGGCCAAGGGGAACATGTTAGTTTAGATAGAGCAGACTGTGCCTTGCCCTGAGAAACTCTATTTCAAATATAAATACTAAGGCAGCATGGGTCACATGGGTCAGCATTTTGTTTCTACATATGAACAGCTACCATCTGTTCACTATAATCAAAAGGAACAGTCCAAGTGACTTATTCATGCTAATAAAAAAAATTACCACTGAGAGCTGACACCTCTTTCACATAGTAACTGATACGTGTCCTTCCAGGACCCATAAAAAGAGAGACACCTCAGATTGCAGCTCTGTCACAAGACACCAAGGCCCATCAGTACACAGAGAGGCCCCAGAGACTCGCATGGAGGGACAGGGACTCTCATGCCAGTGGACTGGAGGGGAGTTTCCCCCAAAACTCAGCCCCAAGTTGAGTTTCTTTATGGTTTTTGTAAGTCTCCCTGCATCGTTCTCTAACTGCTACAGCATCGGTGGGTTTAAGTTATTGCCTACATGATTACCAGCATGCTTATGTCCCCTAAGACCATGGAGGAGAAATGCCTCTGCAGGCCTGTTTGCAGAGGCAGATGTTCAGGGCAGGAGTTAAGATATTCTTTAACAACAGAGTTTATTGCAAGCAAGGGAGTTGCAAACAGGTGTTCCGCTAGATACCTGATTTTTTTCTCAAGATAGCATTCTCCATTTTAGCTTTGATTTCTTTTCCAACACAGATTTTAGTAAGCATTCATAAAACTACTTACTATAAGGTGAATAGTATGTCTGAAAATATAAAAAAGTACAAAAATATTAGATACACACAAAAGTAACATTAAATTCGTAAGTATATTTCTTTCTCCCGTCAACATAGCACACTGCTCTATCGCTTTGTCACGTGGGCTATTCTAATGTTTTGTCAAAGCCTCTGTCCTGGAGATCATTAACTCCCAGGATTCAGTTCAGTGTATAATTCTCTCTGTAATGGATGCTGCCTACTTTGACGCTACCTTCTAGACCCCTTGCCTCAACATCTCCACTGTTCTTTAACCCGGAGTCTAACCCCTGCTCCAGCTCTGCATTTGTGTTGACTCTTTGCATTGACTCTTTGTGTTACCACCTTAAACCCTACAATCTATCCTCTTTCAGTTCTGTAATCTATATGTGACTATGTGAGGTGAATGCATGATCTGAGTGTTACCAATATTTGTAACTAAGATTAGAATGGAATAGAAGACATGATTGCTGTGGTCACTGAGTTTCACTCCATGAAATAAGACTGGTGAAACTGGTGTAGCGAAAGACTCTCCTGGACTCAATACGTTCTGTTGTTGCAGAGAGAAAAACTTGTCACTCAGTCTGTGTTGATGGCATAGTTCACTCACAAAGGTTTGCCTAAAGGTTTTAGCCAACAAAGTATGAAACTGTGATTTGTAATGTTATATCAGTTTGCACTTGCAGAGAAACCACAGATGAAAGATACTACTAAACTTCAGGTAGACTCTAAAATTCAGGCCATACATAGTACATAATTACACCCTAGAAAAACTCCAGACACCAAAGTCTCAATGAGCTTCTCTGCTTGCTAATACCCTACTTAGTGTCAGTTTGGTCAGGAGAGGGTAATGCCATCCCTGGATCCACGCTGAGAGGTTAGCTAGGAGTGCCACAACTAGATCCCCTACTGGCCTTCAGTTGTCAACCTGCATCCAACTCTGTGCTCAGCCATTACTGTGACTGTCAGGGAGTTCAGTGACTCCTCCTAGCAATTGTCAACAGAGAGGCTGGTGTGGGAGACCACCTTTCAGAAGAAGTAAGGACAATTGTATGTGGGCTGCTCCCTCGGTCCTTGAAATTTGGCAAAGCCCACTATAATTCCTTCACATTGCCCCAAATTCCTCAGAAGAGTCAGCTCTGCACAACATCTTCATCACTGGCACTTACCAGAACAAGAGGAGGCTGTGCCAAAGCAAGCCCACAGCCATGTGCACATTCTCGAAGAGTGAGCTTCCTGGACGCACTGATGACACTGAACTTCTGGTCACACATGTGAGTACAACTCATGCCTTCTTTCTTAATTAAAGAGCCATCCTCAAGTCTTCCCACTATATTCTGTACAACCCTGAAGAACTCAGAGCTTGCTCAGAAATAGATACTGTTGAAGAAATCAATTATAAAACTCCAGCAGGTTCTAAAGGAGTGAGAGGAAGTCCCTGGAGAGAAGCCGTATAAAGAAAGTTTGTCTATGAGAGATTGTTGAGTGGATGTATAAATGAGGTCAAACACTGAGAAAGTAAATTTCTATAAGTAACAAAGTCCTTAATGCAATGTACACTTTGATCCAATAAATTCTTCTTCAGGACTTTATCCTGAGAGATTATTGTAGACATGTATAAAAATTTACCCGTAAAGATACTGTCACAGAACTTATTATACACATATAACAAAATAATCAAAATATCTGGTGAAATTGATTAGGCTCACAATAATATGATGCAATCATTAAATATGTTGTGATAAACAAGAGAATACAAATGCAATAATCAAAAGGAAAAAATACAAGATGCTCCTTAAGACATCTGTAAATACTCAAAGAGCATACTCATACAGACACAAACTAAAATCTAAGTGATTTTCTGGGTGGATCAATAAAAGTATTTTCATCATCAGCTTTGTACTCGGTTTTATTTTTATTTTTTAATATTTTATTTATTACTTTTATTTTATACGTATCAGTGTGTTACCTGCATGTATGTCAGGGCACCTATGTGTCATGCAATGCCTGCATAGGTCAGAAAAGGTCATGGGATCCCCTGGAACTAGAGTTATGCATGGTTGTAGCCACCATGTGGGTGCTAGGAACTGAACCTGGGTCCTCTGTGAAGAGCAGTCAGTTCTTAGCCACTTAGCCATCTCTCTAGCCCCTGACTTTTTATTTTTCTATGCATTAATTTTTCAGTAAGGAGAAAAGGTTATTTTTAAAAGAAAAAACTTTGAGAATAAGCCAGAAGGATTCAACTGATTCTTAGTTATATGCAGAGTTGTCAGGGTACCTCAAATTAATATGGCATCTATTGGGTGACTAATGCATTCAGTTGTAAGGGAGTTTGAATGAAATTCACTGTAGTAATAACAATATCTTGGAATGCTTGGGCAATTGCCCAACTGAGTATATGGCTAAGGTCAATTGGAAGTTCTAAGGCACAGTTAATCTGGGAGAGATTACCCATAGCCCTGCTGGAGCAGAAAGTCTTTTCATCTCCCCTCTGGTGACTCAAGTCTCCTGTCCATCCCCTGCACTTGATGGGCCCTGTCAGCCTCCTCACCTTCACTTTCCCTTCCTTTCCTCCTACATGCTTTCGACTGCACTTGACTGATCTACTCAAGGACCCTCTGGCTTCCTGGGGTCCTCCTTGTGTTTGTTAACTGGCTGGCCTATCCATGCTCCCCAGTTCTGGCTAGCCTACAACCTGGACCATCCTGGGATCAACTGCTCACTTGTCTTAACAGCCAACACAGAAGAAAAGAGCAAAAGTAATGTTGCCCATGAGCGTGTTAACTAATTAGCTTTCCTGGAAGAAAACTGTCAAGACAGCTGACCTGCAGATGGACCACGACCAGTGTTTCAAACTCCGGTGTCCCATGAGATAATACATTTTTGGACAAAGGAAGATATCCCATGTTGAATAGTCTCAGGAGTACATTTAAATCAGATCCTTGTTGAAGTTACATAATGTCATAATGAAAATTAGCATATTAAAAGCTATGAAGGGTTCCATATTAATGAAATATACATGATTTTGTTCAACTCAAAGTTTCACAAGCTTTTTTTGAGTACAAAAATCCTTTTTTTTTTCTTTCCCAAACACCTATGACTATGGAATGGTCAGTACAGAGCTAGCTGTCATCACAAAAGAAAAGAACAACTAATGCTCATGTTTGCTTCTTTATTTTTGTTTTGTTTTCTGAAAAAGACCTCAGCATGTAGCCCAAGCTGGCCTTTGAAGCCACAACAATTCTCCTGCTTCAGCCTCCCAAGTGCTGCTATTACAAATGTGCACCAATATACTCAGCTTAATTTTCAGTACTTGGGATCAAACCCAAGCCTCTGTGCTGAGGTTACAGCCCCATCTCTGCTTCCTTTTCCATGCCTGGGTTCTCAGAATAAATCATTTGGTTAGTTGAGATCTTCTGAGTCTGGAAAGATGGCTCAGCAGTTAAAGGGCACTGGCTGTTCTTACAGAGGACCTACGTTCAGTTCCCAGTACCCACATGATGGCTAACAACATCTATAACTCCTGTTCCAGGGGATCTGAAGCCGTCTTCTGGCCTCCACGGGCATTGCACAATTTGGGTGTACTTACATGCAGACATGACACTCATACATGGAAAATAAAAATAATAAATAAAATACATTTTAAAACACAGGGATCTTCTATCTTCTTTAGAGAAGCCGTCCTGAGCAGCTGCGATATGCCAAGCCTCCTTCTTACAATCAGAACCAAGTTTCACTGAGCATCTTAGTAAAATAAAAGCAGGTTACAATTACTAAAGTCCTCTGATGGGAATACAGCTTCTTAATGAAAGAAGTATATAATGACTTGGAAAGAAACTTGTTAACAGACTATGTTTCATAAGTTTGCTGGCTTTCCTCCTTTAGGAACTTCTCCTGTGGATGGTTCATAACATTAACTTAAGAATGAGACACCGAACAGATGAAATAAACAGGCAAAGACAAAGACAAGGAGAGAGAAAAGGTAGATCTAGAAAATTTTGAGGGTGGTTGAGAATCAGAAAAGAGCTCGGGGACTGTTGTGGGTACTAGATCCCTCAGGCATGATGTGAAGGTAACTGGTCACTGGCTGCTTTATGTGTCTCTGTTTTTTATGCTTTGTTTTATATTGTGTTGGCTTTTTCTTCATGTCAGTTGACCATGACTTTGGTCTGGGATCCGTGCTGATACAATTGAACCCCTGTGAGTCAGCCCAGCCGGCAAATTCGTGGATTCTCAGTCATCAGAATCTCTGCGGTCAAAAACACTTGGGTCTGCTGAGAAAGAAAATCACAAAAATAATAAGCCAAGCAGCCAGCATCTTGCTTGCCTTAGATTTTTGTGTCAGTTTGGGTTTTTATCTTTTAAAGAAAAGACTTTCTACACAGAAGATGAAACTTAAATGGCCCATCCAATGACCAAAGCAGGTTAAAGATGAACACTCCAAATTACATGGCTCTTTATGTGTAAGAATTTTTTAAGGTCAAAGCCTTACATGAGTGAGAAAGAAAAAGAAAAGGGAGGCAAAGAAATGGACCAGAGGTACCAGTTCAAAGAGTTCTGATACTTATAACATCCTGGATATTATATCTGATTCTTTTTACCTATCAAAAAACAAAAACTAGGATTGGCGAGATGGCTTAATGGGCAAGAGTGCTTGCTGCACAAACATAAGAACCTGTGTTCTATGGCTGTGCACAAGCCTGTAACCCCAGTGTTATAAGGGGTGGAGGCAGGGGAATGACTGGTTGGAGCTTGTTGGACACTGGCCTAGCTCCAGAGTCAGTACTTCCCTTTCTCAAGGGAATAAGGTAGAGAGAAGTAGAGTGGGACACTGGACATCCCCTCTGGTCTTCATGGGTGGGCGTAGGTATGTACCTACCCATGTAGCACACACCACAACACACATACACATTCATAAATGAAATAAAAGCGCATAATGACAGTAGCCACGGTCACTACTCATGTCCAGTGTGGGTGTGCTATTGGTGGTACACACAGGTTGTTGGCTATCCCATATTATTCACTATACACTTTTCTGAGGTAGATATTAAGATAAAATTCTTCATCTGAGGTCTATAAATTCAAAAGTTTTGAAAATTTACTTTTCCTAAGCCTGAAACAAACTCACTGTCTGCAAGACCTCCACGAGGTCGTTTGTGGTCTTTCACTCACCAGTTTGTGTTTCCCTGTGTAACAACCATTTACTCCAATACACTTCTAAAGCACTGAGAATTCTGAAACTCTTCTTCCTCCCCAGAGTGGAAGATAAGGGTTTTCTTTATTGCACAGATAAAGAAATCAAAGCAGGTTCTACTCGCCTTTATTGATAAAACCCTGGTAATTTAGTCTGTATCTTCACAGCATTCTTTTGGTGGCAGTTTAATATTTTTTTTTCCTCTGCACTATTTTGGTTCACTTCTGGGCTGATGAGATTTTAGCAAGCTCTCCTAGAGAAGCGTTTTGAAAAGACATCACTTTTTTCCCCTGCAAATGGAAAACGCTGACATCCTCAGAACTGTTCCTTGAACTCAAGTGAACCTACTTCATTCTCACACCCTGCATTTTCAGATTACTCAGTGTGTTTAATGTTACCCTTCCCCGGTTCCACCCAGAGCTCTCACGGCTGTATTAAGCACTGGTTAAAGACCCTAAGAGGAGTCTGCAGAGGCCTGAGACATTGCTAAATACTTTGACATCTGCGGTGAGAGTGTCCACATGAACATAGTCCAGCCAGCCTCCAACTATTCCCATCAAGTGAGCGTCCAGGCACTCTGTGGTCCACACGCTGACAGAGCATGGCCTTTCAGACGACACTGCATTTCATAAACAATGATTTGATACATTAAGGAAACCATAAATATTATTTATCTTACCATAGGCCCTACAAGGTCCAAGCACCACAGCTAATTAGGGCTCAGTAATAGATGCAATAAGCCGAAGCCTGTTTTTCTGGTTTATCTAACAAGTACAACAGTGGCCATTACTTTCTAATTTGCAAGCTCTTGGTCTGAAGGCTGAGCTGAGTGGAAAGTATGCAGCGATGCTTGTCCTATAGGAGTCTATGCCACCTTCTAAAGTCAGCACTAAGCTACATCTGTTGCCGTTTAGGGTACTTTTTCCATTTGTTGAAGCACATGATTTGTTATAACCAAAACATATATTCCAATACAGATGGGGCTTTTGCTAAGAGATAGCCAGTATTTTCCAACCAGCAGAATGATGGATTTGGTCAAAAGAAGCTGAAGAGACTTTCTTGTTTGATGAGCCTTTCCTTGGCAGCTGGCTTCTGGGATTATAGGTCACATGCTATCAACAAGAACAGTGACACTATGAAGCAGCACACCACTGCTCATGGACTGGTGAAACCTTTGCATCACAACCTTCTAACCAAAGGAGCTGGAAAGAAGGCTCAGCGGTTTAAGAGCACTGGCTGTTGTTTCGGAGGACCAGGATTCAGCTCCCAGCACCTGTATGGCTGCCAACACCTATCTGTTATCCCCGTTCCAAGAGATTCTATGCCCTCTTATGGCCTTCATAGGCATTGAATACACACAGTGCACTTACTTACATGTAGGTAAAACATTCATACATACAGAGAGAGAAAGGGACAGAGTTGGGGAGAGAAACACGCACAAAGACCTTCTAAATCAGAATCTTCCAACCTCAGACCACTGACTTGCGGGGGTAGCTAACTCTTTGCTGTGGAGTCTGTCTTGTAGAATGCTTGGATGTGGCCCCAGCCACTGCTCCCTAGATGCTGGCAGAATCCTCATTACTAGTCATAAAAACAAGCATCTGGACATTACCAGTGTTCCCAAGGAAGGCAAAACCACTCCCCGTGATGCTCTTCATCAATGACATGCTCATAATTAAGTCGCCATAGAGGCGGCTTTCTGAAATTCATAACCTTCTTCTTAAATGTATACTTACGTGTGCGACCTAATCTATTCAAATAAATGGAGCACTTATTTACAGTGGCATTGTGCTCTTGTAGCCATTCTTGTCTTATGTATTTTCCATTATCATCTGCCTGGGATGGATGTCATTCCATTCATGTGACAAAGCTTTGCCTGATCACCTATGATGGCTGCCTCATATTTTCCAGAGTGAGTTGCCATAATTGTTTGAAGGTCCTCAACCTAAGAACATTTAGTCTGTTTCCAATTTTCTGCTTCTAAACAGTGTTTCATATATGATCTTGTACCCAAATTGCAGAAACATCCCCACCGAAAAAAAGTTTTTGATAAACACAATGATCTGGATGAATCTGCAGAGAATTAGATGGAGTGAAAAAAGGTGAATTCTGAAAGATTTCATATTATACAGTTTCATATATGCAAAATTTTTGCAATGGCAAAATTGCAGAAATGGAAAAGAGGTTAGTGATTGGCAGAAGTCAGAGGTGAGGGAGGGATGTGACTATAAAAGCCAGCTTGAAAGCTTTGGGAGAATCAGTCTGCATCTTTACTGTGGTGATGCCGACATGACTGTACACTTGTGGTAACCCAATGCAGAACTAAACACAGGCCCACAAAGTCCCACCAGAAAATCTCAACAAGATCAATAGGTTGTCAACAGCATTGGTTATGACAGTGCAGTGAAGTCTTACAGTGCGGACTGGATGTGTCAATGGCATTGGTTATGACAGTGCAGTAATCTCACAGTGGGAACTGGGTAAGGCTGAGCCCTCACTGTGTTAGTCCCACCTGTGAATCTGTATCTCACAATTAAAAGTTTACATTTAAAATTCAAACTCATGGATGTATTATAATGTAATGTAAATAAAAGTGGTTTGCCTGAGGTACAGGTTGCAAGTTTGTCTTATACTTTTATAGTTTTTTTTATTCTGTTTATGATATTTTTAAAGGAAGAAGTTAGTTTTTATTTTTATGTTGTTCATTTTGTTAATTTTTGCTCTTACAGCTTCAGAAATTTGTGCCAGGCTTATAAATGTCTTCTTGTGGTAGATTCTGTTTTTAAAATTCTCCTATGTACAGACATAGTTTCAACTGTTTATGTTTAAGTCATCGATGCATTTGGAACACAAAGTCCAATAACGCTGTAGCTGTGGTGTGTGTGCTCATAAACGGAAATTCAATTATCTCATGGTTATTTGTAAAATAAGCTCCACAGACTGGCTACCACCCCACTGCTCTTCCCTTTACTCCTCATCCTCATCCTCTTCCTGTGGTGTTTGTGCAACTTGAAATGCAACCGTCAAAAATCTCTACCTTTTTGCCACCTTCCTCAAGAGCTTTTCACCAGCACTCAGCCAGAAAGCACGGCAGGGAAGCCCCGTGGCTTCCTGATCTTTCAGAGCTATGTGTAAAGCTTAGCTGGGAGAGAGTCATGCACAGGGTGCTCACATCCAAGGCAAACTTGTCCTTCGCTGAACCCGGAAATGTGGGGACTTTCCTGTGACACAACTCCCCAGGCGGAACTTCCCAAGGATCGGACTTCTAGGGGGTTGGCACTTCAGTGTAGCCATAGCATTCTCTCAAGCCCACACAGAGACTGAGATCGATCTGCATGGTCTGTGCTAGCAGGGTACTCCTGTGCGGGATCTGTTCTCACAATAGTATTTTCCAACTCCCTGCCAAATCATACAAGAAGAATTTCGGGAGAGGGGCAGTGGTGTCTGCAGCTGAAGTTCACACCTGACCATGCTTTTATTACTCTGTAGAGTCACTGAACAATTTGTGGTAAGGAAGAGGTGCTTTGATCCTTGGCAGTATGACATAGGCACTCAACCCTCAATCCTCCCTCTCTCTTGGCTTATTAGTCTTTCTGTCTAGCACCGAGGCCTGTATCCTCCTCGCCCCTCACCTCTGCTCCTAGCAGAGCCTCCTCCCTGTTTGCTTTCTTCATTCCTCCCTTTCTACTCCATCCTACACACAGCTGTCAGAGCAATCCTCCAGGGATCCCAATGACATCACAAAACTAATTTAAGAACTCCTGTTCTCTTTCCCTTCCCACATCACCAGGTTCAGCCCACAAACTATCTCCTCTCTGAACTTACCCAGAGTGGCCTCAGTCCTCAAGGACTTCTGTGTCTCAAAGCTATCACAGCCAGACCTGATATTCCAGGCCAAAGGGTGCAAGCTGTTCAACTCTCTGAGTGTTTTCTGATAGGATTGATTGGCATTCACTATATAAACCCAAGCTGATTCCTGTTCAGTGTCTGTTATTAGCCATTTCCAGTGTCATCCTTGTCCATAATATCTGTTGTTTCTATCACTGTATTAGTCAGATTTCTGTCACTGTAACAAGATACCTGAGATTAACAATTGAAAGGAAGACAGGTTTCTTTTGTCTCAGAGTTTCTGAAGTTTCACTCCATGGGTCCTTGGTCCTGTTGCCCTGGATCTACTGGGGCACAGAGCATGGTGACCTCACGTGGAGAAAGAGTCCTGTTTACCTCAGGGCAGTCAAGAAGCAAAAAGAGAGACAGGAGGGGACAGCGTCTCAACAGTCCTTCAGTGACACATGCTCAATGACCTAACTTCCTCACATTAGACCCCACCTCCCCTAAATAGTCCAGCATTTCCTAACAGCACTCCGGGCTGGGAACCAAGCCTTCAGCACATTGGGCCCTGGGGTATGTTCAAGAACCAAAGCACAATGATGGCTATTCTGGATATAAGCTGCACAGCTTCATTATTTAATTTTAAATTTCTTAAATTATCATTGTTATTGGGATGTAATTTGTGCCACAGCACATGCATGGAGGTCAAAGAATAACTCTGTGGAATCCATTGACTCCATCTACCTTTATGTGGGTTCCAGGGATCAAATTTGTCTCCAAATTTATGTGGCAAATGCCTTTACCCACTGAGCCATCTCACTAGCCCAGACTTATTTAATTAGTATTAGTGTGCATTTTGACTTCCCTTCCAGATTATAAGGAGGGAATATATATATATACTGTGCTTCTGAGCTAGTCCAGACACATGTGCAAAGCCGACCCCCTCCATCACTGACTGAAGAAGTCAACTGATGAAGTCAAGGAACAATTAACGATAAAAATTAAGCCTCTGTGCTTTCTCTCTGCATTATATCAAGATATAAGAGATAAATAATTTATGAAATTAATGAAATATTTGTTTTGGTTGGTTATATAGATGGATAGTTCCAATCCATGATCCATTGATCCTGTTGCTTCAGGGGCCTGTGGTAAGGAGGAGTCAGGAATCATAGGGGGAACACATGGTGGAGCCAAACAGTACACATCATGGTCAAGAAATGATAGAGAGGAAGAGAAAGTGCTTGGGGTGTTCCTGTCACCTTCAAGAGCTCACCTTCCACCACCTGAAGACCTCCGGTTAGTTACCCTCTCGTAAAGCTTTCCTTACCTCCCAGTACCACCACCCGAGGTCCAAGCCTTGAATGTATGAGCCTTTAAGAGCTATTCAAGGTCCAAGCCACAGCATTCACCACCATCTAACCCAGCAGCTTTAGAGCTCTTGCCCTGATTCAGCATACTCCCACCCCAGGCTACTTCCCTTCCGTCCCGACCTCTGTCACTCTTAAGTATTGGTGTCCTTCCTAGATGTCTCCACACATTTGGAAACAAACTCTCTGGATGCTCCTAGGTAACATTTTCCTCCATCCCTTCGTGTTCTGGGCTTCCTGTTCAAACTGTTGAAAGTTATTTCTGAAAGACTTTAAACTCCCACTCAAGTCTCTAACATGCCAGAGATGTCTGGGCTAAAACCAAAGATGCCAAAGAAAATGTCAGTTTTGTGGATGACATGACTTATTAACAATTCATTTCAATGTGAGTTGAAGAGACCAAATAACTGCATTCAAAGTTGAAAGTAGGGTCAAGAAAATAGGCTTTGGGGGGCGGGGGCAGTTTAAAGGTGTTTGTCACCAAGCCTGATGACCTGGGTTCGATCCCTGGGACTCACATGATAAAAGAGAATGGACTCCTGTAAGTTGTCCCCTGACAACTTACTTCAAACTACTCTATTCTTTTTCAGATCACTCATCTCCTTGGAGCCATTCATACTTCATATATTTAATTGGTTTCTTGCTTATTATCTTTTGCTTCCAACTAGAACAGACAGTTCTACAGACAGTTAGAACAGACAGTTTCATAATAAGCTCAGTAGACCAGACCAGAATGCAATTAACGGTCCTAAGGGCCATATCAATCAAACTGAATTTTAAAACAAGCCAGTATTTTAAAAATTAAAAAAAAAAAAAAAAAACCAGGAGATTCACAGTAACCACTCCAAAGCGGTGACGTCCACTTGAACTGGTGTGATAAGGAAGTCAACTCGGTTATAGCAGAAGTCACTTTGAAATATCCCATTTGAGTTTTCCTGTTTTTACTTCTTTGACTTTTTTCTGGCTCCTTTGCTCTGCTCAGCGCAGCAGGCACCCTTCTACGACAGGCAGAGGATGCAGCCTAGTTCGTGAATCATTAGTAAAAGTCAATTTGATCATTAAACTCAGTTTGCTAATGTTTCATGCATAAACTTATCATTTTAAACACTTTTGAGTTCACAGTTCAGTGGCACTCAGTATATTCATGTTGCTGTGTGTCCGCCATTATCATCTGTTTACAAAACATGTTCATCTTGCAAAACTGAAACTCTGTGCCCATGAAACAAGAGCTCCCATCCCCCTGCTTCATCCCAGCACCTACAATCCCTCTCTGTAGTCTGTCTCCACAAATTTTTCAGCTCTAGGTACCTCACATAAGTGGAATCACACAGCATCTCTCCTTTGGGAATTGCTAACTTCACATACCATACATCTTCAAGATTCACCCATCTTACAGTACATATCACAATCTCCCTCTAAAACCAAATATACTTCATGTGTGATAATTGTATGTACAATAGTTATATTTTATCTTCAAGGATACATTCCAACTCACAGTGAATGCTGGATTTTTTCTATACATACCCTTCTATGATAAAGTTTGAAGGGTTGAGAAGTTTTTTTTCTTGGTACCTGTTCATTGGACCTAGTGATCAGCTCCACAAAACATTTTCATGTTTAATCCCTGCACTCAGGAGGCAGAGGCAAGAGGATTTCTGTGGAACTGAAGCTAGCCTGGTCTACATAGGGCATTCCAGGACAACTGGGGCTACAGTGAGACTGTGTTTCAATAAATAAATGTAAGTAAAAATAATTACAGTTTGTATATCACATCCTTCGACTGCATTCACCCAGCTCCCTGTCTTCGCCTTCCCACTCCTGTTATTCCCTTTCACCCCCTAATCTCACTTCCATTTTCATACTTAGAAGTTGCCTATTTCTGTAATTCTCCATTTAATATTTGTGATAGTTAATCTTGGTTATTAATTCTATTAAATCTTAGATCAACTAAGAGACATTCCTCTGGGTTGGTCTGTGAGGATATTTCCTGGATGGATTAACTGAGAAGGGATCTCTCTCTCTCTCTCTCTCTCTCTCTCTCTCTCTCTCTCTCTCTGTTTCCTCTGTCAAGGTGGGAAACAACTTCAGTCTTCCAATGTGGACTGAAAACCCAAGGCTCTCCAGGAATCCTCCAGACCATCACTGCCAGATTGGGACTGCTGAGGCATCCAAACTCACCGACAATGTACATATAGCTATTGTTGGACTAGCCAGCCTTAATCACGTGCGTGTGTGTGTGTGTGTGTGTCCTTTAGAGAACCCTGACTAATGCAATGTTTGTATACCATGGTTGACAGAGAAAACTGACACTGAAAGAAATAAGCCATTGATAAAATGGGGCTACATTCCTGTCACCCATTCCCTTTGTTGATGGATAATTGTGTTGTTTCCATCTCTGGGTAAATGCAGTTATGATCATCAATGTACAAAAATCTCTGCAATAAGATAGAGACTATTACAGAGCTCCGTATCTGGTCAAATACAGAGAATACGTGTCTATGAGATGTCCAGCTGTAAGTGACACATCTACAATGCAACCTCTACTCCTAAGTTTTCAGGAACATAACGGAACAAGGGGTAGAGAGAATATTGATGTATCTCTCAAATCTCACCAGCGAAGCTTCCTCAGACAACGGTGATTAACACAGAAGGCCACAACTAGCCAAAATGTAGAGAATAAGAGACTGCAGATTGTGTGTTCCTAGATAGGACTTCTATATCAGGGACCATTGTGGAAGATTGCAAGAGTCAGGGGTGGCAGATGACCACACCGAAACAGCTTTCCAGGTAACTGGGAACTTACTTGTAGGAACATATACAGCAACAGTGACAGCATACACAAGACCCATGCAAATGCAAACTGAACAAAAACCCAGCAGAGAACTGGGGATATGAGGAAAAAGCCCCAATCTTAGCTGAAGAACTATTGGCAACTGATCACAGCTGGGTGAGAGAGAGTTGGTCTTTCTTGAGGAAGTGATACTAAACAGTTTGACCAGGCTCCAATGGATGAACTCACACCAAAGGACATCTGGGAACACATACGTGATTTGACAAAATGCATGAAATCTGTCAGGAGGGCTGTGGGAGGTGCAGATGGGGAGGGGTCTAAATATGATTAAGATGTGTTACATGAAATACACAAAAATTCATTTTAAGGAGTTCTGCAATATTAGGCTTTCAATTATGTCCTGGTGACTTTCTATTGCTGTGATAAAGACCATGACCAAAATCAACTTGGGGAGGAAAGAGTTCATTTCACCTTCAGCTTGTAGTTCACTCTGGAGGGAAACCAGGGCAAGAGCTCAGGGAAGGAACGAAGCACAGACCATGGAGGAATGCTGCTCACTGGCTTGTTCCCCTGACCTGTGCTTAACCTGTTTTCTTATACAACACGGGACCATCTGAGGAGAGGTGGTACCACCCACAGCGGGCTAGGCCCTCCCACATCATTCAACAAAATGCTCCACAGACATCATCACAGGCCAGTGCAATGGAGGAAATTCCTCAGATGAACTTCCCTCTACCCAGGTGTGTCAAGTTGACAACTGAAGCTATACAGCACAAATTATCTAAGGAATATACCCAGAGGAATGCTAGCATTTATATTCTGCAGTTTTTAAAGAACTGTCACATTGTTTTCCACAGCAGCTTTACCACTTTACAGTCCTACCTTTGGGACACAGGGTTTTGATTTTTCTCAACATCTGTTATTTTCTAAAAGGACATTTTTTTCCTATTCTGTTCATTGGTATATTCCAAACACTCAAGACTAGGGCTTGATGTAAAGTCGGAACTTGGTAAATATCAATTGAATTCAGCTCTAGAACTGATTTTGACTAAGTGGACTGCACTACCTGGGTTAGAATCTTGCCTCACACACTCAGACACTACAGTGCAGACATATTATTTTATACTCTGAGATCCAGGCTATTATATATCTATCATAGTGCCTACTCAAGGGGTATGATAAAAATCTACTCAGCTGACATGTGAAAAGCTCGTATTCCAGTACTTGACATTTGGATGTCTCTTGGTGTCACCTTCCTTCCTCTCTAGTTCTTTCAAATGATATCTATTAGGCCAACTAGAACAGGAGGACTGTCAGTAATGAGGATTGAACAAAAATAATAGGACAAATGATGATAAGGTCACAGGGACAAGGCATATAAGATTACACTGTGCAAACTGTTGTTTTGTGCAGCTAAATATAAAATGAAAGCTGTGAGCAGCAGGAGAGAGGCTCAGAGAGTGATGAACCATGGGAAATTCTTCAGATATGCACACACTTGATTGTCCCATCAGCTAAAGCAACCAAAAAGCGCCCTAGGAAAAACACAGAAAGGTGCTCCCTTTAGAGGCTCCAGTATGACTGGAAGCCAGCTGAGTGCAGCAGAGTCCTGCTTCATGCCATGCAGCCTGCAGTGGGCTGTTAGGCAGCAGCTAGGCACTGAACTCAAATTCGCAGTAAACCAGCAAGTTCTGGGAGTGCAAATCTATTCTAATACTTCAAAAGAACATTTCATTGTGGTCCTAGTCATTTAGGTTTTAGAATAGCAACTTGGCTTAGTATAGTTATAGTGGATGTAGAATAAATAACCATTGGACCCTTGGCTCTGACATTCCACATTTCAAATTCTTTTTGGTCCATGTAACTAACCTAGCCTATATTTTGTTGACCCACTAGTAATAAAAAGGGCGCCTATTAAGCTGAGGCAAAGATCATATTATTCAATTGAGTGTATTTTATGCAGTAGAAGGGAAAACGTTTGGTCATCCAGACCAGATTACAGATCACCTTTCCTTAGGTGCAGACTTCATAAGGGAAAAAATACTTCAAATGTGTCTAATGACTCCAATCATGACCCTTGAAGCCAGTTTAAACTCTACTTCCTCTAATAATTTCAACTCCACTGGTCTCTCCCTTCACCTCACAGTTTATCTTCACTGTATGAATATGACATTTCTACTGCTGAGCTCATGCTTCTTCATGACAAGTGGCATTCCTGACTACACTAGTGTCCTTGGGCTTCTACAGCATCTTCACATATTGAGTGACTTGAGACAGTCCTCTTCCCCATCCTGCTCCTCCTCCTCCTCCTCCTCCTCCTCCTCCTTCTCTTCTTCTTCCTCCTCCTCCTCCTCCTCCTCCTCTTCCTCCTTCTCTTCCTCCTCCTCCTCCTCCTCTTCCTTCTTTTATTTTTCCTTGTTCTTATTCTTTTGGCAGTGCTGGGGAACACAGGGCTAGACAAGCTTTCTACCATTGAACCGTATCCCCAAACTAGAGGGTTATTCTTTCTCAGTTTTAGAAGCTCAAGTACAAAATCAAAGTGTCAACATGGCCAAGCCCCTGGAAGCCTGTGGGTGAACATCCCTCCTCCCCTCTCTCCTAGTTACTGTGGGTGGCTTGCTGGTCATCTCTGACTCAGAGCTTCATAAATACCCATCTTTACCATCACTGTCCCTTGCCATGCCATTCTCCCTGTATGTCTGTCTTCACACTCCCCTTTCTTATAAAGAAAATAGTCATCTTGTGTTAGAGGCCACCATGGTCCTCCCCTAAATTCACATGTCTGAAATCCTAATCTACAAGGTGATGGTGTTAAGAGTGGGTCTTTTGAAAAGTGATTAGTTATGAAGGAGGATGCTTTAAGAGTCCATCCAGTCCTTATAAAAGAAACTCCACAGAACCAATTCACTTGCTGTGATGTGAGGATCCAGCAAGAACGTACCATGATACACGGGAACTGAGCTCTCATCAGACACCGAATCTTCTGGCACCTTGAGTTTGTATTTCTCAGTTTCCACAAGTGTGAAAAATAAATTTCTACTGTTGTTTATAAGCCACAGTCTATCGTATTTTGAGCAAACTTGGACATGGATCTATGAGGAAGAGTCTACTCTAACTTACCGTACTTACAGTGATTGGCTGGCAAGTTTTGGTGTCTCTTAGAGGAAGAATGCATCCCCCAATATTTGTCTTCATAATCACATGAAATTCTTCCTCTGTACATATTTATGTTTAATTTCCCCCTTTCTACAGACACCAGTTATATTAGTTTGATGCACACCCTATTCCAGTATGATTTTGTCTGAGCTAGTTTCATCTACAGTATCTCAAACTTGAAACAAGCTCACATTCCCAGGAACTGGGGTTTCAACTCAACATTACCTTTGGAGGAGTACAAAATTCCACCCAGGATATTGTGACCTCTTGACTTCTTATCTGTCATGTTTAGAACAGTGGTATGACTATGACTGAAAATCACTTGCTCTGTGATTAAGTCCTCTAGCCACTTGCCTGCCCATTACTAATCTGCACCAACACAACAGTGTCATTTTCCAAGATGGCTGAAGGAAACACTTCATAAGGTTCAAAGCTGTGACCATTCTAATTGAAAGTTGGGGTGAGAATTTTTCGGCATTTAAGACGTAATGGCATGTCGGGTGTGGTGGTGAGCACCTTTAATCCCAGACCTTGGGAGGCAAAGGCAGGCGGGTCTCTGTAGGATGGAGGCCACCTGAGTCACATCATGACTTCCATGCTGGCTGTGACTAAACAATCAACAATCAAAAAAAAAAAAAGAGAGAGAGACATAATGGGACTGTCAAATTTTAGCATCATGCTTGATAGAATGGGATAGGACAGGATGGGGTGGGATTGATGGGATGAGATGAGGTGGGGTGGGATAGGTGGGATAGGGTGGGATGAGCTAAAATGGATGAAATAGGATGGGGTGGGGTGGGTGGAATAGGATGGATAGTGTGGGATGGATGGAATGACATGGCATGGCATAGGATGGGACGGCATGGGATGGGTGGAATGGAATGGATAGGATTGGATGGCATGCGGTGGCATGGATGGGATGGCATCAGATGGATAGTATGAAATGGGATGGATGACATGAAATGGCATGGGATGGAGAGGATGGATGGAACGGGAAGAGATGGCATGGGATGGGATGGATAAGATGATGGGATGGATAGATGGAATGGAATGGGATTCCATTGGGGTCTATGGCATGGATGGAATGAGATGGCGTGGGATGGGATGGATAGGATGCATAGGATGGGATGGCTTGGCCTGACATGGGACAGAATGGGAATCATAGAGAACAGAAGGCTGTGGAGCCGACTCAGGTGCTTCTGTGTCACCCTGTTGTTTCAAGGTTTTCAAAGGACAGTAATGCTTTTAATCATAGCATCTCTATAAATGAGTACTGACAGCATTTGCTTCAAGTTACCCTAGAATACTGTAGCATCTCAGATTATCACCTCTGAAGTTAGATTAATGGCTGGCAAGGAGCCAAATTAGAGTATGTGAGGAGAGGTAATATATCAAATCAAAAGTAGGTTTGTTTTGGATTAAGCATCCAGCTTCCTGGTAGGGAAATCATCTCTGATTGCACACTACCATTGATGTAACATTTTTTTTTTAATAAAAATACATGTTCTGTACTCTTGTTCATAATTTTCAGAGTTTTTTCTTATTAGTTTTTCTCGTGGGAGCTTAAGACACAAATTGAGGGAGTTGTTTTATACCAGAAGGGTCCTTGAGAATAACCAGGAAGACATGGCTTGTATGCCCCTCATTTATTTTATTTCATCCAAGAAAACAGTTGGCAGGAACAGGCATTTCCTATTGCCTGGGCACTGTTTTAATCACTGTTTAAATCTTTGCCATCCTGTCTTGGTTTTGGTTAGAATCGCTGAGTTAATGCAAAGCAGACTTTCCCTTCTGTGATGTGAACTATAGACTTCATCTTCTAAGCTAGTGTTGTATCACTGGAAATGGTTCCCCTGTACACTGCTCTCATTGTCTGTCATTTTATACATTATAATAATCTTTTTATATCTTCTCATCAAATGCCTACAGGTTACTGACGAATTACTACAAACAATTCAGTTCTAGCACAATTTCAGCAAAACCTGGCCCTACATATGACTCATAACCAAATTTTAAGAACTCTTAAGTCAATCCCTCTGAATTCCAGTCCAGAAATATATCAGTGCCATGCACAAAACTTGTCGTTTGATAGACACATTCCAAGGTCAAAAGAAAATGAGTTTCTAGCCTTAGGCCAGTTTCTGGCAACCAATGGGTTTGTGCCAGGGGCTGGTTATGTTAATGAAGCTCTGAAAAGGTTGAGCTGAATCCAGGCTAACTCGGCCCCTCTGTAGCCTGATTATCCTCAGGCCTCACCAGCCTGGTTGTGGTGAAATAGTCACATTAACAGTAACACCTTGAACTTCACTGCCTCTTGCTCCCACCTGCTGATGGAAGATCCATATCTTTGCAAAACTTTTAGTAAAAGTTTCAACAGGAAGCACACACCTCCAGGTGACTTTTCAGAGAGCTAATGGAAGCTGAATATGAAATAAATATTATACAAGGGACTGACATGATTCTCAGTCTTCTTCCTCTTCAATAATAACTCTTTTCTTATCCACATCTGGGTGTGCATCTCCTCAGGCCTCATCGGTTGGGCTTTCCAGATCACGGTCCAGAACCCTACAAAGATTATAGCTGAGGACTCTATCATATAAGAAACAATTGCTCACCCCTCTAGAAAAATATTTAAAAACCTAAAACTAAAAAGGTTTGGACTTTGTGGTAGTTTGAATGAGAAGTGCCCCCCATAGGTTCATGTATTTGACCACTGGTCCCCAGTTGGTGACACTATCTGGGGAGGTTTAGGAGGTGTGGCCTTGCTGGAGGAAGATTCTCTGGGGTGAGCTCTGAGAGTCCATAACCTCAGTCCACTTCCAGTTGCTCTGTGTTAGTGTTTGTGAAGCTGTGGGTGCTCAGCTTCCTGCTCCGCCGCCTGCTGCGATGCCTCCTCCACCCTTTTAAGCTCTTCCTCTGAAACTGTAGGCCGAAATAAACTCTTTCTTCCATAAGTTGCTTTTCGCCATGGTGTTTTATCACAGCAACAGAAAAGTAACCGATACAAGCTCCTTCTTGCAATCATCACAAAGTAAGTAACTACTACCCAGCCTTCTGCAAAAGAAACAATTTAAGGCTGAATAAAATATTAAAAATATGTCTAATGGCACACAAAAATTAACCTGATAGTGAATCTGACAGAAGATATTGGACAGAAAAGATGAAGAAGAATTTCACAATAGCCCCAGCTCTCTGTCATTAAACAGTTCACAGGTCATGGCTCAGGAGCGGACTCATGCAGCCTGTGGGACATCTGTGAGGAAGAGATGGAGGTAAAGATCTGGCAAGACCGAGATAGCAGTTAGCAGGAAGGGGCTGCGGGGACTTTGCGTCTGTCGAAGGGCTCCTTGAGTATTACAAATCCAGTCAATGGATACTGCTGAAGAGTCTGGGAAACCTCAGAAGACTCACCTTCAAAAATTACAAAGAACTGGTGTTGGCGAGTTGGCTCAGTGGTTAAGAGCACTGGCTACTCTTGCAGAGGACCTGGGTTTGGTTCCAGTATCCAGATGGCAGCTAACAAGTGTCCATAATTCCAGTTCCAGGGGATCCAGTATCCTCTTCTGACCTCCATGGGCATTATACACAGGGGTATGCTTACAAACACGCAGGAAAAACACTCATCCACATGAAATAAAATTAAACAAATAAAAAATTTTTGTTTCATGCAAGAACAGGAAAATGACTATCCCAACAGTGAGATGGTAATTTACATGGAATCAAACAGTACTTGAAATGTGATTGCTTCAGTAATGAGAAAAATTAGCCCTAGACTAGCTAATGATATATAGGCCTGTCTACCAAATATTAAGATATTAGTAAGACTAAAAGGATCAAATAATTTCTAAGTCTAATGTAAAAAGACAACCTATAGGATAGTAAAAAATTCTTGTATATCATCTATCTGATAAAGAATCAACATCCAGAATACACAGAGAATTCTTAAAATTCGGTAACAACAACAAATTAATTTAAAAATTGGCAAAAGAACTGGAGAGATGTTTCAGCAGTTAAGAACACTGGCTGCTCTTACAGAGGACCCAGGTTCGGTGCCCAGCACCCATCTGTAACTCTGCTTCCAAAGAATCCAGTGCCCTCTTTTGACCTCCATGTGCACTGCATGACGTGGGTATATTTATATATATGCAGGCAATATATGCATACACATAAAATAAAAATAATGAATAAAGTATCTTTAAAAAATTTTTAAATTATCAAAAGACAGTATTGAAGAGGTAGCAGTTGGTCAAGCACTTGCCATACAAGCATGAAGGGCTGAATCTGATACATACCCCCATCATCCATCTAAAAACAAGAGCCAAGAGTAACAGCAAGCATTTCTAATCCCAACAGGGGAGCTAGAGACAGGCAGATCTCTGGGGCTCCCTGGACATCCAACCTAGCCTAACTGGCAAACCGCAAGTCCCAATGAACCACTCTGTTTCAAAAACCAAGGTGGACAGTTCCTGAGGCATGACACCCAAGATTGACCTCTGGCTTCCACACCCATGTGCACTTATTCACATACACCTATACACATGAACACACACACACTCCATGTACATGCACACTCATACACAAATATGGGCAAAAGATTTGAATATATTTTTTTTCTCCAAAGAAGATATATGAATGGTTAGTCCATGAAAAGATGTTCAATATCACTAACAGTTAGAGAAATGCAAATCAAAACTGCAGTGAAATTCGTGATATCAAAATAAGCACAGTAGAACAGTTGACCTAGCAAGGGAGCATTTTCCAACTTCTCCACCATTCTTTTATAGATAACTAAAATTGGAAAAATTCTAAATCTTAGTATGTAGAGATACATACATACTCAGGTGATAAGAATATAAAGAAAAGCAGGATGGAATTACAGTTACAGTAAAAGTTAGGATAGGGGCGATTTTTGTGGAGCAAAATGAGTCAATGGTTGGCACAGGGCTTGAGTGCCAGGACTTTCCAATTCTTGACTTGAATGGAGGTTCTGCAACTGTTTGCTTTATAACAAATAAAAGCTATTTACTGCGTTGTGCATATTCACTGCACAATTATGTATATGTATGTGTAATAGTCTAGAATTTTCACAATACTACATCAGAAATAGGGCCAGAGAGATAACTCCATCAGGAAAAAGCTGGCCATGCAAGCATGAAGACCTGAGTTTGATTCCCAGCGCTCAAGTAACAAGTTGGGCATGATGGCATAAATTTATAATCCCAGAGCCAGGGAGGCAGAGTCAGGCAGGTCCCTAGGACTCACTGGCCAGCAACCTTAGCCTACGCTGATGAGTTCTGAGTCCCAGTGAGAGACTATCTCAAAAAAATCAAGTGGACAGCTCATGAGGAATGACATCCAAGGTGGACATCTGGCCTCCACATGCACACACGTGCACCTGCACATGCATACACACACAGACACACACACACACAGATGCCCCACAAACAAACCCGAAAGAAAGAAAGAAGAAAGAAAGAAAGAAAGAAAGAAAGAAAGAAAGAAAGGGAGCCAGATTTCTTTGGCCAGTCTCCTAGGTGAGTAATGCCTTTAAGGAAAGGCTATTGGCCAAATACCAATCACCCGTTGCCAGAATTAGATTAAGGATAGAATTGGCTTTAAATTGCTTTTCACATGTGCTGATGGTTGTCAGGATCCTATGCAATAAGCCAAGCCAGGGCAGGGCCCCTGAGTTTCACTGGTTACTATTCATCCCTTCCAATTCATTCATGATGCATGCCAGTGTGACACATCCTCTGAATCCCAGCTGTTTGGGAAGGTAGTCATGGTCCAGTAGTGACCAAGCCATGAGTAACAATTGCCTTCCTGAATTCTCACAAGGCGGGGGATGGGGAGAAGAGAGAGGAGAGAGAAATTTTAATATTAAAATTTACATGGAAAAAAGTCTAAGAATGGTGATACATGCCTATAATCTCAACATTTGGGAGAGGGAGTCAGGAAAATCAGGAATTCAAAGCCAGAATCAACTGCATAAGAAGTTTAAGGGCAACTAAACTACATGAGACCCTGCCTCAAAAAAATTAAATAAATATAATAAAAACTGGATAGAATTAAAGAACAAATGCTACTGCTCCTTTGTCAGGAAAAAAAAAAAAAGTAAGGATCTTGATTGAAATATAGCTCAATAGTGGAGTGCTTGCCTGGCATGCACAAGGTCTGGGCTCTATCTCTGGCAGAAGGATGAGGATACTATAGTGAAAAAGCTATCTAATACATCACCTCTTAAAGGTAACTCTCTACATTCCACAACAGAGTGGTTAAACAGCAAACCACCTAAAACCATATTAAGATTACTTCACTAGAAAGAAAACTGTACATACTTTCTCTTTCTCTTTAGATGTAGCCTTTTTTGGAACTCCACCCCATGAGTACACTATTATAACATGTCAAATAAAAGCTGGCATATGGAGACGAGAGAGAGAGAGAGAGAGAGAGAGAGAGAGAGAATCCTAACAACACTTTTCAACTTTTCTTTTGAGACAGAGTATCATGTAGCCCAGCTAGCCTTGAACTCACTATACAGCTGAGAATGAACTTGAATTTCTAATCCTCTTGTCTCTACTTCCTGAATGCTGGGGTTATTGACATAATAACTCCACCATAATCTTTTTATGTGGTATCAAACTCAGGGCTTTAGGCATGCTAGACAAAGAGAGTTCCATCCCCAGTCCCACATTTTTTCAACTTTCTGATAGTGTGAAATCTGTCCACCCTCACTAGCCAAACACATCTCCTGTGTGATGCTGGGTATCAGGAACACAGCACAGTCACAAAAAGAAATTGCCCAGGCACCACAGCATGCTACTATGTGGCTCTGGTGTTCAGCAGGTTAGGCAAAGACAATGTATCTTCAACATGATATTTTCCTTTTATGCTTTATGTGTATGTTTGAGACAGGGTCTCCCTGTAGCCACAGCTGGCCTAGAACTTACTATGAAGAACAGGTTGGCCTCGATCTCACAGAGATCAATCTGCCTCAGTCTTCCCCATATTGGAATTGAAGGCATGTGCCACCACACCCAGTTTCAACATATCTTCAATCCACAACAGACTTATTAGGACATAATCTACTGTGAGTCTAAGACTATTCATGGATCAAAATGTGTCCTTTTAAAGAATTCCATCTTTTATATCGCTGAAACTTAAAGTATCTCTAGACTTCCATTTCTATATTCAGGGGTTATTTTGGACCACATGCTTTTAGTTGACTTTAACAATTCCTGCTTAGTCCTTACAGAATACTGCCCATGTCAGATCCTGTTTCTGGCACTGGAACCCAAGGATGATGGTGTCCTGCTGAAACAGGAGTACTCTGGAACTTACAGAACTTAAAGGCTTTAGCATTGTGAGCTGAGAACTTGTCTATAAAGAGCCTTCACTGATACCCCAACCTCTTTTGAAATGAAAAGGGAGATGGCTGACTTCATACCAGATCTGAAAATGATCTGGTATCTTGGCAGATCCTAAGCAGATTGAATGGTGATGGAGCCAGCATCCTAGAGTGGGGTTCAGCCAGCTTTCAATGATGTAACCAAGCCCCAGCCCCACCCCATTTAAAACAGATCTGAAACACAAGGCCTAGTCTCTACTCATTCAAAAATATATCTACAAGTTATGCATGGAATTTCTTTCTTTAAGAAAATGAGAGCCTCAATGTTTATTTTATGGGCAGTCAAAGAAGAATATCTTTTCAGAGTACTTTAGACCATGGGCTGAGGCCAGGTGCCCATGACTGCCAACTGTGCTCTCATGTTTGCAAAGGTGACCAGCTTTCTATTCCTTTCTTGCTCTCCTTCAACATGGAGTGAAGAAACACATACTCCTGCTTCCTTGGCTTGTTCAAGCAGAGTCTCTTCTCTTAGCAATGCTGCTAGTATGAATTTCCCGACATGATGTGAAACCTGTGCTTGTACTCAGCTCCCTCTATATACCAAGAGCTAATGACTGACTTCCGAGAGCCACTAATCAGAGGAAAGGGGTGCTCAGGCTCAGAGTGTTACAGACACTCTGCTCCCCACAGACAGACTTCCTTTTCCACCCATTTTGGCCTACATCACAGTGGAGGACACAGTACCCATGCCCCAGGAATCAGGGGGGCAGAAGGACACTCACGGTTGTGGAGGCATGATGGCATTTTGAATCTCTGGTGATGGAGTATCAGGATAACCAAAGAAGGGCAGGAAGTGACAGAGAGCGCACTTGCACTGCCCTTACACTGGATAAGTCCAGGGATGCTTCCAATGCAGATTCTACAGTTTGTACAGACATCCGTGTCCCAGCAGTGCTAGGCAACAACAAGGTCCGGCACCCTTTGTCAGAGCTGCTGCCTGGCACTCACCCAAGAATCCCAGGCTGCCTTTGGGTGCACTGTGTTCAGGTACAAAGGGCAGGAAATGGTCCTAGCAAGGAAATGTGTTAAATTCAGATTTAATATTTTAGAAAGAGGCTAAGCTAAATTCTTTCAAAGTCTTCTAGTTCACTGTGCCATCACCTACCAAACATCTTTGAGAGATTAAAATGGACTGAAAATGATGTCAAAAATACTACCAACATTCAGGCTGTGGCAAGAGAGAGGAGAAATGGAATGTCTCGAAACAAGTCAAACCAAGATAGAGAACAGCAATCACCTAACTCTTGTGTTTTGTTCCTGAACTGCAGGAAAAGGTGGTCGGGCATTGGCTTTTGCTTTTTCGCTTGCAGCAAGCACATTTCATTTTCAAGCCGGGCCGTGCCAGTTGGTGACATAATGTCCACATGGTAATAGGATATGGTCAGCACAAATGCAGTGCACAGGCCAGACTGCAGCCCCAGAAAGACAAGCTCTGTCCATATATCAACGGGAATGGTTTGGAACTCTGGGGCTGAGTGCTCTGAAGCAATCAAACACGAATTCACCTTCAGGAGATTAGAAGCTGATGTCACCAAGAGAGTGAAGTCATCAGAAATGACCTAAACGCATGGAACGCTGCCAGAGAAAAGCCGCATCACACAGACACACAGCTTAACTCCTATGTTTCAGATTTCTCAGAGGGTTTTTGTTTTTTGTTTTGTGGTGTGTGTGTGTGTGTGTGTGTGTGTGTGTGTGTGTGTGCACGTGCGTATTTTCAACTGGGAACAACAAAAGATGTCTGATTCCTCTTTCCTCAGCATCAGTCAGTATCATTTACTAAAAAAAAGCCTGAAAATGAATAAAATGGTTCCACCATCCAAACACTCAGGAGGTAAGCCCCCACCTTTTCATCTAAGACTCGAACCCTGTCTCTAAAACTCACAGAAGAATAGTACTAGTAAGCTTTTAATAAGCAGCAACTGAAGTGAATAGGATTAAATTAGCAATGGCAGGTCCCCAGAATAGCAATTTTAGGGTCCACAGAATGGTAGTGGAGTAACACTACAGAAATGGCATTTTAATGAGCAGCCTGCACGAGCCTGTGATGCTTGGCAGTGAAGTGTGTTCACCACTAAGCATTAAGATGCCGGCTCGCCCTCCCTCTCCTGAGCTGCTCAGCAGTAAAAGCCAACGTCTTCCACTTGTTCACATGATTCTTGAGGGCCATCAATACTTGCATGTTTTACTCTGTCTAATATTAACTCGTTGCTTCTGGAGCTGTTGGAAGAACATGATATCATGCTTAGGCCAAGGACCAGCAGCCTAAATTCAAAAGTTAATCATACAAAGGAAATAATTCCAGATAAATGTATCCCTTATAAGCAGTGGCCATATTAGCACTGAACAAAAACAGGCTAGATACTCTCACTCGCTAGAAGGTAGAGGAAGAGGGAAGGATCTGGTCTCTTCCGGGATGAACTCAGCACCTCTTGTCAAGGATCCGTAATCGAGTAGGATACATGGATCAAAGCAGCTTACGAGCTGGGAAGTATATGATTCACTGCATACTATTTGATTTTGTGGTGGTTCTCTAAATAACAAGAAGAGAGAAGCAAGGATATGTATGCCTTGATGGCAAAGTGGAAGGCTGGCTGCTAACACGGAGTGGAGGAAGAGATGCATAGACAGCCTCCTGCCAATAAGCATTTCTTAGTGCCTGAACTCATACCCCACCTCCAACAACTTTCCTCTTGGTCCTTTTCAAGTGCTTCTCATCACAGCTTGTATAAAAAATACATTCGCACCATTCCATGCTCTCGTATGCTCAACTGAAACAAAAATGTTTATAAAAATAGTATCTTCCCGCTGAGGAAAATGTTCCATGTGATTTTCCTTTACTACTAATTTGATCCAGTAATTTAATTTAGCAACCACTATTGGATCCATGGTGCAAAATTTGAAAACCACTAAGAATTAAGGTCATTTAGGAACAGTACAAAAAATATATATATACAAATGAGAGTTTCCACAGTAGGTAACAGGTCCTAGGCTTGGGGCGGGATTCATAATGCTTTAGGGGTTGGAAGTTGGGGGTAAAGACAGGCTTCTGCCATGTCATGAATTATTTGGGGTGCCACTGGAGACCTTCATGGGGTCCAATCCATCTTCTGAACACAAACTCCTCCTCTACTCACCCATTCCCAAACTCATTCTTAATCATAGACAGAGAATGTAAACTGGAGAAGACCTAATAGAAATCACTGTGCGGCATTCCCTACCACCTGAGCAACTCCACCCCCCAACCCCCTTGTTCTCCTTCTAGCCTTGAGCCCAATTTTTCTGCTAACACCCCAGCTCTCTACACTGCCCTCTTAGTCTATGCCCACTGCTTTCTGATCCCCTGTACTCAGGTTAGCTCAATTTTTCAGTATAGTTTGTTAGAGCCTTCACAGGCTGTTCCCACCCCCAACTTGCCTTGGATTCCCTGATAAATCTGATCCTGCCCACTGCATCTCCACTCCTCTACCACCACAGCAACTCCAGACTTCCTCACCCCCATTCTGTTCTCCTTCTAGCCTTGGACACAGGCACGCTTTTACTCTTAGCCCCTAGATCTCTCGACTACCTCGACCCAGCTGTGAGCTCTCCAAATCACACAACTCTGTCCTCCTACTCCGGTGCCATCTGCCTTTGCAGGCTGCCTGAGAAAACCTGAATTCAGCCCCTGCCTAGCAACCTTTCCAATTTGTGCTATGCTTATTGGCCAGAGGGGCCCAGACCCTAAGAGAGAGGCTGAGAGCATCAGATCTCCCCTGACTTGTGCCTCCTAGGGAACTCTTAAGCAGATGGACTAGAGCCATCTGATCCTTCCAATACAAAATCCAAAGAAAGAATCTGAAGACTTGACCAATCAGTTTTTCATACCCAATAAGAAACAAACCAAGTCACATCAAGTATACAAACAGAATCAGACTTCAACTCAACAAAGGAAGGCTTGAGCCTCACATCAGAATCACAATCAACAAAAGAAATACATATTCCAAGATCACAACAAAAAATAATAATATTAAAAACCCAAATAATATGTCCATACCAAATATCACCAGTCCTATAGAAGAGTTCTATAATGAGAGAGATAACACAGGACACAGAGTTTAAAAGAACAATTATAATCACGATCAAAGAATTCAATGAATTTAAAGAACACACAAATAAATCAAAAAAACAAAAAGAAGATAGAGATAAACTTCTGATGGAATTCACAAAAGAGACAGAAATATTGAAGAAAACTCAGGCTGAAATGAAGAAGGAAGTGAAAAACTTGAAAAGCCCATTTGAAATGATGGGAGAAAACCTCACCTATTGAATTCATGAAATGGAAAGCAGAATATCAAGACTGGATAATAAAGTTGAGGAATTGGAGCAAAGTTTATGAAATTTCTTTCAAAACACAGAATGACACATGCAGGAAATGTGGGACATCATAAAAAGACCAAAAATTACTCATCAGACTCATCTCAGGACACTGGTTTTCAACCAGACTATAGAAGAAAATTCCCACAATTAAGGAAAGGCACGCCCATACAAATACAAGAAGCATGTAGAACACCAAATAGACAGGACCAGAAAAGAAACTCCCCACAGCACATCACAGTAAAAACACTAAGTGTACACATCAAAGGAAGAATACTGAAAGCTGCAAAAGAAAACAACAAGGCACATATAAAGGAAAGCCCATCAGAATTATAGCTGACTATTCAATGCAAACTATGAAAGCCATGAGAAACTGGACCAAATATTCCCAGTTCTAACTGACCATAGATACCAAAGCAGACTACTTTACTTTTAGCAGCAAAAATGTCTATTATAGTTGAAAGGTAAAGAGCAATCTACTGCAACAAGAATAAAAAGAATTCATGTCCAGAAAACTAGCCCACCAGAGAATACTTGAAGAAATACAAAGAGTGGAACAAAGGAATGACTGAACCCAAGGGAACTAGAAAGAAACTAAATGAAGGTATTAACTGGGAAACCACAAAGCTAGACAGAGAATGCCAACAGAAATTAAAACAATGGAAACCAGTGCACATCTTTCAATGAACTTCCCATTCAAAAGAATGGATCAAGAAGAAAATCCATCCTGTTTTCTCTGCAAGAAACCCATCTCACCTTCAAGGACAGGCACTACCTTAAGGTGAAATGATGGAAAAAATATTTCAAACAAATGGCACAAAGAAACAAGCAGGAGAGTTGCCACTCTAATATCTGACAAAATAGACTTCAAGCTAAAACTAATCAGAAGAGATAGTCATTTCATTCTAATCAAAGGAAGAATTAACCAAGAGCATATTACAATCATAAACTCTGGTGCACCCAATTATATAAAAACAATATTATAGGACGTTAAAACACAGATTAATCCCAACTCACTAATAGTAGGGGACTTCAAAACCCTACTGTCTCCATTACACAAGTCAACCAGACAGAGAATAAACAGAGAGACATCTGAATTAAACAAGATTATACATGAAAAGGGCCTAACAGATACCTAATGAATTTCCAATAAAGCACCAAAGAAAACACATTCTATTCAGCACCCCATGGAACTTTCTCAAAAATCGAGTACATACTGGGACACAAAACAAACCTCAGCAAATACAAATAAAAAAGAAGGAATGAAAAAGAAATAATTCCATAATTCTATCAAACCACACTTGAAGAAGCTCTAGTAGCTTTACAAATTCATGGAAATTACAAGACACTCTTGAATGATGAATGGGTCAAAGGAGAAAATAAGAAAGAAATAAAAATATTCCTGTAATTAAATGAAAAGGACAACACGACACAACAAAACCTCTGGGACGCTTTAAAAACTGTCCTAAGAGTGAAGTGTATAGCTCTATGTGCCTACATTAAAAAAAAAATCAGAAACAGCACAAATGACTTAACATTGCAACTCAAGAATTTTGAAAGGCAACAACAAAAGAAACCCAAACCCAGCAGACAAGAAGAAATAACAAAAATCAGAGCAGAAATAAATGAAATAAAAACAATACAAAGAATCAATGAATCCAAGAGCTGGTTCTTTGAAAAGATAAATAAGATAGACAGATCCTTAGCCCAGTTAACCAAAAGAAAGAAAGAGCAGCTCCAAATCAACAAAATCGGAGATGAAAAGGGGAAACATCACAATAGACAACAGAAAGATACAGAACATCATGAGGGATTATATACTTTAAAAACCCATACGCTATTAAATTTGAAAATCTTAAAGAAATGAACATATATCTAAAATAATGGGAATCACCAAAGCTAAATCAAGAAGAGATCAACAGCTTAAACAGACCCAAAACATAGAAGGAAACTGAAACAGTAATAGAAAACCTCCCAAGTGAAAATAAGCCCAGGCCAAGATGGGTTCACAGAAGAATTCTACCAGACATTCAAAGAAAATCTATATCCAACACTGCTTAAATTATTCAAAAAGATAGAAACAGAGTGAGAACTCCAAAATTCCTTCTATGAAGCCAGCATCACTCTAATACCAAAACCATGTAAAGATACAACCAAAAAAAGAAAACTATAGACCCATATCTTTAATGAACATGGATGCAAAATTTCTCAACAAAATACTTGCAAACCACATATAGACACACATCAAAAAGATCACCTGACATGATCAAATCAGCTTTATTCCAGAGATTCAGGGATGGTTCAATATACACAAGTCAATAAGTGCTCAAAGACAAAAACCACATGGTCATCTCAATAGATGCAGAAAAATCTTTTAACAAAATTCAACATTAATTTATGTTGAAAGTCCTAGATGGAATTAGACTACAGGGAACATACATCAGCACAATTAAAGATATATACAAAAAACCCACAGTCAACATAATTCTGAACAGTAAAAAACTAGAAGTATTCTCATTAAAACCAGGAACCAGACAAGGCTGTCCACTAGCCCCATTTCTTTTTAATATGGTTCCTGAAATTCTTACTAGAACAATAAGAAAAGAGAAGGAAGTTAAAGGAGTGTTCATTGGAAAAGAAGAAATCAAATTATCCTTTATTGCAGATGACATGATATTATACCTAAGAGATGCCAAAAATTCCACCAGAAAACTCCTAGAAATGATTAACACTTTTAGTAAGGTGTCAGGTTACAAATTAATCTACAAAAATCAGTTGCCTTTCTATGTACCAAGAACAAGCAATTGGAGAAAGAGTACAAGGAAACCCTCCCATTCACAATAGCCTCAAAAAATAAAATATCTCAGAATAAACCTGACCAAAGAATTAAAGATCTCTGCAATGAAAATTTTATATTTTTAAAGAAAGAGATTGATGAGGACACCAGAAGGTGGAAGAATGTCCCATGCTCATGGACTGGAAGAACTGATATTGTGAAAATGACCAGCCTACCAAAAGCAACATGTGGATTCAATGCAATTCCAACAAAATCCCCATGACATTCTTTACAGCATTACAAAAAAAAAATCCTAAAATTCATATGGAAGCACAGAAAGACCCCTGATAGCCAAAGCAACCCTGAGCACAGAGTAAGGCAGGGGAATTACTATACCAGATTTCAAACTCTATTACACAGATACAGCCATGGTGCTGGCACAAAAATAGACCCACAGACCCACAGAATATAAATAAAGACTTAAACATGAGCACATGCGATTACTGCCACCTGATATTTGACAAAGGGGTCAAGAACACACACTGGAGCAAAGATCGCATCTTCAGCAAATGTGCTACAAAACTGGGTCTCCATCTGTAGAAGAATAAACGAGACCCTTATTTTTCACCTTGCACAAAAGTCAGCTCCAAATGGATCAAAGACCTCAATGTCAAACCTGAAACTCTGCAAGTGTTAGAAGATAACCTTAGCAGTAACCTGCAAGATATAGGTGTAGGAAAGGACTTTCTAAATCAGATATCAGTTGCTCGGGAATTAAAATCAATAATCAACAAGTGGGATCTGATTAAACTAAAAAACGTTTTTCTGCATAGCAAAAAAACAATCAAGGAAGTAAGGAAAAAACCCACAGATGGGAGAAATCTTCACCAGTGACACATCTGACAGGGTTTGAGATCCAGAATACTTAAAGAACTCAACAAACAAAAATCAAGAAAACAAGTGACCCAATTAAAAGGTAGGCTAAGGATCTGAACAGAGAGTTCTCAAAAGAAGAGAAATAAAATGGCTAAGAAACATCTTAAGAATTGTTTGACATAATTAATAATTAGGGAAATGAAAATTAAAACCACTTTAAGATTTCATTTTACCCCAGTTAGACTGGCTAAGATCAAGAGAACAATACCAAATGCTACAGAGGATGTGGGGAAAGAGGAATGCTCATCACTGCTGGTGAGATTGTGAATGTCTGACCCAGATGTACCACTCCTTGGCATATACCCAAAGAATTCATCCTATTGCGGAGATACTTCTACATTCATGCTTGTTGCTGTTCTTTTCACAATAGCTAAGAGATGGAAGCAACCTAAGTGTCCTTCAATTGAGGAGTGGATAATGAAAATGTGGTACATTTACACAATGGAGTTCTACTCAGTGGTAAAGAAAGATAAAATCGTGAAATTTGCAGCTGAATGAACAGAACTAGAAACTGTTATGCTAAGTGAAGTAATACAGACTCAGAAAAACAAATAACGAATGTTTTCTCTCATTTGTGGATCCTAGCACCAAATTCTTATATGTGAGTATATCCTGATGTTACTGCAGGCACCAGGAAAATGGAAAAGAACCAGGGAAGTACAGGACAGAAGGAAACTGAGAGAGAAGACTAGTGGGAGACAGGTGTTACTAAGTGGGGAGTAAACAAAAGGGGGCATTTAAATGGGAGGGAAGGGGGGTACACAAAGAAGTATGGGATAAAGCGAAAGAAGGAGCTCAGGAGGGGCAGGGCTTAGGAGACCAGTATTATCAAGGGAGGAATGGGGCAAAGGGGGACACTTTAAATGGGGAAGGCATGGAGGGAAAGTTAGATAGGGGGAGAGAGAATCATATTAGTCTAATAACCTAAGAACAAATTCCACATACAATATCTCTACATGAGTCCATGTGCATAGCTGAAGGCTGCATAACAAGAAACAGTGCCAGACAGGAGAAACCTTCCTTTGAGTTGTTGGCCAGGGTAGTCCAGGAGACTCCTAAAATTACATGGGCTATTACCACAGCCCTTGACTGTCTCCCAGAACTTGAAGGTAAGAGCCTGTTGCTGAAGACAGGGACACACTTCAGACACAGGATTTGGAGCAATGGAACTGATTTGGAAGTCACTTCTCCTGAAGGCTAGCTATCATAGTTCTGGAGAGCACTATGCAGGCAGCTAAGGGAGAACATCAATCAATGACTCAACACCAGCTTCATGACAAAATAGCCACATCAAAGACAGGCACAGCATAGGACACTGGTGCAGTAGTGGCACATTTATCTTGGAGCCAATCAATGGCTACCTAATTGGTCTTAAAGCCCACTCAATGGGAGGAAACTCATGTGTGGTACTGTAATCATAGCTAAATACACATTGCTGAAGAGATCACAGATCTTAGAGAAATACCTAAGGCTGACACATCCCTACGCTAATGTAACTTCTTACTAAGTGTAAGATATGCATCCTTATATTTACAGTCGAGTATCCCAGTCACCACTCATCAAAAAAGTTCCTTTTACACCAGATGGAGATTACTACAGAGTACTACACCTGGTCACACACAGACATAGTCTATGACTTGCCCATGCCTAATCAGCACATGAACAATGCAACCTCTACACCTAAGGCTCATGTAACATAGAACAAGGGGTAAAGAGGACATTAATGAATCTCTCACCTTCATTAATAATGCTCCCTCATGTTACAGAGGACAGTAACACAAAAGGTCAAAAATGGACAAAGTATGGAGATCCGGTGTCTGCAGAGTGTGGGTCCCTGGACAGGCTTCTTATATTAAGTTTCACTCACCCAGGGCTCAGGAACCATTGTGGAAGACGGGGCAGAAAGATTTTAAGAGCCAGTGAGGAAATGTGTGACCATATGGAAATAGAATCCTGCAGGCTCCTGGACCTTGCTCATATGAGCCTACAGCAGTGGTGCCCACATGCTCAAGACCCATGCAGACTCGAGCAGACAACACCCCATCACGGCGTGGGGAAATGGGTAGCGGATCCCAACCTTTGCTTAAGAGATATTGGCAACTGATTACTATTGGGTAAGGATGAGCAAATCTTAAAGCAAGGGACTGTGGATAGGCTGACTAGACCTCAGTGGATGAACTTGCACTGAGGAACATTTAGGGACACTAACTTGACACAACAGACCTTAAAACAGATGAAAGGATTCCAGTTAGGGGCTGTGGGAGAGTGCCAGTGGGGAAGGGGTATAAAGATGATTAAAACTGATTGAGATGTTCCGTATGAAATGCACAATGATTCAATTCAAAAAAATTTTTTAAGATAAAAAAAGAAATCATTGTGTGTCATGAAGCAGAGGCCACCGGACCAAAGGTCAAACAGACAATGACCAATAAACAAGCCAAAGGGTTATGAATGTTCAGAGTGAAATGGATCAGTCAGGTACCAGTCCTATCACACCAATGTGAGGGCACTTTTGCTAAATCTACTTACACACTTGACAGAAAAACAAACTCTATCAAATTCAAGTATCTATGACATCATCAAAGCTACTGACCAGGACTGTCATAGCATCATCAAAATATCAAGAGACATGGACCAGTTCTATCTTGGGCTACTGGATAAACTTGTATGACCAAATTTGTCCAGATATTGGTTGATGTTTAAACAGAGTAAATATTTACTGAGACTTTTCCAGGCTGTGTACTATAATAAATTAGTTTAGCCTCTAACTTGGTTGACTAGGTGTTTGATTAAACTAATAAAATCCTGACTTTAAGAGAAGGTTTAAAAATACCATTCAACATATGTTGTGCTACCACCAAATGTCACTGATGACCCTTTGGATGTGTTTTGTTGAATTATGAGTACCTTCCAAACATGAGGCTAACAATGGAATGAATGCATTCCCTGCTGAGGGAGAAAGCTCACTTCTCCAAATGGTTGGTCTCATTTTCTGTTTCCATTGAAACTAATTACCTGTGGTCCTGTCTAGGATCTACAATGAGTAAGGTTATCTATTTTTTTTTTATTAAAACCCATGATCAGTTGCCCTTTCAGAGGTATTTCACCAGCTAGCAGGAGATGCAGTGTGCTATTGTGGGTACATTCCAAATATTCAGAGACCAGGTCTTCCCTTTCGTCTTTGTACCTGGCTCTGAACCACCTTGAGGAGCAATGGTGGCCAGTCCACAGACCTTTCCGTCAGTCGGTGAAGCACGTCAGCTCTGCCTCTACTCCCATCCCACTTTGCTCAGATATAGAGGTGCATACATCTGAGGAGACACAGGGCAAGGAGAGGATAGATAATACTAGTCTAGAAGGGGGTGATCGGGATCCGTGAGGGACAGTCAGAGGTTGGCCTGAGTAGGCATGAGATCCAGAGAAGGCACCTAAAATTTAAGGAGGATATAGTCCAGTGTTGTACCAGTGATAATCCATCCAAATTAATGAATCAGTCTTGGCATGCTATTTGTACTATGATACCTATAGCCAGTTAATGAACTTTACATCACTATACCAACAGAACAAAGATGAATGCATATCCAGCTTTAATGGAGGACTCAAGATTTAGCATTTTCATTCTTAGAAAATGTTACAGTTTGAGTGTGAAATGTGCCTCCAGGCTCATGGTTTGAGTACTTGGTCTCAGCTGGTGGCAGTGTTTGGGGGAGGGTGTAGAGTCCATGGGTATCTAGCTGATGAACATGGGTCTGGGAGAAGGGAAGCTTTAAGGGTTATAGCTGAGCCCTCCTGGTTCTGCTCTCTTCTTTCTGGTCCACCAAGATGTTAGGAGCTGTCACTTCACATTCCTGCCGCTATGGACAGAGCCACCGCAGCCCCCTGCCTTCCCCACCATGATGCACTGTACCCTCTGAAGCTGTGAGCCGAAATAAACCTCCCTCCTTTAGTTGCTCCTCTTGGGAATTCTGTTACAATTAGATAAAGAGCTAATACAGAAAACAAAACAAATTTTAAAATAAATAAATACAAGTGAATGCCATTGTTTTTACTCAAAGAACTGTTTTATTTTTAGGAAGCAAATATTTCTCATCTATTGATGCTTTCGAACATTTTAATGTGGGTTTACTTTGAACAAGTTTATAGAGTTGATGAACCTAATATTCTCTTTCTTGTTAGTATAATTCAGCCCCCTTGCAGGGAGCTGAGCAATGCGCCCTTCGTGGACTTAAGGAGAGGGCAGATCTTTCTCAGCAAGTATATATGTGAGAGGAATGGGAAACCAGGAGAGGGGCCACTTAAGCCCAGGTCTCTTGACACCAGCCTGGAATGTCGCAATAATAATAATAATAATGTGGTAACTATAGGAAAGAAAACATTTCGCAAACACCTGTAAGTCCACTGCAGGGTGCATTTAAAGCATCTTCTCCCTCAAGGGGACACTGCGAAGCTAAAGCAACAATTAAGAACAGCTGCAGGCCTGCAACCAGCTGCCCTTGCTAACCCCCTTGCAGGGAGGGCAGGGAGAGGGTAATGAAAGCAGAAGGTTGAAACTACCCTTCTGGGCATCACTAGCCCCTCCAGTGAAATGTACTGGACTCTCCCCTACACTAGAGGGGTTCCCAGGGCTTTCCTATGTACTAAACACCCCTCACTGTCTCCACAGCTCGCAGGCTATAGTGATAACTACTCTTCTCTGGGGCTCACAATTTAACACTTTTGCAGGAACAGATTTAACTAGGCAAAGATATTCTGTTGCTTTTTAAAAGTCCCTATGGGAACAGGTAACAGCAACATGTTATTGGTTCACAGGCTATGGGACCCCTTGAGGGCTAAATGAAAACGAGGGGCAACCCAGAGCCCTTAAAGAAGTCATGGGCATGGCAAAGTTTCTCAGGGAACTGATCTGCTCACATGTCCGGAAAAGAAGAGGAGGCCTAGCCAGGTGACTGGAAGAATAAGGTGGTGACAAGTAACTGATGATTGCCCCAGGGGAGGAGCCCAAGAAGGAAAGGATTTCAACAGTTGTTGGATGATTAATATGATTTTTTTAAATCCTTAGAAAAATGAAAATCGTCTGACAGAACTTACTGATGGTGATTCCTTTTCACTTCCTCCTCCTCCTCTTCTCCACCCGCCCCCACCCACTCCTTTAAGAACTATCTCCCTGAGCAAAAAGGTAGGAAGGACATCAATTAATTTACATAACAAAGAAGAAAGAATGAGAAAACAGACTGCCTCCTGTAGAGAATGCCCCTCCTCTTCCTTCTCCTTTCAGGCAGAGAACTGGGGACTTCAGTGGGGTGATGTCATGAGCCTCCTGTCTCTTACTCCTGATGCAGTGAAGACCTATTTCTGGCAGAGTTTCTCTCCCTCCTTATGCCCCTGGACCCACTGCAAATGGAAGCACTCAACCCTCAGGCCTGGAATTCACTCCATTTTCATTGACTGTTCTATTTCAGTTTTAAATATATTAGGTCACCTGAGCAGCACAAATGATGATTTAGAGAGATAACAGATTAATAAATCATATTTGTAGGGCTTCTGCTCTGGATTTGACTTGCCCATCTGGGCACGTTCCTGCCTTAGGCCAAATTCAGAACTTAGTTTTGGTGCCTTCTTGTGTTTGTCCGTTCAAAGAACTGACAGTGTGAAGTATAAATATAAAATGGTCACAAAAGTTGGTTCTCAGATGTCTTGGTTGGCTTTTCTGTTGCTGTGATAAGCATCTTCACCAAAAGCAAGTTTAGGGGAGGGGGAAGGTGTTATTTCATCTTACACTTCCAAGCCAAGATCCATCATTGGTGGGGATAAGGGCAGGAACTCAAGGCAGCTGCTTGAAGCACAAACCAGAGGAGTGCTGCTTGCTGGCTTATTGTTTGCTTGCTTATTTCTAACGTTCAGTCAATTTCTTATATGATCCAGGCCCAATTGCCCAAGATGGCACTGCCCACAGAGGGCTGGGCCTTCCTACATCAGTTAGCAATCAAGAAAATGTCCTACAAGTATGTCATAGGCCAGTCTGATAGAGGAAATTCCTCAACTGCGGTTCCCTCTTCCAAGTTGACCCTAGTTTGTGTCTAGTTGACAATAAAAACCAGCCAGCACATAGATCTCTGGCATTTTGGTTTACAGCCTAGGTTGGTTGAATTTGGTTGGGCTGGGTTGGGTGTGGGTGTTAGAGGAGGTTGTTTTTGAGACATTCTCGCCATGAAGCTCATGACTCTCCTGCCTCAGCCTCCTGAATGTTGGCCTGCACCATGGTCGCTAGCCTATTTTGAAATTTTTTTGTTTAAACTCTTAAGAAAACTACTCATGACACATAATCAAGAAGTAGCAATACAACTTTATAAAGGGTGATAATTCATAATACTCTCAGCTCCAATATCACAGACTTTGAGGATATTCAATATACTCTATCACTTCTCTTTTAATTTGCATTGTACATTCCCTTCCTAAAATCAGTAATGTCAACACATGTAAACCAGCTTCATGTCTTAAATTTCATAAAACTAAGGGGCATCCCAGCACTCTCAACAATTTCCAAAGAATGCTAATTAAGACATGGAGGTTGCCACAGTATTGCACCCTACAGATTTCCAACTGCAGGAAATAACTGACCAAGGCCTCCTATGGAGCACTCTGACAGCCACCTCCATACACTGGCTACAGACTGCTTTTAGAGTGACCAGGCAAGATAGACAGTCTATTTCTAAAAAACAAAGGACTCCTCTGCGGTCTACTTTAGCTCTAGGATTTCCCAGCAAGCTTGCTGAACCTTCCTTTGGATACACAATGGTTTAAAACATTTAAAATCAACCTTGTTTCCTCTTCTTTTGATTATAGTCCTCCCTTCAATTTGATTATAGTCTAAGGACTCTTTACCACATTGTCTGTCACTCACGCATTTTCCCTAACAAAATCTTGAACATTTAATCCCAAATCGGTGTTTATTTCTTAGATACCCAGATTAACTCAGCCCACTTTCTATTCTTGGTCTCTTCGATTAAGATGACAGTCTGATGTTTTAATATACAAGCACATACTTTTTCATTTTTCTGTACTGAGTCACAGTTTAGAGAAACAGATGAAACCATTATATAAAAAAACAGATAATGTCACATCTTCTTTTTTCTCCAGGTGTAGATGAATCTGTATGCTGTTATCACACAGCATATTTGCTCCCAAGTTCCCTAATTTCAAACATCATGTGGAGAAGGAAGAGTCTGAGGGGGAAAGGAAGGTTAATGACAGATACTAAAAGTCACCCTACTAAAAATATAAACAAGATAGTCCAGTGCTGTGAGATGTTTTATGTAGTTCTATGCAACAGTGTGAACCAAGACTTATTTGTTTTTATAGTCTTTTTCCCCAAAACTAATAGAAAAAGTCACTCTTGTAAGTGGATGCATTAAACTGGAGGGTCATGAAACACTTCCTGGCGATTCTTCAGCCCATCAAACTGAGGTTGTGCAAGAGATCTCTTACCTACCACCTTCAGTGGGAGCTCTCATGGGCCATACCACAGGCTAACTTGAAACGTTACTGGGCTGCTCATTCCTGCCAGCCTCACCCTAACATGTCAGATGATAGGATAAGAGAAGCCAGTGATTCCCTGAGCCACACCAATGCGATTCCAGGAGTATCAGCAACAGCCTTGGCACCCTAGTCATCTGATAAATCCAGAGCTTATGCTTCTTTCTCCACTCTTCACCCAACTAGTTTTGGGAGAATTCCCCAGACTCGGATCCAATGTTCATTCTATCATTTTAACTTATTAAGAAAAATCTTGATTTTGTTCAGGGTGACCATATGGCCAAGTGAAAATACTATATTTTCCAGTTTGCAACTAGGGATGGCCTTGTGATAAATAATGAGAATAATAAGAAGTGATTAGTCATTAAGAAAATTCTTTAAAAGAGAGTCAAATAAAGGCAAAAGACCATGTATAACTAGCACAGTCTAAAAGAGGAACAGAAAACTAGAGCAAAAACCACTTGCTTATTAATCTAGTCAGGCCCCCCAAAGTGCTAAACTTAAGGGAAATGTTGGTGAAATTAACAGTATCATGATTAAGAATCTGTTCACTGAGAGGCATCATTAAAAGGATGAAAAGGCAGCCAGAAAGTACACATTTACACTACGGACATCCAACAAAAACTTGTCCTGATGTTCCATGACATCCAAGCATCAACTAACAAGGTGACTTCTTATATTAGTTTCAAAACAAAAGTAGTATAAAAGCACTTTAAGAAACAAACCTCAGGGCCGGAGAGGTGGCTCAGCAGTGAAGAGCACTGGCTGTTCTTGTGGAGAACCCAGGTTCAGCTCCCAGCATCCACTGGCAGCTAATAACCATTTGTACTTTCAGTTCTAGGAATTCAACACTCTCTTCTGACCTCTGTAGACAGTGCATAACACAGGTGCATTGACATATATGCAGGCAAAACACTCATACATAAAAAAAAATCAATCTAAAAAATTTTTAAAGGAAACAGTTAACAAACACATGAAACTACAAAAAATACATTGATATATTGAACTGTCATATCCATCATCAAGCTTTCCCTTCTCAAACCTCTCCCACTCCATATTCTATTTAAAATCAATGATCTTGGGAACATCTATACAGTGTACATCCAACAAATGTCCTCACAGATTCTTCTGTTGAAGCCTTAATCCAATATCCAGTAGCTCAGAATGTAACTATATAGGGTATTAAGTCCTTTGAAGAGGTGATTAGGTTGAAGTGGGGATCATTAAAGTAGGTCCTATTCCAGCATCACTAGTGTCTTTATAAGAAGGGGAGATCAGAACACACAGAGAAACAGCGGCAGAAGGCTGCACAGAAGGATGACCATGGGCAGACTACCACCTTTTAAATGTACTGATTTATTTTTGTATGTGTGTGGTGTTCATATGTGCATATGTGCATGTGTGTTCTTGCATGCATGGGTGTATACATGTGGAAGCAGCACATGAAGTTGACGATGGTGTGTTCCTCAACCACACTCCACCTTGTGTGTTGAGGCAGGGTCTCCTTATGAACCTGGAGCTTGCGTTCCCAGCTCCTCTAGCTAGCCAGCTTGCTCTGGGAATTTCCTGTTTTTCCTCTTGCCCATTCTAGGATTACAGGTGGGCCAGGACAACAGCCAGTGTCTATGGAGATTCTGGGGATCCAAACTCTAGTCTTCATATTTGTTGGGCAAGTTCTTTGCCCACTGATCTCTCTTCCCAGCCCCAAGACTATCATCTTTAACCCAAGGGCAGTGACCTTAGGAGAAACCAACCCTGGGACCCCTTGATCTGGCACTTCTAGACTCCAGAACTGTGAGAAAATAAACTAAGCCTGTGGTGTTTTATGAAAGCTCTAACAAGTGAATATAAGACACATTCAGAATGTACATTGCTTACAAAACAAAATGAAAAAGACAGCACAAGAACTGCACAAAATGTACAATGTTTGTCCATTAAACAGCAAACATAAAGCATATGAAAACTTGCTCAACTTTAGTTGATCTACTAGTTGCTAAGAAAATAAGAATTAAAAATACAAAACTACCACACACCCATCAAAATAGATAAAGTTGAGACAGATAGACAGTAGACCCCTTCAGCCCCAGTCTTGCCTTCCACAGCTTCAGTTACACTCAAAAATATTAAATGGAAAAATTCCAGAAATAAATAATTAAAAATTTTTAAATGACTCTTATTTATTGTTGTTGTCATTGTTCCGTTATTCTCCACTCATCTCCTGCTACACCGAATTAACAAATTAAAGTTTATCATAGGTAGGTATGTATATATGGGTGTATGTATACATAAGAAGAAACTCACTATGTACGGTGCCCAGCACTATTCATGGTGTCTTGCCTCCACAGGATATCTCAGAATGTACCATCCATTGGTGAGGGAGAGGTACATTTGATCACTGTACCAATTGTTGACAAGAATGTAGAACAGCTGAAGCTCCAAACACTGGTAAAAGAAGGGTAAATGGGAACAAATATTCTTAGACATCATTTGGCAGCACATAGCTAGGCAAAAGCATAATCTATAACTTAGAGCTCCTCTGTGAACATCCATACCCACAGGGGACATACGTTCATCAAGAGACTGATACTAGAATAGTCATTGCTGTACTGTTCATAATAGCAAATGCGGCAAGCTGCCCCTGAATGCCTGACGACACTGGGCTGGATAAGAAGTATATCTGCACGTTTAATGACAGTGCAGTAAGAGTGAACGCTCCACAGCTACATGCAACAGTCTGGGTGAATTATCACAAGCACTTTGGTAAACAAAAGAAGCAGGGCACAAAACAATGCCCACTGCACAGAGGTCAAAACCAGGTACCATAACCCGTGCCTTTCCTCTGAGTGTGAGAGGCATTTGAGAGAATAGCAAGGACTCAGGAGCACTGGGAATGTTCTTGTGTTTGCTTTGTAAAAGTCCATCAAGCTGGAGTGGTTCGTGAGCTCTCCTGTATGTTATATATCACTATAAAATTTTGATGAAAATGAGCGCCAACTCAGCTGGCCTGTGCTCTCGCCTCCACCTTTCCCTCTTTCCTGCCTGGAACACAGATGTGATGCTTAAAGTGGAACCATGAAGTGACAAGCATGAGAACAGAAACCACATGCTAAATATCATTCAGCAGAAAACCAGAGGTAGCCTAGGGGGCTGCTGAGTGCTCTGTAAAGCTCAAACTGCCTCTCTTCAGCCTGCTGGCTCCACAGTACCAAAATGAAAACCTTTGCTTGTTTAAGCCATGATCTGGTCAGGTTTCCTGTTACTCACAGCTAATGCAATGCTACCTGCACTAATTGATAGACCAATTCCTCAGAAGCTTCCTAAAAATAACAAAATAGATAGGTTTGGGCAGGTAGTGCTGTAACAGAGGGCTTGCCTAGCATACACAAAGCCCTGGGTCTAACCCTGGGCAACATCAGAAACAAAAAAACATATAAGGAAGAAAACAAACACATGATGACTTCAGATGAAGATGGTGAGCAGAGATGATCCAAGTTGAGGTCTGCCCAACTCTTCACAGTTGATATTTTTGTAACTATGACTCTGAGCTAAGCTTCATGAAAAGGAATTTAAGTCATAAAGATACATTATGCCTGGAGGCCTTTAGTAGATGACTGAAGGACTACAGAGATGGCTCAACAGTTAAGGGAATTGGCTGCCCTTGCAGTGAACCTTGGTTAGGTTCCCAGCAACCACATGGCAGTGAACAACCATCTATAACTTCGGTTAATTAAAGTGGATTTGACTCCTTCTTCTGGCCTTCATGGGTACTGCATGCATGTAGTACACCTACATACAGGCAACCAAAATTACTCATACACATAAAATTAAATTTCTAAAAATTAAAAATAACATGACTTAAATAATAATAATTATTTAATTATAATAATTCCAGCATCAATATAATACTGGAAAAGTATGAGAATCATGGAAAAGAAACAAGCGATTTTCTGGATATAATGCTACTCTTATTACAAGAATGGGCATATGGATCAAGTGCTCTAACAAAAATTAAAATTAGCAGTGACTTCCATATGGCAGTCTTCCTGTGTTATAGACCCAAGTTCCACTTATATTACTATTCTACCACCCCTAGAATATTGTTGCCATGGCTAAAAACCAGGATGGCACACTATTGGTACCCTGCAGCAGATGGAAGGTAAAAAGACCATGTGTCCCCGTGAAAGGTCAGCCGGGAGCAGCACTGGCACTTCTGATCACATCTGACTGTCTGGAGCTTTGTCAGGAACATTAGCAAGAGAAGCTAGGAGCTAAGCTTGTTAGCTAAGTGGCCATGATCTCACTTAAAAGTTCTGTTACTACAGAATGAAGAAAGCTGCATGTGAGACATGGGGACTGGTGACCTGTGGCTGCATGGGATAATATATTTCTACATCCACTCCATATACTGAGGGACTACATGACAGTCAGAACAAGAAACAAATTTCTGTTTGTTGAAGAATATTTCTCAGAGGACATGTACATACAGATAGGGAGGATATCTTAGTAAATAAAAATAAACTCACTCTTGCCTCACCACACTCTTCTATTCTCTGAGACTTCTCTTCAAAGTTCAGCCGTCCCGTTCTGTGCCCTGGATGAACTACACCTGGCTCCAATCACGCTAATCACTTCCCCAATTTCCCCACAGCACATATCTGTCTGCATAGCACTAAATGGTTATGCATATGTGCATACATTTTTTAAACCAAGCTTGTACATATGCAGTGGCAGTCACTGAGTGGCTATGCGCCCTGGCACACCTCTCTCCACTGACACCTTCTATCTTAGAGAAGGGTCTGTGCCGGCTCCCCCTCTGTTGACCCCTCCATCCCAGTTCCTCTAACAATTATGAATCCCCTTGTGTTTTCAGTCTGGTTTTCTCCACTGACTTATTTAGTATAAACCAGACCACATTTCTATGTTTTTCAAAACTCTCTCATTTCTATTTCCAAAACTATTTAGCCTTTCTCTCTCCCTCCCTCCCTTCATTCCCCCTGCTCTGATTCTTTTGAGACATGGTCTTCCAGTAGCCCCATCTGGCCTGAAACTCACTATGTAGACCAGGCTGGCTTTGACTTTACAGAGATCTGCCTGCCTTCGCCTGCCTCTGCCTCCTGAGTGCCAGGGTTAAAGGCATGCGCCCCCACACTGACTCCTCTCTCTGTAAGTCCACTGGATATTTTCCTAAAGTTGTGCACCTTCTTCCCTCCCCATGGGTCACCCTCTGCTGTTTAACATCGTGAAAATGAATCTCCTCTTACAGAGTCCTAGCCATTCTAAAAGCAATCCAGTTTTCAGTTCCCTCACATCGGACTCAGGTGACCACCCTTTATTTCCATCTTCTTTCTTGGGCTTTGACAATGGCACTGTCACAGATCTCTCCCTGGAGCTCTGGGCTTTCCCCTGGAAGCCTTCTGGATTCCACTTTCCCTGTGTCATCAGGGAGGGTTTGTTCCTCCGTCTGTGCCTTCTCTTGCCGTGCTCCACGCTCCCCACAGAGACTCGTCTGTGCCCAAGGCTCCCATGGACTCCAGACCAGTCTCTCCAGCCCAGACTCTACTGAGTTCCACATTATCTCGGGTACTAACAGGGTTCTAGTTCCTTTGGGAGTTCTGAAGGGTCTCCTGAGACACATCACTTTCTTGTTTAAAATTGAGGAAATCTGAGGCAAATAGGAATGAGTTGGTTACCCCAGAAAACCCTGGGGAACCCTAGAAGTTTCTACTTGAGTGTTCACAGACACCACAACATCAACGTGACCATGCCTGAAGTCCTGGTCACGACCTACCAACCTACCTCATCTTCACGTCTTCACAGATTCAGTGAAGTCTCACCCACCAGTCATCAAATATGAGCACAATCGAAATCTTCACTGCCTCACCTAAACTTAAGGCACCCTCATCTCCTGCTTGAATCATCATTACCACATCCTAAACCCCCAGCCCCAAGCTTTGGCCCTCCAATTCAAATAGCTACCAGAGCAATTTCTACAACTAAAACTTACCCATGTAAATCCCCTGCTTTATCAAGGTTCCCACAAAGTTCACACGCCCTTCATTGGCCTAGTATAAGCCCTACAAAATTTCACCCCTTCTTGTGACTCCAGACTCCTCTTTCTGATTCCTGTCTGTACCTTGTGGCATTAGCTACTGAACCCCTGAGAAAGAGAAAGCTTTTCTGCAGATCCATCACTTTGCTCACGGCTTCTGCTGTGTGAAACGCCGCTTCTTGCTCCCTGACAAGTCTGTCTCCGTCTCTCATCTATCACTGACCTAAACTCCCCAGAACACCTCAAAGGCAGGAACCTTCTACAGTCACTTTGCATTTAGGGATGGTATTTGGAATACTGTTAAAAACTAAAATGCATTTTTAGTTTTGGGCCACTCACTCTCTCATTCCCCTTCTTTAGGAACTAAGATGTTACATTTATTTTATTTCAGAGACTATATTATGGGGATTGACCTACTGCAAAACACCTGTATAGTCCTACCAGGAATGCAGCAGACCTGTATAATTCTCTTCTCTCTACACATCAAGAAGACTTGCATTTTCTACAGCCTCTGTTCCGTGCCCAGGAGAAACCTGCTCCACAGTTCTGGCACTGTGATTTGAAGCTGAGGACCAAAAGTTCTCTGTTCCTCCTTAGGTGAGAGCAAGAAGTATCACAGGGATAAATCAATAACAGGTAATCTCTGCAGAGGTAAGTGTGTCTGTGATGCTCTGACAAGCTCACCTTCATGGAAGGATGAACCTTGAACTTGCCACCAGGGAGCAGCTCGCTAACGATAGCTGAGATTAGATATTCAAAGAGAAGACAAAGCTGTTTCACATCGTGCTGACCAAAAAAACAGTGACATTGCCAGATGCTGACATGGCTTGGTGAGAAGTTTTACCTTGCTGTTGGGCTCACAACTTGGGATACACACTGTAGAAAAAGTCTGGGTGTTGCCCAGAGAAGCTGAACATGTACACATCCTGGAAATTCCAGATGACTGTAGATGACTCCAATTCTGGCAAGAATGGTTAAAGAAAAATGTACAAGAAAATAACAGAACTTCCACACATTCTAGCCACAGCACTCGGGCATGCGCTGTAAGGATTCTATCCTACAGCAGAGATACCAATTCATCCATGTTCACTGCTGCTGCATCTACAAAAGCCAGGAAATGGAAACATAGATGCCCATCAACTCTGAACGAATCATGAAAGTCTGCTACATTTACACAATGCAATGCTATTCAACTGTTAAGAAAAATGACATTCACAAGTAAATGGATGGAACTGGAAACAATCACTATGAATAAAGTAACCAAGGCTCAGAAAGACAAATGTCACATGTTTTCTCTCATAAGTGATGTTAGCTTTTAATCTTCCAGGCAGGTATGTTTCTATTGGAAAATTTAGAGATCAGGAAACTAATTAGGTGCCATAAGGGATGGTTTGTGGAAGGGGAGACAGAATGCAGAGGTACAAATGGGTAATAGGAATAATGGGATCGGAAAGGTGAACGGGTTGGAGAATGGGAGAACAGGGCAGAAGAGATGGTTAGGGGAGAAATTACTAACAGTAAAGACCTCTTGAAAGTCATATGGAAACCTCCTGGAGAAGTGTCTTTCAATATATACAGAAATAATAAAAAAATTTAATGTGGTTGCCCTATAACAGGAGTTCAGTGGTCCTAACAGATACCACAGGCTAGCAAACAGAAAACCAATGCCAGGAATGAACTTTCTGTTTTGGAGTTGTTGACTAGGGAGATCCCATAGACCCTCAGACAATATTGGCTATTGTCACTGCACCCGGTTACCCACAGGAACTTGATGGTAAAACCCTTTTTCTGAAAACAATACACATGTGAGTCATAGAACAAACAAGGAGAAATCGAGCTGGTACTGACATCAAAGCTTCATCTCTATTAGCTAGCTTTCATAGGATTGGAAGGTCCTATGCATGTTGCTGGCAGAGAAAGGTAATCATCAGCCTTACCCAGGTATAAACCCTGAGAACTACAATAAAAACTGGCCTGGCAAAATATGCCCACTGGTGCAAGAGTGTCACGAATGCTATGGGAGTGACCAACCACCTTCTGAATGCTATGGGGGCGACTAACCACCTTCTGAATGGGTTTAAGGTTCACGTCACAAAAGTCCATCGCTGATACTGCTATCAAAGCCAAGAGCCTGTGACTACACTGGTCACAGGCCATATGGGAGAACCTACTACTGTAGCATTTTATTAAATAAACATAGTATTTAACCAACTCCTAATGACTTACTGTTATACCCACGGATTAGTGCATATCTCTCCTCTCACCAGAGAAGCTTCTCCTTGTAGCAGATGGCAATTAACACAGAAAGCCACAATTCGTCAACATGCAGAGAATAACAGACTGCAAAGTACTCAGGTCTAAAGAACACCTATACCATACCCTCTCCTCCCAAGGCTCAGAGATCATCTTAGAAGAGGAGGCAGAAAGACTCTAAGAGCCAGAGGTAGTAGATGAACATTAGGAAACTGTCTTGTCTGGATATCACAGGATAACTACACATATAAACCCACAGCACTTATGACAGCATGCACAGACTGTGCAAACCCAAGTCAGACAGAAACCTAGCATGGGAGAAGGGGAGGGGCAAGAAACCCCAACCCTAGCTGAAGATCTATTGGCAACTGATAGCTGCTCAGAGAAGAAGAGTCAGTTTTCCTTACCTCTGTAGGGCCTGGCAGGTTGACGAAGCTCCAAGGACTAGACCCACAACGAAGAGCATTTGGGGAACACATATTAGATTCAATTGGCCATTTTTAAGAATACAAATAATAATAGAGGAATGAAGTAGAAGGGAGTGGTGAGGGGGGGTGGAGAGGGGAGGACTCCGAACATAATCAATGCATGGTGGGAAATTCTCAAAACAGTATAGTTTATAATTAGATGGAAAACAGTGGACTTTCATTTACATAAATTACAAAAGTCACACCAAAAAAATTAATATGCAGTTCAAAGATCTATACACACTGTAACTTTCACCATGTCTGCTAAGATCTCCCGAATCTATTTCCCAAAGCTGGGCAACATCTGAGCTCTTACAGAAGGGAATCAGAGAGCTTGAGCCAGTCAACTAGAAATATCTGTTAGTGCTGTGTTCAAAAAAATCAAAGGAATAACTGACATAGAATTTAGGACAGTTCGGAATAGAGGTGAGAAGAGTCATCTAAGAGGGGGACTAAAAAGCTCAGTCTTGCATAATGTTCATTTTCTTCATGTGATCATTTTTCTAGTTTTTTAAAAAGCTTAAGTAACTTTTAAAATTTGTACTAAAAAGCATCAGTGCCTTGACTGGAACCCACGTTTCTCTGACTATAAAGTGAAAGACCTTTTAAATACCACATGTATGCACTGCCTCTTCAAATACTGAAGTCCACATAAAAGTTTCAATCCTTAACTCAAGTATCTATCGGTGGATGAATGGATAAACAAAATATGGTATACAGAGGAATATTATTAAGCCTTAAAATGCTATGTTCAGGATCCAAGTTCAGTCTGTGGAAAATTCTAGCTCCTTGGCTCTGGCATCCAAGGTTCTGATTTCTGTTTCTCATTTCTTCCTCTGACCCACATCCCTTTCTGTTCCTGTGCCTCTCCCCATGTGGCTGGAGTTGGAAGGACTGAAGTGATTAGTGCCACGGACCCCGAAGCCCAGCCGCACTCAGGCAGCACCTGTTAGCCCTTTATTTCTTGTTTCTCTCAACCTCGGATCTCACCCTTTTACTCATCTGCCATCTGGCAGCCACCCTGAATTCCATTCCATCGATGAGGGGGTACAGCCAGGGGCAAACCAGAAGTATCAGCTGACTTGGTTGACAGACAGACTTCCAGAAACTCAGGCAATGAATGGTGCAAAGAAAGGGAACAGGTGGGAAACTAGGAAGCAGCTTTCTTCTGTGTTTCGCCCCCAAATGCCACTCACCTTGACTGTCTTCGGGATAGGATTCATAAAATGATGGGAAATCAGATCTATCGATGTTCATTTGAATTTCTGGTTGCAATGGTCAAGTATCAACAAAAACTCTAAAAAACTGACATAAAGGGTGGCAAAATGCACATAAGAAGTCGGATCATTAAAGAAAGTTCTGAGAGCTGAAGAGACGGAACAACAGTAAACAGCACTTTTCACTACTGCACAGAACTGGAGTTTGAGTCCCACCATCCATGTCCAGTGGCTCACAACTACCTGTACTTCAGCTCCAAGGGACCTGACACCTTCCTCTGGCCTCTGTGGACACCCACATGCACATGCCATGTGCTTGTGCACACACACACACACACACACACACACACACACATACACAAATAAAAATAAGAATGAATCTTAGAAAATTATTTTTATTTTTTTTCTTTTTCTGTCTGTGTTTGTGTATATGTGATATGTGTGTTACCATGTGTACAGGTACATGGTGTTCCAGGGCACGTGCACATGCAGAGGCCCAAGCACAAAAACACACAGACACATTCTAAAACACAATGCTGAAAAAGATGTAGTTTAATCAGACAATTTGCTATTACCATATCAAGAAGACAGCACTGAACTGGTGACTCCATCTTTGCTTCTGCATTTTCGGCATCATTTAGACCCAGCACTGGTGTGCCCCAGAAGCAGCCTGACTCTTAGAATACATTTTAACCAAGAGGGAGCCTGAACCGCTGAGAACCTGTTCCTTCGAATTATTCTTGGAACTCTGCTCCTGAACAAGGGCTTGCTCTATTTATTGAAACAGTATATAAAGCATAAATGGGGAAGGAAAAATGGATTTGTCCTATCAAAGGATTATGTCCCTTCTTGACCCCTATTGGCCTAGGACAGCACATACACAATCACAAACAGATGTTACCAATTTAATCTCTGCTGTTTGCAACACAAGTGGGAAGATTATCCCATTGCTTCCAACAAATATCTGCAGCTTGCAGGGCTTGATATGCAAAACATACATACATATTCATACCTTATTCTGGGTTAAGGAAGGCTATATTCCCAGGTCACAAGAGGAACTCAAGGTCTAGAAGTCTTGCTTACAATTATCAACAAGCTAAGATTAACTCTTTGGTTGAAAAATTAAATCAAAGTTATTTGTCCAGAGTGTGTTCCTATTGTAGAAGTCATTCCTACACTTTCCCGTGGTATAAACTGTGCCTTACTCCTGTCTCCACTCCAGTACAGACCAAAATATAAGATTTCCACTCAGAATGAAGCGTCATTACCAGAGCCTCAGGTCTTCTATTTCTAATCCCTCCTCATTCCCATCCCAACACACAGCCCAAACCTTCAGCTCCGAGGTCAGTCCAGAGGGGAAGACAGGTCCATAAACGTGTTCTGAAGTGGTAGATCCAGGGCTGTGCTTAAAAGGAGCTTGTCTATGAGTGGGTGCATTACGTGTGTATGTACAGATATATGGCTATGTATATGTAGTTGTGTGCCAGTGTATATATAATTGTGCATGTTTGTGTGGACATGCCAGTCTTTGGAGGCAAGTATGTGGATGGGTATGTTGGGGAGTCGGGGAGTGTGTGCAGGCATTTGGAGGTGAACATGTGTGTAGGTAGATGGGAAAATAAGAGTTAGGAATAGTTATTAGTCATACCATGTGCTCCCTATTTTTGTCATCTGATGTCCCCATTGGAGGCATAAAAAGAAATGGGTCTTCCCAATGTGAGACATATCTAAACTCTGAACCAGAATAGACTGTTTTTCTCTAGCATTTTGTTATAGTGACAGAAAGCTGACTAATTCATATCACTTCTCTATTGTGGAAAATTTGTTCTTCCCAATTGGTTTTAAATGTTTCTACTTTATACCTGGGCAACCACAATCATAGTTCTCATTGTGGGAAACTCTGTCATAAGTTAAAAAGGGATTTATTGACCAATACAGAATGTGACCAATACAGGATCACTGGAAACACTAGAAAACTGAGTTCACAAATCAGGTGTGAGCAGAAAGAGGCTGGGCAACAGAAGCCAGGCTGAACAATTAGGGCTTTGCCACCACTTGCTGCTGCAACTAATGGCTAGCTGTCCCTACAGCTCTGGCTCACCTCACTTCACATAGGGTCATTGATAGGAGCCACACTCTAGATACACATCCAAATGCTGACTGCTTTGTAGCAGAGTGATAGAACACCCCAGACCCACACATATGCACAACAAGAGGCTGGAGCCTGCTTTCCACCAGGACTTCTGATGAAGGGATGTCCCAAACAGAAAGAGCCTCAGAACTACTGACAGATGAAAAGAGGCCAGTATTCACAGTAAAGACCAAGACTTTTAAAAATTAGAGTTAAGAATTAAGTTTCCCTGTATTTGGACTCGATTCTCTCTGGTTCCTTCTTATTTAACTGCCCAGATACAGGAAGGCCACAGCTAAACAGGAATATGAAAGACGAATGAATGCTGTCTTAGCTAGAAAATTACACATAACCAATTGTTTATATTTCTGTAGACCGATATTTTTATTTGCATCTTGAGGGTGAGGATATGCAGATTTAGAAGGATTCGGTGTGACCATGGGAGATCTCTTTAATTTCTACCTCAATTTCCACATGTGTAAATTAGCACATTCCATTCAGGTAGGGATGTTATAAGATCTAAGACACCTTAGTACAAGCAGAGACACAGAGTTCCAGGATGACCGCTTAATAACCAGAAACCTACCAGGCAGGACATCAGTAAACTGTCTTCAGACAGGCTTGCCACTCACGCTCTGTGCACCACTAACATGTCATTCCACCTCTCTGTGCTCCTATCTGCTATCTATAAAATAAGAGTGCTGGACTACATGAACAGGAGCTGGCCCTCTGCCCTTCAGATCATCATCCGTGAGCTCATCCTACAAGTCAGCGCCCAGCCCTGCCAGATTACATGGGATGGAGATGAGATGGGGAGATAGCTATTTGCCTCATTTGTTCTCAAATGAGACCTAGTCTCTCCTCCACTCTGAAACAGCGGTTGGATCTGACATGCTAAACTGTGCAGCATGGTGTAGGGCGCACCCAGGATATCACCTACTTTTCTGCTGCTGTGATAACACACCGTGACCAAGACAATTTATAGAAGGAAGAGTTCATTTGGCTTACAGTCCAGAGGGTTAGAGTCCATGATGGTGGGGCGGGGGGGCATGGCAGTAGAGGTGCTGGAGCAGAAAGCCAAGCAATCACATCTTCCAGCAGGCACAGGAATCAGAGAACATCAGAAAATCAGCAAAGCCGGCCCCTAGTAACCACCTCCCAAAACCTCCCCAAACAGAGCCAACTGGGGACAAAATTTCCAAGTACTTGGAGCCTATAGGGGACTCAAACCACCACACTCAACATCCTCAGGATTGTTTGCTCATCAGTATACAGCATGATTCTAACAGCAAAGAACAAACCTACAGTGAAGAAATTTGAGGACTGCAGGGCTGAGAATGGTCCCTGCTGAGGTTTTGAAGGAAGCAGAACCCACAAGTTATGATAAGTGAGCATTATTTAAGATTTGTTTCTATTCTGCCAAATACACTTTTTGCCAACATCCTCCTAACATGTTGGTGGAATTAAATATAAACATGGGCTCACTCTAAGATCTGCAAAACCCTGTAAAAATGAAACTGTCAGGATCTGTGGAGCTTTCCAGTGGGAGTAATAGTTGATAGATGGGTCTGGACAAAGCAAAGTAAGATTGGAAGCTGGGCGGGTATGAAACAAGACAGCCTTGGCAGGTGCATTTGGAGCATGATCAGGAGTGCACACCAGGTGGGGCGTGATGGTGCATGCCTTTGATCCCAGCACATGGGAGGCCAAGACAGATTACTGTGAATTCAAGACCAGCCTGGTCTACACAGTGAGTTCTAGGCCAGCTGGGAATACAAGGAACCCCTGATTCAAAAGGACCGAAAAAAAGGAGAGGGAGGGAGGGAAGGAGGGAGGGAGAGAGAGAGAGAGAGAAAGAGAGAGAGAGAGAGAGAGAGAGAGAGAGAGAGAGAGAAGACACTTCAGAGTCTCCAAAGACTGGGCTCTGCTTACCAACCCACTTGGCAAATTTCCTAAAATAGAGTGTTAGCAACTATCTTCTTTGTGCCCTCGGAATATCTCACAGAACATAATTAGTATCTTTTTTCCACCATTTCAAATGCCAATTGACAAATTCTATCCCCTGCACCAGACTCTGGGAGCCCCTCGTGCCTTGGTACTCATCAGATCTTTATTCCCGCTTATAGATTCCAGTATTGGGAAACAAGGCTGGATGGAATTCCTCCAAGATTTTAACCTATGAGCAGGAATTTTTAATGAATATTTTTCCGGATTAAAAAATTGGAAAGGTAGAGCTGGGGAGATAGCTTAGTTGGTTAAGTGCTTGCTCTGCAAATATATGAACCCAAGTCTGAGCTTCAGTACCCATGTGAAAAGCTGTGGTGGCATATTCTTGTAATACCAGAGCTGGAAAGTTAGAAACAGTTAGATCCCTGGAGCTCACTGATCAGCCAGCCTGCCTAATCAGCAAGCCCCAGGTCCCAGTAAGAGACCCTATGTCAAAAAACAAGTGGGCAGCTCCTAAAGAATGATACTCTAGCCTCCACATGCACTTGCACACACAAGCACGAGCATACATACACTTGTGTATATGCATACACACCTACACACATAGACCCTACACATACATACGCATACACCAAAATAATAAGAATCATCAAAAAGGTATTACAAACAGAGGGAAATCGAGAAGAGAGAAGGCAAGGCTTGTATGAGGGCAGAGAGACAATGCCTGGAAGAGGCTGGGGCAGGAGGCTGGCTGTTAAGACAGATAGAACTCAGAAAAAAAGACAAAGATCACAGGACAAGGGATGTCTGAGAGGCTTCTAGGAGACTCAAGAGGAGACATCCCAAAGGGAGGTGCCGATGTAAATATGAGGTTGGAGACATGGATGGGCTCACAGAAGACTATAGAGGAGCAAAGACGGGGTTCTGAAGACTGCCACTTCAGAAGCTGGAAGAGGGAAAAGAAGTCGGGAGCTGTGTGAGAGCCAGAAGGCAGGGTGTGCGGGCAGCTAATCCACCCTTTTAGGCTTAACCCAAGCCACACTCAGACAGAATAATTTCGTATTCCAGACCCGGTGTCTGATCCTGGGCCATTAAGGTCCCACTGAGTCACTGGCAGTTTACATTGAGACTGGGCAAATTCCCTTTGGCCATGATGAATAAGCTTGTGGTCCAGTCTTACTACAGAAGACCTGAGTCCTCAGACTGATGTGCTTTGGAGAAGGAGAGACTGGTGCTTTTTCTAATGAGAGATAAAGGAAACGCTGAAGAATGCTCTGAGTGAGGGACAGTTATTTTCTTATCTGAGAAACATGCTGGAACTGTCATTCCTTGAGGGGCTAAGCCTCCTGGCACAGCCTGCCATCCAGAAGATAGGTGTGGTTAAAAAGCAACCCTGGCTGGTCCTCCAGGCCTGCTGCTATTCTTACAGGCTTTGGTTCCACATCACCCACCTCCATCCTGTGTGCAACATAATGTGCATTTGTGTTTCATTACACTGCTTGAATTTTTCCAACTGTCCTAAAGGGTACAGATCCAGTGGGTCATTTCCTGGACACCCAACTGTAGGTCTCACCTTAGCTTCCTAAATGACTTCTCACGTCCATCCTGAATTAAGACTAGAATGATGATAGATTTCTGTCTGCCAATGGTGGTCTGAAATTCATGAAGACATATCCTTGAACCTTGTGGGGAACAACAACAACAACAAAATGACCTTGAACTTCTACCCAAGATACAATAGAATGCTCTGTTCCAAATAGCTCACTAGAGGCAGGCCTTGAGGTTTCATAGTCTGGTTTCCTCTCTGTTCTCTGCTCCTGACTTCAGATGTAGCTGTGGAATGCTGTATTCCAACTTCCCTTCCCAATCACCCATGTAACAAAGAAAATGTCATCAAATAAGAAAAAGGGTTCATGCAGTCACAGAGCCTTAAGGCATTACAGCACTCTGGACTCCAGTACCGATCTGATGATCCTCCCTAATCCACACAGGCAGCTGGCATCTGTCCTTGTTTCAAGTCAGTGCTCCAGGCCCTAAACTGTGTTTCGCCATCCCAAGGTGACCTGAAACCCCTCAGGTTCTGCGCGGCCACAAGAACTACTTAGACCTACTTTCCTCTGTGCACAAGTGCACCCTCCCTGCTCCCAGGTGGCCCAGTTGGCTTTTAAGTGCAAGAAACTGCTATTTGTTGACTAGGTCATAACTGAGTCCCTGCTACCAGGACCCCACTGGCATCTGTGCTGTGCGGAACTGGAGCAGTTTCCAAGCAGTGAAGTCCCGCAACCGCAGCTACTTTTCCTGGAACTTAGCCGCCAACCCTGCTCATTCCACGAGTCCTCTTCAGCGCTTTGCTCCAGCCCGGTAACGTCCTCTCCGCAGGGAGTCTGTGCACCCAACATCCTGTGTCCCATCCAGTCTTCAAATTCAGGTTTTCACTGATCCCTTTACATGAGGATAAATAAAGGGAAACTGTTGTGGTTTGCATGTGATATGTCCCCCACTGGCCTACGCATTTGAACACCTGGTGCTCAGCCAGTGGTGCTCTTTTATAGAGTTGTAAAATCTGTAGGAGGTGGATCCTTGTTGGAGGAAATAGCTCACTAGGGGCAGGCCTTGAGGTTTCATAGCCCGGCCCCACTTCCTGTCGTCCCTCTGCTCCTGACTATAGCTGTAGCAATCAATGCCTTTCTTGCACTGTGAGCCTAAATAAGTCCTTTCTCCCTTAAATTGCTTCTTGAAAGGTACTTGGTCACAGAAAGGAGAAAAATGGCTATTCAGAAATTAACTGGTCACATGAAAATATTCTAAAGCACAGAGCAAATTAGGGGCATTTAGGGACTCAGCACCTTCTAAAATACCAACACTGCAAGCACAGTAGGAGCAAGGATGACACCACCCACTTCGTGCTGCTGATAAACTGCCAGCAGGATCTCTACAAATAAAAGCTGTGGCAAAAAGAAAGCTGCCTGGCAAAAAAAAAAAAAAAAAATTTAAATCAAATAAAGCCATAGATAGCATGTGAAAAGTAAAGCCCAAGTAAGAACTGCTTTGGAGGCAAAGGATAACTTAATGAAAGCAGCCAAGGCAAGCATGAGCCAAACACCCTAAGTATAAAAGAGGGAAGGTAAGAGCACACGTGAGGGTAATAGAGGAAGGATGCAGCCAGAATTGGTGAGCGAGACAGAACCAAGATGACTTAAAAGTCATGGGAATAAACAAATGTAAATCAAATGCTTATAATTTTTAAAACTTTATGTGTATGCGTATATTGATTTATTTTAAGTGCCCCCGTGTTGTACATTCCCCACAGAGGCCAGAAGAGAGTGGTCATAGTCCCGCGGAACTGGAGTTATAGATGGTTGTTAGCCAGCAAGTGGGTATTGGGACTAGAACCCAGGTCCTCTGTAAGAACACCAAGTGCTCTTAACCCAGTCAGCCATCTTTCTAGCCCCCTCAAATGCTTATAATTTTTTAAGTGAAAGCTTTCAAACTGCATAGGTAACACTGAAGTGATATGAGACATTTTACTGTTTTTTAAGGTCAGCAAAGACCAATCAGAAAAATGCAATAGAGACTTCGAAACAGTAAACTTACAAAAGAAGCCGATCCTTTTTTAATTGACAGATGATGTCATCTGTAACAAAGATTTTAACATAAAAACATTTTTCACTTCTCAGAATAAAGGACCAATATAGAAAGCTGACTCCGACCTCAGAGACACCAGTATAAACCATGCAGTACCTCACAACAACTGAGAATGCTTGACATTATTGACACTTACGCACAAGAAAACAGCTTAGAGAAAGGGAAGTGATTGTCCAGACTCAGACAAATAGTAAGTAGAAGAGTCCAGAAGCTTACCAGGCTTCCAGTTGATCAGCCCTGCCCACTGCCTTTCCAACTCTGCATCATCCATATTGCCTTTTCTTTCTGCCCCAGTCAGTATGACGATTTCACAAGCATGTGGACGCTCACGCAGCACGTGGCTGACTGTGCTGCCCACACCTAGAGAGCTGGGTGGTCAGGTATCCACACGGGCTTCCTCACCTTTTCTCTCCTACTACCTTGGGAGCAACCACGTTGCACATAATGAGTACAAGAAGATCACAAACTGAGAAGCCCGCTGTGCTTTCCCACCTCACAAGGGACCAGTGATGTAAAATCAGCCAATCGTTATGTTTTAAAACACTAAATGGGGGGAGCATCTTCATTACTACAGCATGACCTAAATCCATCCTGAGTGATTCATCATTAATACATTTTTTTTTCTTTCTAAGACAGAGCCAAGGACAAATGCCTGGCAACATTCCACAGGAAGTGATTTCATAGGCCAAACACCATTAATCAGTCATTTTTGGCTTCATCTGTTTAACCAGTTACTAATTCCCTTAATTGCACTATCCTTATAGACTGCTAGGCCATCAACAGGGATTTTATCAAAAGACATTAAAATCCAAAGATGCAGTGTCTGTCACACTGGTTTTGTTTATCAGGGGATTATGATGCCGAAAAGGAGATAAGGGAAGCACAGCCTGACCTCATCAACAATCCACACAGGTTCCTGATGACCACTGCTTCCTTTTCTGAATATTCACCATCATGTTTCTTTAGAAATCGTCTTTATGAGCTGAACATGAAAAAAAAAATCAAATATAACTTTCATAGGTACAAGTTGAAAGGAAAGGATATTTCAGATTTATTAACAGGATGAACAGAATCAAGGGTGACAAAAGCACACAGCTCTGGGGCTGAAGAGGTGATTCAACAGTATAGAGGGTATCCCGCTATTACAGAGGACCTGAGTTCAGTTCCTAGCCCCCACAATGTGCAGCCCACAACCACTTGTAACTCCAGTTTCAAGGGATCCAGTGCCCTCTTCTGGCCTCCATGGGCACCTGCACATTTGCACCTGTGCATACTCACACACAAACACACAGATAAAATGACACAGCTTTGAGTCAGCCAAGCTTTTGTCTAGGTTAGACCACAGTGCAAAGGCAGGGACAGTGGCCTCAGGTGTAAAGACTGAAAGAGCGTTTGAAGCACAGCAAGGGCAAAACTGAGAGCATCTCATCTTTAAACTTGGGCATCTTGTAAAAACTGGATTAAAAAAGCATATAAACTTATCTCTAAATTTACCTCAAAGTTAAACATGTAAAGAATTACACATTTCCCTAACATTTCCTAAAGAAACAGTAGATGTTCAATGACAAAATTTAATTAAGAGCTCACTCTTAAGATTTCAGGCAGACACATAAAAGAGCTTTAAGAGTTTTCCACTCGAGGAATACATTCTGTTGGCTAAGGTTCTTTTCTTTCTTTCTTTCTTTCTTTTTTTTTTTTCCTCAAGTTGAATTTGTTTCTCATGCACTCAGTGCCGGCATTCAGACGTTTCATGACAGCGATAATAGAAAGCGTCTGTAGAATGATTATCTCCCTCCTGGCTCCAAAGACAAGCCCATACCTCGCCTCACGCTGTCATCCCAGAGGTCAAAAGTCTTCTGTCTGGTACACGAAGCTGGAAATTTCCAAATAATCTAAGAAAACACAAACTGTTTCAGACAGTTGTTCCCATTATTTACGATGCCGCCCACGATAAGATGGAAATGTTCGGAGCATAGCGTGATAAGCTCCGCAAAAACAAGGCAGAGCTAATGGCCTGAGGAGCGGAATTCTGGGCTTGCCTGAAGGGACCACTTTAGTGCAATCTTCCCTTGACAGGGTTAAGCTGCTTATAGATTCCTTAGATAAGACTGCAAATGGCCAGCCCAATGTAGATCCCACCCTTTAATGCCTAAAGACAAGAATGACAAAAAACAGCAAAGGGACAAACGCCTAAGAGCAAGGAGCTTCCGGTGTACAAGATTTTTCCCTCCTTCAGTTTTCCTGCCTTTACAGATGACTAAAATGGAAACAAGCTATAAGGTGCTGGTAAATTCAAGCCACACATCTTGGCAAGCATTGCTCCTACCATGGTGGTCATTTCTGAGCATACCTGCCCTTGGGCTCTTGGTCAGGAGACAGTAGGGATGATGATGATGATGATGACCCCTAAGAAGAGGCAAGAACTACCAAGAGTTCTAGAGCAAACTACCTGGACTTAGGCTTCAAGAACCTCCTCTGTGAAGCATGCCTGGATGCCACAGCGGGTGCTCGCCTGACAGTATATCTAGTCACTGCTAGAAGGGTTAGAAAGCTCAAACTTCAGAAAACAGGAAGTACATTCCTCCAGAAGTTCTAGTTCCTAGTTTCACAAGATTTCTCAGAATGTTTTGCAATTTTGAGGCACTAAGCTGTTACCTAAAACTAGAGTACAGAATTGTCAAAGCTGCAAGAGTCTGAAAGCTCATCTATTCTAAAAAATCCTTTGACTGATACTGATAAGGAAGTAGAGGCCCTCACAGAGGAAGTGACTATAGAGACTAGAGGGGGCTGGGGGAGCCAGGCTCCTGATTTCCCTCAAAGGTATGCTCCCTCTTCTGTCTGTAGTTTAAGTCAATAAAGTCAAAGGTGGGATAAACAAGTTCTACCATCTACAGATCTCCAAAGTTTGTTCCCCAGTAGCCCACATATGAATATTGTGTCCCATATACATACATACATATATATATATATATATATATATATATATATATATATATATATATACATATATATGGAGAGAGAGAGAGAGAGAGAGAGAGTCTCCCTATAACTTCAGCTAGCCTGGAACTTGCTATGTAGACCAGGCTAGCTTCAAACTCACAGATATCTGTCTGCCACTGCCTCCCAAGTGCTGGGATTAAAGGCATGCACCTCCATACCCAGCAAGCATCCACATCCTTAAATATTGCTGATAAGATCTTTCTTTCCTAATAGATTGTCCAAACTAAAATCTCATCTTCAATCCTTTTCTCTGCTTTGTGGGACAAACTAGACTTTGGGGGATGGAACAAGTACATTTTTCTTCATGAGAAGGAACTGGGTCCTTTAGGCCAAGAGCCAACACTAGGGCTGGGAGCATGGTTTCAGTATGTCTCCCAAAGGTTCCTGTGTGGAAGCTTGGTCCCCAGCACAGCTACGTTATAGGGTAGTAGGATCCTTTAGAGATAGCGCTCGCAGGAGGTCATTAGGTCGCTGGGGGCATGCTCTCAGCACGTAGTAGGTCTTGTGGAACCTTGGGTAGTTCTTACTATACCATGCCTTGCCTGGCCCATATTCTGGCTTCCTGCTTTGAGGCTTCTCTTTTGTGTCCCCACCATGATGCCATTTACAGTGAAGCAGCACGGACAGGAGGCCCTCCCCAGAGCTGCCATCATGGTGTTTGTCCTCTCACCCTCCCAAACTATACGCTAAATACTTTTAGAAATAAAAAAGGTTTTCAAGACAGCCTATATCCTTGAACTCGAGGTCTTCCTGCCTCAGCCTCCTAAACATTAGAATGTTAGGTGTGTGCCACTGAACTTGGCACAGGGGAAAATGGCACAGGGGACAATGGATGGGGGCTGAATTGAGGCTTGAACCTGGGGGTTTGCACATTGTAGGCAAGCTCTCTGCCACTGAGCTACATCCTCTTTTTACTCTGTATCCCTGGCAGACCTTGAACTTGTGATCCTCCCACTTTAACCTCCTGAGTAGATGGGATTACAGACCTATGTCACCAGGCCCAGCTCTAGTGTTTACAAGGTAGCCAGCCTATTGTGTGACACTTTTCTGAAGAAGACTTGGTACATACATCTGTTCATCCCAGAAAGAGACCTGACAACAGACAAGTTAGAGAACACCAAAGTCCAATAAGCCTACTTAGTTAAATTACAGGAGTAAGGGGGCCGGGTTTCCCACAAGAGCAGACATGACGCAGAGGCAGCTGCCTCACCAAAAAGCACATCCCAGCACAGGTGATGGATGTAAAAACTGCAGCCCTGGAGCTTTCGGTCGGCTTGACAGACTGGATAGTCACCTCCAGGCAGCTTTGCGGCCTCTTCTCATCAGCAATTGCTCACTGTTTCTATATCCTTTGTGTGAGGCCTCATGACTCTTGTAAGTTTCAGCTTTACCAGGCATATGAAGTTTGTTTATTTCCTGGATCTTATAAGTTGCTCCTCTTTTTCCTGGAGGAAATGTTCCAGCTTGGAACTTCCTGAGCCTTTAGGAGCCTTCCTCCAGGACAGAATATGTTCTACTCAGAGGAATGAATATGCTATCCAATAAGCTTCAAGCATTTTGTTATAGCAACAGAAATAAACTAATACAAATCACACAAAAAAGAAAGTATTCTGGAGCTGGGGAGGTGGCTCGGTGGGTAAGAGAGCTTGTTGTAAAAATAAGAGGGCCTGAGTTCAGATCCCCAGCAACCATGAAAAGCTGAGTATAGCCACGTGTGCCCATAACCCCAGCATTGGTGGACAGAGACAAGTCAGTCTTGGAGTTCATTGGCCAGCCAGCCTAATCAAAATGGTGATGAGCTTCGGGTTCACTGAAAGGCTCTGTCTCAAAAAATGAGGTGGAGAACAAGGACGCTTCACACACCACATACACAGAAAACTTTCCCTGCGAACTCCTACTTTCATAGTGCCATAAACATCCTCAGTTAAAAATCTGTGGCTTTTTGTGTTGTTTGATTAACACTGATCTTCTTCACCATGAGTTCTACAAGATGAGCTATGAATGTGTTTATCACTGGATAATAAGTCAGAGTATGGAACACTTAGACGCACAAGGTGATCAACAATCTCTCGATTGTAGAGAGAAAAATAAATTAGGGCAATCTAGGGTCCTGTGAATCTCTTAGCAAATACAACATTTGCCAGTAAAACTCTTGGTTATCTCATTTCATTCGACCTTCCCACAGCCAACACTCAGAAGAAAATCACATGAAGGCCGGACACCTCAAAGCTATGCTTACCTACAGTCCTTTTCAAGGGGATTAATTCCTTCTAAGTATCTTACCTAATTAAAGGCACTGATTGTGCATGTGTGTGTATATGTGTGTGTGTGTGTCAGAAAGAGAGAGAGAGAGAGAGAGAGAGAGAGAGAGAGAGAGAAAGAGAGGGAAAGTCCAGTTATTAGTCAATCTCACACCACAGCTTTGCCCAGGCTTGCTCCACTACAGGCTTTCATGTTTGCTGCCATGGACCCCACACCATACTGGAAATAAGACTGGAGAATGTTTTAGAAGGCTGGCTTGGGTTTCTCAGTTCAACATCTTATTCAGGGCAAGCACACAAAACTATTGTCGTTTTACTCTTTCAGGGCCTTATAAGGGAAGAATAGGTTGGTAAATATTTTTACATTGGTAAAGAACTTTGCTTACTTATAAAGAGTGTATGGTGAGAATAAATTCCACCACAAAAAGAAATGAATATAGATTTTCTAAAGTAGTAAATAATAACTGATTTCCCCTGGACTTCTAGAGTGTGGGATTTATTGATTCCATCTGGAATGTACATTCAAGGGACACGAGCTGTCTACTTTCTCCTGAAATTCATTTGGTTCTCAATCTTCAAAACACCAAACTACAACCACAAAACATTCACTACTGCAAAATAGTTTTGCAATTTGAAGAGGAGCTGACTTTATCATCAACAATTCTGGTTTCCAGTCTAGCTTAGGCACGAAGTAGCCATGTGACCTTGAACAAGTCTCTGTCATTTCTCAAATGCATGGCAGCCACCTTAAATGGATTGTTTGGCACAAAACAATGGTGCTTCCTGTAGTTCCTAACGCAGTGGACCCTCAACAGATGGTCCGGATCTGAGCAGGAATGAAGCCAGGAACCCAGCACTTATCAGGAGCTCTTCACTTAACTGCCAGTGCTCCCTGAATTTAAATGGCTCCCTTTCCTTAGATGTGAATTCCAGCATATCTTCTTGCTTGCACCAACATCCCTCATTTACATCATCCCATACTGAAAAGAAGCAAAGGCAGAGGAGTGATATATCTACAATGCAACCTCTACACTTAAGGTTCCGAGAACATCCCAGAAGAGGGGACAGAAAAATTGGAAGAGCTAGAAGGGCAAAACACCTCCTGCTAGTTAATGTATTCTAGATATGATAGGGAGGCTACACAATGAAATCTCTACCATATGGTAGTCTAACAAGTTCTGTAAAAGGACAAAACTAGTTGACAGGTCAAGGTGAATGGGGGAAGTTTCACAGGGGTCCCACCTCAAGATGGAGAGCTACAGAATGGATGGTAAGGGAGGGAGAATCAGTTTTCTTTAGGGACAGGCTCCCTGAAATGTTACCTAATCCCAAGAGGGCAACCCTAAACACAGGTACACCAACCACCACTAAATGGACACAGTGCTGTGTGTGTGTGTGTGTGTGTGTGTGTGACAATAATCATCAAAGAAGAGGTCAAGATTGAGAGAGGGACATGGGAGACGTTGGGCGGGGACTTAGAGGAGTGGGAATAATGCAATGCCATACTCGTGTATGAAATTTTCTCAGAAAAATAAAATGTTTTTTAAAGAAATTATATTACAGCTTAGACAAGCTAAATGAATTGTGTGCCATCATCAGGATAGCTAGAACAAAGCAGACACAAAATTCTAACATGGGAATTCTGCATATTCCAAGCATATTCCCCTTTCTAGGGCTGCAAGGACCGTGGCTTCTAGGTAAGTAAATCAACTGTCTACCAGACTAGCTCAGGAAATGTTCTCAGAACAGGAGATAGAAACATAAAAGATGTGTTCACAGGTCATCTAGTGACACAAACTTCTACAATGTGTAATAAAGGAAAGAGCCAGCTAGCTCAGCAAAAGACCACTGGCAGCAAGATGGCGAGTGAAATTTGAAAAGTATATTAAACTCCCAGATGCCAAGAGTAACTGTATATTTAATCTACTAGGTTTTGCAATGAGACAAATCCCCACAAAATAATGGCCACGATTTCCTAGTACCGTTGAACTACTTTATACAGTGACACTTCATGATGAATAGCCCTTTTCTGATCAAGACTTTCTGGTACCGCTGAGTTAGTTCATAAGATGACACTTCATGATGAATAGTCTTTTCTGATCAACCACATTGCAAACTGCAGCTTTTTCAGTAAAAAGAAGACATTTCAGGTATATGGGACCTGATTGGCAATTCCCAAATCCACAATACCCCAAAAGCAAGATTCCTGCTTATTTGGCCACAAAATTTATTTGTTGAGCTGACATGAGGTTACCTTATTTTCTGCGGGTACTCAAATGTTCCTCATCAGAAATTCTAGTTTTGATTATGGTCCAGCCCCAAGGCCGGTCTAGAATACCATACAACAGGGATACTTTATTAACCTCTAATATCACAAATATTTTGAATTCTTAAATTTCAAGTAAGTATTTGCAGGCCAATGTTATTATTTCCATTTTAAAACTAGAAAGTAACTCAGTCCAGTTAATTTTTATTTCACTTTGTGTCTAATACTAACTTCCAGGTAAGGATACTCAAAAGAGAATTCTAGTAAGCCAAAAAGTCACATGACAATCATTTCTAAGTCTCCTTTTATGCCTGGAAATAAACTCAGGATATGGCTATAAAACCAGCAGAAATTAGTTCAAAGAGAAATCAATCATGTATAGAGTTCCCAAGGCTACCTCTTAATAACTGTAACACAACTGCAAAAGAAAATGTTTTGATCAAACTGCGTTGTTAAAAACCGTTGAGTTCTGATGTAAGAGGAGGACCCCAGCCAAGTCATCTGAGGGGTGTTCATGGAGGTACCCCAGAGCAGTCGCATACATTTTCATCTCTGCCTTGATGTGTGTGCTGGGAACAGCCATGCACTCGGAGCTCTCCTCTTCTGGATGACTGCCTCGAGAGCAGACTTGAGCAGAAAAGACAAAAGTCAAATCCTGAAAACAGCAACATAAAAAGATCAAAGGGAGCCACAAAATTCCTCTGTTTGAGGGAGGATTTCTTTTAAGAGTTATGAGTTACGGGTGGGGCTTCGGTGATTTCAAGGTTTGCATGGCTCTGAATTATTCTGGGTTGTTACATGGAAAATGGGGTGAGGGCAGCTCCTGGAGCTGCTGCAGATCCACTACTTTCTATCAAATTACTGGCTTCAAGTGAGTTTGAAGTGAGGAACAGATCCTGAAGAGAACCACAGTCAAAAGAAGGAAGGGTGTGTGCATCTCCGGGTGGGCAAGCAAGAGAAGGAGGAGGCATTCATCTCAGTCCACTTGGTGTTGCTATCACAAAATACCTGAGACTAGGTACTTTATACAGAAAGGAGGCTTATTTAGGTCACAGTTTTGGAGGCTGAAAATTCAGGATAAGGTGGCCCTATCTTTTAGGCCTCTGATGAGGGCTCTCTGGCCACATTGCACCATGGCAGATGGGATCATAGAAGGAACTTGTATTAAAGGAAAAAAAGAAGCCATGTCACTAGACAAGAAGTCGGATACCAAGGAGGGGCCAGGTCAGCTTTTTTACTAACAGCCAGCTCTTGAGGGAACTAATTCATCCTAAAAGACAAATCCATTTCTATGGTACATAATAAATCAACTCAAGAGTATCGAATCTGCATAACCTAGTTACCCTCTGCTAGGCACCCTCTTAACTGCCCTGCATCCTCAACATTGCCACACCAAGCCCTCGGCATGGGGGATGACCCAAATCCAAGCCACAGTGATGGCACAGCCTCCCTCGGTGTTCCAGAGTCACACCAGTTCTTCTGACAGGAATGACTGTGCTTCCCAGTCTTCTGTCATCCTGTGGCTTACCAAAAGCAAGTCCTCTGCCTGTAGCAATCGTCTCTTCACCTGTTTAACCCCATCATGTCCATGAGGTGTCCCTCGCAGTCTCTCCTTGGAGCCCGGCATCCCCCTCCATAGGGCGCTTACTCCTCTTTGCTGTCATCGGATTTTATTTCCTCTGCCATCCCTGTCAGCTGTAACTGTGGGAATGACTCTTACAATGTGAACATGCTTCTTTCAAAGAAAGAGAAACTGTGAGAATGAATGACTTCTGAACAAATGACTTTTAACAAATCTGTAACCAAAAAGTTAATTTCATGTTCTGAGATCATTTAACACTCTCTCAGCTTGTTTATAATGTAAACAAGCTTCCTAGGCCTTGGGCTCCTCTTATAACCTAAAGATATAGCTTCAGTCCCTCCTGACCCTTTCTTGCCCTCGACCCAGACCAATGTATGAATGTGTGTGTATGTGTGTGTGTGTGTGTGTGTGTGTGTATCAAGCACTGTGATTTGTGAATATTTACTGAAATCAGCAGTTTATCCCATTTGTGTTCTAAAAACAGCTGAGATTAGAGGAGTAACTAAGGAGTAAGCTGTCTGTGCTTGTGTGTGCTGTTCTAGGTTAGTTAGGGTCAGAAAGGGAAAACTCTTTGTCTGATTAAAAATAAGGGTCTGTTTTTTCTTCCCCATTTCATGCTTGATGTAACTTTTCAGTAAGGAAAGAAGAAGGTCTCTATTCAAAAGCACAGTTCCAGAAGAAATCTGAAGGACCAGGTTCTCAGAGTAGTTTGGGTCTCACTCTTGGTTAAAAACATTGCCAAGAGTCATGTGTTGCTGTGAAATGACACTGCATCACCACAGAAAGCTTCCTGGAGAGCGGACCTGTGATCACTGTGATCAGCATTACATTCTCAGCACCTATTATAATGTCTAACACATGAATATTGAATTAATGAACAAATCAATTAAGAAACTGTGTCTTAGCTGCTTAGAGTTCAGCTAAAAAAAAAAAAAAATGCGGCCAAGAATGTCCAAACAGACAAATATGGAACCCAGTGGAGTTTTCCAAGAATTGATGAGATGCACTGATGTTGATGATAGGCCTTAAATCATGCCTAGGACTTAGGGAAACAGTGTTTCTCCCACTATGGACAAGGAAAAACCTCTGAGTGACATCTGAAATGTGTCTGGTGTGATCAGTAAACAATGACAAACTCAGCTTGCTTTCAGAATAGGGGCTGTGTGAGGAAAGACGTGGGGAAAGAGGCTGGGATGAAAGCCCAGAGCACGGCAGGCACCACGCTGAGGTCCTGCGGTTAAGGTCAAGTGTGCAGCAGAGGCACGGGGAGCTAACAAGGAGTGAGAGCCAGTCAGACAATGGTTTGGTCATTGGGCAATGAGGCCAGGAATTCTCACTAAAGGAATGAGAATGGAGATGAGGAGAGACTGAGCTAGACCGATAGCCTTGCAAGCATGAGGGCCTGGGTTCAACCTCCCAGAGTCCACATAAAAAGCCAGGCATGGTGAAGCATTCTCACAGTCCTAACACTGGGGAGGTAGAGGCAGGTTGATTTCCGGGGCTTGCTGTCCAGCCATCTGAGCCCAATTGTGAATCCCAGATCCTACTGACACACCTTATATCTAAAAACAAGGTGAATGGCAGTTGAGAAGTGGTAGTCCAAGTTGTCTCTGGCCTGGAGATGTGTGCACACACCGGCATGTGTACCCACACATGTGAACCTGTGCATACATGAGCATACACACACAGAAAAAATTCTTTTTAGATATGCCTGGGCATGGTGGTCAACTGGATATGTCCAAAAGAAACATCAAGGTCTAAAGGAGAAGTTAGCTTGAAGAAAGGGCCTAAGAAATAATGACGAATTCAGAAACACTTTACTGAGTGTTACGCCATGTCCAGAGCCTTGTATTTCATTTAATTCTTTCAATAACTCTTTTGGGTAAGTACTATTTCTGTGTTTTACCTAGGAAGAAAATTTAAGATCAGCTGTAATGTGGCAGTGAGTATTTTTTTTAAGCCACAGTATCTTATGGTACCACCACACTGGGCGAGAGTGAACTCCAAGATACTTCTCCCACTGGAAACTAGAGCTCTCCTTCATCCACTTTACATAATTGTATTTTAAAAGGGTTGTCTTTCTAAGGAAACACTTGAGAACCACAGACTAGGCGATAGTGGTTAGGAGCTTATACTGGGGATTTTGGAAAGGGTCCTCTCATTTGCAGTTTGATTTTAGTGACTGGAGGGAAAAGGTGGGCTTGGGAAGAGGACATCCCCATAGTGGAGAACTTTACTGAGAGCCCTAAAGGAGCAAGGAGCATGTAAGGGAGGTAAACACTTTAGTGTGACTTGAGTTGAGTTGAAGTTAGAACAACTCTGTGAAGATAATCACTTAGAATACGTTTCTAGACCAAAATATGCACGGTAGTGATATCATGGATTTGGATAAACACATCCAGGAAAAGAGGAATAAGAATAAAAGAGAAAAGACCAACGGCAGAACCCTCAAGAGAGCTAGCAGCTCATTCATCCAACAAATACCTGCTTTCTACAATGAATTATAAAAAGAAAGAAAAGAAAAGAAAAGAGTCAAGGAAAGAGGCGGGTACTGAGAGAAAAGAATGATCTACAAAAGCTGAAGAGGGAATTTCAAGAGCAGAGCGGTGAGTGAGCTGAAGTTTAGAAGGGTGGGACCAGCTCAGGGGCAGGTGTCACTGGGAGTCGGTTTTCAGAGTCTTGCCAGATTTCCAGAAGTTCTCTGCTTCCTGTGCCTACTTGAAGATATGATTACTTGGCTTTCTGCTCTATCCACCAAGATCACTAAAAGCAAGGGTTGGGGAGTGCTACCTCTGGAAATAAAATGTCCTGTTCTGGGGCTCTGGTGCATGTTGATTGACTTTTGGAAAGTGCCAGATCCAGAGATCTCAGCTAATCAGTTGAGATAACCAAGACTCATGCCTTGACGGAGTCATAACATAATGACACTGTGGAAAATAGTGAGAAAAGGGAGCAGGACTCATTTGGATAAAATTGGACTCTGGGAGAATGCCTGGAAATGATGGGTCTCAGTCCCTCCCCCTTCCTCTCTCTCTGCTCCCTTCCTCCCCTGTCTGCTGTGAGGTGAGCCACTTTGCGCTATCATGTTCCTGCCACCATGATATTCTGCCTCAGCTGAGGGCCAAGAGTGAAGTCAGCCATGATCAAACCATAAGCCAAAGCAAACCTCTGTTTCTTTTATTTATTTATCCCCCCCCCCCCTCAGGAGTTTGCCATGGTGATGAAACATCTGACTAACACAGGACAACATCAGTTTGGAAAGGTTGCCTCTTCCTGCGAGAAGGCAGAGGCGGAAGAGAGATCTGAGATGAATATGTTTGAAAGGAAAGTGGGGAAGTTTAGTTGAAAAGTTGATTTATCTGCCAAGAATGAAAAAAATATGGATAGGAGGCTGAGGTGTAGTGTCTGCACAGAGCAGGCCGCAGTCGCCGTTTCCTGGATGTTGATGAATGTGAAGATGTGGGACTACCGCAGTGGCATAAGGAAACGGTGCAGCTGGGGAGGAGCGCACGGATCTCCCGGCAGCTGAAGGCTCACTCAGCTCAGGCTCCTCGGTGCGGGCCATCACCGCATGCCCACAAGGAGAAATGTGTAGGCTCCAAAGTATCGTAAATTTGGAACTGCTGTGGACACCTGCACCAGGAAAATCTGAATCATGTGTCATATGGTTTTAAATGCTTTAGTCGCCTGATTACCACCTCACGAGGGTAACATTGGTCATCCTGTGATTAGTCACTGGTGGTTTGAATACTTGAGAGTGATTTTTGCTGTTTGCATTTCTAAAGAAGCATAAATTATGACTAAATTTCTCCTGTTCATATGCATTGCCACGTCTTCCCACTGCCTCCATCAACAAATAACAATCACAGAGACACAGCTAAAAGGAAAAAAAAAAAAAAAAACTGTAGTAGCATCTTGTTCCTAAGGCTGTGCAGAGCTCTGTGAGCTGCTCTGTCCGGTGTGGTTATTATCCCATCCCTCCGAAGTCACAGAGGACAGAGGGTATCCAACGCCAAATGCAGCAACCACAGAATAAGTGCAATTTTGTTAACTGTGAAAGCAGACAATACACTTGCTCCTACTGTAGCTTCTTAGAAATAGAAAAGGGCCTCACAGTGGTCCCAAATGGGTAAAGATGGACCCACCAAAGTGTGGAACAAAGAACTTTCTCTCTCCCCTCTCCCCTCCCCTCCCCTCCCCTCCCCTCCCCTCCCCTCTCCTCCTCCTCCTTCTTCTTCTTCTTTTCTCTCTCTCTCTCTCTCTCTCTCTCTCTCTTTCTCTCTCTCAGGCTAGGAATTAGGTTGACTGCTGTTTCATTCATCTTCTGGCTTGACGCCATCATCTTGCACAGTGTGAGTTATCAGAATCCACATGTAGGCCATGGAGGACAGAATAGGATTCCCATAGTATGGAGCTCTGACACTGGGGTGTTCTCCTATTGGGCCTTACATTTTGGGGCAACTTCATGAGTCAATTTTTGTTGCGATATTAGTTCAACAAATCTGTACATGTTCAATAAAATAGTTTTTTTTTAATTGCCTAAAGCATTTATCTATAGAAATTGAGAACCTAATTTTAAACTTCATGTGGAAATGCAAGAGACCTAGAATGACTAAAACAACTTTAAAAAAGGAACAATGCTGGAGAATTTAGTAACCCTGGGTTTCAAGACTTATGGAAAACCATAGCCATCACTATCAGATAGCACTGGCCTAATGGAGCCTCAGACAGATCCCATGGGAAATGGAGAGTCTAGAACTAGATCACATATATGAACAATAGGTTTTTAATAAAAGTACAAAGATGAGTCTGGGGAATATTGCTAGACTTTTCTACAGATGGTGCCACAATATCCACATGCAAAACAAAAACTAGAGACTCACAAACAGTTAAAATACAGAGACAAAGTGAACCCAATGTGCCCAGACCCAGATGATACATCTACAATGTAACCCCTACATCTAAGGCTCAGAGAACATTCTGGAAGGACGGGCAGAAAGACTGTAAGAGCAAGAGGACCAGGATGCCTGATACTGAATAGTTCCTTCCAAACATGACAGAAAAGCTACACCCATAAAACCTCAACAGTATGGTTCCCTAAATAAGACTAGCATAATGACAATATCAGCTGACATTCCAAGTAAATGGGGAAAACATCATAAGGCCTCACCCTCTAGATGAAAAGCTACAGTCAATCTATGGCTGCTGCAGGGGAGAGAATTCATTTTCCATAGCTAAGACTGTGTGCTGCTCTTGGAGAGGACCGAGTTCAGCTCACAGTGCCTATGTTAAATAGCTGAAACCTCCTGTAACTCCAGCTCCAGGGAATCTGACACCCCCTTCAGGCCTCCATGGGTACCCATACACACACACACACACACAAATAAAAATAAAATAAACCTTAAAAAATAAATAAAATCAGTGCTCTGAATCTTGGGAAGCTGAGCCCTAAGCCCAGTTCTGTTGCTTACTTTCAGAGAGATCTTGAGCACCTAACTAGCTGCTTCCATCTGCTTGTAAAAGGAAAACAAAGATACTTGCCTCTGTACCTCTTAAGCTATAACCTGAAAGTTTACGTAATTATCTAATCTTCAATATTTAACCTTATTGTGCTATTAAATAGCTGTGCTATTTAAATGTAATGCTCTGGTAGAAGAGAAGAATTCCGCTTCAGAATCTGGCACTATGGGCTTGATCTGGAGCCCATGCCAAAGGCAGGTTTATTTATTTTCATCTGTTGATGAAGTTACTCAGACACCATTACTGACCTTGTACATCGGTCTTTGCTTGACTGATAATTATGATAACGAAAGAGATATGACAGCTTATTTACAAATGAGCTCCCTCGTCCAACCAACATTCCATCTACAAATATTTAAGTACTTATTGTGTGACAGGGAGCCCAGAGTAAACAAATGAGCCTACTAGTTTTTCAGGAACAGATTTATTTTCCTCCCCTAAAATCTACACACTGAAACCCAAGTCCCCACTGTAACTGTATTTGGAGATTAAGCCTCTAAAGAAGTAAATAATATTCAGTGCAGCCTAAAAGGGAAAATTCTATCAGAATGGCAGGTGTCCTTGTGAGAGGAGGTGTCAGAGAGGCACACCCAGAGCAAGCACATGAGAAGACAGTGAGGGGCCCCTGCAAGTCAAGGAAAGAGCCCCAAAGACAGCAACCCAGCGATTACTTGATCTGAACTTCAGTCTCCAGAATTTTAAAAAATATTTCATTTTACTTATTATTTTTATTTTATGTGTATGAGTGTATTGCCAACAGATATGTGAGTGCGCTCATGTGTACAATGCCCCTGGAGGTCAGAAGAAGGTCAGAAGAAGGTCAGATCTCCTGAAACTGGGGTTATAGATGGTTGTTAGCTGCCATGTGGGTGCTGGGAACCAAATTTGAGTCCTCTGCAAGAGCAGCCAGAGCTCTTAACTGCTGAATCATCTCTCCAGCCCTCAGCTTCTAGAACTGTAAGAAAATGTTCTGTTGCTTAGGTCACCTGGTGTGGTATTTTGTTGTAGCATCCCTGGCAGAAAAAAAAAAACAACATTTCTAACCAAGAAACTGGCATGTTCAGTTTGTTAAGGTTTTTCTTATCAGGTTCAGAAGTGCTGGACCTGATTATACAATTTATAAGTGAAAGAGTGAAGGAATGTATTTTCAGAAACCCATGAGAATGAATGTCCCTAAACTACTGCCATTTCTTGAGTACTGGCCAACTGTTTCCTGTACTGTTCCAAGGAGTTTGATGCGCAGGAATGAAGTTGGCACATCACGCAATTTGTCAGCAGAGATGTTTGCAGAGAGAAGCAGTGTCGGAGGCCCTGGCCAGCCCGGACTGTGTGCCCTTTGTCTTTTCCTCTGGGCCTGACGGCTCTGGGTTTCCATCTCTCTCTTCTCTTTATCCTTTACAGAGGAAAAGGAATCTAGACTGTGCATCCAGTCAGAGGATAAAAGTTGGTCCTAAACCCTGAACTCAGAGTACACTGCCCTTGCCTGTGTATACTTATATGGACAAGCTATCTTTTGGATATGTCTGTATCACTGCAGGGTCCCAAAGGGCACCGCTATGTATTGTAACTTCTACAAGGTGGCTCTTGGTCTCTACATAAGTTTATAAACCAAAAGGAGGTCTCGCTACCCACTCCAGAAGAGGAGGAAGAATTATGGCTATGTGAAGGGCAGAGATCTGGGAGAAAACTGTCTTTGCTCCTGCTTCACTTCCTCTCCTCACCTCCACCAGGGAGGCCTCCACCATCCTCAGAGAGCCAGTTCTTGGCCCTCAACTGGTGATTCCCACATTGCTATTTTCAATCCTGTCCCTCAAAAATGTGGGCATTGTGTCTGTAATTGCTTATTGGACATCTTTACTTAGATGACCCAAGTTCATCTCTCGCTGATTTAACTCACTGTCACCTTCAACAGTAACATTTTTGGGGTTTCTGCGTGTCAGGAACCATCCTGTGACACTTAGTTACTAAGTCAGTTCCTAGTACACATGGGAGTCTGCCTTTTACACTTGCAGTTCCTACCTCAAGCTTTTCACCACAGCAGCCTCATCTGGAGGGTGATTTTCTACTTCATCTGTTTTTTATTACTATTACTCAAATGCCCTGCCTTTAATAAACAAGCTAAATGCTACTATTTCTGAACAGTCGTTTTTATACACAGAAACACACTCTAGACCTTGACACATCCTGCTCCATCCTATGAATATGTGAAGGTTTATTTTAATGTGCTTGTAGACAGTTTGGGATAAAGAAGATTATACAGATGTTTACTTTAGCTTTAAAAACTCATATGAAATGGGTGAATAATAAAGTTACCAACCAAATAAGCACTAGATATTGACCAATAGGGAGATGTATCATGAACCAAGGGTTTTGAAAGACCAAATTCCAAGCACCTGTGTCCATTTTGAAAGGAACAAAAAAGCTTCACTGTCCCTTAACTTTTGTGAGGGATATTATTCCATTTGTAAGTGGAAAAAATTTAAAGCTGCTTTTAAGAACTTTGGGGCAGTAACAATTCTAGTGTTTAAATGTTAAAACTAAATCCTTAAGCTTAATGTATTCGTTTTATCAAGTAATTATAAAAACTAAATTCTCCTATGAAATTTAAGTAATTCTTACATGCTTGATAAATGTATAAATCTATTAAATGCCCCAAGGCTATATATAAGCTTGGTAAAATCTCAAATTAAAAATCACTGCCCACTCTGGGTATGGTGATTCAAGCCTGTAAACCCAACACTCAGTGGCTGAAGGCAGATAACTGCTGCAAGTTCAAGGCCAGCCTATACTACAGAGTAAGGCCCTATTTTAAAACCAAACAAAAAGTCACAGCTCAGGAGTGGGGGCTAAAACTGACACCTAATGTGTCTGACATATGCAAAGCCCTGAGATCCACTCTAAGGAATGAAAAACAATTACACCTCAAAATTTAATATTCAAAAGTGGAAGGCTTTTGTCTTGGTTCATTTTACATGTGGACTATCCACTGCTCCAGTGCCGTGTGCTGAGAACACAGGCTGTTCCTTCTCCGTTTCTGTATCTCACACCTTTAGTGAAGGTCAGTTGGATGTTTGTGTACAGCCAATTGGGAATTCTCTGTCTCCACATTTATCTTTTCTTAAACACGATTTTCTTGTCTTGGTTCCCTTACATAAGTTCTACTTTATTGTTAATTGAAAGAATAATTGTGCATGATTTGGGGGTAAGGTTTAGGGTGATATTTCAATACATGGATGCATTCTATAATCATCCAATCAAGGCACCTAACAGAACCAACAATTTAAACATTTTTCATTTCTTTATGTTATCAAAATTCTCTCCACCAGATATTCTGAAATACACAATACATTATTGTTAACTAGAGTCACCCAGTGTATAGTAGAACACTCAATTTATCCCTCTTCTCTAACTATGAGCTTAACATTTTTAGGTTCCCTGTAGGAGTGTTTTTCTGTACATGATTTATTTCACTTAATATACCACTCTATGCAAGTTCAGCCATGTTGTTGAAAACAATGGGATTTCATTTTTTCCAAGGATTAAAAGCATTGTATTACTTGTCTTAATTATAAGTGCACAGTAAAGCCCTGCGATTAAGTCTAAGGCTTTGTTCTTCTGCACTCATGTATTCTCTTTCATAGTTCTCTTGCCTCTTGTATAAACTATGAAATCTGCTTGTTGATACTCACAAAATCACTTAGAGGATTTAATCAGGATGTACTGAATCTATACAGGTCAAACTGGGAAGGACTAACCCAGCTTAATAACCCAGCTTGACCAGTGGCGCTTTCATCACTGATTTAGATCTTCTTTCATCAGCATTTTGAGACTTTTAAAATACAGACTTGCATCTCCTTTATTAGATTTATATGTATTTCGTTTGAGGGATGCTACTATAAAAGATTTTTTATTTCAAGGTCTGACTGTCCGTTTCTGGTATTCAGGAGAGCAACTGAGTTTTGTTTATTAATGTCACATGCTGCAATCCTGCTATACTTACTTTTTCAGTCCCAGGCAGTTTGTAGTAACACTTGGGGATTTCTACATAGACAAATCATGTCGCCTGTGAATTTATCTCTTCCTTCCTAATCTGTGTACATTTTACTCCTTATCTGACCTTACTGCACCAACTGACTTCCTGGACAATACTAAACAGGAATGAGAGAGAACATCCGTGTGTTGCTCTTAGATGTAGGGGAAGGTGTCCAGGCTCTCCTCATGAAGCAGGTAGACGTTCTTTATCAAGCAGGGGAAGTTCCCTGTATTCCTCATCTGCTGAGTTTTTCTATAAACTGGGGCTAGACTCTGTCAGATGCCATTTCTTTATCAAATAGATACAGTTTTGTGATTGGTTTTCATCTGTTGAACTAAATTTGCGTACCTGGAATGAATCTCAATGGTGATAGTTTACAATTTGTGTTTGCATGTATATGTGTGTGTGTGTGAGAGAGAGAGAGAGAGACAGAGACAGAAAGAGAGAGAGACAGAAAGAGAGAGAGACAGAGAGAGAGAGGAGGTGATATATATATATGTGTGTGTGTGTATATACACTGTAAGTGTAGGTGCAAATGTGTCAAAGCACAAGTATGACAGTCAGAAGAGAAACAGGGAGTGGATTCTCTCTCCTCCAGGTAGGTTCCAGGGATCAAATTCAGTATTATCAGGCTTGGAAGCATGTGCCCTTAATGACTGAGCCATCTCACTGGCCCTTAATCCCTGAAATCAGTAACTTTCCTTATCAGACTTTGGAAGCTTCCATTTGTCAAGACCACACAAGTATAGGCTACTTTATCCTGAATGTAAACAATGCATTATAAACAAAGTGGTTCTACTTACTGGCTTAAACAAACTGTCCAAGGATAGGAGCTGACATTGCCAAGTGATATTATCTACCAGGTATCATGGGAATTATCTCAATTAATAGCATAAACAACCACAAGGTTAATCAGAACACTCCTGCGAAGTAAATAATAATATTTTCATTTAACTAGTTAGAAATTGAAGCTCATAGAACTATAATAATGTACCCAAGGTCACGAGGCAAGAAATGACAGAATCCAGACTCGAACTCCTCTATCCTGCTCATAATTCAGTGCTCACTGTCCAACAGAAACAGAATGCAAGCCACCAATGTGAGCAGGATATGTAATTTTAGGCTTTCTTTTAGTCACATTTTAAAAAAGAAAAAGACACAGATGAAATTAATTCTAATAGCATATTTTATTTATCCCAGTATAACCAAATGTTACATTTCTAGCATGCAGACCATATAAACATTATTAATGGCATAGTTTATCATCGTTTTTTCATACGAAGTCTCCAAAAATCCAGCAAGGTTTTTCAACACATCTAGGTTCAGCCAGGTCTTGTCTGAAGGTCCGCAGCCAGTGACTATATGAAGCTTATTTCTAGTTACTTTTTTTCTTTCCTTATTTTCGACAGCTCAGCGTACGCCTTGTGGTTATTTTCACTCCCATTACACTGCCTTATCCCCTTTCCTTTCCTTGGGCCCCATCTTCTTCCCAGCCTGTCCTTCTCCTTCTTTCATGGCTCTCTTCTTGACCCACTAACTCTAACTTGGGCTGCCTGTATGAGTATGGGTAGAGGTTATTTGCTAGAGCATAAACAGCTTACCATGCCTACACCACTAAAGAAAAGAACACCCTTTCTCCTAGCAATCAGTACCAGCCAACAGCTCCTTGGGAAGGGACAAGGTCTCATGGGGACCTCCCCACCCATGATGGGATGTTGAAAGGTCCAGACTTGTGCAGACCTTGTACTGGTACGCTTAGCTGCTGTGTGCTCATAATCACGGCGGCTGCTCTATAGCTAGATGGCAGAGTTTCCCAGCGCTCTTCCCATCTTCTTACTAATACATTCTTCCCACCCCCAATTATGCATGGCATGGAGAGGGTGTTACAGATGTCTCATTTATGACAAGGCACTCCACAGTCACTTATTCTCAGCACTTTGACCAGATATAACTCTCTGCATTAATAGTTACTCATTGCAAAACAGAGCTTCTCAGCTGCCCCAGGAGCAAGAGCAGCACTAATCTATGGGTGTAAACATAACTATTTAGAAGGCAGTTTGACAACATGCCCATTTAGAAAAACAACAGTAGTCAGTTCCTCCCTAGGCCTATGCCCTCCCCATCATAGACTTCGGACCCAAGTCTACAGTACCAGGTATGTATTACCTCCCATGATATGAGTGCAAATCCAATCAGAAAGTGGTTGATTACCTCCAAGACAGCCACACCATGGTTGCAATTGTAGGCGTATCTTATCCGTCCAGTCAGTATTGTAGCATGCAGGGTCTGCAGCTGGTGGACCACTGGTGCTATGCAGGTTGCTGGGGGACAAAACCATCATGTTACTTTTAACTCAAAGTTGAAGGTGTTCCCTCTCTGCAAGATCAGAAAATTACATGTGGTCTTTAAAAGGCACCTTCAGGGACTGGAGAGGTGGCTCTGTGGTTAAGAGCACTGGCTGCTCTTGCAGAGGACCTGGGTTTGACTCCCAGCAGCTGCATGGTGACAAACAACTGCCTGTAACTCCAGTTCCAGGGAATCTAATGACACAGGTGTATTCACATACATGCAGACAATACACTCATACACAAAAAATAATAATAAAATTTTTTTAAAGGCAGCTTCAGATACTTAAGAAGGTTAACATGCTGTGAACCAGGGCATGTCTATCAATCACAGCTAGACTGGGTGCCATGGCAGGTGCAGCAGGCCTCAAGCTCAGCCACAAGGTCCTCCATCTGGCTAAACACAGTGACTTCACTTTTCAGACCTCGTGTGGACAACAAAGTCTAGCTCTGAGCCTCCCAGCCTTTTTGAATGGGAACCATCTGTGCAACACCTGCATTCACACTAGAAGAAGTCACAGATTGAAAGTCAAATTGCTAGAAAACCAGACGTTTTCTGGTCAAAAGACAAATGAAGGGAAGTAATTCATCATCTATGTTCCTTTGCACAATAATCATAAATGCCCCTGACTGCACCAAGCCATTTACCTCAGCGGGACCAGAGCAAACAAGCTCATAAATCCACACATCCGGAAAACCCAGCTGCCCAGGAGGAAGTAAGTCCAAATGAACCCTACACAAATTGGTAGGCCATCCTTTTCAAATTGATTTGAGAGGAACCTCCCACAAATTATACACTCCTATATGAATTTCACCCACCCTCCCCCAGCCATTCTTGCAAACTTCCCTCAAGGAGCTTGGACTGGGTAAATGAATTTCCTTTATTTATTTTCCATTTCCTTCCTATCGTATTTTTATCCTTCCTGTTCTTCCAGCCCCCTCCTTCTCTCCATCAGTTGTTTCTCAGAGTCTCAGACCCACAGCGAGATTTTGGTCTTGCTTTCCGGCTTAACACTAGCCATATCTCTTTGCTGATGCTTTGTCAGTGTCCGATCCCCACCTCCTCCTCTTCCTGCCTGAAAGAAAGCTAGGAACCTCTCTAGCACCCTCGGGCCATCTGGAAAGGGCAGGGGACCCAACTGAACGACGGCGCAGACGCATACAGGACCCACTCCTGGTCTGGGAAGCAGAAGTGTGGGAAGGACCCAGCTGCCTGTACAAGTTTTCAAAGAAATCTTACCCTCGTAAAACTTAACCTCGGTTATTCTAGTTTATGTTCACAAAATGAAAGTAGCTTCATTTCTTTTTCTTTCTTTTTTTGGGAAGGGGTGCATCTGAATAATTTTAAAATGTGTGACGGGGTAGAGTCCCTGACCTCCTACCAGAAGTCACCATTGTTCACACTTTGGATTTTAAGGCTCACCATTTATTCTTTAACCCACAAAAGGTGAATGAAATGTCCCCTATCTCTCACTCCAGGGCAAGACGGGGAAAAAGTACAATTCTGAGTAGTTCTGAGCTAAAGTAGGCTTTGAGTATAAAGTGAGCATATAAATTGGATATCCCCTGCTCAAGCTGCTAGTGATGTTTGTCTGAACATCGGTCCTTTTGATCATAAATAAGGGTAATAATAAGATAAAAATGATGGCCACAATGTACTAAGTACCAACTACAGGCCAAGCATTAAACCGGTACATACCATGTCTCTCCATTTTAATTAGGTCACCATCCTGAGTGAGAAAGTATTTTTCAATACACACAGTTGTGGAAATTGAACCCCAGGGAGGTTAAGGCAGTTGCTGTCACAGGTGAGAATGTGAGCTTGGGCCTCCCTGATCCCACAGCCTGTGTTCTTTTTGATAGTCCATACCGCCATAAACTGCCAGTCATCACAACCACCCCAGCTGTACCATGCAGACTTGAGTGTTTATGGTAAGAAAAGGCTAACCTGCCAAATTTACCCTTACTAATTTTAGAATCTAAAAAGTTGGACCTAAGAACTTGAAGTCAAACATGAAATACTTTACTTCTGGCAAAATGATGGCTGAAACTTCTACCTCAGGGTACCTCCAGCTCAGGCACACAGGGGACTTCCAGCCTATAGGAACTCCAAATACCAGCAGACTTTGGGAAGTGTGCCCACCTGCCCTCTGCCCAGGGCTAGGACAGACCTGAGCAGTGGATACACTACCTTCGTTCATTTTCTATGAAATGAAGAGAAGACTGTAAAGTCCAGCTAGGCTGGGAATCATCCTTCCTTTGATCAACAAAGAAGCTCTGCCTCCAAGTGCCATGTAGCTCAGTTTGTTTTCCCAAGGGTAGAATTCAGGTTAGAGAATTAAGAAATTCAATTTTTTTATCTGTTATCTTTGTAGTAAATGACCTAACAACTTCCTCGATTTACAGGAACTGAAAATCTTTGGAACAAAATTTGCTCATAATGTAAGTAAATAAATAAATAAACAAACAAATATTTGGCCGTGCCTTAAGTCATAGAAGGCTTAGTCACATCATGACACTCAGAGAAAACGGCAATGTACGCATGGCATAATTGGAGTAAACCAAGGACAACGGTGGAAATCATTATACTCACCTTCTTTTATATATTTGGGACTGAACAAAATGTAAGTAAAAATATGAAGAAAGCTATTAAATACTGAATTATTTGGAAGTTCCGAATAAGATTTTTAATGAGAAATTTGAGTTTATTCCTTTGAACATAACTTTTTATATAAGGTTTTAAGCATAAAATGGTTACCTATCCTTTTTGACCCAGGCTTTTAAAATCATGCTCCCGTTAACACCCTTAGCAACTACAGAAGAGAAACTATACAAGCAAGTGATTGAAGTTTTTTAACATTTAATAATCATTTAAAACTTCTCAACCATTAAAGCCATACTTCATCTAAGCCTTTCCTCTTAAATTGAAATAATTTACTAATAAAGTAAATGTGCTTCAAAACAAATATAAATTTTTATGATGAGAATTTGAAGATAATGATGAAATTCTAACTTGCCGGAGGCTCACAGTGGTGCACTGCTCCTGAAGGTATGGCGGATGTGACCCAGAGGCACATTAGTAACCCAGGAAACACAGGTTAAATAAGTGAAGACAAAGGTAGCTTTCTAGCTCTCCTTCCCACCAAGGAAATGAACCAAGTCAGAATGAGTCCTCAGGCCCTTGAACACACACAGCTCCCCAGGAGGACATTCAGCCCCAGCAGATCACAATCTATCCAGACCTCTTTCCAAAGTGCAGTCTCCAGCTTTTCCTTTGCTGTACACATATCCATTCTGACATGGACAACGGCCTTTCTTCCTTCACCTATGCAGTGTCATCCTTGTCCCTCTCCCCACTGTCTGGGTACCTCCATTGTCTGAGCTCTCTCCAGCTCACAGACGCTTTCTGTTCATGTTACACAAGAATCATGATGAGGCTCACATGAAACTCCGCCAAAAGGCTTTCAAAGCTTTCCTTTCAGATATTCTGAATTAAATACAACTGATAAGAGCCTTTATGCTTAGCTTTTTAAAATACGTTTTTGGGAATGGTGAGATGGCTCAACAGATAGGGGCACTGGCTGCTCTTGCAGAGGAACCAGGTTCGGTTGCCAACACCCACATGGCAGTCTGTAACTCTAGTACCAGGAAATCTGACGTCTTCTTCTGACCTCCATGGGCATTGTATAACACGATGTATTTGCATACACACAGGCAAAACACTAATACACATAAAATTAATTAATTAATTAATTAATTAATTAATTGAAAATAAAATAAAATGTGCGGCTGAAGAGATGACTCGGCGGTTAAGAGCACTGACTGCTCTTGCAGAGGAACCAGATTGGTCTCCAGGACCCACATGGAAGCTAACAACTGTCTGTAACTCCAGTTCTAGGGTATCGGACGCCCTCTTCTGACCTCCATGGGCACTGCACAACACCCGTGCACTTACCTACATGCAGGCAGTACACTCATACACATAAAATAAAAGTAATAAATAAAATGTATTCTCATGTTTGTAGCTCAGTGAGACTGTTGTGTGCATCACCTTTAGATCCTTGGCACAGACCTCCAAAGAGATAGGGGAAGTTTTCTTTTTCTCACTTTACAAAGGAGAAACTGACACAGACACTTGCATATCTACCCAGAAACATTTTATTAGTACACACTGAGTTCACATCTCCTGGCTCAGATCAGTGCTCACCCTCTTGGCCACATTCTTTACCTACATTATATTCCTTGTCCCGACATCAAGGGGCCCAACAAAAAACAGGATGCAGCAAAAGAATAGTTATTAGCCTTTGTGTCTCTAGGGTCTAAAGTCCTCCAACTTACTATGCCCCAAAGCAGGTAGACTTCAAGATGCCTGTGTTAGTTCTGTCACTATAACAAAATATGGGAGAGAGCTTGAGGGAGGGATGATTCATTCTGGCTCATGGTTTTGGAGGTTTCATACCAAAGGTGGCTGGATCCATTGCTTCAGGACTAACGTGAGGCTGAACATCACAGCATCAGAGAATGTGGTGCAGAAGATCCGAGCCTTGAGGATCTAATCATCTCTGGAAACTCCCTCATACACAGAGGTGCACCTTATTAGTCTCCTAGGTATCTCTTAATCCCATGGAGTTTACAAACAAGGTTGATCTCCAGTTTCCAAACTCTCCAGGAGAGAAACGTCAATAGGCAACTGGATTCTGGGCAGCCCTACAATCCTTCCACTTGCACTCTTCTTTGCTTAAAGGGTATGAGAGGAGGGAGTTTAAATAACCTGATTGAAAACAGCTTCATCGACAGAAAGAAAGCCACAAAGGATGACAGTGTGTACCCCTGTGGGAGGACAGAGCAGTCCCCGTTGTCTTCAGAAGATTCCTGCAGATGGGCCAAAGCTGTAAGTTCACTGGAGGGTGGTCTTCTCTGCCCTAACTTTTTCTGTCATTGGCTCCCTGAGGAGCTTCGGCCGTAGACAGTGCTGTACCTGGAGACTGAGCTGCAGATTTTCTCATTCTGACCAATATGGGCCTATAAACTCGGGAAGTGCGAATCTGTTAAAGTACACATCAAGAGTCCCCACTGTGGTTGGGGCTGGTGCCTATGAGTTCCTATTATTCCAGGATAACATTTCTTATCTATCAGTGAAAACACTGAGGAAAAGTGTCAGGAAAAAACAAAAACAAAAAAAACAGAGGCTGAAATTTCGTTCATTCCCAAGTGTCTTTCAATGGAGGTATCCTGCTTCTCAGAAAGGAGAGAGCATTATATAGTCCTCAAATTAGAACCATCTCTCTAAATGTTTTAACTGCTCAAATTCCTCAATGATTTTTTTATCTTTGGCAATTTTTGATTGTTTCTTTCACCTGTAAGTCCTGCTGCTAAGAGGGAAGGAGGAGAAACATTCTGCCCCTCTGCCAGCTGAGGAAGCTTCTTGCCTTCCCCGACTCTCGGGTGCATGTGTGTGTTTGTGTACATGTACGTGTGTGTGTGTGTGTGTGTGTGTGTGTGTGTGTGTTCTGAGAAGGGGGATGCATATACGTGTACTTGTGGGAAGATGCCGGAAGTCAATCTCAGGTGTCATTCCTTAGGAGCAGTCCACCATGTTTTATGAAACATGGCTCCCTCATTAACCTGGAATTCTCTGCGCAGACTAGGCCACTGCCCGTTGAACTCCAGGGATCGATCTCTCTGTGTCCTCCTCCACAGTGCTGGGATTACAAGTGTGCACTAGCTTGCCCGGCATCTTTACATGGATTCTGAGGATTTAGCTCAGGTCCTCATCCTTGCATGGCGAGCCCTTCAATGGCTGAGCCATCTCTGCAGCTTTCAGCTCTCATTCTTGCCCACTTTCTTTATGACCTTCCTTACCTGGAGGCCCCGCCTCCCCCAGAACTCATAGATCAAGATTTCTGTCAAGGTTGTTTGTGCTGCTACGTTACTTTTTAAACTCTTTCCTGTAGAAACAAAAAGATGTAATTACAGCACTGTTTTAATTCTCCGTTTCCCATGTGAAAGTGATGGTTAGTACTTCAGATGAAAATACGTTACACATCTTTGAAAACCAACTCCTTTAATTCGGTTGCTTTAAGAGTTTAACGTGTTTTTTTTTTTCCATTTCAGTGATTTAAGTATGTTTCATGCCTTCATCTCTAGGTCATTTGAAAATCTCAGAAGTTGTTTGGCTGACATTAAAAATTGGAATAAAAAGATGAATAATGATTTACAGTTAAATTTTCAAGAGCAGTAAAGATGGTGGTTATTTGAGAGTTCAAAGTCAATAATGCAATTTAATAAAGTAGCCCTAATGCTACATCAAAATAGTCTATAATAAATAAGCTTCGTACATTTTTATTTATTTTTATTTTTATGGGTTGTCTTTCTTTTCATCATGGTTTTTGTTGCTACTTTGAGTTGTTTGGTTTGGTTTTTCGAGACAGGGTCTTGCTATGTAGCACACATCGACTTTGAACTTGAGTTCTCCCTGCCTCAACCTTCCCAATTCTAGGATTATAGAAAGGTTCCACCAGGCCTGGCAGATTTTAATGTTATTTTCCTGAAGTGGGAAATGTATTCATTTAGGAGTAAGTCATGAAAATTTTGTTATAACGAATTATTAAAACAATGTATAACTTGATGGCAAGTTTTTCTTTAATTCTACTTGTGGTTTTTTTTTTTTCTGATTTCAAATATTAGCTCTTATAGTGCTGGGCACTTTAACAGTCTCAACTTACCCAGCTTATGGCAGGCTGGGCATAGTGGACACTCTTTCCTCTTTGAACCAAGTTTCTCTCTTAGCTTCCCTGACTCTAACTTGTCCTGATTCTGTTAACCGTGTGAGCTGCTCCCTTTCGCTGGCTATGCCGGGTCTATAATGCTTTTCTACAAAGGGTTTTCCTCTCTTCTCACAGTCTCCCTAGGTAAATATGACTCTCCTGCAGTTTTCCACATGACTTTCCAATACTATATTTTTGATCCACTTTTAATTCTTTTCACTACCTTTAGTAACTTTTATTTCCACATAATTTTTTAACCAACTTGTCGATTTTCTCCAAAACCAAAGATCTGCTGTGATTTTGATTGAGGTTGCACTGATTCTGCAGATAAATTTGAGGAGAATGACTACCTATATATATTAGAAGAATACATATATTCTTCTAATCCACGAACACTATACATCTTTCTGCTTATTTAGATCCTTAATTTTTCTCAGCACTATTTTATAGTTTCCACCAGAGAGATCTTCAGCATCTTTGTGGGCTTTGTTTCTAGGTTTGTTATGGCGCCATGCTATGGTGATGAAAATCACTGTAACTCATAGCCAAAAGTTTACTGCAGAATTGCAAGGTTTATTCAACATTTGAAAATCAACCAGAGCCACTCACCATACAATCAAGTCTAGTAGGAAAGCACAGGATCACTTAAACAGATCACTAAACAGTCTCAAAACTTTATATTTACATGACAAAATCTCAGTTAACTTGGGAAGTAGGGATTCCTACTCAAAAGCACCTACAGAGGGCCTGTGAGATGGCTCAGTGGGCAAAGTCACTTGCCATCAAGCCTGACAAATCTGAGTTCAATCCCTGGAATCCATATGGAAGAGGGAGAGAACTGACTCCCACAGGTTGTCCTCTGACTTCCTTACATGTGCAATGGCATGCAAGCCTGCGCGCGCACGCACACACACACACACACACACACACACACACACATACACACACACTAAATAAATAAATACATGGAAATCAAGTAAGAAATGACAGAAGAATAAATCCTTTCTACTTGAAGTCGCAAATAAGAATTCCTATTTTTGTCACCTTTAGTCAATATTATTTTCAAGGTTCCAGCCATTGCTCTATGAAAATAACTTTTTTTAGTTTTTTTGAAAAAAGAAAAAAGTCATAATACAGAAAAATCTTAGAAAAACTACAAACTAAATACTAAAATTAGTGTAGGGATTTAGTAAGATCTCAAGATAAAAGGTTAATAGATAATATTTAATTTAATGCTTGCTAGCAGTCAATAATTGAAAATTAAATTTTAAAAAGTAAGTCCATCACAGTAGTACCATGCCACAGAATATCAAAGAAAAAAGTCTTATAAAAATTTTTCCAAATCTAAGCACTTTCTCTTTGATGAATTTTTATTTATTTATTTATTTATTTATTTATTTATTTAATATGTATGGGTGTATTGCCTGCATGTATGTAAGTACACCCATGTTGTGAAAAACGCGTGGAGGTCAGAGAAAGGTGTCAGATCCCCTGGAAATGGAGTTATGAACAGTTATTAGTTCCCATGTGGGTGCTGGGAATTGAACTCAGTCCTCTGCAAGAGCAGTTAGTGCTCTTAACTGTTGAGCCGTCTTTCTAGACCCTGAATTTTTACTTAACAGATACAGTATCATTCAGAATTCTCTATTTCACCAATTTTGGTAAGTTATAGTTTTTCAACAAATCTATCCACTTCATTTAAGTGCTCAAACTTGACAACATAAAGTTATTCTTAGTGATCTCTTACTATCCTGTTACCAGCTAAAGTATCTATACATACTGAAAATCCTTTCAGAAATGTAACTTTTGTTTTCAGTAATCATGCATAAGTACAGGAATCATATTCACCATCCCATTGTCTTCCTTCATGCCTGAGATCCAGGTTTCCTCCTGGGATTGTCTCCTTCCTGAAGATCTAACTTCAGCATTTCTTATAGTTCTTAGCTCCTGGCAATAAATTCACTTTAATTTTCTTCATCTAAGAATGCCTTTATTTTTCTTACATTCTTCAAAATTATGGTCATTGGACATAGAATTCTGTTAACCTTTTTTTCAACGCTTTGAAGATGGTGTCCCTCAGAGCCATCTCCTGGACATCTATGACTTCTGGTTAAAAAAAATACAGTTATTAAAATTATTGTTCTCATATATTTGTAAATTTTTTAGCCCCAGAGGTCTTGTCTCTAGACTTTTTCCATGTTTCATTGTTTTTCAGAAGTTTGATTTAGATGAGCCCTAAGCAAGATTCTTAAAATTTTTATTCTGTGTGGCAGTCATTGATCTTCTTGGATCTATAGGTTACGTCTTCCATCAGTTTGGGAAATGATGTTGACCATTATTTTTTCAAATGTTTTTCTGCCCCATCTCTCACTCCTTTCTTTGTAAGGTCACTTGCTTCTCTGCTTCCCCCTGAGGGGTTTGTCTTCCCACACATTTCTAGGGTATTTTCCTTACTTCATAGCATAGTTACCACTGCTATTTTATAGCCTATGCCTAATGATTCTAGGGGTTTTCTTGGTTTTGGTGTAAGTTGACTATCTTTTCCATTATGCTGCAGATGTGGACACATTGTTCTGTTTTTTTTTTTTTTTCCTATGTCATGTAATTTTTTAATTATATCTGGGCATTGTGAATTAGTTTTGCAGCCACTGGGTACTGTTAATAATATAATTCTCTAAAGAATATTGATGCTGTTTCTGCAACAGTCAACTATTTAGGCTCAGATCACACATCTGGAGGCAGTGACTCAAACCTCAGTTTAGTTGCTGTTGGTGCTGTGCTAGTTAAGTCTCCATCACTCCTGTTTGTACCTCAAGAATGAGCCTGAGACTTGTACAGATTGGTACACACAGAATGCTGGGTTCATTTGCACAATTCTCTCCACGCTGGGATTCTCCCCACACTCTCCAGTCCTCAGTGGCATCCTGTCTTAACTCCTCCAGCCAGGGAGACCAGTTTCCATTGAGATTTGTATCTTTCCTCACTGTTACATAATGGGACCTACACTTCGGGTAAAACTGCAAGAAAATGAAAAAAGAGAAATGGGATAACTTCCCACCATGTGGTTCCTCATCCAAATTGGTCCACTCTTCAGCTGTCTTCCTGCTTTGGTTTACTTTTCAGAGTCCTCAGATGTGTTGTTTTGTCTGTATTTCACCAGAGTTTATACTTGTAATCAGTGTGAGGAATTATATTATTTTGCTATGCCCAAACTAAAATCTTCAGTAGCTTTATGGGCTGAGATTTGGATTAATTCACTTCCATACCAGTTATTTCAATTAAAAATTCTGGGCCAGAGAGATGATTCAGTGGGTAAAAGCACTTGCCATGTAAGCCTGACAGCCTGAATTTCATACTTGAAGCCCACTGTGGAGGGAGAGAATCAACTCTAAGAAGCCGCCCTCTGATCTCCATAAGTGTGCTGTGGCACGCCCACACTCACACACACCCATCATATGCACATAATACTAATAAGTTAAATAAAAACATTTAAAGAATCCAACACCATTATGCATTAGTGTGGGGGGAGTATCAGAGGGCAGTTTTCTAAGTGCTTGATCTATGTTCCATAGACATATAAATTCTTATCTCTATGCAAGTGTTATAAGTGAGATAGTAAAAGTAAAGTGCCCAGTACAGTGTCTGGTAAATTATAGACACGGGTAAATATCTGTTCTCTTTCCAGCTACTAAGTATAAAGTATGCCATACGCAATGACTAGGTTATTTTTTAAACAAAAATAGCTATGATGGAAAGTTAGGATGCTCAGACATGTTTCTGCCATCTAATTATTATGTGCACTGCACGGCTCTCTTTCTGTTTTTCTTCATGTTACTCTTTCATTTTCTCTTGTTTACTGTGTCTGCGTTGCTAACAAGCATGTCCTTGAGACAACACTGAAGTCAGGCACGGCTATAGTATTAACCAAAAGAGAGTCTGCTTGCATAGCTTGACCCTGTCTTGAAACCTTAAGTCAACTCTGCCTGCTTTGCATCATTGTCACATACAATGGAATTGCCTGAAAGGAAACCACAAGAAAAACAATAATCTTCTAAATCCAAACTCACTTCAAAGTGAAGAAGTTCTCCACATGGAGCCAAGAATACCAGTATGAACTATGTGAGCAGCACACAACATTCAACAAGAATTATTAAGAGATTAGTGCAGCACTACAAAAGATCAAAATTATTAGGGGAAACCAGAAGAGAGATAAAATGAAAGAAATAAAGGAAAGATACTGAGAAAGAGACAAAGGAAAATTGAAGTTTCCCTGGTTCTTAAAAGTGTAGGAAGAATTCTAGTCAAAATATAATCATTCAAATCCATTTTAGTCTTGCAGCTGTAACAATATGACCTAGTCCCACAGAAGTCAAAGCCATTTGCCATAAATAGAATTGTCCTATAACCCAAGGTCATACTTAGAACTGCATGTGTGTGTATGTGTCTCTGGTACTCTGTTAGGAAACAAAGAGAGAAAGGGAGGGGTGGCAGGAGGGGAGGGAGGGAGGGGAGAAGGGGAAGCAGAAACTTGAAAACAGCAATCTTCATAGAACTGGGAGCCCTCTGGTCAGTTCTCTAATCATCAGTCTATCCACCACCTCTCCTGGTGGCCCTGAGGAAGCATGCATGAACTCCAGAACCTGCCATCCCCAACTTTAGTTCATACATTTATTGACAATATTAAGCTTGTTGTGTCCTGGAGACTGTGTTTCCATAGTGTTAGCCCTATCTGATACCTTAGGTCAGTCTTCCACCTGCTCTGCTGGTTCTTCCACCACACAGAAATGACTAAAAGGAAAGCCAGCAACCCTCTAGATTCAACCCTGCAACCAAGTGAAGAAGCTCTCCGTGTTTACCAAGAACAGTCAATGTGTCGGTATGCAAGGACACACAGTATTGAAGACCAGTTAAAAGGTCATAGATGCAACTGACTCCAGAGCATGAGATTTGGAGTAGGAAAAAGAAGTAGTTCCCTGTGCTCTAAGTATTGCTATTCTGAAAGCAGGAGTAATCCTGTGCATTCAGACAGGCCCTAAACCAATGGGATCTGAAAATAAATGTGTTTAGAGGTCTGTTTCTCCACATCCCTGCAACAAGGTGTGACTGGATTGACATTGGAGCACCAGCCAGCAAGAGGCTGTTACCTTCCCAAGCAGCTAGTTTTGGAGTAAGGAGGAAAGTGTTAAGAATCCTATAGCCTGGGCCCCTAGGAGGAAGGTTCTGAAATGTAACAGGATCTAGTTTTAGTCTGGAACCAATCAAGAGCCAGGAAAACAGTTGACTGTTTGCTGATTGCCAGGTGTCCCAGAGCAGCCCCCAGGTGCACAGGAACCTCATACAGCTAATGTCTTCAAGGGCAAAAAAAAAAAAAAAAAAAACCCAGAACCAAAGACTACACAGAGAAAGGTGTTCCTGGCACTGACCAGTTTAACTGGGGAATGACTTACTAAGTCTGGAAGGCTTGGATTCACTGAATCAGTGTTTCTTGGGCCTCCCAGAGGTGCTACCATTGAACAGCAAATTCCAGCCCTTCAGTCAAGCACATTTGTAGACAGGAGTCAATTCTGTTCTTTTTAAAGACTTCTTTGTTAAAAAATGAAAAATGGCAGGGATTTTTTTTAATTGAATGATAAGACTGAAACATTTTATTGACTTATTTTGTTTTGTTGAAGTCAATAAAAGGAAAAGACAGAATTGTTTTAAAGATTAATTGATGGGTTGACCCATTGACTGATTGATTAACTTATTGTTGTGATAGATTCCTGACATGTACCCCAAGCTACATAGCAATGCTAGCCTCAGATGCCCCGTCCTCCTGTCTCTGCTTCCTAAGTGCTAGGATTATAGGAGTAAGCCAATAGGACCAGGTGGAAAAATAGGAATTTGAGGATGTTTATTTTAGAGAAAAGGAAGAAAGAAAAAAAGGGAGGAAGCTAGGGAGCAAAGGAGAAGGGGAGATGGGAGGGAGAAGAGCAAGTCGACAAGGAGATTTCAGAGAGGGTATTCAGACCTCTTCCTTCGAGCATCCCAGACAGACTAACAAAAATTGTAGCTGGGAAGGAAATGCAACACATTCAGTGACTACTACGATCAAGCACTCTGCTAAGCACTTTTTATTTATTTGTTTGTTTGTTTGTTTTATGTGTATGAGTGTTATGCCTGCATGTGTATAAGTGCAGGTGTGCCGTGCAGTGCCCTTGGAGGACAGAAAAGGGTGTCGGATCCCCTCAGACTGGAGTTACAGACAGTTGTTAGCTACCTACCATGTGAGTGTTAGGACTTGAACCCAGGTCTTTTGCAAGAGTAACCAGTGCTCTTAACCACTGAGCCATCTCTCCAACCCTCTGTTAAGCACTTTTGTAAGTAACTCTTGAATTTCACAAACCCTGTGACATCTCCACTTTAGAAGTGAACACACTGATCCAGAGGTACTGAATGATTTGCCCAAAGTCACTGAGATTTTAAGCAATGGAGCCAAGATTCTAACCCAGTTCTCTGATTCCAAATGCACTTCCAGTTTTGCTGCATAATAGTGTGCCTGGTCCTGGTTGTACATTTCCTAATGGCTGAGTTGCGAAAACAAGTTCCTCATGTGTGCCTCTACTATTCAGGGATCCCAATCCTGCTGAGGATCTTTTGTTCCATTTTCATCCTGTTAGAGTCATTTTTTGAATGATGGAATTGATTGACCCAAATTTTTATCTTTGAAGTAATAACTGATTTTCCACATAGTAATTAATATTTTGTTAATCTTGTGTATCACTTAGAGTCTGGTAATAAACATTTACTTAGGATGAAATGCACACTGGCTATTATGCTCCATGAAATGGTTTTTGTACACTTTGGAACCCCCAGGTGTTGAGGACACACACCAGCTTGGGAATTGCAATTTTCATTTCACCAATCTGCTTGGCTTAGGTTCTAAGAAAACAGAGGGAGCTGGGTGAAGAGTAATGAGGGGAAATGGGTCCTAATTCTAGCCCTGTGTCAAATGACCCTCAGGAAATGACTTCCTTCTTTCCGTAGGCTGCAAATGGGTAGTCAGAATCACGACGACCAACTTCTAGAATTACAAGTCATGGAGATTACAAAATCACTGCTGATCTTCAGAATTACTAAATGGAGTTACACAGCACAGTACTAAGTTTATGCACACTGACCCAGATCTGCATTCTGTAGCATCTAGAATATACTTTTAAATCTGCACGTAACACCCTAAAATTGTGATATATCTTGAGGTAGAACATGCCATTGAATTGGTTACTGGAATAGTCAGTTTTATGGGTCAACTTGGCCAGGCTATGGTCCTCCACTTTTCATTCAAACAATAATGCAGATGTTGCTGTGAAGGTATTTTGTAGGTGTGATTAAAGTCCATAATCAATTGACTTTAAGTAATGGAGAATTTCCTTTTATTATTACACGTGTGTGTGTGTGTGTGTGTGTACATGTCATGGTGCATGTGTGGGGATCAAAGGACAATTTGCAGAAGTCAGTTTCTCTCCTTCCACCATGTTGGACCTAGAATTTAACTCAAGTCATGGAACTTTGCAACAAGCATCTTTATCCACTGGGCTACTCATTGTCTCTAAGTAAAGAGGACTTTCTTAAATGACTTGGATGTGCCTCGTTTGATCTGTTCCAAGGCATCAAGAGCAAAGTTTCTCACATGAAGAAGAGATATAGCCAAGAGTTTCAGCCTGCTTTTCCTATGGCTTGCTCTATGGATTTCAGACATGCTTACCCAATCCTCACCATCACATAAGGCAGTTCTCTGCAACAAACTCAAACTGTAGCTCACCAATTCCATTTCTCCAGTTGAATCCTGACTAACAGAATGGTTTTTTTCTTCTCAGTAATTATAAAATGATGCTTCTCTTTAAAATCAATTTGGCACCATGGTTTTAATAAATATGGGGATTTCTACTTCCTCTCCACAATCCATCTGATCATTTTCACAAACACCTATCCTCCTAAGCAAACGTGGGGCAAAAGAAAAATGCATTGTTTTCCCATACAGCTACCTTGGCAGAAAATGTAGTTTTTACTAATTCTTCATCTAATTAGGAAAATCCCTCTCCCCTCCCCAGTCTCCAACCCAAGATGATGACTGGTTGGAAGATGAACAAATGCTTTATTGTCATATTAATGACATATAATAAAAGAACAAAGATAGTCTTCAGCACCACATGGAGCCATCTAGGTCATCACTGAGTCTGTACTACAGAGTGGCTAGTTTGAACTTTTCCCTGTTCAGATCAACACAGAGACACAAACTGACATTCCTGAACATTTGACACCACACGTTGGCACCCACTGTTGGAAACCATGGTACAAGCTATTTATTCTGATCTTTAAGTCCTCATGCAAAACAAACTGTTCTCTCTGAGGGTCTCCAGTAACTCACCAGGACCCTTGGCATTACCACTTCTTCTCTCTGAGGCACAAAATAGACACAAGTCTTTACAGTACTACAAGTAGAAGCCAAGGAGACAGAGCTTAAGATCTGGGCTCCCAGCACCACCTGAACTGCTCACATAACACTCTGGCCATGATGCCCAGCCTACACCTGCGATTGCTCAGTCTTCTGTAGCCCAACAGAGCAAAGGTTTCTTAGGTCCCCCATGCTGACATAATGATGCTTGCTAAAGCCACACACCCTTCCCTGTTTCAAGTTGGACTCTCGGAGAAGAAAAAGGAAGACACTGACGCCTGATTTCTTATTCCCATAATTCCAGCCTACAAGGGCAAACTTTATTTCTCTCTAATTGTGTGTATTAGCTGTCCATCACTGTGACAATATAAATAGTTTATAAGGAAGAAATGTTTATTTTTGTTCCGTGGTTTCAGTGGTTAAAATTCATGGTAGGTTGGCCTCATTGCTTTTGACCCTGTGGCAAGGCAGTGCATTATGACAGTGAACATGTGGCACAACAAAGCTGTTTACTCCATGACATTCAGAAAGGAGAGGAAGAGAGGGAGAGAAGGAAAGAGAGAGAGAGGAGGGAGAGAGAGAGAAAGAGAAAGAGAGAGAAAGAGAGAGAGAGAGAGAGAGGAGGGAGAGGCCAAGTCACATAAAGGGCACAGACCCAATGACCTAACTTTCTCCCATTAGACTCCATCTCCTAGAGATCCTATCATCTCCCAAAAGCATCACAGACTGATAACCAAGCCTTCAGCATACAGGCCTTTGGGGGACACTTAAGAATCAAATCATAATATCATGTCATCCCTCCATTCATCAAGGCCTTTAGCTGTGCCTACAAAGGGAAAAAAGAATCTTCTGAACTTTCCAGAAGAAACTAAATAAACTGATTCCTCTAGATCCATACTCATGATAATCAACAGAAATTTTTAAACCTCTTTTATTGGTCTGTTGGGCCCATTGTTTCAATAAATGAGAACTCTCCAAGATAATATTTCTCAGTCAGGCATACATCTGAAAATATTTACTGTATCATCTCTCTTATGAATATTTTGTCACCATTAGAGTCAAGAGTCTATGTGTCACAAATAAACTCAATATACCAGTTTTTATAACTGTGTCAAATCAGGAAGGCTTGGACTAGCTGAGTTTTACTGAGGGGCACACAGAATTGCAAGTCCTGTCCTGTGGCTTGCACCCCACCAGCACTATCTGAGCCCTGCTTTCTGTCCCACATGCCCCTTACTGAGATGTAAAATGTCTTTTATAAAGCCCATGTGCTACATGCATACAAGGTATCAGTATTGCCCTTTTAAAATCATCAAAATTCCTGCTTCCCTGATTTTTAAAATGATGTGGCTCAGACTAACTCCCTAAGCATGGCTAGGGTGTAGAATGGTGCCAGGTCCCCAGCAAAAGAGCCTGAGGAGTCATTACCAACACTAAAGCACAGTTATTATTCCTGACTGAATGCAGTGCCTCTCTGTTAGAGAGACTCAGACTGAATTATCTTTGTCCTGTTCTGTTTGCTTGCTTACTTGTTTATATTCTTATGACCTAGGAAGGATTGAAAATCTATTTTAATGAAATTTTATATAGTGTCAAAGGACGGTGAATTGGATGTAATTTGAAATATAATATGTCGCTTCATTTTTTTAAACATGGAAAATACTCTATAGTGTTTGCAGAATTTCAGCAAAATCTGACAAGTAGGGACTGCAGAGATGGCTCAGTGGTTAAGCTCACTGTCTGCTCTTGCAGAGGACCCAGGTTCAAATCCCAGCACCCACATAACAACTAACAACCATCCTTAATTCCATTTCCAGGAGATCTTCTGATCTCCAGAGGGCACTTCAGGACACAGGTGCACCTACCTACATGTAAGTAATACACTCGTACACATAAAAATAAAATAAAATAATTATTAAAAATCTGGCAAGTAGAAGAAAATTAGAGTTCTGCTTTGTGCTGAATAAGGGCTGTTGTATAGAACATATAGTGATTTCTATTGGGAGAGAGAGTAAATACCTCCTACACTGAATGGTGTTTAACAAGGTGGGGAGACAAAGGCTAATTGGAGCAAAAGTTACCCTAGGTTACAGAAAATTTGTGCTCACATCACAGATCTAGCAAACAGAAGCACATAAAGAGAGCCGGCTGTGCTGACAAACATACTAATGAATACATTTTTACTCCATTAGCATATGTTAATTATGCATAATATTGAGTTTCATTATGACATCTTCATATACGTGCAATGTATTTTGACCATATTTACCCCTCCATAACCCTTTCTTGATCCCCCCCTACTCGGAATGATCCCTTCTTCCTTCCCAACCAATAACATATTTCTTTAAATTATTTTTAATTTTAGCTTAAATCGAACCCATAAAGGCTGTGAGCAACTTTTTGAATTAAGGTTAAATGTTGCCTGTTTATGTTGCTAGGGGCTGTGCTGTGGCATGCACAGACCTGTGTGGCAGGGGCTTTCCGCTGGTCCATATCAATTACAATCGCTGGAACTGCTCCATTGCCGCAGGCCTGCTATTTTCTTACCAGCTGGGTAAGAAGTGCTTCACTGTGATTCTGTACAGTGTGTTTTATTGCTAAGTGAGCTAAGAACAGGGGAAGAAAAAATAGGGGTTCCTTATTCATTTCCCCACTTCTGTGGTGGGTTTTCATCTGCTTTAAGTTTGCATGAGTCTTCTGCATGCTGTCCCCATTGCTGTAAGCTCCTAGGAGGAGCTTCCCAGCCACCTGGAAAACTGTGTTTCCTTGTGGTCATCCACCACCCCTGAACTTTAGCAACCAATGACTACTGGTAGAAGGAGAGTTGATTTTCTTTAGGGAGTGACTCTAAATAGGTTGACTAGACCTATGAATAGACTCACACTGAGAGATGTTTCAGGACACAAAGGTGGTTCGATAAGCTTTAACATATATATGCATGAAATCTGGTGGGGGCTATGAGGGGGTGGAGATGGAGGAGGGGTTCTAACTATGATCAAGATGCTTTGTATGAAATTTGCAAAAATTCAATAAAATTTTTCAAAAAAGTGTGAGTTGGGAAGAGGGTTTGGGGATTAGGCTTCAGAGAGAATCTCCTGGAGTGCTGTTTTTAGAGAGAAGGAAGGGTACTGGCAAGTCATCGAGTGAACTGTTAGACTGGACCGTTTCTGGAATCTGCAAAAGGTATTCATTACTACGGGTGGTTTTCAACTTCTGATGATCTGATTTACAATTTCTTAACCTTACAACAGCATACATGATACTTACTCAGTAGAACTATGCTTCAGTTTTTAAATTTTGATCGTTTCCCTGGCCTAGGGATGCCCCACCCTCCTTCTCTGAGCCAGAGCACAAGTGTTACAGCGAGAGTCAGGCAGTGTGCCCATGACATTACAACACAATGGCGTGAGCGTCAAAGTCCTCACTTGAGAATCACACAATTGAGTTGAAAAGAAAAACTCATTACATTTTTTAAAAGTTCATGATTTTATGTTGGGCTATGTTCATGGCTATCCTGGACTGCTTGCAGCCCAAGTGCATAGGTTACACTTGCATGCATCAATCTACAGGTACTATGTTCCCAAGCTAAGGTGTCTAATAGGTGAGGTGATTAAATGCATTCTTGGCAAGACCTGTTCATCTTACAATGGGTTTATCTGGATGAAACTCCACTCTACATCAAGGAATCGCTGTATGCTCATGGGGGGCATACATCAGGCAGAGTCCAAGTGGCTTACCACCCTTAAGGACATGTTTGAATTTTAGAGATAGTTAAAAGTTAGAGTGAGCCAAGTCCACTAACTTAGGCCCTTAAGACTCAAAAAGAAAAGGAAATAGTGCAATATTTGGTGTGGTTTATTCACTAGCTTTAAAAGCAGTACAAAATTGAAGTTTTGAATATTGTTTGGACTCTAAGCTCCTAAAAGGCACAAAACATTTATTGAACCCGTCATGGTGCTGTGTGTCTGTAATCCCAGCACTCAAGAAGCAGGGGGTCTCAAGTTTGAAGCCAGCCTGGGCTTCATAAGCAGGGTCCATCACAAAATAATAATAATGATGATAATAATTTAATGTCATAATCATTCAAAAAGGAGGCATTACTGGACTACTTTTGCACTCTGGGTTTAGAATAGAGGGCTAATCAGTACTTTTTTATGCTTTTTTTAATCTGAATGTTTTGCATAGCATTACTCAGAAGTTATAAACAGTACCATCAGCTCAGTGGTTAAGAGCACTGGCTTCTCTTGCAGAGGATGGGAGTTTGATTCCCAGAACCCACATGCTGGCTAACAATCATCCAAAACTCCAGTTACAGTTCCGGGGGATCTGACACCCTCTTCTGACCTCTGCTGGCACTGCATGACATAGGTGCACCTACCTACATGCAGGCAATACATTCATACATATAAAATAAAAATAATAATAATCAGCTGGGTGTAGTGGCACATGCCTTTAATCCCAGCACTCAGGAGGCAGAGTCAGGCAGATCTCTGTGAGTTCAAGGCCAGAATGGTCTACATAGTGAGTTCCAGGCCAACTGGGGCTACAGGGAGACCCTGTCTCAAAAAGACCAATCATCATCATCATCACCGCACCAACAACAACCAGTACCATCAGATCCCAGAAAAGCTTAAGGGCACTATGAGGAAGAATGACTGAAAAGCTCCACATGAGTCAGCAGAGTTCCATGGTTACTAAAAAGGAGTGCCATCTTGGTACAATTTTCAGTGTAATGTCTGTCAGAGTCCCGCTCAGATTTGTGTACACAAAGAAACCTGAATTCTTCCTGCCCTAGACTATTCCTGCTGTGGACTCTTTTTCCTCACTCTGAACCAACTGGAGCACAGCAAAGTAAAGTGACCAAGACAGCAAGAAAAACAAAACTCAAGGAAGGACAGTTATAGGACTTAAAGAAATTTCCCTTGGAGAGGAGACGCCTATCAGACATCTGATAACATGCCAGTATTACAAAGTTTACAGAGGAAGAGAAAATAGATTTGTGTCTTTCTCATGTCCAAGAGAAAGAATCGGGACCAATGATTAGGTATTACAGGAATTTTAGATCTGAGTTAGTAGAAAAAGCTTTCTGAGAAATAAGATCGTCCAAACTGGAATGAGCTTCTTAATGGGATGGAGGGCCGTAAGAGAAGGGTGCAGGCAGGGATAAAGTTTATCTGATACTTCTGATAATTTCTCAGAACTTTTGTAGCAGGGATTCTGATACCACATGGAAGCCTGATTTCAAAGCTCAGGGCCTTTCCCACTTCTTACAGATCTTGATTCTAAGCATCATCTGTGATCTCTGGTACACATGCTATGCTCATACATGAAATTTACACAGATGATGGATTTTTCTGAAACCTAAAAAAAGTGGTATGAATTTACCACTGGGAGAAAAACTATACTGTTACTCACTTCCTCATGCAACTGCTTTTTACGTAGCCACTTGTCATTATGAAACTTTCTTGCGGCTTTTCAGTTCTATCTTAACTACCAACTGGGAAGTAACTGAAATATAGCTGAGTTGAAAGCCTAATTTTTAGAAATTCCTGGCAGACACTACACACATTTTCTGTATTTGGTGCTATAAGGCACAGTCTCCTCCCATAACATGTTTAGGGCCTAAAAGGTCAACTTACACTTGAAGAGAAATTCAATCCATTTGTAAGTAAGCTGGAAGCCACAAACACTAGACAAGGGGCACCCGTCTCACATAGTTTTAAGGCAGACTTTCCAGAGAAACAGTAACTTAAAGAAAGGTAGCACAAGTATTCCCGAGAGAAGGGTCATTGCCAAATGTAAAGCTAGAGCACAGCACATCACAGGCCAAGCAAGGAGAGCAGAGAGTAAGGGACAGAAAGAAGGCAATGTGAAAAAGTGCAGATGCTGTCTGGATCTAGGAGCTTGGAAACCAACTCCAACAGCATCACAAAGCAGGAAGCTTGTAACACTAGATCTGCATTTTAGGCAGAATAATCCAGTTCTACCACCAAAGAATGCAAACCTAAAATGTGTGAATAATTTGATGTAATTTGAAAGGTAACATTTTACTTACCTGTATTATTCAAGGTTTGATTCTGAAATTCAACACAAATTAAATCTTAGGTGAAGCACACTTTACCAGCACAGATGTGTGAGACACAGGCAGGGGAAAGGGCTCTCCATGCTGACCTTTCTGTAACCCACACCTCCCACTTAATCAACTGTTCCCAGGAATTGAAAGATTGAACCAGAGACAACTCTTTCTTAATTATCTTTTTTTCAGAAACATATCTGGAGAGTGTCCTTCATCACCCTTATCCTAATGAGTAAAAGGATAGAATACAAATCTGTCCTTAAAGAAGTGAATGTGGGGAACATTTTTATTTGAGTGATTAAAAGTTACCTAGACTTTCTTCCCCAGGGGGGAAGGAGAAACTTCAAGTTCAAGTTGCAATCAGAGATAATTCTTCTCACAGCTCTGTGTGTGTGTGTGTGTGTGTGTGTGTGTGTGTGTGTGTTGTATGCATGAGGGTGTGCCTGGATGTGCATATGTGGAGGCCACATGTCGATGTCAAATGTCCTTCTGTTGTTCTCCACCTTGTTTTGTGAGGTGGTCTCTCACTGAACCTGAAGTTGCCTATTCAGCTAGACTGGCTGTGTGCCATCAAGCCCAGCTTTTATGTGGGTCCTGGGGATATGAACTCAGGTCCTCATGCTTGCATGGCAAGCAGTTTACCCATGGGGCCATCTCCCTCATCCTGCTGAGAATTTTTTTAAGCCTAAGTAATGGTGTCACGTAATAAGGAAACCCAACTGAAGGAAATTTTGGCAACTGATGGCTCCTGGGAGGGAGAGAGACCACCTCTTTCAAGCATGGGACTCTTGGTAGGTTAACGAGGCTCCAGTGTATGGACCCATGTTGCAGGACATTTGAGAACACAACTATCTTTATTGGCCTTATTATATATAGAATAAAGCACATTAAATTGGGCAGGGGCAGTAAGAGAAGGCACAGATAGGGGAGGAGTCTAGATAACACCTAACTGTATTGTATAAAAATCACAAAAACTCAGTTAAATAAAAATTTCAAAAAAAAAAAAAAAGTAATTACTGAATCATAACAAAAACAATGGTGTCATGCAACTGAAACTTCAACTTTGTAAGTGAGACTGGGACACATCTGACTCCACCAGTCAGGGCTCCTTATCTAAGACAACGCAAATGAGACTCTGCAAGTCTCCTTTCGTTCAACATTCACAGGACAAACTCTGTTATCCCCATTTCCACGCTTGAATACACAGCACTGCTGATATGGTCCATTTTCTAACACCTATTATAAAGCAGGTACACTCCGACGTACACCTCAGATAAGCAGTTTGGAACAAAGTATTATATTTCAGTCAGGTTCTCCACACTGCTTTTCAAATGGCTGCACATGTAAATAAAACTTATTCTTTTTTCCAAAACCTAATTTTATTTCCTTATTATTATGTTACAAAATCACAAAAACCTGAACAGAAAAAGAAATATCCAATCACTTACAGGCTGCAGCCTTGCAACCCTTTGAAAATACTTCCCAACTCTCATCCAACCTTGTCTCACTACTGAATCTGGTCATACAAAAAGATGATTCCATCAACAACGTGGTGGCTCAATTAAGATACATGTCTCTTTGTTTTATATTTTTAAAAATCTATAATCCTAGGGCTTGGGATATATAGCTCAGTTGATAGAGTACTTACCCAACACTCAAAGAACTGCAATTTAGATCCCCCAAACCACAGAAATCCAGAACAATGAAACACACCAGCAATCTCAGAACTCAGAAGGACCTCAGAAGTTCAAGGTCATCCTTGGCTACACAGTGAGTTCAAGCCTAACCTGTAATAAATGATACCCTGTCACCAATAAATAACTGGATAGATGGATGGATAGATAGATAGATAGATAGATAGATAGATACAGTAAATCTCTAATTCCCAAACTATTTTTCTATACAAATTTTTAGTAATGTGGAGTGAGAAGAAGGCCTCAAAGTTTGATACCGCATCAATTCAGTATAATCTGAGTAACTTGCCAACTGGAATCACTTAACACTAAAGGGCATTTTTCAACATAAACAGATTTTCCACTAAATGAGACAAAACTTCACACAAGCTCTCCCAGGTACAAGAGAAACCTGCAACATAAGGACAAAGTCCAGACAAGACAGTACAAGCCAGATGGACCCTAGCCCTGGCTTCATCACTAGCATAGCTAGTGACTGTGGCCTACCTGGTCTCCTGAGTCCTGCATGCCTTCTATGGACAAAAGGAAGCTTGGGCCAGGTCATCTAAAGCCTATAGCCAAGCCTAGAATCCCATTAGAGCAGTGGCAAGTGTTTTTACTTAAGAAAGTCTGGTTCACATTCTAGAGAAAATGGAAGAAGAAGGAGAGTGGGCTGAGCCTGACCAGGAGAGGAGGAAATGCCATAGCTAGCTGCAGAGGAAGTGAGTGAGAGAGAAGTGCAGCAAAGGACTGCGCTTCCTGCTGTGCTTCGAGCTAACCTTCTCCTGCTGCCTCCCCTCCGGAACCTCATCCCCTCCCCTCCTTTAGTTCATTCTGAGACGATATCAGAACACAGAATTATACATCTACATTGAGGGATCAAGGACATGACAGGCACTTTCTATAGCTTTTACCCCTCAACTGAGAGCATTCGTGGCTTCCTGGCTTTATCTAATTGCATTCCCAAATGAGTCCATCCTTTTACCATGGTGTTCCCCTCTGACCGCACCATTCCGGGTCTTCCTTTCTCAGATTCTGTTGGTCTCTCATTTGCAATTTCTATATATTTAAAGAAACTCTTGGTTTTCCCTTTTCTGACTTTGTCCCCAGTGCCCTCGCATTCTATCTGTTTTAAAATACGTGGTGTGGTTTGTTTCCTTGTTACATGGCTGGAGTCCTCGTCTGTAGAAAAAGAGGAAGTCGTCAGAGCCCAGCATTCCTCTCTTCTCGCTGACCCCTGACTCAGGACACAATGTGACTTGCTGCCTCACACGGGTCTCCATGCCTTCCTGCCATGATGGACCTCTTAAACCATAAGCCAAGATAAAATCTTCCTTAACTTGCTTCTCATCAGATACTTTGTCATAACAATGAGAAAGATGATTAATATTCCTACCAAAAATTTTAATTCACATGGCAACTCATTTAGATCCCAACTGAGAAGTCACCTCCTAAGTTCTGTTCACACCACCAAGCCAAAGCTACCCACACTCTTTACCACAAGACCCTGCTGAACCTTCTACTTAGCACTTGACTGTGCCTGCAATTCTCTCACTCATCTATGTGCTAGTGGCTTACTGTGTCTCCAGCCACTGGGATGTCTGTACAAGCTTAGATGCCATTACAGTCTGCTCTACCCATCTCTGGGGAAGAGTTCTACGTTTACTGGACACTGATAAAATATTTGTTGACTCTCAAATATTTGCTACATCTTTTGTGTCTAATATGTAGATATATTCTGGGACCTTTTAAAAATTAAATTCTAAATATTAAATGGACAGGAAAATTTTTTAACTGTGAGGATTGGAGACAACTGTGAACTCAGGAGAGTAAAATAAGTACTTTCATTATTAATGCTTCGGTGAAATCCTTTTCTTAGACAACACTTAGTGATAGTTTCTTAGATAGTTTCTTTGTAGTGTGTATCACACAGCAGAAAAATAACTCACCCAAGACCAGTTATACAATCTGTGATGCCCAATTGAAATGCAGAATCCTTTCATCAAAAGAATTGAAGCAGTAGAGAATTAAAGCAAGTTCTGGTCTCTTCCGGCTGTGGGTTGGGCAGGGCCAGCAAGTGATGTGAAAGGGGCTGAAAGCTTCTCCAACCTAACTGCCTCTTTCCAATATGAGTTATTCCATTAATTACTGTGCAATAACTTCTGGTATCTCTATTCCCAAGTGACATCATTTGTCATGTCTTCTCTCAGAGCAGTGTAAAGAAAGAACAAGTTCTCCTGACTTTAAGCCACCACTTAACAAGAGATTGGTCATGTGTTTTAATGGGAAACAACATTTGTGTGGCCCTAGATCTTCTCACAGAAGGCCCATTTTATCTCCTGCTAACTATAAGCTAAGAAAAAGGATGATCTTTAGGAGCACAGAACACAAGGTGAGTCATTAGATGCACTGCCGCAGAACAAATGCAAACAAGTATGCATAACACACGCCCACACACACATATAGAAGCAAATACAGGTGACACCATATGTAAGTGAATATTAAGGCCCGTCTTATTCAATGGAACCAAATTTGTAACTACAGAAACCAACAACACACAAAAGCCACAGGTCCCACAAGGAGAAACACACAAAAACTAAGTACTGTCAAACATGGCAACCTAGAAGCTCCTAGAGAATCTAAAAAAGAAGAAAAGGAAGGAACAGGTCACTGCCAAGTGCCCTCTTGGGCTGCCAAACACCTGAAAGCATATACACGTACACATGCACACATGTTCCCTGTGCTATAGTGTTAGCATTAGGGTGTCCCTGGTATCAGAAAATGGAGTCTTCTCTTCTCCACCAGAGGCCTGGCCTTACCAGACCTATAAAGTTATTTGATCTCAGGTCAGATTCCATGGATGGGACAGAACACCCATGCCCTTCCCTATGCTAAGACTAGTCTGCATACAAATAATCAATCCCAGATCAAGTTTGGAAGAAGGTTAAGTATAGAAAAAATAAAGTCATATAAAGATTTAAAGAAAACACAAGTTCTTGCCATGGCCCAGCTGTGAATCTCCCCAAGCCTAACCTGGTGGCAGTGCCCGAACCTCTCCTTCAGCTCCCACCTTCACTTGACCTCATTCCTTTCTTCCATACTTAGGCCTCTGGGCCAATATTTCTTCTCTGCTCTTTTACTGAAACAAGGCAGACGAACACTTGACCTTCCCTACCTACTCCTTAAAAAGAAAAAAAAAAAATCCTTCTTTCAAAGAACCAAGCATCATTTTTAAGTATTTGACACTTCTTCCAGCCGCAGGGGAAGGGGGAGTAATAACTTGTTGAAGAATGATTACAATCAGTAGACCACACCCTGGCTTTAGCCTTAGTCTGGTGAAAATTACATTTATGCTGGTTATTTTTTTCCCATAAGCCCTCAGATATGCATAATGTATACTGAGAAGACCTCTTGGCGTTTCAGGCCCCATCTCCTCTCCCCAGCCCATGGTGTCATTGTCACCATAGATCCTCTGGTGTTCACCATGGAGCTTGTGGAAGGCAGGAGTCTGGCCAGCACACTGAGTGGGCAGTGGGGACGGCCCCAGGTGAAGCCTCATGGCAGACCCTGAGGAAGGTGACATGTTAGTCAGGTTTGTCACTCTAACAAACACTTGAGAGAGCCAAGCTCATTTTTGGCTCACGGTTTTAGAGGATCCATGGGAGAGAACCCTTTGGGTGGGTGGCAGTGCAGCACACACTGGCAGGATGTGCATGGCAGAACAAAGCAGTTACCTCATGGCCAGAAACAGAGAAAGAAAAAGGGACTGGGGCTTCATAGTCCTCTACCAGACTCAAAATCTCACATTAGGTCTCACCTTGTCCGGTTTCCACCATCTCCTCAGAGTGCTATGCCAAGTCTAAGCCTTCAATAGCTTTATTTTGTAATGTAAGCAGCAGTTAGCAATTTTTTTAAAGTTTTAAACCACTAGGTGGAAAACAACAATTGCTAATGGATTTTCAAATGTCCCTGTCTATGCCCAGAAATCTCTTTTGCAATTAGCACTTACAACCAAGTCTCTTCCCCACTCCCCCCAAAAATAAATGAGGATTTTGACAAATGAACAGGGAACAAATCGCAGCAGGGAAAACTGTTAGAAGCTTACACTGCTCATTTCAAACCCTGGTTATAATCAGAAGGTTAGCCAGGGCTCCAAGCCTCGAGCTGAGGGAGAGCAAAGGTGTTGAAAAGCCTGTGCTTTATGCACTGCTGCCTTGGATGTCTAAAAATCTGTGAGCACTAAATGGGGAATTCATCATCCATCAGCCAGGAGCGGTCACTTGGTCTTGAAACATTAACTGAAGAAGGCTTGGCAATGAATGTTATTACTGCTCTAAGGAAGAAATCCCTTTGAAGGCAGTGAAAACTTGGGCAGGCTGAGGGTCTTCACAGAAGTGTGGGCTGGGAACCCATCTGGGAACCAGAGAAATGACTTACCAGTCTGCAGATGTGCACAAGGTCTGCTTTCTCTTGAAAAAGAAATGTCTTGTCACATTACTCCCCTGCCCCACTCTGTGTCTCCGCCCCAAGAAAAATAAACTCAAGCATTTTCTGCTGCACTGGAGGGCAAAAGTAGTCGTCAGACTGACAAACTATCAAGCTTCAATATGGTTTCTAGAGAAAATCCTCTTACTCCTTTCCTCTAGGGGAACCTTTATCTAGACTTTTAAAAAGAATTCCTTTTGATTAAACTGTGATTGAAGCAAGATAAATCTGTGGCAGGAAACATAGTTTTCTATCACCACAAAGTCAATAGTGAGAATGTGTCTGACCATGTTGTAAATCCATTAGGATAAATTAATGGCTCCATTGACATGCTCAATATAAATATGTGCTTGTCATAAATTTAATTAAATAATTCAGTGGAAAAATTAAATGTTGAAACAATTACCCACATGGTTTAAAGCATTATGAAAATATTATGGAAAAGAAAAATGAGAGCCATTATTAACAGTGCATGGGGACTTTCATGTCTTTGTCTTTTGTCTTTTATTTCCATTCTCTCATAATATAAGAGAAAATAATATTTATGAAGTGCCTTATATGTGACAGTAAATACTTCCACATCCATCATTCCATTTGATTATCGTAACAACTTTGAGAGTTCATTTTACCAATAAGGTAAGGTAACTGAAGCTTGGCGATGTTGGATAAACTGCCCAAGACCACTTGTCAGTCATTACCAAGTTAGCAATCTGGTGAGATTCTGTCCAACTGCATAAAAGCATGCTTCCTCATCTTCCTCTTCCAGCCTCTCACCTCCATCCTGAATCCCCCATTGCCTCTCTGTAGAAGACATGGCTGCAGCCTCAAGCCACTCAGGGGCTGCCCTCCCCTCCCCCATCCCATCCTGCAGCCACCAAATAGTATAGATGCGTCTTCCAGGTCCCAAGATTCTGTCCTTGACTTCTATTTAATGTTTAATCTGCATGCATAAAGAGGTGATGTAAAAGTTAATAATTACAAGAAAACAGGAGGCAAATAATCCAATTGGGATCTCTCTCTCTCTCTCTCTCTCTCTCTCTCTCTCTCTCTCTCCTCTCTCTCTTTCTGCCTACAGAAACCTGACTATTAATATAAGTCCCTCGTGATGAGAAGGTACTGGGAGGGCTGCCAACTGTAAGTGGGAGTGGGTGTGGGAAAATGCAAAAGGAAGAAGGAACGCTGCTTTTAAAAACAGCCATATGTAGCAAATTATAAATTCCCTGGCTGTGAATTTAATTTCTGCAGTCCAGGGCTCCTAAGGGGAGCACACCTCAGACACAATATAAGAACTTCTGGATAGGAACCCATGAACGCTCAACCATCACCCAAAGACTTGGGAGGTACAGATCTTGTCCAGGAAGAACGAGGCTGCAGACTCTGATGATGTGGTATTCACAGAGAGAATATGTTTTCGACGATGTGGTATTCACAGAGAGAATATGTTTTCAGGATAATCTCCCAACTCAACTTCAACCCAGAAAAAAATGACACCCTGGCATCATACAAATGTAGAAACTTCTGAAAATGTACAAAGTTTTTCTCAACCCAAAAGCACAAAGTGCACAGACTTAGACATGAAGTGAATTTCCGCACTCGTATAAGACTGTGCACCTCTCCCTACACGGTAGAAGCCAGTGGAGACTATGGGGCATGCTTGGAAGTTCCTCACCTAACAACTACACCCATCCTGATTCAGCCTGAAATTCCCCTAGCCCTCTTCTCTTTGGAATAAGTTGTGCAGAGGTCCCTGTGAGAAAGCACTCTCCTAGAGAATTAAGCCAAGGTTCCCTACCTCTCTAGTGGGAACGGAGATCAGGGGAAGCCCAGCACGAGAGGAGAGGTCACTCCTTATAGCTCTTACCACCAAAACCCATGTCTACCACTTCCCAGTACAGTTGTACTTTCCATAAATGACCTGAAACTCTGCATCTCCTCCCTTTTTATCTCCCAGGTATGCAGCTGGGCCTCAGCTACAGAAGAGGCTGTGTGGAAAAGGTTCCACTAGCTACAACAAATATAAAAGTGAGGGGCTTCCTCCCCGTCTTCCTTTCCCCTCACAGTCTTCATACACAAGGACCTACCCCCCAGACGCCCCAGCACACTGGTTCCCAGGACTACAAAGTCATCAGGAAATTAAACATGACTTCTCAAATGAAGTTTGCAGACCCTGCGTATAACCAGTACAACACAGGATTTGTTTTGACAGCTAGACAACTTGTCAGTAATACTTGTTAATGAGATGAGCCTGCGCTGTGTTTGAGCTTCTGCATGCTTCCACTAGTTTTTCACACTCCCAAGCTTTCCCAAGCCTAGTCTCCTCAGAGACTAGGATGCCCATAGCACAGATGGTTGTGCTCCAACTTACCCCAGCCTCTTACCTCCAAATGCTTCCTGACTCCTTTTCTTGCTTCCCATATTTTAGAGCACTATGATTCAATATACCATTTTACATTCATTTTTAAATGAAGCAGTGTAAAAGTCATAAAATAAATGGTCATTAGGGCGGTTGATAGCATGCATGTTGGGAAGGAAGCCAAGGGACCAGTGACCTGTACCCTGTCCCTCCGGCCTGAGTAGTGGGGATGTCTTGTAAGACATTTATCCCCTCAGGGCCAGTGGTTTTTGTCTCTAGAGAGAGGAGAGCTCCTTAAGGACTATTCCAGAAATTCTCTGCTAAATTTAGAAAAATTCTTAAAGGGCATTTTGTCCTTCCATGCTTCCTTCCTTCAGAGATCATTTTCATCTAAAGTATGAGCCTAGAAGAAGCAGAGAAAGAGGGGGTGTGACTCGCCCCCGGGAAATACCCGTGAGAAGACATACCGAGCCCCACAGACAGAGCCACTTTCTCACAAGATTCTTCACAGACATTGAAAAGTCACTGCCCTTTGAAGCCCACAATCTTCTTTTATCTTCTGCGATTGTCATTCCTGGTGCAAGATAAGTTTGGATGTGCTGCTGCATGTGAAGGTGATGACTGGCCTGTTAATGACAGAGCTCGAGGAGCTTGGCCCACACCAGGGGGAAATGTGGGAAACTGAGCTGCCAGAATGGACCCCAGTGCACAGTACAGGAGCACGTCAGGAGGCCATACATCACAGCCCTGACCCCTCATGTGTCTCTTCAGCCTGCTCTCAGAGATTGCCTGGGGAGAGCTGGGCCTTCAATTATAGGTGTAGTGAACTTTGAACTTTGTAGCTATCAAACTGGGTAGTTTGCAAAAAGACAGGTGATATGAACGAAGCTGAAGATTTTTTTTTTTAATATGGCCTCCATCCAATATATCATCTAACGTTACTTTGTTTCAGTACTGTTGTCTGTTTGATTCTTAGCATTAGCTCCCTTGCAGGTGGGAGCTCCACTCCACCTCAACTCCATCCCTTGGCTCCAGCCATGTGAGACATCATCATTCTACAGTCTCTCTTGTTTTTTTCTGTGTATTACATTTCTTTTCATTCACACACACACACAAAAAAAAGTGAATTGTTTTCATTTTAGCTGTAAAAGTGCGTTTTGTTCATATCCTTTTGGAATTTCTTTTCAGCCTGTTACATTGATAAGACTTGCCTGGACTGTTATACTTGATGACTGTTTTTTAAAACCAGTATCCTTTTATTATTCTAAGAACACTGTGATTTCTGGAGAAATTTTAGAAAACAGAAAAATTAGGAAAGCAATAAAACTCACCATGATCTTTTGTGGTTTTGGTTTTGGTTTGGTTTGTTTTTTTTTTTTTTTAATGTACAACATGTTATTTTTCTCAGGAAACTGAGACAATGATATATAAGCCAGTAATTGATTTGTAGCTTGACAAGGGCAAAGAAAGAAACATAGTATAGTTTATTTTCAATATGGCATAATGGAGTGTAAGATATTAAATTTTCTACTGTCATGGACGAATTTTGTGGAATATGAATTCTATCTCAATGAAGCTATTTTCAAATACTAGGACGAGAGGAGAGAGGGCCAACATAGAGTAGACAAGAAGGACTCTTGTACACATTCTGCAGAGGTTAGGACAGAATTTGTAAAGTCAATAATTAGCTAAAATGTGTTTGATTTATTTGTGTGCATACTCTTTGAGACCCTAATAACTTTCCTAATAGTGTGTTATGTAACTTATAATTTATAATGTTTTTAACTATTTTAAGAATTACCACAGTATGGGCAAGGGAAATGGTTCAGCAGTAAAATACTTGCCATGCAAGCATGGGGATCTAAGTTTGGATCCACAGCTCCACATACATAGGTAGGCACAGCAGCAGACATCTGTAACCTGAAGGTTTTGGAGGTGGAAACAAGCGCATACCTCACTGGCCAGCCAGTCTAGTCAAAAGACTAAGCTTTCTGTCTCTAAAAAAAATACTCATAAGGGGCCTGAGGAGATGGCTCAGTGGGCAAAATGCTGCACAAATATGAAGACCTAAGCTTGGATCTCCAGTACACACATAAAAAGCTGGGCACAGTAGCATATCTGTAACCTCAGCACTTGGGGGATTGGGGTTTACTGGTCAGCTAATCTAGCACAAAGGAAAGCTCCAGGTTCAGCAAGAGACCCTGTCTCAAAAAATAATTTGGAGAGTAATATAGGAAGAAACCCAATGTTGACCTCTGACTGAGAGAGAGAGAGAAAGAGAGAGAGAGAGAGAGAGAGAGAGAGAGAGAGAGAGATATGTGGAGAATAACTAGATACTACATTCCCCTCTGACTTCCACATACAGGTCCATAAGCATACAAGTGCACCTCCATGCACACATACACACAAAAAAAATTATCATACAAGTGCACCTCCATGCACACATATACACACAAAAGAACTGTAATACAAAAATTCCAGCATACTAGCTATCAATATTGTATAAACAAACTGTGTTTGTAGCCTAAGCACATAAGAAATAAACCTATCTGGACGTTTTCTCCAATTTTATACTGGAAAAGGCTACTAGATCAGTCTGCTTAGTTATGTGAACTCTGAGAAAAATATATATTCTGATCAACTAAAGGATTAACAAGCAATGGCAGTGAAATTATTTTTGCTACTACAATTAAGTATATTCAAGAATCGTAAAGGACTTTGGTGAAATATTTACGTGTCTTTTCTAACTGGGTGAACATATAATCATTTCATAGGTCAGGATCCTAGATTCTGGGAGATAGACAATTTGTTCAAAGACAGCTGTTTATAGCTACATTGTCAATTCACTATTGCTGGTTCATCGCATCTACACTATACACAGTGAAGATTCAGCAAATGAGACAGACCAGTCAGATAATTCAACTTGACTGCCATCAGAAACTTGACTACGTACACAGCCTGCAAAAGAACTACAGAAGCTAGTGCTGGTTAGTTGTCAGTTGGACGTAAACATGGACCTACCTGGGAAGAGAGAATCTGAATTGAAGAATTTCTTTCATCAGACTGGCCAGTGGGAGATTTTCTTAATTACTGATGTGGGAGGGCCCAGTCCACCGTGGGAGGTAACATCCCTGGGCAGGTGGGCTGTATAAGAAAAGTAGCTGAGCAAGCCAGGAGGAAGCAAGTCTGTAAGCCACATTCCTCTATGGTCTCTGCTTCAGTTCCTGACTCCAGGCTCTTACCTTGAGCTTCTGCTCTGGCTTCCTTCAGTGATGGACTGTGACCTGGGAGTTGTAAGATGAAATAAACCTTTTCTTTCCCAAGCTGCTTTTGGGTCAGTGTTTTATCATAGAAGCAGAAAGGTGGACTAGAACATGGAGGAAGTTAACATAGTCATATTAGTCAAGACTTTTTCAATTGCAGCCGTAGAATTGAGGTAAGCCAGTTTTTTATAAGGATATTTTATTGGAACTTCATCTTAGATGATCCAGAGCACTCCTGGTTTGAGACAGTCCTGGGATAGAATAGTATCAGGAGCCTCTTTTCTCCATTTCTTGATTCCATGTTCATGGTGCTGATTTCTTTCTTTAGACTGTCTCTCCCAGGAGGGATGAAGAGACTGGAAACTTCAGTCTCACACATAGTCCGGAGAGACGATGCCACATCCCAGACAGTCCCAGCTCCAAGGCAGGCTCGGGCAAGCTGGCTGAATCAGATGTCCCCTCTTTAGGTACCACTGTCGTCAGGTGTGTTGGCGTTTCAGTGGTCTAGGCTCAAGTCACATGCAACCTTGAATCCAGATGTTGCAGTCAACCCTATCAAAAATTGCGAAGGCATGGTTTCCACGGAGACAATAGGCAGGCCTTACCCAGCACAATAACTACGTTCTCTGGCATATCAATCTGGCACTGAAGACCAGCCTTGGGCTTTGGAAATTTACTAAGTTCCATGTCTCCATGTTGTTACCCTGAGATTAAAACAAATAATCTCAAATCAGAGCCAGAAGGGACATTTATGGAAAGCCTTCCTTCCGAGGATAGTTTGACTATGAACTTGAGTGAGAAATGTCTCAGATGCATCTGACAACTACATGTATGTGACTCCTGGGTTAACATATGTCGGCATATGGTGTGCTGGCATTCAGCACTGGTGTATGAATGCAGCTCCACAACAGCTTTCTAAGTTGGGATGCAAAGCTGTAAGATTCAACAACACAGATGAACATCTTGGAAGCATTCATACTCTTTTGATGGACATGTGAAAACATTAAGATGAAACACCTCTAGACATCTTTTTGCAACCTCGTATTTTATAAAGGACCAAGGTATCTGCAAACTGTAAATGATGAGGTTGGTAATACTGATCTTTATACAGCTCTCTCTAGGTATTAAATTGTTTTCTTTCTTCTTTTTTTTCTTTTTTAAACTGAGTCTCACAATGTTTCCAAGGCTTGCCATGAACTCCCAGACTTAAGCAGCCTCCTGAGTAACATGTTTACAGACACATGCCATACTGTCATTATTTCTTCTTTTCTTTTCTTTTTTTAGGCAGGGTCTTACCTTGTACCCCTGGCTGACCTACAAAGAACTTGTTATATAGACCTGGCTGTCCTCAAACTCACAGTGATCTACCTGCTTCTGTGCTGAGATTACAGGTGTTCACCACCATGCCTGGCAAGCATTATTTTCTTAATACTGTATTGTATCATCAGCCATGCAAGATAAAAAATGTCTTCTTGAAATGTATGTCTTTTTAAAAATACCATTCAAAAAATAACTGCTCAGCATTGAGTATAATGTCTTACCATAGCAGCTTTTAGAATTGATATCACGGAAAATGAGGCTATCTCTGTTCTGCTTTCATTCTGCTGCTGTGATAAACACCCTGACCAAAAACAATTCTGGGAGGAAAGGATTTCTTTGGCTTGTTCTTCCAGGTCACAGTTCATCACTGAGGGAGTACAGGACAGGAGCCACGGAGGAAAGCTCTTGTTGGCTGTTTCTCTCTGGCTCACTCACTCACAAGCTCATGTTCAACTCCCTTTCTTATACAGCCCAGGACCATCTGCCTATGAATGGTGCCACCCACAGTGGGCTAGATCCTCCTGTATCCATTAGTAATCAAGAGAGTCCCCTACAAGGCTGCCCAAAAGCCAGTATGATCTAGGAAATCCCCCAAATGAGGTTTCTCCTCTCAGGTGACTTTAGGCTATGTCAGGTCGACAGTGCTAGGCAGACTAATCTCCAAAACAAATTCCCACTAATGAAAACATGTAGGCTTTCTGCAGTGCCCCATAATTAGGATTTTAAGGATTATGATGAAAAACATATATTTCTATTAAGAAACCAACAGGCAAACCTGACCCACCCAACTCCTGTACAGAGATACAATGCTGTCATGGGGGCAAGGAATTCTGGTTTGAGCCTATCACTTGGGAGGCATATAACTTACCAGTTATTTGAAGAAAGATCATTTCACATTAGAAATATTAACTAGATATAAAACTGAGTTTAGAGAACAAGAGTAAAATGACAACTCATAGGGTCAGAGAGGTAGATCTGTGTTGAGCAAAGGAAGCATTCAGTGGGTATCATGAAGCTAACATTCAGACTTCTGAAAAAATAACTTGCCCGTTCAGTCCTGGAACCATGGAGGAAGGCCTCCACCGGGCTGAAAGCAGACCACTGAGGAGCAGGTGCTACTGTCTCTGTGGGAAGGCAACAAGGCTGGCCCTGCAGGTAGTGCAAAAGCACAACCTGGATTCACCGGGTGCATCAGCGGGGCACTGCCACCACCACAGCAAAATCACTGGGCTCATGCCCCAAGGAATAGGAAGCAGAGGTCTTCCTGGCTCCCCCCAGTGCCCCCATAGTCAGAGTTTGATGTAGACACAGCAGGCAAAGCAGAAATACAACACGTAAGATGTCAATCCCCATATCCAAAACAGGACATAAACCACTGAAAATCAGAGTTCTTTATGACTGTGGCAAAACTAACCTGTGATATTAGAAATCAGCATAATCGTTGCTTATGGTGAGTTATTATAAGAAGGAAGCCTGGAGCCAAGACCTCCCAGGGACTTGGTGGTGGTCTGACTCTTGCCCTGGGTGCTAGTTTAAGTAAACAGAGGCTTGCTGCTGCTTCCTGTTCCCATTCAACTTCCTCATTCTGTTTTTGTTACCCCAGTCTCAAAAATGTGTCCTCCGATTCACTCCAGTAGGGTTTTTCTTTCAGTCACTTATTGTAAACCCTAACTCAAAAAGCTCCAATTCTCAGAGACATTTGAATTAGAAGTAGAAACTCTAGGACTGGAGAGATGGCTTATTGGTTAAGAGCACTGGCTGCTCTTGTGGAGGACCTGGGTTCAGTTCCCAGCACCTACATGGCAACTAACAACCATCTGTAACTCCAGTTCCAGGAGATCCAATGCCTTTTTCTGGCCTCCATGGGAATTGCATACATGGGTGAATTTATTTTCATGCAGGTAAAACACTAATACACACAAAATAACTAACTAAATAAATAAATAATTTTAAAACTACAAAATTTCAAAAAGTAGAAATTCTAGACAAAGAAGCATATAAAATGTATATGTGTAATATATATATAATACCATCATATAAACACATGTATGACTATACATAAATATATATAAATATCCCCTCTCCACTTCATACACCAAAAAATATGTGGGGTCTATGTATGCATGTGTGTGTGTGTAATGTAATTGTATGCCTTACATGTCAACCATCTACTCTAGACAGTGTGACCAGAAAAAAATCTTATCATTTTTTCCTGCAACAGCTAAGCAAGCACAACTCACCAAAAGGTCGTGGTGGAGATGGAAGAGAGAGGAGCTGCACGGATGTGAGCATGAGGAGACTGCCATTGCATGGACAGCCACTGGACGTCCTGGAGGTCTAACAGAGTGGTATGGTCTAAAAATCCTAAATGCGGGATCCTGTCTCTGAGGCTAGCTTGGGTCACAGATACAGGTTAGCTATGAAGTCTGAGAAGACAAAAATGGTGCCCCATGTTTGGAAAGCTATGTTCACATTGGGCCACCCAAAAGGCATACACATGCAGAGAGGCAGGCATGAGGAGCTCCCTCTACAGAGCTGTGCGGGGACTACCCCAGAACACAGCTTGGAGGGTGGAGAAGCATGTTTCCGAATCACATTCATGGATCTAGAGCAGTTCTGTGGGATTCTGCAGGGGAAATACCTCAGGGCACAGAAGCAAACCAGAGGTATTGGCTCTAGGTGCCTGTGGCAGGAAGTCCAGACCTGGGAGATCAATGTCCACAGCATAGTACATGTGAACCCCTGACCCAGTCATCCCAGCCAGAATCAGAACACGCATTTACACCATTCAGTGTGGTTAAAATGAATATCCAGGGCAGATTCTTCATCTAGTACCTTGAAGCTTTTAGGACTATCATCCTCATAGTCAAATCCCAAGTTGTGCACCAAAATTACCTTCAAAAAAAAATTAAAACATGATGGAGATATGTGGATCCCACTTACTCATCCCATTACCTTCTGTTGTTTTTACACATGAAGATCACTCCTGCCCCTCTGTCCCCTGAACTCCATGCCATGCTCCTTCAGTTCTTCCAAAATGTCCCTTGAGTCATTCACCACCTCAACCACTCAGCCTGAGAAAGTAGCAACCTCCTCGGGAAGGGAGAAGAGCTCTAAACGCTGGACATGCTGATATGCTAAAATCTTTACTCTGTTTCTTTCTAAAAAGGAAACATTAAAGGCATTAGTTAGCCAGAGTCCTGCCAAAATGTGTGCGTGTGTGTGTGTGTGTGTGTGTGTGTGTGTGTGTGTGTGTAAGACAGGCGATATTTAAACATGTCTGAAGACAGGTGATGCTGATAGGCACACCTGTAGTCTATAAACTGGATTTAGGAGGGGAAAACAGCTGTCAAGGGAAGTTGTGAATGATGAATAATGTATAATTCAAAGTGTAGTCGGATCTATTCACATAACAGCTCCAGGACCATAGGGAATGTAATGAACATACACGCCCCAAATCAATAAGCCCAAGCTGAGGGTGAAAAGAACCTTACAAACCCAGAACTCCTGTGTTGGGAATAAGCTTCCTTCAGTGAGTTGAAAATCACCTTTGGGGAAAATACACAAAGAAAAGAGCCCAGGCTCTCAGCCCTGGCATACACCCGTGCTTCAGAGGGACCAGGGAAGCCGGGCTCCTTACTTGCCACTTGAGTTCATGCATTTCAGAGATATTCTTGCCTTTGGCTTGACCATACAAATGGAATGTGGTTTTGTTTACCATGTTGCAGAAAGGAAAGAAAACTGGAATGGAGGAACATGTAGTCAAGTCCCCATGAGTAGACGTTGATGAGTCTTCCAAACAGGAAGTATCACTCTAGTAAATTTTTTAAAATATTGAATGAGTCTTCCTTTTATTGAACTTCTCGATTTGTTATGCATATGTTACTTTTTTAAAAACCTCTTGGGCCAACAAGATGGCTCAGTGGGTAAAGGTGCTTGCCACCAAGACTTGTCATCTGAATTCAGTTCCTGAAAACCACACTATAGAAGAGGAGCACTAACTCCTGCAAATTGTCCTGTAACCTCCGTGCGCGCACACACACACACACACACAGACACACTAAATAAACATAAAAAGTTTTTTTTAATCTCTTGATAGTTGTAACCACTGGGGTGTCATCCCTCAACTATTACATTAGTATTACCTGCAACTATTCAGCTGAATGGTGGCTTATCTGACATAGGATCAGCTGACTAACATTTCCTCCCTGGAAACTCTTGATCATCCAAAGAGAAAATGCAAAAAGTACACGATGTAAAAATATAACAGTGACAAGAATGAGAGCTCCTGGTGCTGGTTGCTGCAGTGCATTCCTCAAGAGAAGGGTACTGATTCTTGAGGGATTTCCATTGTAGAAACAGGCGGGATTTTCAGAGATGGAAATGTAATGTATTCTAATACACTTATCCTATCAGGAATATTATCTATGCTTCCCCCAAGGAAAGAACTATATCTTTTTTCTTTAGCTTCCCAGTTGCTCCCAAGAGTCAGAAATCCAACCTTCAACACTTTTCTAAACACTAGTTAATTCCAAGCTGAAAGAAAAACAGATGATCAAAACTGTTGCTAATAGACCTACATGTGTGTCTTCATCCATTCTGAATTGCTAGAACAAAATACTGGAGGCTAGGTACATTACAAAGAAAAGAAGTTTATGTAGCTCATAGTCCTAGAAGTTCAAGTGCACACTGATGACATCTGCATGGCTCTGGTGAGGGCCTGATAATGAATGGCATTGAAATGGCAGGATGTGTGTGGAAGAGAGCCATGAAACCAGAGAGTAAGAGATCAATCTTTCCCCTTTTATAACAGGCTGCTGCTGTGGAAACCAACAAGGGTCCCAGAGAACTACATTAATCCTTTTCAAGAGTGATACCTCCATCACCTTATCACATTCTGACTGGATCCCATTTCTAAATGTTCCGTGACCTGTCAGATCACCACACTGGACCAAGCTGCCTGTACATGAACCTTCGATGGACAGACTTTCCCAACTACAGCAGTGTGAACCCAGACTGCATGGACTCTAACATCTTTTTGGGTGATTTGTGTCATATTATGATATGTATTACATATTCTTTACAATCAATTCTTTCTGTGAGAATTGTATTTAAAACATGGACATGTCCTCATTCTTTTAACGTTGCTTGAAGTACTTAGTGAGGAATTCCTGCGCACACATTTTGTGTAAGTAGAAGCTAATGTTTGGTGTTAAGATATGCTGTACAGGGTTAAAACATATTAGATTTGTCACATGAAGGCATTAGGAACAAGGCAATAATTAGGGGGATGCTCTGTTTGGAAAGGCTTTTGCTAGCTATTTTCCTTTCAGTAAGGTGACAAGTAGCTGTCTCAAACCTATGTGAACTAGAAAATTCTTTTAAATTTTTTTCCATAAGTGATTGCTCAAATTCTTGGGAAATATTTCTGAAAATAGAATTGAAAGATGCTTTTCTGGACTTACATAAATCTCAGTTCTTTCTGAAGATCATTCTGGAAGGCAACTACATACTATACATAGCTTCAGAGAGCAGATCCTTGGATGCCCGAAGGACAGAGAGGGAAGAAGGAGCCATTCTCAGTCCTTGCAAGTGTACCCTAAAGCCAATGGCTTCCCCAGATTCTCTCTACACCAGTCTTCGCTGGGAAGTGCTACTTCCCCATGCCTTTCCATTCACAAGGCTTAGCAACATCATGAGCTGGGAGTGACCACAAGATTCATACTCCTGAAGGAGCAGTAGATACACTGGGAGAGGATGGTAGAATATATTTAAAACAAAAGGATTTGAGGAATATAATCCTTACATCAGTGGAAGAACTTCCAAAAGTTGTGTGTGGTCTGTGCCATGCTTTCCCAATTTATTCATGCTGTTCAAATATACCAGTAGAATCAACTCAGTGTGTGCACTGGAAATTCCAACCCCTTTTCCAACACTCCCTTGTCATCACCTCAAACACTGGCATCCTAATCAATGTCATATTCCAGAGAATAAAATGGAAGAGAAAGAGAAATAAGACAAACCTATTCCTCAAAAACCTGGCTACCCAAACACCCAACTGGGGTTCTTGAAAAGTTACCACCTCCATGTGAACTGACTTACCCCAACTAGGAACTCAGCCTGCATGGCTGGAGAGAACACTTCTCAAATGTCCTGTTCTAGAACAACATCGGCTGTCTACATTTCTCACCTCACACGCGTCTCTCAGTCCATTCCACTCTGCCTTATTACTTCACCCTTGTGACCCTGCAAAACAGCTTTCATGGAAGTTACCAATAACTAATGGGCTGAAATGACCATAAAATCAGTTGACAAAGACAACTTAAGAAAGAAATTTTGGCTCGTAACTGGAGGGCCCATCATACTGTGGAAGGCATGGCAGAGGGAGTACAAGGCAGTTGCTCACATTTGTCTACAGACAGGAACCTGGGAAAGATGGACGCCGGTCCTCTCTCCTTTTCATTCAGTCTAGGACCCCAGCCCGTGTGACGCTGTTGCCCACATCCAGGAAAGGCTTTTACCTCCTGAGCTAATCTTTCCTGGAAACACCCTCACAGATTCTCCCAGAGGTATGTCTCCCAGGTAATCCCAAATTCCATCAAACTGATAAGATTAAGCATCACACCAGGAAACTTATTTACTGGATTTCACAGTAGCTCTCAGCCCTGCTGGCCACAGCCCACTCTAAGCCTTTCCCAACATCCCTTTCATGGAAAACCCTCCTTCAGATCCCCTCCCAGATCCCTACCGTTCTCCCTCTATATTAGTATCTCTTTCCTCCTAACCGGATCATTAAATGCTGTTTTTTCAAAATCTGGTCTATGCTGGATCACTTCAGTTGTCAACTTGACACACCTGGGAAGAGGGACCCTCAGCTGGAGAATTTCCTCTATCAGAGTGACGTGTGGGCATGTCTCCAAGGCATTTTCTTGACTGTTGAGTGACGTGGGAGGGCTCTGCCTACCATCGATGGTACTACTCTGGGAAGATTATCCTCAGTTGTATAATAAAACAGGCTGGGCATAGGCTAGAGGAGCAAGCCAGTAAGCATTGTTCTTCAGTAGTCTGTGCTTCAGTTCCTGCCTTCAGGTTCCTGCCATGAATTCCTGCCTTGGATAGATCTTGAGCTGTCAGCCAAATAAACTCCTTCTTCCTCAAGTTGGGTTTGGTCTTGGTGTTTACCACAGCAATGTAAAGTAACTAGAACATTGTCCTGAAAGTTCACTTTCCTTCCCACTGCATTTTCCTTCCCAAGGTCCACTTGTCTCGATCCATGGCCATCCCTCTGCATAGTCCTCAGAAACACAGGTCATACAAACCATGTAAGTGGCCCCACTTTCAAGTTGTGCTGTGTATAGCGTATGGAGCCACATGGCATTGTACTCACTCCTGTCACTTTATATTTATGTAATATATAATATATACTCCAAAATGTATGTCTCAGACAACTTTGAAACTCAAGCTCTCACAAAACCCGACTCCTTGGGATTCATTTGTTCATCTTAAATGCACTTGAACAGCAATCTTTGCCTGGACAAATCAGTCCCTCTTTGCATCTCATGTCTTCACACAGGATGCTACCTCCATCTGTCTCAAAACCAGGAGCACGGCCTTGTAACGTCTCTCTGGTGCTGCCAACATAGGAACCGTCAGTTTGTCTGCTGTCTGTTGTCTCCCTCTGCTCAAATGTAACCCTTTGAATGCTGAGGTCTTTCATTCATAATTGTGTCTCCAGATCTAGAAGAATATATGAAATACAGACTTGTTTAAAGCAAAAAGTAAAGTCATTAATTTTACATTCTGTCTCTGAAATCACTTCCACCAGCATCCAGTTCCCTCACCTGGATTGCTTCCTGGAGACTCTCCTCTGAATCTGGTTAATACCAATTGATCTTTTAGATCTCAACTCAGTATCACTCCTTCAGAGAACCTCTGGTCCAACCCAGACTGGGCCAGACCCCTTTTAGATGTTATCAGAGCTCTTCTCATTTAACACTTCTTCCTAACCTGCTCTCCACAGCTTTATCTTTTGTTTCATCTCCATCTAAATTGTCCTCTTTTCCTCCATTTCCTCAGAATTCTGAGTTCACACCCCAACTGGTGCTGAGAATCACAGGAAACTAGATCCTATCTCAAGTGATTCTAAAAACAAAGAACCAAGGACACACACACACACACACACACACACACACACACACACACCCCACAGTGTGCCACCTGCAGAAACAGACAGAGAGAAGTGAGAATGAACAAAAGAAACACTGACTAACCCTGTACAAAGTCTGACTGAGCAGTTTGCGAGGCCGATTTCCTAGGTGTGGCGATGTTGCAGAGTCATGTGCTGCTAGATGGTGGTAATGTTCACTGGTAATTATTTTGCACAGCTTTCACTGTGTAGCACAGGCTGACCTCAAACTTGTGGCCATTCTCAGCCTGTCAAGAGTTGAGATTATCAGCATGTACTACCACACCTGGCTTTACAAGGAAGAAGTTTTACTTCCTTCCAGGCACACCCAACCTGCAGCCCAGAAGCCACATATGTCCGGGATGGCTATGAATGCTAGTCAACACGTTTATTACAGGGTCAAAAGACAGGCCTGTCCCTATATTCAGAGCATCTATGCAAATCATTTACAAGTCTGTTATTTTCTTAGCTCTGGGTAGCCACTCTGGAGAATCTCACCTCTCTCCTCCACACCTCTGTTCCCCATCTATAGTGACACCATCTTTAAGTACTTTGATTCTCCTTTACTTTCTGTTCATTCTTTCCACCCTGGAAAGTCTTTTGCCTCTTCTCTTTCTTTCTTCAAAAAGTAACCTGATCCACTCTTTCCTGTTGATGAATTATGTATTCTTGCATTTTAGAAGAGGCTCTGGAGTGAAAGAAATTAGTTTCCATGTAAAAGAAGACTTGCTCCAAGCCCTTTAACTCACACCACAGATAAGACCTTCTGTCCCACATGTGAACCAGGTCAATGCTGCCAAAGCCAATGGGACTTTCCAAACATGCTAACAGTGTGTTTCCTGGGCCGTTTCTCTTTCTACCAAATACAAGGGCAACTTGAAGTAATTCTCAAGCATGATATTTGCAAAAGAATGTTTACATTTCAAGGACTCTCTGGTGACGCTGGCTCATGGGCAATGTCTGCCCGGATGTTCTTCCCTCTCCTCTTGACCATGTCCTACAGTGCGTCAGTCCCAGCTCAGATACTTCTGGAAGCCTTTCTCTGCTCTCAGCTTGCACTCCCATGGCAGCCTCTAGAGAACTTACACACATGTAACTATTTGTTTAATGTCTGTCTCCTAAGAGATGCATCCGTTTTCTTTCAGCAGTATCCCCAGAGCTTAGCACAGCACTGGGATCATAGAAGGTCTCAAAGCCAATGGTTTTTTTTGTTGCCATTTATTTATCATATATAGTACTGGGTTACATTAGGACGTTTTCATATAAGAACATAACATACCACAAGAGTATTTCCTGCTTACACGCCATACTCTCCCTTCTCACCCCTCCCCCTTCATCCCTGTGGACAGTTTCACTTCCACTTTCACGTCATATACATGCATGGGTCCGTGAATCTCCATAAAACCTAAGACCCACAAATGAGAAAAAGAAGGCAATGTTAGTCTTTCTGAGACTGACTTCATTCGCTTAAGACTATCAACTCCAGTTACAGTCATTTTCCTGCCAATGATAAAATTTCATTCTTCTTTATGACTGAATAAAATTCCACTATGTACATATACTACATTTTCTTTTCTGTTTTTTTTTTTTTTTGAGACAGGGTCTCCTATAGCCCCAGTTGACCTGCAGATCAAGTTGGCCTCAAGCTCACAGAGATCCACCTGCCTCTGCTTCCCAAGTGCTGAGATTAAAGGTTTGTGCCACAACGCCCAACTTGTATACTATATTTTTTTAAATCTATTCCTCTGTTTCTGTTCATGCAGTCATTGTGAAGAGCGCTGCAGGAGACGGTGACATGCAAGTATCTCTGAGACATGGTGACTTCTGTTCCTTAGGGAAATATCCAGGAGTGGTGTAGCCTATGATAAGCCGAATCTATTCTTGGCATTTTCAGAAACCTCCATGCTTATCTATAGTATCAAAGTCAATATTTTGTTAATGAAATTGTTTTATCTGTGCCCTGCACACTTTTCAATCACCACAACCATCTCAAGACACTGGAATGTATGTGTTCTCCTATTTAGCTGCTTCCCTTGACAGGGAGTCCCATAGGAGTAATCATAAAATTATTATTTTTTTATATTTGCAGAGTCTAGCATATTTCCAGGACTCTCATAGGAAGGATACAAGGAAGGGTGTGTGGGAGAGGAGCGAAAATTGAAGGATTATCTTTCTCATTATTTTGCATTTCTACAACTCTAGTGAGATCTTAATAATAATAAACCCCTATATGCCTATAGGGAATTTCAGCAAACACACCAAAAGCAGAGGAGCAAACTCTTAATATTAAAAGGATCGTGTTTCAGAATCCAAACATCCCCAGTGTCGCCTGACTTCCTTAGCCAATATGTTCAGAAAGACTTAGAGCAGAGGGATTGCCCTTCTTGAAGAAAGAGAATCAAACTAACATTTCTAATCATCTTCTCTGTACCTCGTGTTTTGCATACAGAAACAAACAGAACACAGACCACTGAGCTGCTACTAGGACTATGCACATGACATGTGACTTATGACACCACACAGTATTTCAGCTGCTTCTGGCCGAGACAGGAATCTGGAGTGCTCCACCTCCATCACTTCGGCCTAGGATTCTAAAATGCCATTTTGCAGCTGGCCACTGACTTCAGGCTAACTAACTCCTCATTAAGACTTTTATTATTCAAGCATTCTCAAGTCAATTTTTATTCAAACTGTACTGACTCAAAAAAAAATCTGAATTGAATTTATACTTTTAGCTTTACAGATTCTGAACCATCTGTGAAGTCTTTTAAAATTGTTAATTCTTAGGTGGGAAGATAGCTTAGCGGGTAAGTAAGGCGTTTGTCTTACAAGTGTGAGGACCTGAGTTTGATCCACAGAGTCCATGTTAATAAATAAAAAATTAAAAGTGACACATGCTTGTAATCCCAGAGCTAGGGAGACAGAGACAGGCAGATTCCCTAGGGTTCATTGGCCAGCCAATCTAGACAAATTGCTAGTTCTAAGCCAGTGAGGAACCTTGTATTAAAAAAGAAGCATTCCAGAGATATATGTCTTAAGGTTAAAGGCACTTGCCACAAAAGCATGTAGGCCTGAGTTCAATCTCTGAAACCCAGGTAAAGATAGAAGGGGAGAACTAAGTCCACAGAGTTGTCCTCTGACCTCTGCACACATACCTTGGTATGCATACCCTCACATACATCATGTCCACACATGCACAGTTGATAATAATAAATAAACAAGTTTTAATTGAAAAAAACAAGGTGTATAGCCTGAGGAACAGTACCCAATGTTGTGTTCTGGCTGCCACATGCAAGTACACATGCATGTGCACAGGCACACATCAATTTAATTCTTGATTCAGTCATCAAATCTGTAGGAGCCCTAGTAAGCAAAGTGAGCTGGGTGAGCTTCTAACTCCTCTGCACAAAGCCGCCAAATGAGCAACTCCAGCGTCCCCTTTCTAGGTGCACATAAGTGGAGCTTCCTGAGGTGTCACAGCAGCCCCAGCTCTGGATCTGCCCTTGCTGACCTAAAAAAGGTGAACAGACTGTACCAAACCCCACCCACAATCTGCGGCCACTTGCACTTTTGATGAAACCCTTTCTGTACTTTTGTCCCACTGTCTGCTAAGATGACTGGCTAGGAGCAAAATGCAGAGGAGGACTGCGTGTTCCTGGGAGGCTGCTTTAACTAGGTCAACAGTCATCCTTCACTTCCTTTAGAGCACCATAGGCCTTCAAGAGTGTGGGAGAGAGGAACTACCACTTTCTTGTCACCTTAAGCAATATCCTGCTGAGTAAAGGCAGGCAATAGCACATAAAAGTCACTGCAGAGTACAGGAGACCCTCCATCCATGTTCCCATCAGAGAGTGAAGGATGGCTGGTCTGTGAGTAGCTGGTAGTGGGATCTATTTTGAGCCTTTCTCTTTCTGTTTCGCTTCCAGTGACCTCATAAGTATACTACTATTTGCTATTTCTAGGAAGACAGGAAAAAGCCTCAGCAGCACAGCGCTGGTTAAGGATGAAGCCAACAGTCCTTCTTTCTTCATATCACTAACTGTGTCTCCTAAAAATGGATAATGAATTAGAAAAGAATTCAGTGAAAGGAAATACGATAAATGGGCTGTTTCCAGTGAGTCTACAGTTTAGTAGGCTCAAGAAATTGACAGGATTCAGAGTGATCAGAGCTGAGTGAGCAAAGGGGACACAGAGACCTGGACAGAGAGGAAACAGATCAATTGTTGGGGATGGTCAGGCCAGGTTAAGGATGTTAGGCTGTATTTTTGTGTGACTGAGCACCATTGCCTAAGAGCAGAGGAACAGCCTAGTGAAATAAGCTGTAGCAACACTACATAAAGCTAGCTAAAGTGAGTTTTCAACATTTGTGCATGGGACTGATATTTCATTACAAAAAGAAAATCAAGAAGAGAAGAGAAGCAGTTCATGTTAAGATTAACTTGCAGAAAATGCCTTATCTTCATCTTAATATTACAGGCTTTCAGAGACCTACAAAGGAACTTGCTTACCTTTATGATTCCCCAAATTATTTGACCTGAGATGTATATTATTTTCCCTAATATCAATTTAAATCCCCCTAAATAAGAATTCTATATCTTTTAGTATTGGGACATACTCATTTTACTTTATTTCTTTTTGAGAAATGGTATCATGCCATCCACCCTGGCCTCGAACTTGTGTAGCACAGAATGACCATGATCTTCCCGCCTCTAACTCCCAAAGACTGGGACTATCGGCATGTACCCAGTTTCTGTAGTGCTGAGGACCAATCCAAGGCTTCATGCATCCTAGGGAAAGCACTCTACAGCTGAGCTATATTCCCCCAGCCACCAAGTGTCCATTTTAAATCATCATACATAGCAAGCATGCAGAAAAACAAAAAATATTCCACAGCTACAACTACATGCAAATATGTATGAATGTGATAATGATATGCAAAGGGAAGAGTCTGTTACTTGGGATAACAGATTCGTCAATGATTTCGTTCCTTTATTAAATCTTTGATTCACAAATTAAATCATTTTCATTAAACTATAATTAGTAAAAGGCTGCGAAAGCCATATTTTCTAAAAATATATTTGAAATTTTGACAGATCCATCAGGCCATGGATCTGCACAAACTGCACAATGAAATCTCATGTCATTATGATGGAGAAAAAAAAACAGTGATCATAATGCTAATTCCATTCACTTGCCCACTTGGGTGGTCTCATTAACATTTCTTAATTGGAAAGTGAATTTGAACTAAAACACAACTTGATTCATACTAAGTTTAGCTGTAGACCTCTGCCACAGGATACACAGTATCTTCTGAGCTCAGTTTCTAATCCCAGTACCACCCAGAAAGCTATCTATACACAGCCATTGCCAATGCACAGGTCAAAACTCTTTTAGGCTTTGTTGTATAGCCAGAAATTAAATCACTATACTTTTATTCACTTTTTTCATTCAATAAATACTTATCAAGATTTCTAGGCTATGCCTAATATGAAAACTAAAAAGACAAAACCTTTATCTACCATACATTCTCCATAGGTGATTCAGATATGAAAAAAGTAATGGATTACAGAATAAGTAATGTGAGAAGAGCGGCCCATCAGAGGGAAATCAAGTCAGGTTACAGGTGTGAAGTCCGAGTCACATCTGACAATATGAACCTGTGCCCATGCAGCACAGAGCTCAGGAACAGCACTCCAAGGAAAGAAAGAGCATGTATCTAGAAGCATGACCAGTCCAGAACCAGGCAGAACACAGTAAGAGAGCACAGAAATGCCACCATAGATATACCAAATAAGTTCCGGGAATGAAGGAGGAAGGCGAAACTGCAGTCACCTAAGACACAGAGAAAGGTGTCAGGAAGCATACTCAGGAACCAGATGCTGTGGGACCCAGACATTTGACCTAAATGTTCTTAATACAGGTAATAATCAGTTCATATAATGGGATTCTGAAGTGCATGTAATGATGGAGACAGTTTATGACTCTGGATCAATGTATAGATAATTCTCAAGATTTCAAGCAAACTATCCTGCTTTTTTAAAAAAAAAAGTGTTTAATGGCAGGTCAAAAATAAATCTTTACAACTTAAGGTGAAAATGGTATAAGAAAACAAAAACTGGTGATTAGATCCACTCAGAGTATAACATGCACAGCAAAGAAGCATGGGTTCTAAGGTGCTTAGTGACATGAAGACAGTGGGATGTGCGCCTGGAGACGCCCTGATCACGGCAGCAATTCGCCAAGGGGCACAGAACTCTGCAAATTATGTTTACTGTCATTTGAAAGAGTCTGGCTCATACATAAAGAGGTGGCATTGTAAAATCTACTGCAAGGATCTTCACATCAGTCATTCAGCTCTCCATTCAGTGAATGAACAACAGAATCAGAGTGGTCAAGTGAGTCACTCACAGCTCACAGAGTCAGAGCCGAAACCAACAGCGCATCCCAAGAGCCCAGCATCCAGGAGTCTGCTTCAGTTTTGCTTCATCTCCTGGTGTATCCCACAGACCAAAACCGAGTCAGAAACAGAAAGAAGACGTCAGTTAAAAGTTGAGTCAGCAGTACAGCAATCCCACTACCCCTGGGCCTGAAACTGAGGGTGGTTTTTATAATGAGCCTGAGAAGGGAGGACACCATGAGCAACAGCTGTATGTCAGTCTCTTCACTGGATGCTGTGCAGACAACTCACAACAAATGGTGGAAAGTTACTCTCCTACCATTTTACAGTCACTTGGTAAAACAAATACCTCCTGCAGGGTTGCTTACATGCCAAGGATCCCTCGGGGCCCTGTAGAGTTCACTGAACACAGCAGAGCCTCTTCCTTCATGGAAGTGCATTCTGATTGGAGAAGACACAGTAAACAAGTCAACTAATGAATACACAAGAGAGTAGTACGTGCTAGGCAGAGACGTCAGAAGAGATGATGTAACAGAGTCTGACAAGAGAGAAGGTAGAAGGGGGACAAGGTGTCACCTGGGGTGGTAAAAGGAGGTCTCCAGTAAGATGTGCAATGGAGCACCAGACATTGATAGCTCACATAAGGAGACATGACGATGGCCTGGCCCAACTGTCCAGGTATTAGGCTGTGTCAGAATCAAAGCAGGTATGTGTGTGTGTGCGTGCAGACTGACGTCTGCCTGTTCACATGGCCCCAACGGCAGCAGGAAAGAATGGGCAGGGATCACTCCGACGAATTGGCTTCTATCAGGTGGAGCTGCTTACTATGTGATGATTTCCACCCTGTGGCCTTCCTCCCTTTCCTCTTCGGGACTCTGATAATATGCAACTGTCTGTCGACCGACCCCCATTCTCTCTACCTGACTCTTCCCTTATTTTAACTGAACACAACTGTTCATAACCACGGAGTGAAGGAAAAGCGATAGAGCTGACCATCAAAATCCCCAAGGTAATCACAAGTACTTCTTGGACCAAGGCAATGAGAGAGAAAGGTAGAAATGCTGTATTAATAGGCACTGCAGCAAGTATAAACAGACTGGACCCAAAGTGGCTTCAACACCATCAGGAATTCTTAGGGGAAAACAGCAAAGAGATGTTGGAATTAATTTGAGGCCTCTACCACTGAAAGAGCTGGAGGCAACACAAAACTCAAAAGTCAGTCTGCTCTGGGAATGTTAAAAGGAAACACTTGTTTGGAAAGAATTTTCAAATGTGAAAAAGAAAGACTATTTCCAGTGGAATCTGTGAGCCGTGAGCCTGACCGCACTGTGGGGCTTGAGGAGATGCATCACTCCAGGAGCTGTGGTCTAGTCTAGCTCCTAGCAGTTCACATGCTCAGCACCCAACTGAGAACTGCTGAGCTCTGACTAATGCCTGTAGTAGGCCAAGCGACTCCACTGGGAGGAAATCTATCTCCTAATCCCATTCCAGTCCTGTTTCCACTCTTTGCCTTGCCCTAGCATTGCATAGTGTCTGTATATGCTTCAAGAACCCCACGCCTTGAGTTTGTTTCCTGTAGTAAGGTCAAGTTCACAGAGAATGCTACACTTCAGTGAGACCAGGTTAGTAAGCAGACAAAAGGTACGTAAAGCAGGTCTGCCCGGTGTGTATTAATAAAGTAGACAGGCACAGAGAAGGCTCTGTTTGCCTAGTCTGTATGGCATTTAGCAAAATTTGGCTCATTTGTGGGACAAGGTCATACACTGCTCTAGCTCAGCCTCCTGGGTATCTTTTTCTACTGCTGCCTAAAGCACTAAACATCAACTCTTAAGAAGTAACTGTCTCAAATCTAAGAGAGAACAGTCGGATATAGGAATCACTAAGGAAGAAATGGGTAAAATGGGAGTATTTACATGAGAAGGGGGGAGGGAAGGTTATAGGGGCATAAAGGGAAGAGGAAGCTCGAGAGAGGCGGGGCCAGAGGAGACAGGTGTTATAAGAGAGGCGGGGCCAGAGGAGACAGGTGTTATAAGAGAGGCGGGGCCAGAGGAGACAGGTGTTATAAGGGGGAAAATGGGGATACTTTAGATGTAGAGGGCACGGAGGGAAGGTTTGACCAGGAGCGAGAGGGGAGAGACTAAATAATGCCTAGCTAGTGTAAAAAATCCAAAGGGAATCATATAAGGTCCAAAAACCCACTGGAAAATTACACATACAATATCTCTATATGAATCCATGTGTACAGATGAAGGTTACATAACAATAAACAGTGCCAAACAGAATAAATCTTCCTTTGAATTTTTGGCCAGGGTAGTTCAAGAGGCTCCCAAAATTGCACAGGCTATTGCCACAGCCCTTAACTGTCTCCCAGAACTTGAAGTAAGACCCTATTTCTGAAGCCAGTACATACTTCTGAGACTGGATTTGAATTGATGGAGTTAGAACTGACCTGGATGTCATCTCCCCTAAACGCTAGTTCTCATAGCTTTGGAGAAGAGAGCACTACACAAGTTGCTAAGGGAGAAGAATATCAATTGATGGTCCAACCCTAGCTTCCAGGCCTAATAACCACATCAGTAACTGACACAGCAAACGACATTGGTGCAGTAGTGGCACTTTTATCTTGGAGGTAATCAACAGCTACCTAATTGGACTTAAAGCCCACTCAATGGAAGGAAACTTCTATGTGATACTGTAAACATAGCCAAATACACATGGCTGGAGAGGTCATAAATCCTAGAAAAAACTCCAAGGTTGTCACATCCCTAGACAAATATAATTTCTTACTATGGGCAAAATATAGGTCATTATCTTATCAGACAAGTATCCTAGTCACCATCCATCAAAGAAGTTTCTTTTTCAACAGACAGAAACTATTACAGAGTTCCAAGACTGTTCATACACAGAGATTATCTATGAATTGCCCAAACCTAAAAGGCATATCTACAATGCAACCTCTACCCCTAGAGATCACAAAACATAGAACAAGGGAAAAAGGGAACACTAATGTAGCTCCCAATTCTTGTCAATGAAGTTCCCTCATGCAACAGAGGGCCAGGAACACAAAAGACCACAAATGGCCAGAGCATAGAAAATGACAGTCTGTAGAGTGGATCCTTGGACAGGACTCCTATATTAAACTCCACCCACCCAGGACTCAGGGACCATTACAGAAGAGGGTGCAGAAGACTGTAAGAGCCATAGAGGAGGTGCATGATCATATGGAAACAGAGTCCTACTGGTTCCTGGGACCTTGTTCATTTGAATCTACAGCAATGGTGTCAGCATGCACAAGACCCATGCAAACTCGAGCCAACAAAAACCCAGAACAGAACTGTGGAAATGGGCAGCAGGCTCCAAACTTAGACAAAGAATTACTGATAGCTAATTGCTGCTGGGTGAGGAAGAGCTGATCTTAAAGGAGGTGGGGAGACTCTGGATGAGCTGATGATGAACTTGCACTGAGGTACATCTGGGGATACTGTTTTGACACAACAGGCATTGACACAGATAACAGAATGTATGAATTCAAGTGTGGGGGGGTGTTGCTGTGGGAGGGTGTCAATTTGGAGAGGGGGTATAGAAATTATTGGGATGCTCTGTGTGAAATACACTGAAATTCAGTAAAAAAAACCAAATTTTTAAAAGTGCCCCTCTCATGAAACACGCATCACTCCAGAATGATTCTGAGAGGATGGGGCGACAACAGCATACTCACCCCGTGACGTCCTAAACAGGAAGCAGAAATACATCTGGGAAACCCAGCTGCAGAGAGTGAACGGTGCTTTCCCATTCTCAAACTTCCATCCCCCTGCTCTCATTTTGCTAATCTAAAAGGACAAAATTCTCCTTTGCTCTCAGTGCAAGCTCCTAGTAATGTGTTCCACATGATCACTGTCCTTGCAGTGGTTAATTCTTCACTCAAAGCTAAGGCAACTTTGCCTTCAGAATATTTTAAATGGGAAAGTTCTTTCTACTTAGGCATGAACTTGGAAACTGTATTTATGGTGTGATCATAACAGTAGATATTAGATTCTTTACAAAGATTAATAATTACAGACACGCATGGTAGTGCACGTCTTTAATCTCAGTACTCAGGAGGCCGAGGCTAGTCTGGTCTCCATAGTGAGTTCAAGATTAGCTGGGACTACAAAAAGACCCTGTCTCAAAAAGACAAAAACAAGCAAGCATTAATAATAATAATAATAATAATAATAATAACTCTCTCTTTAAAATATTTTGGATGAGATTTACGGTGTTTAGATCTTACTGTTTAGATATGAACATGAGATTTTAATCATCAAAAATTGACTCAGTTCAACTTTTTCTATGGCAATAGAATACTATATATTTGTACATATAATATGATATAACACATACAAGGGATGTATGTATAAGATAAGCAATGGAAAAGCTTAAAGTTTAAGAGATCATGTATTTTAAACTTTTGTAGCTCACCTTATAATCCAATTTCTTCATCTCAGATCTTCTGGATCAGAGGTATAGAACTTTAAAATTGATTTTAACATAACTAGATATATAATATTTTATAACATTCATGTAGTAACTGACAAGTTTTATTTTATTAACTATAATGGCATACCATGCAAGCTTAAAGGAAATCCAGTCAGCCCTCATCATTTATAGACCATGTTGTGAACACCGTTGCTCATCAAAAATTAATTTGTAACTCCATGTCTATACACAGCTCTTTCATGGTCATTTGCAAAGCAGTAAAAACAGCTGGGCTACCTATTGCGCACAGTCCCAGATGAGGGTGAGCAAGCCTGCACACCACTCCCGAGCATGAGGGTGAGCGAGGCAACACACTGCTCTGCCCATTGCAAACATTTCCAGCCTGCGAGAGAGCAGGGTTGCAAATCACTCTGTCTCAGTGTTTTTTTGATCATCTACTTCATGCCAGGTTTGTTCTGCATTTTTGTTTGTTTATGGTTAGTTTTGCATTTTAAAATGACCCCAGCTGTGGTGCTCAAGCACTACCTAGTGTCCCAAAGTGCAAGAAGGTTAGGATGTGCCATACAGGGAAAATCAGGGGTCCCATGAGCTACAGTGCTGTTGCCCTTGAGTTCAATGCTAATGAATACTTATGATCCCAAGATGGATGGTTCCTAATCTCTAATTCAGCCTTCACAGTGACTCTGCAGAAGAACTACTATGAACAATGACAGCAACTGAGCACTTCACAATATGCATGTCATCACACATGCGCTGCCCTGTGGTTTCTATGTTTCATGCACCAAAACCACCAGGCAGCCTCTGGAACGGCCTCACTGCAGAGCCTGGCTCAGAACTGTTCCTATGGGTTTCTTTGTTGGTGGGTCTGGTTTGGTTCAGTTTGGTTTTGCTTTGCCAGAGATTGAACATATCCTTGAGCATGCTAGGCAAGTGCACTACTGAGCCACATCCCTGGTTATTGGCTTTCTTAGGTGATCACATTGTGCTTCCCATTGGGCAGAGGGCCAGGACTTAGTAGTGAGCAGCACACTCTAAGGGGGGACTGGACAGGTCACCTCATCAAAGCCTTCTGGCAGAGATGCATGTAGGAAGCTATCGGTAGCTCTCAAATGCTTTGTCCTCGATGACCCATAAGGCCTGAGGCTAGACACTTGAATGAGACCAGACGATGAGAACAGAGGTAAGAGAAAACAGAGACACAAAGGGGAAGCAAGAAGGAAGGGTTTGGGGGACAACTGGGTCCCAACTTGGGAGTTTACAGAGAAGTTGGATGTGGGGGTCCAGGATGTTAGAAAGGAGCAGCAGAAGTATTGATGGGAACAGTGGGTGGAAATGCTGGCGGGGACCGGTTCAAAGTGGTACAAGCTTGTAACCTCAGCACTCAGGAAGTAGAAACAGAAGATTAAGAGTTCCTCGGCTACAAGTAAGCTCAGGGTCAGTGTTGGCTACATGAGATACTGTCTCAAAGAAACATCAAAAGTGCTCATGGAGAATGTGTGGTATTGGTGGCTCATCTGAGAGAGATGGGCAATTCATCTTCAAGGTTGCTCTGGGTGTCTTCCACCCATGATAATGGATGCAAGGAGGATTGCACAGGTCAGTTTGATTTGTTCTGCAGTGTTTACTGAAACTCTTGCTTGCCACTGGAGTCCTAAAAAGAGAAAGAACTCAGTTATGTGTAGTGATAGATAGACATCTATAACCCCATCACTTGGGAGGCTGGGGCAGGAGGGTAGTGAGTTTGAGACCAGCCTTGGCTACAGAGACAAACTGTCTCAACAGCAAGAGAGAGAAAAAAACAAGAGAAAGAGAAAGAGAACAGATTTTGCTGGTCTCTAGTGTATGGTAGCATTTTGTGCTACTATTTAGTCATATAAAATGTTTTAATGCCTGGTTATTCCCAGTGACTATATCAATCTAATTTTTATTCATTTTTAAACTTTTATTATTAAAATGTCTCAATCATACACAAAAGTAAAGAGAATAGGCTCATGGACGACTAAATACCTATCACCTAGTTCCAATAATTCTCAACATCCCAGTCCAGTTTTGGGAGACCAGGGCTGGAATATGTATATACTAGGCAAGTGCTCTAACATTGAGCTATGTCCCAGGTCCTGTTTTAACTCTTTATTTTGAGACAGAGTCTCACTAGGTTACCCAGGCTGCCTAGAAATCACTCTAAAACCCAGGCAGACTTTGAACTTGTGATCCTCCTGAGTCAACCTCCTAAGTAGCTGGGGTAACAGGACTATACTACCTGGTTTAAGCATGGTTTTAGAATCTTGTGTGTGTGTGTGTGTGTGTGTGTGTGTGTGTGTGTGTGCCAGAGGTTAATGGGGATCCATCTGTCCCTACTCCTCACTCAGTGCTGGAATTACAGAGGCACACCACCGCATCTAGCTCTTGTGTGAGTGCTGGGGGTCCAAATGCAGGTCCTCATATGTATGTAGCAAGTACTTTAGTCTCTGAGCCCTTAAATCCCCTATTTGAATAAGAGAGCCTTCACATTGTTTTTCGCTCAACATGTATTCATTGAGCAGCTATCATCAAATCAGGCATTTTTAATTACTGAGATACAATGTTAAAAGGAAAAAAAAAAAAAACAGAAAAAGAACTTGCTCTTAAGAAGTCAGTATACTAGTAAAATAAATAATAGTTCATTTATACTGGGAACTACAGGTCATTGCTGCTTATTATCCCATTTAACCTCACAGCAACCCAATGAGGTAGATCCCTTTACTATACTTTTTTTTATAGATGAGGAGACTAGAGGTCAGAGAGGTTAGGGCATTTGCCAATGGTTACACACCCACCAAGTGTGCAGATAAAGGTCAGGCTGCCTCCCAAGGCTTCGCTCTTACCCACCACCTATACCAGTTATCTACCCCATCAGCAAATCTGACCTCTCTCTATAGAGTCCCTGGTTTCTCTGGCTTCTCTGACCTGAGGAAAATTTCAGGAAGTGAGTAGTGTTAGTTACTTAACTCTTTTTTCCTTATCAATATTGAGTCCCTGGACTCTTTAGATTAAAAACATGTGGCCAATGGTCCTTGTTACCCCTATGTCCTCTTAAAAGACAGGTGTCTAACAGCATAAAGACATTATCTGGGGGAGAATGAAGAGAAGCAGGAGTGGGCAGGAGGGAGGAATGGGGCGGGGCAGGAGGAGGCATGAAGAAGAACAAAGTAGAAGAGTCTATATGAAAATGTCATAATGAAATCCATCAGTTTGCACGTTAACTTAAAAAACTGGGGGCAGAGCTCAGTCAGGTGAAAGACCCGAGTTTGACTCCCAGCACCCACATAAAAGACAGACTTGCAATCCCTGCATTGAGGAGGTGGACACAGGAGGCTCCCTGGAGCCTGTTGGCAGCCAATGTGGCTAAATCACTGACTGTGTCTCAAAAATTAAGATGGAAAAGCCTTTGAGGAAGACACAATGTATCCTCATCACATTCACTTCACACTCTGTTCTTTCAACTCCTCCCTGTTGGGCCTCATGGGCCCAGACATGTGGCCTGGTGTAACTTTCTGAGCCTCATTCGAGTTTTGCGGCCTGTCTCTGACACTCCACTTCTGCATAGGAGTGACTCAGCAAGGCATAACAAAAATGGCCTCTACCTGGCTACAGCCTACGTGGTGAGAAATAATTGGTCCTTCACTCCCCACGTTTTTAGCCCAACCCCTTACCTCTACCCTATATGACTGTGCCTGATGCAATAAAGTGAGAGCCTGCTTCAGCAGTTCTGTCACTCCGTATGGTGTTTTTCTCCAGAGTGGAGAGAGTCCGGGCCACCAACACTCACCATCCCGCTCAGCCCCTGGAGGAGGCCGGCTGGACTGGCTTCTCCACCGCCCTTTCTGCCGGCGCACCCGGCACTCCCAAATCCACCCCCGACTACCCCACAGATCCTCCCAGATCCACCTTTATGCCCAACTTCATGTCTTCTTTTTTCATATATGTAGCCCATCGAGTCCAATTCATGTTGCCCACATATTCATGGGTGTGGGACCAGGCAGTGGAGTGCATTCAACCTACCAAGAATCACACCCTTAAAGAAAGCTGACTCTCCCTCCCCCAGAAGTCATCAACTGTCAACAATTCCTGGTTAGGGGAAGGGGCTCATGAAACAGGCCCCCTCCCACCCATGCTAGAATGTTGACTGACTTGATCTTGTGCAGGTCCTGTGTAGGCAGCCACAACTGCTTTGAGTTCATGAGTACAGTGGTCCTGTCAGGTCCAGCAGGCATTGTTTCAGGCCAGTCTTCTCAAATCCTGACTTTTACAGTCTTTCCATCCCCTATTCTATGATGGTCCCTGAACTTTGAGAAAAGGGAGAGATATTAATGTCCCAGGTGTGACTGAACATTCCCCTGACACTCTCTGCACTTTGAACAGCTCTGAGTTTCGCATTAATCACCATCTACTTCATAAAGAAACTTCTCTGACCAAGTCTGAGAGCTGCACTAATCTTTGGGTATGAAGATATGAATTTAGGGGATGGTTTGGTAGTTTGATACCATGTCATTTAGTATAATGGTAGTATTAGGCTCAACCTGGGGCCTGAAATCTCCCTACCCATGGGTTCTTGGCCGTACTTAGAGTAGCAGGAATGTGTTTCCTCCTGTAGAGCAGACCTTAAATCAAATCAGAAAGTGGTTGTTACCCCAATAACAGTGGTGCCACTATTGCACCCATGGCCACATCTTTCCATGATAGTTATTACTGTAGTTCACAGGGATCCTAGCTAGGTAAGATGGCTGATGGTGCCCCCCTACCCCAGCAGCCTGCATAGCCTTCTGGTATTATAAAAGTTAGCCAGCAGGGAGGAAGTTTCCTGGGCAGGACAACTTGATTTCTCCATGTCCTGCAACCAAAGTATATGGTGCTGTCATCAACAATAGCTAACTCATATCCTTAACAATGCTGACCTCTACTTCAGAGCTTTCTATACTGCCAGCACTGTTTGTGTAACTCAGCAGAAATATTTTATATGGGGCACATTTTTCAAAACCTAGCTTTTAAGCTTTATATCATCTCAGTTTACATTTCATATTTCATGAAAAATCTGAGGTAGTTTCTCCCCCAAACCCTGATATTATTCACACTCATCCTGATTAGTCATCTCATCCTACTTATGGTTTAACACTAGAGTAAACCAACACACGTGAGGTTTTTAATAATGATGCCAAGCTCTCAAATTAAAGGTTATTTGAAGACATGGAAAAAAAAGACTCTAAACTAGGATGGAAATAGCATACTGTGGAAAATATCCAATAATGTAGATCCCATTTCAATTCATGAGTGAGCAAATGCCTCCTGGGCCTGATGGTACACATCTAGAATCCCAACAGTTAGGAAATGGAGACAGGAAGAGCAGGAGTTCAAGGTCATCCTCAGCTACACAGTTAGAGACCAGCCTGGGCTACATGAAACCTTGTTTCAAAAGAATTTTTAATTAAAATTAATGATGAAATGTGAACTAGTACAGTGTTTGACAGATAGAACATATTTGTTGACTTTGATGCCATCAATTAGTCATGTGCCAATAAACTGAATTCTCCTTTTGACAAGTAGTATTAAAATTTATCACAGTCTGTATATGAAAAGATATCATTTCAAACAATATTCATTTCACTATAAAAACCTCTCTAACATTCAGTTGAGTCAGGTGTACCTGTTAGAAGCTCTCATGACTCTCTGTGAATTTTGTATAACTTAGTATATTGTAGTAATTTCTCCACACATCTTTCCAAGAGAGCTATCAGCTCCAGGAAGGGAAGGGCTTCAGCTTCATAACGACTCCTATGTGCCCAGTGCTCAGCATAGTGCCGCAGTATTACAAGAAAGATCAAGCAAGTTTCAACAAACTGAATGAATCAAAGAAATGGACATTCTGCTACTAGATAGGACAAAAAGAAAGTAGCCTAACTTACCCTATGCCATCTTCCTCTGGTCACTACAAGGCTCACATTCACGGTTAGGGGCTTTCCTGGCCAGTTCTCACCTGCCACTTTCTTCTTTCTCCTGTTTAGTTTTTGTTTGGAGATACCTGGTTGGGTCTCAGTGCATCTGTGTAAACTACCTTAACTATTCTTTAATCAAAACCATAGAGCTAGCCAGGTGTGGTGTCACATACCATTACCCCAGCACTTGAAAGCCTAAATCAGGAGGATCATGAGTTCAAGGCCAGACTGTTTGTCCTTGTTTGATCTCTGTGGCTGAAATAAACATTCTGACCAAAAGCAACTGAGAGGAAGAAAGTGTTTATTCCATCTTACAGTTCATAGTCCATCATCAAGGGAAGCTGAGACAGGAATTCAAGGCAGGAACCTCAAGTAGCATCCATAGAGGAATGATGCTTACTGACTTGTTTGATGACCTGCTCAGCTACCTTTCTTATACAGCTCACCTGCCTAAGGATGGTGCTGCTCATAGTGGGCTGGGTTTTCCTACGTCAATTAGCAATCAAGACAGTGCCCCATAGACATGGTCACATGCCAATCTGATGGAAGCAATTCTTTGATTAATATTCCCCTCTTCCCAGATGACTCTAGGTTGTGTCAAGTTGACAATAAAATCTAAGCAGAATAAAAAATATATATATATATATATATATATATATATATATATATATATATATACTCATTCTGTGTGAACTGAGAATGACTGACAGGAATCTAAATTCTCTGTATAAACAAAAAATATCCCAAATATTTATTTATGGTCCAAACCTACGAATTTATTTTTACTTTCCCACAGAATTACCTTTACCGTTACTGGCTTGTTATCCCCATATGGTTAGATAATTTGCTCACTAGTAGCCTGAAAATTACAGGTCCCCTGAATTAACGCTTTTCTTCAAAAATTAAATTTTGTGGCTCCTCAAAACATTAAGAAATCCAATATTCCCAAGAGGTTTGTAGTTAAAACCCTAGCACCAAGATTTAACAACTATAAAACTTCTCTTGGATCTTCTGGGATTGTTTTGTATTAGTGGAATGAAAAGAAGATAGGGAGGAGGGGGACAAGAGAAAGATGCACATTCTCCTGGTATTCCTTGACTCTGATGGTGGCTCCAATTCCTGGTGTCTCTAGTAGGCTCTGTGATACAGTACAGAGATAGAAAGGACTCTGGCCTTTCTGAGCAGTGACTTTGCCTGGCCCAGGTTCAGGAAGAAGCTTTCATCTCAGGTGTTCATAACTTGGCCACCTTCAGCTGCAAGTAATCTTATTTTAATCAGCCAGGCAGAGATGAAGATATTTTGAAGAGCCACTCAGAATGGAGCCTAGTGATGGGCAGGATCATACCTTGGCTAGAAACTTCTTGTATATACTTAATGTTGGCCCTCTATCTAAACCTCAGCCTCACTTCAGGACCCTGAAGACGGATTTGAGGGGCTCACTGAATCTCTTTGTCCCTCTTCCCAATATGGTCGTGTTCAATAAATCTCATTTTGCTACTTTTCACTATTAATTTGGCTACATTAGTTAGCTTACTGAGAATGAACAGTTGAACCTAGCTTGCTGGGGCACAGGATGTGACCCCAAACCCAGTAGCACTATGAGTCTGCATCTCTCACTCCTTCTGTTTGGCAGGATGTCTACAACAGAGGCCCAAGGTTGGAACACAAACGACTGAGACCCTGCAACTCTGAGCATGTCACATAACAGAAAAGGTAATAGGCTCAGATCTGAGGCCCGATTCCTAATCTCTGTTGGACCACCACCTGTTCTGTGACAAAAGGTGAGTTCCTTTACCTGTCAGCATCCATTTCTCACCTGACCGACTTACCTGACTTTACTCTGATATCAAGACCCCACTTAAGCAGATTACAGTAGTAACGAAGCACATCAGTACCTGGTCCCGCCACATCCCAGCTTTCTGTCTCATGTGGGGATTCTTTTGCTGACCCTTATAAGAAGCCCTCTTAGGCAACGAATGATCAAACCTGCTTTTTACATCCACTCGTGATCCCACAGGGTGTAGCTGAGAAGGGAGACAAACTCCATTGTTAATCAGTTCTCTTCTTTTCCTCCTAACCCAAAAAAAGTCCTATAGCACTGTAACATCTCTAGCAATCGCTATTAAACACTGAGCTTGCATTGTTTCATTTGATGCATAAAAAAACCCTCTTGGGTATGTGAAGCCCACAGTCTCATTTTACAAGTGAAGAGACCACAAGTTAAGTTTCGGTTACTGGAAATATCCTACAGATTTTCAAAGTCCAGTATTGAGGAGGAAGAAAAACCTTCATGTCAGAATTTTAGGCATAGTAGCAACTAGTTAGAGAATTTTCATTCAAAGACTGAGAAGACTCCTTCTAAATTATCACTCAAACCTTTTTCCTCAGGGGGCACCCATGGAAATAAATCAGTTCCAGACTTCTCACCCAAATTGCTCTCAGACTGCAGAGTCATGGATTCCAAAACAAAAGTACCCAGTGCACTTTCAAAAGACAGACATACACTCAGTAAGCACATCCAAGCACACACAAACGTTTGCCTCCTCCACCAAGCCTGTGCAAAAATGACCACGTAAATCATGATTTAACGGTCCAACCTGTGGTATAAAATGTCAGCAGCTTTAACAGTTTTGAAACCTGTGCCAAAAAAAAAGGATGCGGACAGAAAAGCCTGCTCTTTACACCCACATAGCTCTGTGCGCTTGACTGGAGCACCTCAAAAATTCCCCTAAGCATTTTCATCATTTCGTATCGCTTGTATCACTCCACAGTTTAGTCAGCCAAACCATATCCTCTGCCAACTTTAGATAAATTGCCTTTTGACAAACTACACACAGACAAAATATCACAAAGTCCCCAACTTGTAATCTCTGCCTATTTTTCTACTGAGATGAGTAATATTTTCCTATTTAATTTTCTTTTTTGAGTACAAAAGCAGCAGATGTATATGATATATAAATATCATCATTAATGTTTATTCACTCTTTCTTGAAATGTATCTGTCTTTTATCAGCACCTTTGCCCACAGCACAGTACTTCTTAGTTGTAATTTAAAAAAATCACATCACAAGGACACATTGCTTCAAACAAAAGAGAAAGTTCATTGCCCTTTCAGTATGATAGTTAAAACTTTAGCCATGTTTTGAAAGGAAAAGAAGTGAAGAAAATTTTTTAAGTACATGATGCTTTGTCACTTTTTCCAAACTTGTAATCAACATGTGGGTCCTGCAATACACTATAGAAGAAGCAGACTTCAAAACCACCACAGTCTTTAAGTGTAATTCATTTTTACCAGACAAATAAGAGGTCAGTTCAGGTTTCGGTGCCATAACAAGATTATGTTTCTTTTAAAGACAATACAGCGAGTAATACTTTATTCATCCAGCTAATGTTAAACGTATGTATAATGGCTATTAAGAAACATATTTAGGATTGTTGAGATGGCTTAGCTGAACCTGAGTTCAATCTCGAGGATCAACACGGTAAGGGTGGGGAACAGATCCTGCTGCAAGTTGTCTTCTAGCTTCCACACATTCTCTCTCTCTCTCTCTCTCACACACACAAATAAAATAAACAAACAAATAAATAAATAAATATTCAAAAAAGAAAAAGTTTAACATGGTGTTGGAATGCCTATAATCCCAGAACTCAGGACACTAACACAGGATAATCAAGAATTTAAAGTCGATGTAGGCTACATTGCAAGTTCAAGTTCAGCCTAAGCTACATACCAAGATCCGGTCGTGGCTTGAAACCCCCTCCTGAAAAAAAGAAGGAAAGAAACATAGTTAAAGCTAGGATTCAGATTTCTCAGCCTGCTGTGATTAATACATCTCTCAGTGCTCACCAGACAAGCTTCCTCATGCAACAGATGTTGATTAACACAGAGACCCACAACTGGCCAGAGAAATGTGCAGAGAAAGAGGTTTCAGAGTTCTTATCCCTGAAGAGAAAACCTATCAAATCTGCCTCCCAAGGTTCAGGGATCATTGCAGGGCGTGAAAAGATGGTTATAGACAGAGAGAGGGAACAACCACAGAGAAATGGCATTTTTCAGGCAGCTGGACAGTTACTCATATAAACTCACAACAGTGGTGACAGCATGCACAAGACCCATATAAGCTTAAGCCCGACAAAAATCATAGCATAGACATGGGGAGGTGGGTAAGAAACTCCAACACTACCCGAGGAACTACTGGCAACCAATGGCTTTTGGGAGTGAGAGAGTCAGTTTCACTTAGGGTGAGATTCTTGGTAGATTGACTGGGCTTCAGTGGATGGACGCACATTAAAGGGTATTTGAGGACACAGTTTGACTCCATAGGTGTGTATACATACACACACGTATGTGCACATGGAATTGGGCAGGGATAATAGCAGAGTGCAGATGGGGGAGGGGATCTAAACTTGATCAAAATATGTTGTATGAAATTCACAAAAATTCAATTAAAAAATAAACTCTACCTTGTTTTATATATTTAAAAAATTAGAATTCAATATAGAAAGACACACAGTTCCTGGTGACCCTGTATATGTTAGAGTTGTTCATTCAATCTCTTCCAAAAGTATTTATTGTGTAAGTGTTCACAGCTCTTTGCTGAGCTAATTAAAACTTGTGGTAAGTACATATACACATACACACACAACTCACACCACATATATCACACACATACACTATACACCGTTTACCACATACCACACACACATGTACACCCTAGGAAGGCTAGTAAGCTCTGGTAAAATAATTCAAAATTTGAACAGCAATGAAATCATACATGTGGCCCCCCAACAGTTCCCAGCACATGGCAAGAACCCAGCCCTGGCTCATAGATACTGCTGAGCTTTAACCATGACATTGACTTGAGTTTCTTAGGGGAATTATTAGAAACACTGGGCTGCAAATTTGAGGCCTTGCTGCCATCTCACCTTTGCTGCATATATTGTTTTTTTTTTTAATTTCCTACTTGACATTAATATAATGTATAATGATTGAAATGATTGTAATGCACATTGTCGTTTGTTTTGCTATCTTAAGTGTATGAGTTTTACTTTCAGTTTTCACCTTACAGAGACACATATCATAATCAATACAGGTTAATTCTCATGATCCTCAACAAAGCCCAGTATTTTCAAAATGACTGTGCATATTTGTAGAGCGCCTTGGAGTCTTCAATCACATAATTTGTGTTGTTTCCTTTAAGGCAAAGAACATGTGCTATCTGTGACAGTTTTATTGTACCCATTCAATCATGGGAAATCAGCTCAGGGGAAGCCAGGAGTCTGGGCCAACATCACAGAACTAGTGAGTGACAAAAATGGGACGAGGATTCAGGCCTTCTTGGTTTTCCTTCAACACATCATCTACACAAAGTGTGGTAAATTACAGCCAGGACGTGAACCAGGCAGAAGCTATGTCCCCTCTGCCTCAAGTCAATGAACAGTCTCTGTTCAGCCTCTCTCCAAGACTGATGCTGAATCAAAAAGACAGGCAAAAATACTGCAACCCTACGTGCTTTCTTATGGCTTTTTCTGGCTCTCTTCTCATCCTCATTTCCAGGAGTGGCCTGGGCTTTCCAGGCTAAAATGTCCAAAATAAACATGGCTAAGTCATATCATGCAACTATAGAACAGTCTTCCAAAAAGCCACTTGGGGAAAAGTAACTGAGCCTGGACTTGAAGACTGTAGTGCATACTGTGTACAGTAAGGACCATGGTTCTGGTGAGCTTAGAAACCAACTCAGAAGCACAGGAGGATAACAAATTTAACATCACACTAAGTTTTCTCTGTTGCATCAATGACTAGACCACAGCCGAGGCTCGCTAACTTCCCATTTGACCTGCCTGTTCCATGGAAATCACTGTATCCCTCAGCTCTGAGCAGCAAAGTTTACATGGGAACTGACAGTGGCAATCTTAGCCACAATGCCTACATGTCATTCAAGTTTTTTTCTTTTACATTAAGGATCTGTTATCCTCATTCAATTTGTCTTTAAAATCTGGATGCTGTTAGAAGACATAGCCTGAGAAGTTTCTACTGCTTTAGTGTGAATTGATTCACTTCAGACTTACTGGAAAGGGTGTGAACAGGACAACCCAACTAACAGGGGTCCTGGAAAGACAGCCTAGAACCTTCAGAGACAGAAGGAAGACATCAAGGGATGGGACCACAGCTGTAGTCCCCCTACCTCACAAGTTTTCCAGAAGAACTCAAAATGAACTATGTTCTTTTTTCTAGAAGACACAATACACACTAGGAGTTTTTTTCTTCCTTTAGCTTTGTGTTTATTCTCTGAATAAAAATTTTCAAATGACTAGGGTGTGGGAGTGTTCAACTTTTCTCCCAGTACTCAGGAGGCAGAAGCTGGCAGACCTCTGCAAGATTCAGGCAGGCCTGATCTACATAGAAAGTTCTAGGCCAGCTGGGAATACAAGGAGACCTTGTCTCACAAAAAGGAGGAGGAGGAAGAGAAGGAGGAGGAGGAGGAGGGGGAGGACGAGGAGAAGGAGGGGAAAATGAACTCTATTTCCAAAGAAATGTGTACACCCAGACATCTACTGTCTTTTCCACAACAGCCAAAATTTGGCAAAAACCTGAGTGCTCATCAAGATAGATGTATTTTGTATTTATATGTATATATCTGAATACTATAGGAATTTTGTCATTTGTGACATAGACCTAGGGTACCTCATGTCAATTTAAATAAACCAGGAACAGAAACACAAACACTACACTGATTCTGCTTTCATATGGAATCTAATCTGTTACCACGCAGAATTAGAGAAACAGCAGTCTCCAGGCACAGGGGAGTGAGTGAATTGTGGAGGCATTGATCAAAGGGTGTACTCTTTCAGTCACAGGATGAACAATGTAGATGTACATCAAGCCATACTACTGGACACTGGACACATAAGTCTGTGTCGGTCAAATATTATAAAACAAAATAACAAATGTTTTTAAATTTGTTTTATTACTATTATTTCTGTGGTGTGTGTGTGTGTGTGTGTGTGTGTGTGTGTGTGTGTAGCCGATGTGTATGCTATGGCCCACATGTGGAGGTCAGGAGGACAACTTCTGGGAGTCTGTTCTCTCCAACTGTGGGATACAGGGATCAAACTCAGGTCATCAGGCTTTCAGGCAGCCCTTTACCCTCTGAGCCATTTTGCTGTTTAAGACACACGGAGCTTAGACTTCTGTGGCAGAAGTGAATGAATAATTATGAATATGCAAATACATAGCTGCCTTTAAGAAATTTTCACCTAAGCATACTTCGGTCAAATCAAAAAAGCCTTCCCTTCCAAAGACCTCCCCAAACAAAGTCTCCCCAGGAGCTTTACCCCTCCTGCAAGATCACAGCATGAAGCTCACAGCAGGGTCTCAGACCTGGGACACTGGCTCTTTCTCCTGCTTCTCAGACCTGGGAGACGGGCTCTTTCTCCTGCTACTGAGCACTGAGTTTTCTTCCTTTGGGTGGTTCAGCTCTTTTCATTCCCTGTCACCTAAGACTGCATCACCTGCCTCTGGTCCATTGGTTTTTCCTACTTGGTTTAACCTGGAGAAACTGAAAAAAAATATGTCTGCCCAGAAACTCTGATTTAATTGTCCATGCTACAACCTGGGAATTTAAAGGTTTTATTGTTATTAAATATACATTACATAAGATTGACCATTTTAACCATTTTTAAGTGTCTAGTTATATAGTATTATGTACCTTCACATTGTGGTGTAACTGATCTCCAGAACTCATTTCATCTTGTAAAACTGAATGCCTCCCAATTCTTTCCCCCACCATCCTGCTTTCTGTCTATAAATGTTCACGACTGAGCTCATATAAGCTAGGTCCAGTGGTATTTGTCCTCTGATGACTGGCTTCCTCACTTAGCCTAAGGTCCTCAAAGTTCATCCATGCGGTAATCATGATCTGAGTCTCCTTTTTTAAGGTGGAGGTGTACTGCATACCTTGGATTTACCATGTTTTGTTTAGCATTCAACTACCAACAGATGCCCAGGTTACTTTAGGTTCTTACCTGCTGTGAACATGGATGTACAACTACCTCTTCAAATCCTGACTGAGTTCATTAGGGGCTTGTAGTGAAAACAGACCATGGCCTTTGACCTTTTAAACACTTCTGCTTGGCAGTGATAGAAGCCCTGCTCTGGAGAAATGGTGTATCAGGTAGGACTTGTGAGTACTGCACCCTGGCATCACTGTAGAAGAGACAAGCGCTTCATTCCCAGGGCATCTCCACTGTGGCATAACCCTCTCTTCAGCATCTTCAATAGCCCTGCCCCATCCATAGGGGACACTCTCCAAGATCCTTTGTGGGTGCCTAACACCATAACTAGTGTCTGGTTCTATGCACTTGATACTTTTCTACCCATACATGAGTACCATAAAATAGAATTTATGAGCTAGAGGTGCTATAGATTAGCAAACTTAAACAATAATAGACCCCCAAACATTTAAATGTTTTAAGGGTAGCAATCTGCTATCATGAAATTGCCAGCATCATCGCCCTTGCACCTCGAAGCCGTTATTAAATAAAACAGGACTAACTTAAATACAAGACTGCAATTCCACAACAGTTAGCCTGGTAACTGAAACAATGCTAAGTGATTAAGAGGCAAGAGAAGTATCCAGCATGGTCATTCTGCACAAGGGATAGTTTGTGTACTAGCAGGCAAGAAGTGCTCAAGACATCACCATGCTGTTCAGAACAGCATGCAACTTAAAGTTTAGGAGTCCTTATTTCTAGAGCTTTCCATTTAATAGTTTCAAACTATTGTCAACTGGAGAGTACAGTAAGTGAAACCTTGAAAAGCAAGAGTACAGACAAGAGGGTCAGCTGTAGAACAAAGCTTCGCACCCTCCCAGGGCCCTGGAGACCCAGCTTGAGTCAGACAGAAATGTGTCTTCACCACATTGAAAATCAAGGGAAGGCCAAGGCACACCAGAGGTGTGGTAGAAGAACCACAGCATCTGGGGTCAGAAGGAGGGGTTCCACATCAGTGGAAGTCCTGAGAACTGAAGAAAGTATCATGCCTACTCACACTTCCAACTAGAACTGCAAGCAATTTTAAGACTTAAACCTCAAAATAGGTAAAATAAGATCCCATCAATTTGGGGGTTTCCTATGGTAAATATCAATGTTGATACACACACACACACACACACACACACACATAAACTCATACAATATGCACCCTAGCACACACTTATGTATAAACTATCTTATAGTTGATTCAGTATTAAAACCTTTTTAATTCAAGGCAGGGTGTGGTGGTGCACATCTTTAATACCAGCACTCTGGAGATAGGGACAAGGAAATCTCTATGAGTTCAAAGCCCACCTGGTCTACATAGCCAGTTCCAGGTAAGTCAGAGCTACACAGTGCAATCTTATTGTGGTGGTTTGAATGGGAATGTCCCCCATAGGCTCTAAGTATTTGGACATTTTATTCCCAGTGGGTGGCACTGTTTCAGGAGGTCTTAGAAGGTGTGGCCGTGCTGGAGGAAGCATGTCACTGGGGGTGGGCTTAGAGAGGTCTTAGAAGGTGTGGCCGTGCTGGAGGAAGCGCGTCACTGGGGGCGGGCTTAGAGAGTTCTTAAGCCTTGCCTAATCTCCAATCACTCTCTGCTTCCTGTGCCTGCTTGAAGATGTGAGCGTTTAGCTTCTGAGTCTACTCCTGCTGCCATGCCTTCCCGCCATGATGAACTCTTGCCGCTTTGGAACTATGAGCTAAATAAATTCTTCCTTTTATAAGTTCCCTTGATCAGTGTCTCAATTACAGTGACAGAAAAGTGATTAAAACACTTGTCAAAAGAAAAAGAAAAAAAAAAAAACAAACCACATATTCAAGATAATGTTTCCCTGAGAGACTTTTGTCTTACCAATGCCCACAACTGTATTTGCCTCTGGGTCATTTACCACTCTTCACCTTTGTGGCAAGGACAAAAACTGGAATCTAGAAGATAGAGATTCAATCCAACTCAAAAACATCGGGATGCATTTCCTGGGCCGGCACACACTATCAGGTCTGAGGGCAGCTGTGTGCAATGTGCCATGCCCCTTCAGACTCTGCAGGTTCTTTTGCAGACATGGCAACGAGACCCTGAGCTAAGAGTGCTATGCACATGTTGCTTGTATTCATTATCTTCTCATGTCTGTCCAAAATACCTCACATAAACAACTTGAAGGGGAAGCCTGTCTTTTGGTTCAGTTTCAAAGCGTTTGGTCTGTGGTTTCTTGTCCGTTGGTCCTCCGGCAGAGCAGCAAGGCAGCAGAACATAGCGAAGAGTCTTTTCACCTCTCTGGAAGGAAGGCAAAGCAAGAGAAGCTGACTTGGCAGTGCAGCCTTCCTAGCACACCTTCAGGAGCTGACTGCCTCCATCTAGTCTACTCTCCTCCCAAAATTGCTACAACCTCCCAAAATAGAACCCCAGCTGGAGACCAACCACTTAAAACTCAAGCCTGTGAGGGACATTTCATATTCAAAGCATAACACTGACAGAGGAGGAAACTAAAATCCTCTCCAAAGTCACACAGGAAATAAATGTCACAGCAGGGTGCCCAGCCCAGCCACAGCCAACTGTACTCAGGATAATCTAAGCCCTTCAGGAAACAGGAACACAACACTTCTTCTCAGGGCACTAGTGATCCAGCGAAGAGAATGTTCAACTAATGAAAGGAGACAAATTACGATAGATAAACCAAACACCAAACCAATCACAGCTGAGACACAGGGGTTGGGGGAGTTGCTGGAGGGCGCAGAGCTGAAGAGAGAGGCAGGCTTTGAGCAAAAGGGGATGGAGGAGCAAGATCAGAGAAAGCATGGCATGCTCCCTTCTAGTAAGAAATACCCTGGCATCTAGAAAATTCTAGTTTGAGAAACAGAACATGGAGAAAAGAGAAAGAAATCTGTTGGTCAGAACAGGGGCCTCTTATCGGGACACATGTGGCGGCCCAGCAAAGGGAGGAGAATGGCAGCTGTTACTCGGAAGAGGCTAGCAGTCAGGAGTGCCTTAAGGTTTCCTTCTGGAGGCAATCTGGGGGAGGTGTTTCTTTAGGAACTAACCCAAAACTAACCCTATCCTACCTCAGCTTTTCCAAAGATGACCTCTGGTATACCGAAAAATAAAGATTCCTTAATACAGTAAAGAATAGGATAATTGGGGCTGGAGCAATGATTCTGGTGACAACCTGCATGAGGTCCTGAGTTGGATTTCTATCACCCACATAAAAGCCAGGTATGGAGATACACACATGGATAAACTCAGAGTTTCAAAGGGCAGAGCATGAAGAAATAAGCAGATCCCTGAAGCTCATTGACCAACCAGCTTAGCTAGTCTATGAGCTCTGGATTTTGTGAGAGACCCTGCCTCAAAACTATGATAGAGAGCAATCGAGAAAAATACCTGGTTTACCTTTAGGTACACACATACACACACACATGCATACACACACAGACACACAAACAAGTACATACACCACACAATACATACACAAAAAAGCATAGTTAATAATAATGGGATAATTATAGAGTCTAAAAAAGCACAAGAGCAATCTTGTATAAAAGATATGCAAAAACATTATTCAGATATCTAAACAGGTAACAAGATAGACTGCCTCAAGGGCATTGCTCCCTGACTTTTCCCCAATGTTCAGGTGAGTGGAAGCACAATGGAGAGAATAAGGGATGCAGCTCTGGTCCTGAGTCCATCAAGTGGGGTCAGACTCTCCAAAAGGACGCCATGACTCTTCACAGAATTCCTCCCAATTTCACAGTTTGTTTGTGGTCTCATTCCTAGACAGGAAGCTCTTCCAGAGGAAGAACCACGGCTGCCTCCTTGTTGGTCTAGTCTCCTAGCACTTCCCACTGGCCTGACACGCCCTATGTGTTCCATCAATATTTGTTCATTGAATCCCTGACTAGCTGTAGAAACACAGCAAATCATACCCCTTTGGGGGCCTTGGTTTTCTTCATTTATCATTTCAGAAGTTTGAACTGTCTCTCATAGGCCTTAAATCTATTAATGTTCAAGGCTAGCATTTTTCAAAAGGAATGAGTTGAGTGACATCAAGACAAGGTTCACCCAAGACTGGAGGGCTCTACAGGCCCTGCCACAGCTCCAGGGTGTGTCCCTCTCCTAGCACCAGTTCCCAGGAAAACTTCAGACACAGAGGGCAGGCCCAAAGAGGACAGAGCTGACAAGGAGTCAGTGAAGCTGGCTCCAAAGCTGCCTCTGCTATCACCATCTATGAAGTCAGAGAAGTCACCAGAGCCTCAGATTTCCCAATCCCTAAAACAACTGGTGAACACCAAAATCTTCTCCCATCTCAGGTCCTTTCTGTTTTGTTTTCAGAGACAAGCTTTGCTATGTCCAAATCCTACTAGCCAATGTTTCCTGCCAATCCTTCCCTGGCCCACTGAACTCTACATCTGCATATTTTCTTAGGGGTATGGATAAGAGATAGAATCAAGCAGAAGGAAAGAGCCTGTTTCTTTTAGCCCAAGCCATGTTGGGCTTGGGAAGATTCTAAGCATTATCACTCCCCTCCCCGTGCTGAAATGACTGCACTGTTCATTTCTGCACTGTGTCGTCACTGGGGAGTTATCTGGATATGCTTGTATTTTAACATCTGTCGGCTAAATTAGAGACTCAAATGCAAAAATTGTGGGGCTCAGAAGCACCATGTGGCTTTTGATACTCCCTGTGTGACACGGGGTCAAGAAAGCAATAAATGAATTGCCATGAGACCCAATATAACATTTTCATCAGTAATACAGTTCTTGTTCCAAAAAGGCTGTTGCTCCAAGAAAAAAAAATATGTACCCATTTTCTCTTCAACCATATTTGGGAATTTCAAAGAAGCAGACCATAAAAGCTAGAAGCATCTGGGAAGCAAACAGCTTTCTATTTAAAGAGCATCTATAGAAAAGATGCCCATTAACACCTATTTCAGGGATGTGCAAGGATCACTCCAAAGAGAGACATGTGCTTCAGTAACTGCTCCACAGTACTGCACAGTCGATGGGCACAGATTCACAAAGGTCCTCTTGTTTTCACCAAATTTTGCAGATTAATAAGTAGAGTTGGGGGGCTAGAGAGATGGGTCAGCAGTTAAGAGCACCAACCGTGCTTGCAGAGGACCTGGGTTCAATTCCCAGCATCAACATGACAGCTAGCAACCATCCATAACTCCAATTCCAGGGGATCCAACACCCTCTTCTGACCTCTGTGGACATTGCATGACATGAGTGCACTTACACACATGCAGGCAATACAGTCATACATATAAAATAAAAATAAAATATTTCAAAAATAGAAAGTAGAGCTGGAACTACAAGAGCAGTGGGTCAGTTCAGACAGCTTGATTTAGGTAAACAAAGGGCCAAAAATTACAGAATTTCCAAAGTTTCATATAAACCTTGACTTGCCAAAACACTCTCCAGCACTGAGCTACATGTGATGTCCGCATCAAAGTAACTCCACATAAGGAGCAGGCACAGGGCAAGGGAAATATTTCCTTCCCTAACAAGCTCCAAATGTGTGTGCTGCCTATCAGTGCCATGTAGGACCCTCTGTGACCATGACAGCCAGAGCTCTGGAAAGAACATCTAGCTCTGTAGTGTTTCAAAGGCTAGTGTTGGCTCAAAGGTGGACTTCTAGGACTTGGCTTTTCCTAAGCTTTGAACTCCACACCACATAAGGTAGCAGTTTGTGTAAACATTTGTTGCAGACAGACCAAAATCGAGAATGTTCTCCTTGTTCTTCCTGACCTTGCACAGTCAGGAATGAGCTAGTCCTCCCTCATTTACTTCCACGTGGAACCATTAATATTTGGTTCTTTCTATTAGCACTTGGTGTTGTAAGCTGTTTAGATGTCTAATTAACCCTCAGAACCACTTTATAGGGTAAATACAACTTTGTCATCCCATCCTACATACATGGAAACCACTGATACAGAACGATTAACAGCCACAGCACTGTAACTGGTTAAGCACTATGGTTCAGATGTGGTTTATCCCTGAATTCACACAGACGTTTTAAGAGCCATGAAATGGTTTTCACTATTTTTAAATTAGCATACAAGGTATTGGGTTTCATGATGGTATGTTCCTGCTTATATGTTATTTTACTCTATTCTTATTTGGGTCTCCTCATTCTTCCCTTTGCTCTCAGGTCACATGAACTCCATTTCCTTCCCTCCTCATAACCCCTTAACCTCCTTCCTCTTCTTTCACGGTCCCCTTTCCAGTTTCATAGTTCATACATATACACACATACACACACAGATAATTTCTAGAGTTCACATATGAGAGAAAACATATTTATCTTTCTGTGTCTGACTTGTTTTGCTTAACATAATGATCTCCAGTTCCATCCTTTTTCCTGAGAGTTTAATTCCCAAAGTCCTGTGTTTTGGGTATTAAAAGGGCAGAAGACTAATCCAATATGATGGTTAGAGGTGAAGCCTTTGAAAAGAATTGTGTTTAGAGTTTAACCCATGAAGAAGTCCTGATGGCTTCATAAGAGAAAGGACAGAAACCAGAGGCATTCCATAGACAGAGACACCCCATATCTCTTGTCATGTGTCACTTTAGGACTCTGCCAACAAAGAAGGCCATAGTCAGATGTGGCCTGGACTTGTACTTCCAGTACTTTGAGCTCAACAAACCTTTTATCTATAGATCTAACCTGCCTCAAGTATTTACTACACTTTTTAAAAAGCAGACTAATACAGCATGCTAAAAACTACTATGATCAGGATTTAAGGTCAAGCTTTTTTCCCCCTTGGAAAGTAAGTTCCATGAACAAAGAGACTTTTATTGACTTCCTCAGCCAGCCACATGATACCTGAGATAATACTTTCCCAGTGAATAGACTATACATTCTCTTCAAACCAAGAGAATGGCCAGAGGATCATCCCAGGAGAGATGTCACACCACCCATGGGCTTTGCATGAAGAATGTCAACTTCCACTGTGTCCCCTCAAGAAGAGATGGCAGAGTTCTTCCAGATCCCTTTCTGCCGGGCTGCTTCCTTAGTCTGCCCTTCTCCCAGACTACTCTAATTTAGGTCACTCGAAACTGGGTCAGTGTTTAAACATAGCAGTCAGCTTCTAATGCCTTCATCATGAAAGTTTGCTCTACTATCTGCACATTAAAGAAAGAAACTATGATGTCAAATCACAATGCCCAGAATCCCCTTTGGACTAAGACAGACTTCCTGCTGCCTTTAAATTACTGCAAAGTCACCCTTCTTAAATTAGCCTGATGCTTGTGAGGCCTCATCCCTCTATCCCTACCCTTCATGAGAAGGCCGCCCAGCTCATCATCTGCCATTCTCTCAGGCTCCTGCCTAAATTAAAATTTTGGATTACCCAGACACTAATGCCTATTTAAAATAAAACCTAAATTACTACCTTATGTTTGGGGCAAGTCAACACGCTGTCTGGCATCTTTCATTTCTGTGTGAGATTTGAACAAACCCACCGGGCACAAGTGGAAAATTGGTCTTACATCACATACTTTGTTGGGATGACCACATTTGGAATTCTAGGTTTATTCTCCCACAGAGTCAAATTTAGCCCAACCCTAGAGAACAACTCCATGCACTCTGACATTCAAAATAATATTTGCTAAAAAGCGTGGGGGTTTGCAGGCAACTTGAGCTGCAGTGAAAAGCATGTTATTACTGACTCAACTCCCACATGGGCTCCATCTTAGTCATCAGACACATGGTCACGTCCTCCGCTTCTTTCACAACCTCCTCCCTTTTTTCAATTCAACCGCAGAGGACACAGGTAGGTTTCTCATCGTTGTTTTGTTTTAAGAAAGCCAAACAGTAAGTCAGGATGGTTACAGCAGCTTATTCTAAGGCTATCTGGCCTCGAGATGAGAAAACTATATCCATGAGGTACACATTGTATAAATGGAATCAAGGCTGGTGAACCCACTGTCAGGACTAAGTAAAGGGAGTAACAACTGTAAAGATTCACCATGACTTAAAACCAAATTCCATGGCTAAACTTGATTGCCTGTTAGCTCTGGACCTCTTACCAGATGCCAGCCACACACGCAGATGTCAGGGATAAGGCTAATTGCTCCCTGGCTATAGAGACTAAGTTGCATTCTACATGGAAAAGCCAAATTTGTGTTAAAGATAAACAGACTAGACCTGACTGAGAGACTGTCAGGATGCCAGGCTGTTACACTCTCTTCTTTCTCTAATAAGATCTCTCTCTACACCTTACTTGTGTTCCCTTCCTTCACCAAGCAACTTCTTTGTCACTTAAATTTGAACCTGACAAAAATGGCTACTTAATTTTCAGTTTACCCATTGTCTTAACTAGCTGGCTAAGGCTTCTAGCTCTCAAATTTTCATTATAAACAGCATATGAAATCTCTGTGGTCAGAGCACAAAGATCCTGGTAACTAGTTAAATTAGCCTGAGAATATCCCTGAGTGGGAAGGCTGGAGACCATCCAGGTCTAGGAGCTGGAAGGAAGGTGTTGGAAGGGACACAATGGATCGGATCATGTCATTTAAAACATAATTAAGAACAACAGAGACCATGAGTGAGTAAGCAATGGTTGGCATCTCATATAAATTATGAAGATTTTTTGTTCTCATTAAAGCAACCTTGTTGAGAACCATCATTTAAACTCAAAAATCTCATATATTTAATACTAATATAATGTTTGACCCTTCCCCAGTCTTAAAAATAAACCTAGACAAGCTGGACAAAATAATGGTATGTGATCACAGTTTTAAAAGGTCTGACTGATCTAGAATACTCTGTGAACTCTCAACTCTCAGAAGCTGTGTATCGGACAGCATCAGTGTGCTCCCTCCAAATTATTCCAATGTCACTGTGAACCAAGGACACGTTAGGTGCACACAGTTTGAAATAAAATCAATAAACATTGCTTAATGTCCTTCATCACGTTTGTTTTACAAGCTATGCCTACCTCCTGAAGCTCACAAATGCTCAGAAAATAATAACGACAAGGGCAACTCCACCAGTTCTCGCCAGTTCTTGACACATCCCCCAATTTTCATTCTGATATTAAGAATAATGTTTACAATGTGATAACTGCATATTCCCAGTGTGAATGTGGCTGAAAGCCATAAAAGCAAACACCAAAGGCCATCTCTGTTGAATGTGCTTTGCAGGATTGGTCTCCATGGGTTAAAGTAACCCAGGGCTCAGTGAAAGAACTGTAGTGTGGTATCCAGTGGCCTGCAGCTGAACTTACCACTTGCTGTTAACTCTCATAATCTCAATCTAGAAATGTGCTGTCTGGTTAACGGTGCACTACCAAGTCATTCAGCAAAATGCCCCAAATGCTGTAAAATTGTGTCTGTGTGTTAGAAAATGAACTTGTAAAACACAGTCTAAGAACCATGTGAAGGCTGTATTTCAGACAGGCAAAACACTCCTCTGAGACACCTTTGTAAGAGAGTCAGGCAGCAGCTGTGTGCATTGTGGCTGTGAATCTACGAGGTCACAGCTGACCCTGTGTCTGGCCTGTGTTGTCACTGCACTGGAGCATGTCTTGAAACTATCTCACCCAGTACCAACAACCCAACCAGGCCTACCTGGGAAAGCTCCTTTCAAGCCCATGCTCTCTTTAGTATAATTTCTCCAACAACAGGCACAAATTCAGTGCAACAACTTGTATAATTTGATAAGGAACAAGGCAGCTGCAAAGCACTGCAGTAGCTCTGTTGAAGAAATAACTGTACTTTCAAAAAGTAGCAGGAGCAGAGAGATGGCCCAGTAAGGAGAAGTGCTCGCCCTGCAAGCCTGACATTTGAGTTCCTGAACCCATGTAAAAAGCCCAACGTGGTGGCACCCATCACCCCCCAACACACAAAAGTAGCAAATATTTCATTATTATATTTTTGCTTTCCATATCTGGGTTTTGGGGTTTAATTAAACCTTCCGTTGTTTGTCTTTTGCTTTTTAACAAATACTTTGGAGCTAGATATGGTAGCACACACCTTTAATCCAAGCATTCTGGAGGCAGAGGCAATCAGAGCTCTGTGAGTTCAAGACCAACAAGGGCTACACAGTGGTTCCAGGCCAGCCAGGGCTACAAAGTGAAATCCTATCTCAAAAAAGAAAAATTACTTTGGGCTTTTTTTTTTTTTAGGTAAAGCTGTATATCTGTGGTACCTGTGTCTATAAATTCTATTATCTCCCACAGCTTTCTTATTGACTTTCCTTTTTTTTTTCTCTCCAGATGACTTTAGCATCTGCCAGGTGACTATCCCAGTGCCCTCTGGATCCTAATTGGTCTTCCTGCTCCACACCGGCTTCCTAAATCCATCCTATACTCTGTGCTCAGTTCAATCGCCTATAGCCAGGACTCCTGACATGCTTAATCACTTTCAATGGCTTCCTAATGGTCCCCTCCCACTTCCCACCTGTACATCCCCTTCTGATCATCAGCCCCAGAACCTGCCCCGACACATGAGGTGTGGGGGGTTTCTCTTCTTCAGTTCCTCCCAAACCCTTCCCCATCAGATACAGAGGCTTCCAAAAGTCATTGCCCTCTGCCCAGGCCGTCCTTCTCCTTCCCTGAGCTTCTACTGGTGACGCCTCCTTTTATACTCCCTTAGAACTCTACTCTGGTTCTAGCCTAGGAGAGATCTTGTTCACATGCTCAAAGCACATTTTTCTTCCTCATAGCTACTCTGTGTGCAATGCACTATTCAATGTGCAGTTTGGGACCTGGGTTTCCTTGGTTTCTCCCAGATGTCTGGCATAGCACGCAGTCAGTGAACATCTGCCACAAGCAGGAAACATCACCTTTACTGATACCCAAGTTCCACAGGACAGACCACATCTATGTGGGATCCGGAGGGGAAGATCTTGAGGGCACAACACCCCAGGAGCTTCCTGAGTCTCTAGCATCCACAATTAGGTCAGGTCTACTAAGAAGTTGACAGGCTTTGCAGTTAGAAAGGAGCCTCAGCGTTTTCTTTATCTCCAGAAGCTAATATCTAATCATCTAATACACTCTAATCACATTTTTCTGTGTTACTTACTTAATGTTTTTTTCTAAATAAACTTCATTTTAGAACCTTTAAATTATTGTGATGTAGTACAGAAATTCCTCACTCTCCCCGTGTCCTGTTAAGATTGTTTATAAATATCGTTTGCACAAATTAATGAGCCAATACTGACACATTATTAACTAAAGCCCATACATTATTTGGATTTCTTCCTTTTTTCCCCTAATGTCCTTTTGAAAATCCAGGATTACAACCAAAGTATCAGATTTCATTTTGTGGCCCGGTCTCTTTATGCTGTTCTCTGTTATGACAGTTTCTCAAACTTCACTTGTTTTTATAAACTTGACAGTTTTAAGAATTACTGATCAAATACTTTAGGTTGTTTTTAAACACTGCTATGACCATTTGTGTACAAATTACTGTGTAGACAAATATTTTTAATTCTCTGGATATATACCTAGGACTCTAATTGCTAAGTTGCACAGCAACTCTGCTTAAATTTTTGAGGAGCTATCTATTTCCCACAGCAGATATGACGTTTACATTTCTTCGGCAGTGCATGAGACTCTAACTTGTACACATTTTCATCAACCCTTGTTATCTTTTTATTGTACCCATTCTAGTGGACATTATAACTGGTTTTTCATTTTCTCAACATCAAATGATGTTCAGCATTATTGCATGTCTTCTAAATAATTTGTATTCTTCTTCGAAGAAGTATCTATTAAACTTTTGTCCACTTTTTAATTGGGTTGTTTGTCTTTTGATTGTTTTGCTTTAAAGAGTTTTGTTTGGTTTTGAGACAGGTTCTCCCTATAGCCTCAGCTGGCCTGAAACTTGCTATGTTAACCAGGCTGTCCACGATTTCACAGAGATCCGCCTACCTCTACCTCCTGAGTGCTAGGATTAAAGGCCGGCCACCAGATTCAACCTGTCTTTTGATTGTTAATTGTAGCTATTCTTTATATGGTTTGGGTTTGCCTCTATCAGATAAGAAAACACCTAAAACTGTTTCTTCTTGTTACAGGTTTTACTTATTTTCTTGCTAGTAGCTTCTGGGGTTCAGAAGTTTTGATGCTTTATTTTTTTCCAATTTCCCTATGCTTCTTTGCTTGCTAGTACTTTTGGTGTCCTTTCTTTTTATTTTATTTATTTGGGGGAGAGGCTTGCATGAGTTTATATGTACTGTGTTCAGGAGTCCTTGGAAAACAAAAGAGAGCATCAAATCCCTGGAACTGGAGCTACAGTGCTGGGAACAGAACCTGGGTCCTCTACAAGAGCATTAAGGGCTCTTAACTACCAACACACCATCTCTCCAGCCCCTTGGTTCCTTTCTAAGAAACCATTTCCTAAGCCAGGGTGACAAAGATATACCCTGTGGTTTTCTAAGAGAGCTTTTTTTTTTTTTTTTTTTTTTTTTTACTACTTGCTCTCATTTATTTGTGTATGGGGGGGGTATATTTGTGCTCATGTGCAGGCAGGTACATGTGCTTGTGTATGTAGGGGGTTGGGGTCACAGGTCTGTGTCTATGTCTTTATCACTCACCACCTGTTTTTTTAGACAGGATCTCTCACTGAACCTGGAGCTCACAGTCTTGCAAGACAAGCAGGCAGCAAGCACTAGAGACCCTCCTGTCTCTGCCTGCCCAGCATCAGAATCATTTTGTACCACCATGCCCAGCTTCTTACACAGATGCTATGGATCTGAGCTCAGGTGCTCATGCCTCTCCGCATGCATGCATGGCAAGCACTTTACAGACTAAACTCCCTAGTCTCTCAGTGCTCACATTGACACTTTTTTTTGTTTTTGTTTGTTTGGTTGGTTTTTAATACTGCAAATAAGGGGCTCCATTTTCTTTTGCCTATCAATATCTACTTGTTCCAACAGCCTTTATTGAAAAATTATTCTTTTTCCATTAAACTGTCTTGACATTCTTTTCAAAAATCAGTTGAACATGCACACATGAATTTATATCTATGCCCAAGTCTATTCCATTGATCTATAGATCTTATATCATATAATCTAGGTTACTGCACTCTTGTATTGCTTTGAAACTGGGAAGTATACATTTGTTTTCCCTAGCACTGCTTCGGTTGTCCTATAGTCTTTGTGTCTATGTGAATTTTAGAATCAGTTTGTCAACATTTGGATCAACAAAGACAGTAAAAAACAAAGATTTTGATAAGGATTGCACTGAAATTGTAGATAACTAGAGATAATAGCCTTTTTTATAACATGCCTTACAATGCAAGAACCTGTGATATCCTGACATTTATTTAGGCTTCCCTTAATTTCTCCCAGTATATCCAGCTTAAAAGTTTTGCACTTTGTGAAATGTGTTCCAATATATGTTATTCTTTTTGACCCTCCTTTAAGTGAATTTATTTTGTTAAATTGTTCTAGACATTGATACGGAATAGAGATTGAAATGATTTTTATAGTCATCTCATGTCCTATAAGTTTAACGACCTGCTTTATAGTATTTTATATTCCCAAGGGTTTCTAAACACAAGACCATGCCATCTACCAAAAAAAAAAAAAATCACTTTAATTCTTTCCTTCCAACTGGATACCAGGCCTTACTGCTGTTTAACTGCTCTAGTTAAAACTTTCAGAATGGTGTTTACTAAAAGCAGGGAAACTGAATAAGCTCATCTTATTTCTGACCATAGGGGGAAAATTTTGAATCTTTCACTATAAATTATATTAGCAATGGAATTTTTTTACAGGGTCTTTATCAGTTTGAGAAGTTCCCTTCATTCTTAGTTTGCCAAATGCTTTTTCTGCCTCCACTGAGATGATAATATGACTATTTGATTGATTTTCCTATGTTGAACAAACTTTGCATTCCTAGGACATATCACATCTGGTAATGGTATGTAACCCTTTATATTCGTTGCTCAATTTCCTTTGCTTATATTTTTTTAAGAATAACCACATTTAGTCAGGTATGGTGGCATATGCCTGTAATCCTAGCACTGAGGAGGCAGAGACAAGCAAATCTCTGCAAGGTGTAGGTTAGCCTGGTCTACATAACAAGTTCCAAGCCAGGTGGGACTTACATGGAGACCCTCTCTCCAAAAAAAAAAAAAAAAAAAAAAAAGATACATAGATAGATAGATGATAGCTAGATAAATAGATAAGTTGTACTAGATAGCTTTAGTGTCAACTTGACATGACTGGGTTGAAGAAGCTTCAGTTGTGGAATTGCCTGCATTTGACTGGCCTGTGAAAAGGTCTGTGGGGTATTTTCTTGATTGTTGAGTGCTGTGGGAAGGCCCAACCCACTGTGGGCGGTGCCATCCCTGGTTAAGTTGTTGTCTATTGCATAAGAAAGCAGACTAAGCATGGGCCAGAGGAGCAAGCCAGTCAATAAGCAGTGTTTCTCTGTGGCCTGTGCTCCAGCTCCTGCCTCCAAGTTCCTGCCCTGAGTTCCTACCTTGGGCTCCCTGAGTGATGAACTGTGTAACTCTGGAGATGTAAGCAAAATAAACCCTTTCCTCCCCAAGTTGGTATTTGTCAGACTGTTTTGTCAGCAATGGAGAAGCAAACTAGATCAGATAGATAGATAAATAGATAGATAGATAGATAGATAGATAGATAGATAGATAGATAGATGATAGAATACAAGAATGACAACATTGATACTCATAAGGTACAGTGAACTATCAAAACCTTCAGACAAAAAAAGCCTTTGAGTACTGAAGAGTATGTTAGGTTTACACATCTTTGTGAATTTCAAATGTCTTTTCGTGTTTATGATTGCACTCCATGCCTCAATTATTTTTAAATTGTCCATATTAATTTTATATCAAATAGCATATGGCTTGGCATAAGGTCTACCACAGAGAATGTGTACCCTGCTGTGGTAAGGTGATGCATTCTATAGATGTCTTTTCAAACTACTTGGGCAAATAGTGTTAAGTTTTTTTTGTGTTGATCTCCTGCCTACTTGTCATATTCAATATTGATAAATGATTAGAGTTTCTCACTACTTTCTTAGATTTTTCGAATCTTCTCTTCTATTCCGTCAGGTATGATTTTCATACCATCCTGATGGATTGACCTTTGGTGTATCTGTATGCAAGTATGTGTCAAGTTCACATGTATATGTAGGCCACATACACATGTATACAAGATTGGCTACCATTTTTCAGGAGTCATGCACTTTATTTTTTGAGATGAGATCACTCATTGAGATCTGGGGCTCTTGATTCACCTCGGCTGGATGTCCAGGAAGCACCAGGATCCCCCATCTCTGCCTTCGCAGCACTACAGAAAAATAGAAAGAATCCTTCAGCCTAAAATAAAATGACACTAGCTAGTATCTTAACATCATGAGATACCTGGATAATGGAGACTAAACTGGCAAACATTTTATTGACTGAGCTTTCTCCCCAACCTGGAATGACCTTTTAATCATTACACACTGTCTTTTGTATCTGTTGGCAATTTGGGGGGTAAATTTTTATTGAATTTTGTGCATTTCATACGGAACATCTTAATCATCCTTATCCCCTTCCTACAGGCGCCCTCCCGTAGCCCCCACTGGAATTCATACATTCTGTCATCTGTGTTAATGTCTATCATGTCAGTTTAGTGTTCCCAGACATCCCTCAGTGCAAGTTCACCCACTGGAGTCTAGTGAAACTATACAGAGTCCCTCCCTTCAAGAAGATTAGCTCTTCCTCACCCAGCAGTAATCAGCTGCCAGTAACTCTTCCACAGAGATTGGGGCTCCTCTGTTATCAATTTTATCTTAAAGTCCATTTTTTCTGAAGTAGCAGAGCTAGCTCTTTCATCCACTATAATATGTCTCTTTTCATCTTTTCATTCTGAATTACTTTACACTTCCCTGAATCTGAATTTTGTCTCCAGAAGAATCATGATTTCTTGTGCTTGCTTGTCTTCCAATATCTTGAATTGGAGTGCTTAATCCATTTTCATCTTTATTTCATGTACTTTCTATTTAATTAATATAATTAGTTATATGTTTTCTGTCTGCATGCATCATGGGGTAAGGATTCCTTTATTCCTTTGTTGCTGCCTTCTTTTTGCTAAACTGATGTTTTCCAATGGAGCATTTTAGTTCTCTACTCCTTTTTTCCTGTGGATGAGTACACTAAATGCTTCAGTTTAAGTTCAATCGCATATAAGGACACTGCTCTTACACAACTCTGTTTCCCCAAGACTATTTGTTGTTCTGTCATGCAACTTACATCTCCACTCGTTCTCACCCATCAGCATAGATATTTAGCTAGAGCTTTATGCAGCTGTCTTTTAAAGCTGATGAAGACTGAGAACATCGTCTACACATTTACACATACCTTAGCTTTTTATTTCATCCTATGAACTTAAGATACTAGCTTGTGTCATTTCATTTATCCTAAAGGTTTTCCTTTAGTATTTCTTATAGAAAAAGTCTTCTAGCAACAAAGTGTCTCAGTGTTTTTGTATCTGGGATTGTCAAGGTATCATCTTCATTTTGAAGGATGGCTTTGGTACCCGTTTTCATCAGTTCCAAAAGGATCCTGACACATCCTGAAGTTTGCTCATTTTTCCTATTTACTCCAACTTTCTGAGTCCTCTCATATTGGGGATTAAACCATTGGACCTTGCACATGATAGAGAAATGTTCTACTGCTAAGCCATACCCACAGTCCATTAATGAATTTTCTCTCTTTTTTATAGAGTTTTCTTGGTGAGTTAGTGTCCTCATATGGGTATTTAGTTCCTTGAGCATATTTGGTTGATTCAGAGTCTGTCTAGAAAGCCCCAAATCTGGTCTTCTTAGTGTATAGAATCTATTAATATTGTCCCCTGTACTGTCATATATTTTCCTGTCTAATAATTTTCTGTGAAAATGGTCATTTTAACTAATATAATGAGGATGCTATGGGGAGAGCATCTCCTTCTTTCTCCGTTTGTGGTTTTGGGTATCTGTTGGTTTGGGTTAGAGTTCACTGACTTTATAAGCTAATTCCATAAGATGTGTTTTCATTGCCAGCTTCTTCAGATGTTTGGAAGTGGCGTGTTTTCTAGTATTTTACTGAAGAATTCTGTGTGTACTGGGGCATGATTTCAATACTTAGCCAAAGAAGTTTACAAGACTTCCTTCACTTTCAGATTATACAATGCCTCAGTGACTAGAAGTAAGAGTGAAGAACCAGAGATTGAAAGTTTTGAGGCCTTTCTGGTTATATGAGATTAGCAGACACACAATCCTAAAAATGTATTCCATTTTTAAATTTCCATGGTGTGGTGGTTTGAATGAGAATGTCCACCATAAGCTCCAAGTAGTTGATGGCACTGTTTTGGGAGGCCTTAGAAGGTGTGGCCATGCTGGAGGAAGCACACCGCTGGGGGCTGCCTTAGAGAGTTCTTAAACTTTGCCGATCTCCAGTGCCTGCTTGAATGTGAGCACGTAGCTTCTGCTCCTCCTCCAGCCACATCTGCCACCACGCCTCCCCAACACGATGGGCGCTTGCCCCTTTGGAACCATAAATTTAAAAAACTCTTCCTTTTATAAGTTCCCTTGGTCAGTGTTTCTATCACAAGAATATTTTTGAAAACTTTCTATGAATATATCATTCCCCAGATTTTCCTTTTCAAACTATTGGTTAGCCTACTGTTTAATCACAACTATTATTCACCACTCCAGGGAGCTGAAGTGTCAATATTTGCTTCTCAATGTTTTTGACAAAACCCTCCCTCAAAATGTTATTCTTAACAGGTGACATCTGAACCAAGTCACATAAAGACAAGCCTTCACCAGAAAAGCCAAATAATGAAGTCTCCAGGACCGAGACCTTGAAGGAACTCCAACTCCATTCTGCCCTCTCAGTAGCTAGAAAGCTGCTGACTTCGTCATAATTTATGGAATGTTAATTTTCATCATGGAGTTAGAGGGAGGAATTTGATAGGACAAATTTGAACACTACAAAGCTCTCTGGTCTTACCAAAATTCACTCATTTCCCTAGAAGTTTTTGTATTCATTAAGCTCAAAGAGTCACAAGTAAAATAAACACACACATGTATAGACATCAAGGTACATCATAATCAAGTTACTGACACTCATTAATAGAAGGAAAATATTCAACACATCCATAGAAAAATTATGTGTTACAGAAGTTAAGAGTACAAATTCACATCATTGATTGCCAGGCATATTAATAACAAATGCAAATCTAGCACTTGGAAAATGAAGGTAGAAGGGATGGCCTGTTCAAGGCCAGCCTGCATTGTGCAGTAAGCTCCAGATTAGTTAGAGCTACCTGGTAAAGTTCTGTCTAAAAAAGTTTTTTAACATTACTGATTTCTGGGGCTGGAGAGATAGATCAGCAGTTAAGAGCACTGGGTGCTCTTGCACAGAGGACCTGGGTTCAATTCCCAGCACTCACATGGTGGCTAACAATCGTCTGTCACTCCAGTTCCGGGGGACCTGACGCATTCTTCTGACCTTGGCAGGCCCTGCACAACATGGGTACACTTACATACATGCAGGCAATATATTCATTCATACACACAAAATTTAAAAATAACAAGAATTTAAAAAAATAAAAAGACTACCAATTTCTAACCAGATGCAATTAAGTATCATCATTAAAATATTAAAAGGAAAATCTATAGCCTAAATTTTCTATCTAGTAAAATGTATACTTCAGCAATTAAGATAAAACAAGAGTGAATTCAAGCAAAGCAAACCTGAAAGAATTTACTTCAACAGAACTTCAGGTGGAAGAGGTATGTGTGTGTAAGTGTGTGTGTGTGTGTGTGTGTGTGTGTGTGTGGCATAATGGCCCTTTTCTAATTTATGCATTCATTAAAGGATAATGTATTAGTTAAAAAAAAGGAAATTACAATGTATTGTGTGATTCCTGAGTCACTCAGCTTTCCTCTCCATCACCTTCTATTTATCCAGTGCGGTATGACAAATTGACACATGTTCCCAAGTGAGGCCCCAGCAGAGCACAGACATCAGACTGCATTTGAGCAAAGCAAACTCAAGACAAACTCATGGGAAGCAGATGTACCCAACATACACTGCCACTCGCTGCTCTCCTTGCCAGCCTTCTTTCCCGGTGACGATAGTTTCCCCATCCCTTTTTTCTCTCCAAAATCTGACTGTCTTTCAAAGTTGGTTAACAGTTCCCCCAAAACTGCCCTCAACTTACCCGAGGTCAACCAAGGCAGTACCAGAATTCAATTTGATCCTCCTGTACCTTGTATAGGTGGATACAGCTGCTCACAGAAGCCATGGGCTATTAAATAAAAACCCCACGCCAGAGGTGGACTGCCTTCCTACCTGTTGTTAGCCAGGCCTCCCTGAGATCACCAAAAAAATACAGGCAACTGCTGCTGCCCTTTGTTGCACACCAGAACTAGATAGTAAGATTTTATTGTTGAAGGTACTATACACTCTTGTCACAGGACACAGAAAAGTCAAGCTGGTACTGGGCAAGACACTTTGTCCCTGATGGCTAGCCGTCACAGTACTAGAAGGTGCTATGCAGGTAGGACTGGGGCAGAATTTTCAACAGTTTTACTCAGCTGTGGACCCTGCAAACAACATCACTAGATTGTCCAGGCAAGATGAGCCCACTGGTGCAATAGTGGCAAGTCTATTATGGGAGTAACTGTCCACTTTGTGACTTGTGACCCACTCCACAGCAGGGAATTCACTTCACATTCAAAACTCATAGCTGAGCAAGTCATAGGCCCAAGTGGAGAAGCTACAGCCATAGTCTGGCCTAGTTAACATGATGTGCATATTTTCCTAATACTATTTATATGCTATTTATACAACATCAATGGTTCTCAAAGTGGTTCACATACTGGATTTCACAAAAATAATGGCATTTTTACAAAACATGAATTTTTTTTTTATATATTTTTAAGATAGGGTCTTCCTGTAGCCCTAGATGGCCTGAAACTCACAATATAGATCAGACTGGCCTTAAACTCACAGAGATCCACCTCCCTCTGCCTCCTGACTACTGGAACTAAAGGCATGCACCACCTCGCCAGCATAAAATATGAATATTAATACACTTAGATTTTGAAAAACTTTTTCAATGATTTTTTGTGTATTTCATACATAATATCTCAATCGATCTTAATCACTTTTAGACCCCCTTCCTCACTGGCACACTCTCACAGCCCCCATTCCCCTGGAATTCATACATTCTGTCATTTGGAATAGTAATACACTTAGATTTTTTAAGTTAATGTGTTATGCCTCATCAGCTACTAAATACTAGATTTCTCCTCATACTTAGTCAAAGCTTTAGAAAGCATCTAAGCTAAAATACATAAGCATAAAACACTAGCCAAAAATACCAATAAAAGACTCATTTTTTTAAACACTTTGGAGGCAAAAGAACTTGCTCTTGTAGGATCATCAGCAGAATACATTGAAGATGATCATATCAGGTGCCCCCCTGAAATTCCACTTTATTCTTCATTAAAGTATCTGAACTCCCTTATCTTTAAGGAGATATTCAGAAAAAAAAAATTCCCAGTATTATATTGTCCAGGAATAACAAAGACTCCTTGCAGTTGGCCATGTTTCATTTCAAAACAAAAATGCCTGTATATGGCTCATTCTATTATCCTAAATCTAAAAGCTCATAGCTCGTGGATAGACTGGGTTTAGCCTACTTTTTATAACAGAACTTCTTAACACTTCACTTGTGTTAAACTGAAAATGTCCACAGACATCTCAATATGGCATTAAAGAGGGATCCCAGGTTAGCCTAGTGCACTCATGGTTAGCACTCTCTATGGTTAGACTGTAATGCCCCCTTCTTTCATGGTGTTTGGTACTAAAAGAGGGGCCAAAATATTTGCTACTTGGGGGCTGAAGAAATGACCAGTGGTTAAGAGCACAGCTGCTCTTGTAGAGGACCTGGATTTCGTTTCCAGCACCCATATGGTGGCTAACAACCATCTGTAACGCCAGTTCCAGGGAATCCAGTCCCTCTTCTGGCCTCCATGGGCACTGCATGACATAAGTGCACTCACACAAAGGCAAAACACTCATACACATAAAATATAAACTTAAATTTAAAAAGACATTTGCTACTCAGTCCTCTAAAAAATCTGCCTATCTCACCAGAAGATTGTGGAATCACATATAATGCTGAGGAACAGTTTGGCTTCGTGCACAACCAGCTCCCCTAGAGAGAAGCTACGGCTTCAGCGATCCCTCCGTAGTTAAAGGTTGGCGCTCAGATGGTTTTATTTATCATTTACAGCAGAACAAGAAGAAGCAGATCGAAATTTCATCAAGTAAAATCTGTTGAACAAAAGGAGGAATGCAGACACAATGTCCATGTGTTTGCCTGGCATTTTTTAATTAGTAAACTGTCTTCACTAAGGGCTTTGACTAATTAAAATCCAATCACCGTATCAAAAATGGTGATGAAACATCAGCATCCAATACATTCTTTAGAATACTATTATGCATGTAGTATATTCTCTAATGTGTATAAGCATATATAACCATGCCTTCAAGAATATATCACTTAACTTTAAGAATGTAGTTACCATGCCTGGGAAAACGGATAAGTCGTATTCAACCCAGACATAGTTTGTGTGATATTTCTGTACAAGGTAAGATTTCAGAAAAATTTGCTTCTGATATCTATTTTGTGAGTCAAGTAAACTACATAAGGATAGATAAATCACAGGATTTTAAAAAATATGTATTTATTCAAGATGAAGGGAAAGCCACATAATTCATAAAACATATAGTTTGAGCTTAGAAAAATTGTTCACCATCATCTAACAATAAGTGGTTTTGTAAAACAGTCAAACTCCTAATTAGTAATAAAACATCTTTTAACTCAATAGTGCATATGGTTCCTTAAATAAGAATAGTAGAAAAGATCAAGCTCTTAAATACACAATAATCTCTTGGGGACCCTTTAATTTATGGTACTTCCTATGGTCACATAATAATGAATGCTTATTATATGTAAAACTTTTTATAAGAATCAAACTGAAAATTAGAACAAAAAGAGAAAATCCCTCTTGAAGACTATTTTAATGTATTGAAAATTGCATATGCATTTTATACATAATTTAACTAGTTTGTGTTTTTCCTTCCCATACATAGTGGGTATCATTTTCTCAGATTTCTGAGAACTATAAAATATCTACTTTCAAAGATTCCTCATTTTATAAGAACACGTTTTAGAACTCTGACCATTTGCTTTGCACAGGCTCATGAACACAGCCTGTGTCTCTAGACCCTCACTTTCTCCACCTCCTACTAGCAGCCACCCCCGTCCCTGGGGATGTCTGTGTTCCAGTCTGGGAAAGGAAAGGCCTCCCCCGCATCCTCTCCCAGAGTCTCCCCTCCCGCCCAGACAGAGGTTAGAAATGCTGACTCACAGCCACAGCGGGTTAGCAGCTCTGCTGGCCCAGCCCTGCTGTGAGAGCCACTCCAGTGAGGGTAGAGGAACTGTGGGAAGGACACCCCTAAGACCTCAGTGCCTAGAGAGTTTTAGGAGTTACAAAGCGAAGCTCAGGTACCTGGGACCCCAGTGTTCACAGCTGACATGGAAGAAGACGGAAAAGAGAAGAAATTAAAAATAAGAGGCCAGAGGAGACAGAGGAAGTAAGAAGAAACAAGGGCAAAGTGAACTGTCCATGCTTGTCTGGGGTTGGATGTGCATGCCCTGGGGTGTAGGGGGAGAGCAGACACAGGACATGTCGGTCCCTGGAGGCAGCCAGTCAGCCAGTCTCTGTGTTCTTTCAGGTGACTAAGCTTTGGCCAGACTCCTACAAACTCTGCTTTTTAATTACTCACCAGTTTCTGTTCCAAAACCTCTTGAGACCTTCTCTGCTAGCTAGTGAGAATCAGCCCATCATCTCCCCATCAGCCATCCTTAGGTCTTAGCCTCTTCTGCTGAGGCTGCTGGAGAGAGAGAGCATGGCTAGCTGTCTTCAGTTGGCCAGACACCACCATCTCCAGTCCCTCCCACTGCTCCAGAGATCAAGGCTTCTCTACTAGCTAGTAAGAATCAGTCCATCCTGTTCCTACTGGCTCTCCTTAGGCATTGGCCCTGTACTGCTGAGGCAGCCAGAGAGCATGTGACCAGCTGGGAGAGATAGTCAGTTTCCATCCTGCCTGGTCACCATTCACCTGTTTTGAGAACAGCCCCAGACCCTTGGCTCCAGACCTTACACCTTCCTTGCTTAGCTAGTTAGAACCGGCCTAGCTGATACCCCATCACCTTGACTTGGGACTGGGTTCCTTCACCCTCCTAGAGAGCTCCTGATTAGTCTGCCTGGATCCATATGGTCCTTCCAGTAAAAAAAAAAAAAATCAAAAGATAGAACCTGAAATCCAGGCCAACTAACTATTCATACATAATCAGAAAGCAACCAAGCTATAGCAACAATACAAAAAAAAAAAAAAATCAAACACCAACTCAATAAAGGCAGACTTGAGTTCCAACTTCAGATACAGAAGCAACAAAAGAAACCCACATGTCCAGACCACAATATATTTATACATATATATATATGAAAAACCAAAATAATATGTCCCCACCAAACCCCACCAATCCTACAATGAGAACTCCTAGAGGAACTCCAGGACATAGAATTTAAAAGAACAATCATAAACATGATCAAAGAATTCAATGATTTTAAAGAATATACAAACAAACTCAAGAAAATACAGATATATGGATGAATGAAATGACAAAGAAATTCAGAATCTGAAAAGTGAATTCATAAAAGAGATAAAAATATCAAAGAAAACCCAGGTTGAAATGAAGGCAGAATGGAAAAATTCAATAAGCCAATTTGAAATGACAAGAAAAAGCCTTATCAACAGAATGAATGAAATGGAAAACACAGTATCAGGACTGAAAAAGAAAGTTAAAAAATTGGACCACACAAGCAAAGAATATGAAAAAAAGTTTAAAAACACAGGAATAGAACATGCAGGAAATGTGGAACATCATGAAAAAACCAAATGTACATATCATAGGAATACAGGAAGGAGAAGAATCCCAGGTCAATGGCATTAACCAGATCTTAAATAGCATTATAAAAGAAAATTTTCCTAAATTAAGGAAAGATATATCCATAAAAGTACAAGAAGCACATAGAACACCAAATAGACAAGACCAGAAAAGAAATTCCACACAGTATATCATAGTGTAAATACTAAATGTACAGAACAAAGAGAATACTAAAAGCTGCAAGAGAAAAACACCAAGTTACATTAAAGAAAAAGCCATCAGAAATAGAGCTGACTTTTCAGTACAAACTATGAAAGCCCAGAAGAGAAGAGCCTGGAGCAAAGTATTCTAAGTTCTAAATGATCACAGATGCTAACTGAGACTATTTTACTCACCAAAAGTGTCTATCAAAGTTGAAGGGGAAAGAAAAATCTTCCATGCCATGAAAGAGACTGAAAGAATTCATATCCACTGAATCAGCAATACAAAGAACTGAAGAAAGGAATTATACTCAAGAGGCTACAGACAGAAAACAAATAAAGGATAATTATGGAAACACAAAATAGGACCAAGAACACAAACAGAAATTAAAATGACATAACCAATACACAGCTATCAATAATAACTTTAAACATCAATGACCTCAACTACTCAGTCAAAAGAAGAAAATTAAAGTGGTACTAATTAGCAAATAAGAGGTCAAATTTTCCTTATTTTCATATGATATAGTATACATATATAAATGCATGATCACCATTTTCAGCAAAGTGTCAGGTTACAAAATCAGTAGCCTTTCTATACACACACAATAAGCAATCAGAGTAAGAGTTCAGGGTATCACTTCCATTCACAATAACCTCAAAAACAAAAACAAAAATCTAGGGATAAACCTAACCAAAGATATTAAAGACCTATTCAATGAAAACTTTAAATCTTTGTTGAAAGAGACTGAGGAAGACACACGGAGTCTACCAATCCCATGCTCATGGACTGGTAGACTGAATACAGTGAAAATGACCATCCTACCAAAAGTACTTTACAGATTCGATGCAATCCCAATCAAAATCCCATGACATTCTTCACAGAAATAGAAAAATCCATCCTAAATTCACAAAAGACCCCAGATAACCAAATCAATCCTGAACATAAAGAGCAATGCCAGGGGGATCACCATACAGGACCTCCATCTATATTACAGAGCCATATTCATAAAAACAGCATGGTATTGGCACAAAAACAGAACAAAATAGACTACCCAAACATGAGTGCAATTAGAACCACGTGATGTTTGACAAAGGTGCCAAGAAGACACATTGGAGGAAAAAACAGAATCTTCAACAAATGGTTGAAGATGGAAAAATTGGATCTCTACATGTAGAAGAATGAAATTAGACCCATACCTACCACCCTGGACAAAAGACAACTCAAAATAGGTCAAATACCTCAATGTGAAGCCTGAAATGCTGAAACTGTTAGAAGAATACATAGGCCATACCCTAAAAGATATAAATGCAGGAAAGGACTTTCTAAATTGGACATTAGGAATTAAAGTCAACAGCCAACAAATGGGACCTCATTAAACTAAAAAGCTTCTGTTCAACAAAGGAAACAACCGGTTCAGTAAAGAGGAAGCCTAAAGATTGGGAGAAAATCTTCATTAGCTATTCATCTGACAGAGGATTAATATTCATAATATACAAAGAACTCAAAAAACAAAGAAGAAAACAAATGATCCAATTAAAATATGGACTATGGATAAAAAATGGACTATGGATCTGACCAGAGAGCTCTCAAAAGAAGAAATAACAATGGCTAAGGAACACCTTGAAAGGTGCTTAACATCCTTAGTAATTAGGGAAATGAAAATCAAAGCTACTTTAAGATTTCATCTCCAGTCATCATGACTAAGACAAATGGTACTAAATGCTGGCCTGGAGGCAGGGAAAGGAAACCCTCATCCACTACTGGTGGGATAGCAAACTATTGCAACTACTGTGGAAATCAGTATGGAGAGCTCTTTTAAAAATCTAAAGTTTACCATATGATCCAATCATACCAATCCTCAGCATATACCAATGGACTGAACCTACTACAGAGATACTTGCACAGCTCTTTTCACACTAGCTAAGAAATGGAGACAGTCTAATGCCCCTCAACTGATGAATGGATAATAAAAGTGTGGTACATTTACACAATGAGGTTCTACTCAGTGGTAAAGAAAAATGAAATCATGAAGTTTTCAGATAAATGGATGTAACTATAAGCTGTTATACTGAGCGAAGTAACACAGACTCAGAAAAATAAGCAACGTGTTCTCTCTCATTGTGAATCTTAGCTCCATACCCCTGGATGGAAGTACATGTTCTGATATAGCTGTAGGAGCCAAGAAAATGGAAAGAAGGAGTTCTAAAGATGGAGAAACTAGGAGACAGGTGTTCTTAAGTGAGACATAAGGAGAGGGAGTACTTCAACTGAGAAGGGAGTAGGGGTATTATACAGAGAAAGTGAGAGGAGACACAAATAATGCTTAAATGGTATGAAAAACAAGAGGGAAATGGATTAGTTCAAATTCCTACTGAAAAATACACATACTAAATATATATATATATATATTAGTTCATGAAGACTATGTTACAAAAAACAGTGCCAGACAGGAGAAATTTCCCTTCAAGTTGTTGGTCAGGGTTGTCTAAGAGACTCCCAAAATAACACAGGACATACTGTCACGGCCCTTGTTTGCCTCCTGGAACTTGAAGTTAAGACCCTAATCCTGAAGACAGGCCACATGTTGATCAAAGGACTTGGAGCAATCAAGATGGAAATGACCTGGAAGTCTCCTCTATAAAGACTAGCTCTCATGGTATCATAACATACTATATAAGTTGTCAAGGGAGAAGACCAATCAATGGTCCTACCCAGATGTAAAGCCTAATAAAAAAACAATGACTGGCCTAGCAAACTTTCTCTATTGATGCAGTAGTAGCATTTTTATCTTGGGGGTAATCAACAGTTGTCTAATTGGAATTAAGGCCTGCTCAATGGGAGGGAACTTATGTGTGGTACTGTAAACATAGCCAAATACACATGGCTTGAGAGGTCATGGATGCTAGAGAAAAAAACTATTTTGCCATAACCCAACATCAATGTAATTTCTTACTTTATTCTAAATATGCATCCTCATGTTTACAGACAAGTGTACCTTTTATCCCTCATCAAAGAAGCTTCTTTTTGAAACATGGAGACTATTACAGAGTTTCAGAACTGGTCAAATACAAAGAATAAGTGTCTGTGAGACACTTAAATGACACATCTTCAATGCAACCCCTACACTAGAATGAATGCATTTCTCAACTTTCACCAAAAACGTTTCCTTGTGCAGTAGATGGTGATTAACCCAGAGACCCACATTGGCTGATGCACAGAGAACAAGAGACCACAGAGTGTCTATCCCTAAATGGACACCTATTTCAAACCTCTGCCTCCCAAGGCTCGGGGATCATTGCAGAAGAGGAGGCAGAAAGACTGTAAGAGTCAGAGCGGGGTAGATGACCATAAGGAAACAGAGTTTTCCAGATAAATGCTCAGTTACTCATAGGAATTTACAGCACTGGTGACAGCATGCAAAAGTCCTACGCAAGCTCAAAACAGACAAAAATCCCAGCATAGACATGGGAAAGTAGGTGAGAAATCCCAACCAAATCTAAGAAACCTTTGGCAACTAATGGCTGCTGGGAGGGAGAGAGACAGTGTGTTACAGTTATGGAATTCTTGGTGGTCCCAGTGGATGTACCCTCACTGAAGGATATTTAGGAACACAAATCAGACTCTACAGGCAAATTATATATACATATATAAGAGTACATTAAATTGGGGGGGCAGTGGAGGAAGTGCAGATAGGAGAGGGGATCTAAATACCATCAAACTATATTGTATGAAAATCACAAATATTCTATTAAAAATATAATTAATTTTTTAAAAACTCTTTGCTTTTTCATTCCAGTCTTGTCATAGGAACTATGGAAGGACTATTCTCTGTAAAAAAAATTTTCAATTTTTCTGTAAATTGAAATTTTTATTTTAAAGCACTTCAGAATTGCTACTAGATTTACGATTTCATTCTTAAGGTTCTCCTCATGAAGAAGATAGGTGTTACACCTGATTTATATATATATGCAATATATACATGAATATATACATACACATGTATGTATATGCCACAAATACAGACACATAATTCATACTTTATAGTAATAGAGTGATTTAAAAAGCAGAACATGAACTAAACTGAGATCAACAGATTTCATTTTCTTGCATACGCAACAGACTTCTGTCAATAAGAACTTACCTGTTGGCTCCCTGCTAATACATGAAAAAGCATTGTAGGTATTTGGGGACCTGCTATACAATGTTCTATATAAGGTGATAGAAACAGCTCCCTACATATCTCCTGTGTCTATCCATGTATGATGTTTCCACATTACTAATCCTCTATAGAAGACAGAACGAAGCAGTTATAATCCGACCTTGATGCAGAAAAATGGGTAACAGAGAGATTAAACTCTTACTGGATGGTAACAATATTTTTATTAACAGTAACAGTATTTTTATTTTGTTTTTATTTATGACTGGCCTCTCTTAAAAGATCTGAGGTACTTCGAATAAAAAGTACATCATTTAACAAGTATTTGAACTGTACTAGACACAGTTGCCTGACAATACACAATGCTGAAGATAAGGGATTCTCTGACTGCCGCTGCTGCAATATGATATAAGACTGTCCCCTACTTACAAATTATTCTGGTTTATTTTTAAGATTTTTTTTAAAGGTTAGTTATTTTTATTTTATACATACTTAAGTCTTTTGCCTGCATGTATGTGCACCATGTACATACAGTACCCTCAGAAATCAGAAAAGGGGATCAGATACCCTGGAAGTGGAATTACAGATGATCATTAGCTATCATGTGTGTGCTGGGAAAACAAGGTAGGTCCTCTGCAAGAGCTTTTAACCGCTGAGCCATCTCTCCAGCCCTCTGACATTTTGATAAATGCCCGAAGTGATTTCTTCGCTATGATCATAAACCGGTTTTGGAAATCCAGAGAATTGCTTCCAGCATACATTTAAGGGTATAATAATCAGAAGTGTCCTCATCATCACAGTTTTGCAGAGGTGAAACATCTTCAAGCCTTCAAGTCAAAAGAAGAACATTGATATCACCGTGAAGCTTCTTCCAAATAACGGCTGATATTTCCTCGACTAAAAAAATGTGTTAAGAACATGAAAACTCAAAGAGTTAATAAAATTGTTGAGATCTTAAACATTTTTTTAAAGGCAGAGAGAGACGCAGGGACAAGAGACAGTTGGGAATGAGTGTCCTAACACGTCAGTCTTCTATGTGGTCCTTCTCCAGGTCTGGAGGCATTGTACTAGAGGGTTCTGTGACTCAACATTATTGTAGCTTTTTAATAAATTCCTGAATTTTTTTGGATGATGCAACCAATGAATATAATTTCAGGAGCAGCTGGACATATATTCCAAGATTGGAAATGTCTGTTGGTTTGGCTTGATTCAAGCACAGAACTGAGCATTGAGAGGTAAAGATGAATTTGAAACCATCTCCCATCAATAATGCTTTTCTCAGCCAAGCTTTGATGGAGGTGATGAAGTGCAGACAATCTGAGGCAGCCTGGAATGTGGGTGCCCTGAGCTGATCCATATGCTTCCAAAGCCTCACAAGCAGATGGCGAGGTATTGATCTTTTTGAAAGTGGAGTAGACTGTACTAGACTCCTCCAGATGGGCTCAGACCCAAAAAGTTAATCAAGGTCAGCAGCCCAAAAAAGATCAGCCAACCAGGTAAAATGAGCTACAAACATTTGAGTAGCAGAGGGTGGGTCATTCTTGAACTTTATTAACTGTAAGCCTCTTGATGGAATGTGTGGAGGTTTGCTATGTCAGTATCTAACTGAGGCCAGTTGTTCAAGAACTATGGAATTGGGAAAGTAAATTTCTACGTGACCAGTGGCCTTCCAGATATTCCAAATGCAATTAATTTGCTGTTACTTTTATTAGAAAAATATTTATTGCAAAAAATATGGAAAATAGTACCTATAATCCCAGCACTTCAAGGCAACCAAGCCTCTGCCTCAGGCAGCAGCAAGTAGTTGAGGGCAAGCAGACTTCCATCTCTGGGAAGCATGGTGGGACCGGGCCCTTGGCTCTAGGAGTCTTCATAGCACCTGTAACTAGGCCTCGTGCTTACAGGACCACACAGCACTGCAGGAGCATGCTTTTTGCTCCAGTCAGTCCAGGAGTATCCGGGGACTAGACCCTCACCTTTAGAGGGTCAGTCCTGATGGGCTCAGAGGTCAGTGCTGGGCCTAAACTTTGACTCCAGAGTGCTCAAGTCTCCTGAGAGATTAGGGGTTGGTTCCAGTGGTCTCTTGAGGGTAGTGTGGGTGCCAAGTTTAAGCTTCTTGGGTTTAAGTGGTCACTGAAGAACTGACAGTCTGTGCTGCTGGGGTCTCTGGGGGTTGCTTCAGGCCTATGGCATTAATTATATAACTCCAAGTTAGTACATAGATTTTGGTGGGTCTGACATTTAGTGCCCTGCCCCTAGTGAGTTCTCCGAGTCTAGGAAGTGACTAGCTTGTGATCCTATCTGGTTGCCTTGGGGCTGTTACGTGACTGCACCTTGGGTCCTGCTGGTACATAGGTAAGATAGGATGGATCACCTCAACAGTTTCATTGGACAATCAACACAAAGCTCCTCCAGTCCCTGAGGCTAAGCCTCATGCAGATATCCTCACAGGAAGAATCACCAAAAAAAAAAAAAGTCCAAATTATCTTGGAAGAAGGAAAATTCAAAACTGAAAGACAAACCTATTCCAATCAATGCACAAAACAGGACAACTGCACAAAGACTACAATGCAAGGACCACCTATGATACACCCACAACTGACCAATTCCCTCACAAGGGAATTCAAAACCACAGAGACAGCTGAAATGTCTGAGGAGGAATTCAATTTTACTTTTTAAAAGAATTAATGACCATATAGAAGAATAAAACAAACAGATGCATAGACAGTATTCAACATAAATGAAGCAGTCAGTAAACTGGAGGCAAAAGTTCGAAATATGGAAAGAAAAATCAACAGGGTGATTAAAACCTTGAAAAGGAAACAAACAGAAATATTTGAAATGAAGAAGACAGTCAATCAAATAAAATACCGCAACAGATACCATCATTAACAGATAAGAGCATGCGAGAGAATCTAGGGTTAGAGGATAAAATTGAGACAATAATACAAACAGATAGATAGAAATATATAGAGATAGATAGATAGATAGATAGATGATAGATAGATAGATAGATAGATAGATGATACCTGTCCAGTCAAGCATTTGTACCCAGCTGTCCTTCAGTGCAAATTCATCCACTGGAGTCTAGTCAGCCTATCTAGAGATCATAAGGCCTACCCAGTAGTAATCAATCTCCAATAGCTCTCAGACTAGGACTGGCCTGCCACCCATTTCTCTCGCTACATTCTGGGCCCTTGTCTGGTTGAGTTGGCATGAGTCCTGTGCTCTATGCCTCCACTGCCTCAAGTTCACATGTGCAAACAACCAGTAGGCTGAAAGGCTCTGATTCCCTATGTCTATGAACCAGCCCTGACTCTTACAGTTTTCCACCACCTCTTCCACAATGGTCCCTGAGCCATGGATGGGTTTGATATAGGTGTCCTATCCAGTCTCTTATTTTTTAAATTTTGGCCAGTTGTGGCCTTCTGTGTGCACTGCACTCTGCTGTACAAGGAAGCTTCACTGGTGAGAGCTGAGAAATGCACTGGTTTTCTCTCTATCCCTTGTTCCATTATGTTCCATGAGCCTTAGCTGTAGATGTGTCATCTAGGACTGGATATCTCTCAGATACATAATCTCTGTGTCTGACCAGCTGTGGGATTCTACTAGCCTCCATCTGTTACAAAAAGAAGCTTCTTTGATGAGTAATGTACACTACACTTGTCTGTAAATATAAGGATCCATATTTACCATATGGTAAGAAATTTCATTTGCCTAGAGATATGACAAAAACAGGGTTTTCTCTAGGATCTATGACCTTTCCAGCGATGTGTATTTGGTTGTGTTTATAGTGCTACCCATGAGCTCACTCCCACTGAGAGGGCTTTAAGCCCACTTAGATAGCTGTTGATTATCCCCACACACACCAGATAACAGTGCCATTACTGGACCAATAGAGGTAGTTTGCTGTGCCAATCGTTACAGTTATTATGCCTTAGTGCTGAGTAGGACCATTGATTGATTTTCTCCCTTAGTAGCTTGTATATTATCATCTAGAACTGTGAGAGCTAAATTTAAGGTCAGTTCCTGCTTCATGGCTCCAAGTCCTATATCTGAAATATGTCCTGTCTTCAGCAGTAGGGTCTTATCTTCCAGTTCTGGGAGATAACCAAAGCCCTGGCAATAGACTGTGTTATTTTGGGAGTCTTCTGGACCACTCTCACCAACCACTCAAAGGGAGGTCTCTCCTGTCTGGCACTGTGTTCTTTGCCATACAGCCCCCAGGTATATTTACACACTAATATTCAGACACTGTATGTGCTTTCTCAGGGGGGTTTCAGAGACAGCATATTTCTAAAATTGATGGAGAAATAAGGGTATTTCAAGATAAACAAAAATTAAGGCAATTTATGACAATCAAGCCAGCACTTCAGAAAACTCTTAATGGAATATTTTACAGAGAGGAAGAAGGAAAATAGGCTCTTCCACATGAATACATGAAAGTGCACATGCCATGAAAAGAACAGGTAAGCAAACTAGACTGGGGAAAGAGACTCCCGTGTCAAACACAGAAATTCATCAGACTAATACAGGAGAAGGAAAAAATACAAATACTTCAGCAATATAGAACATCACCAAATTCACAAGAATTAGAAAACCCCTTTCCATGATAACCTAAAAGGTAAACACCCTCAACTCACCACTAAAGAGACAGGCTAATGGACTGGACTTAAAAACACAAGAACCAACTTTATAATGTCTCCAAGAAACACACATAGCCCACAGAGATGTTTTTTAAAAACTGTCTCAGTGATTAAGAGCACTGGCTGCTCATATACAGGACCTGGGTTCAGTTCCCAGAACCTACATGACAGCTAACAACCATCTGTAATCCAGTTCCAGGGAATCCAACACCCTCTTCTGACTTCCAAGGCACTGCATGATATGGGTGTACTTACATACATGCAGACACATAAAACAAAAATAATAAATGAAAAAATTTTAAATAAAAAAACCTTAACAATAAAGGATCCAAACAAACTATCAAACAAATGGAAAACATAAATAAGCAGGCCTAGCAATCCTTATATCAGATATAGTAAACTTTGTACCATAACTAACTAAAAAAGATTTTTTAAAAAAGGCGGGACACTACATATTAATAAAAGGAACAACTCATCAAGAAGATAATAATAGTAAACATCTATGTACTCCATATTGGAGCCCCTAATTTTATGAAACAAACTCTAAAAAGTATAAATAGCCACTAGGTCCTGAACAATCATAGTGGGAACTTCAACACTCCACTCTGATTTTTAGATAAATCTTCCAAACTGAAAATGAGTAAAGAAATCTTAGAACTAAGATACACCATGGATCAACTTAATTTAACTGATATAGAGAGAATATCCCACCCAAAAGATAGGGAGTACACATTTTTCTCAGCAACCCTAAGAGGAAAGTTTATTGTGATTAGTGTTCATATAAAAAAGATCTTAGAGATATAAACAACTAATAATGCATCTCAAGGCTCTTGAAAAACAACAAGCAGCCAATCCCAATTTCTATGGGCATCAAAAATAATATCAGGGACGAAATTAAATAAAGTCTAAAAGAACAATACAAAAAATTAACCAAAAAGCTAGTTCTTTGAAGAAGCAAGTAAGAGTAACAAACCCTTAGTCAATCTACCAAAGAACAAGGAAGACACAAATTTAACAAAATTAGAGATTAGAAGGGTGTCACTACAAATCAGTGAAATACAGAACATAATTAGGGACTTATTTGGAAACCTATACTTTAAAAGGCTGGAAAACCTAGAAGAAACAGGTGTATTTCTAAATGCATATTATCTATCAAAATTAAAGCCAGAAGATATAAATAACCTAAACAGACCCATTATAAGCAACAAGGTAGAAGCTATAATCAATACTGTCCCTTGAAAGAAAAGCCTAGGACCAGGCAGCTTTACCGCTGAATTCTATCAAACTTTCACGAAAGATCTAATATCAATTCTGCTTAACTTGCTACACAAAATAGAAAGTGAAGGAACAGTAGTACCAAATTCATTCTATGAAGGCTGTAATGTCCTGATATCAAAATCAGGTAAACACAAAACAACAACAAAAAGAAACCTATAAACCAATTTATTTGATTAATATAGACGCAAAAATTCTCAACAAAATATTTGCAAACTGAATTCAAGAACATATAAAGAAGGCTTCATCCCCGTAAGATAAGTTGGTTTAACACATAAATCAATAAATCTAATACATCATAGAAACATACTAAAGGACAGAAACCCCATAATGATCTTATTGAAGCCGAAAAGACATTTGACAGTGTTCAAATGCCTTCATGGTAAAACTCTTGGAGAGCTTCGGAATGAACAGCACATACCTCAAAATAATAAATGCCATATACAATAATCCTACAGCCAACACTATATTAAAGGGAAACACACTGGGAGCATTTCCTCTAAAGTCAGGAATGAGACAAGGATGCCCACTTCCCTCTCTTATCTAATGTAGTGCTTAAGGTCCTAGCTACAGCAATTGCACAAGAGAAAGGCATAAGGTAATAAAAAAAAAAAAAAGGAAAGGAAGAGGTCAGACTATCCTTTTTTTGCAACGATATGATTCTATGCTTAAAAGACCCTATAGAATTTACTAGAAAACTCCTAGGTCTAATAAACACAGTAAAGCTTCAAGATACAAAATCAATGCCCTCCAAAAGTAGCCTTCTTATATGCCAGCAGCATACTCTTAGAGGAAAAAATTGGGAAAAATATTCCGTTCAAAACAGCTCCAGCCATGTGTGGTGGTGCATGCACTCATCTCAGCATTCAGGAGGCAGAGGCAGGCAGGTCTTTGTGAGATCAAGGTTGGTCTACAGAGTGAGTTCCAGGGCAAGCAAGTGGGTACAGGGAGACCCTATCTCAAAAATAAAACAAAACAAAATAGCTCCTCCAAAACTTAAATGCCTAGGAATGTACCTAACCAAAGACAAAGACTTTTATAGTAAAAAACTTCAAGACACTGAAAAAGGAAATCAAAGATGTTACTACATGATGGAAATCAATAGGACTACATGAAATTTAAAAGTTTCTGCACAGCAAAGGAAATTATCAGCAGACCACACAGACACCCCACAGAATAGGAGACAATACTTACCAGCTATACATCAGACAAGGGACTAATATCCAGAATATACAAAAAAACTGTAAAAATTAAATAAAAATGCAATCAACAAGCTGGACAGATAGTTTCCAGAAAAAGAAATAGGAATGGTCAACAACTATTTTTAAAAGTGTTCAGCATCCTTAGTCATCAGGGAAATGCAAATAAAAACTACTACCTCACCCCAGTCAGAATGGCTATCACCAAGGAATCTGTTGTGGAATTCTGTAATAGTCTCCATCCGTTGCAAAAGCAGATTTTCTGATGAGTGGAGAGAGGTGCACTTGTATCTAAGGATTTGGACCTGGTCAAAAGCAGAGAATAAGTACCTGTGAAGTGCCCAGCCCTAAGTGCCACATCTACAATGCAACCACAACATAGTAAGTTCCAGGTCAGATGGGGCTACAGGGAGACCGTCTCAAAAAGGCCAAAAAAAATTAAAAATAGAGTTACCGTATGACCCAACTCTCTCACTCCTGGGTGTAGACAGAGACTCTACACCCTACTGCAGAGATAATTGCACCCTCATGGTCTCTGCTTCTCTGGTCACTAGAGCAAGGAAATAGAGCCAACCTAGTTTTCCATCAACGGATGAAAAGATAATGAAAATCTAGTACATATATAAAATGGAGTATTACAGTATTACTTAACTGTAAAAAAACAAAAAAATTAAATCGTGCCAGGCACGGTGCCACACACCTTTAATAACAGTTGTTGGGGAGGCAGTGGCAGGTGGACCTCTGAGTTCAAGGCCAGCCTGGTCTACATAATGAGTTCCAGGCCAGCTGGGGCTACAGGAAGACCCTGTTCAAAAAGACAAAAAAAAAAATGAAATCACAAAATTCACAGGAAAATGAATGGACCTGATGCATAATTTTAAATGAGGTTATCCAATCACAGAAAATAAAGGAAACATGTATTTTCCCTCATATATGGAACTTAGTTTATAATGTACAAATGTACATTTGTAAACAAATACATGTGTGGGCATACTATAGTATTTAGAAGAGACGCTGAAGCGATGGCTCATTGGTTAAGAGCACTGGTTGCTCTCGAAGAAGATCCAGGTTCAGTTCCCAGCACATGGCAACTAACAGCTGTCCATAACTCCAGTTCCAGGGGATCCAGTGTCCTCTTCTGACCTCTGCAGGCACTGTATACATGTAGTGTACTTACATACAAGCAAAACATTCATATATATAAAATAAAAACTCTGTCAAATAATCTTATCATAGTGTTATTTAGTATGTAAATTATATTACTGTACATAAAGCATTTTTTAATCCTAGCACTTGATATGATAAGGAAGAAGGATGCTGAGTTTAAGGTTAGCCTCACATCGTTAAGATTCTGTCTCAAAATATAAACCGCCCCCCAAAAGCCAAAGGGATAACGTAGTTCCAATAGCAGGTCACTAATAACTGAGATTCCTAAGCTAATCACAGTCAGCAGTTTTTTTCTATATCCTCCTACACTCTTCTCTAGGCTTCTGAAAACATTTTTTTTATTAAAAAGTATTTTATCACTCGCCATGGTGGCACATGCCTATAATCCTAACACTCAGGAGTAGGAAGCAAGAGAATGATGGGTTCAAGGTCAGTTTGAACCATAAATCAGGTTTCTGCCTCAAAAAGTAAAGTGTTTTATTTGTAAATACAATTTTGTAAGTTTAAAATGTTATAAAATTGGTGGTGGTGGTGGTGGCCCAGGTGGCCCTAGGACATCTTTAGTCCCAGCACTCTGGAGGCAGAATCAAGTGGATCTTTGAGTTCCAGGACAGCTAGGGCTACAGGGAGGCCCTGTCTCAAAAAGACAAAAAAAAGTTATAATACTGTCAATATTAATACTTCCTACTTTAATAATCCAGTATACGAGCATAGCAACATAAACTAATTCATCATCTGCTACAGGGTGCTTGCATAACTTCTGAGTTTTGGCTAGTATAAAAACACGGAGGGCTAGAGGTATTGTTCAGTGATCGAGTACTTGCTGAACAAGTACAAGGCTCTAGATCAATCATGGGGGTAAGGAATCTCTGAAATAAACATTTCTATGTATAAATCTATATTTACTTGTCCACTCATCTCCTTGGAGTAAACTCTAAATCAAATTGTTTTCATTAAAGGAGCTTTTTAACTTCTTTAAAACCTGTTGTGTTCTAGTGCTGGGGCTATTGTAGCTCAATTGTAGAACATTTTTGCCTAGCATATGCAAGGCCCTGGGTTAGATTCCCTTTACAAAAACAAAGGCATTGTGTTCTAATATGCCCTGGTGGTACATGAGAAGCAGAGAGAGAAGAATCACAATCAAGGTTAGCCTAGGCTATATACTGGATCCCTAACAATACCATCTCAAAACAAACAAAAGAAATTATTGTGCTTTACTCATTAGAAGGAATTTCTTAAGTGAGAGGAATTTGTAAGAAGATAAAGTAGAAAAGTTTCCTGATAATTCTTCCTGGTGTTTTCTATAGCATGCCCCTTAAACATAACAATGTTTGCTAGGAGTTCTGGGTTCTTGTATCATGAATCCTTTTCAAATGAGGAGTTTAATGACTAGGCCCACATTTTCTCAAGTAAGATACCCTCTTCTTGAGAGCAGTCCAGACCTCAGACAACTGTATGAATACACCAGGAGCTACTAGGTCAAAAATGTGAGAAAGATGTAGTTTCTTATAGATTCAAACGAATGGTATCAGACTCAGTCAGTACAGTCCATATGATGGAAATGCCTATAAAGAAATTTCAGATTTTAGTCTATTGTATGATATTTAGAGAGACATTTAAATATATTTATAAATTAAGTGGACAAATTGTTATACAACTACCCCAAAGAAGAATGGCCCACAGGAAAATAATGCTTGAAGACTTCAGCAGATAAGACCTTAGCTTCAGAGAACCATCAGAGCCACTGCACACCCAAAATACATGAAGTTGAAATGAGGATGGAATGGAAGTCAGGTATGCAAACAGAGAGAAGGAAAGTGTGAAAGTATCAGGAAAGCTATTTCCAGAGGAAGAGCAACATCTGGAGAAAGCTGGCTTTTGTTTTATGAGATATATGTAGAGATAATCTTTTTAGTTCTGACTGAAAAAAGCAGCAAAGTACAGTGAAGCTGGGTCGCTGCAGATGTAATTAGGCAAGGAAGGAAGACGTCATACTAGAGTAGAGCAGGCTCTCCATCAAACTGGACTGGTGCCCTTACACAAAGGAAGAACCAAGACACAGACGGGCAGCATAAAAGGAGATGATGCGAAGAGACACGGGGAGAGACACTGTCACAAGTCAAGGCAAGAGGCCTGGACCAGCCACTCCACTGCTAACCTTGAAGGAACAGAGCTCACCCTGACCAACATACAGCCTGCAGAACTAGGAGACAAGAAGTTCCTGCTGCTCCAAGCCTCTCAGACTGGTACTTTGTGGTGGCTCTCCCAAGCTAATACACCTCTGTAGCCCCTTAGTACCAAAATATCAGAAAGATGTGAAGCATTCAAAAGAAACACCGCTTCAGAAATCCTAGTCTTCTCAGAGGTATAAAATATTGGATCACAGAAATCAAAATGACAGGAGTTGTTAATTTGTGACCCAGAAGAGGATAGCTTCCATCACTGGGATGAGCAAGTTGCCTGCAGAGGTACTGGGCAAAAGAGCTGAGGTTTGAGCAGGGCCTGTTCAGAAGTTCACATTTACCTTGTGCTCTTTGCAAAGCCTTCCTCACCTCCCCCTTCTCCTTCTCTCCCCCGCCCCTCTCTCCATCCTTTTGCTCTTAGATACAGAAGCCTACTGTAGCATCCCATCCAAGTCAGCCTGTTCCCAGAAAACAACATATCCCAAAGTATAGCTTCCCAACTTTCCCACCCTACCACCTTGTTTGGGTCTTCAGAACTGGATCTCTCTATATTTGCAGAAGAAAGCAATCTCAATTTCTAAAGCAATTTGCACAAAAGTGATATAAGACATAAAAACTCTTCTTTGTAAACCAAAGTAATTCTATCTGGCAGAGGGACACAGGTACATTTGTCTCTAGAAACTTTTCCCCTGTCATCCTTCATGGTCAGGGGCCTGGTTCATGGTCTGGGATATAGGTCTCTGACCTAGACACATATGCTTCTATAAACGTGCAGCTCGGGGCAGTCAGCTTCTCCTGAGAACCAGGAGGAGAAGGAAGCTCTGTGCCTACTCCAGGCCGGAAGATGAGGGAGGAAGACTATAGAGAAAAGGGCAATGGACAGCACACTGAAAAGAATTCAAGAGGGGTGGGTCTACCTGTGTGGTTGAGTACTTGTTGAGCATGTGTGAGGCCTAGCATGGATTCAGTTCCTAGTAACACAACAATTAATTAAATAAAATAATAAAAGAATTCAAGGTCATACTTAGCTTCTCACAGCATTCTGCTTACTACAGATACAAGAATTTTGGCAAGTACATCAACTCCTGATTGCTTTAAGCTGTCATGGTAATCACAGCTTTACTGGGCACTTTCACTCAGCACCTTAAGTATGAACTCATTTCTCTCTCCAATGACTCTAAAGTCTTGAGGCCTTCCCCTCCTCCCTTTATAAATGGAAAACAGAGGCACCAAAGGGCTGTATGCTCTGCCTCGTCCGAAGTGAAGCCACTGCCCACTCCTAGCCCATGGCTCTATTGTGCTATGCAGTGAAGCCTCATGTGGGGACCTGGGCGTTATTATTTTAGTAAAAATGGATGTTGGCACATGGGAGCAGCCTCCAGCCCTCTGAGATACAGAAATGTCTCCTCCTAGATGCTCAAAGCTGGCCTCTGTTGCTCCGACAGGCCAGCCCCTCCTTAGGGTCCCTGGTATTCAAATCCTGATTGAAAGCTGATTTGCCTAACTAAGCAAACCTAAAAATACAACTTTGGTCTGAAAAGCTTAGGCTATTCCTTTTGAGTCTGATTCAACTGGGTCGAGAGAGAGAGAGAGAGAGAGAGAGAGAGAGAGAGAGAGAGAGAGAGAATGACTTATAACCCCTAACTGAATGTAAATAGTTGTTAGTATATTATTTAGGGTTGGTGACAAGAAAAGTCTGTACATGTTTAACACAGGTGCAGTTTTCCCCCCCAAAAAATATTCCCATTCGTGGTTAGTGGAATCTGCAGATGTGGAGCCCACAGCCCTGGAAGGCTGGCTGGATGTATTTCACTGCAGATGACTGAGCAGAGCCACCAGCACAGCTGTACCTCAGTCATGGAAGCCAAAAGCTCCTCCCTGCCACCTCAGGGGCATCCAGGGTGGCAGCTCAAGGAACTTTTCTCAATTGTCACACTAAAGGAATTGAATTTCAAACAGGTCAGAAAAAACAAACAGCAACAAAAACATAAATTCTCAAATATCTACTCATCTTCCAAGATTTAAAAGGCCTGATAAAAGAAAGTAAAATTAACAAAAATAGACCCGTCTAGAGAGTATAATGCTTGGAGTGGTTTTTTTCTAATTATTAAACATTTGAATTTTTTTTCTTTTTCCACTGTTGGGAATTGAACCCAGGGCCTTTGTACATGCGAGGAAAGCATTGTACCACCGAACATACTTCCAGGCCGAGTGGTTTTTGTTGTTGTTGCTGTTTTTAATGCTTCAGTTCTCAGTCTATGGTCTTCCACTTCGTTAAGGTATAAGTGATCTGTGACAGCTCCTGCCTGTTACAGGGACCGGGTGCCGGCTCCTCCAGCTCAGCCTTGGCTCCAGGACACGTAACTGCACAGCGGAGATTTCGGTTTGAAATCTCAACACACAGGGCGGCTGTGATACTCTCTCACACGCTTCTCTTACAGAGTGAGCCTAGGGATGAACTACACACAGCACTGTGAGGTGAAAGTCTATGCTACGACAGTGCCGCTCCAGCTTTTTGAGACAAAGCTGCCTCAGTATTCCTCTAAGTACGGGTCAGAGAAGCCCGCTCCACAACCAGGTTCCAGGGGCCACTTAGCATGCCGGTTCCCTCCTTCCATAAGGCTGCCTTCTTTAGCAGTAACCCATGCAGAGCCCACACTCTGCGTGCGCACCATCAGGACCACACATCTGTACTCAACAAGGGCCATCCTGCTGACTTGGCATCACTTGTAAACTTCACATCAAGGTGAAGCGAGGCTACCGCATCCGTACGTGCTGATGATGCTCAGACAGCAGGAGCCAGAACTCTAACTATGCTGGTCAATTTCCAAGTTGCTACTCTGCTCTCCAAAATCCATCTAAAACTAAGCCTGGAATCCCTTTCTGACCAACGCACCCTCCAGTCCTCCACCAAACTTTTTTCTCGTGTCATCAGATGCCCCACCCCTACCTTTACTCATTTTATCAACCCTTCCACACGCTTCTTCCTCCCATACCTGTGGTCAGAGGAAATGCCAGGAAAATCCTTCACCAGGGTTTTTTGGCTCGATTCCCATACAATGAACTTTCTTCCTTTGATCACCAGACTACTGATTTAAATTAGTAAAATCCTCTAGGCCTAAAATTGTGAGCAATGTCATCATGGTGATGTAAGTGCTGGCTTGAACTTTTAGTAAGTGTTTTAGATTGGTTGGAACCAAGTGGAGCAAAAACAGCTGATGGCAGGTGGCACCTGATAAGAACCATGGCTACTCCCAGTTAGCTTCATGCAGGCAAAGCCCTGTGCTTCTTCTCCTCCCCGACACCCCACCCCAGACTCTGGCCCAGCAGGAGCACACTCTGTGGCCATGATGTCACTGCTGGCAGCTGCTGAAAGACATGTTGTCTCCTTCCATCTTAGTGACAGAGACAAGCACCCTAGGGTCTCCACAGGTGGCTGGGGAAAAAATCCTCATTCCATGCAGTTTCCCTCTTCATTTACCCACCACTAAAGAATGAGTGTGATGGTAAAATGTGCTCTGCATTAAGGACCATCCTTCCCTAGACCGAAGTCTTCAGAGGGGTTTGCAGAGTGAAATAAAGGGAACCCTTGTGACTTAATACAAAAACACATGTAGATGCATGTTTTTTGTCATTGATGTGGAAGAGTATGAGACAGGGAAAATAATATTTGGTGACCAGTGACACAGGCCCAGCCTGCCAATCCCCTCCACACTCTCCCCAGCAGCCCCATTCCCCTCCACGCTCTCACCAGCAGCCCCATTCCAGGCCTTCCAGCCCTGTCCTTTTGCCCACTCTTCCTGATCATAAACTGCCACTTTCTGTTTCTCTCAATTCTGAATGTTCTTGTCCTATTAGGGAAAAGTTACAAAACCATGTTGACTATCTAAATTACTCTTATAGGCACTCTACCTCAGCTAAGCCTAAATATTCCTCTATTAGGTTTCTTTACAGCAGCATTTCTTAATTAAAAACAAGCAGTCATTTGCAACCTCCCTCCCTTATATCCTTCAGGATTTAGATCCATTTCTTGCTTCTCCAAAGAGTGAGGCACCCCATTTCTTCCAAGGGCCAATCCATCCTTGTCTTCCTCTTCTATTCACTAATTCAGGCTCTCATTAAGAACAATCAGCTAGTAAAGCAAGCCTTCTCTCTGCCCCACAGCCACTCTTCCGTGTGTGGCCAAGCCAATCCGGGCTACTCCTGCTCTCCACTCACCTTCGGTTCATTGTTCAACATAATGCAGCTCTTAATCCTTTCTCCTGTGCTGAAGATTCCCTGACAATCTCCTAATTATTAAACTAACTCTTCAGTTCTTATCCAAAGTTCTTGATCTTTCAGAAGTTCTTTGAAAACCTCATAAGACACAGTGAGAGATTAAGAACAGATAGGGGATGGGTCACTGGAGAGATGGCTCAGGGGTTAAGGGCACTTGTTGCTCTTACAGAGGACTCTGGATCAGTTCCCAGCACCCACGTGGTGGCTCATAACCAGCAAAATTTCAGTTCCAGAAATGTCTGACTCCTTCTTCTGGCCTCCTCAGGCACTGCACAGATATGGTACACATGAAAGTAAGTGCACCTGTGTCATACAGTTACCCTGGGGTCAGAAGAGGGCACTGACTTCCCCTGGAACTAGAGTTATAGACGGACAGCTGTTATTCCTCAGCTGGGTGCTGGGAATCAAACCTGAGTCCTCTGCAATGAGCCAGTGCTCTTAACCATTGAGCCATCTCTCCAGGCCAACAGTAGCCTCTTTATACCACAGTGTTAATGCACTTCGTCGGTTTCATTCTGTGTGCAAGTCTATTTCTCACATCTTCATTCATACACACACACACACACACACACACACACACACACACACACTCACACACACACACAAAGCTTGATGGTGAAAGGTCTTCCCTTTCCCTGGCATCAGTTTCTGCCCCTAACGGGACAGTAAAATGCTGCAGTTAAGGGTAGTGTGATGATCAAACCTGGAACAAATGTCCACATGACTGTACTTCTGTACCAGAGTGAAGAGCAAAGACCACACTAACGGCAGCAAGAAGAACACAGCCACACACATGGAGTCTTTTCATAAGACAATGAGGTGAGAATTCTCCCCAACAGAGTTTGGTAGATACATGTGCCAAAGTTTTGAAAAATAAATGTAAGTATTCTGCAGGTCACCCTATAAAAATTCCAACTTCTCTCACCAAGATAGTTCAAATACTACAGAAGCATCTAGATCTTTCTAGGAAGTGAAGGTAGAGGTCCTGGTATTCCTCCTGAAAGCCCCAGGTTAAGTCCTGGAAGTTATCTGCTAGGGCTGTGATTCCTGCCTTTGTTCCATGTGCAACTATGAAGTCTCAAAGAGAAATAACTAGAATCATGAGAAGGGGGGGTCCTATCCACAAGGGTGGCCTGGGAAACCTGTACATTTCTTAAGACACAAAGAGGAAGAGATCAAAAGTAGCTCTGAGCCAGGTTTTAAAAAGCACACACCTTTTAACTCCAGCAGAGGCAGAGGCAGACAGATCTTTGTCTGGTCTTTGTCAAGGCCAGCCTGGTCTACATGGTGAGTTCTAGCCCTACTGGAGTTACAGGGAGACAGTGTCTCAAAAAGAAAAAAAAAAAAAGTGAGTTTGGCTGCTACTGGCTCTGGCTACTACTGGACCCTTCTGGGAACTTCTCTGCAGACCTGATGTGGTCAGTTACACATGGTCTGTCAAGCTCTTCATGGTGATCCTTTATCAGTTCCCCATCTGCCTTCTAGATTCACCTTTTTGGGAGCCACCCTGGCTATAGGACCTCAACACTCTTATTACACAACAAAACAGGCAACAATTAGAAGAAATACATAAATTAGCGCTAAATTAATAACTCCGGAAATAAGAAATCTGAAGTGAACAGGTAAAACTTCAATGGACTTTGAAAGAAAGGTCAGATTGTGATAGGTATGAAGGAGGAAGAGGAGATTTCCGTGCTTGAGAAGTGAAAGGGGACAGAGGGATCCGAGGCACTCTTCCATAGGTTCTGAATCTTAACAGTCTTGAAATGATGGTTAAACCACAAATAATTTGCTATTTATAACTGGCAAATAATGAGTGTGACCTATACTATGAAGCTACTTAAATCTGTAAAATGGCTAATGTCTCTAGGCAGTGGATTATAGGAGACTTTCATTGTTTATCTGTATTTTCTCAAAATAGCATTGGCCAGGCATGGGTGGCACGTGCCTTTAATCCCAGCACTCAGGAGACAGAGGCATGTAGATCTCTGTGAGTTCAAAGCCAGCTTGGATTACAAACTAAGATCCAGGCCAGCCAGGGCTTCATAGTGAGACCTTGTTTTAAAAATGCATAAAATAATAAATAACATGAATTGGGTTTTTTGTTATTGATGGTATGATTTTTTTCTTCTTAGAAACAGGGTCTCACTGGGTAGCCTAGGCTGGCCTCAAATTTGCAACCTTCCTGCCTTAGCCTCTCGAGTGCTGAGATTACAGGCTGTGCAACTACATCCACCTCCTGAATTGTCATGTATAATAGAAAGAATGAAAGCACAGATAAAGTTTAAACGTACCTAAGGAGGTCAGTGATATCTTTAAGCCTCTGTGATGACAGCGAGAGAGGCAAGTTGAGTAAGGCTGGGACGAAGGAGACAGCAGGGCTGAGGCTTGGAGAAAGCTGTTGAAAATAGAAATAGCTAGAAAGTGACATCATGCTTTGCCCCTTGCAGGCAGCAGTGTATATTAACCAGTAAAAATCCTATTCATCTTCTTTGCCATCACTTTTATTTCTACCATGCAAAAGGATTTGAATTCTTTTGATTGCAACATGCTCCCATGGTATATGGAGGGTGGTGAGGCTCAGCTGCTTCTCCAGTGTGCTCTCACAGCCTCCATGACACGAGTGCTTCTAGTGACTCAGGTAGCTTCAGATGCACATAGATGATAGGAAAATATAGTCAATCAGTATCAAGTGATGAGTTCTCTATGTTAGGATAATAAGCTTATACAACTACATTTGTAATAATGCTGTGTTTGGAAATCAACCCGCAAAATTCCCCTAAATTTAACCATGAGCTCTGGCAAGCCAGTGTGAGTCCTTCAGATGATGTCGCCACTTCAGATAACCCTATTCATTCACTTAGCGATGTACTCAAAATAAGTTTAATTACCAATAATTGATAGATATAAGTATCAACTACTGTCTTTACCACCATTTCCCATCTTCAAGATTCAGAAAAAGGATGAAATCAGTTACAAAAAACTTAAAGACCTCAAAGCTTCATCTCTACTGGTGAGCTTTCATAGTGCTGGATGGTACAATGCATGCTATGAGGAAAGAAAAGTAATCATCAGCCTTGGCCAGCTGTGAGCCCCTCAAGCTACAATAACAACTGGCCTAACAAGATATACCCACAGGTACAACAGTAGCACGAATGTTACGGGAGTAACCAGCCACTTTCTGATTGAATTTAAGTCCTGCTTATGATGGAGTCCATACTTGACACTGTTATCAAGTCTAGGAACCTGTGGCTAGACAGGTCACAGGCCACAGGGAAGAACTTGCTACTGTTATTCTGCTAAATGAACATAGTATTAAACTGATCCCTAGTGACTTACTGGTATGCCCATAAATTAATGCGTCTCTCGACTCTCATCAAAGAAGCTTCCTCATGCAGCAGATGCTGATTAACACAGAGACACAAACTGGCCAATGTTCAGAGAATAAGCAGCTATAGAGTACTAGTCCCTGAATAGGACACCTATATCATACCTCCACCTACTAAGGCTCGGGATCACTAGGGAAGAGGGAACACAAAGACTGTAAGAGCCAGAAGAGGTGGGAGATGACCACAAGGAAAAGGTGTTTTCCAGACAGCAGGGCAGTTATTCACATGAATTCACAGTAACTGTGACATCATGCATAAGACCTATACGAGCTCTAGCCAGACAAAATCCCAGCATGGAGGCAGGGAGGTGGGTAAGAAGCCCCAGCCCTAGCTGAAGGTAGCTGCTGGGCAAGGGAGAGTTAATTTTCTTTAAAGGTGTGATGCTGGGTAGGCTGACTGACCAAGCTTCAGGGGATGGACCCACACCAAAGAGCATTTGGAGACATAAATTAGCCTCAGTAGGAAAAGGAAGATAATAGAGGACATGAATCAGGCAGGGAGGTAGTAAGTTGGGAAGTGGAGATAGGGGAGGGTTTCTGAATATGATCAAAACACATTGTATGAATTCTTTAAAAAAAATAATATATTTATATAAAAAATAATAATATACACATTATGGGCTAAGAGCACTAACTGCTCTTTCAGAAGACCTGGGTTCAATTCCCAACACCCACATGATAGCTAACAACCATCCATAACTCCAGTTCCAGGGGATCCAATACTTTCATCTGACATTCGTGGGCACTGCATGACACAGGTGCATTTATACACATCTAGACAATACACTCATACACATAAAATAAAAATAATAAATAAAAATTTTTAATATATATATTTTACATACTTAAAGAAATCAGATTTTCTTTGTATATCTGAATTTTAGTATGCGTCGGTTAGGAATGCTGAACTAAGCAATGGAATCCTTTAATAACAGCAATTGAGCTTATCTCTTCATGGTCACAACACGGCAGCCCCTGCTCCAGGTACTACATCTGCAATCAAGCCAAGATGAAAGAGCAAGCACCATAGTAGCAGTTTCTGTAACCTTTCACCTGGAGCACAAAAACGTGCCTTATCCTGTTCCTCCCCTCCCTCTAGAGCTGTGAAGGCACTATCCTTATCTTTGATGAGAGTATCTAACTGGCCTAGACTTACCAACTGTTACTGTCAGGGATGGACCAGTTGCGGCCAATATATGAACAAAATCTGGGTGCCCTTGGCAAGGAAGAAGTGAACAGGGAATGAGTGGGCAAGCTGGTAGCAGAGTCTGGCCCAGTTCACACAGCACACAAAGGACCATTTTAGATGCACGAGAGCCAGGATGGGTATTTATCAGGGCCTAAGACATAAATGCAGAAAGAGCCTAGAAACTTCCCATCTCACACCTCCCATCTCTCAGACTTCTGCTGCCCAACTCGCTAACAGTGCTGAGGCCTGGGAAATTTAGCCGCCTCCAAACTCCAGGTCCTGCTGGCCATCAAGCCTCTGTAGGAACAGGAAATGGGGTAAAGACAAGAGAGTCTAATGCTAAAGAGGTTTCTCTCAAGAGCTCTGCCATTTAAGAATGGCAGCCCTCCCCTTTACAATGGGGCAGAAAGGGATATGCACTCACGAGAAACCATATTTTGAATTTGGAAGTTGAGTCTCCTGACTGCCTAGTCACGCACAGTCAATCCTCCATCAAATGGTGCACTGTGTGACAGCTACTGCAGCTCCCTTTCAGCCAGAGAATCCCAAGAGGCAGTGCCAAGCCTCCATCCTGAGCTGCTACGCTGGGATGTGGAGTTGGGTAGATGAATCGGTAGGGTTTTGACTAAAGATATTTTCAGTTATGACATGTGGACAGGACTTGACCCTATTTTAGTCGGTGTTTAGGTTGCTCGGCGTTTGCCACAAGCAGAGCTTTCTGAGGATCTGGGGGCCCCTTGCGCTCTCCCTGGTCTATACTTCAGATGCAATTCATAAAACTGAGGGAGGTCACAGAGTTGAGAAGGAAGGGCAATCAAAGGTGTCCCCTTTGCCCTCTGGACTAGTGGAGGTTAATCACGCTGGCCAGGTCCTTGGCAAGGGAACCCCAAGACCAAGCAGCACTGAGTCACTTCAGCTTCAGGAGACCACCCCGGGCATGCACAAGAACATCATCAGCCAATGACATGAGCGTGCCTGGAGCTAGGTAGAGGAGTTCCTCAGGGGAGTGAAACAGGACAAACTATTAAAGAATTAAATTCAAATAAAAAGCTTACTTTTGCACTTCTGAATAAAATTTAATGTAATTTAATTATGGACAAATAAGAAGCAAAAAATCTGATTTGCCTGTTCACAGAGCAAAAAATGACACACGTGACTCGGTGCTAGAAGAACCTGGTGCCCTTTCTTCTGCATTAACAGCGTAAAGCACATTTGCATGACAGCATTTCAAATTTTTTATTTTCTATTTTCCTCATCAAAGTTCTCTCCTTGAGGTCTTTAATTGAGGGAAGAAAAAACAAACAAACAAACAAACAAACAAAAAAAAACATGCTGCCTCTTTAAATAAGCACTCAGACTTGAAAATGTTCAACTAATTTCATTTTCTTGATAAAGTTTATCTACAATCAGAACTGAGTCATAACAAAAATACTTCTATAAGATTTGACCTTTTACTGAAATTCCACATTGAGATAATATACTTAAAATGGTTACCAATAAGACTTTTGTTTTTCAAAGCACATTTTAAATAAATCGCTTTTTAAAAGCAGAAAACTGTTCTCAATTATGGACTTTCCAGGCTTGAACCTCCTACTCTCGTCCTATTTTCTTAGGTATGAGTTGTGCCCAGGAGTACCGTGAACACCTGGGCAGTCCATGCTCTGCTTTTGCTTTGACTTCTTGTGCAAATAAGCTTTACAAATTAATTTGTTTTCAGAGTATGTAATGACTGCACTGCATTAATCCCAGGATAAAAACAATGTAAGCAACAACCACATTTTATTGTTGGTGAGGAAAAACCTGGTCTAATTATATGAAGATAATTGACTTTTATTTTCTCTTTTCTATGATAATGAAAATACTTACTTTATTTTTGTATGGGTGTCTCTTTGACGATTTCATACACATATAATGCATTCTAATTACTCTCAGCCCTGCCCTGTTATCTCCTTCTACTCTATCACACCCCTCCCATCCCCCACATCTTCCCCCCCACCCCCACCCCCGTCACCTCACATCCTCATCCTTCGGTTTTATTTTATGTTCTACTGATTTTAACCATGGCTGTCCCTGTGACTAGGGGTTTGAAACTATGTGTTGGAGCATAGGAGGCTCATCATTGGGTATACAACAGAAGACAACAACTGAGATAGTTCATTCCTAACTCCTTCTGATGAAGAATTTTCTTGCAAATAAAAAAAAAGATTCACTCAATTCCAATAATGTTTTCTCATTGAGACTTGTAAAGAGAGACTTTTCAATTGAGTCCTCAACTAAAGTGACTTATGATGATACCTACTTAAATTAGACCAACTGCTGGGCTTAGCCCCCTGGTGTTTAACCACCTGTTTTCTCAGTGAACTCTAGTTTGCCCTTAAAAGGGTGGGAGCTTACCTGATAGATTATCTGAAAACCATCAACCCGAAAACTGATGTCTGAGGCTCTCTGTGTCCATGGCAGGTTTAGCCCACTCCTTAGAGGTTTACTGTGAACATCCAAGGCAAACGAAAGCATTAATTGAGCAAGAAGTCTAGAAGGAAGTTAATTATGAAATGAGTATGTACAGTTTTCTAAATCACCGTAAAAAGAATCTGCTGCTTCCAAAGTTAGCAGTGATGACAGTTTTTAAAAACTGGATCAAGAGCCGAGGTTGTAGCCCAGTTGGTAGAGTGTTTGCCTCCCGTGCACAAAGCCCTAGGTTTAAAACCCAACACAGTTCTGCATTCCTGGAATCCTACACTCAGGAGATGGAGGCAGTAGAGTCAGAAGCTCAAGTTCATCCTAAGCTACATAGAGTGTAAAGAAGCCTGAGCTACATGAGACCATGTCTCAAAAAAAGGGTGGAGGTAGGAATTGGAACAAGACACCTACCTAAAGGACCTAGAAACAGGAAGAACATGAAAGAAGGCAGGACTAGAAAGCTAAAACTCCCAGCAGCCAAAGGGGCAAGTGCAGGCTGGAAAGCAAAAACTCAGCTCACCTTTGAGAAGCTGCATAGGTAAGAGCTAAGAATAGTCTAGCACAGGGTGGAGAGCAGCCAGAGCACACTGAAAGGAGAGGGAGAAAGGATGGGAGGAAGCAGGAGGGAGAAGGGAGTCTGTGAAGGCTCAGGACAACAGTAAGAGTGAACACGGAGCCAGACATGGTGACACACACACCTTTAATCCCATCATTCAGGAGGCAGAAGCAGGTGGCTCTCTGTGAGATCAAGGCCAGATCAGACCAACCAAAGCTACCTCATGAGACCCTGTCTCAAAGAAAGAATGACTACAGGAAAGTTGGTCTTTCTCCCCAGTCTTTCTTTTTGTTGTTATTATGGTTTGGTTTGCTTTGGTATATTGTTGTTGTACATTTTGTTTTGTTTGTGTTCCTGGGGATGAAACTCTGAGCCTTACACATACTCCAGAATTGTTCTAGACAAGACTGTCTCAACCCTCAAGTCCCTCTTTTGTTTGGACCAACTACCAAGCTAAAGACCTCTGAGAGGGTTTTCCGAAGAGGAAATGCCATTACAGCATGCTTTGCCTCCTGATTGACTGAACTAGAAAACTAGGCACTGTATCTTTGTAAGCCATCTTCAAGAATCGCACATTCAGAAGGCCCTACACATCCAAGAACTACTTTCCTGTGCTGCGGCCATGACTCTAAAACTAGAACAAGCTATCATTTTTGCTGACAGCTTTTGCTCAGATTCTTGAATGAAGAAAGATCGTGAAGCAAAACCTAAAAAGAAGCTGGATATAGTGGCACACTCCTTTAATCCCAGTGCTCAGGATGCAGCGAGGCAGGCAGATCTCTGAGAATTTGAGGCAGTCTGATCTACATAGTGAGTTGTTCCAAGCCACCAGTGCTACATAGCAAAACCCTACCTCAAAAACCCCCAAAGTCCTAAAGGCACCATATTAAGATGAGTCAGCTCAGCCAGACCTGGTGGCCCACACCTTTAGTTCCAGCACTCAGGAGGCAGAGGCAGGTGAACTTCTGTGAGTTCAAGGCCATCCTGGTCTACACAGTGAGTTCCAGGCCAATCAGGGCTACAGGGAGACCCTGTCTCAAAAACACCACTAACCCCCCTCCCCCCCAAAAAGATGAGTCAGCTCAAGGGCTTTTCTGAGCGTAAATTAAATGGAACTAGTGGAAAGATAAGTCACCCAGGATTTCTGTGATTTGTTGTTTAAGCAGAAACTCCAGCCTAAGTGTTCCTTTGGAGGTAGGGAGATCTGTTAGCGAGCTCAGTACATCTAGATACAAGCACCTCTACAGGGAGAGGAGCGCTGCACCTTTCACAGAAGAAAGGGTGCCTCATCACTTCCTGACGCAGTGGAAAGCGTAGACCGCTCGAGTTAGTGAGGCAGAGGAAAGAAGACCTAGAGATTCAGAGAATTCTTTAAAGAACACCTCAAATATTTTATTGCAATTTTTTCATGCCTTACCTTTCCCGGTAAAAGCCTGATTGTATTCATTAAGAAATACCCAAATAAATGTGTGAAAATTAAATTCGAACTTATATGTTCTGATACTGTTCACGGGTTCTGATAGTTATTTTTACAGCTCAAGTTTTTTTTTGGTTTTTATTAGTGGGCATTAATTATACATAATAATGGGTTTCATTATGACATTTTCAACATGTATATAATGTATTTTAATCACAGTCTCACACACACACACACTCTTACTCTCAGTGGCCCCCACCCACTCCTACTAGCCCCTTCCTCTTCCCAGCTAGTCTCCTTTCTATTCTACTTTGCTACCTTCTGTTGTGAGACACAGGTCATTTTTTTTTTCTTTTTTGCATTCATGAATATGGGGTACCCAGAGATCTGAACAAACATCACTCTGGTGTGTCTGTAAAACAGTTTATAGATTAAATAAACATAGAAGTTGGTAGACTGAACAAAGCAAATTACCTTCCCTGCTACGACGGGCCTCAACAGAGCTAAAGGCAGAGTAAGAGAACGCACCCTGCCTCACTGCCTTCAAGTTGGGACATCTACTTTTTTCTGCCTTTGCACTCAAACTGAAAAATGAGCTCTTCCCAAGTATTGAGATTACCAACCTGAAAATGAAAACTCAGGCCACCAACAATCCTGAGGGCCATCACTCCAACTCACCCTGAAGACTTATCAGACTCCCCAGTGATGTAAGACAATTCCTTACAAAAAGAGCCTTAATATATACATATAAAAATATAAACATACAGATCTATCTTGTTGCTTTTGTTTCTCTACAGAACACTTATTAATACAAATGCTTCTATAAACTCTACAGGGAAGTTGGATAAAGGATAGAAACATCTAGAGTCCTCTTAGCTACCTTCCTCTCCCCCAGAACCATAAGTCTTCCTTCTGTTCTCATCTTACAACAGGAATTAGAGGAATGATTTGGGAGAGAAGTCAAACCCGAACTACAAAGGAATGCACCACATTACCACCACTACAATATTCAGCCAGGGGGATGTCTACCCAACCCACTACCTTTCTATGACCTTCTAGAAGCAGGGAATTTTAACAAAGAGGAAAAGACAGGTGTGTGACCTCTGGCCCACTGACTGGTAGACTCGGTAATGGCAGCTCCAGAACTCCCTTCCCAAAGGCCTCACTGACATAATCAAAGGGTAACTCCACATGATTTCATTTGCAGTGTTGGTGGTTTGAATAAGAGCGACTCCCTGTAGGTTATACATTCGAACACTTGGTTGATGGCACTGTTTGGGAAGATGCTGGAACCTTCAGGAGGCGAAGCCTTGCTGGTAGGAGTACATCACTGGAGGGGCTTTCAGGTTTTACAGCCTTGCTCCACTTCCTGTTCACTCTGTCTCTGCTTCCTGTGTGCAGATGAAAGTGCTCTCTGCTTCCTACTCCTGCTGCCCTGCTTCCCCACCATCATGAACTCTTCCTCTGAAATCACAAGCTAAAATAAACCCCTTCTTCATTAAGTTACTTTGGGTCACAGTCGTCTATCAAAGCAACAGAAGAGTAATTGTTGCATGGCGTCTTAGATGCCCTGTTTGAACACATCACATCTAAGTGAGAGCATGCAAAATGTCTGAAGCCACTGTCCCAGCAAAAAGGAGCAAACTGTTCAGACTGGGAGGAAGGATGATATATTCTCACAAGAAAACCCATAAGAGCTGGACAGAGCATGTTGCAAAGACTTCATACACCAGGGAAGGGCTGTGTAGCTGTCAGGGCACAGGATAAGAGAACCACCCAAGGGTGACACTATTCCAGGCAGAGCAAGAGGGATACCTGCACAGTTGTCAGGAGTGGGAAACTGAAGAGAGGTGGAAGGAAAGAGAGGTCAAGGAAGTATGTAGGAAGCTTTCCGTATGGCTTCAGTAAAATCCCAGGCAAAACCCTTTAAAAATAAAACAACAAATGTTTATATTAACAGAACCTTAGTTTAGACTGTTGTTTTTAGAATGTCACACTGCAGACACTGAGCCTAAACCAGGAGACCTGGTTTTCTACATATTACACTAATCAAACAAATCCTGACTCCAGACTGCAGAATCCTTGCCAATGCCCAATCAACCCAGACGTCTTTATGAGGCAATCTTCAGCCCATAACAGACAGAGCTCAGTATCAAGGATAGTGGAAGGCTTGAGTTTCAGTGCTTCTTTTATATTTAAGTGTGTGTGTGTGTGTATGACTTACTTTGAGTATCCACAGAGCCAGTGGATCCTTTGGATTCAGAATTAGGGGTGGCTATGAGCCACCCAACATGGATGCTGAGAACCAAACTCTGGTCCTCAGGAAGGAGGGAGGACCTGTACGCTCTGCCTGCATACTCTGCTGATGTGGGGATCTGGGTATTGAGCAAGGCAAGCAACTCGGATATCCTAAAGGGATGGCAGGTGTCTGACCTGCTCTGCCTGTGTGATAACCTGGCCCCAGGAAAATATGAATCCTCCTTCCTCATTCCTGAACTTCCACAGCCTTCCCACCCTTTACCCCCAAACCCCACCTCTAACTTTCTCGCCTTCTGTAATGGTCAGAGAGGCCTCCCTATATAAGCCCCTGCATTGGCTCTAATAACCAAACTACCCACCGCCGTAGTCTCCCGGGAGGGAACTCCTCCTGCCGCACTCTGAGCCACCTGAGGTTCCGTTCCATCGTCCTCCATTCTCTGGCATGGCTGGAGCACAACAGCCGGGCTGGAGATGGAGACCCACCCACATGCTGATAGTTTCCTTTTCTATGTAAAAGCTTTTTAATTTCATATAGTCCTGCTGATACATAAGGCTAGTTTCTGTGCTATAACTGTGCTCTTAACTGCTGGGCCATCTCTCTAGTCCTGGTGCTTTTTCTTGGTGTGTTCAGAGGTCTCCCACTTGTTTCTGTAACACTTAGCATCTTGTGATATACAGCATCCATCAATTAACTCTAGAAAGCAAATTGGGACATGTTCCCAACATTTTGGCTCTAAGTACAACTGTAAGTTTCCTCCATAATGTTCCAGACCAATAGAAAGTCTATATATAGAACCCTTCCCACCGCATAACAAATATAGATCTGGTAACAAATACCAGCTATATGCTCTCAGCACCTAAAAAGAAAAACAAATGTTTTAGGTTTAGGAAACAAAACACACTAGACTGTGAATCACCTGTCACAAAAAGCTACCATAAAGAGGAATTAGACATAAATATGTCATAAAATCATAGATCCATTCACAAAATGTCTCCATAAAGAGGAATCAGACACAAGTATGTCATAATATGTTAGATGGCAGCTAAAGGTTAAATTCAGCATTTAGAACTAAAATTACATGTCATCAAGTTTACCTTGAGTGTCTCTTAGGAAAGCACTATATTGAAGACACACTATCTAAAAGCTAATGTTCCAAACTCATCCAAATTTGCCTCCAAAATAGGAAAACTCAGGTCCATCCATTTTCCTGTGAATTTTGTAATTATATTTTTCTTTGGAGCTGAATAATATTCTATTGTATATATGTGCCAGGTTGTCACTGTATTCATCTGTTGACATACATGTCTTTGCTATAGAGAATAGAGTAGCAATAAGCACAGGAGTGCACTTATCTCTACTGGCAGGGTGTGGTGATCTCCGAGTATATGGCCCAGGAGTGAAACGGTTAGTCCTATGGTAATTCTATTTTTAACTTTTTGAGGACCCCTCCAAACTGGTTTCCATAATGGCTGCACTAATTTGCTCTCCCACTAGTGGTGCATAGGGCTCCTCTTTTCCCTCATCCTCTCTACCATTTGTTGTCAGATATTTTGATGATAACCATTCTGAGTGGGGTGAGGCAGTGTCTCAAACTAATTTAAATTTGCATTTCCCTGAAGACTATGGATGTTGTTGAATACTTTTAAATATAGTCATCTGTATTTCTTTTTCTGAAAACTATTCAATTTGTTAGCCCCTTTGTTGATTGGTAATTTTATTTCCCTGATATTTAATTTTTAAAGTTCTTTGTAAATTCTGGATATTAGCCCCTTGTTTGGTGTGCCTGGTTAAAAAAAAAAAAAACCTTCTCACGTTCTGTGTGATGCCTGTGTACTCTGCTGATAGTTTCCTTTTCTATGTAAAAAAATTTTTAATTTTATATAGTCCCGCCGATACATAAGGCTAGTTTCTGTGCGATAAATGTTTTGTTCAGAAAGTTCTTGCCTACAGATGTCCTGAAGAGTATTCCTATGTTTTCATCTAGAAGTCTCAGGGTTTCAGGATTTAAATTAAGCTTTTTGATACATTTTGAATTGATTTTTGTATAAGGCAAAAGTTACAAATCTAATTCCATTCTTCTGCAGGTGGAAATCCAATTTTTACAACACCATTTATTGAATAGGTTTTTTTTTTCCCATATATATTTTTGCCTCCTTTACCAAGAATTAGGTGGACAGAGTTTTGTCCGTTTATTCCCGGGTCCTCTACTTTGTTCCACTGGTCTACCTGTCTGTTCTTATGCCAGTATCAAGCTGTCTTTAACATAATTAATATAATAATTTCTATTTATATTATATTTAATAAATATATTTATAATAATATTTATTATTTATAATAATTTAATACAATTTGAGGTCAGGTATGATGATGCCTTGAGATATGTTCTTATTCCTTAGGATTCTTTAGGCTATTCATGATCTTTTCTGGATCCATATAAATTCTTGCAGTGTTTTTTATAGATCTGTGAAATATGGCATTGGAATTTTGGTAAGTGATGCATTTAATCTGTAAATTAAAACTGTAAAAAGTGGGCTGTATATCCATTTTCACAGTATTAATACTGCCAATCCAGAAGCCTGAAAGGACTTTCTATTGTCTATTACCTTCTTTGATTTCCTTTTTCAGTGTCTTGAAGTTTTCATTGTGGAGGTCTTTGTCTTCTTTGGTTAAGTATATTCCCAGGTTTAATTTTTTGGAGCTAGTTTTAATGGGACTTTTTTCTAATTTCTTTCTCTGCGAGAATATTGTTCATATATAAGAAAGCTACTGCTTTTTTGTTGATTCTGTATCATTCAAGTTTACTATGTTTATTGAATATAGGAGTCTTCTATAAGGTCCTTTAAGTCTAGTTTCATGCCACCTTGCAAATAAGAATACTTTGACCTCTTGCTTTCCTATTTTTATCTTCTTTATGCCCTTCTCTTGTCTGACTGCTGCAGCTAAGGCTTCAAGCACTACATTAAATAACAGAAGGGGAAGGGAGAATCTTTGTCTGTTCCTTATTTTAGAGGTAATGCTGTCAGACTGTCTCCAACATCCATATGATGTTGGCTCTAGGATGTTGTATTTAGCCTTTATTCCTAATGTCTCCAATACTTTTATCATGAAATGAAATTACAAAATTCACAGGAAAATGGATGGACTTAGAATGTATATTAAGCAAGGTTACCCAATCTCAGAAAGTAAAAAGTCACATGTTCTCCCTCATATGTGGATCTTAACCTGTGATGTATACATGTTCTTGTGTAAACAAATGCATGTATATGTATAATATTTAGAAAGAACAAAAATCGTAATTTTTAAAAGGCAAACTAAAGAGTGTATATATAGCATTTCATGTAAATCCTTAGACTCTTATCTCAAGATATCATACATTTTTATTGCCCATCTCTCCAGTCCCAAATTGTGTTTTTTAAAACTAAATATATGTTTTGTGGAATTGAATTCATGCTCCAGGGAGTGGGGGAGGGGCCCGGGAAAAGAAGTGGTGAACCTGACCCTGGACATGAATACCCTTATCACTCACTCTAAATCCATTTGAGTGTTTGGCTTCATCAGCAAAAACACCTGGTTTAAGGTCCAAAGAAACTTTTTTTTTTTCCCTTAGGTGTTCAGAAATACCCTAAAGATAGAGAAAGGAGAAGCTGCCTCCAGAGCAGACACGGCAGTGGAAGAGGTTAATTGATTAAAAATATCTAAAACTACTCACAGATTGTTTCCCACTGACTTAACAAATATTTTGAGTCATATGAAGGGTAAGTATACATATAATAGCTGTATATTATGTTTTAAAACTAAGAAATTAGAGGAGAATATTTTCCATTTCCAGAGCCAGAAGTTTCCCAGGGATGCTAGGGTACAGAGATGCTGTAGGAACAGGGGTTCTATGTGTGCTGGCACACAAAGCATCTAGAAACTCAGCCGGACTCTGAGCAGCCTCCTGTAAGAAAGCCCTGTGGCCACCTTTGGTCATTTTCCCTATCCCAGCATCAAGACAGAGAGGTAGAGGCAGGTGACAGAGATCTCGTTGGCAAGCAGCCTCCACAGTCTGTCTTCCCTGCCTCAGCACAACACAGCCTAGCAGTGTGATCCACAAATGAGCCCTGGGCTGTTCCCCTGTGTGAGAAAAGATGGGACCATGGAACAGAGACAGTAAAGGAGAGCTGGAGGTGAAGGATTAAAGTCTGAGGAGTAACTAGAGATGCAGATGCTGAGAGATGGGAACAGCACGGACTGCTCCCCCTGAAGCATCTGTGCATTCATTCAACAAACACTAATTAGTGACTGATACATGCTCAACATTAGGCTGAGCATTTCTCATGGGAGACTTTCATAAAGAGTGGTCGTTTCCAGCGCCTTTTTTATAAAACAGCAAGGCTCATTCCTCAATGTGAGGACTAAGCATAAAAGTTCATGCCATTTACCCACTATCCTGCAGTGAGAGACTCATCTTAGAAGCTAGGAAATAGAGAATTCAGGCCCAGCTGGAGTTCAGGAGAATTGCCTCAGATTATGGTCAGCTTCCAAAATCAAAGCAGGGACTGGGTTCACGCTGTGTTTAGTGGTAAAACAACACTTCATTTTCACCGCAGATCCCTGGAGGGACATTTTTAAGATAGAAATTTGAGAGCACTTAGATTATTCACTAGAGTTAAGAGAGAGAGAGAGACAAAGAGACAGAGAGAGAGAGAGAGAGAGAGAGAGAGAAAGGAAGGAAGGAAGGCAAAAGAAAGAAAAAGAAAAAGCAATTAATGAGGGCAACTTAAAGTATTACAAGAAATTTTCAAGTTTAGAGAGCGAGGGTAGGCTCTATAAGATTTCCACACGAACGAACATGAAGCAGGGCTTATATGTGGATAGACTAGGGGAGGGTCCATTTTATTGTCTAATGGAAGGAAAATGCCTAAAGCCCTTCCCGTTTCTCCAGAAGACCCCATTCTGCCTGTAGCTAAGCAAATGAAGAAAATGTCACCCCAAAGCCACAGAACTCATCTTTGTAAAGCAAATACATACCCACCCGTGACCCTGCAGACTCAGGCAGCTAGAAACAAGACAGAGGCCATGAAACCCAGCCACTATTTTCTGAACACTAGACTCAAGACAGCCTAGGATACTGACTTTCGTTAACATTGTGTATCTGTCTGTCTTTCCTTTCTGTAACAACTAAAAGTAAATGTAATAGTGATTTCAGCCAGCACCCTGATATAACTGTGCCTGCATGAGGCAATGCTATGAAAAAGTAGAGAATCAGAAAGCACGCAGACTCAGACTCCACAAAGAGTCCCACTGAAATCAGAGGTGCAAATGCTGCAATGGAACCTGACTGCCTTCCTCTAACTCAGACCTCACCTGCCATCTGCTCATAGCAGAGGAAAAAGATGTTGTTTGGAAATGCCTAAGAGCTTAAAGTGCAGAGTGAGGTGGAGTGGAACGAGGCTAGGGAGAAAAGACATGGTTTGCCACTCTCATAAGTGCATTTCCAGAAATGATAGAAGCAATACACACAGGAGAGCCAGAATAAGAAACCGATGAAGGCACACATGTCCACACAGTCAGGAATGTCCAGGACTTTCCATAGGCACTACCCAGGGCTCAAGGTCTGACCACCATCTCCCATCCACATATACACACACAAGTCCAGGAGAGCCACCAGGCTGCCACCTTTACATGGAAGATAAGGTTCGACAAGAGGGTGAAGGACTTACCTCAGTAAGGGCAACTTAAAGTATTACAAGAAATTTTCAAGTTTAGAGAGCGAGGGTAGGCTCTCTAAGATTTCCACACGAACGAAGGACTTACCTCATGAGGGTTACACCCTCAGACCTGTGTGGTCATATGGGCAGAGGAGCAGTATTCCTGCAGAGAGACAAGGTGACAGTGTCAGACCCATCTTCTTCATCTTCTTCATCTTCTCCACCCCATCCTTACATGTGCTGGATCTCTGATAGCACAGTCCAAGTCCGCATCCAATGGAAATGTTGCCAGTTCCTGTCATCTGAAGGATGCATACAGTCCCACGAACCAGTTTCTGATCGGGTACATCTTAACTCTGACTCCCTTTGAGGGCAGTACACACGAATGCAGCACTGTCCATAAGAACAGACAAGCTAACTACCTGGTGCTCTGTCTGTGTCCTCTGGAAGACTTACCAGCTGGTCTTGAGGGCTGCCTGCTACACACACCTAGCAGCATCCTTCCTCACAAGGCTGATGTCTTCTACCCTGCCAACTGCAAGGAAGCCTGACCAAGAGTCAGTTTGTAGTAAAGTTATGGTATTTGCAGTTATTACTATAGTCATGTAATTCAATTAAATGTTATCTGATGAAGTATAACAAAAGGAGAGTTGTATTTCTTCAAAGAACACAATAAAATTTTTTAAAAGAACCTATAAAGGTGAGTTAAGAAAAATCTGCTCTTAAATTGAGTATGAGTATGACAACTCTTATGACAGAAAATGACTTAAACACTGAAATGGACTGCATTCAGTGTCTCACAAGTGTCTTTAACGTCTTGCTCTTGTTTAAAGAAACTTAGTCAGGTGTGGTGGCACAGGCCTTTAATCTCAGCATTCAGGAGGCAGAGGCAGGTAGATGTTGTAAATTCAAGGCCAGCCTGGTCTACATAGTGAGTTTAAGGCTAGCCAGGCCTACAAGTGAGACCCTGTCTCAAAAACAAAACAAAACAACAACCAAAAAATCACTAAATTTTAAAAATAGGAGAAATTGAAACAGACAGAGCTGATGGTACATGCCTATAATCCTCAGCATTCAGAAGGCAGAAGTAGGATGATCAAGAGTTCAAGACCGTCTTTCACCACTTAATGAATTCAAGGTCAACCTAGGATATATGAGACCCTATCTCAAAAAACAAAACTGATGATTAGTTAGAAATGTGTTGAAATCACTGGTGGTTTGGTAGGAGCACAGTTTATGAAAGATTACATGAGCAATTCACAGTCCCATTTCTAATAAAATCTTGACGTTAACCTAAAAGATTGACTACTAGACTCTACCATTGCCATTTATTTATTTATTTATTTATTTAACTTTTAAAATACTTTGAGTTTTTTTGCATTTCATATAATACGCCTTAATCAAATTTAGACCCCCTCCCCCATATTCCCGCACCAGATTTCAACTCTGTCATATGTGTTAAGTCCCATTGGGTCCAACATTTGAATCCAGGTATCTCTTGATGTAAGTTCGTCCATTGGAGCCTAGTCAGCCTATCTGGAGTCACTCCCTTAAAGAAGATCTGCTCTCACTCACCCAGCAGTGATCATCTGGGGCCTGCTGCCTGTTTCCCTCATTCTATGCTGGGTTTTTTTGTCTGATCGAGACAGCGTGAGTCTTATGCACATTTGACATGTGTCTACGCCATTTTCTACAATTCCCCACCTCAACCAGCTTCTTTTGATGAACTGAGCAGCTACCAACTCTGATCATAAGATCTAATCATAAAAAGACAACTGCTAAAGAGAGATCAACAGAGTTGCTGAAAGATACTGTGGCTCAAACAGAGAGAAGTCACATTTCAGATGAATGAAATGCTTCCCTTTGGTGTTCTACAAAGGAGAGAAGGCAGAAAACTTTGTGATCTAAATAATCGACCCCAACAAATGCAATGAATGAACAAAGTGCTGGGTAATCATTTTTACACTGAGTCTAGAGCAACTTCTCAGAGCCATTGCACCAGGCCAATGCAGGATGTGTGCTGCACACACACACACACACACACACACACACAGACTGCTCATTCCAGAGAAAATACTAAACATCTTCCAAATTCTCAGGGTCTGGAATGTGAAACACAGGCAGAGTTCATGAAGAACTGGGGAGATGGTTCACTGAGTAAGACTTCTGTACAAGCATGAGGGCCTAAATTTGAATCCCCCAAATTCATGTAAAAGCCAGGATTAGTTGTGTGTACCTGAAACCCCAGGACTGGGGGTCAGGAACAGGTAGATACTGGGAGCTCAGGTTCAATGACAGACCCTATCTTGAGGGAATAAGGTGAAAGGTGATAGAGGAGGACACCCAATGCCCTCAAATGTCCTCCTCTGGCTTCCATAGCACACACCCCCACACATGCGTGTACTGTACACAAACATTTAAAAATCACACTTCACCAATGCAAAGCACCGCAGTAACAACAGGTAAAACCCAGAAATAAAAGCCACATGTTTTTACCAAGCTCTCATCAAGTGATTATTGGAAAAATAACTTTGGTGAGCTGGTGATTCATCAGCTCATGGTTTCTGGCATGTTCACTTCGGCTAAAGTAGCCAGCTTTGGGCCAGTGAGAAGGCTCAGTGGGTAAAGACATTTGCTTCCAAGACTGACCTAAGTTCCATCCCAAACCTCACATGGTAGAAGGTGAGAACCAACTCCCACAAGTTGTTCCATGTTCTCCAAACACATGTGCTTACTTGAACACACACAATAAAGAAACATAATTTAAGGGGAGAGGACTGAAAAGATAGCTTAAGAGTGCTTACTGCTCTTCCAGGGAACACAGGTTCTGTTCCCAACGCCCACGTGGCAGCTAACAACTGTCTGTAATGCCAGCTCCAGGAGATTCAATGCCCTTGTCTGACTTCCACGGGCATTGCACAACACAGGACATGAGTGCACTTATATACACGCTGACAAAATACTCAAACACATACTAAAAATATATTTCAATTTTTAAAAGGATTTCTAAGTAGTTGGCTTCTGGGGTGATTAAGGCAGCATTGTGGCCCAAGCAAAGGGCCACTTAACTCCAAAATCAATTCTATGAAATAAAGGACCAGATCTAATTAGCTTATTCCTTTAGCCTCAACACTAAACCAAAGGCTCAATGCACAGCAGCTAACCAAAAAAATATATTTGTTTCATGAATAAATTTTACAGATTAACAATGGATGTTATACTGGTTAGGGCCCACAAGGAGGCTTGGATGTGAGACTATGGGTGATGTAATTCATCTCATCTGTAAGAAGGAACTTGATAGACACTTGTGAGCAGCAAAGTAGTCTGTAGGTAGGCATAGGAAAGTAATCTGTTTGCACATATTAGAATGTGCTAAAAGAGTAGAAATTAGGGCACAAACATTCCCAAACAGATGACAGCTGAGGAAATGTAGTGTGTACACACACTGTAATGCTATTCAGCCTTACAAAGAAATACAGTTCTGTCCAATGCTACCACATGGATGAACCTCAAAGACACTACTACACATCTAAATTAACCCACACAACAAAGTGGCATATACTCTATATGTCCATTTACAGGAAATACCTAGAGTAGGCAAGTTCAATGAGACAGGAAGTAGAATGGTGGTTGCCAGGGCCTGGGAAGTATGGAATGAGAAGCTAGTGTTCCCTGGGTATGGACTGTCCATTGGGGAAATGAAAGGGTCCTGAAGGTGGATGGAGAAAATAGCAGCAGAGCAGTGGGAAAGGACCTAATGCCAAAAACTATACACATAAAAATGGTTTCAGTGGTGATTTCACATTGTGTTATTTTTACAATTTTTAAAATCTAGATATCAAAAAGAGCACAGCTAGCTTAGGCCAGAGCAACTCTAACAGTTTGAACTTAGTACTGACACTTGAATGATTCTGATCAAAATATTGATGCTGATAATTGAGGGGGAAAGAGTTTGAGAATCCTGTGACAGGAATAAAACAGAGGACTGTTTAATCCATGGCCAGTGTCTTAAAATGAAAAATAAATAACTGATATCTTGGGCAACAGAAAGGAAGCACAGTTGAATTTTATTGATTGTATAAGGAAAGGGGTTAAGAAACCAAAGCATCAAAGTTTTTGGCATAGAGGCCTGGGAAAATGATGTAATTTTAAGAGAAAAGATAAGGAAGGTTTTTTTGTTTTTGTTTTTGTTTTTTTTTAGATAAAAATACTAAGGTTCGGGTGAAAACAGGAAATCAAAGTGGGAAACCCACTGAGTCGCTAGAGATGGGAGGATGTGATGGGCGCAGTACAGCTAGGCAAGCCATCAAAGTGGGCTGAGGCAGCACACTACCAGGCAGCAGTCAATGAATTAATCATGGCCTTCAAATAAAATGGGTCAGTACCAATGCAGTAAGCAATCTTCATCAAAACAACCTTCATCCAATCTTCAACCAAAAGATCCATTACTAACAAAGAAACAAGTTGCTGAAAGACAAAATAAAAACACACTATTTTCAAGGTAATTTTTAAGACATATTTCCATGGATAGACAAGTGGGAAAAAGAGAAAACTAGTGGTTTAGGCCTAGAACGGTAGCTACTGCAGAGGCTGAGACAGGAAGATTAGAAGTTCAAGACCAACCTGGGCAACTTGGTGAATTTTTGTCTCAAAATGGAAAATAAAAAAAGTACTGGGAGTAGCTTAGTGACAGAATGCTTGTCTAGGTTCAATCCCCAGTACCACAAAGAGAGAGGGAGACAAAGGAGAGAGAGGGGCAGGGGGGAGAGAGAAAGGAAAGGAGGGGGCACTTGTTATCAACTTGTTGATTCAGTTTTCTAAATTATATGACTGAGATTGCTATGAACATACACGCATTCTAATCCTGTAATATATGAAAAAGTACAAATTTCCTATGCATTGGAGTGACCATCATTTATTTAGTCATTCAACAGACAAGTATGAAGAGCTTATGGATCTAGAAACAGAATGCAAGGGGAAATGCTGGGGGATTGAAGAATGCCCACTCATCCCAGGCACGGAAAACCTTAAGGTCTTCAGCAAGAAACAGTGGTTGAAGCACTGACTTGGACCTGACTAGCGCCCTTCTCCAGTTTCCCAGGGTATGTCCCTGGTCCCCCCGGCCATCCTGTGCAAAAGCCCATCTGTAAAAAGACTTGGTCATATCAGATGGTTGATTATATAGCCAATGATTACATTCATTTTTTTTCCTGTTTTTGAATACAAAATAATAGCATTTATTATCACTCTTCAGCTGGTAGAGAAAATGGGTGATAACAATTAACAAGAAAGAAAAGACAGAACTAGTTCCAAATGATATTGAGGCTCCCCTCTACTGAAAAGTGTAAAATCTAACACCATGACAGACAATGCTCCTCAGTCCTACAACTGGAACTTCATCAATGTTTATTCTATCCAGCATTCAAAAAAGTAAAATTGATTTAGTCTGTGAACTAATAGTTTCATGAGTGTATCTTTTTTTCTCTGGATATCAAATCAGGTCTTTAAAGATAACAGTTATGTTTTAATGGGAAGGGAATGTGTTCAAAGTACATTATATCCTTGTATAAAAATGACTTTATGTAACCCAGTCTAATAAAATTTAAAGTGTTTAAAAGAATTGTATTTTACACTTCAGACTTCTCTCTGAGCCTAGAGTTGGTCTTAATAAATATTTGCTTAATTTAAGCATATGCCTTGAAATCATGTGTCAGCTAGAAAGGGACATTAGAACATGGCCAAAAAGTAGGTAAACATGCCACCTGGCTTTGCAGCAGGGACTTCTCCACCTTTCATTTGGTTTTTAATATCCAAAGTGCTTCTTCACCTTCTCACAGTCAGCTCCTACAACTTTAGAATTTACAGTATTTTCCTATTTCCATAATGACACCTGCTGGTAGCAGGAGGATGAAGTGCAGACATTTTATTCAACAAGCTGTAGCGTCTGTAACCCAGTCTGAAACAGATGATGTTCCTGAAAACAGAGTAAATCTCAGTGGCTCCAAACATCCAAGCACTACAAATCTGACAGAGAAAGACAAGTGCTATTCCAATACTCTTTTCCAGCCACAACTGAAATATATCCTATGATTTATATCTAAAGCAAAATGGTTTGTAGATAAGGTAGCTATTATTTAGAACTTCAAACTCATCGGTTCACTTGACTGAATATTTGACTCTGCTTCCAAGTTTCCATTTAAAATACAGCTATTTAAGAGATTGTCTTTCTCTTAAATGTCTTCTCTTCTTTTATATAATTAATTACTGGATCAAGGTTTAAGTGGCCCAAAAGACAATGAATGGAGCATTTGTCTCACTGGCAACCTGCAGGTCGTCTTGTCCTTAGGGAATTGGAAGTAAGAGCAGCAAGGCAAGGCATTCTAGAAGCACTGCACTTAGTAAGACTATGTCCTGCAATACCAACTAAGAGGCACGGCTGCTAATGCCATCCTACACTGGAAGTTCAAGATGGGCAGGATCAAACCTGTCTTATATCCTCTGCCCACAGGCACTGCTGAATATGTTTAAACACACAAGTGGGTGTGAGGGGTATACATGGGCACCAAAAATACTCACCCCTGGATAAACCTTGCCTAGAAAACCAAGAAACTTAGAAAACAAGACCTAAGTGTATCAATTTAACTGAATAATTTAGAAAGCAAGAAAATGAACCAAATACAATATATGCAACAGGCTTCTTAAACAATTAGGTAAATATATAACTCATTATAACACATACTGTACATACTTTCTCTTATTTAACTGGCAGTCACTCTTCAATAAAGCCAGTTGTGTGCGCCAATAAGGACTGGGACAGCTTCAGAACAAAATTTTTCTGACTGCTTGCAAGTTAGAAACCACAAAAACCTTCCCTCATCTGACAGTCACACTGCACTTTTCTGGTTTGATTTTGGGGTTCTGGGGGGGCTGTCTTTGTGTATATGCTAATTTATTAGGTCCCTGAACTTGCTGCAGCTTGATTTTTTTTTGCAAACAGACAAGGAACCGCTCACAGGCAAAGTATGTGATGAAGCAGAATTTTCTGATTCCCCATTTCAAAATGGGCCCCCTTCCTCCAAACCAGCAGGGTAGGAGACGTAATTATTGAGGGTATTAATCAGAAGCTGCAATTTGCTTTCAACAAGGAAAACCCTTTGGGCACTTTAAAAGGCTCTCTTTTTACTCCCACTGAATGCAGATAATAAATCAATTCAGCAAACGTGACAAACGACCTCTCTGTGCCAACACTGGTCCACACTGTAAGACTTCGGTCCTGAAGCTGGCCCTCAGAGAAAGGGCTCATGCTCCAGTGTCAGAGGCATCTGGCCTGCAAGTCTACAGTGAGCACTGGTTCCCACCTCGTTGGGGTGCACACGGCTGAGGGGCTCGTGGCAGAAAGAATGTGTTGCTCCAGGGCCTGATGACACATCAGACCACCTCATGAATGGTAAACCGTACTCCCCAAATCTCCACACTTCATGGGAATCTAGGGTTTGCCTGGGGCTTCCTTTATCAGTGTCTGATAGAAAGCTTAGGCTGTGTGTAAAAACTACTGATTAGGGAGGCTAAGGGACTTGTTGGGCCATGTCAGATGGTGAGTGGGCCCAAGCAGCCCTGGACACACTAAGCTGAAATTTGCATAGCTGCTCTAAGTGTTTCATTCACTACTTTACAACCAGGGAAAATCCCACAGTGATTCATTTTGTCTAGGGCTTATTGAAGACAAGAATCTCATCAGGGGAAGCCTGAACTCTCTTCCCAATACTCTTATATCAAAATTCATTTTGAAAAGACGAATATTTTCTCATCTGGGTGGCTGACCTAGGATAACCTTTGTAAACCATCAGAGTGAAGCTGCGGAAAATATTTATTGGGTACCTATCACTGACTGAGCATTATAGTGCGGTCCTTCAGACCTTATTGTCCTTCGGACAATAGTCCCCCAGACAAATCTCATCCAAACTCAGTTAAAGAAATTCAAGTTCAGAGAGTCCAAGGAACTAGCTGATGCCATACAGCTCAGAAGAAAATGGTAGGATCAAGGCATCCTACACATGTACTGGCACAGTGGCTGTATAGGACCTAAACTGACAAGTTTTGTCTCATTTTTTGTATGTGTACATGTGTATGTTTGTAGATGTGGAAGGGGTGTGAGTACATATGTGTGCTATGAGGATGGAAGCCAGAGGACAGTGTCAGGTGTCCTCAATTGCTCTCTCTTATTTTTTGAGACAGACTGAACCTGGAGCTTGCTGATTCTGCTAAGCTGCTGTCAAGGGGCCCCAGCTGCCTCTGCCTCCCCAGCACTGGGCTTACAATGGTGCTCCACTGTGTCTGGAATTTTTTTGCACAGGTTCTAGGGGGAGCAGATGGAACTTAGGTCCTCATATTTGTACCACAAATACTTTACAAACTAGACTATCTTTCCAGCGCTCCAAAGGCTTGATATCTAGTGTTTCAAATGAGAGCTAGTCAAGAGGCTGTCCCAGGCAGGCAGCAGCAGCAGCCACACAAAAAGCCTTGCCTCCTCAGGACTTACTTCCTTCTCTGCTCTCCTTCCCCATCCCTTCCATCTTCCTGAGTTCTCTCCCTCCCTTCTAGAAATACACCTACTTTGTCCCAGCAGTCCTCATTCTTTCTTCCAGAGGGCATAGTTCTTTGTATACAACCACTCTTCATCTTCAAGCAAGGCAGAGTGAACTGTGTGTTTACAAACAAGCTCCTCCCTTACTTCCATCTCAGAATGAAGCTCTTGAAATGCACTGGGGGGAGGGGGTGCTGTTCTATGCACAGCCATGTACTCATGATATTCTGAAAAGGTTAACTGAGAGTTGTAGCCGTCGCCTTCTTACATGAGACACTCTAGCCTGGTCCTCAGCAGGCCGAGCACCACTCATCGATGTGTTCATTCACTCAATGAATAAAAAGGTAAGTCGAGGTCATATCCCATTAGGCTTTCCAGACCATGATGAAAAAATTATGCATAAAAATTGTACATCATTTTGAGTTACACTGTGAGGTTCTAGTAAGTACATTTACACGTGGAATAAAGATTTTGGTTTTGATTCTAAAACCCATGGGAGGTTAGGAGATCAATATACCTTGAGATGGTTTTCACAAGCTCTTTCCTGACTGCAGAGTAAAAATGGGTCACTGTCTAGGACAAGAGTACACAGAGGAACTAGGGAAGCCACTGAAGAGATTTAGAGTAGGATGACAGATGTGCAGATGGAGAGAAATGGACCAATTCTTGCTAGAAATTGTATTCAAACCCTATTTTTTCAGGTAATATGAACTGCCTCACAGTTCATAAAGTTGGTAAGTTTAATATTAAGAGTCTGTGTCTGGTGAGGTTCTTCCTGCTGGTGGGACTCTGCAGAATCCCAAGGAAATGCAAGACATGACATGGTGAGACAGATTGTTCTAGCTCAAGTCTTCCCTCCTCCTCTTAAAGGCCACAGTCTCATTGGATTAGGGCCCCATTAACCGTAATTACCTCCCAGAGGGCTGCTCCAAATGCCATATGTGATTAAATTTCCACCCTCTCACTATAGTGATTACATTTGAACATGATACATGGTTTTAAAGTTTTTTTATTTATTTTTTGAGACAGGGTCTCGCATAGTCTAGGCTGGCCTCAGACTCACTGTGTAGTCAAAACTGGCATCTAATTCTTCATCCTCCTACCTCCAACTCCCAAATGCCGGAATAACAGGTGTGTGCCACCATGCCCAGTTTATGGGGTGCGAGGGATCAAACCAGGGCTTTGTGTATGTTAGGCAAGCACTCAACCAACTGAGTTCCATCCCCCAGCTGTTGAATACTAAACTCCTAGCAAGAGAAGAGTGTATACAGGAAACTATGATTAAGCCAAAGAGTTATGTGAAAAAGCAGGAGCCAAACCCTGTTTCTTTTGTTAATGCTGCATTAACAAAACGTGGGGCTGGCTCCACATTCATATACTAAGTTAATATCCTAGCTTTGGGTCTTGATCTCCAGAAACCAGGCCTTTTCAGACCACTTTATTGGATCAGAGTTCACTAGCCATCCATGCCTCTTGTGGAACATGGTGCTGCTTGCTAAGCTTGTGTGCCTAATGGCTTGATTATTATTTCCCTTGCTTACTTTTTTGATGTAAAAAGAGATGCCAGAACTGATGGTTTAATAAATTATAAAATGCTTTCCTCACCATCTCCAATTTTATTTGCACTGTCATGTGGGATATTCTATCCACTCTAATGAAATGAGAATTTTAATATTTTAGGTATAAGGATATCAGGATTACTTTGGAAAATACCGTGTCAGCTGTCACCAAGAAGCAGTTGGAAGGGAAGAGTTCATTTCTACAGATATTTACTAAGATCCAGATGTAAACTAGGTAAGAAAAAAGACATAGCCTCTGCCTCCAAGGAGCAGGAGGGAAAGGGAACGTAACAAAGCTTATTCAGTATTTTAAAGTGCTAACACTTAGTATCCATGACTCAGTCAACAAACCACTAGAACACCCCAGGGTGGGTGCTGCTGTGGTCCCCATTTAAAGAGGTAAGGGCAAAGACACCAGTAGGTGTCTCAGTTACCCTGCTGCTCTATGCAGAGCCAGCTGAGCCCAGGAATGTGGTCTTCCCCTTTATACCACGTTAAACTTCACATGCTGTTGTGCATTCAATGTGGATAGCACCCCTGCCCTGCACAGCTACAGGATCCTGAAGAAAACACAATAATCTCTGTAAGTCTCGGCTTTCTCACCTGCAAATGTAGATAACAGCGTTGACCTCAAAGGGGTCATGAAGCAAGGAACATGCTGTCCAGGGATAAAGTAATGTCAGTTTCTTTGGGGAATGAGCCTTATGGCGAGAGTTCAAGATGTGATTTTGTTTTAGAGTCCTAAGCAAGTAGGTAGGTTTTGTCTCTCTTCGCCCTCACAACTTCCAGAGAAGCCTGTAGTCTGCAGTTAGACCTACACATCAGGATGGCGCTTCTTTCTGGACCTGTAAGATTGTGGGATTTGTCTGCAGGGTATCTGTGTCTGGAATACAAGATGTCTGTAAGCACTTCGTCATCCCACCCAATTCAGGTAGTGACGGGGGCGTGGGGGGAGGCAGTTATTTATATATAGTCAAGGACAAGGAAGCCTGACTCACCTCTTCTTTGCTTACACAATGTCACTTTATACATTCAATGTCTATGGAAATTTGGAAACTGGTAGGAAAATCGTTTTCAGACGTGGAGGTGAATGAAGCCTATAATGGTGGAACATTATCCATTATAACTTTTTCCGTCTGCTCATTTGTCCACCCGAAGCTCATGTGTCCAGAGGTGCTCTTCTGCCCAATGCCCAGAGGCTCATCTTTCAAAAAAGATTTTTATTTTAACTATGTGTAACATGTGCGTGACTGTGGGTTTGTGCATATGAGTGCAACGCCTATGGAGGCCAGAAGAAAGTATGGGATCCCCTGAAGCTGGACTTACAGGTGGTTGTGAGCTGCCTGGCATGGGTGTTGGGAAGGGAACTCCAGTCCTCTCTGAGAGCAGTACATGCTTATAAATGCTGTGTAAATACTTTCTAGTCTCCATCATTAAGGACAACACCAAAAAAAAAAACTGCATAGGTTCAGTACAGGTATAGTTTTTCTTCTCAAATACTTGAAATTGCTGAACCCAGAAGTACAGGACTCATGAAAATGAGGAACCAAGCATATTCTTCCTTTCATTTGCATCCCTTTAGTCAGAAACACAGCAAGCATTCCAGAAAGATTCATTACCTAATAATGATCCAGTGCTTTCTGACTTGCCAACTTATTTTCATCTTTTAAAAGATTATTTATTTTTATTTTATGTATATGAATGTTTGTCTGCATATATGTAAGTGCATCACGTACATGCCTGGTGCACAGAAAAGCCAGAAGAGGGTGTCAGGTTCCCTGGATCTGGATTCCAGATGGCTGTTAGCTGCCATGTGGATTCTGGAAAGGAAACCTGAATCCTCTGCAAGTTCAGTACATGCTCTTAATCATTGAGCCATCTGTCGAGCCCCTTATTTTCATTTGTAAATCTGTCATTATTGGTCAGGAGTGTAGGTCAGTGGAGAACACTTGTCTGGCACACAGCTCTGGACTCAATTCCCAGCATTAAAAATAAAATAATCTTATTGCCCCTTCCAAAACTTTTCTCTTAAAGACATAAGAATTTCTAGTCTGCCATGAGGAAGTTGAGAACAAACCATAGCAAAGATGTGAAGAGCCATTTCAAAAAAACCAATGAACTCTACTTCCTCTTCTGGATAGCTGGTCTACACACCAAAAAAGTGTTAACATCCCATTGTGTGACAATAGTTCATCCCGTTACCATGTAAACACTGAGGAGCTGGCACATCAATAAGTGTGCTGGAAATACTAATCCAGTTCTAAAAATATCACTTCCTTTTCAAGAAGTAATTTTCCAGGTTTCACACAAATATTTATGGAAAAGAACTGAAGTTCACTAAGGCTGCCTGTGACTTGAAGACTCCCTTATTGCTTGTCCCCAGCTCTTCTCACACATGCCAGAACTGGACCTAACTACCACTTCCATTCTTAATTTGCACCTCCAAAAGGCAGCAGAACCCAAGGCTTTGATGGCCATGCCCTTCTTCTCAGACTCATCCCAGGAATCACTAAATAGTGAATTCCTTCCCTTGAGTCTGAGCTTGGATTCTGAGTTCTCTTGACCCTCAAATGCCTCCAGCAGCCTCCAGCAAATGGAATGAACACTATGACACTTGCCCCACACCTGGGCTGGATCCTTCTGATCATCCAGGAAGAACTACCATGCAGACCAAACTCCAAGTCAGGCTGTGAAATCTGCCACATCTATCTTCAATGGACCTTAAGACCTCTATAGAGGAATTGTTCCTCTTGTCTCCATCATCTCTTTCCCAATAGAAGACTTTAGGGCGCTTATGCTGAGTCAAACTGCCAAGCCCTATGCTGTGTGGCTCCCTGCGGTTCACCTTCCACGGGATTATATTCTCAGGGCAGTTCCTCCTGCCTGCTTCCCTGGTGTCTCAGCTTCACGAATAACTGTTTAGTTAGCCTGACAAACTTCCCTAAATGAATGTGCTCTACAGGAACACATTTACATAGTAACAGCACTGGAAACAATATTTCCTATTGTTCTTCCTACTCCTGAAAGCAATGGCCCAGAATGACACAAAAGAGGGAAATTTCTTTTCTAGATTCATTTTAGCAAGTCAGGTTAACCATTACAGAATAACGTAAAACAGCTGGCCTAGGGAGATGGCTCTGTTGGTAAAATGCTTGCCTAGCAAGGATGAGGACTTGATCTCCAGCACCCATGTTAAAACAAAACAAAACAAAAAATCCAGGCATAATAGCAGTGTTGGGAGGTGGAAACAGGTGGATCTAATTTACCCGGTGAGCAAGCTCCAGGCCAGTGAGGGATTCTGTCTCAAAAAAAAAAAAAACAAAAAAAACACACAAGGTTGGGGCAACAAGATGGCAGCAGATAAAGGTGTTTGCCACCAAGCCTGTGGACCTGAGTTTGATCCCTGAAAACCACATGGTAGAAGGAAGTAATCAACTTGTATGTATGCATGGGGGGCGGATATCTCACTATGTAGCACTGGCTGGCCTGTCTCTGCCTCCCAAGTGCGATGCCACCATGCCCAGGGAAAACCAACTCTTTCAGGTTGCTTGAATTACTCACATATACCATGACACGCATGTGTACATGAGCACACACACACACACACAAATAATAAATAAATAATAATAAATAGATTAAAAATGTCAGTTTTTTAAGTAATAAAATAAAAATAAGGTGGACAGTGCCTAAGGTTGCCCTCTGGCCTCCACATACACACAAGCACACACAAAGAACGTAAAATACCTAAAAAAGTTTCCCCCTAAAAATAATTCTAATAGTTAAAAAAAAAATGAAGTACCTGATTTCTATGGGCACATACTGACTAGAAGGTGTATGTACATACACACCACCAACAAAACAAAACAAAACAAAATCTTCCTCTAAAACCATTATCCTGGTACCCTGAGCAAATGAGCTATCCAATGCCACTTGGACACTGGATAACATCTTCAGCTGTGGATGGGCTCAGACAAGGGAAAGTGGAGGTGCGTCTGCTTTCATTTCTTTAATGAGCCCTGTTCTCTGTGGACTGGTTGCTTTTTGAACTACACACAAGAAAAGCTTTAAATGTATGAGTAATTTTTGTTTTGTGGTACATTATTATTCACTTTCAATAATGCAACTCAAAAATGACTTACAGGATTATAAGTGTGGTATAAATTTTCGAATACAATTCAATGGCCCTTAAGTAAAACCATGAACACTACTGCCTGCAACTATCCTGCCCAATGGCAGAAGACTGCCAAGCCCAATTACATGAAAATGAAAGAAAACTGTTTGGACAAGAGCCTCACCAACCTTCCCCTTGCTTATAGAGAACACTTAAAATCAAGAATCTAATAACATTAAATCAGTTTTTTGATTGTGTAATATGCTTTTCAAGATGCTTCAACACAGCATTCTCTGTCCTTATACATACATTTGGATAATATTACAATAGCAATTCCTAGGAGGCTGATCACAGAAACCACTTGCCAATCAAAATTTGCACATTCCAGATAAAGCTAGAGAGAATTCTTGATGCAAATTTCCTCCTAAGAAGTGATTTGAGAATGCAAAATCCTCCAGATGCCGCCCCATCCCCAGCTGGTATGCCCTGTTTTATTCAATACAATTCACTTCCTTAGCTACTTCTCCTCTGGAGGTTGTAGAAAACCATTAGATTAACACTGAGCACATACTAAGCCTCCAAGAAATATCTGATGAATGAGTGAGTGAATTCTCAGATACACTAACAAGAGCTAATTCAGAAGGTTCACAGGTGGAATCAAATATGACTTTCCTCAAAAATACCATTCCTGCTGCACTGATGAACCACTCTCATGAAGATGTTTATCTTCCAAGGAATTAAATAAATAGCAGCTAAACATCTGAATATCTATTCCATTTAGATACAGCATGCATTTTTCCTAGTTTATGAATCTCATAAAATGCAAAAATTGTACACTCCTGCCAGCATCAGTCATTAAAAGATAATAGTAAAAACTCATGAGCTTGTTTTAACTTATTCCACATTCTGCTCTGTAACCAAACCATTCATAATGACTTTTTCCCTCAGCTGATGATTCAAGTATTTTATTTTTCAACTACAATTGATTTGACGAGTGTCTCCACGGTTTGGAATGCTTCCCTTCCTGTGGGTCTCTGCTGTGGTCTCCTCTGGACATAGTTCAATTAGATGCCTTCACACTTTCCACAAATAGCCTGTTTCTGTACAAGTTTGGGAAATTTTTGAAAAAGAACTATAAAACGTTTTCACTGTCAATAGAAAAAAAAAATGGATTGCTTAAGCCAGACACAGCTCCCCATAGAGCTAACCTTTGATCCTGGAATCCTTTCATGCGCTTAAGTCTTCACCAGAGTCAATGGCAGCGCTGTGTATGCAGGGGCAGCAGGATCAAGTTCAGTCTTCTTTAGTGCTCTGTAGCCAAGTGGGGTAGCCAGCTGAATTTGGTTTAGTTAAAAAAATCTTTCCTGATGCTTTGAAGTTTGGGGGTCAGTGTAATACTATCAGGATTTGTAGGAGGGTGTTCTGCATAATCCTTAATAAGATATTCACGGCTTCAGAAAGTAGAATAAGAGAAGAACCTTCAGCATTCATGTGCAGTTTAGTTATTAAGTTGTGTGTAGAAAGGATTTAAAATGCATTTTAAGAAGATATATAATCATAAGACTGTCCAACTATGTGCCCAGGTAGGATTGTACTTGAATCTATTATAGATATCTCTCAAAACAAAACAAACAAACAAACAGAAAAAAAAAAAAAAAAACAACAACAATAGCTATGCATGGAAATGGAATGGCAGTTGTCAGTGACTGGGAGAGGGAGGATGAGTCAGTGTTTAAAGTGCATAGTCTCAGTTTCACAAGTTGAAAAGAGCCCCAGAGAAGGATAGTGCTGACACTTACACAACAATGTGAATGCATTTAATTAACACCACTGAAGTGAACACTTAAAATGGCAACTTTGATGGGATATATATTTGGGAATTGTTTTAGATATATCTTTAAGTAATTTTTTAAAAGGCTTGCACTATTTAGAATCAGGAGAATTAAAAGTCTGTTAACTAGGCATGTCCTACATAGTTCACAGTTATTTGTTCACCTTTTCCTCTTAAATGAGTACAAAATGCTCCAGTGAAAACAAGTTGGCTGGAAGACTGTACTGCCCATGAGGATTAAGCAGCCCTAATCCAATTATTGGGATAAAAATAAGGTCCTCTGTCCTATAGAATCCTTAGCATCCTAACCCCACAAATACTCATCAAGACAAGGCTAAAAGGGCTGACCAAGGTACCTCAGCACTGCCAAGTGGAAAGGGACCTCTGGAAGGGAGAAAAGCAATGACACAGAAGCCACCAGATCTCTGGTGATGCCAGGTCTCCTTATTATTACCAAGAAACTGGGGTAACAGAAGCTGATTCACTTGCTAAGGTGCTTGCTGCATAAGCATGAGGACCTAAGTTTGAGTCCCAGGACCCACGTAAAGCTGAGTTTAGTGGTGCATGCTTCTTTCTAATCCCAATGCTGGGAAGGCAGAGATAGGAAGATCCCAGGGGTTCACTAGCCAGTTGGCCTAGCCCCACAGCTTAGTGAAAAATCCTGTCTCAAAATACAAGGTGAATGTGTCCTGAGGAACTACACCAGATGTTGATATCTGGCTTCCACGTGACCATGCACACACACACACACACACACACACACACACACACACACACAAATACAAAGTATTGAACTAGAGCTGAGGATGTACTTCAGTTGATAGAATGCTCACCTAGCATGTATGAAGCCCTAAATTCAATCCCTGATAAAATGGGCATGGTATCACATGGCTGTGGGGAGTGCTCAGGAAGTTGTAGGCAGGAGATGAAAAGTTCAAGATCATCTTCAGCTATAGCACCAGCTTGAGGTCAGCCTGGGATATATGAGACCCTGTCCCCAAATAAAATAAATAAATAAAATTTAACAGTTTACTGCTTTTAACAATTAGTGCTTTCTTATCACTTTAAAGAGAGTCCCAAAGCCTTTGTTTTGGTATGATCACGTGAATATAATTTGTTAATTGGGAATTCAGCAGTAACTTACAGCACCTTTGAGTCTGAACCAAAAAAGTCTTCACTAAGTAAGTGGTGGTTCCATCACTAAAGACAAGGTTAGGGCTAACCTTCTCTCTAATTAAACACACACACACACACACACACACACACACACACACACACATTGCTGTAGTATCATGAAGCTAAAACAAAGAGAAGAAAGGTAAATAATGCCATAATTACTCGTTATAAAATGAACATGCCATTTTGGTACATGTGGAGGATGAACTGATTTTTTTAACCCACTTTTGAAATCCAGATGTTGAGCAACCTCATTTTTGTTTCCAAATAACTATTACTTTTTAAAGAAAGTTCTTAATTTCAGTAGGAGTCCTTTAAACAAAAAGACACCGAACTGAAATGTAAAATCTCTAGTTTCCTCTTTTTGCTGTTTCTGACATTTGAAAACTGTGAGTCAACATCTTCACGTATCAGCATACCCATTCCAAAGAGGTGCTTGGGGCCGGAGGTGTAGCTCAGTGCTAGATTGCTTGCCTAGCACTCATGAGGCCCTGAGTTCAATCCCCTGCATGGGAGTGGGGTAGATGATGGTAGGGAGAATATGTTGTTCTCTATTTAACAACATATTTTAGGATAATAAAATTAAATGTCAGGGGCTAGAGATATAACTCAGCGGTTAACAGCACTGACTGCTCCTGCAGAGGACCTGGGTTCAATTCCCAGCACCTACATGCTGGCTAACAACTGTCTGTAACTGCAGTTCCAGGGGATCCAATGCCTTCTTATGACCTCCTCAGGCATTGCAGGACACAGGTACTTACACACACACATGCAGGCAATACACTCATACATATAAAATAAACATAATAAATAAAATATTTTTAAAATTAAATGTCCTCATTAAAACAGGTGTCTGATAGTTCAAGAGAAAACCATTAGACCAAGAGTCAGCAGTGAATTTAACAAAAGAAAAACCACAGTTTCTGATAAATACACAATGAGATGATTGGGGAGAATGTGTAGAAACAGACATCTTTATGTTTTGCTTATAATGGTGTAAATTTGAATGATTTGAGCATACGTTTAGCAATTTGGTGAGCTTTTTACTAGCAAGCTTTGATGTTTCTATCTTCTGAGCCAACTTTTACAAGATTTATTTAAACAGATCATTTGTACTCATAAACAAAGAAAATGCCAAAGGGTTTTCATTGCAAAGTAATCCTTCATAGTAAAAAATCAGAACTCAATCATGTCCACTAATAGATTGGGATTTCAGTTTTCTATGGTGCTGGGGCTTGTGCAGAGGGTCTCATACACCCTAGTTTAGTACTATACCACTGAGCTACATCCAGCCCCCAAGATTGGTTAAACAAGTTACTATTCACTTCTTCAATATTACTGGTTGAAGGCTTACCAAGTGCAAAGTGGTATTTTATATATAATAAGTATAATACATCCATTCAAATAATGATGTAGACCCATAGTTATTAGTATGGAAAAAACAAGATGGTTTGCATAGTGTGTCATTTGTATAAACTTTTGTTTATATTTACTTTTATATTCATGTATAATATATAATCATATGCTTATATGTAAATATATGCATTGAAAAACATCTATAAGGATGACCAATACAGTATCACATTACCAGTGGTTATTCACAAGGATTTTTGTCATTGTTCCTAATCTTTCTACTTTTCCATAGTTTGAATATTTTGCAATAAACCTATATAATTTTCATAATCTAAAATATTAGCAGTATATTTATTTATTTTGAAATCAAAAAGAAAACCCTGAATACAAAGTAATCATATTAATATGCAGAAGAAAATACCAGACAGCCACAGAATTCCAGAAATCCAGCTGCAGTTCTAAGAAGTAAGACACAAAAGCAGATGTTTGCCCACAAGGATGAGGTAAATGGGGATGAAGCACAAGGACTCCACAGAACTCAAGTGCACGATGCAGCTGACTGTATCCTACTAAACTAGAAATCATGCCAGAAAAGTCCCTAAAGACTGCAAAGGCTAAAAACTAATAACAATCAACATATCATACACAGGGCTTTTATAGCACTTGGATGTCATTTGTGTTGAAACATTGGTCCTTTAACAGCTTCTAATGTTACATTTTAACTCTATATATCATTTCTTTTTCCTTTAAAAACCATTTCTCATGCATCTTCCCTATCCTCTTAATCCTGAAAGACAGTTTTCAGTCAGAGAAAGATATACCTCTGTTTAAAGGCTAAAATATACTTGGCTTTGCTTAACTTATGACTATTTTAGCCAAAGTACCTAGTGCATATCAATAGCACAATTGTAATACACAGATATTTCATTATTCTCCCATTATAAGCAGAATCGGCAGGATATGCACTGAAAAGAAAGACAGAGAAAATGTACACCAGCCAAACACCAGGATTCATGCAGGAAACTCACATAAACCCAGGGAATCTGAACACATGGATTGCTGGATTAACATGAACCCACAGAAACTCTATCTCTCATCAGACGTGTTACCTGGCAAAAAACAGTATGATTTCTCATATTAAATGTGTGGAACAATTACTTAGAAGTCAGGGTTTCTGTTGTGGGAGGTATAGTAAGGGCTCAAAGTTGAATGGTTTTAGCTTTTATATTTTTGTTTGCTCTGACTGGGTTAATTTACATTTTTCCACTTTGTAGAATGTAGGCATTGTTAAACAGCAGCTTTCTGAAGCCCATGTAAAACTGTTACTCTGGGTCTTTAAGACTAATCAAATTCTAGCAGTAAGCAAACACCTTGTTTTCACAGTTTATTCGATAGAAGTTGAAAACGAAACTTGAAGAAGTTGGATTCAGTCAAACAGGACAAACAAAGCAAGCGCTGTAGTCTGATGTCTTCTATTAGGCCAACTCTGAACCCTGAGCATGCAAGCTTTCTTGAGGATTCGGCAGTTAAGAATGTTCTAGGCTAAACACCTGACACCCATAGACCTGTAAGGTGCACAAGTGCGCTAGGTTTGTGCCTACATAATTGGTTTTAAGGACTAAGAATAGGCTTCCAGGAGAGTTTTACAAACCAAGGAACATATTCTGTAACACAGGAGTTTTCTGGTTTGAAAGAGGGCACATACAGATTGCTGGTTAAACCAAGCATCATGCTACCATTGTTAGCGAAGCCAACTAAGGCCTGTGCTATCTGGGCCAAAGAAGCACTAGCTGGATCTGGCTTCTTAAGCTTCCTTCCCTGTTTGTTATGTAAATGAAAAAAGAAAAAAATCTCTAACAACCTGTTGGAGTATCTAAGAATAAATCAGGTAATAGAGACCTTGAAAGAACAAAGAAAATTTAGAAAATTCCCAAGAATATCAGATTGATCCTTTTTTTCAGATCATCATCAAGAGGAATTCAATGCCTTCTTCTGACCTCCACAGGCATTTCATGACACAGGTGCACTTACACACATGTAGGCAATACACTCATACACATAAAATAATAAACAAAATATTTTTTAAAAAGGAGGGAGACAGGCATGGTGGCACACCTCTTTAATCTCAGCACCCAGGAGGCAGAGGCAGGAGAATCTCTGTAAAATCAAGGCCAACCTTGGGGCTATAGGGAGAGTCCTGTCTCAAAAATAACAAAATAAATAAATTTTTAAATGGGGGAGGAGGGATAAAAAAACAACCAGTTTCTCAAACCTTTTTAAAATAGTTGAAATGAAAAATAATATCTAGATTAAAAGTTAAAATAGGAGAATGAGGAGATGGCTCAGAGGGTAAAACACTTGCTGCACAAGCATGGGGTCCTGAGTTCAGATCGCCAGAACCCACAAAAAAAGTCAGCATGACAACACACATCTGGAACCATGGTGCTGGGGGGCAACAGGAGTAGAAATGGACAGATCCCAGGAACCCATGACCAGCTAGTCTAGCTAAAATGGCAAGGTCCGAGTTCAGTAAGAAAGACCCTTCCTCAAAAATTAAGATGGTGAAGAGTGATACAGGAAGATGCTCCAAGTCAATACATGTGCACACACACACATGCATCTCCAAGTCAATACACATGATATATATATATATATATATATATATATATATATATATGCATTGCCAAGTCAATACATGTGCATATACACACAGGAATCTCTAAGTCAATACATGTGCTCACACACACATGCATCTCCAAGTCAATACACATTATATATATATATATATATATATATATGCATTGCCAAGTCAATACATGTGCATATACACACAGGAATCTCTAAGTCAATACATGTGTACACACACACATGCATCTCCAAGTCAATACACATGATATATATATATATATATATATGTGTGTGTGTGTATATATATATATATATATGCATTGCCAAGTCAATACATGTGCATATACACACAGGAATCTCTAAGTCAATACGTGTGCACATACACACATACCTCTCACTCGCTCTGGTCTCTTTCTCCCTCCCTCCCTCCCTCTCTCTCTCTCTCTCTCTCTCTCTCTCTTACACACACACACACTCCAAAGTAGTATAATCTTTCAGCTTAACTGTTTGGGAACAAAAGGTTCATATTTGGATTAATGTACATGTGTTTATTTGTGGGTCTTCATAATCAATGACTGACACTGGATCAATCCTTTTTTATAGTTTTACTAAAATAATCATATTTGAAGTAACCAAGAATATGCATTAGCCATTATTCAAATTTCTAGTACTTAAAATCAAAATAATAAATTTTTTGATTATAAAAGGAAACAACAGAGTGAGAAAGAAGCCCGTGAAATAAGAGAAACTCTTTAGGAATCGGGTATCTAATAGGAAGTTATTGTCCTGGTTACAAGGAACTTGAACAACTAAACAAAAGCAATACAAATCACCCAACTGAAAATGAGCAAGAGTCTGGAGAGATGGCTCATTGGTTAAGCGCACTGGCTGCTCTTGCAGAGGAACTGAGTTCAGTTCCCAGCACCCACTGGGCAGCTAACTCAGGTTCCAGGAGATCCAGTGCCCTCTTCTGGCCTCTGCCACACTAGGCACATACATGGTGCACTTACATACATTCAGGTAAAATATTTATACACATAAAATTAAAATAAATAAATCTGAAAATGGCCAAAGAACTTGAATAGATATTTCTCAAAAAAAGACACCCCCCAAATACCCTTTTAACTGATCAAAAAAAAAAAAAAAAAAAGAATTGTTGATATCACTTATCTGTGCTGGATAGCTTTAGTGTCAACTTGACAGACCTTGGTTAAGAGAGTCTCAGCTGGGGAACTGCCTCTATTGGACTGGCCTGTGGACATGTTTATGGGGTATTTTCAGTCATGCCATCCCTGGGTTGTTCTGTATTGTATAAGAAAGCAGGACTGAGCATGGTCCAGGGATGCAAAGCAGTAAGCAGCATTCCTCCCTGGCCTGTTTTCCAGCTCCTGCCCCACTTTCCTGCTCTGAATTCCTACCTTGGGCTCCCTCAATGATGACCTGTGTGATCCAGAGGATGTATGCGAAATAAACCCTTTTCTCCCCAAGTTGGTATTGGTCAGAGTTCTTTGTCACAGGGATTGGAAATAAACTAGAACAGTATATAAATAATATCTCTCCTACAATTTCCAAAAGAGAAAAACCTTGTAAAAAAATGTCAAGATCTCTTCAGTTATGTCTAAACAATAAACTAAATTTTGAAAATCAAAATTTCTATTCAACGAAAAATATTATGGTAACACATTACTTGACACAAACAATATACTGAGTTGCTTTTGTTAATTTGATTATGTTTAAATTGTTGTAGTAGTATTTACAACCATATATTTATTACTGTCATGCCAATACAATTTGGGGTTGTTAATAAGACTAGAAAAATTTATTCACCTCATTAAACTAAATGTTGTCTTTGTGATTCCATCCAGCTGGGTCTGGTGATCATGGTCTGTAATTCTAGCTACCTAAAAGACTAAAGCAGAAGAACTGCAAGGTCAAGTCCAGCCTGGGCTACTTAGCAAGGCCCATCTTCAAATATAAAATAATAAAAGGGCTAGGATATGACTCAGTGACTAACAATCTAGCACACACAGAGCCTAGATTCAATCCCCAAAAATACTACAAAAAAGAAAAAGAGATTCCATCCAAAAACAAAATCCCACAATTCCTACTAGTTTAATAGAAACACATTTTTCCACACACTTATTTTTATAATCTTGAAAAGTTAAAGAAATAGTTTTCATGTACTCAAAAAAAAGCTATACAGTCAAGAAAAAAAATGAGGCCTTCAGAAAAAAAAAAAAAAAAAAAAAACTGAAAACACTCTGCATTTCCTAGTCCTCATTCTTAGTCACCAAAAATACGTTGAAGAAGGATGTACAAGTCTCTTGCATGCAGCTATAATACCAGGTACTGAGTAAATCATATAGGAAAAACTAATTTTTTTTTTCACAGTCTGGAATTTGGGAAAGTCAAGGATGAGCAACCAGGACCTGATCAGCAGTTTGTGCTGTGTCATTCCATAACAAAAGGCAAAGGACCAGAACACACATGTAAGAGAGAGTAAGAGATGATTGATATAGCCTTTATAATAAACCACTCTCACAATAACTAACCTACCAGGCACTGTCAACATTGATCTATTCCTTTCATATTAGATCCCACCTCTGAACACCAGTGCCCTCAACATTTCCAACATGCAAACTTTGACAATGTCCAAACCACAGCACAGTCCTTACTCAATCTGTGATGAGGTTGTATCTTCACCTCCATTCCAATCATTACTTTCCACCAAATAACAATTAGACACCAAGAAAACAGAGCCTATGACAAGGTGGGCACAGCATCTACCAGAGCAGCTGAAGGTATGGACTAGCTTCTACTTCTCCACAACTTGGCAGGCTAAGGTCCAGTTGGCTTAGAGTAACACAAAAGACCAGCAAAGGTCTCCACAGGTCATCTCTTGATTGATTTCTCTGAGCCTAAGGCAAGGTCCCACCACCTAAACCATTCTTCCCACATCAGTTTCTGTTTTCTTTCCAAAGAACTACACAAAAAAGGACTCCGCAGTAATGCATTTTAATGTTTAACAAACTTCACCATTGGGAAATTCTTCTCTGTCTTTTCTATCACATTCTTCATTATTTTTATTCATTTTGTGTGTACACGTGTGTGGTGTGCACATAGAAGTCAGGACAACTTGACAACTTGCAAGAAGTGGTTCTCTCCTTCCACTATGCAGGGCCCTGGGATCTAACTCAGGTGAGTCTTAGAGGCAGGTGCCTTTACCTGCTGAGCCATCTCACTTGTTCTGTTCTTCTTTACCTGCTGAGCCATCTCACTTGTTCTGTTTTTCTCTAAATCTAAAGACACTCCCCTATGCCTCCTTTCCCCACCAATTTAAAGACAACCTTTTGTTGTCTTCTGGGCAGCCAGGGGAATAGCAGGTCTCCACATCATAAAGTTCATTTACCTGAAAACTTTACAAAGTCACCCCCAAGTTTATCATCCCAGACTGAATAATCCTGGCTAATCCTAGCTCCTTTAACATTTCTGCATACCAAACCACTCAGTGGCATCTCAGCAGACGGTAGAGGAAGGGTTAGGAGAACTGGGAATCACCCTAGCAAGGTAGGGTGACAGTGAAAACTGGAAAATACACTGGGACTTACTGCATACAATCAGGATAGTCAGAAACAAAAGTCTCAGTCTGAATTTTCCACAGTTTCTTGCAGCAATTTCCTTCATATTTTCAAGACTGTCATTGGATGACATTACATTCAGCTGTAAGATTTGTGAAAGTCAGTCTTCCTTGACAGTTGGAAAACACTCTGTCCAAGGCACCCTTCACTACTTCAGAGTACAATAAAACATTTAGGCTGGCATACTTGGAAGAATGCAAATCTCTAGTAACTCATTACCTAACAAACAACAAATACAAGTATTAAAGACACACAACCAGACACACGGTCTAGCTGTACCCCAATCTTTCATCAAGCAATAGCATATAATTTTTTCTGAGATGAACACTCCTTGTCCTGAAGAGGGCCAGACTCACACTGCAGTTTCTATCTAAATCCTGGACAACAGAAAGTCCCCAAAATGCCAAGGTGTCTAAGAGCAGCTGAGTGCTGTTCCTTAAAGAAACACACTATGGTCTTCTTTCTCTGAAAGCTTTTCTTTTTTCAAAACTTATTAAGTAGAACTCAAGAATAAAAAAATTCAAATGTATATTGTTAAGCTTTTTACTCTTGTTGAAAACTGGCAGGGCATTTAAGAAACTGAGTGGGGTAAGAGAACTAAACAAAACGCAAGTGAAACTTTATTCCTACTTTTTGATCTCAAAACAGTTAAATAATTATTTGAAATTCCTTGACAAGACACCATTTCTACTATACTCATTTTGATAAAGTAGAGTGTTTTATAAGTTCTGATTTATACAATACTACAATTCTAGCCCATACCTTTTCTTCCTTCAAGTATAATCTTCCCCAAAATATATATGGTTTAGTTTTATATATCTCAACTGTAGGTCAAATTCTTAAAGGCCAAGAAAGAGTGCTTTAGTAGACAGTCATATGCGTGTTCCTGCATACATTTGTGAGTTGTATGTAGTTGGAATGTGTCTTTAATTTATCATCCTATTGTGTAGACATTGGCCTTAGCCACTGATTGAAAAGGTATTTTGAATCAGTTGTCAAGAACAAATTGTTGCCATCTGTAAAATAAATGACTAAAGATATTAGTATCATAATGGAATTCAAGAATCAAGATGGATGAGGAGAGGAGGACTGTTAATATCAAAATCTTGCTTTTGTCTCTGTCCAACTTCCATGGGCAGCAATGATAGCACAGATGGGTCTTTACCTCCCACTGTGAGGCCCAGATTGGAGGTCCTGACAGAGGCATTTGCATTGCAATGCAGAATCCAGGGGTGCCAGATGTAGGGTGGGCTCCTTATACTCCTCTCCCAGCTTAGCTCCTCCCACTCCCACCACTGTAAACTAAAGTAGCACAAAGTCATGTTCAATAAACTTCTGATGAATAAATGAATGAAAACAAAAGTGCACAGATTAGATACCCGAGAATACTTGGGAAACACAAATTAGACTTGATAGGCCTTAAAAAATAATAGAGGACATGAAGTCAGGGGGCCGGGGTAATAAGGTGGGGGTGAAGAGAGAGGATGGGGTCTGAATGTGATCATTGTATGAAATTCTCAAATCAATAAAAAAAAGTTTAAGTGCACAGATTCTGAACCATGTGTTGGTAGCTGGAGAAACTTAGATGAGCAGAAATAAGAGGCATTCTTTCTGTCTGGTCGAATTATACTCATGATATTAATGAAGATGTCATGGAGTGTTAAAACCCTACAATTGTTCATTTGTACTGCTATTTACAATTCACGTGCTGTCAGAATTGTTTCCTGCCCAGGATAATTCTGGTTATCAGTTAGTACAGGGCTAGGAATCAAACACAAGCATAAAATCTGTTTCAACTGTCTGCTAAAGCACTCTTTCTTGACCTTTAAGAATTTGACCTACAGTTGATATATAAAACTAAGCCATATATATTTTGGGGAAAATTATACTTTAAGGAAGAAAAGGCATGGGGTAGAATTGTAGTATGTGAGAAATCAGAACTTATAATAAACACATTGCACCTGCCCACTAATCAAAAACGGAGCACCCACAGTAGAATGTGATGGGAAAACGGTACTGGCTGTATCTCAAAATATTGCCTATTTGTGAGCTTTCTTTCCTAAGAAAAAGACACAGCAATAATCCAACTGATCTCCACAGTCACAAAATATAAAGGTCAGGAAAAAAGATCAGCTTTTTAAAATCTACGTTGCAGAATAAGGATATAGAAAGCAACTCATGTTTTCTCAATTATGAGAAATAAAGCAGTATAAACGTTATGATTCTAGCTTTTTAAAATATAAATCATAGATGACACAAGGAAACTACAAAGCACCAAGATTTGACATACATCAAGATATTACTGGTTACTTCTAAGTAAAATTAAGATCATTTGCTTTCTTTTAAGACGTTGAATATTATTAAGATACTTAGATTTTTTTTTTAATTGTACACTCAGTAAGTTCACGGAATTTGTTTTCTAAAACTTTTAACACTTAAAGCTTCTGTCATGGACATAGATATTTTCTTTCTTTTTTCAGGGCAGAGACTCACTTTTGCTAGGCCAGCGTTCTATCATTTAACTAACTCCCCAGGGCAGGCATTCACTTTTAAATGGAAGGCTGCGTTGCCCTAAAGCTTGAGATACCAGTTTCTACAGATAAGCATGCATTTAGTTCTCTGTACCTTGCAGTAAAGACTTAAAGCATTTGATGATAGAAAAGGCTGTAAGTAGCCCACTGAGCAACACGGCTAATTTCAAGAGTTAAAGTTGATTCTTCCAAAAGCACAAACCTTTTCATTAACGGAAGATGACAGGCAAGAATTGACTCTTTAACTGCCTGGCCTAGTGTTTTTCCATGACACCGTGCTGCTATGTTTTGGATGAGAATCACTGAAGCCACAACAAAAATAGCACTTGAAGAATACCTAATGGATAAATTTGTACGTAGCTCACAGAGAACTGTTAAACCCAGCAAAACACCAGATTCCACTCTCAAAGTGCCATGAGCTTTTCTCAGAATTGTATCATTTCTGGATAAATGATTAGATTGGATTTAGAAAGATACTTAAAGTTGATTTTTATTTTAATAGTAACACAATTCAAAGCTTAAATGAAAACATCTGGTTTCATTTTCTTTACTGATTAGGATAACTAACGATTCTGAGACATTAAGCATAGCTCTGTCATTTGTTTGATATGCAAATAAAGTTCTTGGCTGAGTGAAAATGTTATACTATTGACTGTGCTCTTGGAACTAATTACTCTTCCTGTTCTCTCCTGGACCCCCAAAAAGCTTGAGGAATTCATTCAAAAATGCATTCTTCTTACAAAATGGCTATAGGCACAATTCTCCCCAAAAGTAGATTTTAATTAACTAAAATCCAAGTCACAGAGATACTTGCCAATTCTGCCTTTTCCCGACTCCTTCCCCTAAGGTTGTGACCCACCCAAAGATGAAAGATCAAAAAGAGAGGAGGAAGACACATCCATTTCTATTGTAGCCGTAGGGTATGTTCAGAATTCCCCAAAACTGTCTTTGAAATGCCTGCTCTCATCAAACACCCCCATTTAGTCCCCTCAACACAATAAAAACCATCCATAATCTTCTCACTCTCATTAACCAAATAAGTTTGCTATAATGGGGCATTGGACACTTTCATCCTTGCTGGTGAAAGCCTTGCTTTGGCTCTCTGCATCACAAATCAAGTGTTATGCACTGAGACTTGTTCCAACACATCATGCTACTTACAGGGGCTTCATGCCTACCTTTTCCTCCTCTTGGAGCTGACATTATAGGTGGTTGTGGGCCACCAATGTGGCTACTGGGAACCAAGCTCAGATCCTCTATAAGAGCAGTACACACTACTGAGTCACCTCTTCAGCCTCAACAATTGTTGTTTACAACCCACTGAAGTTCACAACAGTAACTAGGATATCCAAAAAAGTCTGTTAGATAAATCAACTAAATGAAGTTATAGTTTGTATGCTCACTAATCAATATAGCTCATCTTTTAACTGATTATAAATTGGCAAACTGCATATGAAAACACAGTGTAGTGAATAATGGTCCAACCCTGAACATTTAATGTCATGTTTGCTTTGCTTCCTATAACTCTAACAAGTAAAACATAAAAAAAGACAGAGACACAGTCACACTGACAGTCCAGGAGAACTCCAAGTGCTGCACAATCTTGTCCAATCTCCACACTAACATGTAGAAATATGAGAAGGAGTTTACATCTTCTCACATCACTCATTCCTAAATAAACACAAACTATATTCTTCATAGAAATCAAGCCTGTTTCTCCCTCCTGACTTGAAGGGCAGCCACTGTCCTGCCCCCACCTCCTTCCACCACACAGGCATTTGCACTATTTGAGTCATGGCAGGGGAAGGAGGGAAGTCTCAGGATCTCTGAAATTCTGAAAAAAGAACGAGGAGGGCAGTTTTGCTTAATTCGAGTAGTAAGTAAATATTGTTGCTTAATTATTTTTTTACGAGAGACACTAGTGGCTTCTTTTTGCCATTTGTTTCTTTAATTTGCAAGAATGAGGCAATAAGATAATAAAACGTGTTTCCATGCACAGAAATCACTTTCCCTTTGCAACCGAATAGCACCCTCCACATATCTTCAACCCCAGATCACAGTATTTGTAAAAAGGCTTCACCTATATCCTTAAAGTCCAAGCAATTTAATGCTAGCATGAGGAGTCTGCTAACAGGGAAAAGCGCAAAATGAAAAACCCTCCCCTTGGAAAAATAAGTAGAATATCTATTAAAGAAATGGGTCGTGCTGGGAACCAGAATATTTAAGTAAATTCCCAGATGTTTGTTCTCTTGCATTAGATCTAAAAATGAAACATCAGTCAAATGTAGTGTCATATGCTTGTAATCCTGCACTTAAGAGGCCAGGAGGAGTTCAAGATCATCCTCAGCTACCCAGCAACTTGATGCTAGCCAAAGCTACATGAAACCCTATCTCAAATAAAAATAATAAATAAATAGGAAAAGATAACAGTTTTTCTTTACTTCATGAACCCTCTTTCATTATGAAGAGAAAGCCTTTCCCCCATTCATCAGGTTTACAGTATGTCCCAGGCACCACAAATATTCCAGGGAACCAAAGAAAAATCCCACATTCGTAAATGTGTCTAATAGCCTCCCAAACCCTGAGTCTACTTATACATTCATGATTAAGACAGATACAGGAGCTGATATGACCACACTGCATGTTTCTCCAGTCACTATTTCAAAGCAATTAAAACAACATTCATTTTCACATTGACAGAATGGCTGAACACAACTGCCCCCCATGGCCACCACACACCCTCAAGAAACTTGGACTGACTCAGGCAGTGAATGTGGTTAGAAATCAAGCAGAAAACAGCTGAATGCGCATACTCAATAGCATGATTTTCACTAAAACTGGAGAAAAAAAAACTTTAATTTTCACCAGATTTTGCTTGCCTTTCCTGCCTATGATTTGCAATACTGCTAAGTTACAAGTTAAATATTCTGCCAATTTTTCAGTTTTGTTAGCAAAGAAAGTTAACATACTTTCTCCAAATAGGTTTAATCTGTGTCTGTGTCTGTATCTCTGTGTGTCTGTATATGTCAGTGGGCCTCTGTATACCTGTGTACCTGTGTCTCTGTGTGTTTATATCTAATTGAATCAACAACACCTGAGATTGTTGTTCAAAATTTCCAAAATACACTCACAACGAGTTTGTGTCAGAACATGAAAAGATCAGATCTAGCTCTGATTAAACAGAGGACTGGGAGAAATGCTGTTTGCAGCTATAACTGCTGAGCTCCACAGCTATCCACTGACACGTCTTACTATTACGTGATTTAGGTAGGAACTATTTACCACCCTCCTAGATCTTTATTCTAATGTGACTCATATCACAAATGTGGTGAAATGACTAGTTTCAGCCTCCACAAAAATAAATTTAACTTTTAGAAAAGAGCCCCAAAGCAAACTGACAGCAACACGCAGCTGTTGAGAGGCTGCAGAGGTCCTAGAGGTGGATGTCTGGAGCAATTTTCCATTTAGACCAGAGCCGGAAGCGCTGAGCTCTAGGAAACATTCAGGATGCGCTGCAGCCAGGAATAGGAGACAGTGAGCCAGCCAATCAACCTCCCTCAGACTTTGCTGCTTTTTAACAAAAACAAAACACTGAGACAGATTTGATTTTCAGTTGTAAATTCTGGAAAACAGTTATCCCCAGGCCTTTAAAACCTTTCGTTATTCCCAAAGCTAGCATAGTGGTGTACTCAGTTTCAAATAACCAAGGCTGATTATAAACAACCAGAATGTCACTGGAGCTGAAGCTTAGGTGTAAGGAATGAGAACTCACATACATTGTCTGCAAGCCTCTGTCTTGGAATAGCAGATGCCAGAGGGCAATCTGGCCTGTGAATTGAAGGCCTGAAAAAGTATGCATGCCAAAGTACTCAGACACAGGACACTCAAAAGTCAAAGGATGCTCAGTGCAGCACTACTCCTAATAGGAAAGAATAGAAAGTGGCCCAAACATTTAACAGTAAGAAACCTACCCGACAAAAATGTAGTACCAAGGGGTTAGAGAGATGGCTGAGTGGTTAAGAGCACTGGCTGCCGTTGCAGAGAAGCCAGGTTCAGTTCCCAGCTCTCACAGGGCCCTTAACAGCCATTAGTAACCTCAGTTCCAGAGGACCCAATGCCCTCTTCTGGCCTCTACAGGCATTACATGCATGGGTGCACTTAACACTTGCAGGCAAGAACTCACACACATAAAATAAAAATAAATAAATAGTGCCAAATAAAAAGGCCTGGCATGGTGGCACAAGCCTTTAATCCCAACACTTGGGAAGAAGAAGCAGGCAGGTCTCTGCAAATTCAACACCAGCCTGGTCTACATAGCAAGTTCCAAGCTAGCCAAAGCTACATAGTGAGACCTTGTCTAAAGAGAAAAAACAAAAAACTGGTACCTACTTTCATAGACTCTGGTACTAAAATTTAAAAATTATGTTGCTTAGCAACATTTAACAACATAAGATATACTTGAGGCTTTTATTTAGTGATAAAAGTTAAATATATATATATATATATATATATATATATATATATGGCAAATTTAAAATTGGGGGGCTGGAGGGATGGCCCAGTGTTTAAGAGCACTAGCTGCTCCAATATGAGGACCAAACTTTGGCTCCCAGCATCCACATCAGGAAGCTCACAAACACCTAGAACTCCAGCTCCAAGGAATCCTTTCTGACCACCATGGACACCCACACACACATATTGACACTTGCGCAAACACACACCATGTACATACACATAAAAAATTAACTTTCAAGAAGAAAAGTACATTTTATTTCCTTCTTTGTGCCTTACTGTATTTTCCAAACTTTCTACAATTAAAATGTATTTTCAGAACCAGGTGAAGAATGAATTTATTCTAAAAATCATTCATGTGTGATTCTCCCAAGGAAATGGCTCTGTTCTTCCTTTTTGTCCTATCCTGCCACCCACCAGTCCCTCAACCCTCACACCCCAAAGAACCTGAATTTCACAGGTTTCCTGACTTTACCTCAGCTCTTTCCCTGAGTTAGCAAAGGGGAAATAGTCTAAGAGGAAATGGGACAGTAACAATCACCTACCTCCTGAGTTCATGTTCAGAGAAAATCAGTAGGAATGTGAATGGCCAAAAGAATTGTTCATGAAAATGAGACACGATGTGGACTATTTTGCCTTTGGTCTTAACTGATGACAGTGTTAGGAAGTTGTCTGTTCATTGATTAAATCTTGATTCAAAATGATGGCAATTACTTTTTCTGTTCAGTTGTTAAATATTACACATTTCTCATGTGGTCTGCAACACAAAGAAGGCAAGGCTAGTGGGTCCTAATACTGGCCTTTTGTTAGTTTCATTTGGGAGGTTAAAGAGATGGCTCAGCCATTAGGAACACTGTTTGAAAATAAAAATCCAGGCCCCACTTCCAGAAAATCTAAACTTTATAGGAGTAAATTATATTTTTTAAACAAGCTAACTAGATGTCTTCTAAGTTTGTGAAACAGAAAACAAAGCCCACCTAGACAGATAATGCTCAGGATGTTCTTAGTTCTAAAAAGACCTTGAATACCTGCTACAACAATTTTTAAAATGTTTTTATTTATTTTTATTTTATGTGTATGAGCGCTATGTCTGCATGTATATAAGTGCACCCACGTCATGCAGTGCCTATGGAGGACAGAAGAGAGCATCATATCCCCAGAAACTGGAGTTTCGGATATACCAACAATGTGGGTACTGGGATTTGAACTTGGGTCTTTTGCAAGAACAGTTAGTGCTCTTAACCATCTCTCCAGCCCCCAACATATTTTTATAATATGTTATAACCTATGTCACCTATGTCACCTGCTCTGAAGACTTCCCATTAACCCTTGCCACTCACATCCCTATTAACAATGTCAGGGACCATGTTGTATTTTGAATGTGACCTGTCCCCATAGAATCATGTATTTGAACACTTGGTTCCCAGCTGGTAGCTCTGTTTGGAAGGTTGTGAAACCTTTAGGAGGTGGAGCCTCCCTGGAGGAAGTAAGTCACTGGGGCCAGGCTTGAAGATTTGTTGTTCAGCCCTACTTCCTGGGTACTCTGTTCTTCCCAATGAAATGTGACCAGCTTCCTCCTTCGACACTCCTGCCACCAAGTCTTCCTTACCAGGACAGCCATGAGCTGAAATAAAGCCTTCATCCTAAATTGCCTTTATCAAGGATTTTGTCACAATAAGAAAAGTGACTATACAAACTACTTGACTGTAACCAACTTTTCTGGCTCTTTTTCCCACTCACTGTTCTAAACAGGGTTCACAAGATAGGGGGACTTTTAAAAATGAAAATCCAGATCCCTCCAGAAAACTTGCCTCTACAACAGCAAAATGAATTGTATGTTTTCAACAAGCTGATTACATGTCTTTCAAGTTGAGAAAGCTGGCCTGGAGAGATAAAGCTAAGGATAGTCCTAGATCTACCAAGGCCCTGAACACCTGTTAACAGTGCATTTTTTACAATTTACTATTTAAATGCTACTTTCACTTGAAGGTCCTCTGTGGATAAAAAGTGCCCTCCTCTCTGTGCATATAAGCTCAGTGTGAGTCTACTGTGTTCCATAATTAACCAAATGAAAGACAACAATCGAAAATCCATCAAAATTCAATCTCATTGGATTAGGATTTTTTCCCATCAATAGATTATTATAATAAACCTATTATTATTAAAGTGTATTTGCCTTTTTCTCCTATAAAATTAACTTAAATTACTAAAGAAGCTTTAAAATTTTTTACGGTGCTTTTGAGTTTTAAAAGTATTCCATGAAATGAAAAGATTCGGAACAGTTATTCAGCTGTTTTAGTTAAGGAAACAGGCCAAGAAGGAATAAAGTCACTAACAGGCACTTACAAATTTTAGTATTTTCATAGTAAGGAAACAGTATGGCAGGCGAAAACAACTCAGATTTTATTGCTGCATTTCAGTTAGAGTGGTGGCATTTACTAGCAGCATAATCGTCAACAAGCAATTTAATTTTCCTGAGTCTCACTCTTTTGCATGTGTTCTGAGCACAGGGACAGACAGCAGGCTTGTCAGAAGACTAAATGAGTCTTGAAGAGTGTTTGGCATACTGCAGGAGCTGAGCAAGCCAGTCTTGATTTCCTTTCTTCCCAATATGTCCTGAAGCCAGGACACAGTACATATTAATCCACGTTATATCTTTAGCACACAGCACAGTCTTAGCAGGTGGCACTGCCAAACAGATAGTTACTGAATTGGCTAATGGACTGACTGAATAATATTATCCTAGTTAATAAAACTTTGATTTTTGTCTATCAAATTTTATCAATTTACAAAATTAAAATATTAGCAGAATGCCTCCTCCAAATCACAAACCTCTATTGGCCTACATACTAATGAAAGTCAACTTCCAATCACAGTCCTGGGAAAGTGACCTAAGGACTGCAAGTCAGAAAAATCAAAAGGAAATGTCCATTTACGTGTAAGACTAGACACTGTGTTTTCCCGTGTAATGAAAAAATAATAGCTAGGCATCTCTTCATATTCAAATGTTTCTAGCAAACAATGATAAAGAAAAATTAACTATTATGTCAATACAATTTGTATATAGCATTCCCAGGACTCTATTTTGTCATCTTCAATTTTTTCTTATTATTTTATATCTTATATTTTTCCATATGCATTTAAATTTCTCAAATGTGAATCTCTTAATGTGATTTTCTCTTTAAAGATCAGATTCTGGCTTGGGAAGGGACTTCAGAAGGAAAATGAAGAGAACACAGATTCAATTCAGTTCTGTCACTTACTCCCCAAGTGACTGGATATTGTCACAGAGCCTCAGTTTCCTAACCTGTGAAATAGAAATAATAACTATTTCATAAGAATATATATATATATATATATATATATATATATATATATATAAAGTGCCTAGGATGCAGCAGGTGCCCTTGTCCCCACCACTACAAAGGCATATAGTAATTCCAAAGGCATTATGTCCAAATATTTTCATAATTTATCACTTATATGTCAAACTAACACTTTTTAGTCCAGCTTACAGAAAGACCTTTGTCTCTTTAGCACAGTCTCTAAGTTCCAGCCGTCCTGAGCCATGGAAATATTATGAAGACCTTAGGCTGTTTCCAAAGATATTTAGAATATTATCTAAGTAAGGACTATGTCACAAAAGCCCTCTCCTTTGTATGATGCACTCATTCCCTTTTTCTCCCATGGGTCCTCACCAAGCCACCTTGAACTAAATGCCCACTGTGCCCTTCTGAAAGCTTGAAGTCTTTCCTGCCTGCTCTGTTCCATGTCCTGAGGATGCTGAGAGCATAGTATTTATTTCTGTCTTCCATTGAACAGGAAACTCCATGAGGACAGGGCATATCTTTTTCATTTGCTAAGATTTAATCACAAATATCAATTCTCTAGCTTCAGTGCTACCTGTTGTTCTCTGAAATTCAGCTTTAGATAGGTTTGTGCAAGTGAATTATTAGCCATAGATGTAGAACAGGGATCAATCTGGGACCTGCTAAGGAAACTGGAACATCACTTCCCTTAATAAAAGTGGAACTGGAGAGACAGCGAAGCAGTTAGAAACAGTGATGGCTCTAGCAGGGGACCTGAGTTTGATTCAGAGCACCCACCTGGTGGCTAACAACCATCTGTAACTCCAGTTCCAGGGGATCAGTAGACTTCTTCTGACCTCTGCGGGCATTGGATGACACAGGTGCACTTACATACATGCAGGCAATACACTCATACACATAAAATAAAATTTAAAAATTTTAAGTGAATCTTTCCTTTCTTTACACTAGAAGGAACACCTAAGGGACTGAATCCTATGCAGCATCACAGCATTCCCTGCTTCATTTCCTGTGGTACCACAATGAAGATTACAGGCTGGACTTATCCCTGACGGTCTCAGGACCAGGTCATTCTCCACCATGTATCTCCGCCCTGTCCCCCTGAACAGATCCTCTACTCTTTGTGCACCATTGATACTAACTTTTGTAACTTGGCATGCTCTCCTCACCCTGGATTTGCTCTATGCCCCTTTTCACAGCATCTTTTCAGCATTTATCTATAGGGAAAATATGAATTGTAAGCTCTGTGAGGACAAGAACTGTCTGGTTCACGGTCCCTTCCATGTTTCCAATGGAAACTTAATGGTCTCTCAATAAATAATGTAACTGTTAAGTGAATTACTTTCTTTTGGCAAGATTTTGACAAAGAAAAAAAAACATTTGACTAAAGAGTAAACAGAAAGTAAATGAGAAAGAAGTTAGAAATACAATATATTTAGTCAGAAAAACACAGCACATGGGAACTCTGTCTCAGAGAATTCTGGCCTTGTGCTGTTCTACCTTCAGATGGATCTCCTACCAGCTATCTCCCATCCCTCCCGGGTACAGCAAAATGTCACCAGATCCCTGGTACTGGATGCTCCCCCTCCCCATGCCTACATACCCACAAGGCCCAGTCCTGACTGCTGAACATTTTCATGCCTCTCTTCCAGACATGTGGAATTCTCCCTTCCAAGTGGGTCAGAGGCCTTCTACCACAGGGAAGCCCAATTCCCCAGCACAGGCACAACCTCGCCTGACATTCATCAGGGGAGATGAGCCTGTAACCTGTCTCTGTGTGTCCCGCTTACTTGAAGAAGAGGAGAAATGTTCAAATATACGTCCATTGTCAAAATAAAATAAAATAAAAGCCAGTTTTCTAAGAAGGCAGTGGGCCTTAAATTCACTGATTGCAGATTTCGGAAATTTGGGTAATTCTTCGTCAAAGAAACCTGAGTCAACCTCTGCCCAGAGGCTAATGGGCCCTGGAAATACCCCTGTGAATTCTCTACCTTTAGGCTGGTGCCTGAGGCTTCGGTGCAGAACCTCCAAGGGGTGGGCCCTCTGCCCTGGATGACCTTGGGTCAAACCTTGTCCAGCACCTATGAGGACTAGGCCGCTGCACCTCCTTGGCTAGGAGCTCTGGGTCAGGCAAGGCTCCCTTCTCCCAAGGGGCCACACCGCTTCTGGGACCTCACCCTTCTGCTTCTGTTGACAGGCAGGATCCTGCAGAAGAGTTCTCTCCCGCCCCTGATCCTTTCCCCGCCAGACTTGCCTGCAACGAAGCTGAACAGCAGTTTCCCCCGTGCGCCCCTCACTCCCGGCCGGCCAAGCCGCTCAAATGCCTCCGGCTTTGCGGCAGCGTGGGCGCCCGCGTGGGTTTCCCGATGGTCCCGAAGCCTGCACTGCTATCGCACGCCCAGGATGGGAGGCGGGCGGGGTAAGCACGCCAGCTGTCCGCGGAGACGCGACCTTTGCGGACCCTGCAGAGCCAGGTGGAATGGCGCTTGGACAGTATCCTGGACTTCAGGGGCGGGATGGAGATCCGGGGCTCACTTCAATTTCCAGTTTGCAAAATAATGCCAAGTCCTGGTCACACTGATGCCAGGACCCCACTGACGGCAAGCGATTGACTCTGTGGGCCTCCGAGGGCGGCGTCCAGTTTGAGCATGGTCACCCACAACTTTCCTGAGTTGTGGACTTTGAGGGGGCGCCTCAGCTCCGGGACGCAGTAGGAGGTTTTGTTTTTCCAATTTGGACGCGGATGTGCGGCTCTGAACTTACCGTGACCTCCGCGCCGCGCTCGCTCCTCTGCGCGAGCAGGAACCAGGAGAGACTCTAGAGGATTCACACTCGCACCTCCAGCCTGCAGACCCAGCGAGTGGAGGGAGGGAGACAAGTGCTGAAGTTGACGTGTATTTTTCTTGAACAAGTTAACATTTCAAAGGTGCAAAGTCCTGATCCTGAAGCCACGCGGCTGCGCTCCTCGGTCTGTGCACAGATTTCCTAAGGACGCGTGCGTGAAGGGAAGACATTGAAACCTTAAGTTCCTATCACGCGTGGCGTGTTGGGTGTGAAGTTCCAGACAAATGCAAAGCGCCCACGCACGCACCTCCGAGGGAGTTACACACTAATTAGGTGCGACTCTTCTGGCCCAGGTGGATAGCCAGACTCCCGGGGACTGAGATCTGCCAAGATCATTCGCCTTGACCCGCCAATCATTTGGAAGGAGAGGGACGTACCATTTTTTACTTAACAATTTAAGGCAGGAAAGCCCACCCGAGGAGGCAAACTGCGGGAAATCTCTGATATTTAAAGAGCACTACAAAGTTGCCAGGAAACTCACTTCGAGTCTGTTTACTCCCCTCGATTGGGTCACAAAGAAAATAAACCGGGACCAGGTGACCCGGAGGGATGTTACAAAGCGGCTTCAGGAAACTCACCTCTCCTCAGTCTCTGCACCCAGGAGGAGCGGGTAGGCGAATTTTCCTCACTCGTGGGTGCTAAAAAAGTTGTTCCAATGTCTGATTTTATGTTTTAAAGAAAAAAATACACACAAATCTCCCTAAAACATAATCGCTGAGTAGCTTCAAGACGTAAATTGCGCTATGAAAGATAGGAGGTCGAGATAGATTAGCCTGTGGGCGAAGGCTGCTCCAGCAGAAACGCTAGACGTGAATAAGAACCCACAAATTTCGTTTTTACTATAGAAACCGGTAAACGGAATCAAATGGTAGTAGTTACTATTACTGCCACTGAAAAATTAGATTTAATGTGTTTCAGATTTATACGTATATAATCACCGTACCTTTTGACTGGCTATTTCCATTAAGTTTTAATACATTATTAAAGTTGCCTAGATAAATTTTGGGAGTTTTGAAGTGAGTAGAGATTACATGAACCAAAAGCGAAGTTTAGCAAAATTTCCTTAGGCACTTCGAAGTCTGGATGTCCTGCCAAACTCTAAGGACAGAAAGAAGCAAAAGGAGAGGAAATAGTCTGTAAGTACCTACTATGTGCAGACACCTGATAGGACTAGCTTTATACATTTGATTTCATCTTAATAATTGCCTATCCATAAAAGATCTTATTTAAAAAAAAAAAAACAAAAAAAACCCCTCAGACTTCCATTTTCTGTCTCCAGACCGAAGATGTACTGCCGGCATAATTTTATTTTATTCGCAAGAATTTCGTTTTTTATTACTTCCTTCTTAGAAGGAGGGAAAAACATAGCCAAAGTAAACGAGGAGATCTATACTTAATGATATTTAAGTCTGGTTTTGTTTAACTGATTACACTGTTTAATGTTAATCCTTGCCTGGAACAAAACGTGAAGTTGTGACTTAGCATATGGTGAATTTCTCCTAACCCTGTAAGTCTCTAAAAATAAATTCCTGTCGGTGTTTGGGAGGAGAGGGAGTTTGTAATTCGGGGGTGCAGTATCACTGAACTTCATGATGTGCAACACAACACATACATGCAAATTTTTCCGTAACTGTGCATCAAAGGAACCAAAAACCTGAGGGTTTCGTAAAGCTTTACAAGCTCTGCGGCGTATTTTTACCATTGGTAAAGTTTGAGGGGCTGGCCGAAGACCTCGAGGGCTATGCTTGTGTGACTGAATTCAATACCAAAAAGAGAGACCGAAGAGAGAGAACGGGGAGGGTGTGTGTTTCGGGGTGACGGGGGAGCGGGGGGGGGGAGGAAAGGGAGGAGAGCACACCCAGGAACTGAAATAAGCAGGTGAATCTTCAAAATGTCAGTTCCTTCAACTGAGAAAAACTCTTCACTATAGTTCAGGGGAAATGGATCTCTAACCCAAATCCCATAGTGATTCTATTTGTCCTGATTATTGTTTGTGTTTCCAGACTATCAAAAAAGCTATTTCAAGATTTAGCCGAATATTTTGACTGGGAGGCCGAAAACGGGACGGTGCGTTTCCTGCTGTAAACCCGGGAGGCGCAAGCTCCTGGAGGAAGCGTCTGCCCGTGGTGTCTCGGGGCCCCTCTCCGACCCCACGGGGGTGGGGGTGACTTTAGACTTCCTCTGGTTTTGCTCTGGAAGGGGAAACGGGCATAGTTAGGTGACATGTTCAAGATTCCTGGGTCACTTGACAAACTTGGAAACTCGGGGTAGTTTTAAACCGAGCCTCTTCCCGCCTCCCTTTTCACTCCACTTTACCGTCAGTCAGTGGGTGCTACTTTAGATCCCCGCCCCCCGCCCCCTTTGTTGAAGGGCTGAACTCCGTCAGCCGCGGGTTCCAAAGGCGACTTGCCGACCTCAGCGCCCTGAGCTCGGCGCCTGTCCAGCCCCGCTCCGGGAGAAGCCCACGGGGAGCATCCTCTCCGCCCGCGAGATCGGTGCCAGGGAGTTCTCCGGACATAACCCTGTCCAGGGGGCCGTGGAGCGTAACAACGTCTACCCGGCTCCCCAGCTGCCGGTTCCATCCCTTACCCGCCCCCGTTTTCCTTGGAAGCCACCCCCAATAACAGAAACTCTGGCCTCCCGGTTCCCCTGGCTCCCACCCTCTCCAGGATCCTGCAGCAGCACCAGGCAGCTCCGGCCGGCCCTGGGCTGAGTGTTGGCACCACTGCCCACGCCTACTGGCCGCGCCTTTTTAACCCCTTGACGCTTAGCGGAGGGAAGCACAAGTTTCGCCTTCCGCACCTCTCTCCATCTCCTAGCCCACACCCAGGTCCTTGCCTGCCACAGCCTGGAGGAGATTGTGAAATAACCCCCAGTGGGCGGGGGTGGGGGACACGCCACCTCGGGACTAGGGAAAATCTGGCAAAGTCTCGGGAACATTTGTGCTCCCCCGAGATAAGCGCGGGGTGTCCGCGTTCCTTGGCATTAAGTGCAGAGGTCTCTCCCTTTCCCCAGCCCCTTTAAGGACATCTGATCTGCAGCCTCAAACTTTCTCCTCTGATGAAAAAGCTTCCCCAGCCGCGCTAGCGACCCCTGGCCAGGCCCGGAAGGGAGCTTGCTGGTGTAGGGTTAACCCGAAGCCTGGCGCCCAGAGGTCGACTGAGGCCCTGCGGGTCGGGGCCAGGAGCGCTGTTTGCAGGAGGAAGTCCCAGGGGACCAGAACAGGGCATGTAGCCGCGGCTAAAACAGGCGTTCCCATTTCAGATCATATTCCTCATAAAATCTAAAGCCAGATGCATCGCTTGGGCATGTTCCCATCTCACCGCGAAAGACTTGCATTTGTTTCCAAACTGGACTCCAAATCGAGGTCTCTGCTGCGGGTTCCAGTGGCGGGCGGAAGGATAGGGCTTTCGATGGCTCTGGAGACTGCTTGAGTGAATGACGTTTTAGACATTTAAGTCTTAACCTAGCTCAGGCAAAGCGTTGTGAGCGCGTAGATTAAAAAGGGAAAACGTAGGGTGTGGAATAAAAACAACCATGGGCTTTCAAGGACATGTGTGTGCTTTTTGTTTAAAGAGGGCCGACGAGAAGGCCAACTTTATAATTACAGGCGCCCAGTTTAAGCAATACAACCCTATGGGACCTGCTTCACAAAAATACATTACAAGGAGAAAAACCTTGCTAGACCGAGAAAAAAGTGGCGTTATCTTAAACCAAAGGCGAGCTTGGTGAACGCAAACATTTTTATAGCCTCTTTAGTCAAAAAGTTTTTCCTGGGTTATTTCATTTTTGAGAAATGGAGGAATCCTAAAAAGAAGAGCCTACAGGTCTGTTTCACCTGTAACTCTCCTTTCATTCAAGGTGCCATTTGGGGTAGAGCGAGTCATCCTTTTCATAGTGAGGGCTTTCTGGTATTTACCAATGTGGTAAAGAGGGTAGAAATAAAAACCAATAATGCTAGCCTGGGAATGACTACTGCCTGATACCGATGAAACAGCAGAAAGCTAAAATTGCCTTCCCGGGGTTCCCCTAAGAGAACTACATTCTGCGAGTCTGAAAGTCACCACCGTTCCTAAAGTCCAGAATAACTGATGGTGCCTAGGTTAACAATACAAACAACTAGACAACTCCCACGTCTCTCGTTTTAAAGAGCCCATGAACTCAGTGCGAAAGTGCCTCTAAGTTAGACAGATGGGTAATGGCCGTCGGCTGAGTCCTTAATCAGGTGCTGGTGAGCGGACCCTAGCACTCAAGAAAACGGTTTACACTTTCCACTCACTGTGGATCTAAAGGTCTTTCCAACACTTGTCCAAACCCACAGTAACAAGCAAAGTATTACCAAATAGAATAAAGTTAAGTGTTTAAGGTGTGAGTTTGGGACCATTTGACTGCTGAAGCGACACAGCAAGCGGCTGGCTGCAGGCGACCCCGTCAAGTGTTGGTTCGCTGTGGACAAGGACATATTTCAGTTGACCGGAGTGACACCAACTGCCATCTCTCAAGGTACCAATTGTGTAAAGTGAATTTCACCTCGTGAGGATGCCTTCTCTCAGCTGCAAATGTCTGCTGCCACTAAGGCCGCCCACGCGGGCCGAATGTCTTCCGAATCTTTGGAGGCCGCCTTCGTAGCAGCAGTGACTCCCACGAGAGAAGAAGGATGTCGCTGGAGTTTCGTAAAGTCTTTTATATTGCATAGAACTTGAGGGGGTTACGGGTAGACGAGGTGCATAGTCTTTTTCAGGGAGGCAAGAATTCCGTGGGCCTCGAGTCCCTGGAGGCCTCTGTACCCGCCCTAGCCGCCCTCCGGCCCAGGACTCCCCTAGGAGATCTGCCACTGGGGCCACACTCCTTTACTTCTGCGTGCCCTCTGCACAGTCCCAATCAGTCTGGAACTTCAAGACCGAGACCAAACTTTCAGTGTAAGACTGCTATATTAGCCATGTTTGCTCTTCCAGGGATAGGGGAAGCAGCGATGCACGGGACCGATCCTGGCAACTCCCAGGCTTCCTCCGGGATAGACATCCCTCTCCCAAAACTATCTTCCAGTACCGACCCTTGCTTCACCACCTCCCACTTTTTGGCCTCCCCCCGCCGCGCTGAGGGAAGTTGCTGCGACTGTTGCGCTCCGAGTGCTTTCGTTTTGCTTTCGTTCCTTCTCTCCACCAGCTAAGACAGCGGAAGAACAAAGTGGGAGACCTAAAGCGCGTATCTTGACAAAGTGGCTAAGACACTGCGACTTAACCTAAGGATAGGGTACGGGAACCAAGGCCCAGGCCTGGACAAACTCTGACCCTTGCAGAGGTGGGAAAGACCAAGAGGCCCTGACTTGTTTTCTTCGTGTGGTTTGTAGATATTGATGCAGTCAAATTGGCAAAGAAACGAATTTGTTTTCTTCAGATATTTGGCTATTTTTAATGCTGAAGGCAAACAGGATAGAAACGGGGAAAGATGAGTGGCTTGGGGCCTTTGAGTAAATTGCGAGATAGAGAAGAGTGAATGAGTTCCTGCATTGGTCTCTGAGCACCGCCAGATGTTGAGACCTAAGCGCTGTCAGGTTTGCTACTGTGGGTGCACTCAAACTCCACTCTTTGGAAAGCCAGCAACACAGCACGAGTTCGCTTTATTTAGTCCCGCTTCCTTCTTTCAGCAAGCACACTTAGTGCGAGCTCAAATACTATCTCTAAGTGCTTCCCCTCATAAAAGAGGCCTAAATCTAGAAACGTTTCCCCAATTCAGGCACACTTATTATTGCTCCATTTAACCCATGCGAAAGCGCTCCGAGGTTTGGACAAGCCCAGCTCTGGGTGTGCGGGACCCCACCTGAAGGGGATTTGAACTTGGTCTGAGGAAAGGTGTGTGCAGGAAGAGCTCCCCAAAACCTTTTCGTGTATGTGTGTTCCTTCTAAAATGTTTACCACTGTCCAGCTGCCGGGAAAGGTCCGGCGCATTTCCTGTCCTCATCACAGCTCCGCCTGTTTCCTTAAAACAGTGATCTGTTGGGTTTAACTGATTTCATTCTGATTCTAAAAAGTTAATTGCTATCGCAACAAATCACCTAGGGAAAGGACCGGAAGCTATGGAGATAAATCACACTCAAAGTAGCCACCGGTGTTTGGTTTTATTGTAAGGCCTTCCTTTGGTGTTTACCTCCCTTCTTGTTTACACCGAGCTTAAAGGCAGAGGCCTTAGGCCAGCAGGGAGCTTAGTTTCACTTCGGGGGGGTATGGCGGGGCCTATCATTTCGTCATCAGGTTTTAAAGGAAAGTTGTAATGCGTGTGCCACACCACTCCTAGTACAAAACAGTCTAACTCCAAAAAACGCTTATTTTCCTGATGAAGGGCTGGGTCTGTAAGCTCCTTGGCGGGTAAGCGACTGGGAAAGCGGGAAGTGAACTAGTGCATAGGCCAGCTGCACCTGCGGAGACCGAGCCTCTCGGAGCGTTGGTCCCGCGCTTCCCGCGCTCTAGCCACTGCGAGCCACCCCCGCATCCCTCCCGCCTCTCCTCCAGCAGTGTGAGGAGCGAGGCCTAGCACCCCAACGCATACGGGAGCAGCTGCACGAGGGGCATAGGAACGAGTCCAGGACCCTGGCTCCCAGGCGAGGCCCGAACGCGCGCGCACTCAGCCACCGGGGTGGTGGTGTTAGCCCAAAGAGGAATGGGGGTTGGGATGGAGCATTCAGCGCGAGGCGTGGGACGCGGGATCCCCGCCCGGCAGCAAGAGCGCGGGTAACCCTATCGTGCGGCACCCTGGCGCCCAAGACCCCAGCCACTAGCGGAGCGCGCAGCTGGGCGGAGGCCGCTGCCACGGAGCCTGGCGGGCGGCACCGAGCCTAGAGGAGCTGGTTTTCCCGGGCGGGCACGTGACGGGGTTGGCAGCGCCGGGGCAGGGGGAAGGGGGGGGGCGGAGGCCCGGGCGGGCGGCTGGCGCGCTGTGTACTTAGGTCGTGTGCTGGGGCTTTTCTCTCCCAGGAGCCGAAGAGGGGAGGGGGAGGGGCCACCGCTCCGCCTTCTCCTTTTCGCAATGTTGACGCAATCTATAAATAGTGGAACAAAAGGACCAACTTCCTCGGAGCTTTGCTGAAACTGCACAAAAAATCGAGCTGGGGGGTTCCCTGATCCCCGGCGATGGGGCGGGGAGCGCGGCGACGGGGGAGGGGAACACCTGGGCTAAGCGCAGCCGCGCAGCCCCACGCGAGCCTCGGGGCTGCGGTCCGCGCGCGGGCACTGGAATTCGACCCGACCGGGGGTCTTCCTCCGCCGCTGACAGGTTAGTGCGTACCGCCCCTTTCCACACTGCGTGCTTTTCTGCCTTCCCCAAGCCCTTCTTCCTTCACTTTTATAAGGGAACTGAGAGGGGAAAAACAAACGAGCGAGGCGCGCAGCCGCGGCAACTGCGAAATCAGCACCCGAAATCTGCGGGGTGACCGAGGACTTCGGGCGGCGACCCGCACCACGACAGGACACCAAGTCCGCGCCTCCCCAGAGCTGGCGGAGAGGAGGCGCGGGCCGCGGGTGAGGGTCCATGCCAGGCTCCCGCAGCCTCGTCCGCCCACCGGCTGGCGTCGGGTCCCACCCTTGAGGCCGGTGCGTGCGCCGCGCTAGCGCCTGGCTCTCCAGCTGCCGTGGGAGGAGTGAGCGACAAGAGCTGTCGCCGCAGGTCACCGCGCCCCTCAACCCTGAGGCCCACGCACTCAGCCCAGAGTTGGGGGGCAGGGTGGGACTGGGAGCCCGCAGCGCCGCCGTGGCCATCTGCGCTCTCGGGGCGCGGGGAGGGGGCGGAGCTGGAGCTGTTGACAGCACCGCCCGTGGGGAGGAGGCGGGGAGAGGTGGGAGTCCGCCTGGGGGAGGCAGTGCGCACGGGACTCCGCGGGGCGGGGGCTGGGTCACATGATGGACAGCCGCCCCCGCCATGGGCTGGCGGCTGGTGACGTCACCAACCGCCTTCAGGGGGGCGGCACTTCCGCCGTCTCGGACACGGCTGCGCCCCTAGGGGCTGCAGCAGGGCAAGGGTGTGGGGTAGGCCCGGGCTGAAGGAGGTTTTCCTGAGGTCCGGTCTCCCCGGCCCCTGTCCTGAGGCCGGAACGGGAACGGGAGCGCAGCCTCTCTCCCGACGTGCTCCATTGTGTGAGTGGCGGGCGAGGGCGGAGGCTCCTGAGGGGCGGAGCTGGGCGGACCTGTGCGGCCCAGTCCTGCCGCGGGAGTTCGGTCCGGCTCTCCCGCCTTGCCCGCCCTTGGGGCGCCGTGTGGTTAGCAACCGCTCAGTGGCTCGGCTCCACCACCCAGCGGGTGGGTGTGTGGTCAGTCTGTCACCGAGATCCTAGCAGTCGTTATGAGTTATTTGAGGAAACTCGGGGTTTTGGTGACTCAGCGCGGTGAGCGCTATTTATAGGTAGATGAGTTAAGAGGAGGGAAATACGTTTCGCTAGGATGCGTCCGCCCTGGTACCGCAAAGAGGTCCATTAGGAAGCAACAGTTTAAAAAGTCTGAAAGAAAAATATTTGACTCTTAAGAGTTGTGCTGTAAGACACTAGTCTGAGGAGCAGACTATGCAGAACAGGTTGAATGGAGCATTTTCTGGAGCAGAATCTGGGGACACACATTAACTGGCTTTTGGGTGCAGGTTACTGAACCAAGAGCATTAAATTTGTGGAAACGACCCAGCCCCTCTCCTAGTATATTGCAGAATATCAATCAAGACCATCTAAACATACACCCATGTGGCAGAACATGAAAAAAAAAAGAAACAGAATGGTGACATAGTCCCTGCACGATATTAATGCCAGAAAGCCGTGTGACGTTTACCTAGCATCAAAAGTCTGGTTGCAGTTATAGGTTTCTTGTTTATCCACCCAGTTCTTCCAAGAAAGTGTAAGAAAATGAGTGTGTTACAACGTGTGATTCTTGACTAGTGTGAAAATGCACACGTGCTTTGTTGTTTGTACTGGCTTTATATTTTAAGGTTTTTACTTTCAATTATGGGTGAGTGCAGGTGTCCTCAGGTGCCATTTGGGTCCTTATGGAGCTGGAACTAGGCAGTTGTGAACTGCCTCATGGAGGTGCTGGAAATTGAACTGGATCTTTTAGAAGAGCATTAAGGACCATCTACCGCTGAGCCCTCGATTCAGCACACCCTCCTTTCTGGCCTTATTTGTGGTTTTAATTTTTTTCTCCTATACTGCCCTCCGACTCCAGCTTTTGAAGTCTAGGAGGCAGATGCTAAGAAAGCAGTTTGTAAGGCTCCCTGCAGGAGGTGACCCAGCTTCCTTTGTTTTCTAAAGATACTGTGACCTGAGGTGTTTCTTAAAAGAAAAATGGTGCTTTCCTGGATGGCCGAAGTTAGACCAGCTAAGAACAGGCAGGCAGGGAGAAGCAGACTGCATATAGTGGAGAGCTACAGCTAGATATACATGGATATGGATGGTCGGTGAGGGAGTTGAAGAGGGTTGAGAACGAAGTTGGACAGATGACCTGGACCCGCAGAGTTCTGAATAATCATGCTGAGGAATTTATGTTTGAGCCTGAACCTATAGGCTTTTAGCCTTTTAGGAAAGACAGATATCCTTTTGAAAATGAAATAAAATCAATGGTCATTTTTCTCCTCAGACCTATGCTAAAATTTAACATAAAATTTCAGAAGGTTCTTCTACTTTGTGAGGCAATTCTTTTTGTGCTTCTCCATTAAAACCTGTAAGGAAGGAAAATCCATGGAAGGATGTTCAATGGAAATGACATGATCTGGAGTACAGTGGCTAGGGTCCTGGAGACTTGAAAATAGAAGGTAAAAGAGCCTATGAGCTAAGAAAGAATCTACTGGAACTGGTGCTGTGTACCCAGGGACAGCAGGACTGGAAAGACTCCAAGAAAGTAATTAGCTGTTAGGGAAAAGGCATACCCAGGTACCAGTCTTCAAGTGTGAAGTAGGAGTATCTCAGGGCCAGGAAAAGAAACTCTGCCTTGTCCCTGAAGAATTCTAAAAATCGGAGACCTTTCTCAAGAGGGTTGGAAGTAAAGTCTGGCTCTCTGGAGCAGTTAAAATATAGGTGGTATTTAAAGCCCAGGTGGAGGCAAAAATGGGCCAGAAGATTATTAGGAAAGCAGGGAACTCATAATTACACTCAGGGGAAGATGGCAGGGGGGCAGAAGGAAGCTTTAGTATCAAGGATGAGTGAGTAAAGCAGTGATGTCTTAGTGGATCTGAGAAGTTGATAATCATGTTGCTGCATTTGACCCCTTTATAAGACAGAACAGAGCCAGGCATGATGGCTAATGCCTGTAATCCTAGCATTCAGGAGCTAAGGCAGGAGGATTGCTCTGAGTTCAAGGCTAGTCTGGGCTATGTAGTCCAACAAATTTGTGCTGCAGAGTAAGACTGTCTCAAAACAAAACAAAACAGACTGAAAAGGCTATATATTCTCTTAGTGAGAAAGAAAGTATAATTACTTTGCCAAAGAATCAAAAGGGAGTTGAAGACAGATTAAATCTTGCTTTTTCCTTTTTGAAACTAAGGAGTTTAGGGAAGAAGAAAAGGAGACATGAAAACAGTAATTCAAGCTTTCTCTTTCACCCTCTCCACTGTAAGTCTTGAAGGAAAACAGTGAGGATAGACAGAATCTCTGTGTGGTGTCTGTTTCGGTGGCACTTCAAAACCATACTAGAACTGCAAAGGTGTCCGAATAAGGAAAGTAGCGATTTCTTCCTCCATCTCCTACCTAGCTAACTTAACATGAATGAGTTCTTGGAGGCAGGAACTCAAGGGCATGCCAAACCACCCCAAAATGTCATGTCTTAAAACATTACTCAAGGGAATATGCAATGTTGCGGATGATTTGTTTCCAGTTTTCTTGTGTTCACCGGGGCAGCTCAAAGGCTGGTGGCTGGCATCATCTGAAGGGTTGTTCAACTGGCTTTTCTAGTGATTAATACTAACTGGCAGCTAGCCATTAGCCAGAACGCCAACATGTGGCTTCTGTATGTGTTCTGGGTTTTTTCACATGTGGCCCCAAGACTGAAAGCTAGGTGGAAGCATACTCACTTTTTATGACCTCAGCTCAGAAGTCACACAGCATCAAAATTATATTCTGTTTATTAGAAACAAATTTTACTAAGGCCATGGATCCTTGAAAAGGGACTCAGACTACCTTTTAATACGTGTCAAAGAATTTGCAACATGATAAAAATAATTATACTTCCTATAGAGTTATAAACACTTTATTCTGTATTTAAAACATTTACCTATAAGAAACAAAACAAGTATCTTGTTTCCAATATTCTAATGAAATGTAAAAGTCCAGACATTTAAATGTTGCAACAGCTCTTATCCCCAGCCAATTTGAGTAGATAGATTTGTGATATAATCTACCCTCACCTTCCCTCTTCTTTAGGACCTTCAGCCCCCCCACCAGGTCTGGCCTCCTCTTTATACTTGCCTCTCTCCTTCTAGCTAGGTGGACCTCCACAGTAAGCAAACCTCTAGAGTGGTAATTAAGTTGTGAAACCTTTCATCTCTTTGAATTGTCCCCACCTCGGACCTTACCTGATGACTGGCAAGAATAACAGTGGTACACTGTCCTTCTCAGAGTTTAAAGGCAAAATGCTAAAGAGTTTGTTACAGATAATTTACAATAACACATAATGGGGAATCTCAACACATCTAACTAAGAACAGGATTATATGCTTTCAAGTCTGAATATTGACTTTACTGGGACTTTTTTCTCAAACAGTCATTCTAAAGAGAGAGTTGAAATTTTAGGCAACTTAAGAATTTGCATGTTTCTCTAAAAATTACTTAATCCTTAATTATAACAAAAATTTTGATACCTCACTTTTATAGTACATACTGAATTATTTTTAAACTAACACAGTTACTTGGTTTAAAAGGGGGCTCAAAAGCCCTCTCTAGGGAACTGAAAATACTACATTTCTTTGGATAAAGTAAATACTCTTTCTCTCCTTAATCTTATCTTAATATATATGCCTTTGATGTCCTCTAAGAATAAGTATGCTTCCTTTCCAAGACAGAAATAGTGGTCAGGCCATTAATTCTATTCACTAATATGAATACTTCATAGTCTCCTAAAGGTAGTTGGGAATTTGTTGTAGTTACATAATTATATTTATGAGTGAAACACATTATTCATTCATACTATATACATTTTAAAATAAGTACATCCATGCAGTGAAAAAAATACACTTATGAACCCTTTATTTTGAGTGTTAATGATTTTTTTGAAGTAACTTCTGAAAAATGTATTATTTTGCTTTTAGTTTCTTTTACAGCACTGACTTTTTTTGATGAACACAACATTCACATTAAATGAACATACTTTGTTATCAGGCCCTAAACAGCTCCCTTCCCTGTGCCTTCACAGCTGCCATGGAGGCAGCCCAGAGGAGCTAAAGTAAACACTTTTAAATGATGTAATGCAGTCCTGAAGGAGGAACAACCTCAACCAAACTCAAACCATACAGTTTTACACATGCAGTCTCTCCATATGCCAGAATCCTTGATATCCTGTCCACAGAATGACTTCACACCAATGGTAACAAAGAAAGTTGGAGATGGGACAGTTCTCTAGACACCTCACAGCAAGGCAGAATTGAGATTTTTTTTCAAAGTACTTATCCAGTGAATGGTTTTCTGTTTTTCAATCTTATAAACTAAGCATTTAGGAACATAACATTTTGCTACTGTGAAACTGGAACATTGAGGATTAAAACACAAAAATGTGAAACTGCTAACTAATGGCAACAATATTCTTTCTACTGATACATTAATGACCAAATGCAGTCATTTTCATTATGTAAAATAAGTCAAACTCTTATTTTGCTTTATCTTTTTATAAACTCAAAATACAATTTTGGCCAGGCATGGTGGTACATGCCTATACTCTGGAAGGCAGATGCAAGAATAATCTTTGAGATTGAGGCTGGCCTAATCTACCTATGGAGTTCTAGACCAGCTGGAGCTATAGGGAGACCATGTCTTAAAACAAAAAAACAACTTTATGTGTCTGTGATGTGTTCAGTTTATGTGCACACTTGACTATAGTATGGGAGACATGCACATGCATGTGCAGACCAAAAGAGGATTTTTTTTTTCTCTATAGCCCTTCACCTTTTTTTTCCCCAGTCTTTTTGAGACAGGATCCCCTTGTAGCCCCAACTGGCCTGGAACTCACTATGTAGACCAAGCTAGCCATGACTCACAGAGATCCGTGTGCCTTCCAAATGCTGGGATTAAAGGCATGTGCTACCACATCCGGCCTCTCCATCTTACTTTTTGAGACAGAGCCTCTCACTGAACCCAAAGCTTGCCATTTGAGCTAGATTTGCTAGCCAGCAAGCTCCCAGGAGCTGCCTGTCTCAGACTGGCAACACTAGGGTTACAGGCAAGCGCAGCTATGCCTGGCTTTTACATGAGTGCCAGGGATTCAGGTTCAGTCAGGTCTTTTTGCTTACAGAACAAACAAACATACACTGAGCCATGTCCCCAGGCCCTACAATTTATTTTTAAAACGAATATTGCAGAAGTTAATAAAAGTACATATTTCTTCATTAAGCAAGGCCTTATGTTAAACATCAAAAGTTCTAGATGTAGTAAAGGTATTAATATGAACATAAGCAAAAATTCATAGATATGATTTAATAGAAGAGAAACTGAAATAATTGCTAAGCATTTAAGAAAATTGGTTCTGATAACCTTAGTTATCAAATACTCCAAGATTAAAAACCTAAGACTTTGTAAGATAGCTTCATGTTTCAAATTTAGACTCACCAGTAGACTCCTGTGAATAAATATTTTTTATCGAGTCATTTTTTTTATTGTGTCATTTTTTTACAGTAATTTATTGAGAGCCCATCTTCCCAGCCTGTGCAGCCTTCCAGTCACTTTCTCAGTTTGTAGTTTTGTTTTAAAAGGCTTACTTTTAATTATGTGTATGTGTGTGGGTATGTGCTCTTGTGCACAGGTGCCCATGAAGGTTGGAGGCATCCCATCCTCTTGTAGCTAGAGTCACAAGTGTTGTAAACTGCCATGGGGGTGCTGGACCCAAACTTGGGTCCAATACAAGAGCAGCAGGTGCTCTTAACCACTGAGCCATCTCCCCAGTCCCCTGATTATGTCATGTTTTAATGTTCTTTTCTGTAATCTTAATTTCATTAGTTGTTTGTCTTGATCTGTATATAGAACCTAGTGTTTTCAGTGTGCCTTAGCTTTCCACACTCTTCTTACTAATCCATCACTTCATTTCTTTCTTCGCTCTTTTCTTTTTAATGTGGACTCTTTTTAATAAGGTGCTATATTTGCCTTTTTCGTTAATTCTTTTTTTGCTCTATCATTTGGGGTGTGTGCGCACGCCATCTTGCACATGTGGAGATCAGAAAACAGCTTTCTGGAGCGGATTCTCTCCTTCCACCATGTGGGTCCTGGGACTAGAACTCAAGTATCAGGCTTAGCAGTAAGCACCTTTACTTTCTGGGTCATCTTGCTGGCCCCTTTAACTCTTTGTTGACAAGTATTTAGAGGTAATAGTTTCTGGTTGTGCTGCCTTTGCTGAGAACTGTGAAGGTTTTATACACACACACACACACACACACACACGCATACTTTCTGGTTAAAGGGTAAAGCCAGCATGATTTCCTCTTTTCCTTTAAGTAACTTTGTTTTATTCCAGGAGATCTGAAAAGGTTTTCCTTCATTTTTTATTTTATGATCAGTTGCTTAACCATGGATGTACACCTGTAGTCCCAGCTCTCAGCAGGTGCAGGCAGGAGGGCTAGGAATTCAAGATTATAATCATCTACTCATGGAGTTTTGAGGTTAGCCTGGACTACATGAAACCTTGTCTCAACAAAACAAAATAGTTACCCAGAGTATATCTCAAATTTAAACATCATATGCCTATTTTTCATTGACCATTTTCTGCAGATCCAGTTCTTTCATTAGTTTTTGGAAATTCTCTTCTATTATATCTTTTTAAGGGTGTTTTCTGATTCATTTGCTTCATTATACACTCAGATGACTCTGCCTGCATTATATCATCTTTGTCTCCCTTTCATAGTGTCCTCTTCAAAATTACTTTGGTTTGTCTTCCCTCCTTCTGTATTGATAGCAGTGTATTAATCTCCCCAGTTAAATTCATTTGTTAACTGGAATCTATTATATATGCCATGAGTGTCTACTATATATGCCAGGTTCCTGTAGTAAATAGAAGCATGTATTTGCCTTTATAAAGTTTACATTTTAGGGAAAGATGGGCTAGGAAGAAATACATTTGTAATGACGGGTAGTGGTGGTAAGAAGAAGCCAGATGAGAAATTAAAGGGTGGAAGATAGTTGTTAGATAGTTGTTAGAACAGGTTTCTAAATCTGTATTTGAGAAGAAAACTGCTTAAAGAGAAGTAGTGAACAAAGTAAAGATCTGGGACTGGAAGACAAGTCCAGGAGCTTGCCTTAGAGAAGGACATAGTAGCTGGTACTTTATAACAGAGAAGGAAGCATATTGTGAGGACAGGTGAAGGCAGTTTGGTGGGCATGAGAGATGATGAGTTTCTTTTGCTGCAGGTTATCAATGAAATGAAAGTGAACAACAGGCCATAGGTATAAGATTGTGTATAGGAAAGACAGACATAATCATTGTGAGAAACAAGGATGAATGGTGACTAGGAGAATGTTCCCAGTTTGCCAGTCTTTTCTTGTGAGATTTGATTTCTATCTTATTTCATTTCTTGATATTACATATTTATTTTATTTTGAAATAATTGTATTACTTTGCCCTCTGGTGCTTTGGGTAGAAGTCATTTTTCCTCTGGCTTCTAATAATGTATTCATAGTTTTTACTGGTTTTTTTTCTCCATTTGTAAGATATCTTGGGCAGATTTTGTGATCTGCTAGACTCTCGTCTTTATCTGGAAGTCTAGGAAGATGTGCTTAACTAGACTATACCCAACCCCCAAACTGTCTATATAGGGATACAAGGGACTTAGTTGGTAAAGTACTTGCCCTGCAAGCATGAGGACCTGAGTTCTGTCCCTAGAACATACATACATATATATGTGTGTGTGTGTGTGTGTGTGTGTGTGTGTGTGTATGTATATGTATGTATGTGTGGACCTCTGGCCTCCACATTCATGCATGTGTACACACACAAACACATACCACACACATACTCATACACACACAAATATAAAAGTAACAAGGAATTTAACAGGAAGTTTTAGTAATGTTATGTATTATTATAATAGCTACCATTTACTAATTGCCTGAGAACCAGGAAATGGTGCTAGGCATTTTATATACATCTCTAAAACTTCTAACAGACCTACAAGGTAAGTATTATGAGCAGTTATTTCCATAAGAAACCCTTTTTTACTGGTAATGTCAGACCACAGAATCTTATCTGAAGCTTACAACTAACCAAAATAAGAATAAATTTTTTCTTTTGTGTTTCCTGAAAATTAGCACTTAAGAGACTATTCTTGGGCCAGCCAGATGGCTCAGCAGGTAAAAACACTTGCCACAAGCCTGACATACAGATGAACCTGAGTTCAATCTCTGGATCCCCCAGTGGAAGGAGCCAACCCAAAATTTGTCCTCTTTCACATGTGCAATGGCATGTGTGTGCTGTCTATCTGTCTGTCTCTCCCTCTCTCATACACACACACACACACACACACACACACACACACACACACAGTTCAAGTTACTCTTAAGCAGTTCTTTAGTATCAATTTGGAATCTGAAGGAACCTTCATGTTAAAAATAATTTCTGACATACTATTTCCTGCACTGCCATATTACAGTCATGGATGGTAGAACTTTAGTGAAGAAAGGAACTCTGGGGTCACATAAGCCAACTTACAGATGAGGAAAATGAGGCCTAGAATAGTTAAGAAAGATGTCCTTACAACTCAGGAATAAGGTTTTACTTTATGTATTTATTTATTTATTTATTTATTTATTTGATTTTCAGGAGCAGAGGAGGCTCTTAACATTGTCACAAAAATAAAACTAGTGATGATTATATTTTCAACAAATCTTAGGAAAAGCTCTGATTTGGAACTTAAGTTCATTTTTCTCTTTTTGCCTTTCTCTACTATCAAAGACACAAAAGGGAAGTTCTTCACACTGTGAGGCTCAATCAGACTGATGTCCACTGCTCTTGGGAAGAGCACTTCTGTTTGCAGAGTGCACACACCCACAGCCTCTCAGCTTGCATCAGGAAATCCATTTACATACATTATACTATAAATGGCACCCACTAAAGTTGTGAATTACAGGGATAGTACATATTTTTTATAGGACGAATTAAAGAAGGTGAATTGCTGTAATAAATCAACTCAAAAATACATAATGGCTCCAGTTAGTTTCTTGATAAGGTAAACAAGTAGTTCAGTAATGAGTTTTGGGTGCTTCCTGTACTTGGCTTTTAGTTCCAAATGTTTCAGGGACTCCATGGGGGTCTTCTATTTTAATCTGCTGGAAGGAGACATTTGGGAATTTCTGTTGTTGTTTCATTCTTATTTTAGGTGTATTAGTGTATTGCCTGGATGTATGTAAGTGTACCGGTGTCATACAGTGCCCAAGGAGGCCAGAAGAGAGCATTGGATTGCCTGGAAGTGGAGTTATGGACAGATGTTAGCCACAGTATGGGTGCTGGGAGCTGAATCTGGGTCCTCTGTGCTCTTAACTGCTGAGCCATCTCTTTAGCCCTGTTATTTGTTTTCTGAGACAGGGTCTCATGTAGCCCAGGCTGACCTGAAATTGGATACATAGCTGAGGATGATCCTTGAGTGCTGGGACTATAGGCATGTTCCACTACAGTGAGTTTGTGCAGTGTTGGGGATCAAACCCAGGGCATTGTTTATGCTAGTCAACCACTCTACCAACTGAGCTTTGTTCCTGGCCCAGAAGGGGAAGGATTTTTTAGGGGAGCGTCTCAAAGTAGTAGATATCATTTCTCATTTGGAGAGTAGTTTAGCCAAATAATGACTGTGCCTAATGAACAGAGAATAGCAAATAAAATCTGTCTGGCCAAAAAAAGAGCACAAACTTTGATGTCCAGTTAAGAGCTGTTGTTTGCTTCACCATCATACACAAATGCCCAAGTGGGGGTGATTACCAAAATGTAAATCCTCAAACCATCCTGTCACTCAGCTTTTGTTAGAAAACTGCATAGCTGAACTTCTGAAATCATAAATACAAACTATGCCGTATATGTGTCCATCAAATTAAGTTGAGGATTTTCTTCCTCATACTTTCATGTTAATGTCTGCTTTTGTATGTACTGAAAATGACTTAGAATGGAAGTAAGTAGCACTATGATCTGATCATTTTCTTTGACAGCCTGTCACACTAGGGCCTGGGGAAGATCTATACAGCAACTGGAACTGTGCATATTCATGGTGGGGTGATGGAAAATGACTGACAAACTGCTGTTAATTTGACATCACTGAAAACTGCATTTGAGGTATTGGTTGCGTAACTTTATTGTTGCTAGAAGGCAGTGTGCAGTGTGCATACAGAGGCCAGGGACTGGCTTATTCTTAATTTAGCTATTTGAAATTTAGCTCCTGTAGAAAATACAAATTATGACTTTGCAGTCTTATTCTGATACCTCAGCAATTCTTTGAATGTTCCTCCACATTAATTCCTTCATGAAGCAACAAGAAATAGCTTAAATACTGTAAAAATCTACTGTGTCTCTGTGAAGAAGACAACAAGGGATTTTTCATAAGAGTTAATTATTCATATTTTCTATGCAACATGACGCCCATAAAAATTTCCTTGGAAATGCCAAGACTCAAATGATGATCTACAATTTTTATTCCCCCCCCCAAATATTACCAACATATAAATACTTTGTAATTTTATACACTTTTTAATTTATTTGAATTTTTAAAAAACTTAGATAGGTTCTTACTGTGTAGCCTTGAACTGACCTGGAACTCACAATGGCTATCCTGGAACTCAAAGAGATCCATCTGCCTCTGCTTCCGTAGTGCTGAGACAAAGGTGTACACTACCATGCACAACTATGTGCTTTTCTTAGGAAACTTCCTTGTTCCTAAACTATACGTTGAAGGAACAATTTAGTAAGACACACATATACATACAAACATACATTTTGTGAATAAAGTAGAACATTTGTATCTAAATTCCCTTGAAAGACCTCAGACCTAGAGAGTATATTAGAAGATACTTGCCTGTTAAAGTGCCTACTTTACGGGCCTCAAACTCACAATATAGACAAGGCTGGCCTTGAACACCTGATCATCCAGTGCTAGGATCATAGACATATACCACAACTCCCAGCTTTAATGTCCACTTTTCTGTAGCACATACATTTTAGCACATACAATAACATGTAATATTTGAGGAATTACATTGTAATTGAAAATATACCATATATAGAATAGATGAATGTAGAAAAAAGTACATATATATGTTAATAAAGTGAAAGCTATATGAAATGACTGAAAACTAAATTGATAGTGGCTAGAAATTTACTAGAATAGGTAAACTTTGGTAGGGGGCAGAGAAGGAACTTTTTAGACAAGGTCACACTATGTAGCCCAGACTGACCTCAAACTCATAATGTTCCTACCTCATTCTTCCAGGAATGCATCATCACCCCCAGTTCAGGGACATCATATATATGTGTGTTATTATATCTAAAACACTGATGGACTTTGATTGCCAGAGAGAAAGGATAATCATATATCAGATTTACTGACTGGTTAGTATATATTAAACACACTAGACATAGCAGTGAATAAAACTGTAGAGCAGGAAGGTGATTATTTTCCCATGACACTTTGATAGAAACAACAGTAGAAAGAAGCCAAGCATGGTAGCTCACACCTATAATACCAAACCCAGGAGGTTAATGCAGAAGGATCAAAAATTTGGGGCTAGCTTAGGCTACATAGTGAGTTAGAGGCCAGTTGGCTATAATGAGATTGTCTTAGAAGTGGGGAAGGTGGAATCGAAAGGCCTTAGGTGTTAGGACGTTTCTAGGTAGAAGCAGCATTCTGGAAAGATGTTTGGTATGAATTAAACTATGTCATTAAAGTTACAGAAGAATGATTTTCTTCTCTTGGCTGTTTCTCCTAACCTCCTAGGTAACTTTAAAATTAGCAGTATATGGGACTGGAGAGATGGCTCAGTGGTTAAGCACACTGACTGCTCTTGCAGAGAACCTGAGTTGGAATCCCAACACCCACATGGGCAGCTAACAACCATCTAGTAACTCTAGTTCCAGGGGAATCCAATACCATCTTCTGACCTCCACAGGCATTGTACATACACACATGCAGGCAATACACTCATACACATAAAACTAAAAAAATAAAATTAGCAATATAAGCCAAAATAATACTGAACATATTAAGATTCCCAGCTGAGGTATGTGAGAGAAACAAGTGAGAGCAGTGAGCAGAAGCTTCAGTCTTTGCCTCCTGTCATCATCACAGTGGCTAGAAGCATGGGTGTATTACCACCAGTCTCATCCCAGAAGCAGCCAGGAAATCTGTATTTGTCTATAATGTCATTCAGTTCTGGAGGTTCTGCTCTTCTGCTTTCCTTTCTGGTAGAACCACTGAAAGAAGAGATTTGCATTTAAACTCACTTTTTAATCAAGCAGATTTTCCTTAGTCACCCAATTGTACTTTTCTAGAGTAATAAAAGTACTTTCTGTATGTGTAGGTTAGTGGAGAAGGAGAAGGGAAAGAGTTGGGGTGAATATCAAGAGGCTATGCTGTGAAGTCATAACAAAACAAGCAAGTAGTAATGTTTTACCTATGGAAGAAAAGAGAATAAAATAAATTCAAGATCTGTAAATTTAAAGGTGTAAAGCCTTGTCACTAATAGCTGAGAAATTTGGAAGAAATACCTTGATAAAAAAGAAAAAGAGCTGGGCATGGTGGCCCACACCTTTACCCCAAGCACTCGGGAGGCAGACAAAGGTGGATCTTTGTGAGATCAAGGCCAGCCTGGTCCACGTAGCAAAAAGACATTACTAGAAGAGAGAAGTCAGGCTTTCTTGGTGAGCCATCAGACTTGTTGATATTCATGTGAAAGCTGTAATGTAGAAATAGAAATTCTAGAGAAGGAAGAGGAAATGAAATGGAGAACAGATGATTTTGTGTGAACTTTGATTATAAAATTAAGTATCCATTTCAGATGAACTGCACACATACCACATGATTCCACATTTATACAATTCTAAAACATGCACACTAACCTATAATCACAGCCAGCCAGTGATTCCTTGAGGGGAGGAGTGAGGGAAGGAATGATTATAAAGAGACAAGGAAAACTCTTAGGGATGATGGATTCTATCAGTTTTATTTAATTTTTTGGCCTATTACACTTTTCAGAATCTCTGATTTTGAATAACTAAGCTAAGACAGACATCTTTGTATTGTGAAAAACACAGCAGTTTTTCCTCTGTTGCTAAAATTCCTTCTGGGAGGTATAAGCAGTGTCCAGTTCCTCCCACCCCTCTCCTCTCTCAGTCCCTAATGACAAAGTAGGTATCATTTCACCAAACTGCAGTTTGGGAAACCAGAGTTTATTTGGGCTTGCTCACAAAGCAGTGGGTAAGGAGGTTACTTACAGGAGTAGGGGGAGCTGTACTGAAATTCTACATCCTGTGACTTTCTGGCAGCTGCCCAAGATGCCGAAAGGGCTAGCTTCTCTCCAGCTTCCTCCTCTCATACCCTTAGTCCCACTCTCCCATACAACTCAGGCCACTGGTTGGTTATGAGGGGTAGTTAACTTTCCCTGTTCCTTCTTTTCTTGTGGCACGTCAATGAGTTTATAATCCTGGACAAGTAGGTGCCCTCAGGCTTGGAACAAATGCTTTGTCCATAGCTTGCCAGTACAGCTTGTCAAGAGAGGGACACATCTCCATGCAATATCAACATTGGGTTTTTCATCATTAGGGTATCTCTAGGCCTTTTATGGAAATCTTTCTAGAAGCCCTCTGTGGTAGTCTACTTTCAGTCACTCTGATGGAATACCTGAAATAGCAATTTACAAGGCTTTTTTTTTTTTTGATTCAGACTATGGTTTAGAGGTTTTCAGTGACCACTTGACCCTGTTGGCTTTTGGACTATGGTAGCAGAGTTCTACTCACTTTAGGGTAGCCAGGAAGCAAAGAGAGACAAGAAGGGGCCAGAGTCCCTTTCCTGGGCCTGCCACCAAGGGCCCAGCTTCTTTCAGCTAGGTCTCAGCTCTTCAAGGTTCCAGTGCTTGAAACCAGGTTTTCAATGTACAGGCCTTTGTAGGCTGCTACAGATCCAAACCATAGCATCTTCTGTTCCTAGTTAGCAAAGAATTTCTGTTGTTAGTTTAAAATCAAGAATGAATATAGGATTTTGGGGTTTTTCCTGATGAGTAATCTGATTTTCTTTTTTAGTTTGCTATGATGAACTTAAATTTCTTTTTATATTTATTTTTATTTTATTTCTATATATTTATAATCAAATATATTTATATATATTTCATGAAAGCAACTGGCCTGTAGTTTTCTTTTGTAATGGTTTCATGTGGTTTGGGCATCATGATAATGCTAGTGTCAAAGAATAATTTGAGAGGTAATCCATCCCCATCAGTTTTCTGGAAGAATTTGTACATAACCAGTGCATTTTAAACCTAAATGTTTACAAGAATCTATGTATGTCTTCTTTGTGGGAATTTTTTTAATAAATTCAAATTTCTAAAAGTAGATTATAGCTATAAACTGTATTTCAAGGCATCTATTTCATCTGAGCATTATTCCTAAAATGTTCTGTGATATTTCTTTTGTTATTTAAATTTCCATAAATTTATTATATATAATCTCTTGTTCCTTTTTGTTGTTTGTTTTGAGCCAGGGTCTCATGAAGCCAAGGCTGCCCTCTAAGAGCCAGGATGACTGACTTTGAATGTCTTATCCTCTTGCCCTCTCCTCTTGTGTTGGGGTTACAAATGTGCACCATCCTACCCACTACTCATATTGTTAACATCTCCTCTTCCTCTCCTTTTCCCTCTCCTTCTTCTCCTCCTCCCCCTCCCTCTCCTTCTCCCTCTTTCTCTTTCCTCCCAGATCATGTTTGGCTAAAGGTTTATCAACTTTATCTTTAAGAAACAGGTTTTGGTTTCATTGATATTCTTCAGTGATTTTCCTTTTTCTGTATCACTGACTTCTACTGTAGTCTGTTACTTCTTTGCTTTTGTATTTAGCTTTTCTACTTTCATGAGACAGAAGCTGAGGTCATTTTCTAATACAGGTATTTTATTTTTAAATGTCACCTCATACTGCTTTAGTGGAGTGGCATAAAATTTGGTGTTAGGTTTTATTTTCATTTAGTTTTAAATGGAAAATGCTTTCTAATTATACTCTAGATTCCTTTTTTTCGATCAGATTCTTTAAAAGCATCTTCTTTTTTTATTTATTATCTTTATTTTATTTGTATGTGTATAATATTTGCATATACGTAGGTGTACTTGTTATATGCAATGCCTCAGGGGGACAGAGAGGGTGTCAGATTTCTGGAACTGGAATTACTGATGGTTGTTAGCTACCATGTGGGTGCTGGATTTGAACCCAGGTCTTTTAGAAGAACAGCCAGTGCTCTTAACCATTGAGCTATTGCTCCAGCCCCAAAAGCATCTTCTAAATATTGGGATTTTCCAGATAGCTTTCTCTTAGTGAGTTCTAATTTAATTCCACTGTGGTCAGAAAACATAACTTGAATTTTATGACTTGAATTCTTTAACATTTATTCAGTCGTGTTTTATGGCTCATACATAGGCTGGTCAACTTTTTCTATAAAGATGCAATTGTTAAATATTTTAAACTTTATGGGCCACTTATAAATTCTGTCATATGTTTTCTTCTTAAAGAAATCTTTGAAAATAAGAAAACCATTCTTAGTTCATGGACTAGACAAAGGCAGAGTAGCAGTTTCCTGGTTTGTGGCCTACAATATTGTCTACCTCAGTATATGCTTCACATATATGCTTTAAGGAGTACTTGTGTTTTGTTGTTAGTTGTTCCAAAAAAATTTTTTTAATGTAATATTGGTTGGCAGTATAAGTTTAACTTGCTAAGTTTGTTCTTCTGTCAATTATTGAAAGAGAAGAGTCAAGATCTCTGACTAGGGGACCTGGGAGATGGCTCAGTATATAAAGTATTTGCCATGAAGCCATGAGGAGAAACATAAAGAACTAGACCTGGCAGGAGGTGAAATAGGTGGATTCCTGGAGCTCACTGGCCAGCCTAACTCGACAAATTGGTGAATTATTCAGAAGTAAGGTAGAGAGCAACTGAAAGCAGTACCCAGCATAGACCTCTGGCCTACACACACATGCACACACACACACACACACACTCACACTCACACACGCACACACATTTTAAGTTACCACAGCCTACCCTCAGGTGATATTATCACTTTATGTGCCACAAAACTTTAAAATACCATTCTTCTACTTATCCCCTCCTGTCCTTTAAGCTGTTCTATTTATGCATGTCAGGAATCCACAGTATGTTCTTTCTTTCTCTGTCTCTCTGTCTCTGTCTGTCTCTCTGTCTCTCTCTCTTTCTTAACGACCAGCCTGAAATTCATAGAGATCCACCGGGTTCTGCCTCCTGAGTGCTCTGGGATTAAAGGCATGCGCTACTACATCCAGCTGTTCTTTATTTCTATGTGAGACAAGGTCTTGCTATGTTGCCAGGCTGGCATCAAACTCTTTGGTTCAAGGGAACCTTCCTGACTCAGCCTCCTGAGTAACCAGGTCCTACAGGTTTGTGCCACTGTGCCTCCCCATTTTTTTAAAACATCTGTTTATATGTAGACATAAATGTACCATGATACTCACATGAAAGATGACAATTTGTTGAGTCAGTTCTCTCTCTATTATGTGAGTTCTGGGAATCAAACTGAGTTCACTTGGTAGCAGAGTGCGTTTGCCTCTTGAGCCATGTCACTAGCCCCATTGTTACCATTTTTGCTTAAATAATTCATTTGCCTCAAAGGAAATTAAATACTAAGGAAAACTTCATATATTTGCCAGAGTAGTTAGCCATTTCTAGTGTTCGTTATTGTATGGATTTGTATAGTTCCATCTAGTATTACTATCTCCCCCCCACCCCTGTGTGTGTGTGTGTGTGTGTGTGTGTGTGTGTGTGTGTGTGTGTGTGTGCTGGTCAGAGGTCAGCACTGGGTGTCTGTCTTCCTTGATTGCTCTTCACAATTTTTTAGTCAGAGTCTCTCACTGAGTTGGAGTTCACAGACTCAGCCAGCCTGGCTGGCCAGTGAGCTCCAGGGACTTGCCTGTCTCTGTTTCCCTGACCCTCACCGCGATCCTAGTGCAGTGGCTACAGACGTGGCCACCATACCTGGCTTTCACATGTGTACTAGGGATCTGAACTAAGATCCATACTTGCTGGGCAGGCTCTTTACCAGCTAAGCCATGTCCCAGCTCTCATTTGCCTTATGTCTAAAGTACTTTAACAATTTCTTGTAATGTGACTTGATGGTGAAGAGTTATTTCAGTTTTCATATTTCTTTTTAAAATTTTTATTTTTATTTTAGTATATGAATGTATTGCCCATATGCATATAAGTCCACCCATGTTATGCAGTGCCTTTGGAGGTCAGAAGAGGGTGTCCGATCCACTGGAACTGGAGTTACAGATGGATTTTAGCTGCCATGTCGGTGCTGGGAACCAAACCGAGGTCCCCTGCAAGAGCAACCATTGCTCTTAACTGCTGAGCCATCTTTCCAATCCCAGTTTTCATATTTCTTAACATACCTTAATTCTGACTTTGTTTTTAGGTATTTTGCTTGCTGTGTAGATTTTTTATTCCTCTGTTATAGAGGAATACAGTTTCAAGATTTTCTCCTTATCACTGGTTTTGAACAATTTGAATATATGTGTTTTGTGTAGTTTTATTTATGAGCTTTTAAAATCTGTAATCATTTCCAACAAATTTTAAAATTGGGGCCATTATTTTTAAAAATTTCTCTTCTACCACTGTGTCTTTTCTCCTCTGGTGACTCCAATGACATGAATACAAGACCTCTGAAGGTTTATGCCACAGCTCACTGAATCTCATCATTAATTCTCTTTCTCTGTCTCTCCCTTTCACTTTGAATAGTTTCTTTTGCTGTATCTTCAGGTTTACTAGTCTTCTGCCATGTCTGGTCTACCAAAAATCACATTTAGTTGAGTTAATTTCAGATATTGTAGTTTTCATCCCTAAACAGGCTTTTAAAAATATAAATATGTCTCCTATATGTGTATATAAAATCTTATTTTAATGTCTGAAAACCTTTTCTGCTAACTCAGATAACTGTGTCAGTGTGAGGCCACTTTGATTGACTAATTGTTTCATTATGGGTCATTTTTCTATCTTCTTTATGTATCCAGTGATCTTTAAGTAGGGACAGGCACATTGTTGAATCTGACTCTATTTCTGTAAACATATCTGTGTTTTGTTTAGCATGCAATTAAGTTACTTAGACAAGTTTGCTCCTTTGTGTTATATTCTTGGAGAGTTCAGTCTACAATTCACGGAATTAATTATACAGTGGCTGAATAAATTCGACAGGGTAACTGGTTAGAATTTATATTAGCAAAAGTCTTCCTAAATTACCTTAAAACATTTCTGATAAAATCATAAAGATAGTTCACTTTAAATATTCACTTAATTTAAAAATACCCTGAAAAAATAAAGCATGAGAGAAATTGAAGACATCAAACATTCCAGAACTACTTTTTGTGAGTAAAGGTGACTTTGGGTTAAGAATTGATCTAGAATATATGAGTATAGACAATTCTGAATATAATGGTTAAAAATGGACTTGACACCACATTAATTTTCACATTGTAACTTAACCTGCCTGAGCCTGTTTTCTCACTTGTCAAATGCCTTGTCTTTTGCAAAGGAATCTAGAAAAGAGAAAACTGTTAATTCCACCAAATTAAAATATACAGAAAAAAGTAACATCCTTGGTAACCAAGTAAATATGCATCTATACTGAATATTGCCTCTTTTCCCATCTCCTGCACAGTTTTTAAGTGGCTTAAAAAATAAATCAACTGAAACATTCAAAACTTAAAAAAGAAACCTAGTGAGACTATCTAATTCAAACACAAGATCCTTAATTTCTTGTAATACAGCTATTACTCTGCATGTGTAAGCTTAGTAATACTGAGTTCTAGAGTGACAAAGTTTTAAAATTGAATATTAAGAATAATACTATCCCAAATAGATTCCAGTACTAAAATTAATGTGTAAACCAATAGCTGACAACATATTCTAGTACTCTGAACAAAATGTCTCTAGACAAGATCCTTTCCTTTCCTGAAGTATTAGCTTTCATGGCCTGATCTCTTCCAAGAAAACAAATTTTTCAAGGGAATAAATAAATTATATGAACCTTTTGTTTTAGTCTGTCAAAACATTTGTTTTGCCTAGTAACTGGAACTAAAATTTTACCTTATAGGGACTGGAGAGTTAGCCCAGCAGTTAAAAGCACTGACTGTTCTTGCAGTCAAGTCCTAGCACCCACATGGCAGCTAACAACCATCTATAACTCCAGATCCAGGGGATCTGACACTCTCTTCTAACTTCCTCCAGCATTGCATAGCATAGGTGTACTTACACATACATGCATTAATAAATTCATATAGAAAAAAATTTTAAGAATTTAAAATTTTTACTTTATGGAATAAAATAGAATGACTCTAGGCCTTACCTTCTTTAGATTTTTTTTTTTTAGAAATAATAAAACTCATAATCTGATAAGTGTTTCAGAATACTACTAGGTGGGAACCTTCACATAAAAACCAGAAAACCTCTGCTAACTAATGTTCTGGGCTTATTCTTTCTTGTTTCTGTGAATGTATCATTTAAAACATATTTATTTACTTATTTTTATTCCACCCTCTCATTTTCCAGCAGCCACATTCATGCCTCTTATTTCTTTCTAAAATTATCCTTATCTGAGCTTCAGAGACAAAAGTATTCTAATGACCCACTTTGTCTCTTGGAAAACACTGAAACACTTTTTGTCACCATACTTTTATTATGATACGATAATGTGTGATCATCCTCTTAACAGAGTTTTAAGTATACTAAATTATTTTTAATATATTCTGAGAATTGGAGTACATATGAGTTCAAAGAAGGAAAAAGAAAGGAAATAAAAAAGGGAAGAGCCAGGGAAAGAGAAAAAGAAACCGTTTATTCTTAGGACAGTGTAAGGTGGTTTGTGAGAATGGGAGGATGTAAGTTTTGTCTCTTGTTACATAATTTTTTTCTTTTGGTGTAATTGGAAATACCCTCAACTTGGAACTAAGAGATTCAAATTGTCAGGGTGTGGTGGTGCATGCCTTTAGTCCTAGCTGTCTGGAGGCAGAACTGGTGGATCTCTGTGAATTTTAGACCAGCCTAGTCTATATAGTAAATTCCAGGCCAGCCAGGGCTACATTAAGACTTGGTCTCCAAACAAAAAAGGAAAATCAAATTTTACTTTGTGCATTGTCACTTTTCATCAGTGTGGACCATAATACCCTGAGATTAGAGATGAACATGAAGAATAAAATTATTACACCCAGTTTCCAACTCTCAGATGTATAATGCAAAACCAAGCTCAGTGGGACATGCCTGAAATCCCAGCAGTCAGCAGCACAATCATGATTTCAAGGCCAATCTCCACTACATGGTGACACCCTGTCTCAAAAAAAAAAAAAAAACAGTCATAATTCATAGAAAGCTGAAAAAAATTACTACTCTGGAAAGGTGGGCTGTGGCTCTAGTCATAATATTAAATCACTCACTTTATTTGTTCAGTAAATATGTTTTGTGTAAATCTGATGATGCAGTATGAGATAATACAGAAAAATGCTTCACTCTGAACCTTCACTATGAATTTTATTTCTGTGACACTCTCATGTTCAAAGGAGGTAAGCATCAATCTACTCCACACACTATAAATAGTTTTGGCTAAACTGTAAACTGGAAGTCAAAGGTGTGGCCTGGGGTGGGGGGAATTCATATGCCCAGAGAATGAAAAGTACAGGGGCCTCTTCCTAGTTACCAGCTTTACACTGAGATTTTGAAAAAGTGTATAGTCACAATATTTAAACTAATGCAATATTTATATTAATTCTAGGAGAAAACAAAACTAAAGAAAATTCTAGTTTAGGACCAGGCTTTTAAAGCAATTGTTCATTTTCTCTTCAGGTAATCACACTTTTGAAAAAATAGTTTGAGGTGACAATAGCCTTGATGACTATTAAAATCATCATATTAAAACTTCTATCTGGACCTAGAGAGATGGCTCAGCAGTTAAGAACACTGACTGCTCTTACAGAGGACCTGAGTTAGGTTCCCAGAACCCATAAGGCAGCTAACAACTGTCTGTAACTCCAGTTCCAGGGGATCTGACACCCTCTTCTGGCTTCTATGGGTACTGCACACAGATGGTGCAACTATATACATGCAGGCAAACACTCATTCACATAAAATAAAAACTTTTTTTTAAAAGCTTTACTAGATGGAGACAGTGGTGGTGGTTCTTCGTGTTATGGATATATTTAATGCCGCTAAGCTGTAAATTTAAATGATTTAGATGATAATTTTATGTTGTGAATAATTTACCATGATTTAAAATTTTGAGGAGAAAAAACTACTAAAATTAAATGCTGTCAACAAATGTAGAATGTCCAGGGGTTTTATTTCAATTCAGTATGCATTTCTAAATTGACCATTATATCCTGTCATTTAGCTCATGAATCCTCTCTTATTGTACCCTTCTTATCGTGATTGCACATTATTATTGTTTTATTTTTGTTTTGTTTTTTGAGACAGGGTCTCCCTGTAGTCCCAGCTGCCCTGCTGTCACAGAGATATGCCTGCTTCTGCCTTCTGAGTGCTGGAATTAAAGGTGTGCACCAATACCCTGGCCTTTTTTTTTTTTTTTTTTTGGGTAAGATTCGTTTTTATTTATGCATATTTGTATGTCTATGCTCTAATGGCCTTGGACTTCAAAAAAGGTCATCAGATCCCCTGGAGCTAGAGCTACAGGTGGTTGTAAGTTGCCTAATTTGGGTGCTAGGAACTAAACTCCTATCTTCTATAAGAATAGCAAGCACTCTTAACCACTAAGCCATCTTTCCAGACCCAATTTCAAGATTTTTTAAATACATCAATCAAAGATCCTTATCAGTTCTCACTTAGGTGGCTATCAGATCAGTATGCCTACATATATCATTACTTGCTATTCTGTAAAAGTTTCTAATTCTAATCTAAGGTGGAAGAAAAATGCACATTAAAGAGATGATTAAATATAGTCTTGAGATAGATTCTCTGTGAAGACCCTACTAGGAAGTTTAAGGCCTCCTAAGAAAATTAGGAAAACATTTAGCTATTCTAATTGTGGTAGAGAAAACTTGGATAGAATCAGTATATATGCCCCAAAAAGATGAAAACACATGCACCTTCTTGGCCACTCTTAGAGTATCATTAGGTAAGACAGAGATTCTCTACCTCTCCAAATCTTTCCTACTTTGCTCTCTAATTAATGGCACAAAGATGGAACCTTCTAGTCCACAAGAATCAAATTGCAGTTTTGGGAGGAAAAGAAACAAATTACAGTATTCAATAATGCTAAAGGAATAAAGTTCAATGTTTTTTAAAGATAGAGTATCATGTAGGTAGCTCAGGCTGGCCTTGAACACAACATGTAGCCAAGGATGGCCTTGAACTCTGATCATCCTGTTTCTACCACCCAAGTGCTGAGATTGCAGACCTGTTACCACACACAGCTGATAATGCTATTAATCATATAAAAAGTCAAGTATGGAACCTTCTTTTGTCAATTGGGAAAAGAGATGGGGAAGGGGTATATTGTTACCGAGACTTCAGAAGCAGTGCTTTCCAATCATTCTTACTAATTCTAATCTTTCTTAATCTTCTTCAATGTATATGCATTGATAATTTGAGGAACAATGTTCAACAGAAAATTTAAAGGCAAAATAACCAAACTCTACATATAATATATTTTTTATTCACATGGTTTGGAAATAATCTTGAACTTTTAACAATTATATGTACTAATTTAACATCTAAAAGATTCAACTTTATGAATTAAAATGCTGTATGAATGGAAAGGACATTTGAGTCTATCTACAAGCTAGGTGGTACATACCTGTAATTCCAGGAGGCTGATGCAAGAGGATCATAAGTTTGAGGCCAATCTGGGCTATAATGTAGGACCCTGTCTAAAACAAACAAACAAAACAAAAAACGGTGTGAGATGAGCATGATGGGTCATGCCTTTAATCCCAGCACTCAGAAGGCTAGGCTGGTGCAGGTAGCTAGTTCTCTGTGAGACTGAGACCAGCCTGGTCTGCATAGTAAATTCCAGACCATCTGGCACTACAGAGAGACTCTGTCTCAAAAAGACAAAAGGTAGGGAAAAGATTGTCCATTTTAGTTACATTCTGTAAGAACTTATTTTCATGAAAGGTTTTCAGATTTATTATATTAGTAGCCTTGCATTTTATTAAGATTACTGTAATTAAGTCATGTCAACTTGAGGTTATTTTGAAAATGGCATAAACATGTAATGAAAAAAAATCTATGCTTATTTAAAAAATACTTTTCCTTTAATAAGCAGGGATTGATTAAAATATATACAATCTTGTTTCATATCAAACTTACCTCATTTTTAAAAGTTTCTTTAAAATTAGATATGGCATCCATATAGACTCCCCTGACTTCACTGGGACAAAGGTTAACCATACAGGGTCATCAAGTAAGTTAAATGTTAACAGCAAAAATTAAAGGACTAAATTAGAAACAGGGCCTAATGTTATAATGAAATAAAGTAAGGAAATGTAGTCCCACAAGAGCCAAAAACTGCTCACCTATTTATTTTTTCAGAGCTGCCCTTAAAAGTTCATTGTAAACATAAAGCACTTTGTAGCCAACAGAGGTTGACAGCTATTCATTCTAATAAAAAATAAACCTTTCATATTAATAGGAATGTAGCATTTGACTCAACTGTCTCAAAGAACAGGTCACATATGCTCAGTCATGTCTCCTAGAGACCTAAGAGTTCTAATTTTATTTCTGTTCATTAAAAATAAATGAGATCTGGGTGTGGTGATACATACCTTTAATCCTAGCACTCTGGAGGCAGAGGCAGGTGGATGTCTGTGAGTCTGAGGTCAGCCTGGTCTACATAGGGAGTTCTAGGCCAGCCTAAGCTACATGGTGAGATGCTGAAGAAAGGAAAGAAAGGAAGAAAAGAGAGGGAGGGAGAGAAGAAAGAAAGGAGAAAAAAAGACAAAAGAGAGAAAAAGAAGGAAAGAGAGAAACTAAATGTTAATGACTCCTGATTAACTATCCTCTTCAACTTCCAGGACAATTTTCATACAAAGTCCCTAAAATCTCTAAGTTATCAGATGTAATTATTTTATGTGTATGAGTGTATTGCTGGCATGTAGGTAGATACATCCATGTTCTGCAATGCCCGAGGAGGTCAAAAAGGGTGTCACATCCTCTAGAACTGGAGTTACAGATGGTTGTTAGCCACCATGTGTGTGCTGGGAACCGCACCTGGGCTCTCTGCAAAAGCCAGTGCTTCTAATTGCTGAGCCATCTCTCCAGCTCCATTTTTTAAAAATAAAAATAATAATAAAGCCAGGCATAGAGGTGTGTGCTTTTAATTTCAGGACTGAGAAAGTGGAGACAGACAGATCCCTGAAGGAAGTTCCAGGACAGTGAAAGACACTGACTGAAAAAAAAAGTGAAAAATTCAATAAAGAATATAAATCAAGAAAAAAAATAAGTGGACAGGGCCCTGGAGGAATAGCACCTGAGGTCCTCTATCTTTCACACATACACTTGCACCTGCTTAATGCACATGCTCATGTGCACACATGCAGGAACACACGGATTATAAAACACATTCTGGGCCTAGAGAGATGGTTCACTCATTAAGAGCACTGGATTTGACACCCTTTTCTGATCTCCACGGGGAATGCACATGGGTGCACATACATACATGCAAGTAATACACATATATGTAAAATAAAAATAGTAAAATATTTTTTTAAAACCTAGCACTAAAAAAAACCCACATTGTTCTAGGTATATAATTTTAATAGTAAACCAGTAATAGTTCTGTTTAATTAAATAGTTGTCAATCTAACACTTTACAGACCTTTAAAAAAAGAATTTTAAAAATATGAATCCTCTAAACAATAAGTAAAATATCGTACTTAGTATTAAAATATAAAATGTACACCCATTTCTGCCACAGACACTCAACAACACATAGAAAATGGCTGCTTATGGTTTGACAGGATGGCTCAGTGTGTAAAGGCACTTGCTTCCAAGCCTGATGACCTGAGTTCAATCCCCAGAACCCACATGGTGTAAGGAAAGAAATAATTCCCCTAAGCTATCCTCTGACCTCCACAGTATAAGAGCAGCTCCCTCCCCACCACACATACACAAATAAATTATCTTAAAAAGAAAAAAATATGGCTATTTAAATGTTAGTTTCCTATTGATGCACAATTTCCCAAAACAAACTACTTTAAACAACAGAAATTTATTATCTTACAGTTTGGGATTTTTTTAATTATTTACTTTTATTTCAGGTGTATAAGTGTTTTACCCACATGTATATAAATGGACCACATGTATGCAGTGCCCACAGAGGCCAGAAAAGAGTGTTGGATTCCCCTGGAACAGCAGTTACATTTGGTTGATAGCTGCCTTGTGGGTGCCAGGTCCTCTGCAAAAGTAGCCGGTGCTCCTAATCACTGAGCCTATCTTACAGTTTTAAAGGTGAGAAATTCAAACTGAATCTCAGTACTGCTAAACCAAAATGTAGACAGGACTGTGATCCCTCCTGGAGGCTCTAGACAAATCTGTTTTCTTACCCTTTTCAGCTTTTAGAGCTTACAAACTATTCCTTGGCTCCTGTCCTCCTTCCATCTTCAGACCAACAAAAACTGATTAACACTTTCTCATATCTCATCATTTCTACCAACTCTTTTGCTTTCCTCTACCACACTTAAAAGACCCAGTAATTAGGCTGACATGCCTTTAGTCCCAGCTAAAGCAGGTGGATCTCTGTGAGATTGAGGCCAGCCAGGTCTACATAGGGAGTTCCAGACCAGGTGGAGCTACAAATAAATAAATAACAAAGCCCCCTGTACTTATAGTGGTCTATGCAGTTAATCCAGGATCTATTTTTAGACCACATAGTGGCTTTAATTTTAATTGGAACTTGAATTCTCTTTTGACATGTAGTAAAACATACTCAGATCAACCATTTTTGTTTGGACATTTTGGTAGGCCATTATTCAACTTAACATATCTATGATTAATATCTCCTTTAGTTTCTTCAGAAGCTCCGTGGACCATCCTTCATCTTTGAAACTATGCAGACTATTCCCATATACACATCAATATGGAGAATATATAACTTTCTGCAAATTTCAAAGTTTAAGAGTCATGAAATTTGTTCATCGAACATCATAGTTCCTTAGAAGCATGGTTTGTCAGTGTTAACAATGCAAAATTGTGATTGGTTTTTTAATACATATTTTAACTATAATCATAAAACCTTGGTATGAGTTAAAAACTTGAAACAAGTAGTTGTAGTCATTTGAATTATACTTCATGCTATAGCAGTTATAAACATTAGTGCTAATGTGCATCATTTTCAGATGATGCTAATAAACCCAGTACTTTACTATAAAAGTTTTTCTTACTAGTAGATATTTCATCTTCACCCTCTGACCCCTACTTTTTTGCTGTTGTATTTAATGCTAAAATAAACATTTCTGTATAACATCTGCATAGATATTTTTCCATATTTTGGATTTATGTCCCCTAGACAAGGTTTCAAAAATTTGATTTTCTGACAGAAAAGGATTGAATATTTTTGACAGGTGTTGAATATTTTATAGCCCTTTTTATATAGTGCTAAATTATGTTTTATATTGCTAAAGCAAAAGAGCTGTTTTAATTTATATCAGCACCATCCCTTATAAGAGTACCGTGTTAACCAATCATGGTGGAACACATCTGTAATCTCAACACTCAGATGGGGTGTCAAGGCCAGCTCAGGTGACAAATGTGTTCCTTTCTTAAACAGCAGAAAAAGTGTTATGTGGTTGAAGGTTTGTTGCTGCTGCTGTTATTGTTGTTTGAGGGTCCCCTTATGCATACTGGAGTGGTGGGTCATTTAAATTTTTATCAAAATCACAATCTAAAAAACTTAGTTCTAGCCAGGCTTGGAGGTGCACTAGGGAGACAGAAGCAGGCAGGTCTCTGTGAGCTCAAGGCCCGCCTGATTACATATCAAGTTCTAGGCCAGCCAGTACTACATGGCTAAGACCCTGCCTCAAAAGAAAAAGAATAAAACTTAGTCCTTTTAAATTCAACTCGTAAATTTGGTTATTCCTCATAAATTTTATCAGCAAGTACTTTCAAGAGGACATTTTAAAGTTTTAAAATTGCATTTGAATGTTATAAATTCAATATGTCTCTAATGTCACAATCAAAATTAACCAAATTTGTTCCTCTATTTTCCCTCTCTCAGGAAATGGTACCAGCAGCCACTCAATTGTCCACATCAGAAACCTAGGAGTCATACTGTAATTGTATGACTTGTCTCTCCTGTCCATATCCAAAGACTCCTAAACCTCTTCATTCTAACCCTCACTTCCAGACATTTGAGCAGAGAATCACAGCCTTTCCTGCTCAGAACAATCATACTGTCTCTCTATTTGTCTGCAAGGTTCTTCTTCCCTTTTCGTCCCAGCTTACTTCTGTTCATCCTGAAAGTTTCTGCCTAACCACTCCACCTTAGGAAGAATTTATCTGAATCTCCAGTGTTGGGCCAGGCAGATGGTTCAGTGGATATAAAAGTGCTTGCTGCCAAGCCTGACAATTAAGGTTCAATCCGAAAAACCCACATGGTAGAAGGAGAAAACTGAAGTTGTCCTCTGACCATTCCTCAGCACATACCATGGTGCTTGCCCCCTCATTAAGTAAAATTTAAAATACAAACCTGATCGTGTTATGCATTTAAAACTTTCCAAGTTGATCAGTATAAAGGTGGAACATAAGGTCATTCATTGGCTAACCTACATCCTTTTGAGTAGCCTGGTCCTTTTCAACCTTTCAGAGATCCCCAAGCTACAAACTGCTGCAAACTACCCAGTTATCTTAAAATGCCAGATTCATTCCAACTACCCAGGTTTCTTATGCTCCAGTGATTCTACTTAAAATGATTTCTGTGGCCTGTTTTTACTTTCCCTTCTACATTGTCATAACCCATTACAATCCATTAAGACTACCAAGGTGTCCTTCATCACACAGTGTAATTATCACCTCCTCTTAAAAGCTTACTGAGCTACCTATTCTTGTGGTTTACATGGTCTTCCTCTCTATCAGGGAATGTGTGTGTGTATGTGTGTGTGTGTGTGTGTGTGTGTGTGTGTGTGTGTGTGTGTATATATATATATATATATATATATATATATATAATTTTTTTTTTGGTCTCTTTGAAACAGGGCCTTCCTGTAGCCCCAGCTAGCCTAGAACTCACTAGGTAGAATAGGCTGGCCTTGAACTCACACAGATCTCCCTGCCTCTGCCTCCAGCAGATACTAAAGGTGTGTACCACCATACCCAGCAAGGCATGATTCTTTTGAGAAAATTTATCATTCACTATATATTCAACTCCTTGCTAAGAAAGGCTATGTGTTTTTTCATCTCCCTAGTTCTGATTTGGACTTTGGTGAATGCTTCTTTTTCATGTTTTATTTATTATTTTTATTTTATGTGTATGAATGTATTGCCTGCATATATGGAAGTTCCACCTGTGTCTGCAATGTCCTTGGAAGTCAGAAGAGGGTGTTGGATTCTCTGGAACTGGAGATATGCATGGTTGTTAACCATCATGTGGGTGTTGGGAATCGAACCTGGGTTCTCTGTAAGAGCAGCCAGTGCTTTTAACAGCTGAGCCATCTCTCCAGCCCCTGGACTTTGGTAAATGTTCAGTTCATTCTGTATGAGACTCTATATTAAAACATGTAAAAAAATACTAAGTTTTTGAGAAACAGTCTTCTAAAAAATCTTCCAATCAGCTAATAAAAAACTAAGTTAGAAGTTAAATAAAAAATGTTCACTTCGAAATCATAATACAAAAAAAAACTGGAAGCAAGCTAAATGTCCAGAAATAGAGGAATAGAGGATTCTAATTGCAGAGCAATTTAAAATAAAGATTATAAAAATGATAAAGTAACTCAAATGTTTATGACATGTTAAGTGAATAAAGATTAAGAGAACTGTGATCTTATGTAATTATAGGTACAGATGTTGACTAAAAAGGAACCTGAAAACCATGAATTCTGTGGATTGTGAGTTCAATTCTCTAATCTAGAACTTTATAAGTATTATTATACTAGCCTCTCAATTAAATTATTTAAAATTAAATCCAGATCCTTAACAGATTATGGGATTTGTGTATTAATATTTCTATGCCTATACAAATACATACATGCATCTATTTCTCACCTGTCTCCTACAGGCTGTAATAAGCAAAGACATTCCAGTCTCAATAAACATACTTACTCTTTGTTTCTAATATCACTTTGCACTAAAATGGAAACAGGGTTATCTAAAGGAACAGGACTCCTTAGAAAAGACTTGTTTCAGAGCTGAGGTAAGGTAATCATGGAACATCTTACTATACAAGAGTTTAAGGAAGTGCTTCAAAAAAATGATATGTCAAAAAAAAAAAAAAAAAAACCACAGGAGAAAGGGTCTCCACTAGCTAAATGTAAGACAATTTGAACAAAACAGTTAAATTCATCTTTAAACATTTAGAAGTGGCAGTGATAGATGTAACAACCTCAAGTGAGTCAGAAAAAAAGTTCCCACGTATACACTTATAAATACTGGTAGAGGGAAGGCATAAATGAGAATAAGCAAGGACAGAAATGGAAAAACAGGAATTAATAATCTCATATAAGATAATAAACAGAAGGCCAGCCAGGTCTATATAGCAAATTCTAAATAGCCAGGGCTACATAGTGAGACTCTCTCAAAAAACAAACAGTCTGCCCACAAACTGATTTATCTTAACCAGGAAGAGGAAGAACAGAACAGTAATTACACAGTGGAACATTTGGGCCATACCTTGACAAGGTAATCAAAATTAATCAGAGAGAAGGAGATGGATCATGTTCTTTTAGATGTGGTACTCTGAGAAAGAGGCAGCATAATCTCAATCTAGCCGTGAGGAAGCATCAAACAAAAAATGAACTTTCTACTGAAAAGCAGTATAGGGAAGAAAGCTGCATTCTTCAAATACATCAAGAACATAAGGCTGGACATTTTCCAAAGCAAAGTAAGTTAACAAGACATGACAACTAAGTGCATTACCTGGCCTAAGACAGGCTCCTGTACGGGAGGAGGAGTGCTATAAAGGACAGTCTCTAAAACTGTAATGTCAGTATTGTTTAGACATATATTTCTCAGGTAAACAGGAAGTACACTCCCAGGTATTTTGGGGTGAAAAGCTAGGATCCCTGTAGCCTCAGAATGGTTGGTGGTGGGGCTGGGAAATGTGTTAAAATCATGTATATTTGGAGAGAGAACTCATCCATGTACAAGATCAAGTGAATGATATGGATATGATTTTATGTTTTTGCAACTTTTTATAAATTTGAAATTATTTCTGATTGAATATTTTTTAAATTCACTCCAAAGAAACAGGAATATAAAAGGAGCTTGAAGTCTCTTAAGTAGTATTTAAACCCTTCAATTGTATATTCCGTTTTTGAGTTACTGTTTAGAATATTTCCTTCTTTACGAGTCTGCATTAATTTCTTTTTATTTAAAAATTTTATTTAAAATTTTTTGTGTGTGTGCACTGATTCCCCCTGGAGCTGGAGTTACAGGTGATTTTGAGCAAACTGATGTGGTGAGAATCAAATTCCAGTCCTCTGTAAGGGCAGTACGTGCTCTTAACCACTGAGCTATTTCTACAACCCCTCCATACTTATTTGAAAGATGAATTGAACTACATCTTTTACAGCTTTATCTAAGTAAGTTAATATGTTGAAACCAGCATTGTATCAGTGGTAGCTTACTAATTAGAAACAGTAGGATTTGGGGGAGGGGAAGCATTGAAATTTTAAGACTCAAAATTGAGAGGAGGAGATGGATCATGTTCGTCTAGATGTGGTACTCTAAGAGGCATCATAATCTTAATCTAGAGTTCTTTCTTCTCATACAGTATATTACTGGGGAGGGGAAAGGTATTATAAGTTCAAACTGGGTGTTCTGAGTTTTTCACTCCTGACTGTGATGATCTGAAGTAAAATCATTTCTATTTCCCCTTTGAAATTTTCAGCAATCTGCACCCCCTTGTGGTCAGACATAAAACTCTTGGTTTTGGATAGACCATTTTTTTCCAATTGAACTTTCTGTTCAGGCACAGGAACTTGATTTTGTTTTCTTCCGTTTTACTGACTCAAGGATTTGTGGTTTAGTAAGATTTTAAATCTTTTAAGAGAGATCTTCACATCAGTTTTAGAGCAAAGTAGAGATAACTGAACATACCTCATGAGTTATGAGAATTCAGTGGCAAACATACACACTTCTCACTGACCGACACACAATAGGTCCTCAGTAGATGTTAGTATCAGCATTGTCACTGTAGAATTTTCTTGACTGGCCATATCTAAAAGGAGACTACATCAAAAAGTCTACAAGCCACATGCTGGGTGTGGTGGTGCCTGCCTTTAGAGGCAGAGGAACTTGAAAAGTCTCCAGACTAGATTTTAAAACATTTATTTATATATTCTGTTTTCAAGTTCCTGCTTAGAATGTTTCATTCTTTAAGAGTCTGCTTTTTTTTAAAGATCTACATAGTGAGTTCAGGCCTGCTGGGACTACAAGGAGACCTTGTCTGAATTTAAAAAAAAAAAAAACCTCTACAAGGGTTGGGAGTTGGTTCAGTGGAAGAGTCTTTACCTAGCATGCACAGGTCCTGAGACCAATCCCCAGCACTGATAAATAAATAAATAAAACAAAAAATTATATACCATTTATCCTTGCCCTAGTGGATTTTGTTCAGAAGTATATTATTTGTAAAGTACAAAGAATATGTGGATATCTCTGGATGTTAGAAATGTGGATAGTTTTTACTTTATATATTTTAGGCTGACCTGGATTTTTTTCTTTAATATAAAACATTTTTTTTGTTTTTATTATTTTTATTTATCTAGGGTTTTTTTGTTTTTGTTTTTTGAAACAGTTTCCCTGTAGACCCAGCTGGTCTGGAACTTGCTTTGTTGACCAGATTGACTGAAATTTCACAGAGATCCATCTAACCCTGCCTCTCAAGTGCTGGGATTAAAGGCCACCATGCCTGGACTGTATTTTAATTTTTAAAATTTGTTTATTTTTAGACAGAGTCTAACTATTGTAACATACTGAAACTCATTGAAATCCTGAGTCTCCTGAGTGCTGGGACTACAGACAAGAGCCACTTGCCAGTAAACCAAGCACTGTAGAAAGGCCTGTGATATGCACTCTTACCATCATTATATAACTACCAAATAAGGTACTAGTATTATTTCTTTTATAAAAGATCAGTAGAAAGGTAACTCACCTAAGCCCACACAACTAGTACGCAGCACAGCTGGGATTCAAACTCCAGCAAATACTGGGCATGGTGGCAGATGCCTTTAATCCCAGCACTCAAGAGGCAGAGGCAGGCAGATCTCTGAGTTCTAGGCCAGCCAGGACTACATGAGGGAAAAAAAAAAACCAACAAACTCAGTCCCATTTACACAGTGCAGAAAGGGGCCACAAAGATATCAGACAAACACACTACCCTGCCCTGTAAATTCTTAACCTGATTGCTAAAATCCATTTCTTTTCCAACTGTACCTCAATAATGCAAATCAAGGTAGCCTTCTATCAATATCCCTACTCCCTAGTATTTAAGGAACCTTCATACCCACTGTTTTACTGTTCACAATAATGGAATGCAGCTTTTATATTCAAAAGTTATAGTTCTGCAGGGTGTGGTGGCACACACTTGTAACCCCAGCACTCCAGAGGCTAAGGCAGGAGGACTGCCAGCCTGGGCTACATAGTTGAGTTCTGGGCCAGTCTGAATTACATAAAGAGGCATAATTCTCCCAAAAAAGTTATGGTTCATCACAAGTTGTTTTGTAATAAAAACTGGTAGAAACATAGTAATATCCCAGTTTTTTTTTAACTGTTGTATTCTTTTGAAAAATCCATGAGGGAATTAAGGAAAATGTAACCAAACAAAACTCTAAACTGTAATCATTTAGAAGCAATGATAGTTTTCTTTTCCTTTTTTAGTTTCATCTTAACTAGCCTGGTAGCAGGAAGGATGTCTCGAAAGCAGATATCAAAGAGGCTTTTGTGAAGTTGTTAAAATGTTAGCTTTGTCACCAGTTACTGTCCTAGCGCGTTTTTAAAGGCGGTTTACCTGGCTTTTGTGTTCCCACTTACCAGTTGTAATGTTGAAAACTTTTTAATCGGAACATCAGGTGTCATCATTTGAAAAACAAAGATAATTCCCACTCTACAGAGCTCTGTGAACAGTAAAAACGACTAATCCACAAAGAGTTTATTAGGAACACTGCACAATTCATAGTACAAGGTGGCTGTTAAAACTTTAATGTTTCGTACAATGGAAACTTGTCTGTCTGTATTGTTTACCTAAAAAGTAAAAATAATAATTTTAAAATACACACCCTAGTGACACCCAAAAGACTGTCCATGTCTGCCTCCAAAACTGAATAGAAAGTTAAAGTCGGTAAGACAAGGTGTATTCGAGGGGAGCGTCTTCCCACCAGGCAGCCTTAGGCCAAGGAGGCTCTGCAAATGTCAATCATCGATAACTGAGGTCAGAGCTGAGGAAGGAGACTCCGGTGGCTCGGCTTGCGCCTCAGCGCTGTCTGTATAGGCCCGGCTCTGGAATGTGACAGATAAGTGCTCTACAAGTCTAGTACCTGTGCTGCCTTCTGCGAATTACTTTAGGGTCTCTCAGCTCTGGTTTCCTGGTCTTGGAACTGAGAATAGTAGCAGTTCCTACCTCGTAGGGTGGTTCCGGGGCTTAAGTGATAGAGTCAGTAGGACGCTGGCGAGCAGCTAGAGCCCAATGTGGGGCGGGAGAGAGGTTCTAAGTTCAAGTGTATCCACGCGCGGTCTGAGGCGCACTCCTGATTTGGAGTTTATTACTTTTTTTCTCTTCCAAAAAACACTTTTCCTCCAAAGACGGAGTACATGAGTATAGGTCTGTCACCGGGTAGTGTCGGTGGACACTCGGGTCCAGTGCTAGGTCACCACCTTCACTGCTGTACTAAGGCGCTGCACCAAGCGCAAGAGAACAGGCGGCCTGGGACCGAGGAAGTGGAGAGCTGCGAGCCCCGATGTACTGCGCCTGTGCGGGGGGGGGGGGTCCGTAGGTGTTTCCGCATGCGCAGCAAGGTGGGGGTGGGGGTAATAAGGGGCGGTATTGACAGCTGCGGAGACAGCCCGCGTTCCCGGCATGCCCCGCGGCGGCGGGGTTGGCTCTAACGAATTTGAATGAGGAGCCTCAGCACTTTCGGCGCCATTTTCGAGTGATGCCCGATCTCATCAATCTAGCGGGAGGGACTCGAGAACCTGTCCGAGGGTACAGCGCCGTTAGAACTCCGCCGAAAAATCACAGAAAATCTTAAAAAAATAATTTAGAGCCAAGGGCAGTCGGCAGAGCCTCGCCAGACTAGGCGCAGCCGGTAAGAGCCTGAAGTAGCCCAGCGGGTCTCGGGAAGTGGCCGTGGTACGGCCGGCGGACTGTGTGGGGAGCGGGAAGCGGGGTCAGGTCTGCCCGCACCTCGGTCCGCAGGCCTGGGGGTAACCCGAGCATCTGCAAGTGGGCGGCGGCCGGCGGGCTGTGGCGGGAGCGGCCGGAGGAGCTGGGGGAGGGGACGCGGCGGGCGGGCAGCCTGTGGCGCCCGCGGTCTGTCAGCGACCCCCGCCGGGCGCGAGGCCGGGCGCAGCGGGCCCCTGACAGCGCCGCGCTCGCCGTTAGCCCGGTGCGGTGGCCGTCTGCTCGGGACGGGAAACTCGAGGGAGGATCCACAGCGCCGCCTGGGTCGGTGGTGCGGGCCCCACCCCCGGCGCCCGACTGCCGAGCGACGCTGAGCCGGGGCGCACGGAGACCGGCGGGGCCGGGGCGCGGGGTCGAGGCTGGGCTGCGCTGCCCTGGGGACTTGGTCACTGCCCCCGCGGTGCCCTTCCGCGAGGGAGGAGTGTCGGGGTGAGCTTGAGATGGGGTAACGAGCTCGTGGTTTCCTTCTTCGGATCGCACTCTGCTTCAGAAGACTTTTTCCTTCCCCAGTCGTTGAAACCTGGCTCCAGGAAAACCCATCTGTGAGCTGCGCTGCCATTTCCTGCGGGCGAGTCTTTACCCACACGACCTAACGGTAATTTTGCAATCCTCACCTTTTCTCGGGAACTGTCTTGGCGAGGAAGAGGTGTGGGGGGGTATTTGTCTTTCCTTTTAGGAGATTGGTTGGTTGATTTTTTTTTTTTCTCCTTAGCTTTTGTCAACCCAAAGTGGACAACTTTTGAATAAAGTGACCAGTGACAGCTTTAACTTTGGGTGATCCTCTGTAGATAATAGTCTTTGTGAAAATTTCACGTTTAACGTCTGCGATCGTGAATCCCTTTCCTCTCCAAGGCACTGCCAGATTAACCCTTGACTGCTGAGATGTTTGCATGGGGCGCCGGTCTGAGCGGCGGATATTCTGAAAGTGCCTTTGGCAGCAGCTTCTCAGCTACCCACGGAGAGGAATAACGCTTCTTCTTGGTGACCTCAGTGGCTGACTTTTGAGGACAGTCCGTTTATTGAGGTTTTCCTTTGGAAACTTTATCAGAACCGTGGATTTTGTATATTTCTATGAAGACCAGGGAACCCGCCCTCATTTAGAATCTTTCCGGGAGAGCTGGAGCGCTCTGTGATGTTTTTCAAATTGTGTCTAACGGAGCTCCCAAAACACCAGACTTCTTACCCCCTGATTGGCTGGAAGGAAGCAAGCCTGGGGGGGTTTGAATGTTGAACAAGAGGCGATAATTCTCCACTTACTGAAAACTTTAACATTTGGTCAGAGAACCAGAGAAATAGATACAAAATGTAAAAAAACGAATTTTTTTTGAAGTTGGTATTTAATGGGGTTGTTTCTCCCTTGATGGATTTTCGGAATGTTTTGAAATGTGTATTAAAACATAAAACTAAAGAGGCAATTTTCACAAAACTATTTCCGCTACTGAAATTACAAGACATATTTGTCTGTGTTCTTCACTGGTTAGAAATTTGACCTAAGGGATCTAGGTTTTTTTTCCTTTGATAAAGATTTTCATCTTAGCCTAAATATATTTATTGAGTACAGATTAGGTGAGAACTGTTTTTTTTATTCTAATGAAAGTAAACTTCTACACCTCCTATAAAAGTTGGATATATTTTTCAAACTTTTCAAGTCTAATTTAAAATGTAATGTATGTTTTGCTAACTCAGCCACTACACTAAGCATTTATTTTACAAAAGATTTGTTTCTTTAGATAATATATCAGGTAAGCATGCACAGGTGTGTCTATGTAATATTGTATTCCTTTGATAAGTTCATTATTAAGAAATACTTAGTATACAACAGCATGGGTGTTGTTTGATTGTATTGGTTTCAATTGGTTTTTATTTGGGTTCCTTGAGACAGCCGTCAATATGTTTCTATTTATTATTCAGCTTGTAACATTCCTTTTAAGTGCATCTTGGTACAAGGCGGGTGTGATTTCCAAAGAAAAGCAGAGTAGATGCTTTGAGGAGGAATTTTTAGTAGTTTATCTTTTACGAATAGTAGCTCAAATTTTGAAACATAGTTTGTATTTTTTCATTAAGGCAAATATGCATTGTTAGACATACTCAAATGAAAGCATTTTGGTAAATCTCTGTAAGATTGTAAATATAATTTATATTACTACATAGTATAACTGAGCTTATAAGTCATTCTATTTTGTAGTACCATCACAACAATTTTGATTACTGAACCCATGCTCCTTTTTTGCAGATCTGTTTAATTTGAATCATTTCATGAAAATTTCATGAAATATGCAAATTAATTGTGAATTTTGATTTAATAAAATTGTAGATCTTGTTTCTGTTTTACATGTAGTTTTACCTAACATACTAGTACTAATGAATTTTGCTTTTCATTGTTGGTTTTGGTTTTGTATTTGAATTTTATTAAAATTAAGAATTATGGGAGTGGAGGAAGGCTTTAAATTCCACCAGGCTGATGAAGTTTAACGGTACTTTTTTTAGCATTTTAGTTTATGAGATGTTTTTGTGTTTTGAGGATGATGAGTGAAGGACTTTTTTTTTTTTTAATCGAATTTTTGAAAGAAGTCATGGGTTCCTTTTAACATACTTCACTTAAAAATTTAGAGCATACCAGCACCTAAATAAACTCCATAACATTCAAAATAATTTTATGTGATAGAAGAGAGAATTCTGGTGGGTGTATATTTTTAAATGCTTGTATGCAGCTGTATGTTTCTCTGTTGAAACTAATGATTCTAATTTATTTTCTGTTGTGAGGACTGCAGAAGTTCACCTTTTTTTAAAAGATAAATTTACATATTGTAGAGAAGAGGGAATTAGAGAAAGTATTGCTTTTCTTGGTAGTATTAATTTTCATTTGTTTGCTCTTTACACTATTTCCAAGTAAAAGTCTAATCTTAGACTTTTTTAAAACTTGTCTTTATGTAGCCTCAGGTGCTTGTGTGAATTAGATTAATACTAGTTTTAATGTTATCAAGAATCACACCTAAGAATAAAAACTTCAAAGTAGCTTTCACATGTTAGATCCCTTTTTTCCTTCTGTTTTGTGTGTTATATTTTTAGGTTATATTTTAAGAAGACATATATACATTTTTAGTTCTATATAGTTATTTCGATGTAGTAGCTATTTAAGAGTGTTGAAGAATTCTTCAATCCAGAACTATTGATCAGTTGATGTGCTTCACAAAAAGAAAATTTTGCAGACTATATTTAATATTTCTTGCATATAACACATAAATTGTAAATTTATGGTTATAAAAATTTTCTAAAAGTTCATCTCAAATCCTAAAATATTACTAACCTAAAAGAGACTCTTGTCTCTTTTCAATTTTCTTTTGTTAATGACACTTCATCCTCATATTGCTTTCTTTTTAACCCCTTTTAGAAGAAACTGATAATTAGTATGATTATAACTAGAACAACACATTTTAGAACTGTTAAAATACATATGTAGTTTTGTCCTTTTTATTTTTTAATTAAGCAGACTTAGAAACACTATATGCTTGCAGTTAATTTTGGCATATAATTAGAACTTACACTGTGACTTGCTGTAATTTTGTGGCTCAAAATTTCACAAAATCAAAGGAAATCAGTAATAAAATACTACTTTATTTCAGCTAAGTGTTGAAAATGAGATTAAACATTTAATTTTCAGAAGTTACAGTATTAGAACATTAAGCTGGTGGTTGTCCTCTTATTAAAATATCATATTACTAATAATAGGTGTTTTATTATCTGATTGTTAGTATGTACAAATGACTATAAATTCTATGAATAATACACTCTGGTGGGTAACTTTTTTACCTGTTTAAAAGATGCTTTTAAGACACTTTCTTTGAAATATTTCAAGTAAGGGAGTTAATATTTATTTGTTTGTTTGGATTTTATTCTTAATGCTTCTCTTGTAGTTATGAGAAGTTGAGTATGCTTTCATTTAAACCTGTCTTATTTCAACAAAGAAAGGTTACACTGGAAAAGACTTCTGTTTTCTAAGCATAAATAGCAAACTAATAGATTTCAGTTTTACTTTTGAAGGTTTTATTTTTAATATTATACATTTGGCTTAATGTTTGTCTTATTTATATCCAAGCCTCTTTTGTCTCTTATGTAATATTTTTGTCTACTACTTAAAAGGATATCATATTAAAATTAACATTTAATTTTCTATTTTATGTTACTTGAAAATTTATGGTACCTTGGGTTTCAGGGCACTCAAATACAGAAAGCTTTATTTTTGGAGAAATACCATGTAGGAATTATGTTTATTTTTGAAAATAGGATATGCAAACTTGTGTTTATAAGAGACATAAATGTGTGGTTTTGGTCATTTAATAATATTTAGCTGCAGAGGAATAAAAGGGCTTTTGGTTTTCATTCTTTCTCACTTAAACCATTTTTACATAGTTGAAAATTCCCTCAGAACATTATGGTTCATATGTAGTACATTTATACCTTTGATAATTTGATATTTTTATGTAGTTGATTGCCAAGTAAATTATTAAGATTCAGAAAGATGAAACAAATGGAAAAACAAATGTTATATTTCACCTCTATTTGGAAACATTGAAAAACTGGTAGTAGTTCAATTATTATTTGTAAATATTTTCATTTACTTTTTAAAATTTTTTTTAAATCTAAATTTTTTTTAATTAATAAAATAGTTGGAAATGTTCACTCAGGTTTAGCAAAAGACTAAAGTTGAAAATAATGGTAATTTGTCATTAATATTTAATAATTTTAGGAGCAAGGTAGTCAAATTCTGTCCCTATCCTTTGTATAATTTTTTAAGCTATGTGGATTTTAGAAGTATATTCTTGATAATTTGTGTTAAGAAGCCTCTTTGCCACTCCCTCCACAGCCACCTCCATGTACACTCACCTCTGCTGATTTGACAGTGAGTGTTCTCAGGAGAAATGAAAGCAGAAACTTAGTAATCTGATTTGTTTGAAGAGGCTTTGGATGATAAGGCATATCACAGGTGTTCTTAATCAAGTTATTGCTATTTTTAAAACATTTTCACATTAGGGGTTCTTTGAGTACTGGCTAGATTAGAATTATTTTCAAGACTTACTCTGTTCAGATACCAACTGGAACTAGAGGAGACAAGTCTGTTGAGTGTCTTCATTCTGTAATACATGACATTTTTTATTTCAGATTTGGGCCTTTAGACGACAGCCAGTTCTGGAAAACAGCCTAACTTCTTTGATTGAACACTCATATAATGCAGTGGAACATGATAGGATAAGGTACACTAATTACTAATGTGATTTGGTTTGGTTTGGTTTGGTTTGGTTTGGTTTGGTTTGGTTTGGTTTGGTTTGGTTTGGTTTTGAGTTAGGACCACTATACAGCACAGCCTGGAACCTGCTATGTGGCCTAGGCTGGCCTGGAACTCATTTTCCTTTCTTAGTTCCTCCTTGGTATTAGGATTTCCTCCTAGGTGTTACAAATGTGTACTACCATGTCCGAATTATACTAATAAATTTTCAAACCCTATCATTGTGTTTCTTTGTAATATAGTTGGACTTTACAGTTAGAAGTGCTGATGCTTTTAGGTGAACTAAAAATCAATCAATAAAAAATAAATCATGTGAATTGACCAAAGTTTGGTGTCTAGCCCGCCTCCCCCCCCAGGGTATTAACTGCAGTGTGCTAAGTTATTTAATTATGTAGTAGAGTTTTTATCTTACAAAATGGAGTGTTTAAATCATGGAATTTGTTATCTGTTTAACATGTAGAGAAGTAGATAGAAGCTAAAAATTAGATAAGATTAATGAAAATATTTTAAGAAAATTTAAAGTATTCCAGGTACTGCTGTAACCAAAAGTGGCAATTTGGTTGAAACTGAAAAACCTACTTTCTTAAGCAGAAATTAGTATCTTACTCATAGATACTTTGAGTCAAAGTATTTATGTTGTTAATATCAAAAGTTGTAGACTATTCATTGGTAAATTTATAGAACATCTAAATTTTTACTATTTTCTTAGCTTCCCAAATGCTTTATCATAGCCCATTTTTCTAACATTTATTTTACTTGATTTTTATAGTTTTAGTTGAACATTTTAGACAGTGGTTAGCTAATACAATTGTTTTCTAAATGGTAGCATAGTATAATAAAAATGAAAAGTAACATTACAAAATATTATTTAGTTAATTCTGTCCTAGAAAAGTGTGTTTTAATGAAACTATTTGCTAAATAGTTGCTGGACTACATATAACAATATAATTTTTCTTTAGAATCTTTTAACTAAAAATATGTATGTGGATAAAGAATAGAAAATTGCAAAGGCTTGCTTTCATAGGTATAATTTAATCTTGAGTGAAATATAATTTCTCTACCCATAAAACTGCTTTTAACTTTAAAACAATGTAAACATTTTGAAACAAATTCTCAGATGTGTTTAGGAATGCTAGAATACATTAAGATACATATTAAAATGTAAAAGCTGAAATTTGATCTTTTTGTGTATTACTAGATATTAGACAATCCAGAAATACATATGTCCATTAATAGTTAAAACTAGATAAAAATGTTAAATTTAGAAATCAGTGTAATGTCAGAGTAAATTTGTATAGTACTTTTTGTTACATTGGTGTCATCATAGTATATGTTGGTTGTTTCAGATAAATACAAGACATAGAATGTCTTTGTAACTTTGATTTTGGATGTTATGAAAAAGCAGTGTATTAGGGTGAAAATGAATATTAAATTCCCTTCTGACTGAACGTGTGAGAGAGAATTAAGTTGAAAATTGAGAGTCTAGGGGAAAAAATTCCAGGTTCAATTTATCACTTTCAATCCAGATAACTAACACAGTTCTAATAAGTTAAATGAGGGGGAAAAGCAGTATCTGAGTTTCTATTGTAGATAAAGACTTAAATACACAATTGTTCTTAAGTTAAAGATTTATGATCTCTAAGGGTCTCAATTTATTGGACACAAATATTTGGCAAAATGTCATTGTTCTCTCCGTAGTTACATACTGGCTTAAGATCTTAGAAATTTCTCTGGTCAAATAGTTGGAATAATATCTAAAAGCATCATTGCAGATATTAACAGTTTCCATACAATTGTTCACTTCTGATAAGGGGGAGAAACTTTAAAGAAAAATTTTAATTTTTTTCCCAAATCTCCTGCATTTTGATAGTATTTGGATTCCTTCCATATCTGTACTCATTTCATTCCTCCCTTACCCAATTTCATATTATATATATTCCTATAGAGTCTTTTGTGTACCCAAATTCCTTCAGTCTGGGTTCATCCTCTGGAGCCTGGTCACCCTAACAAAAGTCTCACACTTAAATAAGACTGACTCAAGGGTAAAAAACTTTAACTTAGTCATGTTAAAGGCTGTTACTGTTATATATGATTGGGTCTCCTTTAACCATCCCTTTAAAAACATGTTGTAAAGACTTTGACAACTTCAAATTTGCAGATCTTACTAAGTTTGATATGTTGTTGATCAGGTAAGAGTTTAAGGAAAGAGCTTTATTGTGTTAATATTTTTTTCCCAATGATAGATTTGTATCTCATGTGTACATTTATATTTTTGGTTAAGTGCATTATCATGATTTTGTGTTTTTCTTGAAGTAACAAGTAATACTCCTCATTTATTTGTATTGATTTTCTTCAAGTAAGGCCTAATACATTAGAATCTGGTCAGCAATTTTCAAAATATAGCATTTAAGTACTTTTAGGCTTTAAATGATTTTGAAGTAGAATTTCAGTTCTCAGCCCCATGACCCACACTTTTGACATTTCATTAGCATATATTGGGTTAGTTTTACTTTCCTATTTTGATAGTTAAAATCATTTGGAAGAAAAACACACTGTGTTTCGAATGTGGTTTCTAAAAGTGATCAAACCATTATTTCTAAATATCTAAATTTGAAAATTAAATGAAAGCTATGTATTACCTTGTTTTCCTATGGTTTTTGGAAATATTTAAGTGAAAAAAATTATTTCAATTTTGATGAAAATTATAGTTTTATTTTTACAAAAATCTGAATCTACAATATTCCTACTATGTCATACTTTTAATTTTTTAGTCTCAAAACTAGACTTTTTTAATGTGTTACTTAAATTTAGCATTCAATTCTAATCTATGTAAGAGTTTGTTTTATAATATCTAAACTTTATTTTAATTTTTCGGAATCAAATGCTTAAAATGCTGAAAAATGACTTGTATTTAAAGTTGTATATCTATAGTAGGATTATATTTAATTGAGTAATTTGATAGAATAAACCTTTCTCTCTTATGTTTGATACTATAGACTAAGTTTTTGGCCTATATTACACATTTAAAATAGATTGCACATGGAATTTTTTAATAGTGATTTGTTTTTTAAACTTATTACTATGCATATGATGTGGTTGGGTCACATGTACTCAAGGAGGTCAGAGGACAATCTTGTGGAATGGCCTCTCTCTGCCTCTGTGTGGGTTCCAGGGCTTGACTGGAGTTGTCAGGCCTGTGCAGTAAGCACTTGTACCCACTGAGCCATCCTGCTCAGTAGTTGTGAATTTTGTTAAATCCTTTTAGGCTAGATCTGGGCATTATAGAGCACTTGGCTAGCATGCAAAGGTCCTGGTTCATTATGCCATCAAGGGAAAAAATATTGTCTTCACTGAACTCTTAATGTTTATTTAGGCAAAACCTAGGTTTTGTGCTAGTAAGAATTCTCACTGAGCCACAGACTCTAATCCATCAGTTCTCTCTTTCTCTCTCTCTCTTTTTATTGTGCTAATAATATCTGAAGTTAGTATATGATGGTGATTCAGTACATGGTACCTGAGAGGAAGACAAGAGATATTTTCTGGACAGATTTAATTTTCTTTCTTGATTGGAGTTTTTGAACACTTTTGTTTCTTCTGGGGAATAACTTAAAGAGGTACTCGGCATTCACCCTGACAGGTTAAAAGTCTTCGAAGAGTTTTGATAATTGAGTAGTTACATATAAACTTAAATGTCATTAAGAAATTGAAGATTGTTATATCATTAACTTTTTTCCTTAGATAAATTGTAGGTTCCTTTTCTAACCAAAATACCAATTTTGTCTCTAGTTTTCTCTCCACTCCACCTTTTAAAAATATCTTTTAAAATAATTTTATCATGGGACTGGAGAGATGGCTTAGTGTTAAGAACACTGGCTGCTCTTGCACAAGACCCAGGTTTGAATCCCAGCACCCATGTAACAACCATCTGTAACTCCAGTTCCAGGGTATCTGACACCATCTTCTGACCTACGAAGGCACTGCACAACATGGATGCCCTTACTTATATGTAGGCCAAAAAAAATAAAAATAATAAAGAAAAAAAAATTTTAAGTTTAAATTTTATCAAGTAGATTTGGTAGTTAAATTGGACTGAACCGCTTTTTCCTCTGAGTTAATTGCATAGACTCTTGGGGTTGCTTCTTAAGTAGTAGGAACATAGACAGTAAAGAAACAAGTTATCACCACCGCAGCTCTTGTTCTTCTCCTGTACAAGAGCAGGATTTGGGAGATTACTGCTGCTTGTCAGCTGTTCTGAAGAAAAACCATCAGCATACAATAGTAGTGACCAAAGACGCTTGCAACCATCCGTTTTACAGACCAGGTGGAAAGGGCCCAGCAGTGAGGGTTCCCATATGTGGTTTACAGAGTAACTTCTTTGAAAGATACTTTCTTTCCAATGCGCACTAAGAGAAAATACTTGTGGTTCTTAATTTTTTTTAATTTATTTTATTATTTTTATTTTATCTTACTTTTTTTTTCTATTTAGTCAGCAGTGTTACTGAATTTTTATTTAGTTGATTCCATCAGAATTGAAGACTTAATTCTGTAAGTATGTATGCCATTCCATGCTTTTCACTTTTAGGCTGATAGAGTGGGAAAAGTTATCAATAATTAGGTTACTGATACCATTTGCTCTAACTCATCCTCCATCCCCAAGCTTTTGGTCATCAGGGATCTAATAAAGTTCAGTATCTAATTAAGAATCTTATCATTTCTACAGCACATCTATTTAAGTGTTGGCATTTCTTCAACTGTATGAGGAAAAATTGTTATTAAAGCTTTGTTGGTGTTTTGGGGGGAAAGGAGGTCTATTCTAGTAAAAACTTTCAGTCTATCTATATTAGACATACATTGGAAAGCAAAAGAAATTGATTACTTAAGAAAAATATCAATTTCTATCTAGACAGTAGCTAGTTTTCTTAAACACACTTTCAACTGTTGGAAAAATACAAAAGGAGTTTTTTTGTATTTTTTTTGTATGCAGCTTGTGGAAACATTTGGCAGTATCCTAGTAAAACTGAAAATACAGTACTTGAGCCCAGTAATTTCACTCCTAAATATCTAGGTGAACTCAAAATACATACACAGAAGTCTTTTTTAATATCAAAAAATTGAGAACAGTCTGAATGTTAAGCAAAAGGACAATGTTCTCATATACTGCCTAACTATTGAAATAAAAGCTGTGTGTATCACCGTGAGTGACTTCAAATAGAAACAGCCTTTGAGCAAAGGTTATGCACAGTGTAATATATATAAATAAAATACAAGATGTAGCTGATGTTACACCATTCACATAAAGCTTAAACAATTATACATATTTTAAACATTTAAATTTCTGGTAATGTAAAAATCATGTATAGGAAACAAATACCAAATTCAAGATCATAGTTGCATCTTAAGAGAGTGAAATGAAATCAGGGCTTAAGGCACACCAGGACCTTAATGTATAATTGTGTTTTGTTTTTTTCTTTTTTAAATAGCAGGCAAACAGTATTAGAATTCAGTAGAGCCGAATTTGAAGAGGAGAAATGTACAGATTCATTTTGGCATTCTCTTGTATTTGTTTTTTTAATGGTGAATTTTTAAATGAAGGGAGTATTGACTTTGTGATAAGATATTGTACAATAAGATATGTACTTGAAATGCTCTAATAAGAGCTTAAATAAAGATTTGATGGGACTGTAGAGATGATGACTTAGTGATTAAGAACACTGACAACTCTTGCAAAAGACCCAGGTTCGAATCCTAACACCTATATGACTGCCAGCAACCTTCTGTAACTCCAGTTACAGGGGATCCAGTGCCCTCTTCTGTCCGCCTTGTACATTGCACAACACAGATGCACTTGCATACACATAAAATAAAAAGAAATCCAAAAAAAAATTTTTTTAATGTTTGAGGTATTCTTTCTGTTCCGTCTCCTGTAGTATTTGACTACTAGTTGTGTTTATGTGTGGAGAAAGAGAAATCTTGGCATATGATCTTGAATTAACTGAAAATAGTTAGAATTGTATGATGTCCTCCAGAAGTTTAGCATGTTCCAGCTTAAGACACTGAAGTTTCAGTTTTAAATTTCCAGAATGTAGTATTGGTGGAAAATCAAATTTTAAAACTTACTGAATGATAGTCACTAACTGAAGTATGTATATGTTGCTGTTGGGTGTTTATAATCTGTGATTGTTCTGTGTTATATAAGAATTAAAAACTGATTGCTAACCTCAGTTCAAAAATGTTCTCATTAATATGATCAAATTTTAAAATCTTCACTTTTTTTTCCTAGGTTTAGCAATGATAAAATGAAGATGAAGACATTAATAAAACAGCCCTCAAAGTAGCCTAACAACTCTTATTTTGTAAGTGTTAGTTCATAGTCCCTTCCCCAACCACCACCTCCATTGCTACAGAAGCTTACTGTTTGGAATCATGTTTTCATTTATTTGTGGGTTTTTTTTTTGTTTTTGTTTTTGTTTTGTTTTTTCTATTTATCCTAGAGTAACTTTAAAAAAAAAATTTTCTGTGTATGGGTACATTGCATACCTATATGTATGTGTACCTGTGTTATTCAGTGCCCAAGGAGATCAGAAAAAGGTGTTGAATCCTCTGAAACTGGAGTTAAAGTTGTTTTGCCATGTAGGTGCTGGGAATTGAACCTGGGTCCTCTGCCAGAGCACTCAATGCTCTTAACTGCTGAGCCATCTCTTCAGCTCTGGTAATGATCTTCATCTTTTTGAGACAAGGTCTCCTGGTATCCTCAGCTGACTTGGAACTTACTGCAGAGACCAGATTGTCCTCCATCTCACAGAGATCCACCTGTCTCTTTGCCTCCAGTGTACTGGACTTAAAGGCATGTACACCACAAGTGGCTTTTTTGGTTTTTTATTACCATTATTCAAGTGTATTAATTTTACAGTTTTATACATTGAAAGTAGCCTATCCTTGAAATTTATTTTTTGGTTTTTCTTATATTTGAGACTTCTTTGTGGGGAGCTTTGTACATTAGGCTTAAAAACTTTCAGAGATAGGAAAAACAGGAAGATATCTCTTTTCCTTTTATATTATATACCTGCATACCTCTTAAAATAAAAGAAACTTTTTTTCCCCGATTCATTCAAATTTCGAAAAGCTTAATAATGACAACAATAATTCTGATAGGTGTTAGTTGAAATTAATATAACCCTAGGAAATCTGACAAATCAAAGTCATGTTAAATGTACAAAATACTTATTTTTCTGAAAGCATTTGAGATTTTAAATTAGTTATAAAAAAAATTCCATTCACTTCTTGAGCTAATTCTGTGTCTTTAAAGAAAACTTACACTCAAGTTTGTATTTAGGCATAGCCCTATTTAAGATGAAAACTAGAGCTTTGGGCACTTGTACATATTTTTCCATCAGGCATTAATAAGTAACTCAAGTCAGATGTATGTTAGAAGATCAGTCATTTGACTCAAAGATCAAGTAGTCTTTTGGTGGGGAAGGTAAAGGAAATAAATATGGAAAGCTCATTTTATTAGTAGCCAAATGCTACAGATTACTTTTTAAAATTAATTTTTCATTTCATTTTTTTGTTCGTTTTATCTCTGATATTAGAATGGAAATACTGGTAAACTGCTAAAGAATCCTGTAAAATCCAGCCGTGGATTCCTTAGAAGCAAGCTTCAGCCTTCCTTCAACTTAACTTTCTGAAAAAGACTTTCCAGTTGACTCTGTGTTCCTACTACAGACCCTTACTATAATCCTAGGTGATTTTGTGACTGTGTCTTTCTCTTTCAATGTCTATATAATGCCATTATTTCTTTTCAGGGCAAAGTATATAAGAGAGGAAGGGTTTTGTTGGTTTTTTTTTTGTTGTTGTTGTTTAATTTCTGTTTTCTTGCAGTGCTAGAGATGGAAGCCAGGGTCTTACAAAGGATAGACCAACCATTCTTCCCTCCAGGCCTTTCATTTGTGGAATATGGATGTTCTAGCCATTGAGGCATAATGGTATAATATTTTTATTCAGTGCTCTCAAAATTGAATAATGGGGTAGTATATTGTGTTCATTTCTCCAAGCTGAGTGAAAAGGGTGGTTTTTTGTTTGCTTATTTTATCAAGCTTACTTTGTAATTTAAAATCTAAAGTTCTGGGGACTGAAAAGATTGTACAGCAGTTAAAAGCACTGGCTGCTCTTGCAGAGGACCTGGATTCAATTCCCAGCTCCTACATGGTGGCTAACTCCAGGTCTTCACTCCAGTTCCAGGAGACCTGAAGCTCTCTTCTGACCTCTGTGGGCATTGCACGACAGGTGTGCTTACACGCATTCAGGCAATACACACATACACCTAAAATGAAAATAATAAAATATAAAAAATAGAAATCTGAAGTTTTTTAAAGATTATATTTCTTCCTTTTCCCCCTCTCACTTTTTTTAACAAAGGATTTTATTTTTCACATTGTGATTTTAGACACATATATTTAAATGATCTATTTCTACTATGTGAATTTAAAACAGGATTTTTGAGTGCATTGTCCACATTTAAGAATAATATATGTAACCTTTTAATAATGTAAAATATAAAACAGCAAACATAGTAAGATATCGACCCAATAAGCAGGGAATCAAGATATGAAGTTCACATTTAGCTCTGTCAGTATTGATAATTCTGTGAACTGATATATAACAGAAACAAATTACTTCTAATTTGGGGAACATCAAACTTGACTAGCCTCAGAAGCTATGCTTGAAAAAAGGAATAATGCTATTTCTCATTTAAGGACTGTATCAGATTCGCAATAAAATCATTGTAACGTGTAATCATACCAGTCTAAATAATAGTCAATTGTTGAATTATTATAAATTTGTATAAATATAGTGAGGGAGAAAGATCAGAATGCCTTAATTAATGTTGTAGTTAGTAATAATGCTATGACAAGTAGTAAAAATTCTATTTTTCCTTTCAGTAAGGATATAATTAATATCATGCAATAGACAGGTAAAAAGCCTGTTATTTTAAAATTTGTTTACGATGGAAATAGTCTGACACAAACCACTGTCTGTCAAATGCCACTCATAAGGAGCCTATCTTAGTTTTTTAAATTGAAGTATTTTCTGGGAGAAAACTATATGCCGGAAGTGAAAAAAGTAGTTTCCTGTTTTGGAATTGAGTTCATGATAAAAGATATTAAAATCCAAAGCAGGAAAATTCATAAGAGTACAGGTTACTATCAGAATTGATGGTAGATATTAATTTAGTAAGATCAAATCTGGGCTCTGAAAGTTATATATTATATAATTTAAGAACTTAGAAAAAGTTTACAATATGCTCTAATTGTTTCTCAGTGGTTGAAGTAACTGCTACATTTTAGAATTAGACAAGGTTTAATCAAATGCTAGGTATTTCTTGTCTTCCAAAGACTTTAGCATTTGATGTTTTGATAAGTTTGACAGGATAATCTGAGTCTTTATACTTAAATCATGATGTTTCTATTTTCAGCAAAATGACACCTTAAATCCCAGCACTTGAGAGGCAGAAGCAGGCAGATCTCAGTGAGAAAGAGGCCAGCCTGGTCTGCATAGCAAGTTCTTGGCCAGCCAAAAGTACAGTCCAACCTTGTCTCAAAACAAAACAAAATGACAGCCATAAAAATATAAGTTCTAGTGCAAAATTATGGACTCATTTTTTCCCTCTCTGACCAACTTTTCAGCTTCTATATAGATTCAGAGAAGAATAGAGAATTTGTTTGTGAAGTTATTTTGTTTTGTTTTTTTAGGAAAGTTAAAACAGGTTGAAGACATAGCTCAGTCAGTTGAGTGCTTACCTAGCAAACATGAAATCCTCTGGGTTTGATATCTAGTACCAAGTAAAGTCCCAACAAAATAAGGTTAAAAATCAGGTCATCCTTGGTTGCACAGTGAAATTGTAGACAGACTGGGATGCATGAGACCTTACAGAGGAAGGAGGAAGGAAGGAAAAAGTTAAAACAGTTATACCACAGTTCTGATTTGATATGTGTGTCTGTGTCTTTTGTTTGGGATTTTTGTATTTAACTTGTAGCAATTCACGTACCTCTGCCTCTTGAGTGCTGGAATTATAGACATGCTCTACCAACCATACCTAACCACAGACCTGGTTTAAAAATTAAAAAGTACAAAAAATAACAAACTCTGGTGTAATTGAAATTTTTACTTCTAATCATAAATACACTAATATCTCCAGACCATTTCGTGTTGATTTGTCCTCAGTTACTGGTCTGAAGCTTGAATTTTCAAACTTTCTTCCATATAAACAAGTAAGTAAATTCAGTGCAGAATTGAAATACATGTTCAGTTTTCAGGAATCACACCTGATTTTTGGCTTAGATTATCAGTTTTATTCTTCCTATTAAAGCTAGTAAATTGCTTATGCTCATTTTCATGTTATTAAAGCAGTTTCTTTTAAATACCTTGTATAAGTCATTTTCTTATACCAAAATTATATACAGAAATGGAATTTTGAAGTATTCAATAGTATGTTTTCAAGCAGTACTATCACTTTTAAGTACATTACTGCTCATCAAATTTTAGAACTTCAACTTAAAATATTTGGAGAGAAAAATAATATCAAAGATACTATAATGTTATTACCATATCAAATATATCAAAATACCAGCTTTAAAACTTAGTAAATTTTGTTGCAGTATTTCGTATGCTTGGTTTGGCCGTTTAAGTTGATTCTTTTTATCCCTGGGAGTTGGTGCCCTATAATCAAAACTTAAAATTGCTGGTTTTCTCTCCGGTCCCTCATTAAAAAGACAACTTCATAAAGTGACTATGGTTTAGAAACATCCTCAAAAGGCCTATATGCTAAGGGCTCAGTTTTAGGCCTGTGTCATTATTGAGAAGTAGTGGAACTTTTTAAAGAGGTGGGAACTAATAGAAGGAAGTTAGGTTATTAGGGTTGAGTCCTTAAAGGGGATATTGGGACCCCTTTCTGTTCCTTTCTCCCTCTCTGCTGCCTGACTTCCAGGAGGTAAAAAGACATTTCTGCCACACATTTCTACTGTGATATACATTGCCACCACAAATCCAAAGCAGTAGGGCCAAACATCCATGGAATAAGTCTTGAAACAGTGAAACAGAACTAATCTTTCTTCCATTAATTCTCAAATATTTTGTTATAGAAACAGAAAGCATTTTACACAAAAATACATTGCAATTTTTTAATGTGTATTTTAAATTGATCTTTGTTTTTAGCCATGGGCTATTAGAGTTAGAATCACAGTAAATCTTTTTACTTAATGTTAAAAATTATATTTATGTTGATAATAACTGATACAAAACAAAACTCAAGAATATGCTTCATGGAGCTCAAGAGATGACTCATCAGTTAACAGCACTGTCTGCTCTTGCAGAGGACCCAGCTTCCCAGCACCCATATGGCTGCTACAGCTATTTGTAACTCCAATTCCAGGATATACAACACCTTCTTCTGACATGCACAGGTGTATTTATATGCATGCATGCAAAACACCCAAACATTAAAAAAATAGAACAAGTTTCAGCTTAATATAGAACTTCATTCTTTGGCCCTAGGTTGGCATCCAAAAGTAGGTTTTACATCTTTTCAGAAGGCAGAATATAACCAGGTCTTTCCACTGATTATCACAGCATCAGTTCCATACCATAAATTCTCTGGATACTCTGCTTTGACACTGTTCTGTTTTTTTTTATATTGAATTTTTGTGCAGTTCATATAATAGATCTTAATTAAATTTAGATCGCCCTCTCCATTGCTCTACCACATCTGTCATTACTGCTTCGATAAAATATAGCTGGTGTTTATTATATTGATAATAAATTAAGAATTAAGTACCAATTTTTCTAATGCAGTCTATTATTTTTATAGTTTAGGAAATGTGCCTAGAATCTGTAAATATTTTTGTAGGTACAGTGTTTTATGTAAATAAGGTAAATTGCTATTAAAAGTCTTATACACAATAAATTTATCTAAAAATGTTAATGGAAACAAAATTAGAGTAGTAAATCACTTGTAAGGAAGGAGAAAATCATTCACAATTTCTGGTTTGCTTTAATTTTTAGATATTAATAAATTCTCTTTACTTTCAAAGAGTTCTGACTTCAGGTATTTAACAATTATCTATTCAAATGTATAGTTAAGCTGGCTTCTCAAGCAAGACTTTTGCCTGCACATTTCTTTTTTTATTTTTATTTTTAAGTTTGTAGGAGTATTTTGCCTTCATGTATACAGTGCCCATGAAGCCAGAAGAGGATGGCAGTTTCCCTGAAACTGGGATTACAGAGGGTTATGGTTGCTGGTGTCAGAACCTGGCTCTTCTGCACGGGTAGCCATTGCTCTTAAACCCCTGAGCTGTTTCTCTAGTACTAAGCAAGATGTTTAAATTACTTATTTTTGGTCTCCTCTTTCAAGAACATAAGAATAGAGCTAAGCTACATCAAAAGCCAGCAAAGTAATTAAGGGCCAGCAGCCCAGAATATAAACTGCTGAATCTGACATTATAACTATTTTTATAAAGATAAAGAAGAAAATGTAATGGTTCTGTTTTTTGTGTTACTGTTTTTAGTAGCTTTTCCCTTTGATCTCATCTCATAATTAGATTTTTCCACGCCTGTTCTTTTAGCCAGCACACTTGAAAGCTAAGATGATTTTAGGACTAGAGGCAGTATATTTCAAGTGACCCAAGATACAGGAATGGAGAAATTACATGGGCGATCCCAAGAAAAGATAGCCACATAGCTAGTCCAGTTTGAATAAAAAAATGGGTGTGGAATTAGTATGAAATATTGGTTAAGCCAACTATTTGCTAAGAGATGCTGAAAGTTCCCATTAAAAGGGGAAAGACGGTCTTTTCAACAAATAGTGTTCTGAAAACTAGATATCCCTGCAAAAATAACTTAAGTTATACCTTATTACCATACATAAAAATTTACTCCAAAGAGAGCAAAGACTTAAGAAAACTTAAAATTGGGACTGGAGAGATGGCTCAGAGGTTAAGAGCACTGGCTACTCTTGTAGAGGACCCAGGTTTGATTCCCAGCACCCACATGGCTTCTAACAACCATCTTAACTCCAGTTCCAGGGGGTCTGACACCCTCTTCGGACCTCCTAGGGCATTGCAATACACAGGCACACATACATGCAAGGAATACACTCATATACATAAAATAAAAATTTTTAAAAAGAAAACTTAAATGTAGTATATGCAGGTAGCAAAGGAATGCTTATAAACTGTAAAAGGAGAAGAATCTGCTACATACTATATAAATTAAACTTTAAAAAATTCTAAGTGAAGCAAGTCATACACAAAACAGCAAGTATTCCTCCAACATTAATTATGCAAACTCAAATGACAAAAGGTAGAATGCTAATTTCCTATGACTAAGGCAGGAAGAATGGTCAGTGTGTATGAATTGGAAGTAAATTTTCTGGAGGTGAAGGATGGTCATGATGATTATGATATTAATGTATTTAATGCCACAAGAATTAAAAACTAAAATGGATAAATGGTACTTTTACATATATTTGTCTAGTTTTTTAAAGAGAACATTTCTTGCTGTGAAACCTTTTTAAGATTTATGAAACATTGACATAAATGTGAATATGCACATTCTGCTTCTTAAGTGGCATTTTAGCTTATTTGAAAATATATAAACTTTCTTGAATTCTGAAATCATTTGTTTTTGGAATAATTATTTTATGAATATACACTATATCAGAGACAATAATATATGGGGTTTGAATTTTTTGTTGCTTTTTTTGGTTTTTTATGTTTTTTTTGACAGGGTCTCTTGTAACCCAGGCTGCCCTCAGACTTGCTATGTAGCTAAGGATGACCTAGAAATCCTAATCCTTCTTCCTTTATCTCTCAAGTATGGGAATTACCAGGGTGAGTTATCATCCCAGCTCAATAATGTGGTTTTGAATAGTCATTTAGTTCATGATTTTCTGATTTACAGTTTAAGTCCTTTTAAATTCTTCCTAAAGAGAGATTTTATTTTGTACACTGGTATACCAGCTGTAATATAACAAATAGTGTAGTGGTGACATGGAGTAGCTACTCAAAGATTTAAGAAAGACAGCTATTCCTGTTTGAAAATATGTTTACATTTTTATCTAGAGAATAAGTTTGAGGGGAACCTCAAATTTTTCATGTAACTGATAAACTCAAATATGTTGATTTATCTTAGATGTTTAAAATTGTATTGAAGCTTGAGGCAATAATAGAGAAATGGATGAAGCACAAGTTGCTTATACACAATATTAGTTACATGTATTTTTAAATAGAGGTAAAAATATAAAACTTAAATGTAGAATATATGACTGTGCTCCCTATACACCATCAGAATGGAAGTGCAGATTTCATATTTGGGTTTTTCAAATCTTGATATATAATAGAAAATAGTATGCCTTTAAAAGCATCACCATTTTTATTTAAAAAGAAAAAAAACTGGGATGAAAATGCTCATTGGGGCTTGAGCTTGAGTGGTTATGGTTTTCTAGAACCTATTATCTTTACATCTAAGTAGAAACTATTCAGGGATCCACTTGTGTGTGGGGTTGAGATGGTAAAGCATAGAAAGATAGCTTTCTTGTTCTCTGTCCTTTTAGAAAACAGATTAACATTATCCTAAGGCTTAATATTCTGGATAATAATTATATTTAATGGCATCCATACTCAAAATAATCATTCTGATGTGTAAGTAAATCTTGAGTGTTAATGTTTGGGTTGAGGGGGCTATATGTTATTTTTTACTATATTTAATACTTCAAGTAACTTTTGTGTAGTCTTTTTCTTTAAAAGTATTTTGCTAGTTTAAATTTATTTAAACTGAGTTTTTGTATGTCATTTCATGCTTTTTCTTAATATTAAGCCTATGAAGATGATTTTTGAAAGGTGTGCTGCAAGAAACAAAATGCTGTATCTAAAGCCTGTTCTTAACTATGCTAAAAACCAGTTTGGGGTTTTGTTGTTGTTGTTGTTGTTATATAATGAAAAAAAAACAGCTTCATATATTGAAAACATTCCAAAGTTTGACTAGTAATAATATTGTCTTACTAGGTTGACACAGGAACAAAAAATGGTTTGCTTTTCCTCATTTTTATACCTATAACCTAGAGCACTATATTAAGTACATAATAGGCTCTTGTTTGTGATGTAGAAATAAATTTTATTCTACTTAAAACTTTTAAAAATAACTGTACACATAACCAGTGTTAGTATCTTCAAACATGGATCATATATATTTTTTTTCCTAAAAGACTTTTTATTACTATTTAGGTGCTAATATGTTTTCAAAAAAAAAAAAAAAAAAAAACCTTGGAGTAAAGTAGCAGCACATAATGGTTTGTGGATTTTGAAAAGGTGCAGGCCATATTGTGCTGCCTCAAAATACAAGGATCTGATCTTCTGAAGAAATGATATTTCTTTTTATTTGTAGCTCTTATGATAGCAATGTCAGCAGTGCCTTAGCAGCACGTAAATATTGGCGTTAAGATTCTAAAATTATCTCCAGTATTAACTGTGCTGCTGAAGTAAGGTTGACCATACTCTGCAATTGTAACTTAATGTCTATTAATATTTTCAAGTTTTTTTTTTTTCTGGTTGTATTCTCTGTATTAGTAATTCTGTGTTTAGTATAATTTGGTAATAACATCACATATATTGTTTCTGTTAAAATAGTATACATTTGGGAACTGGAATGTAGAGTGTTTGCCTAGCACGTACAAAGCCCTAGGTTCAGAACCTAATACCACACAAACCAGGTGTGGTGCACCTGAGCACTTAGAAAGTAGAAGCAGAGGAATTAGAAATTAAGAAATTCAAGGTCATTCATTGCAAGTTCAAGTCCTACTTGAGACCTTTTCATTTTAAAAAAAGTAATACAGTTCTTATATGTCCTTGAAGAACTGACATTATAGCCAAATTTGCAGATGCTTGGGTTCCTATGTAAAATGCTGTGTCTGCCTGTGACCAATGCAGATCCTCCTTTATATTCATCTCTAGATTTCCTTTAATCTCTAGTGCAGTGGAAGTATTTCACAAATATTTGTATTGTTTAGGTTCTCTAAATGACAAGAAACAACTATATATTCAGTACATATGCAATTTTTCCCCAAATTGGTTGAATCCACAGATGGAGAACACTCAGATAAGGAGAACTGACCGCACTTGCAATTTAATGATGTATTTCAACTCTTTCCAAATATATTTTTAAAAGATTATTCATTTTATTCATATGAGTATTTTGCCTACATATGTGTATTTCTATCACATGCATTCCTGGTGCTCTCAGAGGCAAAAAAAAAGGCATTGGATTTCCTGGAACTAGAGTTATAGATGGTTGTGAGCCACCATGTGGGTGCTGGGAACTGAACCTGCCTCCATCTGCAAAAGGAGTGGTGCTTTTAACCAGTGAGTTATCTCTTCAGCCCAGTATTTTAACTCTTGAATATCTTGGAAAGTTTCTTAAGAGCTAGAATGGTAGGACATACACTTTGCATGCACAAGGCACCTAGGATTCAATCCCATCACCTACAAAAAATGTTTTTTCTTGAAAGAATTTAGGAAATTTAGGACTTTATGTTTATATTCTATATAAATATGCATTCATTATATTAAGATAGAGTATACATTTTCATCTTCATTTGAAATTTATTTAGATATTTTATCTCACAAATAAGGCATAAAATATATTACATATTTTGGACAGAATTTAGAAATTAATCTTTGGTAATGATTCTAACTGTTTTACTTTAGATAAAAATCAAAATTGATTTCCTGAAATCTTGGTCTCAAGTTTCACTTAATCATAACTTGAAATGTAGAAGAATCCTTAAAAATGACCAACCTTTTCATTTGGGTAACTGAGAACAAACCAAATTAATTTGTAACAGATGGCATACTAGAATCTTAATACTGTGTCTTCTAACTTTGTAATAGTCTGTTTTCTTTATTTTCATTAAAATGTTTTAAATCCTTAGGTGAAGATTTCTAACAAGCCAAAAGTATGAAAGTCTTCTGTAGTTGTGTTTTTTTTTTTAATTTTCAATATTTAATTTCAGAGTAAGTTCAAGTTGTGATTGAGTTACTAATTTTATAGATATGAACATAGCCAGAATACTTCAATTAAAATTCAAAGGAAATGTTCTTTTTACCTTCTGTCCCTATTCATAGTTGCTTTAAGTAATTAAATTTAAAAAATGAGTTAAATTTTAAAAATGAGTTCACAAATTCTGGAATCTCAGAATAATGTACTCTCTCGTTTTATTTTCTACAAGGAACTTCTTACTGTTTTCAAAATAAATGGTGTTCTTAATGAAGTCTGTACAATAATAATTATCTGTTCTGGAAATCCTAAAAGTAATTCAAAGTTGGTTTTAAGGAGGTTTAGTCAGAGGACATCCTATTTAATTCTAATTTAAAGATAAAATTAATTTAAGCTACTAGAGTTTAATTAATTGTAAGATAAGAGCAATTTTTCCAGAAAAAAAAAATCCTTAATTATGAAGCAAGATATTATATATGTTGTAGCTAGAATTAAATGTTAGCTTTTACATAAAAATGATAATGATTCTTTCAGAAATCATTCATTGTGGGCCCTCAAAATGGCTCAAGCAGGTCAAAGCACTTATTTGCTGCACAAGTGTGGCAACCTAAGTTAGATCACTGGAACCTACATAAAGATGAAAAAAGAGTCAAATCCTCAAAGTTCTCCTCTGTCCCCCACCCCCATGCTATGTATGGCACATGTGCGCACATATACACATATGATGATAATAACGTAAAGTTTTTAAATCATTCATTGAGCTCTTAACCTTTATTTTGTTTCAATCATATGAAAGATAAGCAAATATATAATTTTTTGTTTCTACTAAAATAGATGGTTAGAATTACAATTTGGCCAATATTTTCTTTCAACAACACAGAAATTGGATTTCTTTTGTATATCTAAGGTATCTAAAATTGGATTTTAGAGAAATTCTGTTCTAAATAACAAAAAAAAAGTCTCCATTTGCTGACTCATTTCTATATATATTCCAAGTATAAAGAAGTTTGGGACTACTAGTATACTTACATTTATATTAAATACTTAGTTCTTGTTTTCAGTCCTAAAGTAGATATTAAAGAAAAATTGAAATATATGGGTTGAAAGACAGTATAGAAAAAAAAATACTCCTTTAAGAGTAAGTTAAGCGTGATGGCACATCCCTGTGACACTAGCATTTGAAAAGTAGAAGTAAAAGGGTCAGGAGTTGAAAGTCATCCTCCATTAACACAGTTCTATGTCAGACTAACTATATGAGTTCCTGTCCCAACAAACCTACAAGAACCAAAGAAATCTTAGTATATAATCAATCCATCTGGGGTTGTAGCTTGGTGTTAGACATTATGCTATTTGTTTGATCCTTACCTAAAAGGGGGTGGGAGTACTTAATTGAGCATAACTTCTTTTCAGTCTTTTCATAGAAAAGAAATAGCTGGTATATACTGAAATAGACATTTAAATTAGGCATATGTTTTAAATATATTTCAACAGGTCTGGAAATTGTAGGATTAACTTCCATATTTATGACTAATTTTATGATGCCTAAGAGACCAAAATTAAAATTTAAAGTTATACCCTTTTATGTTAATTTGCCTAATTTTTGAAGAAAATAATTATATATGGGTATCTTTTTTTGCTCTAAGGTTGTACCCATTTTTTTTCAGAAATTAAACATTCCAAATCAATAAAATTTATTTTTCTTTTTCCTTTTGCAGGTGGATATTACTGTCCTTTAATGGAAAAAATTTCTAAGTGTTGTTTCTTAATGAATATTATTAAAAAGGAGAAAAATTAATGCCCTAAGTTTTTGAAATAAATTTGACTCCAGTAAGTATGTAGACATGCCACTTACATATCTGAGAAAAGAGAGGAGACCATTATCAATACATTCCATATCCCCAAATTTGAGATTTATGAATTGTGTTTTATTTCTGATAGCTTGAGCTCCTTTAAATATACAACTAATTCCTCCAGCAGAAAGAACTTGTGTTGTTATCTTGCTTATTTATAAAATAAAACCCTAGGTGTGTCTTCTTCTCCCACCCCATTTTCTTTCTTTTTTTTTTTCCAGTGCTAGGTATTGTACCGAGGACCTCACAGTGGGCTCTACAACCAAGACAACCCCATACCAAACTTTTTGGCGCTACTGTTGTACTTACTGTTTCTCAGTCTTAGTAATTCATTAATGAGTGTGTCTTCTCAATCTTTAATAAGTTTTGTTTTTCCATTTATCATTGATGATTCCATTAAATAATATCTTTAGAAAGTGGTAGCTTGTATATTTATGCATTTTTTAAAATAATATTTGGTTTGGAATGCTTATGTAAAATTTCTATATGACTAGTTTAAAATGTCATTTCAATATGAAGCAACAAAGCCTAGTATTTGTTGTTCCAAAATACAAATAGAAAAATCTTAAATCATTTTCTTTAAAGAATTTGTAAATTTCAATAGCCTATACTGGATTTTATAGCACTTTGTAAATACTTTCATTAATATCTTTTCTGGTGGCATGAAAATGTTAAATATTTGTCAAGCAGCATTAAAAATAGATTTGAAACCAGATGTAGTGGTACTCATCTGTAATCCCAGTCCTCAGGCAGCTGAGACAGGGATTGAAAGTTGGAGATCAGCCTGGGTTACATAGCAAGACCCTATATAAAGCCAAAAAAGAATTAACCAGGTGTGGTGGTACAGGCCTTTAATTCCAGCGCTCTGCACTCAGGAAGCAGAATCAGGTGAATCTCTGTGAGTTCAAGACTAACTTGGTCTATAAAGTGAGATTCCGGCCAGCCAGGGCTACATAGTGAGACCCTGTCTTAAAAACGAATAAAATAGACTAAGTATACTGAGGTACAAATTTATTTCAGTGCTGAAAATCATCACACAGCAGATACATCCTTAGCTTTTAATGGAGTTTACAAACTTGGTGAATAGTGAATGAATATTGGCGTGGAAGGAAAAATCCTGATATTTGGAGAAAATTAAGTATTGAAGATGGGTGGCGCTTACAGGTATGTAGGAGTATATTTTAAAATAATATGTTTAGGGGATGTCTCCCACAGATCACATGTTGTCTAGGAACAGGACTGAACCCTTGTAGATATCCAGAAGAACCTCCCAAGTGACAGCAGATAGATCTTGAAGCTAACATATTTTTGTGTGTGCAAGAAAGGAAAGAGTATGTGTAGTTGTGAAGCAACTAGAAGAATAGTAATTCATAGTTTCAGAAGTTCTAGAAGTTGGAATTGTTGAGATGGCTCAGCAGACAAACAGATTCTGGCTCTCCAAGCCTGAGTTCAGGCCTCAGTACCCATGTGGTAGAAGGCGAAAACTGACTCTCCCAAGTTGTCCTCTGGCCTCCATATACACTCTGGCATTCCTGTGCCCACACACAAAATTATTCTCGAAAAAAGTTTAGAAGTCCTATTGCACAGCTCTTTAAGCTTTTGTTTTAATGTAAAACTTCAGTTTTCACTTAAAACAACTTAGACAATTAAAATGGTACAAATGTCCATGTGCCTCAGCCTATTTGACCTTTGTATATAGAAGAGAGTGTTTTTATGACTGCTACCGAAGATAAGAACCTCATTCTGAGACCATTAAGAGTACCTCCCACCAAGAAAGTTTTTAAATGGGTGATTAATAGGTATGTGTGTGATGATCAGGTTTTTATTAATATTTTGTTGGCTCTGAAATTGTTTTGCTCTTCAACAGTTTAGAGCCAAATAAATGGTTTCAAAAAACATTTAATTTGTTCATGTTTGTCATCTGCCCAGACAAGCCACAATCCCCTTTGATTGCTCCAGCCATGGAATTGTTGCTGTAGTTAAATTCTGTGTTATTTCTTACTTCTTTTCAGCAATGTTACAACCATGTATTTCTCTGCATGTATTTTAATCTAACAATTTCATCTTCTAGAATACATAGCACTAATTTAATTTTCTAAAACTACATACCAAAATTCAAACCGTGGCTTATTAACACATCATGATCTTGCCTCAACATTTTCTAAGTTGTTCAGTTTTTCTTCAAATGGTTAGTTCAGAGGGATTTTGTTTTTGTTTTTGACATTCCCCCCCATGCATTTTTATTATGGTGAGCATATGTGCCACGATGCCATGTGGGAGTCAGGGGACAATTTTGTTGAATTCAGTTCTCTCCTTTCACCTTTATAACAGTTCCAGGGATCAAAGTCAGGTCATCTAGATTCTGCAGTAAGACCCTTTACCCAATATTCTGTCTCAGCCCCTGTCTTTGGAGTTTTATTTTTAAAGTTTAGGCCATTTCATTCATGTGTGCTAAGTATTTCCAAAGCGGTGTGTTTACTATTCTTCCCATGGTCTGGGCAAATTAGTATCTGTTTTGTTTGGGTATAGGGTCTGGGTCTGGTCCTATTGCCCAGGCAGGTCTCTAACTTAACAGTCCTCCTGAGTCAGCATCTGAGTGAATAGATGGAATTACAGCAAAGTGCCACCATGCCAACTTTATATCTGTAGTTCTTAACCATTTTCATTACCTTAATACATCTTAAGAACATTAACATTTCTATCATCAGCTGTGCTTTATTTACTTACTTGTATTAAACTTTTAAATTTACTAGCAATATAGATGAAAGTTTAAATTTAAGAAACAAATCTAAGACATCCAGAACTTCAAGACACTACCCCAAGAAATTAGCTCTAAAATTCAAATATTAATGTATTTTGACAAGTGGAGATTAGGTGTTCTAATCCTCAGCTAAGTGGTGAATGTAGTCAGGTCCAGCCTGGTTACAGAGTGTGACTGTCTCAAAAGTACAAAACAGGGCTGGAAAGGTGGCTCAAGGATTAAGAGCACTGACTGCTCTTGAAGAGGACCCAGGTTCAATTCCCAGCACCCACATAGTGGCTATCAACTGTCCATAACTCCAGTTCCAGGGGATCAGATACCCTCTTCTGACCTCTTTGGACATTGCACAACATGGGTGCACTTTCATACACTCAAGCAACATACTCATACACGTAAGTAAAAATAATAAACTTTAAAATATTTTTTTCAAGTACAAAACAAAGAATAAAGATGACTACTATTCATACCCATATATATATTTAAGTACAAAACAAAGAATAAAGATGACTACTATTCATACCCATATATATATTTAGATGCTTGTTTGGATTAGTGGGTTGGTGGTTGATTTTTGCCAGAGATCAAACTCAGGACCTCAGATATGCCAGGCAAAGTCTCTACTACTAAGCTAAGTCTCCAGCTCTATATCTTTTGTGAATGCGAAGGGGTATGGGCATGCTAAGACTTGTGAGTAGAGGTTACAGAACAACTTTCAGGAGTCTTTATTTTTTTTTTTTTTAGTATTAATATTTTATGTGTGTGCATGTATTACCTGCATGTAAGTGCACTCGTGTCATGCAATGCCTGTGGAGAACAGAGGCAGCATTGGATCTCCTGGAACAGGACAGTTGTTAGAGCTGCCATGTGGGTGCTGGGATCAGCCAGTGCTCTTAACTGTTGAGCCACCTTTCCATCCCAGGAGTGTTATTTCTTAAGTTTAATTATGCCGGAACAAAAACATCAGCTACTAGAAAAAGACTTGTAAGTTTGAGTTTTGTCTTTGTATTACAAGATGTAATGTAAAAGGGCTGAAATTAATTTTTAGTAAATTTAGTAAAATTTAGTAAATTTTTTAGTAAATTAGTAAATGAGAACATAGATGTAGTTTGTTTACTGTGTTGCTTTTTCTTTTATTACACAGGCACACTCTTCCTGTGGCATGAAACGCATTTTGAGGCAAGAGAGTTTTTTGAGTTTTGTAATTCAGAATGCTAAATGGAATTCGTGTTTGCTATTGTAAAAAAAAAAATCTCAACCCAATGACAAACTGCTTTATGTAGTATGCATAAGGCCCAAAATTGGCCCACTGCCAAAATTCTAAATGTTAATAACTGAATACTTCAGTTTAAATGTGGTTATGGTTATAAAATGTAAACGTGACAACAGTAAATGGGCTCAGTAAATGTTTGGCCTATTACAGTGAATGTTTTTCTCAAGAGTATGACTCATTCAGAATGGAAGCAAAAAGATTTCAACTGATTTTTCTCAAATTTGTATTTTGTTATATAAAAATCAAGAACTTGATCATTGTTTAAATAAACTGTGTGAAGGTCTAAAAATCTGACTAAAACCACCTCTAAATGAGCCTGTTTGTGGTGAATTTTGCAAGTCAGGGATGCTGAGAAGGCCCGGCAGATAAAGGCACTTGACACAAGGCCTAACCACCCAGGTTTGATCCCAAGAGCCCACATGCTAGATAGAGAGAGCCTCTGCCTCCCTAGTGCCTCCTAGTTTCAAGTCAGAGCCTAGTGCTGGGATTAAAGGTGTGCACAAACAAAACTTTTAAAAAGAAGTTTCAAGTCAGAGCCTCTGCTATGTCACTTTTGTTTTACATTTTTGTGGGTTGTGTTTTGTGTCCCTGCCCTGCCTCCAAATCCTTTAAGAAAAGACTCAAGGGGCTGGAGACTTGGCTCAGCAGTTAAGAGCACCGACTGCTCTTGTAGAGTACTCAGGTTCAGGTTCCCAGCCCCATAGCAGCTTAAACCATCTTTAACTCTAGTTGCAGGGGATGTGACACATTCTCTTTTGGCCTCCATGGGCATTGTACAACAGGGTACAGTTGGATACATGCAGGCAAACATTAATGCATAAAATACTTTTAACATCTAAGAGTAAAGCTTTAGGGTCCATTTTAGTTATTGCTACATAACAGTTTTGAATTAATGATTTTAATTTGCTTAGATACCCCCACAATTAAAGGATTCTGAAGCTCTATAAATTGATTACTTGGCTAAGTGATAAGCTAGAAGTCTGTAATCCTAGCTTTTGAAAGGCTGTAGCAGGAGGATCTCAAGTTTGAGATCAAGCGGGGCATATGGTGAGGTGTGGTCTATGAAAAAAAGATAACTAGTTCCTTCCATAAAGTGCTACGCCAGTATAACTCAGGAAAATTTATAATAATTTTAGGTGCTTATGTTCATTTGAAAACCTAAAATCTTTCAGTATACTTTTATTTCAGATCATCTAGGTTTTGAAGAGTTAAGTTTGAAATCTATAAACATTCTTCAAAACTAGCTAGTGTACAAATTTTTCATTTGTGCAAGTTCAACTATTGCTAATAAACATTTGTTTTCCTAAACCATTTGTGATTGGAAGTTTTTCATGTATGACTCGTAGGCCACATGTAGAAACTATGGATGAGAACTGACTAGAGTATATTGAAATGAAGGAAAATTATGAGATACTCAAATGTAAGGAGTGGATTGCAAGAGCTGAAGAGCTGGAAAAGAAAATTGGAGATGTATTTATTGCACTGTATGTCAAAGTGAGCTAAGTAAACTTCAGGGAGGCAGATACTATAAAAGGCCTTCACTAAATATGGACTATGTATTCTAGTAATGATCTTAAAATGGATGAAATAGGAAAGCAGGTTTTAAAGGCATCTTTTGAAATAAAATGAATTTATCTGCTTGATCATCAAAATCCTTGCCTTAAAAATAGAAAACATTTGCTGTGCTGTGGATCAAATCCAGGAGTACTATGGTGAAACTACAACCCCAGTCTAAACAAATTTCAACTAATGGTGAGAAAAATTTGGAATCTTTCAAAACAGGTTTTCAGGAAAAATGGACAGTTTTATTAAAACTAAGGAAGGTCTCTCCAGAAAATTGAGGTTTCCAGAAGCAGGTCATACCTTAGTACATGAAATAATGAAAATATTAAAGCTGTGGATAATATTTAAAAATATATCTTAATAGCTTGTCTACAAGAAGGACTTCTTTTAAAAAAAAATTTTTTTTTAAAGACTGGAGAGATGGCTTAGTTGAGGGGTTCAGAGCACTGACTGTTCTTTCAAAAGACCTGGGTTCAAATCCCAGCACCCTCGTGGCAGCTAACAACCATCTGTAGCTCCAGGGAATCTGATGGCCTTTTCTGTTCTCCATGGGTTCTACATGACACAGATGTACTTACATGTAGGCATAACACACAAAAAAAACAAAAATAAAAAATTTTAAGGGACTTTTAAAAATTGTTGGGAACCTACTTTTAAAAAACAAACTGGATCATTAAGTTGTTGCCAGCTTAAGACTTCAATGGTAGAATAAACATGAAGAACTTGGATTTGGTGTGGAGTGACACAAAAATCATTTAGTCACATTCTGTGATGTTTGTATTCTAAGATGCTTGGGCTTTAAGACTAGAGCTTTAAATTACATTCTTGGAATTTTGTTTCTGTGGATATAGGCAGGAAGCTTCACTTGGAGCCCATCTCACCATGCTAGTCACATACAGGTACCTAGCTCTACCATTAGATGGAATATTCCTAGAAAGGCCAATCTCTCTTTGAAATTGGCAGTGAGTTTGTTTCCTGGGAAGATTATTTTGTGAGAACTTTCTAATGCAGGCTCCTTGTTTTTAGTTTGAGTACTTAAGACTCCCACTGCTCTGGCAAAGAATATATGAGGCTCTTGATAAGAGGATTATGAATATAGTGATAATACTAGCTCTGGCATGTTTGTCGTTATTTGCTACTATACTGTCATTTATTTTGTAGTAAAAATGATTCTCTCCATTTTAATACACAACTAGTAAGGGTTTCTCAAATGTGCATATTAAAACTGCTCAAGACTTAGATCCTGCCACTGGTGGTAGCAACCATAGTCTCTCACCAGAGACCAATTTAATCCTTCCAACTAGCCAATGAGAGTGGAACTTTATCTCTGTTAGGGAAGTAGCATGTTAATAATAGTGTCAGGGGTCAAGATTCAAGCTCAGTTGATTTGATGGGAAAGAACTTTTAGAAGTGAAATCTGCAGGTTTTCAGCAAGAGACAAGGAAAGCAAAATTACATAAATACCTGGCTGTAAATAATACATACCTTCATTATAGGTAGCAGTTTTCATTTCCAAGTGCTTTGAATCATACCATTGTGCTTGACCCTCAGCTCTAATAGCCAGGTCTAACACAGATCATAAGATTTTCTGAAGAATGTTCTGAAAAGCAGTACGTTGGAGATTAAGATTTTTACAGTTTTAAAGAATGCTTGTAAGTTTGTATGTGGAAATGTTAAGCAGAGGTTGCCATGAATATGTTGCAATGAATGACCTACTATTACTCAGATCCCACAGTATAGCATAGTTTTTCCCTAAGAAAATTACCTTTGTCTGCCTGTCCAGAATAAATATATACAATCTCTATGTCATAGTTAATCATTTTAAGATGTTAAAGTATGAGGCTAGAGAAATGACTCAGCAGTTAAGAGCACTGGATCCTCTTACAGAGGACCTGGGTTAAATTCCCAGTTCCTACATGGAGGTTAACCGTCCATGATGCCAGCTCCAGGGTGTCTGACATCCTCTTCTGGCCTCCACAGGCATTGCACAACTGGATGCACTTTCATACATAACAGGGAAAACACAGATAAAGTATACTTAAGATGTTAACATATCAAACATCAACTTTATCTCACTTGAGTAAATTGTTTTGGGGCAGCTCATCAAAGTCTAAAAAAATACACCTTTACCACTAGTCAGCTAAACATTTTATGCATACCTATTCTGAGTATTTCATGTCAATTTCTAGAAATGCTTCATCTTCCCAGAGTAAGTCTAGGTACAAGGGTAGATTCTTGTTCAGTGTGTAGAAATTGCCTTGAGTATTAATTCAGAAAGGCAAGCCTCCCCATATGAACGGGAATGTGCATTTGCACCTTTAAAATAGTTTTATTCTTATTTACATCATACTGTGGTTATAAACTGCTTTATCTCCTACTAACCTGTCTAATAAGTTTGAGCCCAAACTATCTTAGGTCACTTGGTGACCAGTGTTGTGACTAGGCTTTTAGTTTGACATACCACTCAATAGATATGTTTGCTCTTAGTATAGTGCAGTGATACCAATATTATTATGACTAACCAAATAAGAACAACACATCATTCAGCTAGTCTGAAATTATGTCTGTTCAGAGGAGTTTTTCAGGACTCATTTAAGTCAAATTTGTAGATCACCAACATCAGAATTTCACTGAATGATCAGATGAAATGACAAACATGAAAGTTCTTGCCAAGCAGGTATGATATGAAATCGACTTTACAAGGGCTCTTTATTTCTCACTGAGATGATATACTAGTTGAATAAATTTCACAAAACTTACCTCCTATGTAACAAAGACAAAATTCTGTGATAGTGCATCCATTATAAATTTTCAGAATAGTCTCCAGCAGAATAAAAGGGATCTCCAGATGTTCTTTCTGTTGCTATCCAAGATCAAGAATTCAGTTTGCTACCATTTCAAGATTTACCAGTTTTTAAAGTATTGATTTGGAATGGAGTTGTAGGTCAGTGAGAGAGTGCTTAAAGAGGTTAAATACTTCAAAAAAAATTTTTTTTACTTTTATATGTGTTTTGCCTGGTGTTCACAGAACAACCAGACCCAGAGTTAGACATTTGTGAGCTGCCAGTGTTAGTGCTTAGAACAGAACCCAGGTCCTCTGGAAGAGAGTAATTATTCAACCATTGAAACATCTCAACCCCAAAGAGGTTAAATGCTTTTTTAAAGTGTTAAAATACCTAATTAGGCTTGGGTTTTGTTTGTTTTTTTTTTCATTTCATGATTGGCTTCATTGTTTATTAGAACAACTTTATTCAAGCTTGCTTAGGCTTATATGTAACAGTCCATCCAGAACAGCAGTTCTTATGTCTCATCAAGAAACAGCTTTGAACCAAGATCAGAAGGTGTGACCCTTCTTTTTCAGCACTACATTTGTATTCTTGCTGATTTTGAGTGCTTTTCCAACCCCAGAAAACCAAGACGATCTTACCAGCCTAAGTCCATGGCATTCAGATGTTTGCCCTGCATTTGGAAGTCATCTGATTTCTGGACTCTTGTTTCAGGTCTCAAATCTATTTACAAATTCATAGATGCTCTGGCTTTAATTACTCTGCTTATTATTGATAACCTCTTAGATTGGTTTCATATCATGGCCTCTATTCAAGGTTGATTGCTCCAAAATTAGGTATGACCTAGCTGTCAGGAAAATATTTGTATATTCACTTTAAAAGTCCCTTAAGAATCAGCCTCCAACATGTACATTTTGTACATATTTAGTATACTAACATGATACTTAAAAAAGCAGAGGGGATATGGTAAAGTTGTAGCTACATGGAAAATTCAGTGCTACCATGCAATTCTGGAAACCTGTTTAACTTGGCCATTATAGAAACCTGTATTTTTTCCTTAGTCGTTCTGACACCTTTACTCTATGACCATTTTTCCTTAACAGAAAAAAAAAAAAAAAAACCCACAAACACCAGGCCTCGGAGGATAAATACCAAAAAATTAAGACTTTTATTTGATAGTGCACACCTGTTATCCCAGTATTCTGAAACTGAGGCAAGAGAATTGATCCTGAGTTTGCAGCCAGCCTGGGCTACATAGCAAGACCTATATCAAGAGGAGGGGGAGCCAAAGTTTTATGAGACAAAACATCTGGATTAATATTAGTAGGAAACTATGGAGAACGAAATGATTAGTTAACTAAAGCTGGCACTCATCCCTTGAATATTGTCTAAAACATGATAAATTTACAATATTTTAGTATATTTTCACTTCTTAAACAGTTCTCTGAATACTATTAGATTTTATAGAGTAAGAATTTAAAACATGTTATAAATTACTGTGCAATATACTGTGGAAGCTTTAAAAATTGTACTGATTTAAGTCCTATAAACCCAGGAGTATTTGATTACTTTTTTCTTAAGACTGGCTTTTTTTCCTTTCTTCCCTTCCTCCCTCCCTCCCTCCCTCCCTCCCTTCCTTCCTTCCTTCGGACAGGGTTTCCCTGTAGCCCCAACTAGCCTGGAACTTGCTATATAGACCAGGCTGACTTCGCTCTCACAGAGATCCACCTGCCTCTGCTTCCCCGGTGCTGGGATTAAAGGCGTGTGCCACCATGCCCTGCTTAAGAACTGGGCTTTTTAAAAGGAGAGTACAGACCGGAAATGGAGCTCAATTGGCTACCATTCAAGAAGTGTGGCCTGGTACTCAGCACCTCATAAACCGGGCATAGCGGTGCACACTTACAGCCCCAGAACTTGGGAGGTGCAGACAGAAGGATCAGCAGTTCACGGTCATCTTCAGCTACTTAAGAGTTTGAGACTTGAGATACATGAGAATTCCAGTCTTAAGCAAAATTTGACTGGATTTCAAACTAAAGAAAATTGTGCTCATAATTTCACAACTCATTTGAAAGATATGCTCTAAAGATTTCAATATAAGCCTTTTCAGTTATAATCTATTATTATATTTATATAATTATATAACTGTTGGTTGTGAACACCAAAAGTACTTGAATCAGAAGGGATTAGGTTATCAGGCATAACTTGAAATTCACCTGGTATCACAGACCTATAATCCCAGCTACTCAGGAGGCTAAAACAGGAAGATCACAGGTTCAGCGCTTGCATAGTCTACAAAGTGAGTTCCAGACCAGGCAATTTGTCTAAAATTTTTAAAGTGAGATATAACAGTGGTAGAGGGCTTGTCTAGTATGTTCAAGCTCTTTGTTCAATTCATAGTACCACTCATAAAAGGAATGGTAGTGGTTTTGATCATGGCTGGTACATATGTGATAGAAAAGGACAATTATATAATTTATTTGTAATAATGAGTCTAAGAATGTGATAATTTGAAGTTTCAAATTCTGTGGAAATTAATATATAGTTTTGTTTCATCAAAAGTAGTTACTAGTGATGGGACATGGTGGAACACACTTGTAATCCCATTTGTAATCTCAGCACTCAAGGCTGAGGCAGAAAGGTCACAAATTCAAGGCCAGCCTAAGCTATATAACAACACCTCTGTCTCAAAAACAAAAGTAAAAATATTATAAAATGCCTTACTAGTTTTATGTCTGCATTTTTCAAATTAGATACTCTTTATTAAGGGCATAGTTTACATCCAGTACATCATTATAGCCTATAAGAGAGGGTCTGCACCAACAAGGAATTTGAGATTATGTTAACATAACAGAATGGGCTCTTCCAATTCTGGGCTGCCTGTTTACACTCAATCTTGGACACTTTAAAGTGTAATTTTGTTTAAACCCAAAACCAGAAACTTCATTATCAAGTGTGTTTATAGATAGTATGTACACCTATCTGTGTTATATATTACACAGTGTATGGAGAGTTCCTAGGAGTAAAACCCAGAGCATTGGATGTATTAAGCAAATGTTCTACATTCAAGCTATACTTCCATTCCTGAATTTTATATATATATATATTTTTTTTTTTTTGAAAAGGCTATTGTTGGTTTTGGTTTTGTGTTAAAGATGTTGACATTTATCATTTAGATAAAAGTCAGGAATTCAGCAAACAAATAATAGTTCCTGTGGTAAAACAGTTTCTATCTTGATTTGCTTTATGACCTGTTTTCTAGGTGTGAATATTGATACCATGGCTATCACCCTCCCCCCCAAAAAAGTGAGAAGTGACTAAAACACTGTTACCTAGACCATATGGAGAAGGGCCTAAAACTGGAAACAAAATAGACATTGTACAAAACTGTCTGGAAACAGCTTGCTTTAGTGAGGTCAAGTGCTACACAAGATGATCCTCTCAGCACAAAGCTGTAAGTCATTTGGGTACTTACCAGGAAATTGGACAGTTGTCAATAAAATGTCTTTGAAACTGGTAAAATTTTTGCCTAACATATACAAAATCCTGAGTTTGATCACCAGCACTGCATAACACTTGGTGTGGTGGCACACACCTGTGGGAGATGAGAAGGTCAAGATCATCCTCAGCTGTTCAGTGAATTTGAAGCCAAACTGGGCTCCATAAAATTTGGTCTCAAAAAGTTTTTATTTTGTAATCTGTGGGCTACATGCATGCAAACTAAGAGACGTTTGGTTCTCAGATATCTTGGTTTATAGGTAAATTTTTGCTAAAAGATGGTGTAACATTCACCTCCAAGCAACCTGATATTGTAGGCCATAAGAAAATAGTGACATCAATTTGGATTATTGGGTTACAACTGAGTTATTTGGCTTTTGCCTTGAAAACCAATTTCATATAGCAAGGAATAGGGAAAGACCACAGCCTCTTGCAATAAATTACTGGAAGTTGACTTCCTGAGATTAAAAAGTGGCAGTCATATATAGAGAATTTTCTAAGAAATAAAGTCTGATAGCAGAGAAGCTGGGCATGATTATTATAGTGCTCTAGGAGTGAAGAAAACCTCAACAGGATAATAGCAATGGGAATGAGAGTGTGTAGCAGCTAGAGAGATGGACCAGTAGTTAAAAATACTGGCAACTCTGCAGAGGACCCGGGTTTGAGTCCCAGCACCCATGTGGTAGCTAACAACCGTCTATAGCTCTAATTCCAGGGGACTCTGACACCTCTGGCCTCCATGTGCATTGCATGTACTTGGTGCATTTACATACAGACAGGCCAAACACTCATACACATAAAATTTTAAAATAAAAAAGCACATAAAAAGAAGTAATTGCTAGCATGGTGTTGCATGCAGTCCCAGCAATTGTGAGGCTACAGCAGGAGGATCACAAGTCTGAGGCCTTTTGGAGCTACACATTCTCCAGAAAGAAAACTGGTAGTGAAAGAACTATCATATTTCAAAGTAAGAAAAAAAGTAAAGGACATCATGATTGTTTAGCTAATAGGGACACGTAAAATTATATGGGCAGGCCAGACACGGTGGTGCACGCCTTTAGCCCAGAGGCAGGCGGATCTTTGTGAGCTCAAAGCCAGCCTAGTCTACAGAGCAAGTTCCGGGTCAGCTAAAGTTGCACAGTGAGACTTGGTCTTAAATATATCCTGGAAGACAAAGGTAATAACACACTGAAAGAAGAGAGGTTGGAGAGATGGCTCAGAAGTTAAGAGCACTGGCTGCTCCTGCAGATGACCTAGTTTTGATTCCCAGCACCCAGATGGTGTCTGGCACACATCTGTAACTACAGTTCCAGGGGATCCAGTGCCATCTTCTGACCTCCTCAGGCACACTGCACAATATGGGTGCATCTACTACCATGCAGGCTTTATACTCATACACATAAAATAAAAATTTAAAAAGAAAGAGCTTAAGAGAAACCTGTCTGAGACAGAGCTACTGAGTTGTTTTTTATAGTATATTGAAGCTGACAGGGATTTAGTTTGAAATACCTTAAGGTTGTTGGCTTTATTAAGTTAAAATTCTATGTGAAATTCAGACTAGGAGGGCAAATTTGTCAATTATTCATATAAGGCCAATAATAGTAGACAAGTAAACTGAAGCTCTTTATTAAGGACAATGGCTCCTTTAAAAAATAGTTATGAATGTTTATGTAAACAAGCTATTTTATCGGGCATAAAATATTAAATGCTTCCAAAATTGAGTGAAAACTTTTTTTCTGCAGTGTCATATCTTGTTTATATTTGTAAGAAAATCCCTACATTTGGGTCAGTTATGAGGATCAGTGACTGAAATTTGTGTTACTACTCCTGAACCTTACCTCCTTTTTTAATAAAACAAATATCTTTCCCAATACTAGACAGAGGGAATGAAATTAAGAAGTTGAAGTCTAAATAATTAGTCAGTTGAAACTATAAAATTGACATGGCTTTAATTTCTCAATTAGAAAGGCAAATAATTGAATTGGGGAAGTACACTGATCTCCAGTCAAGAAACAAAACACAAAGATCTGACATTCTGACTGGAGTCATAATAAACAAAAATTTGAAAGCCAGGAAAACAAGTTTTCCAAGAGTACAACTGTGGAGATTTCAAAGGAGATTTAGCAAGAAGTCCCTGAAGATGGTCAAAAATAGGTTTAGATAATTGTGGGTTGTTTGTTTTTCTTGAATGCTTGTATTTGATGGAGAAACACACTTAAGAAGGAATAAAATGGCCAGTGAGATGGCTTCGTGAGTAAAGGCACTTGCCAACAAGCCTGATGAGCAGAATTAAAGCCTCAAGATCTACCTGGTGGAAGGAGAGAACTAACTCCTCTGTGGTTTGTCCTCTGTCCTCCACATGTGTGACACCCACACATGGGATTAAAGGCTTGTACCCCATGCCTAGCATTTTTTTAAAAAACTAAAAAGTTCAGGAGTTTGAAAAGTAAACAGTAGTGGTTTTTTTAAATTATTTGAAAACAAATATTTTGGTTTTATAAGAGCAAAACATTGTCTTAGAGAATTCTACTTATAAAGTCAAAGTACTGTTTACACAATTATTACTTGCTATGAAAATAGCCTGTCCTTATTCTACATTGTTAATCTTAAGGAAATAAAAGGAAACAAAAATGTAATTCTACAGTTCCAAAATAACCTTTTAAAACTTCAATAATATGTCTTCTGGATTTATCAAGATCTTTGGACCATTTTACCTTAGTCTTTGAATTACTGAATTAATCCAAATTCAGTAGACCTACAGCTTAGGTTGGGTTATCTAGAACTGTAGGCCCTTTGGGGTTTTTATTTGTTTGTTTTTGTTGTTTTCTAGATACATCTGATTTACCTGGTCTACTGAATTTATACAACGATCAAATTATGGAGGTAAATGATGATTTACTATAAATTATAATCACATGACATTCAAATTTTGTATTTTTAATGTTTTGGGTTGTTTACTAGTAAGTACTTATTCTTGTAGCATTTATTTTGTGTTAGCGTATGTATTCCAATATAGCTTGGCATTTTATTGTATTGTACTAATTTGGTGTACCTTTTAATGAGTAAGCATGCCTGTGCACATACATATTTTCATTTCATTTTGGTGTGGGATTAGACAAGTAAACTTCTAATAGAAAATACCTGTAGCCTGCTACTTGAATCAGCTCTTTCAGACTGGATTTAAAATATCTTTATCTTTGAATCTACTAATTCTTATTTTTCTAAGTATTCAGTGATAATAGGTTTCCAAATTGTTCCAGTTCAACTCATTTGAGCCTGTTAAGTGCTTAGTACTGTGGGAGAATATAGAGAGTTCTATAAAACACATTCCCAGTTCTTATCTTGAAAGAACTCATGGAACTTCAGACATTACAATCAAACTTCCTTGGGGTCTTTCATTAGGGAAAGGGTAAGGTAATCCTCTCCACTAGCTCCCTGCTTGGGAGCCAAAGACATCAGTTGCTTCTAGAGATGTGAAATGATGAGGAGTAACATGAAACATCTTGGATTTGGTATGTCTTACCCAGCTGGTAGAGTAAAAAGCTATTTGTTTTAATCATTTTTGGATTTGGGGTGTTGGTATGAAATTGGAAAGTGAAGACAGACTGCCATCTAAAAGCCCTCTGTGGGAGCTGGAGAAATGGCTCGGTGAGTGAGGTACTTGGTGCACAGCATGAAGACCTGAATTTGGATCCCCAGTACCCATGTAAAAGCTGCGAGGTAGGGAGACCAGAAGTTCTTGGGGGCCTGCTGGCCAGTCACCCTAGCCAATACAGGCTGGGTACAGTAGCATGGTAGTACAAGACTGCAATCCTACTACGTGAAAGGCAGAGGCAGGAGGATCACTAGTTTGAAGCCAACTTGGGATTTATAGTGAGATTTTGAATAAACAAAAAACAGCTGTATCACTTGACAAATTTTACTTTGAGAAGCTGTCCAATGTATTTTGCCATATGTTTATTTTATCTGTTATTCTGTGCTATACTTGATGCATATTTCTGATATTCAACCATGTAAGGTTTAGCTTTTTGTTCACTGAAACTTTGTGTGTTGGATATAGTTCACATTTTCTGTTAACTATATTAAAGCATTTGAGATGATGATTTTTTATGAAATCTGTACACGACGTTAGCAGGCCCAATACTTCTTAAAGTACAATTCTGTGGCAATGCTTGGAGGTGATTGTGGTTTTTTAAAAGGTTGTCTATTTTCCAGAAATCCAAATTTTCATTTTATCTCTTTTCTTGAGCTTAAAGAAAAAAAAAAAAAAACAAGTCAGCACCACATTGCGCTCTTTCAGGGTTTCTTTGGCTACAGAAAGGTAATAAATTTGTGAAACTTACCACCTAGTAACTTCTACATCACTAAACTGCTCTCAGAAAATCTTTTTTTTTTCAACCCTAGTACAATTTCTGGCAATAGACATCTCTAATAATGTGACTATTTCTATTATTTATGATAATCAACACAAAGGCTAATTATAAAACAAAGCTTAAGTTTGTTAGATGCAAATAGTATGCAAGAAAAATTAGAAATAATAAACTCTGTATTTCTTAAGTGGCTTTCCTGCAATGATTTTTATATTCTCTTAGGTTCTTGATTTCATATATATTTTTTAAGTGACCCAAATCAGGTCCTATGTTGTCATAATGTGAGAATTCTGTAATTTTACCTTATATGTTAAACTTCAGAGTAAGATTCAGTACTACTGGCACCTTCCTAAAAACCTTTTTTAAAATTTTTTCACTTTTTTAATTGTTTGTAGTTATGTGTGTATCAATATATGCATGGGGTGGGGCTGCCCTCAGAGACAGGAGACGGGTCCCCTGGAGCTGGAGTTGAGGGTGGTTGTGAGCACCTGTCTTGAGTGGTAGGAACTGAACCTGGTGCACTCAAAGGGCAGCAAGTGTCTTACCACTGAGCTACCTTCCCAGCCCCCAGAAAACTCTGTAAGAATTCCAGTCCTTCTTATAAGTCACTGAGGTTCAAGAATCAGAAGTTAAAAAATTTTTATGCCTTTTCAGTTCAATAGTAAAACTGTGGATGATGGAAAGAAACCGAAGTAATCAGCAAGTGGGAAAATAGAAGAGGCCTGGCTATTGATGCTATATCAGAGCCAACAAACTTTACCAGGCCGCTAGGAGACATGTAAACATAAGATGGAATGATAGGTATTTATGATGTTAGATCAAGGTTGACAATATGACTGCAAAGATATATTTCTGTCATTATTTTCTTACAATCTAACATAAGCAAATTAATTCCATCAAGAGTTCATTGGGGCCCATTGAAAATGTTTGAAGTTCCTCCTTTTTTTTCCTAAAGTATGTAAGAATATGAAATTTACTTGTAGTGTATCTAACCTATCCTTGTCTGCCTCTCTTCCTGAAACAAAGCCTATGCCTAGACATCCCAGTTTCAGTGCCCCACTCTAGTATGGAGTGAACACAAGAGGCTTACAAGATGGTATTGGCAGATGTGTCTACTGATGAAATAATCTTTAAAAGTATTTCTAAAATGAACTTTCCTCACTCTTAAACTATACTTTCCCTAATTAATAATATCTACCTCTATCTGTGGTAATCTCTCCTAAATATTGCTATATTGTTAACCCATAACTTTGGAGAAATTATTTGAAAGGCTTACTTTAACCCAGTGTCAATAGTAAGAATTGTCATGGTAGCTGTAGAGGGGCAGGAGTTTTTGTCTGTGCAGTACATTCTGGAATGTTGAGAGTAGTACTCAGCACAAAACAGACTGTCAATAAATGTTTATTGAATGAATGATTGTTACACATATTGCATGTTGCCACAGATTTCTATTAGCTCATTAAAAAGAACATTTTATTTCTAATCTCAGATTATTTTCTGCAAATAAGACTTACTAAGAACACATTAATAGCAGTTAAACATTTCCTGTTTTATTCCTTGCCAAACTTGGTTACAATATTTGTTATAAGCACTTTTTAAACATTTTGTTGTTGTTTGTGCAGTTTTTTTAAGACAGGGTCTAGCTGTTGCCCCAGCTGGCCTGGAACTTGCTATGTAGACCAGGCTGGCCTCAATAGATCCACCAGCCTTAGCCTCTCACTATGACATCCAGCCACTTAACATTTTCTAATAGTTTTAGCAAAACACTATAAAGAGAGGCTAGAGAGCAGACTCAGTGCTTAAGAGCAGTGGTTGCTCTCCCAGAGGACCCGGATTCAGTTCCCAGCACCCACATGGCAGTTCACAACCATCTATCTCTGTAACTCTAGTTCCAGAGGGTCTGGTGCCCTTTTCTAGTCTCCACGGGCATTGCATGACATGGTGCACTTACATACATGCAGGCAATACACTCATACACCTAAAGTTAAAAAATAAACTTTCAAAAAATTTTGAAAATGAAAATTATTTTTAAAGAGAAATGGTGCTGCATATTATGTCAGTTGTGCCCAACTAGTTAAATCACATGCATAGCAAAAAACCTTCTCAGAGTAAAAGCACTAGCTGCCATGTGGGTGCAGGGAATTGAACTCAGGTCCTCTGCAAGAGTAGCCAGTGCTCTTAACCTCTGAGCCATTTCTGTATCCAAAGAAAAGGTTAAGATAAGTCTGTACACAAGGTTACAGGCATAGGTTTCTCAGAGGATATACGGTGCATACCATCATGGCCTGGGTTCAATACCCGACACTGCAAATAAATAAAAAAAAGATTATCATACTCTAAGGGAAGAATAAGGCCCCCACCAGAGATGAAAGTGACCCATGATCTTTTTCACCATTAACAGTTACTGAATACCCACTCTATGCCAGGCAGCATATTGAATACTTTGTTACCTTTAATCCTCACAATGCCTATGAAGGAGATACCTTTTTATCCCTCATTAATAAATAAAGTTGAAACACAGAAATGTTAAATGCCTGAGACACGTAGCTAATAAATAATTACACTGATTTGGAAATAAGCAGTCCACGGGGCTGGAGAGATGGCTCGGAGATTAAAAGCACTGACTGCTTTTGCAGAAGACCCAGGTTTGACTCCCAGAACCCACATGATGGCTAACAACAATCTGTAACTCCAGTTCCAGGGATCTGACTCTTTTTACCTCAGGGCATTGCACAACATGAGTACCCTTACAAACGCGCTGGCAATACACTCATACACATAAAATAAAAACAAATAATAAACATTGCAACTCCAGAGTCCATTTTTGAAAGCTGCACAAATGTTCAGACTGGCCTCAAACTCACAATCCTTCTGCCTCAGCCTAAGTGCTAGAATTACACATGTGTACCACTACACTTAGCTCTAAATTTAACAGATTATTTTTTGAGACTTAATTTTCAAATCCAAATTAGTAACTTTGAGTATTAAAAATGGAAAGCTTGCTGTGATTTCAAGTCATTTCAATTATACTAGGAATATATAACCAACACTGTTGACTTTCATTGAGACTTTTTGGAACAACTTAACCACAAAACTAAATTGGATTAATTTTTCATATGGTAAAATGTATTTCCAGGGTCTGGGTTTGTTTGTTTTGGCTACTTTTACCCAATTCGATTCAACTGATCGTTTTCATGAACACTTTGTGCATTCACAGTTTTCCACTAGATTTAATTTACAGATCATCAGTACTGCCATCATGACTTTTTTGTGTGATTTACTCCTGATATATCAGGGTTTTTTTCAGGTTAAAATTTGAAGATACAAAATGTCAAGATTCCACTTTACTGTTTTTCTTCAGTAGTCTGTAACAGAAGAGCAAAACATGGTAGTCAGAAACCTGAGTGAAAATAGAGAGCCCCTTTATTCCCTGAGCGCTCCACAGAGCAACAGGACACAATCCCAGAAAAATGTCAAGAGATTTTAGACTGCCTGTGTTAGCTTTAATGCCAGTACAACACATCTGCATGAATGTGCCTAGACTAACTCCCTCCTTATCTGCCAGGTAAGGATATTTTTGTGTCCTCCCATTGTTTTTAAGATGTGAAGAAAACGCTTAGATTAGCCCAGGCAGACACCTAAGCTATTTGTAGTTTCAAAGGGGTAAACAAATGTTTGGGAATGTCTGTTTTAATTTAGGTTATAACTGAAAGAGTGGTCACTGCAAGTCACATTCAGGAATTACTATTGGCAAAGAAAACAATAAAATCTAAAATTCAACAAACTACAAAGCACATTTACAAAATGTTTATTGTGTTTGATATAAATTTTTAACAGTAGTAAATCATCTTATCTACCCCAAGTCCTAAATATTAAGTATAGTCTAGAAACATTTGGCAGAAAATTACAAATATTTCATAAAAGTATTAAGACACAAATACCAATAGATAGTAACAAAGTGGAATGTACTTGCAATAAATTATTGAACCAAAATTATAATATTTCCCTATGAGACCAAGTTGAAAAAGAATTTCAAGACACAAAAAAAGGATGAAATGAAAAAGCCAAGGAGAAACAGAAAGTCTAACCCTTTTCAGTGTAACAGGCCCAGTAAGATGACAGAGCCAACTTGGTGGTACACACCTTTAACCCCAGCACTCAGGGGGTAGAAGGGGACAGATCTCTGAGTTCCAGGCTAGCCAGGGCTGCACAATGAGACCCTGTCTACATTTTGTTTAAAAAGAAAAAAAATTAGTTAACATACTGACAGTCTTTCCCAACATTTTGAGTGGTACAAGAGCTAAAGATTTAACAGAACAGAACTGGCAACAAGATCTATTTGCCTTAAAGGGTTTTTAAAAATATTATTCTTCACTAAAGAACATTAGCAAACGTTTGTGCTGAAAGAAGAAATGCAGAGTGTTGAGGCAATCGGTGAAACTACTGAACATTTTCTTATGGAAACCATTAAAACAATCTCTTGAAAAAATGTGATTCATTTATAATCCAAATTCATTAGCAATGGAATATAATCCACAAAATTATTTTCTCTTCCAATTTGAGTTGTCACAGTCCCTTTTTGCTCTGGCCAGTCCTACATACAGATTTGTACTGTCCCATGGTACCTTCTTAATCTGAAAAGTGCCAACTATAGAAAGTAATTGTTTATTCTATCCGTCTCTTAGAGAAAACAGCTTTTTCTAAGAAGGGTTTTAGGCATAAGGAAATTTCAGTTTTGAGAGAAAACATCAGAAACTGGAATAGAAAAGAGATGCTTCAGCGTTCAAAATACCTGACTACTGTTTGGTTATCAATAGTGCCATCTGAGCCACAATGGAAAACCAGGTCATGGTAGGAAGGTCTTTGTGGAGGCAGTGGAGTAAAGTCATCTAAGGAGCAAGAGTCCCTCCTGGCGGGTGCTATAGGTTGCTCTATGAACACTGTGATCCTCCGACTTAGCATCTCAATTGTTTTGCTGCAAGAGCCAAACACTCTGAAGAAGGCTTGAGTGTTTTGGTTTAGGCAATATACCTCTAAGAGAGTCGAAGCAGGTGTTGGCTTAAGTGATCAACCAGAAAATCAATTTCACAGAAAAGAGCCTCTCTTTGAAGCCTAAGATAGTCTGAAAAATCAGAGGGTAATAAAAGCTGATGAATTCTCAAAAAATCTAAAATAAAACTAAATAAAACACCATCTCTGTCTACAAAAATCTGGCTATCTTGAAATCTCGGTCTCCGCCATCCAACATGCATGCCAACCTAGAGGCAGGAAACTGCTTTAGCCGCGTTGTAAATATCTTCCCTCCTACGTTCAAAGTGACCAATTCCTGCCGACTCATTCTTTCTTAGCTTATAATTAGAGGCTACAAACCATCAGCCACAGACTTAGGAAAACCTCTAAGTCAACTTATTACCATAAATGTTAGGTATATATGACTAAAACAGAGGGAGATGAGAATAAAAAAACACACCTAAACTCCCAGGTAACTATCTTCAAGACAAAGAATGTATCCATGGCTATGTTTGCAAATTTAAGTTGCTTGGGAACTTTTAGTATGCAAAAGAGAAAAAAGCAGAAAGTAAAACTGAATGTCAGTATATCTAAGAATATCAAATAGATTCCTATAATCCACTTAAAAAAAAAATTACTGTGTTGGGAGTATAGTTCCGTAATATAGTACTTGCCTAATGTATGAAGGCCTGAGTTCTAACTCCAGCACTGAAAAGTATTCTCCATGAAACCGTATCATAAATATGCATTTAAAACAAACACAATCACCAGGAGCGGAAGCGCACTCTCCTTCCCCTGCTTATTTACCAAGCCTAGAAAGAGGTACGATTTACAGAGAAACACTGTCTGGGTTTTAGAACTTTCTTAGCAACTTCACAGCTGAATCATGAATTCTGTTGCACATGAGGCAGCCTCACTTAGCGCTTAGGTTCTCATCTCACAGCTGGCAGGTGGAAGGAAGATGCTCACTCTGTACTTTTCACTGTAGTTGCCACCTTTTTTCCTTGTCCCTGACCTTACTATTGCTTCCTGAAATTCCGTTTCACTAAATGGGCTTTCAAAGGAATGTTTTTTTTTTTCCACACTAGAAATAAGGCATACTAAAATGCTGTGCTAAGATACGATTACTTCTTTGTTTTCATCTGAATTCTGAGCAAGGTAGGAAAATTAAGTATTTTCATTCTATGAGCATCTTTTTTCCTATGAGTAGATAGGACAGCATCAGGATTACTCTGTATTTAATAAGTGCTAACAGTCTCAGCTATTGTCAGACTAGTCTTACTACACCTGAAATTATGCAAACAAGTAAACTATGCAAACAAGCAAGTTGTACAGTTCCTGTGATACTTTGAACCAAGACAACCACAACTTGGGTGCCAGTTAAAAGATGGCTTTCCTATATCCTGCCCTTGCCATTGTGCCACTTATCTTTTTAAAACCCATGTTCTTTATATAGCTACCTACCACTGTATCACCTTTAATGAAAAATTCACAAAATAAAGCCTACTGAATCACAATACCCAGGAGACTAAGGCAGCACTGCCAGGAGGAGTCCAAGGCCAGGACGGGTACACAGCAAGACCTGTAGAAAGGAAACAGGAGGGAGAGATTTGTTTACAAAATTACAAGGTTCACATTTTCATGAGAAGGGAATCACTCTTCTAAACTTGACAATTCGATGTACTCATATTGTCTGTCCCTTGGAATGCTCACTGTCAGGAGAAGTTGCTTTACCAGTTTCACGACATGTTTGTTGAATCACTACGGCAATACCTACCTCTATGATACAATATAGGATCCTATCATTCTGTGTGTTCTCACCTCTACTAAATTTCACTTTTATCTTTATGCTACCTAATTTGAATAACATATAAAGGACATTATATTTTAAAGGAATACATTTGAAAAGAAAAAAGAAACCAGAAACTGGACAAAATTTAGATTACTACTGGTGTTCTTAAACAATCCTATCAAGAAACAGAACCCTGTAGTTGAAAGACTTTATAATAGTTTATATTTGCACACAAATTCTGCCACATTGTTCAGTACCACCAAACTAAAATTCTTGACTCTTTCACTGAAAATGAAAAACCCATCTGTCATTTGTTCCCAGTAAAAAACTGATTGTTCTACAAAATCAGCTGGTTTAGTCAGGTAAGAACTAAGATTTGAAAGATAGTCTTTCCAAACTGCCAGTTCATCAAATAAAGACCACTCTAGGAATATGGTGGGGCCAAAGAAAATGAGGAGGCCGAGCAGAACCACCACCATAGATAGCTGACAGGAGCGCCAGTGAATCTTGCTAATGAATGTGCCAGTGTCTTGAGGCAAAGAAAGTTTATCCACATCTACTAGTTTTACATCCTCCCATTGACTGGTATCAAAGTTCTTCATTAAAGGGCTTGTGGGCAAATTAGTGGGTGGCAAAGGAGTTTCCTTGATTACTTTGATTTTCTCCCTGAATTCTTGCATCTGTTGCAAAAAGATAATGGGTTCTGACACGTCTTTGAAAGCCTCAGCAATGTTAAAGGCCATTCGTTGCTCCTGTAAAATGGTGTTGAGTTTGTTGATCTCCGGGTCGTAAGCCTGCATAACTGCAAGCTTCATAGTCTCAAAATCAGACAGGATTTCATTCTTCTTTTGATCCAAAGTGTGTTGTAACTTCTCAAAAAATTCCTTAACTTTATCTGAATCTTTTGTGAGTAACTGTAGGGATTTCCTCTTGTTAGTTTCTAAAGTATCCAAGCGAGAAAGAGCATCACCCCTACGCCAAGTCTCAAAACTCTGGAAGAGGGACTCAAAGGCATCTCTTTCCTGAACATAGGCATCTTCAATAGAACAAAAGGCATGCTTGGTGTGGTCACCACGAGTAGCACAGATCCCACAAATCAGCTGCATATCAGTTACACAGAAAATGTTGAGAGGCTGCCCCAAGTGTCCTTTGCACACTGGCATTTTGGGAGAGATCTTGATTTTGTTATACTTCTCCACAATACCCTTTAGGGAGTAATTAACCTGCAGGCTGTTGACTCCAGTAGCTGAAGTTTCCTTACGGCAGGTAGGGCACTTGAATGGAGATGGTCTCCACAATGAATTCCGCACGTTCCCCTCTAAGAGGCCTTCTAAGCATTTTTTGCAGAAGTTGTGTGAGCAAGGCAAAACTCTGGGATCATCAAACAAACTGCAACAAATTGGGCACGTGAGGTCTTCTTCAAGTAGCTCCATCACATCCTACCACAGAGAAAGAAACATTTAATTCTGGCAATCCCCTCTATCAGGACTCTATAATAATTACAAGACACTGTCTTCACATTTGATCTCTTACTAAAATTTGGGAAGGGAATGCATATTAAAGCAGATTTAATCCACTGGGACAAGAACACACTACTTGTTAGTAGGGCATCCTCTACACAAGGCCTTTGTGAGAGCTTTCCATCAGCAGCGTTTGGCTAAGACAGGGTTAGGATCAGGACAACTGCAAGTTGAGCCAACGGGAGCCAACGATTGTTTCAAACAGAGAGCTGACTACTAGATGTCAGAAACAAAGCTGCTCAGTGTCTGTAGCAGAATGAGCTCTTTACTTAGAGCCCACAAATACTAAATGGTATGCCATCTAAAAGAAAGAGGCACAGAAACACTGGAAACTGGCATATTTTTTTCTATTTTAAAGCCAAGAATAAAATCACTGTAAAAATCATAGGTTAAAAAGCACAAAAAGTTACAATTCAGTCTTGCCTAGAGAATTAAATGAAGTAGTTGGCAGGGGAGATTTTTTTTTTTTTGCTGTTTTATACCTTATCTACACTGTAGCATTCTCTTCTGTGAGGAGCAGAAATCTAGATGACCCTCAAGGCCAAAAGTATTTTCCTATGATCATGTCAACACCTGCACCAACAACATAAAAGCAGCAGTAGGTGGACACTACTGGTTCGTTAACAGGAGTCAAGCAAGACAGTAAACAGCACTGAACTACACCACTACTTAGAAGTCTTCAGTACCACTGAGGTAAAGATGAAGAAGCCAATTTCAATTAAAAGTGTCTTCAGCCAGGTATACACACCTGTAATTCCAGCACTAAAAACAAGAGAGGCAGAAAGAAGTTAAGTTCAAGGCCAGTCAGACTATGAGACCCTATTTCAAAACAAGAATCTTCAGGAGGCAGCAAAAATTACTCATTTTGTAAAGTCTTAGTTCCTGTACATATATCTTTTAAATATTTTGTATGACAAAGTAAGAAGTACAGATAAAAGCACTTGTGCACACCAGCAGAGGCTCTCTGGAGGAAACAGCAGACTCACGTGACTGGTTGCAAGATGAACCAGTTCTTATTGTTACTTGAAAGAACAATGATGAACTATAACTATGCATATTTAGATACGTGACATTTTCCTAAGATAAGATGAGCTTGTTCCTTCAAGGAAAACAATTATTTCTTACCAATGAAAAGGCTGAGTTTTTTAAAATAAGATTTTATTTTTACTTGTGCATCTGTGTACATGTATGTATATGTGCACATTTGTGCAGGTGCCCACAGAAGCCACAAGAGGGCATCAGATCCCTTGGACCTGGAATTATAGGCACTTGTGAGCACCTGATACAGGTGTTGAGAACCAGGGCCCTGGGAGAACAGTAAGAGCTCTTAAACACTGAGCACCTCTCCAGCCCCCAAAGCTGGATCTTTAATGTTAAAACTTGAATCTGCTACTTATAAGCTTCTCATTAAAAACTTCTCTGATGAGATATGTGGTGATATTAATAAATGTGAGGGCTATTGGGGACTATTATAATATGAAATGTGTCAATATTTGAAGAACTGGGTAATAATCAACTAGTGCTTTCTGTAGTCACCAAATATATTATAAATCATGCATATGTAAGTGATTCATTTAAAGTATAAGAAAGGGCTGGCGTAGCTCACTGGTAGAGCACCTGCCTAGCATGCCACAAGACACTGAGTTTAATTCTCAACAGTGCAGAAATAAAAATAAAGTACAAAGAAAGAAAAATAGGCTTACAATAAATGTTTTCATACACTATACTACAAAAAAGAAACTAGTACTTGTATTAAAATATTCCTTCACCAACTACACATCTGTTTAAGGCCAGATTTTTCTTTGACTATTTATTATTTTTATGTGTATGAATGTTATGCCTGCATGTATGTAAATTCACCTGTGACATGCAGTGCCTGCAGAAGCCAGAAGAGAGGGTCTGATCATCTGGAACTGGAGTTATATTCAGTTTTTAATCACCATGTGGGTCCTAGGAATTGAACCCAGGTTTTCCACAAGAGCAGCCAGTGCTCTTAACCACTGAGGCATCTCTCCGGCCCCTTCTTTGTATATTTCAACCAAAGTAATTTATTAGAACGGTTGTCTTCTAGCAAACAAACATTTAGAGCTGGGCGTGTAGCTCAGTGATTTTCAGAAAGCACACTTAGTATGCACATGGCCCTAGGTTCAATCCCCAGTGCAGGACCCCAAGCCTTCCCCCAAAAAAGAGAACGTTATGAAACATATAAAGGAATGCCATTTTTAATCAATTGGGGAGGAAGTCCTAAATATTAACATATGATGGGCTTACCATTATATCGTGAATGAATTAATATGTTTTTAAGTCTTTAATTTTCAAATGTGGCCTAGTGGCATACACCTTTTATCCTAGTGCTGTATATAGTTACAGTATACACATAAATAAAAGTCCTTAGGAGCCTCAGTCTTTAAGGATGCTGGTCTCTAATATGGAGAACAATATTTCCCAATGCATGTTTATTATTTTTAGCGTACATTTATAAATCACTAAATACCTTAAACCAAAACCTATAATCAATATCTTCATTCAGTTTTTCTTAGGGATACATAAACTATATTACAAAGTAATAAAACAGGACCTAATAATCCATCCTATAATAATCTGCGGGAGGCGGAAATCCCGCAGTGTACATGCTAAGCACAGACCTTCCCACTGAGCTATATACATCCTCTTCCACAGGAGGTAATTTTGCATGGGTGTGTGGAGGTCTAAGGCCAATGTTTGGTATCTTTCCTCTATTACTCTCCACCTCTATGTTTTGCAGTGGGACCTCTCACTGAACTTGAAGCTCACTGATTCAGCTAGGCTGGCTATGAACAGGCAGATCCCCTAAATGAAGCCTTCCCCAACCTTCCCCACTCCTGCCTGGGGTTGGAGCCATGCCCAGCTTTTTTCTATGTTCTGGGATCTAAATTCAGGTCATTGTGTTTGTGTGCCAGGCAAGTGAGCCCTTTTCCCAGCCTTGTCATCTCCTTAATAGTCATTTTTTCAGTCATAATTGGAACTTTATTAAGAAGGAAAATGTATTTAAAAGATAAGCCAAGCTTACAGGTAGAGTTTATGATTTTATATTAGATTATGATATTTATGATATGTATATACAATTAAAGCAAAAATTATTGTCTCAAATTTAGTGCCATTTGGCAAAAAGGTATAATTGATTTGTCTGAAAATCTTTCAGATGAAAGAAATAATACATACTTTGAAAAGTACTTGAAAGAAAATACAAAGATTGAGATTAAATACAAAAATAAATGTGCTAAGAGGTTCTCAGACAGTCATAAACATTGTGATTCCTAACTTTTAAGGGTGCCCCTACCCTTCCCTTCTCCACACATCACTTCCACTAGTCTGTCATCTTTTACCTGAAACTTCCACAGAAAGGCCCCATTTCTGAGTAGACAGCAAAACAAGTACATAGTGGGAGCAGGGCTCAGTAAAGTCAGCCTCACTTATTCAGTCCTTCAAGGTTAGTTTTTTCTGAGAACCTTTCTAAGCATATTCAATAATAGGGAAACAAAGGATGTACCAAGTGGTCAGAATGGAAAGGAAGAAAAGTACCAGAGGCAAAGAGAAACTTTGAGGAGAAAATGGAGAAGGACGCTGTGATAGGAAGAACTGTAAGGCAGTCAGGTATGATCAGAAGAGGCTGAAAAGGAGGCTGCGGAGATGCTCAGCTGTTTAGAGCTCTGGCTGCTCTTGCAGAGGACCCAGGTTCAATTCCCTGCACCCACATGGCAGCTAACAACAGTTCATAACTTCCAACTCCAGGGGATCTGACACCCTCTTCCTCCTCTGCAGGCACTGCATGCACATGATACATTTACATACATACAGGCAAAACATTCATTCAAACACACAATCACAAATAAATCCAAATTTAAAAGGCATGGTGGGCACATGCCTTTAATCCCGCCATTCAGGAGGCAGAAGCAAGCCAATCTCTGTGAGACAAGGTCGGGCTGGTTTATGTGGGAACTTCCAAGCCAGCAAAGGTTACAGGGAGGCCTGGTCTCAAAAAAAAAAAAAAAAAAAGGGAAACGTAAAATTCACAGCAGCCATTTCAAAGTCCCAGCCAGTCTTAAAACGAGCAACAGCGAAGAAAACCATTTGTAAAGTCTCTGGAAAAAAATACTGCATCAAAATTACAACAGATTTTCATTACATTTTTATAACAGACCTCAAATCTAGTTTGTCTTAATATTATTTTTCCTTTTTTGATTTATTTATTTTTATTTTATGTGTATGAGTGTTATGTTTGCATGTAAGTGCACCCATATTGTGCAGTGCCCACAGTGGTCAGAAAAGGGCCAGTTGGATCCCCTGGAACTTGAGTTATAGATAGTTGTTAGCCGCCATGGGGGTGCTGGGATTCAAACCCAGGTCTTCTGCAAGAACAGCCAGTGCTCTTAACCACTGAGCCCATCTCTCCAATCTCTAGATTCTTATTTTTCATTCACTTTACAGAGCAAACATTTTCTTTTCTCTTCTTTCTAAGCTTTATCTACTGACTCTTTATACTCAAAACTTTTTCTAGAACAGAATTATGTGACTACTTCTACTGCTGGTTCTAGTCCCTGTTATAGAAAACTGAAGTTTATTAGCACGATCCAAGGAACGATGGAAGACTTGTTGCTCAAAAGTTTTAAAGGAAAATACATAACAAAACTTGAGAGTCTCACTGAACCTGAGCCCATCAACTGGCTAGGATGGCTGGCCAGCAAGCTCCAGAGATTACAGGCACACCACTCCACCTAGCTTTTTATATGGGTTCTGGAGATCCAAACTCAATTCATACTTGTGGGACAGGCACTTCACCAACTGAGCCATCTCCCCAACCTACATAATAAAGTTTTTACTCTCATAAATGAAGGGCACTCTTCACAATAAAGTAAAGTGTCTTAAAAGTATGGCTAACATACAACCTGAAGAAACCAACAGCTAACCTCTTTTTTATGAACTAAGGTACACATCTCTTTCATTCTGGTTTTTGGTTGGTTGGTTTAGTTGGTTGGTTGTTTTTTTTTTTTTTTTTTCTGAAAGAAGGTCTCATGTAGCCCAGGCTGACCTGAACTCACTGTGTGGCCACGGATTCCCTGACCCTACAACCTCCACCCCTGACTCCTCCATTTCTTTATAGCTAATTTTTTCTGAATTAAAAAAAATTTTATATAAATTGTTGATAAACCTTTCAAATAGTTATAGACAGGCTGGAGAGATGACTCATCATTTAAGAGTGCTTACTGTTCAAGGGGTGCTAGAGAGATGGCTCAAGGGTTAAGAGCACTGGCCAGATTAGATTCCCAGCACCCATATTACAGCTGACAACCATCCATAACTGACCTATGCAAGCACTGCATGACACGGGTGCACCCACTGCATGCAGCTGCATGACACGCAGCAGTGCTCATACACATAAGATAAAAACAAGAAAGATGTTAAGAGTGCTTACTGTTTTTTCAGATATCTTAGTTTGGTTCCCAGCTCCCACACGGCAGCTCACAATCACCTGTAACTCTAGTTCTAGAGGATCCAACACCCTTTCTGGCCTTTGTGGGCACCTGCACTCAGATGGTGCACATAAACACACACAGGCATACACATACGCATGAAAACAATATAGAAAGAAATCTTTTAAAACACCTATTAGGGAGGCTGGTGAGATTTCAGTAGGTAAAGTGGGTACTTGCTGCCACGTGTAACAACCTGAGGTCAATCCCTAGAACACACATGGTGGAAGGGAACTGACTCCCACAAGCTGCCCTCATCCTGGCATATGTGGAGCTTGCCAACTAGACTGGTCTGGCTGGCCAGCCACCTGTCTGCGCTTCCCAGGTGTTAGGGTCACAAGTATACTTGGCTTTTTTTAAAGTTCTGGTCCTTATTCTTGCAAGCCAAGAATTTTACTGACTTAGCTATTTCCAGGACCCCTGACAGATTTAAGTACTGTTTTAAAATCCATAAATCCAAAGATTCCTCAAGATAGGTGCCCTCAGAGGCCAGAAGCATCAGTTAAAAGTGGTTGTGAGCCACTTGATATGGGCTCTGGGAACCAAACTAGGGTTCTCTGCAAGTATAGTACACGCTCTTAACTGCTAAGCAATTTCTCCAACACTGTTTGTCTTTTTAAAAGTAATTTCTTGGGGCCAGAGAGACAGCTCAGCAGTTAAGACACTGGCTACTCTTGCAGAGGACTCGGATTCAGTTCCCAGTATAGGCATGGGGGCTAACAATCAGTTCCAAGGGATCTGATGCCCTCTTCTGGCCTCCATGGGCATTGCACAACACATGGTACACATATAAATGTAGACAAAACACTCAATACACATAAATAAATGGAATTTTTTAAGTCACTCAGTACACTAACAAATCTTATTTTCAAATAATATACTATATACTACTCAGTATAGATTCCTCTGATACATGTTAACTGTTGAATCTAGCTGGGCAAGGTGATACATGCCTGTTATTCCAGCACTTAGTGGCCTGAGGCAGAAAGATCATAAATTTGAGGTCACTCTGGACTATATAAAAACACAGAAAGAAAAAAAAAATCAAATCCAACTGTTGAGATTCAAGGCTATTTGCTGTAGTATTTCTGAATTTTGTTTGGTAATTTTCACAAAAAAAAGTTAGAAAAGGCACAGGTATAGTAGTCCAAGCCTATAATTCCCAATATTCTGGAGGCAGAATCAGAAGGATCTCAATTTGAAAGCCAGCCTGCTGGTTATATAATGAGATCCTTCCTCCAAAACAGAGGGGGAGGAAAAAATTCAGTTAAAAAAGTACAACCTGGCTTCACAAGGAGCTTACGCTGATATGTTATTTTATTTTTTATAAAATTAAAAAGCTACCACCAGAAATCTCTGGATCCAGACCTGTGAGGAGATTGACATATTTGTCAAACCATTTGTACACGTTATAGTTTCTTTTCATTTCTACAACTGTTTTGAAAGTTTTATATGTATGTGTGTGTGTATGTATGTAATGTAAATGTTCGAAGTTTTTAAGTACTTTATCAATGTGCAGGTATAACAAACTTTCACGGCTTAGATAGCAAATCGTACTGAAGTAAAATCAAGAAGACATAACATCTCAAATATAATTTTTAAAAAGAATTTTTACAATTAGCATACTGCATAAAGTATCTTTAAAAAGCTTATCTACAGCCAGCAAGATGGCTCAGCAGCAAGAGCAGTTGTTAACAAATTTGATGACCTGAGTTCAGTCCCCAAAACCCACACGGTAGAAAGAGAACAGACTACCTGAAAGTTGTCCTCTGATCTCATGGGTGCCACATGGCACACATGTACACCCACTGACACAAGAAAAATAAATGTTAAAAAATAAAATAGCTTAACCAAATGTCATGTGGATCTCATAAGCAATATGGAAGTGTTCTGGCACTGTCCTAGAATACATAATTAACATCTTCCCCAACAGAAAAGGTGATGTAGCTCAATTTTGAGTGCTTGTCTAACAGTCACAAAGCCCTAGGTTGGATCCCAGTATCTCATAAACAGTGTGGTGCAAACCAATAATCCTACCACTAGGGAGGTAGAGGCAGGATTAAAAGCTCAAGGTCATTGTCAGCTATATAACAAGCTTAGGCCTGTCTCAAAAAAAAAAAAAAAAAAAAAAAATCCACCCAAGTTATATCTAGCAGAATTCTTAACAGAAAAAAACAAAACAAAATTGAGTTAATACAAAAAGTCCAACACTTTAGAAAGCTGAACTAAGGTTCACAGAGAGTTGCTGGACAAAGGTAACATCTCAAAAATAAAAACTAAGTCATTTCATTTGCAAAGACCACTCAAAACAGACTATCCTGCTCCTTTCCTCCGTCCCTTCCCACCGCTGTCAGCCCTGCTTTTTGTTTTCCTTTTTTAACTCTTACATAGTTTCGGTAAGTACAATCTTGGTTTTCTCCCATTTTTTCTCTTCTCGTTATTTTCTTCCTTTCCTTTTCCCTTTTCCTGTGTCACCTGATAATAACCCCAAGATATTATTCTGTAAATCAGCAGCATTACATTAATAGGGTGTTCAGATATCAGCTAGATCAGATATTCCTACCCTATTTGTATACTGCCCACAAGGTACTGAGTTTCAGTTCTCCCTCACCCAGAACCAACCCTCCTGTTGCCCCCTGCCTACTGCCTAACTCATTCCCATCATCTGGTAGCGACCACACCCAGATACTCATCTTAACTTGTTAAGACCTCAAAGTAAGTTAATGAAGTTGATTGGAATTACTGAGTTCTGAAAAGCTTTTATAAACCAGAAATGTCTGATTTATTTTCTGTTTTGCTTCCTTTTTGAGAAGGGAGCAGGCTATGCTGCCCAAATCTCACGCTCTTGTGCTCACAGGACCCTCCCACCTTAGTCTCTTGAGTAGCTGGAGCTTCCAACACATGGTATCACACAACCCTGATGACTTTATTCTCCCAATTAGGCAAGTGGGTTGAAATGAGAGTGACAATGTTTTTTGTTTGTTTGATGGTTTGTTTGTTTTCTGAAACAGGGTTTCCCTGTAGCCCCAGATGGTCTGGAATGCACTATGAACTAGCTCAATGTATAGACCAGACTGATCTTGAACTCACAGAGATCCACCTGCCTCTACCTCCTGAGTGCTGGGATTAAAGGCACGTGTCACCACACCTGACTCAAAGGGTGACAATTTTTGTTTGTAAAACTTTCACTGAATTTTTGTGCATTTCATACAGAACATCTTACTCATTTTCACACTCCCTTCCTACTGACAATTTTTATGACTACAACAAATTGTCATTCAGGACCATTCACTAGACAAACCTTCACCTGTTATTATTCCCAACAGGTTGGCAGCTCTTAAAAGTTTCTAATTCTATTTAAGATCAGTTCTAGCTTTCAAAAAGTACTGTGAGTGTAGCATTCAGCATCTAAGTTTATCTAGTTAAGTGGAATGAGTGTAGCATTCAGCATCTAAGTTTATCTAGTTAAGTGGAATTATAAGTATAGTGTCTAATACTACATTAAATGAAAATGAACATTATGAAATAACTGGAAATGTAATTTCTATAAATCAAGGCCCTTTGTTTTAATTATCTATATATCTTATCCTAAGTAAACCAGATATGAAGAATATATGAGCTACAAAGCTATTTAAGCTTAATCTTAAGCCATTTTTAGATTGACTATATTATACCTGCTTTTTAGTACCACCAGACTGTTTCTTTTTTTCAAGATTGATTCTCATGTAGCCCAGACTGGCCTCATACTCACTATGTAGTTGAAGGTGGCCTTGAACTCTTGATCCTCCAGTCTCACCCTTTAATTCATATGGTTCTGCTCATTAATTATTTCAAATATGCAAGAAGAAAAAGGAAGAGTATTAACTGGGAGCCAGGCTTTAGCATGTAGGATATACAAGTGGCACTTAACCAACAGGAAAGGCATCACCTCAACTACCAGCAAGAATTTCCAACTCAACTTTTCCTTAGAAATTATCTACAACAAAAATAAGTTTAAAATACCCAAGTTCACATAAGAATTTCTCTACAGCAGGTTTCAATGGAATCTAAATATTATGTGTGATAAATATGCCCTTTTTGGTTAACTATTTTAAGGGGTAGGCATAAGCACTCAAGTATCTAGTCCAGACACAAGATAATGACAATGGCAATGTCTTTCATGAATTAAAAAAAAAAAAAAAAAGATACAAGGGACTGGAGACACAGCTCAGCTAGTTAAGAGCACTTAGTGCTCTTCAAGAGGACCTGGGTTTGGTTCCCAGCTCCCATATGGCAGATAACAATCATGCATAACTCCAGTCCCAGGACATCAGACACCCTCTTCTGGCCTCTGCAAGCATTGCATGCACAGATGCACTTACATACATGCAGGCAAAACATACAAAAAAAAATTAACATTTTAAAATGCCAGATCATCCAATAGAAATTTTTAAAAGATGAACTATAAACCAAAATAACATTTAGAAAGATATTGTTCTAAAAAAACCAATGGCTTTTTTTCTTCTTCTTCTTTTGCCTTTTCATAGGTCTCATGTAACCCAGGCTGGCCTCAGCTCACTGTGTACCTGAGAATGACTCTGAACTGATCCTCCTGCCTCTACTTCCCAAGTGTTTGGATTACAGGCATGCATATACCACATACCATATACAAGTAAGCTCTAGAGATCTGCTGTATGATACTGTACTGATAGTTAATAATAAAAGCATCCATTTACCACAATTCAGCTTAACTTTTTTTTTTTTAACTTTGCAATGGAACAAAAGTTTTTTGATCTTTTCCTGGGCTAGTGATAGGAACTACAAACTCTCCTAAGATTTGGAGGAGCAGCAGTAACCTCTGAGAGCAAGGCCAGCCTAGGCTATATGCAGCAGCAAGACTCAGCCTCAGGAACAAAGGGAGGAAGTTGATACCATACTGAAGGTAGAGAGATTATCCATGCAATTAGCTTTTCTGCTTTCATAACTTATAAAAGCAATTTGTGCTTATTATAGAAAATTCAGAAAACAGGAAAAAAAGTCACCCATAATCACATCAACAAAGACTCAACAGCAATGTAATTTTGATGTTTTTCCAATCTCATGATTATGTTATTTGCATGTGTATTTGTGCACATATCTATTTTAACAAAACTGGAGCACAATACAGTTCTGTTATTCACCCTTTTTATTTATCAACATTTCTCCTATCACTACATATTCTTTGAACACATGAGTTCATCTTATTACTTATGTGAATTTTATTTGTGGCATTGTAATGGTTAAATGAACACCTTATAGAAAAGTTTTAATTTACAGCTCTGATTCTTTAATTATTTCCTTATATAATTCCCTTAGGAGTAATGCTAGATCAAGGAGTAGGCCTATTTTTAAAAGATGTATTTACTTATTGTGTGTTGCAAATGTGTAGCTATCAGAGGACCTTGGGAGTCAGATCTCTCCTTCTACCATGTGGGTCCTCGGGATGGAACTCAGGTCATCAGGGGTTGTGGCAAGTACTCTGACCTGCTGAGCCATCTCTTAGCCCCAGTAAGATCATTTTTAAAATTCTTTTAAAAGGCTGCTAAGTTCCTCTCTAAAAAGGGTGTATTTGTGCCACAAACATGTATAAGAAGTACACACATACCAATATGGCAGTCTATGAAATCTAATCAGTATGTATAAATGCCCTATCTCTCCATGCAGTTCCTCACCTTACAACTTACTTTTATAGAGCTTAGTAAACGAAGAACAAATTACATTTATTACCATAATTGCCTGTAACATTAGTATCTGTATCTTTAAATATGTATGTGTGCATGTGTGTGCGCGCGTGTGTGTGTGTGTGTGTGTGTGTGTGTGTATCTTGAGAAAAGATGGTTAAAAAAAAGAGGGGTAAGAATTTTTAAAATGGGGGAGGAGGGTGGACTGAAGAGATGGCTCAGTGACTAAGAGCACTGTCTGCTCTTCCGGAGGACCCGAGTTTGATTTCTAACACCAACATGATGGCTAACAACCATCCATAGCTCCAGTTCCAGGTCCAAGGGATCCAACATCCTCTTCTGACCTTTGTGGGCTTTTCATGAAAAAGGTGCACTTACATATATGCAGGCTAAATACTCATACACATAAAATAATTTTTTTAATTAAACTAAAATATAGAAATACTGGGCTTAAACCCTTAACTTGGTACATAAACATAGAGCCCATCTCTCCTTAAACCACTGCCCCCCCAAAAACACAGATCCTTGAGTTTTCCAAATTCTAGGACTTAGCTCTATTGAGAAAGTCAGTCAAGAATAAGAGCTGGGAGCAGAGTTCAATGGTAAAGCACACACTAAGCATGCTGAAGGTGGAGTCAAATCCCCAGGACCAAAACGGGGGTGGAGAGAATTCAGGGCCTTTACTCATAAAATGAAGACATTTACCTCAGCTCTCTTAAAATGCTCTTCTAAATTCTATGATTTTACAAATACAGTTTCATCTTTCATAAAATGAGGATTTCTAACAGTACATTCCTCATATTACTGAAAAAATAAAACAATGGTTAAGAATTTCATAAAGCTAAACTACATTAATGTGAACTTTAATTACATGCATATACAAATATTATGAAAATTATAAATACACACTTAAGGTGTCCTATTAGAGGTGTTCTGTTAGAAGGTCCAAAAGAGAGTTGAATTATCTTGAACAATGATTTCAAAGGAGGCAAAGCAAATATAAAGGATCCTAGGTGCAAACTCATTAAAGTGAGCATATCTGAACAGAACCTAGGACAGGGAGGAAGGTCAGATACCACATCATACATGCACAGACTGGGGCTAGGGATGCAGCTCCAAGGTAAGGCACCTGCCTAGCATGTGCAAGGCCCTGGATCCATTCTCCAATACCACCAAAAAATTAGTGCATGGAATGTAAAGATGCCATAGAAGCACATACAAGAGAATAGTTAAACCAGCTGGTGACAAAATAAATAGATAAACAAATACATAAATAAAATAAGGGAAATATGAGGGAAGGGCAGGTAGGAGAGCCTGAAGAAATTTATCTTCTGGGATTGGGAGTTGGTCTAGTTACTTTTCTGTTGCTGTGATAAAACATCAACCAAAAGCAATTTAAGGGAAGAAAGGGGTTTATTTCACTGTGCTGTTGCAGGTCCATCACTGAGGTCAGGCACTCAAGAAAGGAACCTGAAGACAGAATGCTTGCCATTCTGCACAACATTACCTCTGATCATGGAACTCACAGCCAAGGAGGTACAGCAGAAACCACAGGGTGCCACTTGGTTGCCCACAGTGCTCTGGCTCCGTTGCATATTCATGCTGAGCCAGCTTTCTTAGACAGACAAGGACCACCTGCCTAGGGATGGAACCACCCACAGTGGGCTAGGCCCTGATACATCAGTTACTAAGATAGGCCTACAGACCAACTTGATAAAGACAGATACTCCACTGAGACTTTTTTCAGGTGATTCTAGTCAATGTCAAGTTGACAGTTAATGTGCTGTAGAACAGGGGTGTAATTCAATGACTGAGCAGTTGACCAGCATACCCCAAGGTGTTCTGGGTTATTCTCCAATACCCCCCCAATATTAATTTTAAAACAACTGTATCTTGTAGTACTGAAATAAGTATGAACAGTCAATAGCTCCATCAAGCTGTACTAGAAGGATACCTATCTAAATGAAATTCTGCTTTTAAAATGTTTAGCATAAGGTCTCTAGAGTCACAGGAAGTGCAAGTCCTGTTCTACAAGCCCTAACAGCCAACAATTCAGAGAGACGGAGACACATAAAAATGTTGCAGCCAGGCATGGTTGTGCTTGCCTTTAATCCCAGCACCCGGCAGGCTCAGAGGCAGGTGGATCTCTGTGAGTTCAAGGCCAGCCTGGTTTACATACTGAGTTCCAGGTCAGCTGGGGCTACAGGGAGACTATGTCTCAAAAAGATCACATAAAAGAAATGTTGCTGAAGCCGTTCTTCCTTTACAATATAAATTTTTATATACATGTAAAATAATTGTCCCAGAAAGAATGTCAAGCATGGCTTCTGTTTTACTGAGTTTTGAAAGAACATGAAAAGAACAAAGACCATCATCTATCAATGGAAGAGGTGAATGAGAACAGATATATGCTACATAGTTCAATCTGGAAAAATTCTAGGGCTAATAAAAGCCGGGTGTTTTTTCATAAAATATGAGAAAACAGAAAAAATAATTTACCTCTGTCCCCCGTCGAGCAGGTTTTCAGCAGCGTTATTATTTCTCTGGGAAAAGTAATTTTGTTTTTTTTCCCACGTTTATACTGTCAAACTAGACAGTGCTGCAGAGAAAGAGGAAGGGTGTTAAGGCACACAGATCTGTACACTTGACCTTTGCTGTTTTTCCAATCTCCCCCATAAATTAGAAACCAAAAAAGCCAGATGGTAAAGACCTAAGGCCGGGCCCAGAGCTCTTTGTACCTAGCCGCTTCTCAGGGCGCCGTCCTCTGGCAGCCACACCTCCCGGGCCTGAAGGCTGGCCGTAGCGATGTGCTCCGATTCGGCCCCTACTCGCCCTACCTACCCGGTGCGGTGCAGGCTTTTCCGGAGCGCACACTGGGCCCGCGGCTGGCGGCCCTGCACGCGCTCCTGTCCGTCCCGGGCCACGGTGGCTTCCGCCAGGCTATCGGGACCCGGTGCCTTCTCTCCGGCCCTCCGCCCACGTAGGCCCTGCAAGCGTCCGCCGCCGGCCCACCTTCGCTGCAGGCTCTCGGGCTCCTTCTCCCTAGACGACCCGGAGCCCCGCACTCAGCAGCTCCTCCAGGTCGAGAGACCCAGGCCCAGCCCAATCGTTAGACGCAAAATGGACTCGCCAGGCCGGCAGCCACGCCCTCGGGCGCGCGCGCTCCCTCTGCCGGTCCTTCCCGGGCTCGCGTTCCCCCGCCCTCCCTGCGCTGTCCTGGAGTCTCTCGGTCGCGCCTCGCCGCTCGCTTCTTCTTTCCAGGGGTTGTCGGAGGCGGCGCAGTCCCCAAAGGAGCCACGCGGGAAGGAGTTCTCCGATTGACGCTCCATGAGATGGTTGGGTTTGGATTGTTGTACTTTTTTTTTTGTTCGTTGCATTTTCAGGAACAAAAAAAAAAGCCCAACCCTTCACACCACTTCATCCACATCTGAACACTGCCCGCCCGTCTTGGGGAACAGCGCTGCCGGGCCAGAGGATGTCTAGAGCCGGAGCCAGGGGCCTCCCGCGAGCGCAGCCACCACCTTCCCAACATCGCGTTTGTTGCCTTAAAACCTTTAGGTAGCACACCAGCCACTGAAAATTTTCTTGTAGAAAAAAAAGCAATATTGCTATTCCTTCAGAGGCAAGAACTGACTTTTAAAATTGCATCTAAATTATCCACCCAGAACAGCAGCTCAGTAGTTGTCTTGGTTTGTCTGGTGTCCACCTCCTGTATGGAGACCTTGTGTGGTACAAAGACAAGGATGAAGATATAGGGTCTATTCCAAAACCTGAAAACAATGCAGGATCACAGAGTATTTTGGAGGAATGAGTTCACTCCCGCTTGTGAAAGGCTGAAATAAGTTATGTAGAAAATAACATTCCTAAGTCCATGAAAGCCCTTCTTCACTTCCGCTACGCATATTCTGTGCTGCAGCATGGTAACACTTTGCAGAATAATTCCTATAATGTCTGTCATTTAGTTCTCATAAGAACACCGTAAAGTGGAAATTAAGAGCTTTATCTTTTAAATGAACAGGTTTCTCCAAGGTGAAAGACAAGAGGCAGGGCAGAAGCGAGTCTGCCAATATGAACGTTCTTTTCTCAGCACCAGAACTATCAGAGCAAATGAACTGCAACCCAGACCTCTATTAAATTGGTGTTACTAAAATTAAATAGGTTTATAGAAGCATCTAATACCCTAATTGCTAAATGACAGAAGAGTGAAAATTATTAGTAAGCCACAAATTGTCCTTAATATAGCTAAATAATGTTTATGCAATTGGATCTGGTTGCTAGCACATACTAATTAATAAACTACCAACTAAATATACAACACTCAATTCTAGGGTGTTAAAATTAACTACTAAGACCTGGTGTAGCAGCTCATGCCTATAATCCTAGCCTTTAGAAGGACCAGGAGTTCAAGGCCATCCTGGGCTACAAGCTAATTCAAAGTCAGTCTAGGCTACATGAGACACTGTCTCAAAAATAAATAAAGGCTGGAGTGTCGGCTCCAGCAGTTAATAGCCTTTACTGCTCTAGAAGAGAACCTGAGTTCAGTTCCCACCACCATATTGGGTGGCTCATGGGCCTGTAACTTCAAGGCCATTTGATCCTCCGGGTGCACCTGCACTTGTGAGAACCTGCACCCAGGTTCACATATCCCACACAGACACATTTACACGTAATTAAAAATAACAAAACTTTTAAAATAAATAACTAGGGCCAGGTGTGGTAGAGCATACTTTTACACCTTAAATCACAGCACTCAGGAGACAAACAGGAAGATCTCTGTAAGTTTCAGGCCAGTCTGATCTACATAGCAAATTCCAGGCCAGGCAGGGCTCCCTAATGAGACCCTGTCTCAAACAACAAACAAAAAAATGAACTAAAGAATAGAGCAGGTTAAATTCAAGTATAGAAAAACTGTAACTGACTCTTCTTTCTTCCCATCGTCCTAATACTCAAAACAACTGAACTGCGATATCATATGTACCTAGAAAAAGAGCCAGAGCCCCTTTAAAGCCTGCACACAATTGCATCTTTCCTGGAAGACTACATACAATGATGTAACTAGATCTTAGGACAGCTAATAGAGACTGTGACATTGGAATTTCCTTCTGTTGACAGTTCCTCACATAAGTAGACTAATAGCTGAAGCTTAAAATTCACATCACATGAGGCTGGAGAGATGGCACAGAAGTTAAGCGCACTGTCTGCTTTTGCAGAGGACCCATGTTCGATTCCCAGCACCCATGTGGCAGCCAAGTGTCTGTAACTCAAGTTTCAAGGATATCTGACTCCCTCTTCTGACCTCTGCGGGCACTGCACAACACAGGTGCACTTGCATACATGCAGAATATACATAGAATAAAAATAATAAAATATAAAAAAGTCACATCATAGCAGTAAGTCTACAGATATTCAGTATTATGTGAGATTTTGTGATTTTTTTTGTCATAAGTATCTTTTTTTACAGAGTTTCTAATATATAACTATATACATTTCTTCTTTTTTTCCTTTCTGAGACATGTAGCCTCCCTGTAGTCTGGAACTCACCGTGTAGACCAGGCTGGCCTCCATCTCACAGAGATCTATCTCCTGAGTGCTGGGACTAAATTATGTGTCACCATGCTTGGCTGTATATGTATTCTTTTTTGGAGGGAGGGGTCTTTTGAGACAGGACAGGGTCTCCCTATAACCCCAGCTGGCCTGGAACTAGCTATGTAGATCAGGCTGGCCTTCAACTCACAGATCCCCCTGCTTCTGCCTCCCAAGCGCTGGGATTAAAGGCGCCACTGCTTGTAACCCTACACATATTGTTGATTTCATGGTGGCATTTTTTTATCCTGGTCCCTGATAACATGAAATCTTAGTTCTTTTCCCCTCTTTCCAAGATACAAGTGATCAGATAACAAAAGAGACAATGCAGAATTTACTAAAATGTGCACCATCAGAGTGCAATGCATATATAATCACAGAGTCTGGAGGGTGTATAGATAAGGAGTGCTGATGAGCCTCCTCAGATCCTGGGTCACTTAAAATTCAAAGTTAGATGATGCTCTCTTCTCACTTACACACAAAATAAAAAATAACAAATTTTAAAAATGTATCTCTATGAGGATAGAGATGTATTTATAATCACTAGGTAATATATAAAGCAACCAACATTGTGTCTGACATATAGTAGGTGCTTAATAAATGACTAACAATGTTGCACAGGAGAAAAACCCCACTTGTTTTAGATTATATCCACCTAGGATTTGAAAGTGACACTCAAGAGGCTGGAGCGACGGCTCAGTGGTTAAGAGCACTAGCTGCTCTTGCAAATGACAGACATGGCAGCTAACCATCCATTACTCTAGTTCCAGGAGATCTGATGTCCTCTTCTGGCCTCTGCCAGCACTGCATGCACATGGTGCACTTACATACATGCAAGGAAACACTCATACCCATAAAAATATATAAATAAAAGTGAAAGTGGTACTCAAACACAAAAGTCTTAAGTCAGACATAACTGGCTCTCCCTAATACCTGCTTTTCTACACCCAGCCCGGAGTGGCCTTTGCAGGTATATGTCCTTCTCCCCTTATTTCTCTCGTGCCTGGGCAAAGGGGAGAAAGGGAAAATCATATTCAATAGAAAGAGGACGTCTCTAAACTTTGAACTTTTAGAGAACTTGGTTGAACATTCCAAATATTCCATTAAGAGGAGAAAAATCTATCTTAAAAAAATACATTTATCACAGAACTGGGTATGGTGGCTCACATCTGTAATCCTAGCTCTTGGTTGTGGAAGCTGGAGGATCAGGAGTTCAAGGCCAGCCTCAGCTACATAGCAAATCTGAAGCAGCTTGGGCTACAAGAAATCCAGGCTAACAAATTTTATTTTAATCAAATACACACACACACACACACACACACACACACAAGATTAATCATGAAGGGAAGAAGTGACATTCTTAAAGGGAATTAGTGCCTGATTTGAAGATGATTCTAGACTTTATTTCAGATGCAGAGTGAGGAATAGCATCAAACAGAGCTGACAGCAACAGCTTTGTCAGACAATGAGGCTACGTTCACAAGCCCTTTAGTTAGATTCATTTTATAAACTGAAAGTACCAAGAATAAAGCAACATAAAGTAGTTAAGGTACTGTTATCATGTGTTTACAATTTTATACTCAAATTGTATCATTCTCAGGATTGTAGTAGGCACCAAAAGTACAGACAAGGACTTTTCTATTTGGTTGAAGACACAAGTCCTATTTGTTACTGCCTGATAGTGAACAGTAAGAGTGAGTAAAGACAAGGCCATCAGAGGCACCACAGTCCAAGGAAGAGGCTGCTGGGATAGGGAGCCAGGAGGGAGGAGCCAAGCTGAATCTTTAAATGCTAGACGTGAAGAGAAGAGAAAGAATGGTCGAGATGAGGGACAGATCAAGCTCAGGGTGGAATGAGCTTTGCTCATCAATCATAGTGTAGCCTGCTTTGAAAATCAAGTCTGAGGCCACATTGTGGGCTGTCTTGTGTGTTGGAATAAAGAGCTGAATTTCATTTTGTAGGGAATGGAATGCTATAAAATAATGCCAATAAGAGCAGAATTTTAAAGACTGACATAATAACAAGGTCCAAGATTTAAGAGAAAACTCTAATACATCAGAGCTTTGTTATTGAAATTATAAAAATTTAAAAATATTTTATTATTCTTATTTTATGTGGATGTATGTATTGTCTGCATATATGTAAGTGGACCCATGTTGTGCAATGCCCAAAGAGGACAGAAGAGGGCATTGGATTCCCTGGAACTGGAGTTAGGGATGGTTGTTAGCTGGCATGTGGATGCTGGATTTGCACCCAGGGCCTCTGCAAAAGCAGTCAGTGTTCTTGACCATCGAGTCATCTCTCCAGCCCCCCAGATTTTTAATGAATGTAAAAGTACAGCAAATATGTTAACTATTTAATAGTAAATACCATAAAATTTCTCAGCTAGTAAAACATAATTTAAAAAGAACCAATCACAGAAAATACTATCCTATGATCTTCCAAAAGAAGGTTATGTGAATATGTATTCATTTTTGTATGTCCAATACCTGTATAATTAATCTTATTATAATGGCCTTAGTTGTGTATATAAATGATAAACGTTAATGTTATTTAGCTACATTTTAGGGTATGTTTCACTAGAAGTTTAAAAATCATTACCTATATTTCTGAATGTATTTTTGATATTTTAACAGAAATTAATTATATTCAATTATGACAAAAATTTAATTCACACATATAGTTTTCATAAAGAATAACTTTATAAGAGCCTTCAACAAATGATTCATTCAAGTAAAGAATAATTAGTAATTGGATATTTGTAATTGAGAATTTATATATTATTGATTTTGAATTTTTATTTAGTTCATTAATCATACACTTGACTTATCTTGAAAAATGATTTTATGATGACAATCATATTTTAAATCAGAAACCTATTTTCATCTGTTCAATGGCACCTATAAATAAGGGTTTGATATAGGTAGAGGCTCTGCAGTTTTTGGTAACTTCACATTAAACATATGCTACTATAAGATCAACAGTACAACTCGCAGAACTTGGTTTCTAATGATGTACATTTATCAGAAATCTACAGTGCAATGCATAAGAAATACATGCTTCTTTTTTTTTAAAGACTTATTTATTTTTGGAATTACAGGCAGTTGTTGAGTCCCTAATGTAGGTGCTGGGAACCAATCCCAGGTCCTCTACAAGAGTAGCAAGTTCTCTTAACCACTAAGCCATCTCTCCAGCCCCCTTAATTTTAAAAAATATGAGTCCAATTATTATATCTGTCTGATTTTAAATCATTAAGCAATAAACGCCCTGTCAAAATGTGTTTACCTTCTCATGGCCTTGTTTATAGGACCATGCAGATGTACTAGCATACAGCTAGATCTCCAAAAGCTGAGGATGGCTCTAAAGGGACCCACACCCTTCCCAGCCAGGCAACAAGCACAATTACAAAGATGCATGAGATTGGTTGTGCAATAGAAGTATATTTTAGGCATTTGGGAAGGTAACTGATCTGTTACAAAATCCAACAGACATTTTTCAGGGTTTTTTTTTTTTTCCTCTGAGTTTTTGAAATATGGTCTCAAATTGAAGCCTACACACTGGCCTTAAACTCACAACTCCCCTGCCTTGGCCTCCTGAATGCTGGGTTACAGCTGTGGCAACACACCTGGCTTAGCCAGTTCTCATTTCTCTTTGTCTGTCTCTTTCCTCTCCTCTCCTCCTTCTCCTTCTTTCCCCTCATATACCGGCCTGTATTCTTCCATGGTGCACACTACAGACTGTTATGTTAATGTAACTGTCTGGGTAATGCTTGCCTCCAGAAGGAGACTGGCTGATTTTCATCCTCCATTCCAGCTCCTACCGTAATTATTTCATGAATGTTTTAAGGAAATCAAGCTCTTAGTTTCAAAGGTTATTAATGTATGTCAAACTTCTAAATATTATCTGTGGAGATCACCAACAATGGCAACATTGGAATTTTAATTCACTTGAATTAGCCATTTCATTACATTTTATTTTATTAAAACAAGCTATTGGGGGGTGGGACTGAAGGTATGGCTCAGTAGTCAAGAGCACTAGCTGCTTTTGCAGAGAACCCTGGTTTGGTTCCTAGAACCCACATGGCAGCTCACAACAGTCTGTAACTCTAGTTCTAGGGGATCCCAGTTACCCACTTCTGGACTCTGTGGGTAACAGGCATGGCACATAAATACAAGTAGGCAAAACATTCATACATACAAAGTAAGTAAAAAAAATTTCTTTTTAAATAAAATATTGAGCTGGTGATATGGCTCAGTGGGTAATGCACTTCACTAAGCCTGATGACCTGGTAAAAAGAGAAAATAGACCCCTGAAAGTTGTCCTCTGACTTCTACATGTGTGCGATCAAAATATATAGTATAAACTAATAAAAATATTTGATTTAATATCTCAAGCCACAAAAACATTAAAAGAAAAAACTGCAAACCTCTTCCTAAGCAGAAATATTAAACAATATGTAATTTTTTAAAAAGACTGGGGGAGAGTGCAGCATGTACTTAGCATGCACAGACCTTGAGCTCAATCTTCAACACCAAAATAATAACATTACAAGACTGAATGAGGCTGGGGATGTGGCTCAGCAGTAGAGTACTTGCCCAGCATTTGTGAGATGGTGGGTTTAATTCCCTGCACAACAAGAAGATGGAACGATATAAACAGTGAAATCATAAAACTATGTTAAAAAACATAACATAAGCCTGGCATGGTGGAGCAGATCTTTAATTCCAGCACAAGGGAGGCAGAAGCAGATGGATCTCTGTGAGACTGAGGCCAGCCTGGTCTACATAGTGAGTTCTAGGCCAGATGGGGCTACATGGGGAGCCTGTTTCAAAAGAGCAAAAACAATAAATAACAGTCATAATGTATACTCCCAAAAAGGGAGTATACACCACCACCCTGATGTGAACACTATGCAATGTGTACATCCACCAAAGCATCACATGGCACCCTAAGAATATGTGCATATATCTCAATTTTTTAGTTAAAATTTAAAAATAAAAAGAGCAAATGAGCCCTGAAAAAATGACTATAGACAATCTTCCAATTAGGTTACTGATGGCTTCAGAGAAAGAAAAATTCACGTCTACAATTAGAAGTGGGTATGGGAAAGTGAGGCTAACATGACACGTTCACTGTGACTATAGACTAGAGTAGGTGCTGTTTTTGCATAAGCAATCACAGTGGGAAAACTAAGGCTTAAAGTGCTAATTTACCCAGAGTCACAAGGGTCAGTCTTTTTTCCACCAGAATGAGGTGTGGATGAAGAGTAAGGAAGGAGAAACAAGAGGCAGAGGAAGAATGACATGGTGAGGAAAGAGGAAATAGACAAGTAACAGATGCTAAAGAGGAGGGATGTGGAAAGGCCAGTTCCAAGGCTGCACTAGAACAGTGTCCCTAGTGACTGCAAGGGTCAGAAATGGAGACCACTCACCCACACAGTCATCCTTTTCTTGAAAATCTCACTGATGATCATAGCTTCTTCACAGCCTTCTTCAGGTCTTTTCACCGTTTCTTGGGGCAATACATGAGAAGACATCCATGGCACAACGAAGAGAAAACTGGAAAGTGCAAATGATTTTCTCAAGGCAAGAGCAGCCAGAGGTGATCTATAATCTCGATTAGTTAGGGGACTAGTGAAGCACGGGGATGGGGAGTCTGAGGCCAGGCTGGGCTATGTAAGGAGACCCCGCCTTATGAAGTGTGCTGTGCTTTAAGAATGATAAAGGTGAGAGCATAGGTCTGGGGAGACGGTGCATTCGATTAAGCGCTTGTTTCAGAAACATAAGGACCTGTTCAACCCCCAGCATCAGCACAGAACAGCTTGGCATAACAATGTGTGCTTATAATCTCAGTGCTGTGAGACAAGAGGATCCCTATGGCTTGCTGGGCAGCCAGTCTGGGCAAATAGGCAAGCTCTAGGTTCAGTAAGAGACCGTGTCTCAAAAAATAAAAGCACCTGCTGCCCAAGCATAAAAACTGGATTTTGGATACCCAGCACCCACATAAATGCCAGGCAGGTATGTCAGCCAACCTATAATCTCAGCTCTTGGGAGGCAGAAATAGAGTCCTAGAACAAGCTGGGTACCAAGTCCAGTTTAATGGGTAAGCTCTGAGTTCATGTCAGAAAACCTGCCTCAATATAGTAAACAAAAAATCCCTGAAAGAAATTGTTAGCTTCAACTGAAACTCCTGCAAGACTGATTACTTGATTATAACTTCAGTGATTGTGGAGTTTGGAATGTTGCAGGTCCAGAGCCTAATTAGTTTACCTTGGGCTATCTTTAGTCTCCTAGGTAGCTATGCCTTGCCCAACTTCTGACCTAACATCCTGTGATAAACCTTTTGGAATGTATTAACAGAACCCTGGCTTACACCAGGAAGCTGAGTGTCATCAGACAGCATCTGAAGTCTGTAACTGAGACTTCTCTTTTACTGTAACTGCCTACTTAATGTTTCCAACAATGTATCTGAAAGGTGCCTTGATTTATAACTTTCTTTGATCAGTTACTATAACAATGTCAAACTGTTACCATGTTAGAACATGGAATTTTGGGTGATCTAAATCTGTATTGTTGGGCTATGGTCACTCATATTTGGCTCCAGAATAAACTATCTCATCCCCTTTGAGATGAAAGTTGTGTTTTTTCCATTGAGGGTTCATAAGGTGGAGAGTGCTTAAGGTAGATACCCAATATGAACCTTTGGCCTCCATATTCACACACACACACACACACACACACACACACACACACACACACACGCAAAGCAATATCCTCCTACCCCTGAACTTGCAAGCTCATAGGAGCTGTCCTTGATACTAATTTAAATAAAATTCACAGAAATTGGTATCACACAGTCTTCAGCAGGGACCTGAATAGATATTTTAAAATAATGCCATTATCCTTAAATTCCTATACCTTTAGTTAGTACCACTGGGTTGGAAAATAACAAAAATAAGTAAGCATGGCTACAGAAATCCCTGTGGGTGATTTTAGGAAGGAATAAAGAAATTTTAAATAAAGAAATTTTAGAAGAAATAAATCCCTGTTGGACTTTTAGGAAGAAAAGGCCTTCCTATAACTTCATGGTGGCGCCTCAGTCCAAGCCTTAGGGTTTCATGCTTTCTTGGCACTTGCCAGCTATGTGTATCTCCTCAGAAAAATCTGGGCCCCAGAGAGAGGCCCAAATTTTAAGTAGGAGAAGGAAGGAAAAGGAGATGTCTTATATTCTCAATGTTTTTAAAGAGAAAGTTCTTTTTTTAAATATTTTAGTGATTATTTTTATTTTATGTGTATGAGTATATTGCCTGCATGTATGTAAGTGCGCCGATATCATGCAATGCCTGTGAAGATCAAAAGAGGGTGTCAGATTCCCTGGAACTAGAGTTACACAGATAGATGATTGTAGGCTGCCATGTGGCTGCTGGGAACTGAAACTGGGTCCTCTGCAAGAACAGCCAATGCTCTTAATCTCTCTAGGACCAAAGAGGAAGTTCTTAGTTGTTAACTACCACCCTCACTAATTAGCCAACAGTAACCATTACAACACAGAGATCCTGCCTTGGCTGCTCCATCCATCTGTGTCTTCTTCGTCCTCCAGCTATGGGTAGAACCATAATGGCAGTTAGCTCCTACAGGCCTTGCAGGCTCACCGCAGATTAGAAGGGGTGACCAAATGTGCAGGTTTATCTAGACAAAGTCCTGGCCTCCTCTGGCCCAGACACCAAGCCCCCTCCAGTCTGTTCCTCCCGTCCTCATTCACTTACCCCTGATCTGGATAAATCAGGGCTGTCACTATCTATAAATAACAGGACTAGGTGCAAAAGTAAGAAGAGCTCTGTCAACAATACACATGACACCCCACAGAGCATTCTAGTTGATTCTCACAGCAACCCCACTTTTGGGAACATGGCTTTTGCCTATGAAGAAAGTAAAATTTAGTGACCAGAGTCATCCAAGGGGAGCAGGACTCAAATGTCCCTCTTCCTGATTAATTCCTGATCTTAATGGAACCTATCTGCTTCCTCAGGGTATGTGGACCACCACATACCCTTAACACCAACTTTTTGTGTTAAGAAATAGAACTTCACCAAGAAAGTTGTTCCATTTCAACATGGAAGCAATCCTCTGAATATCCATATTTTTCACCTTAAATTTGAAATGCTTTCTACAGCTATGTGTTGAACTCAGCTCTGGTTTTTGTAACCTAGTTTGAAGAAAGAAACTCTTCCAAAAGAAGCAACCAAGCCTACAAAGACAGTTTGACTCAAATGGATCCAACTGATTAGGAAATGGAAAATAATGAGAAATAAAATGAAGTTTAAAATACTGTGGAAATGTACTGTGTGCCCCCTTAAGGAAGTGAAACTGCTTGAGACATGAAACTGCCTAAGACAATGGGAGACTTCTAAAACCATAGAATGTATAAGAGCACGCTTGAGAAATTTTGTGATAAGATCACCTGGAGCACCTGTAACCTATTGCTGTAAGCTGTAAACTGTTCCCACCCCACCCGCTTTGCTTTGTTTCCCCCGAAACTGTAAGTTCTCAGAAAGTAACAATGGCTCTGGAATTCTCCGCCTGCAGTTTTTAGCTTTAAAAGTAGACAGGCCACTGTAAGCAGGCGCGCTTCTGTATCCCGAAGCAGGGCGCCCGCTTGTACAAGTGCTTTAATAAAAACCTCTTGCTTTTGCATCTGGCGTTGGTCTTCTTGGCCCTGCCTTTGGGCTTGCGTCCCGGAGCAGGCGGCCATTGAGGGTTCGAGTCCCGAAGCCCTGGTGCCATTGGGTTCAAGTCCCAGGGCAAGGCGTCGGGTTGAAGTGACGGGGGTTCAAGTCCCACGGAACTCAACAATAACACAGTGGAGTAAGTTTTGCATCACAAGAGGAGGACTCCAAGTCATCCCCAAGGAAGCTGAAGATTTATGTGAAAGCCAGAAAACAAGAGTGGCTTGGAGCCTTTGCTTTGTATTTGTAGTCTGAATCTTCTAAGCTGGTTACTCTCCCAGAAAGGGTAACTTAAAGTCACAGCCTATGTAACTTTCTTTTTCATTTTAATTCCAAAAACATTTCCTTAACAATTCTCTTTGAAAACAAATCACACACGGATCAATACCTCAACTTCAGCCCTCTATACTATTACATATTATATGTTTGGAGGTTTTTGTTTGTTTTTGCTTTTTCCTTCCAAACATTATTCTATTTAGGAAATTATTTTTCTACCTTCTGTCTTTTCCAATCAGAGGCAAGAAGCTCTGGGGTTGCAATGGCCTTGCTCTTCTCTCCCCTAAGTGGCTGAGAACAAGAGCTCTATAGTCAGATTGCTGCAGGGAATCTCAGCTCCTCCCCGCTGGCTGAGTGGGCACAGTTCACTCACTCACTGGAGCCATTCTCTCCTCCTCCACAGCCAGTCTGACCCAAGTCACAACGAACACTCCTGCTTTCTGACTTGGATGCTGAGCCTGCATCCTTGCAGTCACACTTGTCTTCCTTCATCATCCCAGCAGCTCTGCCCAGATTCCCCTCACCTCCCTCCAGCTCAGAGTCCAAGTTTCTGGTGAAGGGGGTGAGGGTCTGGACTGTAAGTTCCTTCCTGGTCTACCCTCTCCCAGCCATGCCAAGACCTCTCTGACTGAGGCTACCATCCTCTCTGTGCTAGCTGCCTTGTCTCTTTGCTATCCTCAAACATGCTAAGCTTAACTCTTCCTTAGGACTTTCTCACTTGCTGTCCCTTCAGCCCCAAATGTTCTTCCTCCAGAATGTACTCCCCCTTCAGGTTTCTGCTCAAATGTTACTTTTTTTGAAAAGGACTTCCTGCCACCCTGTTACAACTGTGCTCCCGCTTGCCACTCCTTGGTCTCCATCCTGCTTCACTGTCTTCTTTGGAGGAAACTTCTAAGTGACACACCATGGACTCTGATTATAAGCTTCCACTAGAATGTAAGCTCTGAACAGGAACAGTATGCCAGAAGAGTACCCGGTACAAAGTCAGCCCTCATTAAACATCTGCTGTATGAAGGAATTGATAATGTGTTCACATTCAACAACAGGAGTCAGATCCTATAAAGTCCTAGAAAACGAGGCAGTACAGAAACACAGGGAAAATTACAGGGACATATGAAAGTAAAGGAGCACTTTTCCCAGTGTCTGGTTGAAGCCTCTCCAACAAGAATTTGCAGAAGCAAGAATTCCTGCACAATGTTTGCTGGAGGGTTGCTGACATGGTGATAATATTCTTATAGAGAGAGATATTTTACATTAAAATAGCTTAAAACATGAATGGAGTCGGTTCTTCCTGTAAGGTTCCGGTTAGCAAGACGTAGCAGAAATCAACCAGAGACGGGAATGGACTGAACCGGTTTTATTGGGCATGGAACTGACTCCCAGTCGGGAAAGGGAAATCAGCTGGGACTAGTTTCTCCCAGGAGTGGAGAAGGAACTAGCCCATCCTTAGCTGGTCAGGTGGGCTTTTTATAGGGAAAAAGGTACCCCCCCTTGGCATCCATTTGGTGTTAAGCCAGGAAGGAATTCCCTTTTTTCACATTCCTGGAGTCCGGAATGTTATCTGTTACGGAAGCCCAGTGTCCTTTGGAATTTGGGGTCTGGAGTTTTATCTGAGGTATTTGCAAGGTTCAGATCTCTGAGAGATTGTAAAAGGTCCGTCTTTCTTCATTCCTCTTTTGCAAACTCTGGCTCCAGATTTCTTCCTGAGTCTGAAACTGTTGGGAGTTTCGATCACACCTTACACTTCCTTTCCACCTTTACATAGGTTCTTGGGATGGAACGCAGGTTGTCAGGCTTATGTGACAAATGACTTTACCTGCTGAGCCATCTCAAAGGCCCAAGATTTTGTGTACAGTAGACACTTGACTCTGCTGTATTCCTGTGATCCAGCTTTACGTTATTAGTTGGAACCCTGTCAGGTGACCCTCAGGAACTACCCTGGGGTCATTCAGGTTCTTAACAACCTTTGAAGATAATAACCAGAAATCACCAAAAATCCTAAATATGGCTATGATAAAGAAAACAGAGTATGATTCTCAGGGAAGCCAGCACCCGTGCCTGGACATGTCTTACTCCTCCTAAAGTCTCTCTTAACCCTCATGCTCATAATCCACATTCAAAATGTCTTCTAAGGAGGCTGGAGAGATGGCTCAGTGGTTAAGAGCACTGGCTGCTCTTACAGAGGACCCAGGTTCAGTTCCCAGCACCCTAATGGTGGCTAACAACTGTCCATAACTCCAGTTCCAGGGGATCATCTCTCTTTTGGCTTCAGCAGGCACTACATGTGATACACATACATACATCCTTTACACATGGAATATAAAAATAAATAAATCTTTAAAAAATACCTTTCAAAGCCAGGCATTGTTGTGGCACACACCCTTAGTCCCAGCACTTAGGAGGCACAGGCAGGCGAATCTCTGAGTTCAAGGCCAGTCTGGTCTATGTAGCAAGTTCCAGGTCAGCTCGATCTACACGGAGACCATCTTAAAAAGACAAAAGTATGTGTGTATGTGTGTGTGTGTCTTTCAAGCTGGGCGTGGTGGCACAGGCCTTTAATCCCAGCAGTCATAAGGCAGAGGCAGACAGATCTCTGTAAGATCAAGGCCAGTCTGGTCTACCTAGTGAGTATCAGGCCAGCTGTGGCTACAGGAAGACACTGTCTCAAAAACAAAAGAAAACAAACAAAAAAAAATTTTTTTCAATAAACCCCAGCTCCACTTGATACTGGCTAACCTTGCACTTCTGTTCTGCGTCCAAGTCAAGGATTCACCAGAGCTACTTAGTGGAAGTCTCTGAAAGATTAAAGGCCTCTTCAGGCTTTCAGGTAGTACAGAACTGTGACTATGGCCCAGTAGTCCTATCACTACAGACAGGCTTAATTTACATATGAAGGAGGCAACAGATCGGATATAATTTGACTTACAGTTTGAAGCCATCAGTCTGGCAACTGGGGAGGATGATGCAGAGGGCAAGAGGAGCCTGGGAGGCAGTTTGCAAGCAAGAGAGTGGAGGACTGAGCCAGAGTGAAAGAAAGGTTAAGATTAAAGATACATGCTGGCGATACCTAACAGAACTTGCTAATAAATTGGTTGTGGATAAGCGAAAGGAGGAACTAAGGACATCTATCAGGTTGGGCCTCCAGAGCAAATCTTCCCAGCTTGTTTCCCTTTTCATGGTTATTATGGAAAAGGAGGGAGAAGACAAATGCACACCCTCAGTGGACACTAGCTCTCCTATTGCCCCAAAGAGAGATGTTTTCCCTGCCTCCCTGGTGAACAGAAATCCAGAAATACTCATCCCACACAGGCCGAGGGGACATTACTTTCTGTTATTTTGTGTACTCTCTCCTTTTGAGGGGTCAATTTTTACTTTATATAACAGAATATTTAACCGTAGTTTTGGAACATTTAACTTTCACACAAATAAATAAAAGGATTCCTCATATTTCAAAAGGCTCTGAAGGTTCTTTTAGGTCATGTTTGTTCATTCAGCACTTAGAATAAGCTGAAATTACAAACTTCTGCTGATTAAAAAAAAAATCAAACAAAACATAAGATAAAGTACATGTGAAATAATAATGAGATTTTAAAGGAGGCATCAACTGCATGTGAACAGTCCAGAAGCTAAAATACCACGTTGTCCGGTTCAGTACAGGATGCCCGGCAGTGCTGCCTCTGAGTGAAAGTCGGCTTTCTGCAGTGACAACACCCAGCCCTTTTGGCCGTACTGGCCTGTCCTCATTTCCCCTGAAAACTGTTCTAAAGTTAGTAGGATAACATGCTGCCTGGGTTGCCATTGGCAGCTTCTCTCAGGAGGCCATCTGGCTTGGCAGGTGCTTGACTGGGGTAACCCTGGATCTTTTTTCAAACCTCCCAATATCTCCCTCCAGGCAGCATGTGAAAAAGATGCCACAGGGAATTTTAGCAGATGTTTTGGGTCCTTAAGGGACTTTTTTTTGGGGGTCTCACATTGGCCTGGAATTCACTGTGTAGCCCAGGCTGTCCTCAAATTCCTGACCCTCCTGCCTCTGCTCCCCTCCCTCTCTCCCTCTTCCCATGCTGGGATTATAGACCCGAGTCACCTTACCTGGCCCTTTGAGAACTTTCTTGCTAGCATCTCCTGCCTACTGGACCCCCCTGACTACTGGAGATCTGAGGTCCCGCTTTAATGTAATGAAAGCAACCATTTTTCTTCCCAGCCCCAGGGAGGTTGCAGAGTGGTTCCACAAAACTAGGATCCCTTCCCTTCCCTGCTTGCCCTGTTTCCTCAGAGCCTTTTATAGCAAGCAGTTAGTTAGAAGCTGCTCTTCTTCCCTGCAGCCCACAAGGTAACTAAATGCATGTGAAAGCCTGGCATCACTGCCTTCACTTTCCATCTTCTACTTTAGGTCAGTCACCTGCCTTATGTGCATGTTAGTCACTTCAGAGTGTCTGTCCTGCAGCTTTCCTCTTAAAAGTTGGTGGCACAAAGAGCAACCAAGACACCTTACTGTGTCAGTGTTCCATCCTGTTCCAGACCCAGAGAAGGTGCCTCAGGTCTCCAGTCTTCACCCATCCCCATACCTACATTCACCTTGGATTCCAGGAGCAGCCTCACAGACAGACTGCCCCATTTTATCAGCCCCCAAGCAGCAGAATCCAGACTGCCCCTTCAAGTCATGACAGAGGTGACTTCTTAGGACTACCTATCAAGGATCCATCAGTCACACCTTGACCAGGACTGCTTAATTATGCACACTTCTTGACCCTGCCCCAATTCTTCCTCTCTTAAAACCAAAAGTGCATGTTAGTGCCTTAATCGCTCTGGGCCTTTCGGCTAGACAAGTTAGTATCATGCCAGCACCCTGACTTGGAGTCGCTGAATCTCTTCATTTGTTCCTCTTTGCAACATTACCACATTTATTAAACTTTTCTCTGCCTGTGATACTGACTGTCTAACTAACAGATTACTAAACATCAGTAATCTGCGTACTAGGCTAGGTGGTCAAATCTAGTATGTTGGGAGAACTGGAGCTTTGGCCCTAAGACTCCCATAATTACTTTTACTATCTGGGAACTTGCAAAGGCAATCTTGAATCTGAACTAGGGCTGGAAGGACTTCCACTAATAGCCTCACGTTTCACATCCTGGTAGTGGTCTGCACTGTTCAGCTCCCTTTCTTCTGCAGTAGAGATGGCAGTCAAGTGTAAGAACCAGCAACCATCTCAAGGAGTTTGTAACAGCAAGCTTGTCATTACAAAATGGCAGCCTTGGAGGCAGAATTCCAGCCCCAGTGAATCAGAATTGTGACAAGATTTTAACAGGATCCCAGGGTAGTTTCCCAAGCACCTTGGAAGGCTAGGGCCTTCCCTTGTCCTTGATAGGGAAAGGTCTTACAGCCTCCTCAACCTCCAGTCTCACTTCATTGTCCTTCCTTTACAAGGAAGTTTGAGTCCATTCCTTCCAATATTCCCTCTGCCCTTCCTTGTCCCCCTTTTGAACAGAGCTTTTTTCCACAGTCCCACCCCCTTCCCCCAGGCCAGCTCTGACTCCCCTGCTCAGGCTGGAACACATCCCTCATGGCAGCGTTTTTTAAAGGGTGATTTTTGCTGTGCTTCTCCCTGAATAGGGCCTCTAATAACAGCTAAACTGCTGCCTCTGTGGCCCCTCTCTGAGCTACTTCAACCTGCCCAGGAAGAGGTTCAGACCTGAACTGGATTCTGCAGTCTCTGCTCCCAGGGTGCTCTTGTGGGTCTCTGGTTGTAGGCCTCTGGTGGGTGGATCTCCCCTTTCCCATGGCTTTCTCTGATCTCACTCCCCTGCCCCATATTTTTGAAGCCTATTCCTAACATTTAAAAAAGTACCTTGGGACACTATCAGTATTCATTACTAAAATGGTATTTTCCCAAAGTTTTATGTATTTCACTTTTGTAGACTGTTATAATAGCAAGGCTGTCCTGATGGCTTTACAAAGATTAACTCATGTAATCTTTAAAACAATCCAGTTGACACAGGTAATTATTAACTTCTTCTATAGATGAGGAGATGAAGGCAGAGTTTAAGTAACTTCCTCAAGATCACACAGTTAATAAATGAATCAGAATTGGAACCCAGATAACCCTATACTAGGCTGTGCTGTTGGTATAAAATGGTCTGAAAGTTATATATTTAAGTACACATTAATGTGTGTGAGACATTTTAGTTTTACATATTATATAATTTGCATTTCAGTGCTGGAACCTGGTACTCAGGGCTCTCTACCTCCAAACTATACCCCCAGCCCATATATATTTCTATTTAAATCTGCACATGTATATACGGGGGGGGGACGGATTTAGTTACCTTTTCCCCCAGTGGCCACTTCTCCAGGCTGTTAGTGCAAATGTAAAGCCCAGTGCTGAGAGGAGCTTTTCTGTGGCCACATCCTCGAATCTAAAAGATGTTTCATAAACCTCAGTTTCCTCTGAGAAGTGAGGTAGTTGGGCTAGATGAACTAGCTCCCAACAGAATGTAAGAGACCTTCCGATTTAAATTTCCAGAAGACTGATCTGGAACGTTTTTTTGATTTGACTTTATGTGATGTCATGTTCTCTAAGTGAATTCTACACTGTTCTTGTGTCTCTTTGAATGAATGGTAATGCAAGCTTGCTCTGTGCAGTTGATGATATCTAATGCGTTTGTGCAGATTTACATTTAAATTTCTGGACAGTTTCAGTCTGGTGGATTTAACATGATAAGGTTCATGTAAACAAGTGAGGGCGAAGGAAAACGCACAATGCAACTGGTACAAGTGCGCCCTCTGCTGGCCACATGGACACACTCCAGCCCTGCGAGAGCCTGGCCCTGCATGTACAGCACAATATGCGTCTTGCCTTCAAGTTCTTAGAGCATTCCAACCCAGCAATGGTGTGTTTAGCACTCCACGAGCTATGTAGGCACAGTGTGCGTAGGGATGGGCATATAAAGACAAATGAAAGCACACAGGTTTTAAGTCTCACAGTCTAATGGGGGCATGCCGAATCCGTCATCACAACGTGATTAAGAGGTAACACCTGTGCTGCCTCCTATTTTACCATTAGTTTTCTCCCCAAGTTTATGTAAGAGTCCAAATCACACAACATAATACAAAGCGCTTTTGTTAGGAATGGTGGCTCATGTTTCCTAGGAGCAACCCAACCCAATGTGTACTACCTTGGAGATTCAAACTACCTGGGAGCAGTTCTGGCAACCAACCCTCCAGGACAGATACAAGAACTGCAGAGTAAGGTCAGACGGTCACTGGGGCTAGAGAGCCAGATCTGCAGTTAAGAGTAGATATTGCTCTTACAGAGTACCTGAGTTCAGTTTCCAGCACCCATGTCAAGCAGCTTGGACCCTTCAACAAATAAGTGCACTTAGCTGTTGGGCATGGTGGTACATGCCTCTAATCACAGGCAGGTGGATCTCTATGAGATTGAGGCCAGCCTGGAATACATAAGGAGTTCCAGGCCAGCTGGGGCTGCAGGGAGACCCTGTCTCAAAAAGACTTTTAAAAAATTGCATTTATGCTATCTAGGGGCTGGTGAGATGGCTCAGCCAGTAAAGGCACTTGCAGCCAAATCTGACTACTGGAGTCCAGTACACATGGCATGGCAGTACACACCTGTAACCTCAGCACTATGGCGGAGGTTGGAGCTAGGAGGATCTATGGGGCTTGGTAGCCTCCAGCCTAGTTCTAAGTTCAGTGAGAAACCCTGTCGCAAGAGAGTAAGGCAAAGAGTGATAGAGCAGGACATCCAGCATCCTCCTCTAGCCTACACACACACACACATGTATACACAGACATACACATACACCACACATACATGCCACACCCACTCTGCTATACATACCAAACAAGACAAATTTTTTTCAAGTATAAAACATTTTGTATAGGCTTCCCCAAAGCTCATCAGCCTTTGAAAAGGATTTTACAATATTTAGTGGATAAAACTGTTGACTGTCAGCCTCAGTCAAAGACATAGGAACCAGCATTCCTTACAGAACTAAGGGATTTGGTGGTACTCGTTACTGGATTAAGCCAGGGATGGAAGTTCCATGAATAGGAACAGAATTGTACTCCCAGTACCTGCCCAGGTCTGGTTCACAGCTACCAAAAAGAAATACTGAACATTAACAATATAAACCAGAAGGTCAAAGAAGAAAGGGATGCAATTATTAGATTTGTATAAAGTTTCAGGAGATCAGAACTCAGGGACTCAGACTGATACCTATACATATATTTTGATCCAGAGTGCCTGGTGGTAGAAGTCAGGTCTATAAACAGTGACCTGCTCTGCATGTCCTACTGACATCACATTGCTAGATATTTTCCTAACATTTTAATGAAATTTTACAAACATAAGACAGGCATATATGTACATACATGTAATCCTAGCACTTGGGAAGTATAGGCTAGAGAATCAAGAGTTCAAGGCAATCCTTGACTACATAGTGAGTTCAAGGCTAGTCTACACTATATAAGACCCTGTCTCACAACAAACAAACATTACATAGGCAAAGTTGAAAGAATTTCAACAGTGCATACCATACACCTACCATCTACACTATCATTAACATACATCTCTTCTTGGTTTAGCATATCTATTAATTTCTCCCTGTATTCATCCATTCATGATATTTTTATGCACTCAAAAGTAAATTATAGTCTTCAATAGAATTTCCTAATTCAGTATGTATGTCATGAACTAGAGCTAAATATATATTGATAATTATTTCTAAAGTAAAATTTATATAATTGCATAAATCTTTTTAAAATTTTTATTTTTTTATTTTATGTGTGAGTGCTTTGCTGTATGTATCTAAGTACATCCATGTCATGCAATGCCCACGGAGGCCAGAAGAGGGCATTAGATGCCCTGGAACTGGATTTGTGGCCCATTATTAGCTACCATGTGGGTGCTGGGAACTCAACTCTGGTCCTCTAAGAAGAGCAATCAATCAGTGCTCTTAACTCCTGCCCGAGCCAGCTCTCCAGTCCCATCTGCATAAATCTTGAGTATAAATTTTCAAGTTGTAGTAAATGACTGTAACTGTAATCCCTATCAAGATAATGAACATTATGATCACTTCCAAAACCTCCTACAATTTATTTATGTATTCATTCATTCAGTGCTAAGGATCAAACTCAGAGTCCTGTCTAAGCAAGTGCTCTACACAACAACCCAACTCTGGTAAGAATTTATGGGGTTTTTGTTTTTGTTGTTCTTTTGGGGGAATCTTTTTTTTTTTTTTTGAGACGGGGTCTTCCTATAGCCCCAACTGTCCTGGAACTCAGTGTAGACCAGGCTGGCCTTGAACTCACAGAGATCCACTCGCTTCTGCTTCCCAGGTGCTGGGATTAAAGGTATGCACCATCATGCCTGGCAGGAATTTATGTTTTAAAGGAAGACGAATGGTAACACTTTGAAATGTCAATGCTTGGATTACAGCTAGGAAAATCTACAGGTAATGTAATATCAGTAAACAGTACTCCATGAGCAGTCTTAAGAAATAACCTCAAGTAATTAGATGAAGACAAATGACTGATGATTTTCTGTTTTCAAACTTCCAATACTCTCAGAGACAAATACAAACACAATGCATTAGCAAGGCCTTCCCCTTCTTCACACATGCCCTCCACTGGCCGGACGCAGGAGGAAAGGTACTTCTTTACCCCTTCCGCCTTCTCTGGCTGCATGGGTCTAGGTCTTGGAGTCTGGGAGCTTTCTGCAGTTTTCAAGTACTCAATCATGTTAAACTCTTAAGAACAACTGTTTTCCTCTCAAGTTGTATATTAGAAATCATTTAGAAATGCTTCAATCATATATCTTCAGATAATAAAGTTATTTCCATTAACATACTTGGTCTTCATCTAAGCAGCAGTTTGATGTGCAACATTCAGGTGTAATTTCTGACTTTAGAATGTGGAACTTCAGCTGTATCCATGAAGTGCCCAAACACTATGATGTCATTACGATACTATATTAAAATACCATTCTAATACTTTTATTTTGTAAAACTTCAGCCATATACAAAAACAGAATAATGAATCCCCATGTACCTATGACCAGCCCCCAAATAGTCTTGATGCATTTAAGATTCACTTATACTAGATGAATTAACTGGCTCCTTCTTATCCCTGATTAATATTCCATTGTGTGGATCACCATACTTTTGTCTATTTAAACACTGCTTGCTTCCTCTGGAGGTATTTATGACCAAGTATTCATATGTTTTATGTGAATGTAAGTCAGTACAGCTCAGTCAGTGCATCGGAAGAAAGCTCCCAACTCATGGCTTCTCCCAGATTTTTCTTTCCCCTTTACTATAATAGACATTTTTGCTGGATAAAGTATTCTGGCTTGGCATCTATGGCCTTTTAAAACTGGGAATACTTTGGTCCAGGGTCTTCTGGCTTTCATAGTTTTCACTGAAAGGTCAGCTGTACTTCTGATAGGTTTTCCTTTATATGTGATTTGTTTTTCTTTTGCAGCTTTCAGTATTCTCTTTGTTCTGTAGGCTTGGTGTTTTTACTATGATATGCCATCGGGAGTTTCTTTTCTGGTCTTGTCTATTTACTGTTCTCTGTGCTTCCTGTATTTGTATGGGCATGTCTTTCCTTAATTTGGGAAAATTTTCTTCTATAATCCTGTTGGAGAGCTGATCAATACCATTATCTTGAGATTCTTCTCCTTCCTCTATGTCTCTAGTGCATAAATTTGATCTTTTCATGGTGTCCCACATTTCCTGCATATTCCACTCCTGTGGTTCTTTTTAACTTTTCATAACCTTTGCTTGAGTGCTCCAATTCAGCTTTATTGTGAAGTCTGGATATTCTGTTTTCTATTTCATTCAATTAGTGAGGTTTTCTCCTGTTGTTTCAAATTGGCTTATTGTTTAACTTCCTTCATTCCGGCCTGAGTTTTCTTTACTATTACTATCTCTACTGTAAATTCAGCCTTAAGTTTATATCTATCTTCTTTTAGTTCTTTGATTTGTTTGTGTGCTCTCTAAATTCATTGGATTCTTTGATCATGTTTATGATTGTTGTTCTAATTCGGTGTCCTGGGTTATCTGTAGGCTTTTGTTGTAGAATCTTCTATAGCACTGGTGGTTTGAGGGGGACATATTATCTGGGTTTTTCATATAATTATTTTTTCTTTGTGATTTTGTCATGTGGATTTCTTTTGTTGTTTGTGATTCTGGTGTGAAACTCATGCCTTCTTTTGTTGAGTTGAAGTCTGATTCTGTCTGTATACTTGATAGGCCTTGGTTGTTTTCTTGTTGGGTATGAAAAACTAGTTGATCTAGGCTTCATGTTCTTTCTTTTGATTTTATATTAAGAGAGACCAGATGGCTCTAGTCCAGCTACTCAGGAGTTCCAGCAGAGTCCTCAGTCAGGTGAGAATCAGATGCTCTCAAGCTTCCTCCTAAGGTCTGGACCCCTCCTGCCAGCAGGCACAGCACAAGTTGGGACGCTTTCTAGGTGGAGGCTGGATTCAGGTGTTCTCAGGCAGTCTGCAAAGGTCTGGGCCCTTACCAAAAGGCACAGAAGCCTAGCCCTGCAGCAGTGGGAGAGGCTGCAGATGGTCCTAATGTAGAGATGGGCATGGCACAATCTGGACAGCTCACCACCATGCAGAGCTAAGAGGGTAGTTCAGAGATCTGGGGTGCTAAAAGCAAAAGCAAGCATGTGCCCAAGGCTAGAACAGGCTGTGTAGTTGGGAGATTCATTTCTCTTATTTCTATTCTGACCTCATCATTGTTTCTTTGGCTTAAATCAAGTCTGCTTTTGAAATTCTCTGGTGACTCAATCTTTCTTTTTTTCCCCTATCCCGTCCTTTCTTTCTCCCCACCTCCCTTCCTTTTCTGAGACAAGGTTTCATGTACCCCAGGCTTGCCTTGAACTCACTGTATAGCTGAGGATGATCTTGAACTACTGACCCTTGTGCCTCCACTTCCAACTGCTGATATCACAGGTTTGCACCATCACATACAGCTCCCTGTGGTGAATTTTTCAATTCAGTTATTTCATTCTCCAGTACCAGAATTTGATTGGTTCTTTTCTGGTTTTCTCATTATTGATGTTCTCATTTCATTCATTCATCTTTTTCCTCACTTTATTTATGTGTTCTTTTAAGGATGTATTTAGCTTCTCAAAGACAATTATTTCATACTTTTAATTCATGTACACTGTTATTACTTTTCCTCATTCCTGTGACAAATACTTGACAAAGTAACTTAAGGAAGAGTTATTTTGGCTCATAGTTTAAAAAGAAATACAGCTCATTATGACAGAGAAGGCATGGACAGCAGGAGGGTGAAGTGGAACCATCCCGAAGAACCCCAAGGTCCATTCCCAATATCCTACTTCCTCCAATGAGGCTCCATATCCTAAAGGTTCCACAACGCTCTGAAAATAGCACAAGAGTTGGCCAACAGGTATTCAAACATATAAGCCTATGGAGGGCATTTGAAATTCAAACAACACACACTTACTAGCTCTCTCTTTCCTTGTTTGGAGATTTGTTTCTTTGGTCATGTTTCTGTTTCTTATGTGCCAGGGTTTCTTGTTTTGTTTTTCTCTTTGTTTGTTTGGCTGTGATCTTTGAAAAAACAGCCACCTGTTCCAGTATTTAGAGACTAGCTACATGGAAAGACTTCTACCAGTCAGTATGAATAGATTTTATGATTATGAGACTCTCAAGTCTTTTTTGGTAACAAATTTTCCTTGGGGTCTTATTAAAGTACAAATTTCCAATTAGAGAGGTCTGCTGGTTTATTTTTTAAGAGTTAGTAATAATTCCTTGCTTTTTCTCATGTCTCTTGTTTCTCAGTGCTCTTGTTTTCTGCTGCTCCCAAGACATCCAACACGTGCTGGTCCTGTTAGTGCTGAGGGCCAGATAAGACAAGGAAAGCATTCCCTTTGGCAGTCCTAAGCCAGGACTCTGGAGAATGCCTTGCCCTTCTCTTTCCCTTCAAAGGAACATGGGTGAGGTGCCCCCTACTTCCCACCCACATCACAGAGAGCTAAACAGGTCTTCATCTGATGCACTGCACTGCAACACAGTGGTGGTTCAACAGGTGGGCTCTCTGTAGCCCTCAAATACTCAAAGTATATTGATTTCTCATCAGCCTTGAAGTCAAATGATACAGAAACCAGTCCCTCAGGCAGCCCCCACTACCCTAGTAAAGCCTCAAGACACTGGATAGATAGGTCAGTTTTATCAATACCTCACAGAAATCCATTCAGAGAAGTCAGCCCACAACACACAGGCTCTATACCATGGGCTAGGCCAACCTCTAGGACTGACAGGGCCCATCCTTCCCCAGGAGTTTTTGAGACCATAACTTTACAATGTCAATGAGCTCTTCTTATCAATATCCCCTCAAGCTTCTATTAATCTGATGACATCCATCTCTCTCTGGTTGGTCTTCAGATCTTCTAAACAAAGAAATGACATTCTTTTGTGGTGAAGCACCCCAAGACTGACCATAGCTACACCATGTCCGAGATAAACCCAGTGGTTAAAGCTAGAAACAGTATACTCAAAGTGTGGGAATGGAAAAGTTTGACCAAGGTATGGGCTTGAGAAAATGTCAGAAATCACCTGGTTGCTATAGCTAACTGCAGATTTATGGCTTCTGTACTCTCTGCTTGACTTGTTCTTATGGAATAGTAATTGTTTGAGGGGCTTGACACGCTAAGGCTTGGGAACTTAAACTTTCGCCTCTAGATATATATATTTTTTCCTTTCCTCCTGTATATAAGGCTGACTCTGAGAAAAACCTACACTACACTTGGGACAAATTTGCACAGTGTGATCAGCAGCTGGCTATAAAGGACTTTCTTTTGGTACTATTTTATGTCTGAGTGATCTTCTCTGGTGAAATATCTCACAACACTTGGTGTAAATAGGATAACTTCCTCACCATGCCAAGCCCCCCACTTCCCTTCTCTGCCCGCGGGTGGAGTATGGAAGGCAGACAGGTAGTCAGTGCAGTAAGAGATTACAGTTGAGGAAATACAAAAATTATGCTCTACAGAGCCCAAGACAAGGAATAGTTGGAAGATGAATTGCTCTACATTTTTCTAAAAAATAAATTCAAACAGTAAATTTAGCATAAGAAAAAGTATTATTATTCGTGTTTTTCTCTACAATGTGAGTAAAATCTACATTTGTTGTCATGATCATTGAAGCACAGATTTGTAATCTGAGAGAGTCAGTGGAAACTACTATTGTTAGGCATGAGATGAAAATGCAACCTCATTGGGTATTATGAATAAATATTAAATTTAAACTCAGAGCAAGAAGATCTACATTGCTTTGATACATACAAAGGACTACGGTCCTGTGAGAAATGACAGAGGTGCTTCATTTTTCCCAGTTGGAGCTATGCAATTAACCAGGGATGGTGCCTTGACAGTAAGAACAGAGAGACGGTTCCTAGACCTGAAAGGGAAATGATTCCTGGACATTACAAAGAGTCTTAAATGCACAGATTAGGAAATAAACAATACGGTAGTACTAATCTACCAACTCTTCTACATTTTTATATCTAATCACTAATTTACTCTGTACCCTCAAACATTGAAAAATAACCCCAAAAGACCGCCATCCTTAGAACTAGACTGTCTTCCATTCTGATTTCAGCATTTACTACACACGCACACACTTCTTGGTCTTTTGGCCCTCCAGTTTCTAGGGGCCATCTACGTTTCTTAGTCCATATCACCCCCTCTCTCCAACTCCAACTCTGACCCTTCTTTCTCCCTCTTTTGAGGATCCTTGTGATTATATAACCTACATGGATAATTAAGGATATTCTTCCTATCTCCAAATCTTTCATTTAATCATATGTTCAAAGCCCCCTCCCTTTTTTGCCACAGAAAGAAAATTCACTGTCTGGGTTTGAGACATAGAGATTTCTGAGGATCATTATTCTACCTAAGAAGTATGAATACTGGTATTGTTTTTATTGTCATTTCAAAACAAGAAAAAAGAAAAATAAGTCTGAATGATAGGTGATACACTGTTTCGTAAATCATGCAATTACAATGAAAATAACTGACATGGAAATGACTTTTCCAAACTTGTCAAAGGAAATTATTTTAAAAGATTTTGACATTATTTTGTTCACTATTTGTTACAATTATACAATTATTCTGTTGTTGTTATTGAGATAGGGTCTCCCTGTAGGCCCAGGTGGCCTGGAACCTTCTATGTGGACCAACCAGCATGGCCTTGATTTCTGAGATACATTTTTGGCTTCTTCCTGTGGAGTGCTGGGGTTAAAGGTGTACACTACCACAAACAGCTGACAATTACAAAATTTTTGTTTCAATAAAAATTAAACATTGAAGCTGTGGCAACAACTTTTCTAAGAATGCTTCCTGTCTTACCTAACCTTGTAACCAAAGTTAATCTTGTGTTTTGAGCTCATTTAATACTAGCCAGTCCGCCTTCCTGCTGTATAATCAGCTGATTTAAATTCAGCCAGCTAAACGCAAACCGAAACCATCTTACTTCATCTTACTCTTCTGACAGTCCATCACTGGGGAAGTCAGGGCAGGTACTCGAGGTGAGGTAGGAACCTGGAAGCAGGAGCTGAAGCAGAGACCATGGAGGAACACTGCTTATTGGCTTGCTCCTCTAGCCTGTGCTCAGTCTGCTTTCTTATATAACCCAGAATCACATGTCCAGGGTGGTACCACCCACAGTGGGCTGGGGCCTCCTACAATCATTCAAGAATCAAGAAATGTCTCACAGACATAGCCACAGGCCAATTCCACAGAGATAACTCCCCAACTGAGAGTCCTTCCCAGGTTATCAAGTTGACAACTGAAGCCAACCACAGCAAGCTCTTCTTATAATCAGCTTTTACAAGCTGGGCTTTATAAACAGAGCTTTGATCTTACACTATGTTCCCTTTTCTCCCGTCCTTGCCCCTGGCCCAGAATAATGTTATGTGTATGTTGTGAAAATATCTTCACTGGAAGCAGTGACCTTGGAAGCACATTGAAACCAAATTATCCAGTTTATGTCACAAAACAATATGTCAGCTTAGGTTGATAACATCTGTTTGTAGTTTTGTGTGCTGTTCTGGATCAACAGGGGTCAGACAAGGCAAATTCTTCCCTGTTTAAATATTCCTTAAGACAAAGTTCCTCATTCATTCCCCATATAATGCTGATATACTGTTTAAATACACAGTCTTTTGTTCAAGAACAGTTCTGAGAACAGATTGGGTTCATTTGGTGTAACTGACTCCAGGAATTAGACTTTGCTCAGATGCACTGTGGCATTCACCACAAAAATAAAAATATTTAAAAAGTTATATGACATATCTTTCAATATACTTGCAAATTTAAATAGGTTCTTTTTTTTAAGTGCCAGAAACTCAGAACAGTTTCATTAAAGTGAACATGTTATCATGGAATTAATTAGCAAAACTTTATTTGGACTCTGATTCTCTGCCAGCCGAGCATGAGTGCTGAACCACTAACCCCCTCTCCAGTCCTCATTTTTACTTTCTTGAGGGGAGAGAAGTAGGTGGAGACAGGGTCTCACTATGTAGTCCCAGCTGGCCTGGAAATTGCTATGTAAACCAGGCTGGCCTGAAACTCACAGAGACTCACCTGTCTTTGCCTCCTGAGTATTTAAGGCTTGTGTCCTAACACCTGGTCCCTATTTTACATTTAATGCTTAAGCTAATGTCCTAAAAAGTCTACTATACAACTTCTTTTAGCCTACTGTACAACTTTCTGTTCCCAATTCATACCCTAATCTCTGTTATTCAAAGGATGTGATTTCCAAGATACTGTTAAGCACTAAGAACAGAATTCCTCTTTATTTATAGGAAAGACATTCTATTGATTGCTTTGAATGATCTGTAAACACACATTATATGAATTGAATGATCTGTTAGACATATTATATGAATTGCATTTCAAGAGAGTAAACTATTATTTCTGATAAAAAAAAGAAGTATTAGGTCTGACAAAGATACAAATCAATGGCTTAAAGGAAATGTTCCTAGTAAGTTAAAACCGATAACAGGATGAAAAAACCTGGGGGCCTAAGCAGAGACAGGGTGAAGATAAAGACTGACAAAAGGATGGGGTGCTCATCTGAAAGATGAGTAAGTGAATGTGGTTTTGCTACTCACTTTTACAAGCCAATATGAAAATTCCCAGGAGTTTTTACAACTATATATCATGCATACAGGAATTTTCAAAATCTTGGTATTTGATTCCCAACTACCCCTATTTGCAAAGATTCAATCAAGTATGATTATTTTTGTAGACAAATCTTTTAATAAATTTGAAATATTAAAAAATCATATAATTCTTAGCAAAGGTGACAAGATAAATCAGTGGTGGTGGGGGTTCCTTTCTATAGCAGGTACAGGGACAGGTGAATATCTTCATTCAAAAAAAATGAATCAAGTGGAACCCTTTCTTCACACCATACACAAGTATTAATTCAATTCATGCTTATAATCCCAGGAGGCTAAGGCAGTTGGACTGCTGTGAGTTCAGTGCCAGCCCATACTACACAGTAAATGCCAGGCTGGCTAGGAACACATAACCAGACTGTGTCTCAAAAAACAAAAATAAAATATATAAAAATAAAAACTATTAAGATAAAAAATTAACCAAAATGCATCAAAGGCTTAAATATAAGAACTAAAAGTCAGAGTTCTCAGGGGAACAGAAGCAATAGGAATATAGAAAGCACATAAGAGAGGGATTCGGTATGGATTGGCTCACTCATGAGAAATCCTGAAACATGCTGTCTGTAAGCAAAAAAACAAGAAAAATGCGGTATAATTTAGTCAGAGTTCAAAAGCCTGAGAATCAGGGTTGCTGATAGTGTGGTTCCCAATCCAGGGCCAATCCAGAGCTCTGGGGGTAGGCAAAGGGGTAGGTGTGCTCTCTGTGCTGGTGTAAATCCCAAGTCTGAATGCCTGAGAGCCAGAGTCCCAGACAAGAGAAAGTAGATATTCTAGAAGTCAGAATTTCCTCTTCTTCCACCTTTTTGAGCAATTGGGACCCACAGAACATTGAAAAAGCTCATCTACAAGGGTGAGGTGGATCATCTTTAGCCTCATTCAAACACTAATCTGTTCTAGTAACACCTCCCTAAACATACCCAGAAACAACGTTAGCTATTTGGACATTCCTTAGCCAACAGAAGTTAATCATAAAACTGTCATGAACCCCTAAAGCACAAATGACAAAAGAAGCAACTAGATAAAGCTACATTAAAGTCATTCTGTATGTGTCAAAGAACCTATCATGAAAGTGAAAAAGACTCTGAATGTGGTGGCACTCAGGAGGCAGAGGCAGGCATCTTTGTGAGTTCGAAGCAAGCCTGGTCTACACAGCAAGTTCCAGACCACCAGGGCTACATTGTAAGTAAGTAAGTAAGATCTTGTTCCAAAAAACAAAAGTGAAAAGACAACTGACCTAATGAGATAAAATATTTTGCAGATTATGTATCTAATAAAATGACTTCTACCTAGAATATATCAAGAGGTATTATATCTGGGTATAGTGATTCCACCTAGAATCCCAGCAATCAGGAGGCTGAGGCAGGATAGTATCACCATGAGTTCAAGGACAGCTTGGGCTATATAGTGAATTCCAGGTTAGCCAGGGCTGCAGAGACTCTGCTACTCCCCACCCCAGCCCATCCCAAAAAAGAACTAGGACAACTGGGGCCAGGGATGCAGCTCGGTACTAGAGTGCTTGTTTGGCATGCCCAAAGCCCTAGGCTCCATCCCTAGTACCACAAAGCCAAGACATAAGAAGGAACCAGTCAAATTGAATTAGGGTCTGGGTTGCTGATGCATACCTGTGATCCCAGAACCTGAGAGGTAGAGGCAGAAAGATCAGGAGTTCAAGGCCAGCCTCAGCTACATAAATTAGAGGTTAGTCTAGGATCCAAGAGACTGTTTTAAAACTTTTAAAACTTTGTTTTAAAGAAACAAAAACAGTATTACAACATAAGAACAAAATGTAAACAACTTAAAATGCTAAAGGATATGAACAGATATAATTCCAAAGACACACAACTAGCCAGTCAGCACATGAAAAGCTGCTTGGCATTATCAGTCAACAGAACAAGGCAAATCCATGATGAGAGACTATCATATCCCTGCCAGAGTGGCTACAGTTTATAAAGATAAATGGTAACAAGCATTGGTGAGACTGTGGTGAAGCTGGAGCCCCACACAGTATCAGTGGGACTGTAGACAGTGCAAAGACTTTACAAAATTATTTTCTGAGCCAGGTGTAGTGGCTCACAACTTTAATCCCAGTGCTCAGAGGCAGAAGGAGGATCTCTGTGAGAAAGAGGTCAGCTTGGTCTACATCATAAGTTGCAGGAGAGCTGGGGCTACAGAGAAACCCTATCTCAAAAGAAGCAAGAAAAAAAAAAAGGTTAGCAGATCTTCAAACTTTTAAATACAGAGTATGATCCAGCACTTCAGCTGGATCAATAAAACCGAAAACATGTGTTTACTCACAAACCTATAAAATAATGTTCATAGCAGTATCAGGCATAACTGACAAGTAGAAATTCAAATAGCTAACAGAAACAAAATATGGTTTATAAATGCAGAGGAATACTACTTGACCATAAAAAGGAATGAGGTGCTGAGACATGCTACAACATGGAAAAAAGTTAAAAATATCATGCTAAATAAATGAAGTGTTAAAAAGATAACACATTATATGAAATGTCCAAAAATGCCTAACCCTCAGAAAGTATACTGGTAGAAAGAGGAGTAGCTACTAATGCAGATAGAGATTTTTTGGAAGCCAATAGTAATTGTTGTTCAACACTGTGAATATACTGGAAATCACCGAACTCAACTTTAACAGGTTCAATTCTGTAGCCTGAGAACTATATCCCAAAAAGTAATTTTTAAAATTTCTGTGTATAGGATTCCTTTATACAGTGACCTTTCTTGGAGCATTTAATGTAGAAATCTTCCTCTAGGAGTTTATTTTATATGCTACTTCCCATATTTTAGATGAAATGACTGTATGTTTAGTTCATTCATCTGTTTTAATATTCATGGAGGCCAGTGGTTCTCCACTTACTGCCCATCCCACCGCCCCTTCACAGTGGACTCAATAAACTTTTCTTTCTAAAATAAATAAATAAAAAAGTAAATGGCGATCACTGAATAGGCACCAACAAATTAAGAACATATGAAATGGAGTTATCTCTTTTTTTTTCCCTCAAAAAAACAGGAAAATTCAATAGTCTTCCTAACCTTTCTTTCCCAATTCTCTTTTTACATTTTTAATAGAGATTGACACCTGCATTAAACATTAGACACCATACCTACAATAGGAAGATCTGGGATTTTATTTTTTCAGTGCTAGGAATCAATCTACACAACAGCTCTACACTGAGTGAGTTCCATCTCCTCTCAAAGTTTTCCTTCTTTAAAGGGGCTATAAAGGCTGGGAGTGGTGCCACACACCTTCAATTCTAGTACTCAGGAAGCAGAGGTTGGCAGATCTCTGGTCTACATAGTGAGTTCCAAGCCAGCTGTGACTACAGGGGGACCCTGTCTCAAGAAGACAAAAAAAAGTAGAAAATTAAAAATAAATAAAAGGGCTACAAAATAATAATTAAATCATTTAGTTAAAATTTTAGCATACCTATGAATAAGAATAAAAAGCTTTAGGCATTCCTGGGAATTGAACCACTAGGTAAGCACTCCACCACTAAACAGCCTCAGCCCTAAGAAAGACGTTTTTAAGCGTGGTCAGTTCTTGGCAGGTTCACTGCCCACACCAAAGCTCTCTGGCCAGTCCCTAGAGCTGCTTCTCACTTTTACTACTTCCAGGGTTCGGCCCTTTTCAAATAGCTTACAGTTATTTTCTGGTGTGCTTTGTTTTTGTGGTACTGAGGATCAAACAGTTTTGGATAGTCTCACATTCCCTATGCCTTGGGCTACAGGATATGTGACAGAGTGACCTAACAGTCTCCCAGAACTGCATGTACCCTCCCAGTGCTACACCTGCAACTACTGACAAGTGTCCCAAAAGAAGCACATCCATTCCTCCTTAACACTAAATCTGACAACCCACAAATTTGGGATGCTCTATTTCTTATGTTTCCAAAAATATCATTATAGATTATGACATTATTATGAACCTTAAATTAGTAATGTTGGACACACTTGCAAAGGATAAGCCATGTGCCCTTCCATGTTAGTTTTGGATTTCAGAATCCTCACAATTTCAATGATATGTATAATTTTATTGTCATAAATATTATACATACACCAAAAAAGTCTTTAATTTTTTCTGTCTGCAAATGTAAAAAAGAAAAATTCGTTTTGGATACAGGGTCTTGCTATGTGGCCCAGGCTGCCTTAACTTTTTGAGTACTAGAATTACAGGTATGTGTCACAGCAAATGCTTTTCAATTTTATAATCTGGATATGGTGACTTCATGCCCCCTGGCCCTACTGTAGTCAAAGACACATAACCACCTGAATATTTGAGATGCTTTGGGAAACTTAAGTATTTGGCACAGCTAAATTTTTTCATATATTTCTTCTCCAAATACCATGTTATATAATCTTTGGCTATGAAAACTTGTATGTAATGCTTATCCGCCCTTTGTAACCAAGCCACTGGGTGAAGTGCCCTCTCCACTAACTGAGGAGGAGTACCCTGTCTTCCTTTATTTCTATGAGATGCAAAACCTACTTTGGTATTATTTGGCTGCTTCCCTTTTTTTTCCCTCGGCACCTTTTTTCATAATTATTCCACCAGTAGATTTAGAATCTAAGCTGCTAAGCTACTTAAAAAGTAGCATACTTGCATTCTAGATAAGGGAACTTGAGGCTGGACAAGGACATCATAGTTCCCCTTGGTTGCAGCTGCCTGCTTTATGTTCCATTAGAGAGAAACTAACTTTAAATTTTTTGGTAAATTACACACACACACACACGCACACCACACACTATTTGTTTGTTTGTTTGTTTGTTTGTTTGTAGCCCTAGCTGGCTTGGAACTCGTTGTAGAGATCAGACTGGTCTTGAACTCACAGAGATCTGCCTGCTCTAACAGAGTGCTGGAATTAAAGGTGTGCATCACCATGCTGGCTGGTAAGTTGTGTTGGTTTTTGTTTTTTAGTTACATAGGGCCTTCCTTAGAAAGCCTTTGTTATTTCTTATTCTTTTTTCAATATTAAAAAGGTTTGTTTTATCCTCTAATTTTTCAGTACCTTTTCTAAATTATTTTATTCCATCTTCTCTCCTCTTCCTAATGCCAAATCTTTGTATTTTCCAAGTCCCAACCTAACTCAATGGTCTTAGCAATTAAAATACCCTTTCAAGATAGCCTGTAAAAGGCTGAGTGATATTTAAAGGCGTTGCTAATAGAGCAAGCCTCAAGCCAACTAATGGACAATCACTGGAAAACAAAAAATAATCCTTATCTTAAAATTTATTTTTGATTCTTGGATATAGGTAATACAATATAATCCAGTAAGTTCAGATTAAAGGAGTATAATAAATTTAAATATCAACTTCCTAGGTAATAAAAGGAAACAAATAAAAATCAAGACCATTGCACTAGCTAATTTTTTTGTTGCTATGTCAGAAGCAGCCTTAGGGAGGAAGGACTTGTTTAGGCTAACGAACAGTATGGGAGGGCATGGCCGGCATGGCAAGGAAAGCATGGTGATGGCAGGACTCTGAGGGTGCCACTCCTCTTATCTTGGCAGATCAGTAATCAGAGAGCTCCAGCTAGAAGCAAAAATACACACCTAGCAACCCACTTCTGCTAGCCAGGCCACAGTCCCACAGGCTCCACAACCTCCTAAAACAGCACCACCAACTGAGGCCCAAGCGTTCAAATCCATGAGGTCTGCAGTGACACAAACTGCCTGGGTCTGAATACAGCTTCATCCTCACTGAATAGGACTCTGGCTTCTTACCTTTTCTTCTCAGCTTCCTCAGTTGTAAAGTAAACAATAGTTTTTCCCATACAGGGTTGTTAAAAAGATTCGTTTACAAAAAAGCACTTAGGCCAGTGTCTGACAACAGTAAGCACTGGATAAATGTCAATTAACATTATTCCAAATCATAATAATTGAATAGGTCACAGCTACCGGAAACATGTTACTTTACTTATGATTTTTAAGGATCTAAAATATGGTTTGGATTACTCCAAGAAAAAAACATTTTGTTCCAAATCTGATTGATTTCTTAAGAAACCATTTTGTGTGACCCTGTACAGAGTGTGAAACTCACTAATAGAAGTCTGGGACTGGAGAGATGGCTCAGAGGTTAAAAGCACTAACTGCTCTTCCAGTGGACCAAAGTATGGTTCCCAGCACCACATGGCAGCTAACAACCAGCTGTAATTTCAGTCCCAGGGAATCTGACCCCCTCTTCTGCCCTTTGTAGGCATTGCATGCATATGGTACACTTTGAGACAGGGTCTCTCTGTAGCCCCAGCTGACCTGGAACTCATTATGTAGACCAGGTTGGCCTGGATCACAAAGATCCGCCTGCCTCTACCTCCCTAGCACTGGGATTAAAGGTGTGCACCACCATGCCCAGCCTAAAGTTTTAAAAAATTATTTGTAATTATGTGTATGCGCATGTGATTGTATATGCCTGCAACAGGCTATTGTGAACTATGAGACCTGGATGCTGGGACCTGAACTTGGGTCCTCTGCAAGAGCAGCAAATGTTAACCTCCGAGCCATCTCTCTAATCATCCTCCCCGAAAGTATGAGAACCTTTTTTATAGGCTTTATTTGTGACTGTTTAAATGACAGCTGTGAAAGACTGTCAAAAATATCCAGCCTTTTCAAAAGAAATAACATCTTTCAAGTTAATACAAAGATAACAGAAACCCAGATATAAGAAAAGAAAAATCTATGAGCTTATAGGTGACATTCATCTACCAAGTCAGACAAATCTGTTCCAGGAGCAAACTGGTTTTGCTTGTTTCCTTTTGCTGAGTACACTGGAGTTTCGAGAGTGGGAACAAAGTACGCCAGGCCATGCTCCAGCAAATTACTTTTCCAACCAGGAAAGACTACATAATCTCTGTCTGTCTATGTTCAAGGGCCAATTCACAGACATTTAATAGTCTGACTTTTACTGAAGATGTGACTAACTTGAATGGCCTAAATGTTTATTACATATATAGTATATTTAAAAGTAATTTTAATAACACTTCTGAACAAGTTTAGCTTATATAACACATTTTTATTGTCTGTACATACGTATGGTAGCTTTATCTAATGTGGAAACTCATGAAACACACAGAATTTGAGGCAGCAAGATCTGGTGGAGTAAATGTAGGCTTGTCAGATGCTGAGCTTTGAGTCCTGCTTTGTACATCTGCCTATAGGAAGTTACACAAGTCATTTAATTCATCTAAGCCAATTTCATCATCTAGGAAATGGGAACAGTATCAACCTTGAAATCTTGCAACAATTCAGTTAGTGGTCAACTCCTAGTAGGTCCGTGTGAAATGATACCAAGATAATACTTCATAGGCAGTGGTAACTCCCAATCAGTTTAGTAATTACCTTGGCCATTAACTCTATGGTAACTAAATCTCAAAGTACAAGACTTGGAGATTTTCCTTAGTATTATAATGAAAATATCACTTGTATAGACACAAAACAGATAGGCCTGAAATTTTTCCCTCATCCTATGGTAAAAATCATCCACAAATGATATTTGTACTCTGGTGACTAAAAAGTTATGAATGGTAAACCATTTAACTAAAAACTTTTAAATTTTTCGAAGGAGTGGTCTTTTTTTGAAACAGGGTCTCCCTGTAGCCCTAGCTGGCCTGGAATTTGCTATGTAGACCAGGCTGGCCTTGAACTCAGAGATGTGCCTGCCTCCACCTCCTAAGTGCTCGGATTCAAGGAGTGTGCCACCAAGCCCTGCTGAAAATATTTAATTTTTTAAATTTATTTTTATTTTATTTTGCCTGTGTATGCATTAAGTGCACCACTTGCATGTAAACCCGCAGAGGCCAGAGGAGGGTAATTGGATCCCCTGGAACTGGAGTGATGGACGGTTGTTAGCTGTCATATGGGTGCTGAGAACCGAACCCAAGCATTCTGGAGGAGCATTTCCTCCAAACCCTTATATGGAATTTAGATCCAGTTTCCCAGGGTTTGTCGATTCCCCAGAAAATACACATTATGGGAACCAAATCAGGACAGCGAAGTTTGGGCTAGATTAATTCTGTCCGGGAGCTTGATGGAATCTGAAAGGATGAAATCCATTGACCTAAGTAAGTGAGGAGGAAGGTGACAAGGGACGGGGCGGTCTACGTGTTGTCAGGAAGCTGCGGACAGGGCAGCCTTCCAAACGTCTCGCAGGATGCCCTTTGCTCTTCTAGAGGCCCCCGAGTCCTGAGCATGAAATTGACTGATCAAAAGTCGCTAAGAGCCGGCGGCGAAATAGTTCAGCAGGAAAGGCAATCCTGACGACCTAAATTCGATCTCCGGATCCCACAGTGGAGCCACACAGGCACCGTGGCACACGCGCCTGTATTCACGCATATGTCATGAACAATAGATTTTTAAAAAATTCTCCCTCCGGCCCAGTCTCCACCCCTATGGTCTCCTCATGGGGTAGCCACCAGCACGTTCGGTGCGCAGCAATAAGGTCCAGCGACGAGCGTCCCTGCATCGAAAATGCTGCGGGACCTCGGAAAGCCTTTTGCACAAGACAGTGAGATCAACAGGCCGGTGCCATCTAGTCAGAATGTGAGCGAATTCAGAAACCAGAGCGGGAGGCGGGTGCAGAGCATGTCCCGGAGGACCGCCTTTCAGCCCTGGGCGAGCAGAAGGAACCCTGGAGGTCATTTTTAGCAGCTCCCCTCTCCCAGGTGAATCTGCTGCTGTCAGTCAACCTGCCCAGAAAGATAAGGGCGGAGCAGCAGTGCACAGCCACTAAAACCTAGCTTCCGTCAGCTGATGGAGCGCGCCAGAGAACCCAGCTGCCCAGAGGCAGAGACCGGAAGGACTGCAGCCCAGACCAGTCTGGGAAACACAGCGAGATCGCGGCTGAAAAAACAAACAAACAAAATTACAGCAGGTGAGAGCCCGAGAATCCGGAGGCACAGACACTCCCACTCACCTGTCAGCATCTGGGGCGGGTACAAAGCCGCCCTTGGCTAAAAACGCGCGCGCGCGGCGCGCAGACTCACAACGTTTCCCGCCTCCCGCCGCCGGTCTCGCCCTCTTCCCCTCCCCCAGGCTGGTAGCTCCGCCCTCTCCCCCGTCCGTCAAGTTGTAGCCGCGCCCACCTCCCAATCATCACCCCGTCCCGCCCTCTCCCTGTCCGTCAGGCCCCTGGCCCCGCCCACCTCCCCAATCAGCGTTCCACTCCGCCCTCTCCCGGTCGGTCAGGCCGCTGGTCCCGCCCCACCCACCCCGCGATCTTCGCTTCTCGGGGGCCGGCCTCACCTCTGTCTACGCTGCTCCTCCCGACCCGGGGCGTCGCTGTGCCGGCTGCGAAGCTTCAGCGACCCTGCGGACACCCGGGCGGGGGCGGAGCGGGTCGTTCCGTGTCGCCGCGGCTGGGGGCGGCGGCGCGGTGGTCGCTGCGCCATGGCCTCGTCGTTGTGGTGCTGCCTGCGGTGTTGCAGGGACGGCGGAACCGGCCACATTCCTTTGAAGGAGATGCCGGCCGTGCAGCTGGACACACAGCACATGGGTAAGGGTCTCCCTCCCCAACGGCCGCGGGGTCGAGACGAGCGAGGGCCGCGCGACGCCGCCGGACTCGCCGGGGCCGGGTTCTGTGCGGAGGGCGGCCGCGTAGGCCATCCTTGCGGCCCGGTCCAAGGCGGGGTGTGAACCTCCGCATCTCCGCCCAGGTGTCAGGTGTTCCCACGGGGGATACGGACACCCTCTGTGCACGCCCGGGTGTCTCGCGCTGTCGGAACCGCGCTTTTCAGACTCCTGTAGGTCCTTCTGCCCCATCATGCGTAGGTTGAAGCTTGTTTTATTGGAAGTCATTTCCCCTCATTTCCTACAACCCAAACAAGGCAGATGGCTGAAGCCTGAAGTCACACCTCAGGTCAGAACGTACCACTTCCACTCAAGTCTCCCTTTGCTGGACTTCTTAGTCACTGTCGGAAACGCTGTAATTTCATCGGACTCTTTTACCACCGGGTCAGGCTTTTGCAAAATAAAATAGCGCTGCTCTTGCCTAATAATTTCTAATCTAGTATTCTTCCCCTCTCTGTAGTCCTGTTTTTCCACATATTTCACTTTTTAGATTTTTCCTATGTATTTCCAAACTTCTGGAATCTACTCCAGGCCGGAGAGAGTTCCCAGTGTAATTATTTCAGTAAGAGTACTATCTTTCTGTGGATTCTTCTAGATAAGCTTCTGCAATTTTGATTTCCCCAAATCTCTCATTATCTAAAGAAGAGTGCATTCCAGTAACAAATGCATTTCTTTTCATTGATTGATTTTTTTTGAGACATCGTCGCCATGTAGCCCCAGCTGACATAGAACTCACTATATAGACCAAGCTGCCCTCTATCTCACAGATAGCCACCTGTCTTTGCCCCTCAAGTGCTGAGGTTAAGGGTAAGTGCCACCATGCCTGGCAAATGCAGTTCTTAATATTAATAGCAAAACTCTCCTCTGCCCAAATTATCTACAATTCTAGAAATGTTGCCCATGATAATATATCTGTTGCACTTACTAAATGCAGTGGTTGTTTACTACCATGTACATGATTGTTTACATTGCTTTCAATTCTTTAGTCTCATGTGTAGTACAGAATCTTGGCACATTCATAAATAACATCTTTAAGTTATTTCCTATCCATTACCATTTATGGAGAATGGATGTTCAGATCCTGTAATTTCTCTCAGGAAACATTGTATCTCATTCCCTCATTCACTGAATACATGTGATTGGTGGCAAGGCTTGTTTTAAGTACTAAGGGTGGTAGTAGAGGACTACTGTGAACTTTTGAGTCCCTGTTGTGCCTTACACTCGGTAGGACATTCCTTTTTCTCTGGCCTCTCCAGGAAGAACACTGGTCAGCTGCACTCATTCTGCTGGTTCCTTGTCTCCAGGCTGTCTAGAACCCTGCAGATACTGAGGGAGGTAGAGTGATATCACCCAGTTGTTTTCCATCAAAGTTTTTTCTTGTCTTCCAATAAATTCAAATTCTTCAATCACAGAGAAACCTGATTTGAGAACCTGAATAAAATGAGAAGAGTGTTGAGTTAGAAAAGTGTTTCAAACATGAGTTGATAAGTTGAAAATACAGGAAACATAGTGAATAGATATGCATTGTATTTGATGTGTAAAAGGTTCTATAACCTGATGAATGCATTTAGGCTTTCTTTTTCCTTCTTGCTTGTGTTTTTTGTTTTGTTTGTTGAAGGAAGGGGGTCTCACTATACAGCTCAGGCTCTCTCTAATTTCTGGGCTGAAGCCAACCCAGCCTTTCTCATTACTGAGACTACAGGCATGTTCTACCATGCCCACCCTGCTTTTTACTTTTCTTTCTTACAAAGAAAATGAACTATACATTTCCTATCTAAATGACAGCTCTTCCACAGTACCAACTTATTTTGATGATGGTGTATTACTTAAAACCATTTTAGAGCTGGGTGTGGTGGCACATGCCTTTAATCTCAGCACTCATGAGATGAGGCAGGCAATCTTTGGAGATGGAGGCCAGCCTGGTCTACATAGCAAGTTCCAGGCTAGGGAGACCCTGTCTCAAAAAAGAAAAAAAAAAGAGTTTTCTAAATATCTTCATTATTCTTTTAACTTTTAATTGGCCTTTTAGAAATAAATGACTTCCAAGGTAACTGCTTTGAAAAAGATGCAACTCATTTGGAAATTTCTTTGAGCACATGCTATGGTTCTGTTTACTGTGGCTGTGCTCAGATTTGCTTTGATTTTCCATGTAGTACCACTGATTAAGAAAACTGTACCATAGATCCAAACACAGAAGATCTTTGTCCTTAGTACAGAGAAATAAGTTTGAAGTGACTCCCGTATAACACTGAGCAAGAGGCACAGAAGAATGTCACAGAGTGATGGTTGAACCAAGAGTCCTTTAATAGGGTCTGGAGAGATGGTTCAGTGGTTAAGAACAGTGACTGCTCTTGCAGACGACCTGGTTTTGGGTCCCAGCACCTCCATGGCAGCTAACACCAGTCCATAACTCCAGTTCCAGGGTATCTGACTCCTTCTGACCTCTGTGGACGTTGTATGACAGGGTGCACTTACATACATGCAAGCAATATACTCATACACATAAAAAATATAAATTATTTTTTCAAAAGAGTTCTTTAATAATAGTGATCCAAGGTGATAACATCCAAAAGAACTCTCAACCCTGAGGGGAGGAAGAATGGGGTTTATAAAGCCTAAAACCACAATTACATCATGCCAGGGGCAAAGCCAATAATCATAGTTACAGCAGACAAGGGACAGGCCAGTTAACAAAGAGGTGTTCAGTTAACAAAAAGTTTCTGTTAGGAAAAACAAGTTTCTCAGAATTACAGAAACAATGGACTCCATGGAGATGCAGGTATTGCTGGGTAGGAGGACGTGCTACCTGTCTACTTGTAAGTTTTTCAGCACTGTAGAAACAGTGTACCCCTGAAATGCAGGTGCAGCCTTCAAGGAACCTATGCTAGTTGGCTGCCTGCAGTTAGGGGTGGGAGTAGCTAGGCAGAAACATGGTGGACAAAATTCAGCTAGAACAAAATGAAGTCACTTTTGCCATTTTACTCTAGTGATTTACAAACACTCTAGAATGGTCTCTGAATGTATTCATCTTTCTGTATAAAGTATCTCAGATAGGAAATGATACTGAAGAAAAAATAATGACATGTTTAGAGCTGTTTCTGTACTTTCAGCTCACAGAACAGACTGTTATTTCAAAAGTCTTTTCATACTTTTGTTAACTTAGTGTCTTAGGATGAAATCAGAGATACTATGTTATAGGGTATAGAGAGAGGTCATTAGATGAGTATGTATGGAGGACCACGGAGTATGCCAGTTAAGAAAATATATCCATCATTTATGTGCATAGCCTTTGGGGATGCTTTCAGTTTCAAGTTGTGAAAATTGCAACTTAGAATTGTTTAAATGATGAAGCAGTTTGTTCATGTCACTGAAAATTGGAAGGTGGCATTAATTTCAGGAAAGATTGAGTATTGCCAGAAATTGGCTTTTTTTGTTGTTGCTGCTGTTGTTGAATTCGCTGTCTTCCTCTTATTCTTGAAGGTTAGCTGCCATGCTCACTTGCAGCAACTCCCTACATTTTCTTATTCAGGTGCAGCAAGAACAAAAGTTCTTTATCTCAGGATTATCTGCAAAGGTCCTGACCTCTCTGATTTTAACATTTAAAAAATACATATTTATACATGGGACTGGAGAGTTGGTTCAGGGGTTCAGAGCACTAGCTACTCTGGCAAAGGACCTGTATTCAATTCCTAGCACCCACATGGCAGCTAACAACCATCTGTAATTCCAGTTCCAGGGATCTGATGACCTCTTCTGACTTCCTCAGGCATTACACAACATAAGTGCCTTACATACATGAGACAAAATGCTCATTCACATAAGATAAAAATTATAAATAAAATATTAAGAAATATTTATTGTGTGTATGTATGCCCATTTGCACATGGGTTGAGGTCACAGGACAACTTCTACCCTGTGTTCCAGGGATGCTGCCAATTTGGTAGCAAATGCCTTTGCCCACTTAACCATCTTACCAGCCCTTAGTTTTTTTGTTATTGTTACTGTTACTGTTGTTTGAGGCAGGGTCTCCCTGTAGCCCCAGCTGGTCTGGAACTCACTATGTAGATCTCATAGAGATCTACCTGCCTCTGCCTCTAGAGTGCTGGGATTAAAGACGTGAGTCAACAAGCCTGGCCCAGCTCTTAAACAACAACAAAAAAGGGTTTATCTTAATAAAGGGTATGTTTTAAAATAACCAGTTTAGAACTGTAGTAGAATTTAACCTTTTTCTTTCCATCTCTCTTATGGATTTGTTTGAATGATTTTTGTTTTGTTTTGTTTTATTTAAATAGGAATTCAACCTTTTATTATTGTTTTCTAGTATTATGTATCCCTGTCAGGAGGAGTCCCACATAGTTCTAATATTCATACCTATTTGACTTAAGTCTTACTAACAGTGAGGAGGTAATGTTGGTCATAGGCCTTGGGAATCATATGTCTTAGTGTTAAAGGGTTTCCTTACATATTAGAATTATTCTATCTCCTCATGCTTTCTGATTTCATACCTTGTTAAGCCAAAATTCAGAAGCAAAATGGGTTCACACATCATGAACAGTAATTTTCAATGAAAATAAAGTGCATTTAAAGCTGTTAAAATAGGGACTGTAAAATGGCACTGACTGCTCTTGCAGAGGACCCAGGTTCCATTTCCAGGGACTCACTTGGCAGCTAACAATCATCTGTAACTCCAGTTCAAGAGGAATCTGACGCTCTCTTCTGACCTCTGCAGGCATTGCATGACACTGGTCCACTTATATACATTCAGACCATTCTCTCATACACACTGAAAAATATTTAAAGATATTAAAATCTTGGGACTGCAGGGATGGCCCAGCAGGTAAGAGCACTGGCAGCTCTTGCAGATGATCCTAGTTTGATTCCCAGCACCCACATGATAGTTAAAAATCACACTAGTTCCAGGGGATCTGATCCCCTCTCCTGGTCTCCACAGGCTTTGCAGGCCCTTGATATACCTACATACATGCAGGCAAAACATTCATACACATTAAAAAATTAATGAAATGCTAAAAAACAGTGTTAAAATGTTGTTTATAGTGGGGTATAGTGGCTCCACATCTTCCATCCTAGTTACAAGGAGAATGAGGCAAAAGAATCAAAACTTTGAGGCCAGTATGGACAGTATACAGATACCCTGTTTCAAAACAAAAACACTTGCTTACAATTTTGCTGTGTGATGGACTCTCTTAGTAAAAATTTTAAGATCCTAAGATTAAACATTTTTCAGTGTCCGCTCTTTCAGCATGGGAAGTTCCATGTACTCTTCTGCTGTTACTTGCACTAGTATATGTAGAAACGAGACTAGTAGTAATGGCTTATGCTTAGGAGATCAGCTGCTTTTAATAAATTGTTTTAAATCATTTGATAGAATTGAAGACTGTACCACTTTGCTAAAGCCTTTTACATATTTATGTCTTGTCTTAAATGAATAGAATAGTTAAATTTCCTAATTTTGTTATTGGTTAAAAAAATTTTAAAGTTAGTCTAGTTCTACCTTATGAGTATTTTGTATTTTGTTTCTTTTTGTGCACGTATGTTGGTAGGGAAGGAGCACACTTGAGTGCCATGGCTTGTATGTGGAAGTCAGAGGACAACTTTCAGGAGCCATTTTACCATGTCGGCTATGAAGATCAAACTTAGGTGGTCATCAAGCAGGTGGCAGGTACCTTTGACCACTGAGCCTTCTTGCTGTCCCCATTACAAATATTTTAAGTATTCAGTATAATTTAGAGTTATTATAGTTTATTTGAAACAAGTTAATTGAATAACTTATTCCTATTAATACTATATATAACTTCTCAAAAAAGTGAAGAATTAATTGTTTAAAATCACTTATCAATATCCCTAGATTTTGAAGGACTTTTTTTTGTTTTATTTTTATTTATTTATTTTTAATGACATGGTCTCCATGTAGACCCAGCTGGCCTGGAACTCACTTTGTAGACAGGCTGGCCTCCCAAGTGTTAGGATTAAAGGCATGTACCACCATGCCCAGCAATATTCCAGGTTTTTTGTTTGTTTTAAAATTTTATTGAATTCTTGGGTTTTCATACAATATAATTGGTATTTAGTGCTCCTTCCCTGTCTGTATTTCCCCTTATTGCCTGCCGCTCAATTTAATGTACTCTATTATACTATCCCTATTTTTACATTTTTATTTTTGTTTGTTGTTTACTAAGAGTGTACAGGGGTCAGTGGATAAATGTATGTGCAAACATGAACACTTGAGTTTGGATCCCCAGCACCCATGTGAAAAGCTGGACATAGCAGCACACACTTGCAGTCCCAGCACTGAGAGGCCAAAACATGAGGACTCAGGGGCTCACTTGCCAACCAGTCTAGTTGATCAGTGACCCACCTCCAGGTTCTTTCTCAAAAATAAGGTGGTGGGACTAGAGAGGTAGCTCAGTGGTTAAGAGCACTGGCTGCTCTTGCAGAGGACTTGGGTTCAGTTCTCAGTACCCACATGGTAGCTAACAACTACCCTCCAATTCCAAGGGATTTGACACCCTCTTCTGATCTCTGCAGGCATTACGTGACATAGGTGCACTTATATACATGCAGGCAGTACACTCGTACACATAAAGTAAAAATAATAAAATATTTGAAATATAAAAATTAAAAATAAGATAGAAAGCTGTGAAGGAAGACACTTAACATTGACTTCTGTATGTACCCCCTCACACATGTCACATGTATACACATAACACACACAGATAGTGAACAAATTAACCCTAATTGTTAGATATGAAGCTTCTTCATAGTATCTGTGTTTTTGTTTAGGAACAGATGTTGTCATTGTGAAAAATGGAAGAAGAATATGTGGCACTGGAGGTTGCTTAGCCAGCGCACCCTTGCATCAGAACAAAAGCTACTTTGAGTTCAAAATCCAGTCTACAGGTTAGTATGACTGTATTTAACTATTAAAAGTCATAGTTGTTCTAATATTAAGACCAATTTTGAATATATGAAAGATTCAGGAGAAAATTTCTAAAAAGGTCTAAAACTTACTTAAAGGGCCTGGGTCTTTAATTTATCTGTGATCCAGGTTAAATTAGTCAGTTTGTTAAATTAGGCCCATTTTTCTCTTCTGTGAAATGGGATTTATAGGAGTTGCACTGTGTGCCTCATAGAAACTATGTATGACAGGCATATAAAGTATGTGGACTCTTGCTATTTCATCTTAGGGTAAAGATCAATCTTTTGATCCTGAGCTTTTCTCTTAGTATTCACACCAAGATACCCGCATTCTTTGTCCTCTGAAGTGGTCTTTGAATTTGGAATTCTGGAAGAAATCTAAAGTGTATACGTCTTATGTTAGTTAGACTTTTCATTCCTGTAACAAAATACCTGAGAAAACAGCTTAAAGAGAAGAACTTCTTTTGTTTTGTCATTTTGGATGTCTCACTTCATGGTCACTAGCTCTGTTGTTTCCTAGCATAATGAAGCGGAAACTCATGACAGAAGGGTGTGGTGTTGCAAAGTTACTCATGAGAGCCAGGACTCAGGGGGTGATGACAAGAAGAGGCAGGGGCAAGAAACCTTCTTCAGAGGCATGGCCCCAGTGACCTCCTTCCTCTCAAATGGGACCCACCTCCTTTTTTGCCACTTCTAATAATGCCCTGTATTAGGGTTCTGTAAAGAAGCAGACTGATTAAATATATATATTTATATATATATTTAATCAAATATATATAATATATATTATATATAAAATATATATGTTTATATATAATATAAACATTATATATAAAATATATATTATATATATAATATATTAATAAAAAAATATATATATTTTAGATTAGTTTACAGGATAGAGTCCGAGTAGTTGAACAATGGCTGCACCACACTGGAGAAGCTGAGAATCCAGTAGTTGCTTAGTCCACAAGGCTGGCTGTCTCAGCAGTCCCAGTCTGGTGCTGAAGGCCTGCAGGATTCCTGGAGGTCTGCTACTCTTCAGTCTGTGTTGGAATCTAAAGAAGTTGGTTCTTCTGTCAGCAGAGGAATGCCACAGCAACAAGATGAAATGTCAGTGAGAGAGAAGGCAAGCATACAAAAGCCAGAGCTCCCTTCTGCCATGGCCTTTTATATGAACTGCCATCAGAAGGTAACTCCACATCTTGGGTGCCGGCTTCAAGCAAGCCAGTCAAGAAAGTCTCTCTCATTTCAGTTAATTCCAGATCCTGTCAAGTTGACAACCAAGATTAGTCATAAAAGCCCTCATACTTTGAACCCACAAAGGAATTAATGCATTAATGAAAGCAAAGCCCGCAGAACCCAGTCACCTCAGCTGATTGACTCCACTAGCTGAGAGCCACAAGGGCCTTTGGGAGGGGCACTTCACATCTAAAACATGAATATCTCTCTTTAAAATTGTATGGAGCTTCTTGAATTTTATGGTAAGTCTATGTGTTTATTAGGTTAGTTAACTTGTACAGTAATATATAAATTTTTTAAGGCTGTACTATAAATAAACCTCTAGTGAAATACTTCATGAGTAATGTAAATACAGAATAAGAAAAGTGGAGAGGAGCAAATGAACTCTACTCCTTGAGCAATACAAAACATACTTCTGAGGTTTGTTTTCTGTATTGGTTTAAATATTGATTTTCTTAAGTGAGTGGAATAAAGCCAAGCTTATCCTCCATTCCATATGTTGCTGCACTAGCTGCAGATTGTCCCTGATTGTTGTAGTCTTCTCGAATGCACTTGTTTCTTAAAAGAAGCAAATAGTTTTTGAATCTTAACTCTAATAACAGTTGTATTGGATTTTTCTGTACAGGATACTGTCCACAGTGATATCCCTGGAATAGATAAATTGGAGTTTATAACATTAATCCTGTGTTGAAATTGGAGGTAATTGTGTACAGTTCTTTAGGAGTAAGGAGACTGCAGAACCCTTTCTGCAAATGTTAGGAAATTATTATTGTTACCTACTATCACTCTTAAGGTGTCCCCCTTGGGGAGATAAATTAGTTGGTCAAATTATTTTGAAGATCAAGACAGTGAAATTCAGACATGATGCAACTTTCTTATGGATTCATTCAATCCAGAAAAGATGTTAACATCATGGCATTCAAATTTCTTCATGTGTAGAATTTCTCCTGATTTTAATAAAAACTAGAAAGATAACAGTTTGAGAAAAAGGTCCAGGGCTGTAAATATTTTGTTTGGCTGGTTAAGAGAATGCCTGCCTTGGGGGATAGGAGCTATACCCTGGTGGCAGAGCACTTACCTAGCATGTGTGGGATACTGAGTTTCAGTCCCCAGCATTGGGTGAGAAAATGATTTTATATCTTAATAATTTTCAACTTTTCATATTATTGTGTGTATGTTTTTGAAGACTTACCCTATGCCAGGTGCTTTGTTTGGATAGTCCTGTATCTTTTCCTTATTTTTTAAATGCATTGACCCCACTTAACAGGGAAGTTAAGTAATTGGCTCAAGATAGCATAGCGAAGTGACAATTTAAACTTCATCTCCTAGTTTATTTATAGAGAAAATTGTATACTTTGAAGCCTACTTTTTAAAAATATTTATTATTATTGTGTTTGTGGAGGGGGGACCTGTGTAAGTTAGAGGGCAAACCTTGTGAAGTCAGTTCTGTCTGTCCATTTTTACATGGACACTGAGGATCAAATTCAGGTCATCAGGCTTGCATCAGTTTTACCCATCAAGCCATCTCACTGACCTGCAACCTTCTTGTAAAATATTTCAAACAAACAAACAATTTAGTGGTCATAAAATGTATCTTTAAAAAATAGTTTATAGGGGACTAGAGAGATAGCTTAGTGGTTAAGAACACTTGAAAGTTCTTCCAGAGGATCTGAGTTCAATTCCTAGCATCCAAATGGCAGCTAACAACCATCTGTAATTCCAGTTCCAGGGGATCCAACACCCTCTTCTGGCCTCTGGACATTGCACAAACATCGTATACTTTCATTCATGCAGGCAAAACACTCGGACTCAAAAGAAAAATTAAGAAATAAAACACAGTTTATAGGGACTGGAGAAATGGCTTAGCAGTGAAGAGCACTAGCTGCTCTTGCAAAGGACCCAGGGTTGGGCACCCACATGGCAGCTAGCAACCATCTAGAACTATAGTCTAGGTGATCTAGCGCCCCTTTCTGACCCCTGCAGGCACTGTACAACATGGGTGCACTTACACACATGGAGGCAATACATTCATACCATAAAATTTAGAAAAATAATTTTAAAAGACCAGTTTGCAGGCAGACATGCTGGCATGGACCTTTAATCCCAGCCGTGGGAAACAGGCCATCTTGGTCTACATAGCAAGTTCCAGGCCAACAGGGGCTACTTAGTAAGATCCTGTCAAAGGGGAGGAGGGAAGGAGGCTCCCTTTTAATATTTTATTATTTTTATTTTATATGTATGAGTGTATTGCCTACTTGTATATAAGCACACCCATGTCATGCAGTGCCCACAGAGGTTAGAAGAGGGTATTAGATTCCCCTAGAACTGGAGTTACAGACAGTTGTTAGCTGCCATGTGTGTGCTGGGAATCAAACCAGGGTCCTCTGTAAGAGCAGCCAGTACTCTTAACCACTGAACCATCTCTGTAGCCCTAAAATAACTTTTTTATATTTATAGTCTTCAGATTTGGGAGGCATTTACTCTGTTATATTCTTAGGAATCTGGGGTATAGGTGTTGCAACTCAGAAGGTGAACTTGAACCAGATTCCTCTTGGCCGAGACATGCATAGTCTGGTGATGAGAAATGATGGAGCTCTGTATCACAACAACGAAGAGAAAAACAGACTGCCAGCAAACAGCCTTCCTCAGGAGGGAGATGTGGTGGTGAGTCTTCTGGTGGAGCTATCCACTGTGAATTATCAAAGTTGACCTGCTTTGAGTAGGCCTGGTTTTATATGGGAGTTTGTGCTTTTTATTTCCAAAGTCCTGGGATTGGATCCCGTGAGGTGATACCATTTCCAGAGAGAGCACCCAGCAAATGCTGCTCGTCTCACTTCCCCGTCACTTAGACTTGCTAACAGCTGGGACATTAGGGTGACTGAGCCTGTATTCCCACGTAGGATTAATGATATGTTGGCTGCTAAGCAGTACCCTACTGTCATATCAGGGAAACCTTAGCACACAATTTACATTTTTTTCTGATGATACTAGAAAATATTAGAATTTTTTTAAGACTAGTGATCTCTAGATAGCTAGAGAAAAATTTCACATTTATTAATTTGTTGGGTATATGTTAGAGAATTACGGCATTTTATCAGAAGTGTTGATCTTTGTTGATCTTACTAAATTGCCTCCACTTTCAGAGCTCTTCAAAGGCTGGATCAAAATTCTGAGGTGTAATTATAGAAAAAGTGTTGTTTTTGTTCTGTTTTGGTTTGGGTTATTATTTTAGAAAGTAAGAATAAAATGTTATTGAGACTTCCTATTTTTATTCTAATATGATGTATTTAATTCCATACCAAAGCACGCATTGAAGTGTAACTCAGAGACCCCTTTCTGTCTTTCCAGAACAGTCCTAGAGACTCAGTCAGCTAAGCTGCCTTGTACACAGACCCTTGGATTCCTGGCTCTGATCTCACAGTGAAAGGAATCTGGGAAAAATGAGGGGTGGTTTTTAGTAAGTTGACCCAGGACAGACGTATTTTAGAAAGATTGAAGAAAAATGTGAGAATTTTTTTTTTTTTTTACTATGGTCTGATTGTCTCTCTTCTGGTACTTGGGAGGCAGGCAGAAAGATAGAGAGTTCAAGGTTATCCTAGACTACACAGCAAGTTAAAAGTCTTTAGTTGCTAAAGAAAAAGAGAAGGCATAAACCATTTTTAGAATCTGCTTTTCCTTGCTCCTTTTTTTTAAGTAGTTGGTTTTGTATTTTAGATCATTGCCAGGTGTTCATAATATGGAACATCCTTATTTAAATGATTTTTAAAGAAAGAGAATCTTGCTGTCAAGTTGAAGCTATCAGCCTTTGCATGCCAACACATGAAACTCAAAGATTAGAATGTTAACTGAACTTCAGCATGATACTTTTGCCTTTCTATCTCATCTCATTTACTGAGATAAATAAAACCACAGATAACAGATTGAAGAATTCAGCTCTGTCAGCCGTATTAAATTAGACTTCCAATTTTTATGCTTATTCTGATAAAAAGAAAAGTAAAAATAGGAAGTATATATAGCATCAAGAAAGCGAAAACATTGCTTTATCTTCCTAATTCCAACATTTGTAAGCAACTTTTGTAAACTTTTCGACAGTGATATCAGAAAGAAAATTAATTACAAGGCGGGAGACCATTCCCATGTGTGTTTATGAAGTCAGGGCAGAGTCAAACCAGTTTTTAGGTCATATAAGGGGACAGGCTAGGTTAGAAAAATACTTGAACTGAACTTGGCCTCATCTCTCTGGTTTTGAGTTTTGCTGTCATGCAGACACTTGGTTTAGAACTTAACTTGATTGCAGTAGATGCTGCTTCCACTTGGTGGTGAAGAGCCCCTGGCTTACAACCTGCTCTTCTATGTAGCTGTTTCCTGTAGCACCTTAAAGACAGTCACACTCTTTTGCATAATTGTGTTTTGATTTTTAAGTGAAAGCAGACCTCTTCACTAAAAATGTAACCCCAAGTATTTGTTAAATTTATTAAACTAAATGAAACAGAGGCAATCAATCTATATACTGGTAATCTTCCTCAGTGTTCTTTTAACTTTTAATAATCATTCTTTAAGCTGGGATTGATGTTGCACACCTCTAATCCCAGCATTGGAGAGGCAGAAGGAAGAGAGTCACTTCAAATTCAAGGCCAGCCTAATCTCTGTACACTGAGTTTCAGGCCAGCCAGGGTACTTTAGTAAGACTTTGCCTTCAATCAGTCCATCACTGTTTGTTTATTGGAACAGTCTCTTGCCTCCCAGCTGGCCATAAGGTTACTATGTAGTTAGTAGGATAGCCTTTAGCTTTTGGTGCTCCTTCCTCAGTGAGCCCAAGTGCTGGAATTACTGGCATAATCTACTTCTCCTGGTTTCTATAGTGTTGGGAATCAAGCTTGGAGCTTTGTGTATGCTAGGCAAACATTCTGCCAACTAAGCTACATTCCCAGCTCCCAGGTCATTGTTTAACCCTGGCTTTGCTAAACTTTGAGTAGACTCTGTACCTTATCACATAGATTTTTCTGGAATGTTGATGACTTAACCTAGGAAGAAAGAGTTAAGGCTAGGTGATCTATCTATAAAATCTTTTTCTACCTCTAAAAAGCTTTTAAATTGTTACATTGTTACATTTAGTTATAGTTGACCCATATCCAGTTTTCCAGAAATTCTCAGAAGTGGTCTGCTTCTTATCTTATGATTAACAGGTGAAAGAGAACTCTGTCCCTCCCTCTTTCTCCCACCCTTTTTTTTTTCTCTCATTATTGTTTTGGGTATTGAACCTGTGACCTCGTTTATTACTAAACTACGTCTCCAGCCCATGGTGTTTCTGTTCTTAATTCTTCAAATGAAAGATCTGTGCTTGGAACAAGAAATGTTTCTGACTTCAAGATTTTTCTTTTTTTTTTTCTTCCTTTCCTTTTTTTTTTTTTTTAATTAGAATTTTCACATGTAATAGTGAAATACCATGAGAGATGGGACCCAAGGGTAAGCGTGAAATCCACTTATGTTTCATTTATACCTTATGTATACACAGCCAAATGACAATTTATACAATATTTATTTATACATTTATTTATTAATTATAAGTGCAGCATGCATATCATGTTGCACATGTGGAAGTTGGAGGACAACTTGGCAGGAGTCAGTTCTCTTTTTCCACCATGTGGGTTCTGGGATTAGACTCAGGTCTTCGGGCTTATGCTGAGCCATCTTGCCAGCCCAGTTTGTACAATATTTTTAGAGTGCCTATGTTTTGACTGAGCCATCATATGAGATCTGATGTTGAATTTTCCACTTGTGGTATAATAATGAATGCCAGGCCTCAGAAAGTTTCAGATTTTGGAGTATTTCACTTTTCAGGTTAGGGATATTAAATCTTCATTCTATACTTTTAAAGAAAAGCTCGATGCTTTAGAGAAAATGTTCTGAAGCCAGCCTTCACAGGTTTAAATCTCAGTTCTGCCACTTTCTAACTGTGTAGTCTTAGGTAAGTTTCTAAGCTTTTCTGTGCTTGGCCACCTCATCTGTTAAGTGGAGGTAATAACAACTCTCTGGCAAGCATTAAATTGCCTGATATGAAGTGCCTAGAAAAACGCTTGGTTCACAGTACAGGCTGTTTGAAGTGTTTTCTAGCATCTTAACAATTGTTAGTAATTGTTATTTTTTAAACCATTATTAGCGTATACAATAACTCATTTTTATCCTATTGTTTGTTTAAATCTTTATTTATTTACTTATTTATTTATTTATTTATTTATTTTTGAGAAAGGGTCTGGTTGGCCTGGAACTATTTAAAACCAGACTGGTCTGGAACTCACAGAGATGCACCTGCCTCTGTTTCCTGAGTGCTGGGATTAAAGGCATGTGCCCCACACTCAGCTTTAAATTATTCTTTTTAACTTGCTACTAACCACCATTCATGTTTAATGTAGATGCTAGTTTTACCTTTGCAATATACTTAACATATTTGTGAGCAGGGTGAAAAGGTAAAGAAATGTATTTCTTAGAACTGTTTGTCTAGGGCCTGGAGAGGTGGCTCCACAGTTAACAGACCTTGCTGCTCTTGTAGAGACCTAAGTTGGGTTCCTGACACCCATGTTGGTTCCTCACAACTGCCCATATCTTAGCTCCAGGGTACATGACACCCTTTTCTGCCTCTGTGGGTACCTGCATGCACATGCTCATACACACAGACAAATAAATGATAAAATAAATCTTTAAAAGCTAAAGAGAGGTCTGAATAAAGTTAAAAAAAATAAATATCTTGTATAAACTCATTTCTTCATAACTTGAAAAGAATGACAGCTAATAATCCCTAATTCACTGTTCTCAACCCTTTAGGTACACTCTAGAGAGAGCTCAGTTTTCTTTATGAGTTTAAAACTTTTCATGATGTATGGCCTTTGTATCATAATATTTAAGTCATGAAATCCAGATTATCCAAATATAATACTATAATCTAGACTCTTTATCTTTGTTTTACCTCTAACTGGAATTTTACATTATGCCCTCCTAGTAATAGCTGGTTAGTAAATATTTTTAGCTCAGTTAAATGGAATTCTACCAAATTGTAAATCTTAAATGGGAACTCTTATGACCCAATATTTAGTTTTTTGTGTTTCCATCCTTCTCAGTCACTGCTTTTCAGTTCAGGTTTTTGTTAAACATTTATATTTTTATCCTTTAATTTTTTTCTTTCCTTCATAGGGTATTACATATGACCATGTAGAATTAAATGTATATTTGAATGGAAAAAACATGCATTGTCCAGCATCAGGTATACGAGGGACAGTATATCCAGTTGTATATGGTAAGCTAAACTGTTTCTCATATATCACTAGATATATGTTAACTTTTGTTTGGCATTTATATTAGTTTTGTAGTCACCATTCAGAAATCTGGGCAAGTTGTTAATAAAGACCTTTTTATATGGAATGTACTCAAACTATTACATTCTCTCTGAAGAATTAAGAATAGTATTTTTTCCCTATATATTAAAAAAGCTTTCTAAATACAATGATTATATTTTAAAATCCAGTAATCCCATTATATCTTTCATCATGTAGTTTTATGTTCTAGAAAGTTCCAAAAAACTTCACTGAATTTACCAAACTTTTTTTTCTAGTTAACTAAAAGATTAGATGAACAGGAAATGTAATTGTAAAGAATATTTTGGAATTAGGAATGGGAATTTTATTGCCCTTACAAAATAACCTAAACAATATCCTCTGAGAAAATTTTACTTAGAATAATGTCAGATTGTTTTTGCCTTTGAGAGCCATTTATAAATTCTGTAAATTCTATATATGTTGGTCCCTAAGAATTGGGCAGCTTGGATGACTCCTTGATTGCTCTAAGTTTTTATAATAGAAAATCCCAAACACTGACAGAAAATCCCAAACACTGACAGAAGTGAAGAGAATACTATACTGAGTCTCACACATCACCCACTTCAGTTTTATTAGCCCAATACTATATGTAAGAAAAATAAAACTGACCCTTACCCTCATCACAGCCGTAACCCTGGAACAGTCTAGCCTTTCATCCCGCCTGTTCTTAAACTCAACCTATGCAGAAAAAAATGCTGCACAACACGGAGTATTATTACAAGGCGAGGACTCCAACCTGATCTACATTCTCAATAATTTCTGTCAATTCTTTTATTTTTCTGCCTATGGTGGTATTTTGCTTTGTTCTGTTATCACGATGGTCAAAGATAATGAACACAGTTGTCACCTCAAAAGTTTCCTCCTGCGCTTCTTAATGCACCCTGCTGAACTCTCCTGACCAAGCCCTAACCACTGCTGTCTATACTTTAGATTAGCTTGCATCCTAAGTACTGTATAAACAAAACCACACAGTTAGTACTCTTGTTCTGTGTGGCTTCTTTCACTCTGCATAATGGTTCAGGATTGATCCATATGGTACTGTGTATCTGTACTTCATTTTTATTACTCAGTACTAGAACTCATTGGGTACTGTATCCAAATTTGTTTATCCCTTTATCAGTTAGTATTGGGCTGTTTCTAATTTGGAGTCATTACATGTAAAGCTGCTAACTACACATTGTCATTTCTCTTGAGTGAATCCTAGCTAGAAACATGTAAAAACTAAATAAAGCTGATAATCTAGTCCATGGTAGAGTACCTTGTCAGAGTCCCTGTTATATTTTTGCAGCTTCTTGCAAATCCATAATTTTTTTCAAAATAAAGCATTTGTTTTGTATTTTTAAAAATGTGTGTGTGTGTGTGTGTGTGTGTGTGTAATGTGTGAGTGTGGGTACACCCATGCCGTAGAATGCATGTGGAGGTCAAAAGACATCTTTCAGGAGTTTGTTCTCTATTTCTCCCATAGGATCCAGGGATCAAACATAGGTTATTGGACTTGCATGGCAAGTGCTTTTACTACTGAGCAATCTTACCAGCCATTTTGTTTGTTTGATTGATTGTTTGATTGACTAATTAATTGAGACAGACTGGCCTTGAACTCACAGAGACCTGCCTGCCTCTGCCTCTCTAGTGTTGGGATTAAAGGCATGCACCCCCATGCCTGGCACATGCACTCACACACACATACAAATTCAACAGTGCACATGTGGAGGTCAGAGGACAACTGTGGGAGTCAGTTCTGTCCTTCCGCCATGTGGGTTACAGGAATTGAATTCAGGTCTTCATCTATGGCAGCAAGTACCAGTGAGCCATCTTGCTGGCCCAATGTTTTGTTTAGTTTTGTTAGATAGTGTCTCATGTAGCCTAGGCTGGCCTTGCCCTGTGTAGCTGAGGATGACCTTAAACTTCTCCTAATCCACCTACCTCCACCTCCTCTTTACTGGGATTACAAGTGTGTGCTACCATGCCTGGTTTTATGTGGTGCCGAGGATCTGGACCCAGTACTTCAGACATGCTAGGCAAGCACTTTACCAGCTGAGCCATATCTCCAGCACTCTGTAGAACATTTTAAATAAAGTAATACATATATGTATATATTCGTCATGTAAAACAAAATACAGATTAAAAATTTTTTTAATTCAGATTGCTTACATTTATGATACCTAGAGATTATTATTGTTTGTATTTAAGAGATGGAGTCTGACCATATTGAGACTAGACTCAGGAGATCCTCCTGCCTCAGCCTCCCAAGTAGTTGAGACTTCCAGGCAAGTACCAACACATGTAACTTAGAATAAATATTAATGATGTTTTGATATATATCCTTTCCTGTGTTTTTGACAGAATTTTGTTGTTATTGTGGCTCTTTTTGCCTAAAGATTTTGTGACCCAAGATCAAAGAGATGGCTCAGTGGATCAAAGTGTTTGCTGTTCAGCCTGATAAACTAAGTTCAATCCCTGGGACCCACATGGTAGAAGGAGAGAACTGACTCCTGCAAGTTATCCTCTGACCTCTACATGAGCACCATGGCATGTGCATGCAGACACATACATACACATACTAATTAAATGTAATAAAAAATTTTAAATATTGTGTAACCCAGATGGCAGATGTGTTTACTCTTACTACCAATTAATATGATAATATCAGAAAAACACTTTATTTTAAAAACTTTTTGTGGTGCCAGAACCCAGGGCCTCATGCTTGCTAAGCAGGTGCTCTACCACTGAGCTATCCCCTGGCTGGGAAGAATTTCTTTTATAAATATGTATGTATTCAAATTTCATTCTCATTTAATTTTTTTTTCCCCTTTTTAGTTGATGACAGCGCCATTTTGGATTGCCAGTTCAGTGAATTTTATCATACTCCTCCACCTGGTTTTGAAAAAATATTATTTGAGCAGCAAATCTTCTGAATGCGTTTGTTTTGGAAACTTGTACTTCTGCACTGTTACACAAGTGTTTACTGCTTAATAAAGCTTTACCTGATCTATAGATGAAATACATTAAAATTTTGCTTCTTCATGTTGTCTAAGGGAACGAATGTATTCATTATACTACACAGAAGTTTGATTTAAAGTATTTAGGCATTGTGATAGGAAAATCAGCATTTTGCTCAATTTATTTAATCTTATTTAAACAAGTATAACTATGGGGTTGATTAACAGTATTACTCAGTAACATGTACATGAATATTTAAAGGGAATTTTTGTTACATAAAATATTTGTTTTGACAGATATGTAGTTGATTTTTTGTTATTCTGAACTTTAAATCATTATTTAAATCTGTAATCAATAATTTTGTGTCTCCTCGTTCGTTTTTATATAACAAAATGACAGGAATTAATATTATTGGCAACTTACTTTGCCAATCTATTTCCTATAGTAATGTACTACTTTCTTAAAACTTAAATTGCTGCTGCTGTTACATCACTGCTTTTGATTTGCTTCATGAAGGGTAACATTTTATTAGTGACAACTGTGCATTTTGTTGGACCATCCAGCTTGTTACTTCCATACTAGAGTAAGGAGTGGCTGTCATGATGCAGTGTAGTCTGACAGACATTTAGAAGAATATGATGTTTTAAACTTAAATGAAAATATTCATTTAAGGACCTTTATTTAAATGTGTGGTTTCTGTAAGGAGTAATAAAATAATACTAATTAAGGAATATTCGATACCATATTAAATACATTCTTCCCATTTTATTAATTATACAATAAATTTATTCCACTCTTGATAATTTTGGAAGTTTGGAGGTAATGAGTTCTGATAAGCCTTTGATTCTCAGTGAGAGTCATTGACCCTTAGTTTACACTGCCCACTTTAAGCACAACCTCAGGTTCCTCACTCTTTTCAAATAAACATGCTCAGGATGCATCAACTGGATGTGGTTTGATATGTTGGAATAGAAAAATATGGGTATGAGAATTGGGAGGACATGCGAACTCTATTTTGTAACCTAATCTCATTGTTTCCTTTGGTGAACTCTTCAGTGCCTTAGAGCCTGGGCTGTTTCCCAGCTTAGACAAAGGATAACTGAATTGACTTTTGAAGATCTTATAACTAGTTAATGCTGTAAGTAAAATGCTTTGACCATCACAAGCACTGAATAAACATAGTTGCCTTTTGCTGTGAAGCAGCGTTTTCATAGTGTATCAGACCAGCCAGACCACATGGGAACTCTTTAGCTAATGGACATTTTCAGATCCCAGCCCAGACTCCTCAATTAAAAACATTCAGGAATCTTTAAATAAGCACCCAGTCTGATATACATTAAAGTGTGAGAAGGATTTCAGGATACAAATCTTCTAAGGCTTTTAAGAAAGACTATTTTTGTCCAGAAAGCCAGGAACTTTTATACAATTCTTATTTATTTGGTAGACAAATATGTGTGGCTGTGAAAAAGAGATATATCTGAGTGATGTATTTACATAAACCTGTATTTTTACCTCTCAGTTTATATGGAATTCAGCTTGGTATGTTCTGTTTTAGTAATTTTGTTCCTTTTTTAAAGAATAATTTATTTTGGGACAAGGTCTCCCTGACTGGTATTCACTGTGTAGACCTGGATGACCTCAATCTTTCAGAGATCCACCTGCCTCTGCCTCTTGAGTGCTAGGATTAAAGGCTGATACCACCATGCTGAGCTATTTATTTTTATTGTATGTGTATGAGTGTATTGCCTGCATTTACGTAAGTACACCCTTGTCATTCAATTCCCACAGGGGCCAGAAGATACCACATCCCCTGAAACTGCAGTGAGTAGATGGCTGTCAGCTGCCATGTGAGTGCTAGGAATCAAATCTGGGTCCTCTGCAAGAGTAGTCAGTGCTCTTAACCACTGAGCCATCTCTCTAGCACTATTTTGGTAATTTTGTTTCATATAAAACATGTTTTACTGGGTGTTGAGGATAATAATCCCAGCCCTTGGAGGCCAAAGAAGAAAGGGTACAAGTCCAAGGTCAGACTAGGCTACGTACTCAAATCCCTCCATGACTCAAAAGACAAAAAAAGGGGGAAGGGAAGAAGAGGCATGATTATGTTAAAAAGAGAAAATGACTACTGCTTTCTGTCTTTATAATATATCTGTCTCTTAGTTTTGGTTTTAGATGTGTGTGTGTTTGTGTACACATGCTTGCAGGTACCCATGAATGCCAGAAGAGGGTGCTTGTAATTCAAGCTCAAATTACAAGCAGTTGTGACCTGATGAATGTTGCTGCTGGGAACCATGTTCTGGTCCTCTTCAGGAGTGCTCTTAACTGCTGAGCCATCTTCTTAGCCCCAAGCTTTTATATTTTTTAAAGCTAGTCATTTTTATCATCATGTTATTTTTTTATTATTTTATGAGTGTATTGTCTGCATGTAGGTAGGTATGCCCATGTTGTACAGTGCCCTCAGAGGACAGAAGAAGACATTGAACCCCCTGGAACTGAAGCTACAGATGGTTGTGAGTCATCATGTGGATGCTGGGAATTGAACCCAGGTCCTCTGCAGGAGCAGCCAGTGCTCTTAACTACTAAGCCGTCTCTCCAGTCCCCATGTTATCACATTATTTTTGATCTTTTCTTGGCAGTTTTATACAAGTCTACACTATCCATGTATCTTGATCATAACCTAATTTTCCCCTCCCATTCCCCTAACACAGATACCTGCAACACTTTCCCTTCCCACTTTCATCTCTCATCTTTTAAAAAATTTTTTCTGTTTTGTGATTCACAGTGTCCAGTTAATGCTGCCTGCTGAAATACTTGGCTTGATCTGGTACAGGTAACCATAGCTGTTCATGAACACAGTGGCCATATCATCTCCAGAAGATAGTGTTCTACAGCACTCCTCCCGATCCTCTGGCTCTTACATTCTTTCTGCCCCCTCTGCAGTGCTATTACCTGAGCCTTCTAGGGTTGATATTGATGTCCCTCTTAGGGCTAAGCACTCAACAGTCACTTAATCCCAGCACTGTGACCAGTTATCTGTTGTGCACAAAAATATTGCCTTCTTTTCTGCCTCTTCATCTTATAAAAACACCATAATACTAAAAATGATAGGAATTTTATGTCCATGGTAACAATTTGCTGAATTCTAGATGTATTTTTAATCTGTAGGCATCAGATTCCTCTTACAAAAATTATATTGAATTGGTCTTCCTTCTAAAACCCATTACCTTAGTTAAATCATGAGAAAAGCATCAGATTCCAAGAAAGAATCATCCCACAAATACTGGATAGTGCACTTGTAAACTGCCAAAGTCATCAGAAGTAAGGAGAGTCAAAGAAACTGCCACACCCCAGCAGACCTAGGGGGATTATGAGTTCGTGTAATATGTCCGGGATAAGATCCTAGAACAGCAAAAGGACATGAGGTAAAATCTGGGGAAAGTAACTGAATTTTGGCTTTATCAGTGTTTATTAACTAGCAAACAGAGTATACTAATGTTAGTAACAAGATAAACAGGTCATGGATGGGAACTTACACAATCTCAATTTTTCTCTTAAGTCCAAACTTAAAGACTATTTCTAAAAGTATATTGAGTTAACAGAAATTTTTTAATAAAAGCCTTTCAATAGGCCATGGAATGATAGCAGTACGGGATATAGCTTACATATTTTAATGGTAGCTGCATATAAATGTTGTTAGGACATAAAACATTCTTGTGTTTCAACACCTTTTATTCCTGGCTGAAGAAACAATGTGTCTTGATTCTGACTGTACTAGGGTAACTATCTATGCTACTGTAGCGTTTCACATTTTCTGAAAAATACTGATACTTGCTTTCTGTTACTTCAGTAATGTTAAAATATGTGATGCCAAAATATGACTCATTAGTTTACATATTAAAAGTCAGGTGTGGTTATTCATATTTTGTAATCTGAGGGCTCAGAGGTAGAGAAGAAGATTGCTGAAAGTTTGAGTCCATCCTGGCCTACGTAATGAGTTCCAAGCCACCCTAGACTAATGTGAAACCTTGCCTTAAACAAGCAAAAAGAAATTAAAGCTGGAGCTGGAGAAATGTTTCAGTGGTTAAGAGTGCTTACTGCTTTTGCTGGGGACCTAGGTTCTGTTCTCAGTACCCATATCAAGCAGCTCACAACCACCTGTAACTACAGCTCCAAAGAATCTAGTGTCCTTTTATGGATTCCAAGGGCAACTGCACTCATGTGCACAGACACATATACCCATAATAAAAAATAAAATATTTTTAATTGAAAAAGGCAGAAAAAAAAAAAGAATTTCTATTTTAATTACCCTTGACTTCTCAGATAAGATTAGAACAGGTTTTCACCTTGAATTGCAAATTATTATGAGTTAATTTAAGAATGATATAATTAATACTTTCCTAAATCTTAAAAAAGCATGACTACATGATATTTTTGCTCACATCTCTTCCTTTTGTTCACTGTTTTGTTTCCTGTTTTGGCCTTCAGGAGATTCTAGGTTGTGTCAAGTTGACAAAACTATTACAATTCCACCCTTGTCAACTTGGCACATAATACCACCTTTTTGTTGTTGTTTGTTTGGGGGACAAGGTCTTTCTGTAGCCCCAGCTAGCCTGGAACTATATAGACCAGGCTAGCCTCAATCTCACAGTGAACTACCCGCCACTACCTTCTGAGTGCAGGCATTAAAGTGTGTGTGATACCACACCCAGCACATCACTTTTTAAAATATTTTTTTAATTTTATGTGTATGAGTGTTTTGCCTGCATGTATGTATGTGCACTGCATGTGTGCCTGGTGCCTACAGAGACCAGAAGAGGGCATTGAATCTTTGAACCCACAATTACAGTTCGTGAGCTACTCTGTGGGTGCTGTGAACCAAACGTGGGCCCTGTGCCAGAGCAGCCAGTGCTCTTAACTGCTGAGCCATATGTCCAGCCAGTAAACACATCATTTTATTTTAAAATTTATTTTTATCTTATGTGTATGAGTGTTATGCCTGCAGAAGCCAAAAATGGGCATTGAACCCCTTGAAGCTGTTGTTATAAATAGTTGTTAACTTTAGCATGGGTGCTGGGAACTGCAAGAGCAGCCAGTGCTCTTAACTACTGAACATCTCTCTAGCCCAAACATATCATTTTAAAGCCATAACCTCCCACTCCTTACCCCCAAAGTCTCATGTTTATCCCATAACATACAGTCCAACTTTAAACCAAACCAAAATATGGCAAGGCAAATACCAAATCCTGCAGCTCCACATCCAGCAATGCAGTCCTCCAGCTCTACCACCTGCACCACACCCAGTCTCTGTCTTAGGCTGGCTCCACTCGGTGCCTGGAGCTCTCCTTGGTGAACATCCCACACTCCTAGTGTCTCCAGTGTCCTGAGATCTCCACTGCAACTGAGGTTTTACCTCCACAGAACAGCCTCTAGGGTAGGGTGGGGGGCGTCTCTCCACAGGGACTCCAATATTGACACATGATACCTGGCCTCAACTGCCCTCCACAACCCCTCAGCCTTGCATCTTTCAAGTCTTAGAACCAGCACCATGTGTATGACAGTTATGACACTACCAAGTTCTGCTACAAGCTTGAAGTGTAGCCTGACCCCCTTGGTTCACAGCCATATCCACTTTTGTGTAGTGCCTCTGAAGAAAAACTTTCCCAGGCAGTTGCTTTTGAAGAACAGGGAACCTCTTCAGCTTAGGCTTTTTAATATGAATTCAGATCCCCACAATAAGGAGTCTCCAGTGGGTGGGGTCTTGCCCTCGGGCATCCTTCCTATTGTGTCAGTTCAGCACAAGAGCTTTCACTGCTGAGGTGCTAATCTCTTTTTCAGTTACAGCCATTTTCTCTGCACTGGCCTGAATACTATTCTACCTTGAAATTTCCTCTGCCAAACAAATCAGTCTATCACCATCAAACTTGACACCACTCAAAATCCCATGACACAGGCAGAATGCAGCCAGGTTGTTGCCAAAATTATCACATGAATACCCCCCAACCCAGTTCCTGACAGAGTCCCTGTTCCCTTCTGAGACCTCCAGAGCTGGGCCTCCACTGTCTGCATTACTGTCTTCCACTGAGCATCTCTCTAGCCCAAATACATCATTTTAAAACCATAACCTCCCACTCCTTACCACCAAACTCTCATGTTTATCCCATAACATACAGTCCAACTTTAAACCAAACCAAAATATGGCAAGGCAAATACCAAATCCAAGCTCCCAGAAGAATGGCCCATTAAACTCTGCTTCTAGCACCCGGTGGCTTTTCTAGTCCTGTGCACCAAGCGCTTCCGCTTCCAATTATGAAATAGCTGAAGCGGCATAAGAACTATGCCACAGAAGTTCATTGCAGCAGCCACCTCATTTCCTGGAACCAGTCCCTGTCCCAGTTTCCTTGTCTGTGGTGGTTTGAATGAGAATGTGCCCCCCATGGGCTCCAAATATTTGGACATTTGTCCCCAGTTTATGGTGCTGTTTTGGGAGGTCTTAGAAGGTGTGGCTTTGCTGAAGGAAGTACATCACTGGGGGCGGGTTTAGAGAGTTCTTAAACCCTGCCAGATTTCCATTAGCTCTCTGCTTCCTGTGCCTACTTGACAATGTGAGTGCTGCTCCGGCTGCAGCCACCTCACCATGCCCCCCACTATGATGGACATTAAATCCCTCTGGAACCTAGAACTGAAGCTCAGATAAACTCTTCTTCCTCTAAGTTTTCTTGGGCACAGTGTTTTATCACAGCAACAGAAAAATAACTAAGGCGTCGTTGTGGTAAAATACCCTGTCAGCAGCAGGTTTAAGGGTTTATTTGGCCTGCAATTCCAGAGTATAGTCCATCACTATAAGGAAGTGAAGGCAGGGACTTGAAGAATTCTGGTCCTAACCACAGTCAAGAGCAGAGAATAAATGGATGCATGCTTCCCATCCTCTTAACATAAGTCTAGATACAAACCACTATAGCAAAGCTAGAAATGTATGTGAAATTTGGATGTGGTAAAGTACATTGGACTGGTAATTTTCATTAATATAGAATGCAATAAAACTAAATAACATTGTGAGATAGAGACCAGTCCAATTGGAATTTTCTTTTATGTATATATAACCAAGCATAGTACTCAAATAGAATAGAATCAACACCCACTGTCACTGATTTGAATTATTTATGCAGCCTGGCAGGAGAATACTGAGGGGAGCTGACTGGTCTATTCAAATAAGTGGGAGAAACATAATAGCAGAATCAACTAAGTATTGTTCTTCCATTTACAGAATCAGATACGAAATCCCCTTTCAGCTTGTTTTAAACTAAATTACTAAAGTAGTGTAAAGACAAAATAACATTAGCTATAATTAACAATGTAAATGAATCACAGCATCCAAGAGTAATATGGAAATTTAAAGGAAAAATCGTCCCATGATTAGTTGAAACATGTAATCTGTAGTTGCATAGAAACCATAACAATAAAGCCATTTAACAATCAAGTATGTGAGGATTTCATTAATTCTTAAACAACAAGACCTATCCTTAAGGAACTTTGCTAACTGTATTTCACTGAAACTGTAGATATGACAAATGTAGATATTAATAAATGCAAATGCAAGTTATTAAACACCAGTATGTAAAATTTGGTCCATATTTATAAACACCTAGAGCTTCATGCATAGGAAGAATAGTATGAAATAATTTACACCAAAGTATTATATATTGGGAATAAGATTATAGGCTCTTTCATTAGCTGATCTCTGTTCTTAACCCCTGAGCCATCTCTTGAACCCTGGCTTTTTTTTTTTTTTTAACATGGGTACATGGGTTCTGAACTCAGGTTCTCATGCTTGCACAATGAACATTGTGCCATCTGAGCCATCTCCCCAACCCTGATCTCTTCTTTGTTATGTGATATTTTTAAAAATTACTGGTTTTGAGTTAGAGAAATACTTTTAATAAATGAAAGGGGCTGGGAGAGTAACTCAGCTGGTAAAGTGTTTGCAATGCAGCATGACGACCTGAGTTTGATCCCCAGAAACTAAATAAAAAGCCAGACATGGTGGTGTGCTCTTATAATATCCATACTGGGGAGGACACACAGGAGGCTCCACAAAACAAGGTGGACGGATCCTGAAGAATGACATCTGAGGTTGACCTCTGTCCTATACTACACTACACACACACACACACACACACACAGACAGACATGCTCAACACAAATATGAATAAATTAAAGATGCAGGAGAAAGCCTGTGTATACTGAAGAATGATGTCTTTCATTATTTTAAAGACAGAGTCTCCTGGAGTACAACCTGACCTCAGTCTTAGTTTGTAGCTGCATTTGGCCTTGAACTTCTGATTCTCCTTACTTCCACCTCCTGAGTGCTGGAATTACAGGCATGCACCACCATGTCTGATTTAAATGGTGCTGGAGATCAAGCCAGGGTCTTTGTGCATGCTAGGCAAGCACTCTACTAACTGAGCTATATCCCTAGCCCAAGTATAATGGCTTTTACATCTATATGTACAATCCTAAAAGCTGCCGTGAATCCTAACTCAGTTCATTACAGGATGCAGTATGTTTGATGGCAATTGGCTGAAAAAGAGTCCAGTATGAAAATGTGGCCCCAGATCCAGGGGAATTAAGAGTGCCAGGGGAACCACGTGTAGAGTAGGCCAGCTTGCATAGACACTGTGGTTTAAGGACACTGGTAAGCACAGGCTGCTATCTGCCGAGGTTCTATTTAATTTTCAAATGAGTGAATAATCCCAAGAAAACTTGGAATGATACAAAAAATATTCAATCTATCAGGCTATTGGAGCAAAAATGGATTGTGAAATGCCAGTTATAGGAAAGCAGCTAGAAATAAAGCATCTAAAGTTCCGTAGATTCATCTGATTGTCATCAGGTATATTATAGATGTACTCAGGTATCTAATGTTTTGTCACTTAAAAAAAAAGAAAAGTAGGTTTATTCTTTAATGTCCTGGAGGCAGAAATAGCACAAATTGTTGAAAAGTACAGAGAAAACCAGAGTCCTCCATTTTTTGAGCAGACAAAATGAAGTCTGGGGCAACAGTCAGAGCTGAGTGTGTTGGTCTTAACTGGCAACCTAACTGGACTGAGAAATGCCTAGCAGATTGGCAAAGCACATCTCTGAACATGCTCGTGAGGTATTTCCAGAGACTTTAAGCATTCCAACCTAATGGATGAGTTTTCACTCATTCATAATATGATGGTATTACTGGGATGAGTGAAAAGGAGGAGATTGAGCCTAGCTGAAGGAAGTAGGTCACAGTGGGATGTGTCTTGGGGCTGTATCTAGATGTGGCCCCTTCTCCTTTACTTACTGGCTACCATCAGTGAATTGCTCCCCTCTGCCTTGCCATGCTGTCTGATCATGATGAGTAAAACCCGATGAAACTGTGAGCCAAAATACATAATTGCTCCTTTTAAATTGTTCTAAAGGTATTTTGGTCACAGCAATGCAAAAGTAACACAGATGGTCTCTAGGTGTTGCTGAAGCTCAGAAAGAGGTCTCTGAAACTACCAGTACACATTGTAGTAATCATTCAAAGTATCTAGAGAATATTATTGGGAGGAATTTTGGAAATTAAGCAGAGAATCTTATTAACAATTTTAAGAAATTGTCATAAAATTTGTCTTTCCTTACTTAGCTTTATTGGTCTTCAGGTAAAAAGAGATAAGTAGAAGGTGGCCCAGGGGGAAAAACATCAAAAGCAACCAAAAATAGGGCCATTAATAAGGCAGGCCCTTCAGTCTGCACACACACAAAAAAAATGTAATGGAAAGGCAGCTTAAGCAAGATCTCAGCTCATCTTTATATTCAGAAGTGGGTTTCTCATAACTCTGGGAGAGTTGACACTCTCCACATTCTGGCAGCCCTTCTCATTCCTGGGATAAAGGAAAGAACACAATTTGATATTTGTGGGTTTTTTCCAAGATAAAAAAGGACCTCTATCCAAAAATTGGAACATTCCAAGTAGAGAAGATAATGTGCATAGTCAGCCTAGTCAAAGAACAGTGAGTGACAGGTGGAGTCGGGGGAGGGGCAGAAACGAGGTGGGGTACGTTCGTTCGAGGGCTTTCCTGGCAGGCCAACAAAGTATCCTGTATCCTGTTGATGCGGAGGGGCCAGAGGGAGATTGTGTGTAAGGGAGATTTAGTAACTCCGTCAGCAGAATGGGTGGTGATTTGGAACAGGAAAAGAGAAAAGGCAGATGCATTAATTAATAGGCGATGTGGACCATGAGGGTCTTTTCCAGAGCCCTCAATTTTGGGAAGAGAAGGGAAAATTAACAGAGCCTGTAACTTGCCTCATCAGTGCACTGAAAAAAATGTGTTCTCTGTAGTTTTCAAGATACTCAATTCTTTTGTTTTGTTTTGAGAGTGGGTTTCATGTATCTCAGGCTAACCTCAAACTCACGGTGTAACTAAGGATGACCCTGAACTCCTGATTCTCCTGCTTCCAACTTCAAAGTGCTAGGATTATGGGGTACACAATTGCACTCAGTTTATGCGGTACTGGGAATTGAACTCAGGCTTCATGCATTCTAGGCAAGTATTCCACCAACTGTGCTATATCCTCATGAGATTCATGATGAAATCTTCCTAGGTTATCAGTACACTTGCCTTCTATAATGGTTGACAAAGTATGTGTTAGATTTCCATTACTGTGATAAAATATCTGAGAGAAACAGCTTAAAAGGAGGAAAGGTTTAATTTAGCTTACAGTTTCAATCCATGGATGCTGGGCAGGAGTGAGGCAGAATATTGGTTCAACAGCACAACCAAGAGTAGGAAAGCCACATGTCTATAATAAATTCCAGATAGAAGTTAATGATGTTTTAGAAAAAATAATGCTGAGATATTCTCGAGTAGTTCAGAAAAGGAAATGTACTGGAAATGTAGAATCTCAAAATACCAGAGAGAGCTGGGGGCTTGCTGCACATTCTCATTACATATATCATTTCACATATACATATATATACATATGTGTTCTCATATATATATATATATATATATATATATATAAACTCATTTATGTATATATGTATGTGTGTGTATGTGTGTGTGTGTTGCCTGCATGTATGCAAGTGCACCAGTGTCAGGCAATGCCCATGGAGGTCAGAAGAGGGCATCAGGTCCCCTGGAGCCGGAGTTACAGAAAGTTGTTAGTTGCCACGTGGGTGCTGGGAGCACGCACACACACACACACACACACACACATTCATACGTTGTTCTGAGTCAAGGACAAGGAAGGATCATGAAAGACTACAGCTATATGTTTAGGTTACAAGAGAAGCCCAAGGCCTAGTAAGCTTGTTTGCATTACAAATGTGAGATTAAGTTTTTGGATAAAAGTCATTTGTCTAGAACATGTCTCTATTTTAAAAGTCATTCCCACATAACCTACTCTACTTTCTGCCCATCCATCCGTTCACCCTCTGAACTTAACCCCTTGTTTCTGCTCCTGAATCTGGGATCTACCCTTTACCCCACAGCTGAACTCAGAAGCTTTGCCCTCAAACCCTAAATCTAGCAGCTCCAGCAGCACCTCTCTTCCAGCACTCGTCTGGTTCATTATCTAATCAGTATAAATATTCTCTCAGGCCATTTCTGAAACCATTAAAACTCTGATACAGTCTCTTTAAGTTGTATTCATTCTGCAAACCATATATGTACGTATAGCTATAGTTATTGTGTGGTGTGATATGAGTAACTAAAACTGGAATAAAAGAACCAGCATTGGTCTTGAGCCAGATTACCAAGATAGTGTTGTGGGGGTACAGGAGTATGAAGTGATTGTCTAGGGAAGGGAACCTCTGAATCCATTCTGTAGGACAAAGAATTGTATGTGTGGGAAGGACAGAAGACTGAGAGATCAAGAAAGCAAAAGTAAAAGCTTATACTGGAGCAAGCAAACACCTTTCCTCTGCATGGACGGGGTCACTAGAGCTGCACTACTGCCCAGTGAGTCCTGGGGCTCTTGGCTAGAAGTTCCTCCCCTCCATCCCTACTGGTCTTGCCTGGATATCCACCCCTGGGGCAGGCTTTCTTCTTCTCTTTGGAAAGCTCTTCTTCCCAATGTACTTTCAGTGTCCTCTGGGAAAAAGATGAAGCCACCTCAAGGAGGCCTCCCAGTTCCTAGGGCCTACAATGCCCTAGTTTCCTATCTGCCTAGTTTCCTCTAACTCTCAATCAGTAAGCAATGACTGATTATATGACAATGTTCTGTCACCGAAATCTCTAAACCTTGTGAATTTATTGTAATTCAATAAATTATGACATTGTGCAAAGACACAAAGGTGTTTGCATATGTTTTTGGCATAGTGTGTGCATGACAGTCTGCCTTCTTTCATAACTACTCAATTCAGCATAACTTCTCCATTCATTCATGTTGTCATATGTATTAATAGTTCATTCCTCTTACTGAGTAGCATTCCACTATATTCATTTAGTGTATTTAAGTTGTTCTTAGTTTTGAACTACTACAAAAAATAAAGCTGCTGTAACATGACTGTGCAGGTCTTTCTGCTTTTATTTCTCACAGTAAATGTCTAGGAGTAAATGGCTGGATCCTGTGACTGATGATTATGTTCATCAAACTGCTAGACCATCCACCAGAAGTGTGAGAATTCCAGTTCTTTTACCCCCCTGCCAAAATTATTGTGGCAGACCTTTTAGTTAAAAATTTATTTTATGTGTATGAGTATGTTGTCTGCATGTATATAAATGCATCATATGTGTTCAATGCCCTCAAAGGCTAAGAAAGGGCCTTGTATCCCTGGAACTGGAGTAACCGACTATTAGGAGCAGTCATGTGGGTGCTAGGAACAGAACCTGGGTCCTCTGCAAGCTCAGATAGTGCTCTTAACCATTGAGCTAGCTCTCCAATCCTGGTCTTTTTTAAAAAAATATTTTATTTTATGTATATGAATGTAATGCATGCAGAGGTCAGAAGAAGTTGTTGGATCCCCTGGAACTGGAGTCACAGATGGTTGTTAACTCCCATATGGGTGCTGGGAACCAAACCCAAGTCCTCTGCAAGAGAAGCCAGTGCTCTACTGATCTATCTCTCCAGCACCAAGTCCTGGTCTTTTTAATTTTGGCAATGTTATTAAGTATGTAATAATACCCTCCTGTGATACAGCTTTTTCCTCTGGATGTAACAGTCCATCACCCTTAGAGGCTGAATAACCTTGGCTAATAGACATGGTAACGAAGTAAGCAAAACAATACATTCATAGTGAGGTCTATGATAATGAGAATGGGACTAATACTCCTGAGCAGGCGGGGAGGTCGGATCACCAGACCCCACTTGAGACCTAACCTACCACTTTCCTCCTACCTCCCAACTGCACCAGGTTTTGGAAGGTGCCACAGTACATAGGAAGTGGAAGGCTGAGTGGGTGGGGGACTCCATGATGCACCTTCACCGAGATGGCACCCATGCTAGGATGGAGCCTAGTGGTGATGAAGCTGTTTTCAGTGAGTGTACTCTTGAAAGTAACTCTTTACCATGTTCTGTGAAGAAGCCAAATAAACTAACTGATTCACCAAGTTGAACTCTGGTAGACTCTGCAGTATTTACTATATGTGATGGCACATTACAGTTATATCTGAATAAAAACATCCTGACTCTTAGCATTTGTTTTAAGCTAAGAATGGACCCAAACTGCTGAGAACTTGCTCCCTTGAATTTCTCTCAGAATTGTACTCTCAAACAAAAGGCTCACTCTTTTGTTTATTGAAACACTATATCCAGCATGATACGGGGAAGTAAAAGATCCTTATCAGAGAATTTTGCCCTTTTTGATCACTAAACCTAGATTAGCACACACAACTACAAACAGATGTTATCAATTTAATCCCATTTATTATTTGTACCACAAATAGGATAATCTTCATAGATTCATCTTCATTGTTTCCAATGAACTTCCTAAGCTGTTTGCAGTGCTTTCTTGAATATACAAAACATATACACACACTTTCATATATTGTTTTGAGGTCAAGTACAAAAAAGAGTCATGAGGGATTAAGGTCGAATGCCCAGGTCACAAAAGGAACACACAGCTCAGTGAGCTTGTCTACATTATAAACAAGCTAAGATAAGATGAACATCTTCGTTGCAAGACTGGCTAAAAGTCATTCATTCAGAGTTTGTTCATATTGAAAAAGCTATTCCTACGGAATCATTATTTTGGTCTGTGGTTGGTGCCCCATCTGAAGTGAGTCAATATTTGTTCATGTCTCTCCAGAAAGAGGGTCACAACATATATCCTTGTGGTTTTAGTTTGTGTTTCCCTAATGAGTAGTGATGTCGCTCCTTTGTTCAGATTCTTTGCCCATTGTTTCAATTAGGTTGTTCTGCTACTGGTGAATTTTGAATGTTCTCTATAGATTTGGTTCAGATCCTCCAATAGTCATGTGATTCTTAAAGTACTTTTCAATGTTGAAAGATCTTGAGAACCATGGTAAGACTTGTGGTTTCACTATTTTTTTTACTTCATTTTTATTTTAATTAATTAATTAATTAATTTAGTTAGTTAGTTAGTTTGAGGCATCCCTGTAGACCCAGCTGGCCTGGAACTTTCTATGTAGACCAGATAGGACTTGATCTCATAAGATCACCTGCCTCTGCCTCCCAAGTGCAGAGATAAAAGGCTTGTGTCATCACTCTGGCTCACGATCTTGGTAATTGAGAAAAATTAATAAAAACTCATAATCTTCTAAATTAATATCTTAGGGTAAATTATGCATTTATATGCTATTAATATTACCTATTAGGGTACTGCAACCCCTACCTACCCAAAACACCACTTTGTAGATTCCTAGAGAGAAATTTCTAGAGCACACAGCATTGGTTCTGACTGCCGGCCTCACCCTCAAAGCATCCTTAGGCTAATTTCCTCTGGACCTCCACCCTGTTTCCAGGTGATCACTCCCCCTGGGCAAAGCTCCAGTCTCGCTCAGCCTTTGTGTCTGTGCCGCTGTCTGTCCTATATGCATTCTCAGGAATGCCTGCTGCAACCTCACCCCCCACCCCAGCCTCCAGCGACTTCTTCACCCTCTTCTGTGTTTACCGGCCCTGCTGTCCCCGAGGGAACCGGCGGGCAGTGCTGCTGGCACCTGCCGTTGCAGGCTCTGCCGCCTCCTCCTCCAGCCTCCCCGGTCTTCTGAGGATCGGGCCCTCTACTTCCCTAACTCCTTCTCCACACACTGGAAGCTTCCTCTGGGCACTGGCCCTTCGTTCAGGACAGGCATGACCACCTAGTTTCTGTGACATCCCAGTCCTTCCTGGTGCTGTTCCAAAGAGCCTCACAGATCTGTCCCCGCGCTCCCACCCTGCTGTCTCCTCTCCAGGTGCTGCTACAGGAATGAACAGGCCACTAGTGCGCTCACAGGGGGCTGAGTCCCCCCACCCCACCCAGGAATCAGATGTAACCCAACTGTAGGCACAAAGTATAGGTCACATATTAAACAGACCTGCAGCCTCGTGGTGTAGGACCTCCTTTGAAATCTTTGAGCAGCCTACATTTATTCTGATGACCACCCTCCAGTTTCCTTACTCAAATTCATAACACCATACTTCTTTGACCTCATCAAGGGCTCCAACATCCTGGTCCTCTCATGGCTTGACCCCCATTGGACCTGTCATAATCTAATTCTCCAAATTGGCCATCCTAGATTTCATGGGCCACCACTACAGCTGTTCCCTTGCTGCTGTGTAGCAGTGCGCCTTCCTAGGGGGAGGGGAAGGCTCACAAGACTCAAGATTCACAAGGCTCCTTCCCAAGATTATGTAAGTGGTAAATTGCTGCTGTGTGAGAGGAGACTCTTAAGTGCAGCTGCCTGTAAGTTGTATTGGGAGCTTTGCGGATGCAGTTTTTATGAGTTGCCGTCCATGCTGAGGAAGGCTTTTTGGTGATGCAATTGACTCTGAGATCCAATAAGCCAACTGTTTCGCCATGCTAGATTTGGATGGAATCATTCCTTTGATCGGTTGGCAGTAAATAGATGTTTACTCATGTTACTCAACATGTATGATAACCTCTGCCTACCCAGGGGCCTCTCACCTTGTGTTTTCAACCTTGTGGTAGCTCTTCTGCCTGAATCTAACCAGTTTAATATTTCTGGATAAACCCCACACATGAACCTGTCTAGGTACACTATACAAAACAAACAAAATATTTTAATTGAAATAAAATACTATTGCAGAGAAGGGAGATGGGGGACAACTTCTTGCTGGGAATGAGGTTCCACTCAAGCACGGTGGAACTATCTGGGCACTGGACAGAGGTCATGGCTGCACAACATTGTGGATATATTAAATGCCACTCGATGATCTTCTTTTAAAAGGTGATTGTTGATGTTATATTACTTAATCTCAGTTTTTAAAAGATAAACAACTTGATTAATGACCACACAGTACATACATATATCTAACCACCACACAATTCAAAATAGAACATTACCAGTGCCCAGGGAAGCCTTTTTGATATCTACTATTTAGTGTGGCACTTTTGTCCACTATTATGTTTATAAAGTTCATCCTTATTATGCATAAAACTATAATTCACTCAGTTTCATTTTCAGTGTATGATCTCTGTTTTTATGACCTCACACTTTACCCTGCTGTGCTTTAAGTATTTCTGTCCTCTCAGAATTTAAGTATTGGAAACTCAGCTCATAGTGCACCACTCTTGGGAGGTGAACTCTTTTTTTAAACCGTATTTTTAAAAATTTATTATTTTTACTTTATGTATATGAGTGTATCGCCTGCATCTAGGTAGGTGCACCTGTCCTGAGGAGGTCAGAAGAGGGCATCAGATGCCCTGGGACTGGAGTTATGGTCAGTTGTTATCCACTGTGTGGGTGCTGAGAATCAAACTCAGGTCCTCTGGAAGAGCAGCCAATGCTCTTAACCGCTGAGCCATAGGAGTTGAATTCTTAATAACAGTGTTTAGGTCATGAGGAAGTCATCAGTAGATTAATGCTACTGTGCACTGAGGAGGGGTGGAGCCTGTCTTTTCTGTTTTTCTAAATTGTTTCTTCATATGAAAAATATAGTATTTGTGGTACCATTTTTAAATAGAGAAAATAGGGACCTGTCCAGAACCATGATAGAATGAAATTCTGTTCTTTCTAAGTTACTCTGAGCAACAGCAACACAAAACAGACTAAGATGCCACCATTCTGCTGCTGATAGACGCTTGGATTATTTCTAGCTGAGGCTACTTCTGTGCTACTCCGGACGTTCTTGTTCACAGCTTTGTTTGTGCATATGTACCCTCTTCTCTGATCCTATACCTAGGAATAGAATTGCTGAGTCACAGTCCCCCAAACGCCAGTGCCCGCTGCCTCTGCGGTCATCTCCTCTTTCCGTGCTTAGTGTCTATCTGCTTTTCTTCTGTAACTTCTCATTCATTTCTAATTGTTACTATCTTTTTCTTTTCTCTTTGAACTTCTGCATACTTATTTAAAACTTTTCCAGAGCTGGGGAGTTGGCAGTGGATAAAGGGTTTACCATGAAACGTGAGGATTGAATTTTGAATCCTCAGTGCCCACATAAATGCTGGGTGGGCATGGCAGCCCTATAATTCCAGAACTCCTGGGGGTAGGCAGCATAGATAGATTAGACCAATCAGCAAGCCCCTGGTTCAGTGAATCATATAAATGGTCATTGAGGAATACTCTCTGACTGTTAACCTCAAGCCTCCACATACACATGTACACATGTGCACCCACACACACATGAACACACAGACATGCAAAAATAAGTTGTCATAGTACCTGTGCTGGCTAATATTGTCAACTTGACTGGATTTACAATAGCCATGAAAACACACCTCTGGGTGTGCCTATGAGGGTGTTTTCAGAAGGTTCTGAGTGAAGATGGAAGACCCTGAGTGTGGGTACACTATGGGGTATTGTCCTGGAATGCATTAAAGGAGAAAGCAAGCTGAACACCAGCGGGTATCCTTCCAACTGTGGCCACATGTGACCAGCTGCCTCATGGTCCTCACACCGTGACTTCCCCACCGTGATTCTGTGCACCCTGGAACTGTGAGCCATAATAGACTCTTCCTTAAGTTGCCTTGGTCAGGTGTTCTGTCACAGTAGTGAGAAGGCCCTACATACTACTGTAAGTACTCCACTGAAGAGAAAAGAACCCCTGACCTTTTCTGCACCCAGGAACAATAACAGGCCACTACTTGGCTTCCTTTAGGATACTTCCTCCTACTGTGTGGGGCTACAAGGTGTATTCTTGGCACATCAGACCCTGGTCTCTGCACCTCACTTACTAAGGTGACATCTAAGGAAAATCACGTCAACTGATTGTTGTTATACTAGTGATACTAGAGCTATCACTAAGAGTGAGAAAACTCCAAAATTGCATCTTGAGTCAACAGTCATGGCTCATCAGGAATTCTAGGCTCATTAGCTAATGAACTCCCTTTAAACAAATCAAAAAGCAATCAAACAGAATTTAAGGGGTACATACTGTAGTGCCAGAAACCTCCAAACTTGGCAAAAAAAAAGGAGGTTGTGATTATGCCATTTCACATACCCACTCGCTACCAACAGAATAGCAAGTATTGAGGCAACCGGACCCAGGAGCCTCCCCAGGGCCCTGCAAGGACACCACTGAAGATGATGGACAAGAGGCATCTTCCCACGTGGCAGAACCTGGGGCAGCCATGTTGACTGACTGAGGCACATTCAGACAATGAGAAGGAGACCCGTGCCAGTATTTGTTGCTTCCTTTTTGCCATTTAATACTTAGTTTTGTGCAATAAACTAAATATACTTAAAGTATACATTTTGATAAATTCGGTGAATATATATCACCATAAAATCACCATCACAAACAAGATTGCTGAACATGTTCATTAATCTGGAAAATTTTCTCACATCTCTCTGTTTTTCTATCCCTTCAACCTGTTTCTAAGCAACCTGCCCCTAAGCAACCAGTAATCTGCAATCTGTATGCATTCTCTAGTTTTCATTTTCCAGAACTGTATGTAAATGGAATAATGTGGCATGTATTCTGTGTCTGGTTTCTTTCAGCCAATGTAATTATTTTGAGATTTTTCTGTTTTGTTATATACATCAGTAGCTGTTTTCTTTTTATCTCTGAGATTTATTCCATCATGTGAGTGTACCACAATTTGTTTATTTACTTGTTGACAGATATTTGGGTCACCTACTTTAGGGCCATTACAAATAAAACTGCTATGAACATTTGCATATATGTGTTTGTCATCTTTAAGACAAAGACCAAAGGATAGAATGGTTGGTTTGAGAGGCCAGCTTAGGTTACAAAGTGAGATCCTATCTTTAAAAAAAAAAAGATTTTTTAAATGGTTTAGTTTAGGGATTTGTGTGCCTAATTTTTTTCGATATATATTTTTGAATTTTGTGCGTTTCATGCATTTTAGTCATCTTTAGATCCCCTCCTATATCTGCCCTCTATAGTCCCTCCAAAATTTCATGCATTCTGTCATATATGTTAAGACCTATTGAGTCAAATTTGTATCCCCAGATGTCCCTCAGTGTGAGTTCATCCACTGGAGTCTGGTCGGCTTATCTAACATCACTCCCTTAGAGAAGACCAACTCTCCCTCACCCAACAGTGGTCAGCTGCCAGTAGTTCCTCAGTTAAGGATGACGTTTCTTACCCATTTCCCCTTCTATGCTGGGTTTTTGTCTGGTTTGAGCTTGCATGGATCTTGTGCATGCTGTCACCATTGCTGTAAGTTCATATGAGCAAAGTCCCAGTCAGCTTGAAAACTCTGTTTCTTTGCAGTCATCCACTACCCTGGCTCTTACAGTCTTTCTTCCCTCTCTTCCGAAATGGTCCTTGACCCTAGGTGGCAGAGTTTTAATACAGAAGTCCTACCCCAGGACACATACTCTACAGTCTCTTATTCTCTACATTTTGGTCAGTTGTGGCTTTCTGTGTTAATCACCATATGTTGCATGAGGAAACTTTGCTGGTGAGAGTTGAGAGACGCATTAACATTCTCTCGTCCCCCTGTTCCACTGTGTTCCCTGAGTCTTAGGTGTAGAGTCATACTGTAGATGTGTCACTTAGGGCTGAACATCTAACAGACATTTATTCTCTATTTTTGACCAGTTGTGTTTTAGACACAGGACTTGGAGCAATCGAGCTGGAACTGACCTAGAAATCTCCCCCCTGAAGACTATCTTTCATAGTCAAGCTGCTAAGGGACAAAAATCAGTCAACATCCAACCTGGCTATAAAGCCTAATAACCGTAACAATGACTGGCATAGCAAACTACCTCTATTGGCACAGTAGTGGCACTTTTATCTTGGGGGAAATCAACAGCTATCTAATTGAACTTAAAGCTCACTCAGTGGGAGGGAATTCATGTGTGGTACTGTAAACACAGCCAAATACACATTGCTAGAGAGGTCATAGATCCTAGAGGAAAACATACATCTGTTGCATCCCTAGACAAATGTAATTTGTTACTATATGCTAAATATGTATCCTTATAGTTACAGAGAAGTATACCTCTCACCACTCATCAAACTTTCTTTTTGCAATAGATGGAGACTATTACAGTTATACTAAGTGAAGTAAAACAGACTCAGAAAAACAAGCGACATGCGTTCTCTCTCATCTGTGAATCTTAGCTCCAAATCCTTAGACATGAGTATATATCCCGCTGTAACCACAGGAGCCAGGAAAGTGGAAAGGAACAATGGGGCTGAAGGAAAAGAAGGATGCCAAGAGAGGCGGATAGTAGGAGATGGGTGTTACTCACGGGGAAATGGGAAAATGGGGGTGCTTTAACTGGAGAGAGAGGAGAGGGGCTAGACACGGAGAGGGGAGAGACAAATAATGCTTAGGGGCTATGAAAAACCAGTAGTCCAAAAGCTTACTGAGAAATACGCATATAATATCTATATACAGTGCCAGAGAGGAAAAACCTCCCTTCAAGTTATTGGCCAGGGTAGTCTAAGAGACTCCCAAAATAACACAGGCTACTGCCACAGCCCTAGATTACTTCCCAGAACTTGAAGTCATTTTAACAGGGAAAATTTAAATAAATATTAACTGTAACCAGAGGATTTGAGAAATGAAGAATTGGCTTATTATATATGAAAATCAAAACCTTTAAAAAGATAAGAATGCTAGACCAGCTACTAACCCTGGGGCATGAATAGGATGCTGAAGAGACCCTCCTCCAGGGCCAATGTATAGGCCAGGCAGGGGTGGCCATTGCTAGCTGGGTGGCAGAGAGCATTGCTAGTTATGTACTAGTGAGCCTGTTAGAAATACACACCTGGGGTACCAGAGAAAGCTACACATGGGAAGGTGTCAAGCAAAAATGGGGACAAGGAGGGGGATGATGTAGGCATATGTAACCAAAATGCACAAATGTATGGGGCTGAGGATATGGTTCAGTTGGTAAAGCATCTGCTCCTCAAATGGGAGGATCTGAATTTGGATCCCCCAAAACCCACAGACTCATCTAACAGGCAAACAGAAAATATGCAGTTGCACACTTTTTATTTCTTTAATTGGCCAAGAGACGTCACTGGTGCTTCTAGTTTATTCCTCTTTTATTAGCCATTTTGAATTTCCCCTAGCAGCATCTGGAAGCTCAGCCAGTATGGATTCCTTGCCTGGTGGACCAACCCAAACCTTCACCCTCAAAGGGCTAAGGGGTTTGTTTGCTTGTTTCTGGGATTTCAACTGGACATGGAAATACTTAAGGCCCTTCAGAAAAACATCCTTTGGCCCAAGACATAGTTGTCTTTGCTCCCATCTGTAAGAGCAATGCAATTTCCTTTTGGTAAGTAAGACAATCAGTCCAGTCAACCCTTTTCTGTCTGTTGGTTTAATAGTACAAGGATGCCCAAATGACCAAGTGGCAGTCTCGTTTCATTTTAACTGAGCCATGGTGGAAAGATTTTTCTCTTTGGAAATAAGACTCAAACCAGCAGAATTCAAGGTTAGCAGGAGGAGAGGTGACAGACAGCAGGGAAGTCCCTAGTTCTGAGCTACTTTTGTTTAGAGTATCTTTTCTTTAAGTGGGGTGTTGGCTGCAATATCAGGAAAGGCCAATCTACCTCCCCTCCATTCTGAAGCCCTGATTCAAGCTGTACAGGAAATAGCAGGCGTCTTTCCAAAGGGGCTCCAGGTTCCTCTTTAATCAAGGAGCTTGAGCTGGCCCAGAGGCCCAGGCTGTCTACTATAATGACTCTGGCCGTTTGTGGTTACTCGACCCGGAGTGCAGACCAGGCAGAACTCCAGGAGCCCGAGTATTCACTTCACTCTTAGGAACACAGCTTCACTACCTTCCTTCAGTTGGCCAAGTCATTCATTACCTAGAAGATTCCACCATGACCTTGGTGACCCTAGGCTGCCTTCCTGCCATTCTAAAATCCCACCCCCAAAGTCATGAAGACATGCCAAAGGTGGTGTACCCTGCAGACCACCCGAGAGCTGCTGGGGCACTGGTGCCGTTTCTGCCGCTGTTCTGAGGGAAACTTTCAGGTCTTCCAGGGCGAAGCTTGGGAAGGACCAAATAACGCCAAAAAGAGCAGGGGGGACCGAAATGCCAAGGCTATCTTCCGGGTTTTGTTTAGAATTGAGTGATTTTTCCTAGTGATAAAGACTATCTGTACATTTTAGACTTTTAAAGCATGGTAGAAGGCAGCAGAATATTGGAGTAATAACAGGAACTGAATATCAGGAGTGACAGACAACAGGGACGTCCCTAATCCTGAGCTACTTTTCTTTAGAGTATCTTTTCTTTAAGATGCTATCATTATGACAAATTTCCCTTTCGTAGACATGGATAGAGACCCATATTTTGGGTCTGATATCTTTTTCTTCTGTTTTATTAATATTCTTGGAATCTTTATTGATCAAAGTCAAATTTGGTAACATTTATTTTGTTGTTGTTTCGTTTTTGGTCTTTTTGAAACTGGGTCTTCCTGTAGCCCCAATTGGCCTGGAACTCACTATGTAGACGAGGCTGAACTGGAACTCACAGTGATCTGCCTGCCTCTGCCTCCTGAGTGCTGGGACTAAAGGTGTGCGACACCATGCTCAGCTGCAAAGTCACCCTGTTTGGTAAATATTTTGAAGAGCAAAGTCCTTTCATGTCAGCTTCTACAAATGAGTCCATTTTCATGCTTTTAAACTGGAAGGAGCTCTTGGGGAATTACACATGGTATAAATAAGCCTGAACAGGCTGTACTCACCCAGCAAAATGTGGGGTTTATCTCAGTAGAGTAAATAGCTCAGAGTTTAGCTTTCAGGGTAGGAATGTCTACAGTAAACAGTTGCAATGATTATCCCTACAGCAAAATTCCCAAGCATGAGAAGCTGAGTCCTTCTGCAGAACCCTCGCTCAGTGCTCTCTCCCTTTATTTAGGAGAGATGAAATGTGAGAAACATGATACTTTCTCTCCTTTCAGATTCTTTTCCTTACCTTAAAAAATAAAAGTCTTCTTCCCTGGGATTCCAGATTAGTGACAATTCAGAGCTCCTGGCCTGAATGAAGCTTTTCTCCCAGGTGCACGTGTCTCTCCGCACAGCTGACCCTGTGCCACGGCTGCTTGTGAGTAGCTTCCTCGAAGGGCCTCACAGGAAGAATGTAAACACCTTCCTGCAGACAAGTGGATTTGGACCTTGTCAATTCTGCCTTGACTTTGACCTGCAGAAATTTGACAGGCATGAAGTACTTGTTTTTAAAATTCAAAAACAGAAAGTAAGAATGCTTCAGGAAAAAGAAAATCAAGACGTTACACTGAAAAAGGAAATCAAAGGTGATACTAGACAATGGAAAGTCTTCCCATGCTCCTGGACCAGCAAACTTAATATTGTAAAAAAGGCTATACACCAAAAATTAATCTACAGATTGAATGCAATCAATATGAATCAAAGTTCCAATGCCACATTTCATAGATCTAGAAAAAAACAATCCAAGAATTCACATGGAAACACAAAAGACCACGAATAGCCAAAGTACTCCTACAGAGCAAGAACACAGATGGAGACATCACAATACCTGACCTCAAATTATACTACAGAGTCATATAGTGTTAACGACAGCTTGGTGCTGGCATAAAAGCAGACAGGTAGACCAGTGCAGCAGAGCAGAGGACCCGGAAGTGAACCAACAAAGCGATGTCCACGTAATTCTTGGTAAAGGAGGCAAAAACACACAATGGGAAAAGATAGCCTATCCAACAAATAGTGTTGTCAAAGCCAGAATTCCTCCTGCAGAAGAACAAAATTAGATTTGTGTCTTTCACCTCACACAAAAATCAATCTGAAATGTATCAAAGACCTTAAACCTGAAGTGTTGAAACTTCTAGATGAAAAAATAGAGAATACTTTTTAGGACATTGGTATAGACAAGAACTTTCTAAACAGAACAAAGCACAAGCCCTAGTCCCAAGTATCAACCGGATGACTTGAAATTTAAGTTTCTGAACTACAAAAGGAACTAATATTTTGTAAAGTTTTTAAAGAACAAAATACGCTAAGTTAATTAGTACTTAACAAAAACTACAGCAAACCATAAATTAAATTTCAAATTTCCTAGTAAGGTAACAGCCCCTCGTGGAACCACACATGGATACTGCCCATGGAAGGACTTATTTTGCATTGAAAACGTGTTACACAGCCCGCCCACGGAACGGGAGAAAACCTTTTCCACCTCTACTGCAGACAAGGGGCTAGTACCATAAATTTACAAAGAACTGCAGAAATTAAGTATCAAGGAAAGAAAACTGCCAATCACAAATGAGTGAAATGAGTTAACACAATTGAGTTAAAAGTTAGTCTTAAAAAAGAAACAAAAATAGGCCAATAATGATTTTAACAAGTGTTGGACATCCCTGGTCATTAGGAAAATACAGCCAATTGAAACTACTTTGAGATACTACTTCTCCTGAGTAGAATGGCTATCATCAATAAGTCTGAAGAATTCCAACAACAAATGTCGGAAAGTGAAGACAGAGGAGCTTATTCACTGCTCATGGAAATGCAAATTAATACAGTCATTATGGAAATCAGTTTGGAGGTTTCTCAAAAAATTATGACCCAGCCATTTCACTCCTGGGCGTGTACCTGGAGAATGCCACACCTCACCATGGCGATATCTCTGCGTTCCATGCTTATTGCTGCTCTAGTCACCATAGCAATAAAATGGAACCAACAGACGAATGGATAATGAAAATCTGGTACATATATAAAATGGAATATTATTCAGCTCTAAGGGAAAATGGAATCGAAAAATTCATAGCAAAGCGGATGGACCTAGAATGTACAATATTAAGGGAGGTCACCCAGTCTCAGAAAGAAAAAAAGCACCTTCTCCCTCATATGCAGACCCTGGATTCTGTGTTGTATATTTACAAATATACAATATACACAAATACTCGTGTTGGTATAGTACAGCATTTAGAAAGAACAAGAAAGGGGAATTTTAAAAGGCACAGTAATGAGTTCACATATATAGCATACTTTATGTAAGTTCTCTGAATTCTCTCTCCAGCTGTAACACATTTTCAATGCAAAATAAGTCCTTACACACTTATCCGTGTGTGATTCCACGAGGGGCTGTTACCTTACTAGGAAATTTGAAATTTAATTTATGGTTTGCTGTAGTTTTTGTTAAGTACTAATTAACTTAGCGTATTTTGTTCTTTAAAAACTTTACAAAATATTTTAAAAGATTTAAATTTAAAAAATTTTGTGTATGAATGTTATGCCTGCATGTGTGTAAGTGAACCGATGTTGTGAAATACCCTGGGGGATCCAAAGCGGGGATTGGATTCCCTAAAACTGGAGTTCCAGGTGGTTGTTAGCCACCATGTGGGGCCAGGAAACTGAGCTACCTGGGTCCTCTGCAAGAGTAGCTAGTGCTCTTAACTGCTGAGCAATCTCCAGCCCTGGAAAAGAGATTTATCTCATCATCCATCATGCGCATGTTTGTGCAGGTGCACACAGAAGCCTGATGTGGGTGCTGGGATATGAACTGGATCCTCTGTAACCACTGAACCATCTCTTCTGTTCCTCTCTACCATCTTGCTGTTTTTGTCATATGTTGTATTTTGTGTGTTCGCTTGTTGAATCATGTAAATCCCTGTTGTAAATCTCTGATTAATCTTTATTTTCTCAGCATTGTGGCTTCATATTTTTGGCTGCCACTTTCTGCCAGGACTATCAGCTGTCTGCACATCTCTAACAGTTTAAGCTTTGGTTTTCATGGAACTGATTTTGATCGTTTCTTTATTTTCCCCGTCCTTGTACCTGATACTACTTGACTTGAAATTAATGAATTTTCTATCTCAGATTCCTTCATCTAAATGTTACTCACAGGTTCCAGGAGATATTTCAACATTGATTTTAAGGGGACAAAATTCAATGCATGAGCAATACGTAAATGTCCAAATTTAGGAGTAAATGTCACAAACTGTTTCTAGTAAGACTTGGGGGTCAGCAAGATGACTCAGCATACAAAATGGAGAGAGAGAGGGGAGAGAGAGAGAGAGAGAGAGAGAGAGAGAGAGAGATGAGCCAAGACACAAACTCACTGAAACTCACTGTCTTCCCTTCCTGCCTCATGTAACAGTGTAGTGAGCACGTCGCTGTGTCTTCCATGGTACTGAACACAAGAGGACCAGGTGGACTATTCCTGAGGGCTGTGGAAAAGGGGAAGAGCTAACTCAAGGTAGCACACCCTCACCTCAAGTGCAACGCTTGCGTGTACACTGTGAGTTTGACGTGACGCACTTGTTTGGAATTACTAGAGACCAATCAGTGCTTAGAAATCCATCACCTGGACTACCTCTGCTCACATTTTTCTCAGGACATTTCTTCTGCCTGAACATCTCTTTTTCAAGAATTCCCCAATTCCAGATTCTATTCCTTTCTGTTTCATCCCCTGCAAATCTTTTTTCCTCTTTGTTTTCTGTAAGCATTTATTCAGGCTTATGCCATGCTGGGTGCTGCAGCAGGTCGTGATTCTGATCAGTGAAAGGCATGTGTGTGTGAAAGGATAAGAGAAAGGGAGCAAGGCATGCCTTTAATCCTAGTACTCAGGAGGCAGAGGCAGACAGATCTCCCTGAGTTCCAGGCCAGCCTGCTCTACATAGCAAGTTTCAGGCCAGCCTGAGTTACATAGTGAAACCCTGTCTCAAGTAAACAAACAAGAACAAGGGGAGCAGACCTGGACCCAGGTATGGCCTTTCCTGGGTCTACATGCAGGAAGATGACACAGCCTCCTTGGGCAGTGGAGCTCATTAAACACTAATAGAGAAATGTTTCTAAGCTGTTGGTTCTAACCATGACCAGCACTGCCTGAGGAACTTTTTCTTTTAAGATAGAGTCTCACTATGTAGCCCTGGCTGGGTGTGGAACTGGATATGTAGACTACAGTGGTCTTAAACTTAGGGCGATCCACCTGCCTCTGTCTCTTAAGTGCTGGGATTAAAGGTTTGCTTCACCATAACTGAACTTAAGGAACTGAAAAAAAAAAACACTACTGAGTAGGGGATATAGTTTCAATCAGTAGAATGCATGCATGAATTCAGCCCCCAGAACCTACATTAAAAAGCTGGGTGTGGTCGTAGGTGCGGTAACCCCAGTGCTGAAGGGGTGGACAGAAACAGATCTCTGGTCCTGGATGGCCAGCCAACCTAGCCTGCTTGGCAAGCTTCAGGCTAATGAGAGAACCTGTCTCAAAAACGAAGGTGCCTGGCGGGGAGGGGCTGGACAGATGCTTCAGCAGTTAAGAGCACTGGCTACTCTTGCAGAGGACCAAGTTTCGGTTCCCAGCACCCAGATGGCAGCTATCAACTGTCTGTAACTCCAGTTCCAGGGGATCTGACACCCTCATCTAGCCTCCGAGAGTACTGACAAGAGGGGAGCACTTACATACATGCAGGCATAACATACATATAAAATTAATTAATAAAAAAAAATAAGGTGGATGACTCCTGAGGAAGGACTTCAGATGGTATCCTCTGGGCTCCACATGCATGCACACACAGGTGCTTATGCACCCACACACATGAACAATACCCTCCAAAAACCTAATATCCAAACATCTGGTTCCAACTAAATCATAATCACTACAGGCAGGCCCAATGTTCTGGTTTGCCTCCAATTGCTTTGACAAAACACTCTGATCAATACCAACTTGGGAAGGAAAGGGTTTGTTTAACTTACATCTCCCACGTCACAGCATATCACGTAGGGAGCCCAGGGCCAGAGCCTGGAGGCAGGAGCTGAAGCACAGGTCTTGGAGGAACCCTACTTATTGGCTTGCTCCCCTGGTCCAGGCTCAGTCTGCTTCCTTATACAATACAGATGAACCAACCCAGGGGTGGCACCACCCACAGTGGGCTGGGCCCTCCCACACCACTCAATAATCAAGAAAATACTCCACACACATGGCCATAGGCCAGTCCAATGGAGGCAATTCCCCAGTTGAGGCTCCTCAGCCCAGGTGTGTGCTATCCAGAACACACAACCATCTCTACACATTTATTTTATTGCATTTTTTTAAAAAAAGACAGAATTTCATGTATCTCAGGTTGGGCTCAAACTTGATAGATAGCTGGCCTTGAACTCTTGATCTTCCTGTCTGTTTCCACCTCCCAAGTGCTGAGATTACAGGCATGTGCCACCATGCCTAGTTCATATGGCACTGGGAATGGAACCCAGGGCTTCACGAATGCCAGTCAAGCACACTCTACCAGCCCATACACATATTTTGAAATAACTTAAAATATTTCATTCGTTTTTATTCTATGTGCCTGCATTTAAGTACTCCACGTTTTAGTGTGCAATGCCCATGAGAGCCAGAAGAGGGCGATGGGTCCCCTGAAACTGGAGTTACAGACTGTTGAGAGCCACCATGTGGGTGCTGGGAACGGAACCTGGGTCCTCTACAAGAGCAGCCAGTGCTCTTAACCACTGAACCATCTCTCCAGCCCCATACATGTATTTTAAATTCTCCAGGTAAATCCATTGTATGCTCAATTTGAGAGTCAATGTTTAAGTTTCCAGGAGCCCACCAATTTCAGAATTATGACTTCTGAGTTAAATCCCATTTGGGGTTGAATCTGCACCACACTTCAGCCCCCTTCATACACTGGAGGTCTAACACTAAGTATTTCTGAATGTGACCTTATTTGAAGACAGAGTCTTTATAGATGTAACCAAAACGATGTCATTTGTGTGGGGCCCACCTCAGTAAGACTGATGTCCTCATGCAGACATTCACAGTGTGATCATGCCAACAACCATCTAAAACCAGAGAAAGCCGAAGCAGCCTTTCTTTGTCTTCTTGAGCGGAACCAACCCTGTCTACGAGGACCTTGGTTGCAGACGTTGGGCAACCCTGGCAAATGAATGCAAATTCCGTGTGTGTGTGTGTGTGTGTGTGTGTGTGTGTGTGTGTGTGTGTGTTGTGCCAGCATGAAAGTGCACCGGTATTGAGCAGTGCCCACAGAGGTCAAAAGAAAGCATCGGATCCCCTGGAACTTGAGTCACGGACGTTAGCAGTCATGTGGGTGCTGAGAATCAAACCTGAGTCCTCTGCGAGAGTAGCCAGTGTTCTTAATCACTGAGTGACCGCTCCAGCCCTTGGATGCAAATCTTGATGAAGCCCTGATTCGACTGTGAGCAGGTAACTTTCCAAGAGCGCTTCAAAGATCTGATGGGAAAAAACAAAGTGTAAATGTTCCCTCACAGGGTTTCTGAGAAGTATGAGAAAGCGCCCAGCAGAGACCGAAACGCTATAGGTGCTCAGTAAATGTTCCCTAGACAAATACGTAGCTTTCTCAGCTTAGCCAACAAAGGTCAGCTCGGCAGCCTGGGGGGACACTAGGATCTGCCGTAGGCCGTAAGGGAACAATTCCTAAGGCTTTGCAGAGTCTAAATAGCCCCACTTTGTTCCCGAGCCTGGAAGGTACCAAAACAGTTTATTCAACGTGTCCGGACGCAGCCTTGCTTGCATGTGACCTCTAGGGGGCGCGCTGGCTCCAGTTGCGCCCCAACTTGGCTGCGGAGCTGAAGGGACCTGGAGAGCCTCCGCCGCGCCCGGGTAGAGCCGGCTTGCAGCCTCTCCGGAGTCCGCGTCCTGTTTCCTGGCCAGACCGCTGCATCCTCACTCTGGGCAGGCTTCTAACTCCAAGGCTCAGATGTAGTGATTCCCGCTGGCGAGAATTAACCAGACTGCCGAGGCGCCCAGCGGCTTTAAGTACAGGCTAAGCAAAAACCTGGGCAGAGCTGCCACTTCTGAACCCTTGAAGGTCCCGAGTACAAATCATGTTAACAGTGATTCAAAAGACCCGGAAGAAAAGATTTTCTTTTTTGATTTTAGCGTTTATTTGCTGGGCTTCACAGATGCTAAGCCCACACTTTGCCACGGAACCACACCCCCTAGCCTTTGTCTGTTACGTTCCCAACGTAAAGAAACGGTGATGTTTGGGTGGATGGATATGCTAATATTCTGATCTAATCGTTAAGTACTGTACACGTCTATCAAATCCTCACACTGGGCTGGCAAGATGGCTCAACTGGGAAAGGCACTGGTGCCAAGCCTGAGGACCTGAGTTCAGTCCCCAGAACCCACATGCTGGAAGGAGAGAAGCAACTCCCACAAGTTGTTCTCTGAATTTTATCTACATATGTGCCATGGTGCATAATAAAATTACATAAATGTAATTTTTAAAAATCACACTGTACTCCCATAAATATGTTCAATTATATGTCAATTTAAAAATTAAAAACACTAGCAACAGTGACAGCATGTAATGAGCCAGTTGATGCCTCTTCTGGACAGCTGCAGGATTCCCCTCCAAGACAGAGCCCTCTGTGCCAGGGCGAGCCATGTTAACTTGATGTTCTGTCACTGAATTAATATCCAGAGGCTGCTGGGTGACATTCCTCACCTCCTCCTCACAGTCACCCACCCCTACCCATCCATCCACCTCACTAACACATCAGTCAGTGGGAAACCCATGTTATGGGGAAGCAGATCTGGTCCCAAGCTGTTAATAGGGCACATGACCCAGTCACTCACAGGAGATCCAGTAAGGGAAGCATACCTGGAAACAATCCTTAGTAAAGGCCATGCCCACACTGCTGCTTCCACGCCTGTGTCTTTGCGGCAGTCCTGTTGAGGATTAGAACAGTTACCAGAGAAGCAGAGGCTCTGGTCCTCTCTCATGTTTGCCAGTCCCATCAAGAGGCCGTTGTAAAGAAGGAACACATGCTGCTTTCTGACTCTGCTGGTCTCTTGTGTTACCAGCAAGTGTCAATAGTCATGTATCTACTATCTCTCTTGCTAGCCCCAAAGTTCACAGCCATAATGCTCTGGTCTCCCACTGTTTATCTGTTGTGCAGGTTAGGGGACAGAGAAGGCCCTCCTGTCTCCGGGGCCTTTCCAGGGTTCATTCCTCTTCTGATGGCATCACCAAAGTCTCAGTAGATATTATTAGTGCTGTGGAAGGTTGCACAACAGTGAAAGGAGCTTGGGAATAAAGCAGTGGGAGAGCAAAGGGTTCACAAAACAGTTCTCAAGCCATGGTGGTGCTGGCTGAAAGCAATCCTCAGGCTCGGCCTTCTGCCCACATCCTGTTCCCACCTGAGTTCCTTTCCCCAAGCAGGCTGGGAGTCCTGAGTTCCAACCTTGTCCATCACAGCTGCCTGCAGGAACAGAGAGCATAGAGTCAGGGGCAAGCAGGACAGATCAGGGCCAGCCCTGCTGTCCACAAGCTCTGTGCATTTGGATGGATACCCTGGCCTCTGGGCCTGTGTCCTCATTAGGAAACGAGGTCGGAGATATCTAGTGCCCCAAACCCCTCAGGGTGTGTAAGAGGATAGCTGTGGCACACCAGCATGTGGTATATGGTAAGTAAACGGTATATATTTTTTTGTAAATTGTGTTCCTTTCCATTTGCATTTTTGAAGGCAGAGTGCAGTTAAAAGAATATATGTGATTTCAACCCTGGGTGAGGAAGGAGAACGCTTGGAGTTGTGGCTCACCTTGCTACTGCCCTGGATTATAGCAAGTGGGCAGCTGTCAAAAGGAAGGGGAGTTTTAATGTAAATTTAATTTAATTTAATTTTTGGCAGGTGGATCATGCTATGGAGAATTTGTAATCTTCTGCTTTGGCCTCCCAAGGGTTGGGATTACAGATGTGTACACACCCAACTGAAAGGAGTTTTGATACTGGAGTGTTAGAGTAATTCTTAGATGTTTAGAGTGCTGCCTGGTAGAGGGTAGCATTTGCACTGCCTGGTGATTTGCACTGGCTCATTTGATTTTGTAGGCAGTTAGGATAGATGTCAAAATCCCAGTCCAGAGATGTAGAAACAAGCTCACAGAGATGAACTGACTCAGTAGGAAGTGACTTAACTGTAGGGGATGAATCCTTAGGAATCCAAGGTTTGTACTCTTTCACCCTAAGGCCCTAGGGTGATTTAACTGGACTGTGAGAATCCATCTTGACCTAACTGCTGCCATCTTGAGTCATAAGCCCCATGTCTGGCCCCAAGTAACCCCGGCCAATGGTTTTCTCACAGTTGTTTCCCAGCATATTATAGAACAATCATTAGCGTGGTATGTGGAGCTATATACCAAGTCCAGCATTCTCAGCACCAGGATTGTGCCTGATGCTTTGATATTAGCTCAAGATAAACCAGGTGGTTTGGCTTAGAGAAAGTCACTTTTGGCTGAGTATTTTATAAGACAATTCCTTAAACCAATGCTTAGAAATTTGCTGCCACCCAGGACTATGCTTCTGTCAGTGAGTACCCCAATAAATTGCATTCTGAGCAGTCTTGAATCCACTTTCTTCTTTCTTTGTGTGTGTGGGGGGGGGGTTGACATGTGTGCATATGTACGTGGAAGTATGAAGTCAACCTTGGGAGCTGTTCCTCAGAAACTGTCCACCAGGTTGTCTTTCTGGACTCCCTGATTAGGCTGGGCTGGCTGGCCAGAGAGCACAAAGGTCGTCTTTTCCACTTCCCCAACTCTGGGATGACAAACCTGGGCCTCCACATCCAGTGTTTTACCTGAGTTCTGGGAACCTCGCTAGATCCTCCTGCTTGCATTGCAAGCACTGAACTGGGTAGCTGCAGGCACTGTCCAACTAGCTCTATAGTCCCGTCCCTCTTCCTTCCTTCCTTCCTTCCTTCCTTCCTTCCTTCCTTCCTTCCTTCCTTCCTTCCTTCCTCACTTCTCTCCCCTTTCCTCCCCTGCCCTTCCTCTTTTTTCTATTTTCTTTCCTTTTTTTCTCTTCCTTTCCTTGTTTGTCTAAGGCAGGGTCTTACTGTGTAGCCCAAGCTGGCTTGAAACTTCTGATCCTTCTGCCACAGGAGTGATCACAGGTGTGCTCCTTTTTGTTTGGTCTCACAGCATCTTTGGGTCAATTCACACACACACAGATAGCAACTAAAGACAGCCGTCTCATTGTCACACTGTGCCACATAGCAGCCAGTGCAGCTTTCTTGCAGAATTCATCTTGGGGTTTAGCTAGGAATCACGATGGCAGGATGTGGGTCTGACCCCCAGCTCTTCACATTCCAGTCGACTTCACAGGGACATATTTGTTCTGTACCATGGACAAACTGAATCCTTGCCCTTGCCCAGCAGCCCAGCTCCTCCAGCCTTCCTGTCCCACTGCGGTGCAGGATGCTCCTATCTGCCCATCTCTTCTGGAAACCTGGCTCACCCCACTCCCTCAGCCCCTCCACCACCCAGGGATCATACTCCTTTGTCTGATTTCAGCCAGCAGCAGGATTCCTGGGGGTGCTTATTCACATGCAGGTTGCAGGACCCCACACCTGTGGTTTCTGATGTAGCAGGCCTGGGATGGCCTAAGGATGGGGTCCACACTTTGACAGTCGGAACCTCCCTCTAACCTAGTCTATATTTCAGTCCAAGAGATCTTTTCGAGATTCCCCTGGGCTGTGTGTCTTCTTGGAAGTTCCACAGCCTAAAACCCTTCTTGACGTTTCCCAGCATGCAGAGAGACAGCCTGTTCTCCGTGCCCTCCGCCCCACTCGTGCTGCACAAAGCTCCGCTGGTGTTCACGCACCAGACTAAAGCTGCTGCCGCCCTGCTGCCCTCAGGTGCTAGTGCCTTTGTCACCCTTCCTGCACAAGCGTCTCGATTATTAGGATTGTGACCTTCGTTTTCACCAACACTTGCTTTGTTTGGGGGGAAACAATTCATTTAATACCTTGGCCTCTGAGTTCCTTGATCTCTTTACCTCAAATGACCATTAACCTCAGATCCAGGGTCTTCTCCCACCCATTACTTTCTTAGTCAGGATTTATTTATTCAGAGGACACAGAAATGCAATTGTTGCTTCAAGGGAAAATGGAGAGTTAGTTCTGACAAGCATGAGGAACATCTCTGAATCCCACGTGGGAGGATACAGAGAGCCTTTGTGGGCACTGGGAAGTTATCAGAGGGTTCCAGCAACCTCCCTTCTCCTATACAGGGCCACTATGGAACCTTCCTACAAATAGGATTGACACTGTGTCAATAGAATTTAGGAATAACAATGTGTGGGTTCTAAAATCAGGTCATCACATTGTTCCCTCTTGGATCAAGCAACCCCTGGCACTCTGAGATGTCAGTTCTCCTTCCATGAGTCCTGTGGGAGGATCCACATGGACAGTAAGTGAGATCTCCCTTCAGTGGTCACACTCACTGGCTTCCTGAAGTGGATTCTGTGACTCCCTTTGATTCCACCTCCTCTTTCCATCCGGAGCTGTTCGGCTTTCTGTGGCCACACACCCAATCATGTATACCATTCTCTCCCCCTGCAGATTGCCTCTCTCAGCTCAATTTTTATTTCTGCTTATTTTTTAATATATGACTGGCCAAACATGTGTACCAGGTGTTGGTCCAAACTGGGATTGGCAAAGTTTGTTTGTTTTCTGTTAAGGGACAGACAGTAAATGTTTTAGGCTTTACGGGGCCCATGGCCTCTGTTGTGGCTATTCAACTCAGTTCTGTCTTTGTGGTACAAAGGCAGCTGTAGAAAAAGGCCAAGTGGACAGGTGGGGAAGTGTTCCTACAATGTTTTATTTTACAAAATCAGGAAGCTGGGAGGATTTAGGCTGAGAGTCATCATTTGTTAACCTCTGGTCTACAGAACTTCACAGCCCCAGGGCCTGATCCCGTCCTATGAGTCAAAGCTGAGTTTGGTGTTCACATGTCAGGCTGAGGCAGTGAGACTACATGGCTCGCAGGAGGAGCAGGAGCAGGTGTTCTAAGAAAGGAATCTGTCTAGTCCGCAGACAATGTGCACATCACATTCAGTCTGACTCTTGGACAATGTTAGTTGCCTAAACACAATTCCCTTATCAACACCAGGCTGAGCACTTTGGCAGGAACTGGGAACATAAAGATGGCTGTTGCATGGCTGCTAATCATAGCTCAGACATGCTAGGCTTGCTGCAAAGTATCTGTACATGCATTATCAGCATTCAACTCAAGTTGTACTAGGAAGAAGCTAAGCTCCAGAGAGGTTGATTTCATTTGAAGTCACCCATTGCTACACCAGGGCCGGATGCTCAGCCTCCTGACCTGTGTGCCGTGTGGTGCTGCCTCTTCAGCCTCTCTGAGAATTTCTGGCCCGTGGAAAGTGCAGTCTCTTTAAGAGTTTAGTTTAGTTTACCTCTCTAGCTAGTTTTTAATCCCTTTTCTAAGAGACTTTTTGCTGTTGATAGGCCACGTATGTACTCATGACTTTGACTGCTAATAGTGCCTCTACTATTAAAAATGACACAGAAGGCTAGTATAGCTCAGCAGTAGAGCACTTGCCTAGCAAATACAAGGTTCTAGGTTGCATTCCCAGTGTCCTCCCATCATACACAAGAAGACATGTTTGTTCCCCCCGTTAGCTAGAACAAGGCTGCATCTGGCTACTTTGTAGTGGCTGGAACCTGTGGGTCACCTACAGACCTATAACTGTTGTAGTCTGTAGCTATGTGTTACTAGAATTAGAATCATTGTCCAGATGTTATGAATTTAGCCCAGTTATTTTTTCTCCATCTTTCTAAACTCTCAAATAATTGTAACATAAATAAATACTTTAATTGTCCATTTATTTTATTACTCAGAAAATTAGAAAGCTGTGAATTAAACAACTTGTCCAAAAGAATGCTGTTTTGATCTAAACTTCTGTGTTCCTCAAATTTCCATGTTGAGATCTTTTTTAATGCTAATATTAATATTTTTAATTATTATTTTTATTTTATGTATATGAATGTATTGACTGCATATATATAAGTGTACCCATGTTGTACAATGCCTGTGAAGGCCAGAAGAGGATGTTGAATTCCCTGGAACTGGAGTTGGTTGTTAGCCATTATGTGAGTGCTGGAAACTGAACCTGCATCCTCTGCTCTTAATGGCTGAACCATTTCTCCAGCACCCATGTTGAAATTTTAACACCCCCCACCCCTCCAGGGTAAGAGTAATAAGAACCAGAGCCTCTAAGAGGTGATTGGATCATGGGTTTTGCCTTGCAAAGGCCCCAGAGCGCTGTGATTCTCTCTCTGTCGTGTGAGACACAGCTGTGTGGATTCTAGAGCCTGGCCTAAGGCTCTTACAGCCTCCACTTCAGGCCTTTAAAATCTTTGCACTGTCACATAAGGAAGCCCAAATCAGACTGCTGACTTAGGAGAGAGTTGTAGAGAGTCCCAACACACAGCAACACCACCTGAGACATATGAATGACACCATCTAGGCATGACCCAGCTACATGAGCCAGGAGGGGAGAAATCATCAGAAGAACCACTCTATGAGCTCAGTCAGAAGGCTAAGCAAGCAAACGATGGTTGTTGTCAGCCACTGATTGGGACTGGCTTGCTCTAAGCACATGTGGCATGTGATGGCCGTAAAGACACATGCCAGAATACTGTGGATATAATGAGAGGTTGTCTTGGATTTGCTTAAAAATATTGATAGCAAGGAAAGATTGGAGTGAAACAAGTTGAAACTAAATGATGAGTATGTGGGGATATTTTACTCTTAGTACCATTTTAATCTTGATTTGGGGGACGTTTGAAATCTTCCCCAACACTGACATATTCAGAAAGTGGAAGTTGTCAGGGGCTGAATGGAGAGGGATTAGGGAGGTAGTATTGAGTGGGTAAGTTTGGGTTTTGTAAGGCAGAATTCTAGAGATGGACAGTGATAACAGGTGGACAGTAATGTTCAAGGACAAATACCCATGAACTGTGCATTTGATGGTTAAGATAGTTAATTTATGTTGTCTACTTTACTTTGCATATTTCTAAAAATTGAAAAATTGGGACAAAAAAAAAGAGCCAGCATTGCAAAACAAGTGAAGTTACCTTTCTAGTGTAATATAACATACTTTTATTTGGTTTTTCTTTTTTCTTTCTTTTTTTTTTTTTTGAGACAAGGTCTCACTGTGTAACACAAGATGATCTTGAACTCCTGATCCTCTTGGCTCAGCCCCTCTAGTATTGGGAGTACAGGTCCAGGCTAGCTTACACTCTTTACTGCTGAGTCTCAGAAGCCTTTAAATGTAGTCCCACAAAAAATTCGAATAAGACTAAAGAAATCATTTTAAGAGAAGATAGTATACAAAGAAAGTGAAGGAAGTTTAGACCTCTGATTCTCAACCACAGGCTGAGTAGGTTCTGATACATGTGTTCTGGGGGCTAATATCTAAATATTAAGTGTTAGGAAGATATGTTGATTCAAGAACTTTTTCAATCATCTGTGAGTCAGACTATGGTAGGTAAATCTAGAGATGGAGCAGAGAGCAAGACACACCTGTGGGCAGCTCACCAGACTTCACCTGCCTTGTGAGTACTTCAGTGGCATCACGAGAGCACATAAGAAGGCCCCTGAACCAAGGGAGCTAATTGGCTTAGTCTCACTACGGTCATTTCTATGAGCACCTAACAATTCCAAATAAAGCTGCATTTCAGCCTCCTGATAACTGATTTTGGGATTAAGATTTGCATATTGGTCTGTGAGAGAAAAAAATGATACATGCAACATACAAAGTATGCCCGGGGCACCATGTGACTGGACTGGTGGGGTTCCCCGTGATGGAGGGGAGCCACCCAGGATGCTTTCAGCTGCACTGTGACTCTTGAGAATTTTAGCTTTTTTCCTTTCTTCCCTAAAAGGTGTGTGAAAATTGTGTTTTACGACTGCATTAGAATAGCAGTGAATATAGCCATTACTGTGCATATGTTATTATTATATTCCATTTCTTTTCTTTAAAAAATTCATTTACCTACTTTATGTTGTGTGTATGGTGTTTGTGTGCATGTATGCAAATGTACCTGTGCATGGCCTGCAGAGGTCAGAAGAAGGTATCAGATCCTCTGGAACTGGAACTTCCATGTGGGTGCTGGGAACCTAACCCAGGTCCTTGTTAAGAATAGACAGTGCTCTTAACTGATAAGCCATCTCTGTAGTCCCCTTTTCTCCTTTCTTTTGAGATAGGGTCTCATTTACCCAGGTTGGCTTTGAACTTGCTATGTAGTCAAGGTGACCTTGAACTCCTGTCTCTACCCCTTGAGTCCTGGGATTACAGATTTGTACAGACACATCTGGATTGAACCCTGGCCTTTATGCTTTTCATATGCTAGGGAAGCACTCTATCAACTGAGCCACATCCCTGTTTCTGATTCTAAGTGAAATGCAAACATTATCAAGACCACAGGCCCTAGATGATATGGCCACTCTGCATATTAGTTAGACCCTCCATTAGAGAGAAGAGCCAAGAAGTGTTCCTCTGACAGAACTCCCTCACAAAAGAGCTCAAGTACCTGCCTCTTTAAAATTACTGTCACTCTGGCTCTCATCAGAGAACTTTGAGGTTTCAATTAGTTCCATCTCTGGCCTGGTCACTAGGCACCAGGCCGCTTCCTCCAGAGGGGACATCTTGAAGGATGACTAGAAGTTGGTCAGGTTGAGGAAGGAAGGAAAGGAGAGAGAGAAGCATTTCAGACTGAGAAACACTTGAGCAAATGTTGAGACATAAAAAGCGGAAGCTGAAGGAGCTTCATCTTGGCTGAAGCTTAATGCAGTGGTGGGGTGGGTCCTATCTATGCTTGGGGCTGCCCCTGGGGGTTGGCCATGCTGTCTAATCTCTTTCAGTAGCCATCCTAGACCATAAACAAGGAATGCAAGAGACTTGGAAGCTATCCAGGGATGGGCAGGTGCCAGGCTTGGGGGCCACAGATGACCCACTTCTGCCAGGATCCAAAGAGCTAGCCATTTTTTATGAAGCAAGCAGACGGGGGGAGTGAGGGGATGTGATTGCATCTGTGAAACTCATGACTTCTCGATGTAGGCCATTAATTGAAATTAAAACAAAAAACAAATAACAGTGTGTATGTTCTATGGAGGCCCTGAGCTGCCAGCTGGGTCTCTCAGCTTGACCTGCTCAGGTCTGTCTGCTGCTTTCTAGTCCTTTCTCTCCTCAGCCTCCAGAATCAGCAGCTTCCTTTCTGGGTAGGGACAGAGTGGGGGACAAGCCTTTCAAAGGCTGAAAACAGCCGTCATGATATGCTTTGATCTAGTTTGGGTTATTATTGTTGACTTTTATGCTACAAGCTTCAATGACAAGGAGAAAATGTGGCCCAAAATGAACACAAAGTACCAAGTCTGCAGAGGGATCAGGGAGAAGGTTGTGAGTTTACTACTCACCATAATATTTAAGTTAAATATACTTTCATTAGATACTTGGGTTTATGATTGCTTCTAACAGCAGGGCCCTTTTGCTGCAGAGTTTAATTTCAATAGTTCTTTTCCAAGATCTCTTGACTTGTAGCCTTGATACAAACCATATTTGTTGGAGAAAGATTGCATTTGTTAACATGTTTGTGGTGAAGAATGTGTTTGTTCATTTAAAATGATCACCACTGTGGTCTTTTGTGAAAAGTTGCATTTTCTCCAGCCTTGTCGTACATTTGTGCTGAATATGGCCTCACTGATTTAGTTACAAAAGATTCAACCAATGTGTAGACTGTCCCTTTTCTTAATTAGTTAAAAAGTATCTGAAAGCCTTTGTTCCCTAAGAGGGAAGTTTTGTAAGAAAAGGAGTTAAGTTGGTCCAATAATTCATTTTTAAACACAAAGCAAGCTCAGTGTAAGGTAGCTTTTGAAACTTTGGTGTGTGAAAGATTGCTCAGAAAGAGTAAGAAACAAGAGGAGGGGCTAGGACTGGGGCTCCGCTGGTAAACTGTTTACCTAGAATCCATAAGTACCTGGATTTGAGCCCCAGCACCACATAAACTAGACAGGCTGGCAATATGCTGTACCAGCACTTGGGAGGTAGCTGCAGAAGGATCAGGAGTTCAAGGTCATCCTCAACTACATAGTGAGTTTGAGGACAGCTTGGGCTATATGAGACCTCAGAACACCAAAAGAAGGGGGAAAGGAGACCTAGACCAAATCATAAGGAATGCCACTGTCCAAGGGCATATGGAGAGCCAAATACCCCTGTGCCTGTCTTATATCTTCCTGGCTCATCTTTAAGACAGACAGATAGATAGATAGATAGATAGATAGATAGATAGATAGATAGATAGATAGATAGATAGTCATTACTGTGGAAACCAGTTATGCTGATACCCTGTTGTATAGTCATTTCCTCTAAATGGGAACATCTCTCCCTGAGGAATCAGAGAAGCTCCTGAAATTTACCAGGCTCTAAATGTTACAGGATTCACAAGCCTCCTCCCCAAACATATAAGCAACAGTCATTGCTGGAAGATGAGGCTTACTGCATGCAGGTTGAACAGGAAGCTCCAGGGATGCAGCTTTCCTGAGCTGTGTTGGGATGCACTTTCTGGGGTGCACGTTTCATGATTCAGGTGATTCAGAGTCATGAAATCTCTTGTAAGTACCTCCCAATAAACTCTTTGGTTCATTAAGGTAAATCTGGGTGGAATCATTTCTTTGATCTGCCATTGGTGCCCCATCTGGAGTGAATAGAGGTTTATTCACTTCTCCCCATGAAGAATCATGGAACATCCCCCATCAATCCTTCCCCTCAACTTCACATAGAACCCCTAACTTCTAGTGGGAGTTAAGGAGATGCCTGTGGGGTCCCATGGAGCCATAGAGACATGCATGAAGGTTTGGGAGTTAGGTACCCAACTGACTTGGTTTGGCTATGTAATGTCTGGCAAAAGACTCATGTGTTGAGGGCTTGGTCCCCAGGTGGCAGCTCTGTTGAGAGGTGAGTGGCTCTGGAGGAAGTCGAGTGCCTAGCTGAATGAAGGGAGTGATTCACCTTTGAAGGCCGTAGCTTATTCCTGGACCTTTTCTTTCTGCTTGCTTCCTAGCCGGCATGAGGTGAGCACCCTTCTCTGCCACTTGCTTTTGCCACCATGATGCTCTGCCTCATCACAGGCCATCACCGCTGAACCACCTTTAGGTGACTCTTGAGCAATCAAGGGCATCAGAACAATTCTAGATGCATGTTCTCCAGTGACTCAAGAGCGTCCAGCAGGATAGAGTCCCCAGTGCCCACGACGGCAGTCGGCTGATAATACAGCTTCTCATTTTCCCTCCTTCCTGCCTGTTTCCTTGTCCTTTTTGTTGTAAAATGATGTCTCATGTACCCCAGGCTGATCGCAGCCTTTGTAGCTGTGTATGGCCTTCAACTCCTGATCTTCTTCTCTCTAACTCCCAAGTGCTGTAATTGCAGGTGTGCACTATCCATGCCTGGTTTATGTAGGGCCAGGAATCAAACCCAGGGCTTCATGTATGTTAGGCACGCATTCTGCCAACCAAACTACAGTCCCAGCTCCACTACTTCCTGTTCTTACCCAGTCTACGGACATTCCTAAAGTAACTTCCTAACGAACTACCTACCCAGGAGACCTGCTCAACATCCCACTAGGGATGAATAGTTTAAACAGATAGAGTTTATATCAGTAATACACATGTAGTAGAAGAAATAAAGCTCACCAGGACCAAGGAAATCAGAGTCAGTACCTAACACCCCTAGGCAGTAGGGACAAGAACAGAAGTGATGTCAGCAGAGTCTTAAAGATGAATTACCTCTTGGAATCATGGTTGATCTGTCCAATAGGATCTGGGATTCGAACTGAAATTAGAAAATACCCGTAAGTCCAGTATAAGTAAATAAAAAGACGGTAAAAGACAGATGAAGCATCCATGTAGAACAATACCAAGTGACTGATATACATACTCTGTCCCTCAAGGACTGGAACATAATCCCAAGTCCTTAACATGTAGCTGTGCCTGACTTTCCTCCAATGAGAGCGATGTGCAGGGGGGAAAATGAGCAATTGACAGACAGTCCCTTGGTCAGGGAAATCATTCACAGAGCTAAGTCATACTGATGGGAGGTATTCTGGATATGACATAATCAGATGTCACTACACCTCTGTGGATTTCCTCCTCAAATCTAACCATTATCCAGTCAGCAGAAAAACCTCAGGCAAATCACAACTGAGAACATTCTACAGAACTCCTCATCAACATTTCTCAAAACCTGTTATGGCTGAGCTGGGGAGATGACTCAGTAGGTAAAGGAGTTTCTATGCAAGTATGAGAACCTGAGTTCAAATCCCAGGACCAACGTAGGAAACTAGGTGTGGCTGCGCATGCCTGGAATCTGAGCAGTGCTGGTGGTTGGAACGAAAGGCTTGCTGGCTACAGTGTAGCTCCGGGTGCAGTGACAGACCCCACCTCAAAGGAATAAGACGGAAGTGACGTAGCAGGACGCCTCCTCTGGTCTCCACAGGCACACGCACCCATGCACATGTGTTATATACCCTACACACACAATACCACACATACACCTACACATATATTTGCACACACACAAAAATAAAGTAGTTTAAAGAAAAGAATCATAAAATGAATACTTTTACAAACATATCCATGGAGTTGGAGAGGTGGCTGGGTTAAGAGCATGGACTGCTCTTGAAGAGGACCTGGGTTCAATTCCCAGCACCCACATGGTATCTAACAACCATCTGCAGCTCTAGTTGCAGGGGAATCTGATGCCTTCTTCTGACCTCCATGGGCACTGCATGACATGGATGCACACATGCAGGCAATACACTCATACACATAAGAAAATATTTAAAAAATTTTAATGACTCAGTGGATAGGAGAGCACATTGATTTTATAGAGGACATGAGTTCAGTTCCCAGCATCCACAGCAGTAACTCCAGCTTCATGGGCTCTGACACTCTCTTCTGGCCTCTGTGGCACTCATGTGTACATACCCACACACAGGCATACACACGTACACATGATTAAAAATAGAATAAATGTTTTTAAGAATTATCAAGATCATTAATACAAGAGTAGTCTGAGGAACTCAGACAGAAGGAGCCTAAGGACACAACTAAATGAAATATGACTCTAGAAATAAAAACAAGGCTTTAGGCAAAAGACATGCAAATCTGAATACAACATAAACTTCAATGAATAACAATGTATAAATGTATACATAGTCACCAGTTTATTGTGCCAAATGTATCGTACCAATATTATGTATTAAAAATAGAAGCTCGCATGATTGGCATGTGTCTCTAATGCTGACGCTTGAGAGGCTCAAGCAGGAGGACTACTTCGAGTTCAAGGTCAGCCTGGGCTACATAATGAATTCCAGGACTGGCAAGGGTTAATTAGCAATATAATAAGATTTTGTTTCAAAATGAAAGAGGGAGAGAGAGAGAGAGGAATATAGGAAACTAAGGTTAACACTCATCTATGAGATCTGAAATACAACAGGGTTGCTTACCCATAGGAAGCATTCAGTCTATGACACAGGCAGCAATAAATATCTTAGATGCAATAACAGAAATATATTCAAGGCACAAAAGTAATTTAGAGGTCAGAGTGTTTTGAATCACAAGGAATCACAAGAAGATTGCTGATAAATTGTTATCCAAATAATATTTGAGAAATTGATAGGAATTCATTGGAATATAATGGAGGGAATATTGTCAGTCAAAGATTTTAACACTGAGTAGACAAGGTTGGGACTATTTCCACCTGTTTTTAAAATGTTTACACTCAGGGCCTCTCAGAGACTTGTGCCATACAAAGCAGAACTGACTATTCTAGAGGTGAACAGACTTAGCATTTTGATGGACCCTTTACCATACAGGAATGTATGATTCAGATTCCTCAGCCTCATCTGTCCTCGCAGCTACTGCGCCTGGCCCACTCCCTCTACCATTGCAGTCTCAGGAGAAGAGCCAATTCACAAAGTGTGGGATCCATGTGGAAGAAACTGGTGATAGGACCCAAGAGGTTATGGATTTCCTGTGGGACAAACTTGGGCTAGAAGACAGGAAATAGAGCATGTCATTGTCTCTCTGAGCCTCAGTTTCCTCATCTGAAAAATGGAAGAAATAAGAATAACTACCTCATAGAGATTAAATGAAATGATTCATGTAATGGCATTTAGGTGAGAATTAAACAGATAGTCAGCACTTGATAAAGTCTTACTATTGCTATCTAGAGTAATTCTTCAATTTTGCAGCTATGGCTTATGACAATCAGAGGGCCTGAGAAACTCGCCCAGGATGTTAATGGTCAGTGATTAAAATACAATGAGAAAAATTAAAATGAGTGAACTCAAGAAACTAATAGTTATGAACACTATATATAATTAACTTAATCCATCGTAAATGAATGCACATAAAAATGAAAAACTATATTTTGAATATTAACATTCACAAACTAAATAATTGATTTTATATTAACCTTGAGTGATGGCATTCCCAGAGCAAAGAAGAGGGCATCAAGCTGTAACCTCCAGGCCATCCTCCGAGACATGATCAGTATAATTTCAGGGATGTTGGAAAACTCTTACTGCTCTTGTGGTGATTAGTGCTAATTATCAACTTGACACAATCTAGAATCTCTGGGGAGAAGGGCCTCTGGGAGGCCTGAGGGAGAATCTAAACCGATGTGAGGAGACCCATTTTATTGCGGGTGGGACCTGTCCCTAGGCAGGGGATCCTGGACTGTGTTAGTGTAGAAAGTGAGCTGAGACAGGCCTGCTTGCATTCACTGTTCTCTTCTGACTGCAGATGCTGTTCGATGCCTGTCTTCACTAGCGTGAAAGACCATACCTTGAACTTTGAGCAGAAATAAGACCTTTCTCTCTGGCTTTTGTTGGGGTATTTTATCACAGCAACAGGAAAAGAAATGATGTCTGCTCCCTAGAGTCTTTACTCAGACTTTATTTGTTACCTAAAATTTGACTTTCAGTGTTCCCCCCACCCCAAATTTCTTTGTTTGCTTGCTTTTGTGTTTTCATTGCCAGAAAGGCCTTGCACATGCTAAGCAAACACTCTGCCACTGAGTTACATTCTCAGACCTCCAAAAGATTTTGACTCTTGTTTCAGTGAGTGCTAGCAAAGGAAAAAGACCTTGAAGTTTTTAACCTAAGTTGTCTAACACAACTGCTCACATACAGAAAGCCCTATGCAGTGAATAAATGCACCAGGTCGATGGGACCTGTGGACACCACAGAGGTAGATTAGTCAAATGATAATAGTCCAATGGTGGATGGGGTGGGGGGGACGAAATGGGTCCCAGAGTCCTGAGAGATGGAGCTCATAGGAAGAGAAAGTACCAAAGTTTAATTTAAAAAGTTAGATGTGCAAGCAGAGGGTTGAAATGTAATGTCACTGTGAACACTTTCTTAATGACAGCAGCAAAGTCTTCTGTTACATTCTTGTAGCTGAGTTTTGTACAAAGAAATGTCAAGCATGAGGAAACCTGCACTAGAAAAGAGAGAAGGGAGCGGTGAGAGAGTGACAAATCAGGAGCAGTAGATACGTATGGCCAAGCAGGAAGCTCCTCAAGGGCTAGCGCCAGGAAACCAGGACATAAGCAAAGGAGTAGACGGTTGGAGTGAGAGACCTGGGGGTGAGGGACTGGGGGGTAAAGGATTCATTACCCTGATTAGCCATATAAAATAAGGATGAGACTAAAAATGGTAGTACTTTTTGTATTGATTTTGTTGTTGTTGTTGTATACTTTCTGGCAAGGGGAGCTGAAAGAGGCAGAGAGGAAGAAGAGTGACCGGAGTGACCAGGAGCAAGATATTCCCAGTGATCGGCCCCATGAAATACTGCTTCCACCTCCTAAAGGTTCGAGAACCTCCCCAAGTAGCACTAACAGCTAGGGGCCAAACACGTAACACATGTGCCTGTGAGGGACATTGCATACTCAAACCATAACACTTGATTTATTGGACTGTGTGGATAGGACTCTTCATCCTAATTTCTTTCGTTATTAGTTTCCAGGTTAGATTTTGGAAACTTACTTTGCTTTGAAATTGTCATTTCCAGGAAAAATTCCCTTTGCTGAAATTTGGCTGAGGGTCACAGTGCTGTGAATGAGATCTCTGTCCTCCAACCACAGGACTGGCTCTGGTCACTGGGCCACCAAAGACAGCCACTGAAGACAGAGGACTGGCTCTGGTCACTGGGCCACCAAAGACAGTCACTGAAGACAGAGGACTGGATACTGTCTACCTACAGGACTGGCTCTGCTCACTGAGCCACCAGAGTCAGAGAACTGGATACTGTCTTCCTACAGAACTGGCTCTGCTCACTGGGTCACCAAAGACAGCCACCATCAGACAGAGGACTGGATACTGTCTTCCTATTATTTGATGACATTAAAAGGCCACATGATTGAATTTTAAAGTTTTATTTATTTATTTTGTGTGTGTGTGAGGCTTTGCCTGCATGTATACAAGTTTACCTGTGCATGCGGTGCTCTTGGAGGCCAGAAGAGGGCATAAAATCCCTAGAACCTGGAGTTACAGATGGTTGTTACCTGCCATGTGAGTGCTAGGGACCAAAGCCCAGTCCTCTGCAAGATCAGCCAGTGCTCTTAACTGCTGAGTCATTTCTCCAGTCCAACATGATTGAATTTCTAAGAGTGGAGAAGAGACAAATTTCCCATGCAGAATTCTAAACAACTTAAATTGATATTTTACTTGTAAGGATAAGGAAGTAGCTCCCATCCTGGAAGTGCAGACTATGTAGTGTCTTCTTTCCAAAGAGTTTAGAAGGAGTAACTCTACTGTGGAGAAACTTGACAAGCACAACCATAGTCACATAACAAAGATCAGTATCAATAGTCATGAGTCACGTCTTTGTATGTACATTTGGTATGCTTTGCTTTTTGCATCTGTGATCTCCTCCCCACAAATCCATGACCCCTGTCTAATCATAAGGAAAATTTCAAACGAATCGCAGCAGAGGGCTATTCTACAGGAAACCAGCACTTTCTCAAAGCTACCCTGGCCACCAAAACCAAGGAAGGTCCAGGACACTTTCACATCAAAGGGAAGCTGAGGTGACAAGAAGACTTAATGTGATGTATTCTAGAACAGAAAAAGAGCATGACAGAGTTGACTGTCATCCTGACAAGATCTGGAGTCACCAGATCAAGGATGATCACCAGTCCAGGATTAAGCCTCTGGACACACTTGTGAGGGTTTATCTTGATTGTTAGCCTCAGAGTATGCCTAGATTATATTAAGTGAGGAAGGAAGATCCACCTTAAAAGTGGGTGGCAATGTTCCCAGGGCCTGGGGCCTGGCCTGAGTAGAAAGGAGAAAGGGAACTGAGCGCCAACATATATCTCGTTTGGCTTCCTATGGATGCAAAATGACCAGTTCTCTTAAGCTCTTGCCACTGGGAATTCCCTACCATGGATGGACTGAACCGGGAACTGTGAGCCAAAATAAACCCTTCCTTTCTTAAGTTGCTTTTGTCGGGTATCTTATCAGAGCAACCGACTAACTAGTAATTAATATAATGTGTATTAGGTTAAAACTAAAGAATTCTGTATCAAGCATAGACATCAATAATGATCCATTAATATGGTTTATCAAGCGTAACAAATACAGCATAGTCATGTGAACTAGAAACCATGGACTAACTAGAGGTGTGGGCACTCTTGCCTATCTTTGTAACTTTTCTTTAAATCTAAAACTATCTTAAAAATAGAGTTTGTTTATGGGCCAGCAAGATGGCTCAGTGAGTAAAGATGCTTGCTGCCAAGTCTGCCAGTCTGAGTTTCCTCCATTTGAAGCCCAGGATTGGGGCTACCTGAGAATGTGCTCTCCTAAGAGTAAATCAAGTTCCGTTCTCTTCCTTTCTCCCTGACCCAGAAGGTAAATGCCACAGATGAGGTGTGAGAATACACAGCCTTCCCCACTCAGTCCCTCCTGTGTGCTGAGTCATTGTCCCTGCTCTATACCCCTACTAGGAAGTTGACTTGTAGCTTTCAGGGAGGGGTGGGGATGCCTTGGCCAGCCTCCAGAACCTGAAGCCAGCTTCCTTGGACTTCTTCAAGAAGCACATTCTCACATCTCGAAGCCAGGGTGCAACTTTCTAAGTATCAGCAAACTTAAGCACTCCACAAGTTCTTTCGTCGGAGTCTGGGTTGATGCCTTCTCCGCTCTCCTGGAAAGCAGATGTGTCTCTGTAAGAGCACATCTTTCTTCAATTTCCTCCATAGAAAGCAAGATCAATCAACTAGTCAGTATTGGTTATTCACTAAGTGTGTTCTTTCTTTAGTAAATCAACTTTTGAAATTATATGCTGTGCTAGTTAGCTTTTTATCATGTGACCAAAACTATCTGATAGAAAAACTTAAGGGAGGGAAAATCTGTCATGATTCGTGGTTTCAGATTGTCATGATGAGGAAGGTGTGGTGAGTGGGGCAGCTTACCTCACAGAAGTCAGGAAGCAGACAAAGGGGAATTGGGGAAGGGATCAGGAGAGGGCAGAGCTTCCAAGGACGTGACCCCAGTGCCCTCCTTCCTTCAACCAGACCCCACCTCCTGCTTTTCACAGTTTTTCAATGATAATACCATATTATGACTCCAGTGAAGGAATTAATCTCATGATCTAATCCTCTCTGGAAAATTCCTCATACACATTCAGAGTGAGTTTTACTAATTTAGGAATTTCTTTTTTTTATTTTTAAATTATATTTATTTTACAGGTATGAGTGCTTTGTTTGCATATATATAAGTGTATCCATGCCATGCAATTCCCACAGAAGCCAGAAAAGGATGTTGTGCTCCCTAGAACTGGAGTTATAGAAGGCTTTTAGCTGCCATGTGGGTGCTGGGAACTGGACCTGGGGCCCCTGGAGGAGCAGCCAGTGCTCTTAACCACTGAACCATCTCTCCAGCCTCTCTAGGCATCTCTTAATCCAACCAAGTTAACAATCAAATTAACCATCATGTGTTCATTGAAAAATGTCAGAACAACAATAAAAAGGTATATAGTGAAATGTGAATCTTCCTTGTACCTCCTACAGATTCAGGAAGTTTCTATGATTCTTTATTATGGCAGCATAATCAATACTATATTTTCTACATAATGTATCTTCAAGATGGGCCCCTTCTGTTCAGGTATTCTGTAATGATCAAGAGACTCTTCCCAACCCTGATTTCAGAAAATACATCTCACTGTCTTGCACTAACTGGGTAGATAAAACCTAAGAGGTAGAAACACTTGGTTAGAAACCATATAGTCAGCAGGGTGTGGTTGTGCAAATATCAGTGAGATATCAGTATTCAAGAGATGGAGGCAAGAGGATCAGGAGTTCAATGCCAGCCTTGGCTGTATAGCAAGTGTGAGGTCAGCCTGGGTTACATGAGACCCTATGTCAATCAATCGATTGATCAGTCTAAATAAAGCCATATAATAAAACAATTGTTTGATTATGTGATACTCAAAAGCTCAAGGAAACTGCTCTAGGAAAAGAGCACACAGTCCTTAAATTTGCTATTGATCTTCCTTAGACCAAGGGTCAGGGTCCCCTTCCCACCTCCTTAGTTTGGACCCATATAGTTTTGTGACTAAAGCCCAAGTGAATACAGACAGGCTAGAGGAGCCATTTACCTAAGTTTTCACAAATTTAGGTAAAGCAGCCTGTTCCATGTCCTCACCTCCTAGGACAAGGGACTGGGGCAAGATGGCTCCCAGGACTGAAAGGAATTTCTTCTACGCCTGAGGAAGGAACTCTCTGACATGGCCTAAGTATTCCCTGTAGAAGGGAGAAACCAGGCTGCATGCATTCACTGCAGCTTAAGTCAGAGCACAGCCTGACTTGTTGCCTGCCCCTGGGTCTTTGTCATGTTGTTTGTAGGTTTAAAACAAATTGCTTAGGCAGTGCAATATGTAGATGTTGAATTTGCTTTGAGCCATAACCATGGACCAAAGGGTATAGTCTTTAACCCAGTGCTTGGTGCACAGGACTGTCAGTAACACATGAGGCATTTGTTTATTACCCTTTCCAGAAGAACGCCTCATGTGATGAGTTGTCCAGGATTCATGTTGTTTCTGAACGTGGAACTCAAAGGCAAAACATGGTGCTATCATTGGTTCAGCTAGACTGGCTGGCCAGCAAGCTCCAGAGACCTTCCTGTGCAGCCTCCCCGCTGCCTATCTCACCCAACCCCACCCAGCACTTGGGGTATAGACATCTGTTGTCGCACTCAGCTTTTTACACAGATGCTTGGGTTCCAAACTCAGGTCCTCATGTTTCTACAGCAAACATTTTACCAACTCAGCCATCTCCCAGGCTCCTTCTTGACCTCTGAATGTCTGTGTATCTCAAAGATAAGTCTTGGCCCTCACCTCTTTTCATCTCCATTCATTTGGTTTCATGAATTTAGATACAAAACTCTAAAATGGTGACTCTCAAGTTTAGGGTTCCATTAGGGACCATTCTTCAGAGCTGGGATCTTTTCCTCTCACTGCTCACTCAGTACGTCCAGTGTGCCCTTGGTGTCTCAAACTAGGATTCTGATTTCACCTCAAAACTCACCAAGACACACTCACTCATGAGAGACAGAGACAGAGACAGAGAGATAAAGAGACAGAGAGAGAGAGAAAGGAACAAAATCTGGCCCTGGAGATCCTTTCTAGAGTCTCTCCCACAGTCCTTACAGGACCTGTGAGACTAACTCATGTGACTGAATTTAGTTCCAGTTCCTGATTTGGGGAATTTTTGTAGAATATAATTGTTTACTAAAGGAATCTAAAATTGAATGACCAGAGGGCTTAGGTTCATCACAGCCACGTTATTCCTTCTCTGCTCAGTCTATGCTAGACTCTGTTTTAGGTGCCAAGATGTGTCACTGAATAAAACAAACAAAATCTCTGCCCTCCTAGGATGGTGCTGCTGTGAGGTAAGAAAATGGCAAACAAAACATCACCAAGTAAGTTGTGAGTGTTTAGAGTGTACCTGTTAGTTTTCTTGTTGCTGGGAACAAATATTTGACAAGAAACAACTTAAGGAAAGAAGAGTATATTTTGGCTCACAGTTTAGGAAGGGTACAGAGTGGGTGTGGGGATCCTGATGCAGCTGGTCACACCACATCCAGAGTCTCAAGTGCTGTCACTCAGCCTGCTTTCTACTTCTATTCAGTTCAGGAGCCCAGGCCATGGGCTACTGCTGTCCACAAGTCTTCTCTTCTCCATTGAAACTGTCTGGTAACACTCTCCCTGACAGGCCCATGTGTGGCTCCATGGGTATTCCAAACCGAGTCAAGTAGACAGTGAAGATTAGCAACCACAATGGGTAACTTCAGCAAAGAAAACTCAGGTAGGGAAGGTAGAGAGAATCCTGGAGGGCAGGGCTTCCATTGCCAATGTTGGCTAGAGTGCCTGCAGATGGCCCCACTAGAAAGGCAGCATTCAGTGAGCCAGCAGTGCTTGGGGACAGAGGACACTGAGGACAAAGCTGTCTGCTCTGTTCCTTATAGGGGCAGAGCAAGCAGAGGGAGCCCCCATGGTACAATGGAGGAAGGAGAGCAGGCGATGAGACCAGAGAGGCTTGTCCATTCAGTACATACCCCAGCACCTTGAATTTCATTTGTCATCTGAGAGAAACAAGGCTTCCTTGGATAAGCGTTGGTTCCAGTGCTACAGTAAGAAATAGACACTTTTGTCTACTAGAAAGCAAGGAAACTTTCAGGGGACTGGGTTGTATCCAACAGACTTAAGTCAGGAACCAGTGGAAAGAGATTCCTACTGTTCAAAGATGGAATAATTTGAGCATCTGCAATGGATTGAAATATATCAAATATGTTAAAATCCACGAGTTTATAATTATATCAGGGGGACCCTCTCATAGGTCACCTTTATAGGTTGCTAGGGAACCAACTCATTTCTCTAAAAACTAGTTTAAAAAGGGAAAGAATCAAGCATTTGTCTTTTCTATATGAATGGTATTTTGGGCTAGCCAAACTGTTGTTGAGGAAAAGGTCCTTTAGAAACATTGCAGCTAGCAGATGATGGGGAGTTGGGGGAGGGCCAGACGGCTGTGAGTCTGCATTCATAGCTTCAGTAGATCTGAGAGATGATCAATCGCTGACAAAACCATTGGGGTCTCTACGCTGGATGAATCAGACTGGCAACCCTAACATCACAAAGGGGACAAACATCAAGTGCTCCTGATAGCATGCACCCCAAGTCCCACCACCATCTGTGAAGCAGTGTCAGAAAATTAAACCCAAAGGATCAAGGCCCTAGACCTAACCAAACATTTCAGGGAACACAGGGCTTAAGGAAGAGAGCTGAATGACACCACAGGGTGCAAGCAGCAAAACCCAGAATGTGGAACTCAACAGGACCAATGACCCAGTTTCTCCAGCAAATAAATTAGAAGGAAAAAAAGATGACAAAGAAGTCAGGGAAGCTTACAAATGAAAAGAGACCCAGGGTACATCATTAGCTGCCTGCAGCGTGGGGGGCATGTTTGGATATTAATATAAATAAACTGTAAAATAATATGACAGGCCTAGGGAGATGCCTCAGTCAGTAAAGTGCTGGCCCAAGTACGAGGACCCGAATTCTATCCCCAGCATCCACACAAAAGCAGCAGTGAGCAACTGTAGTCCTAGCACTAGGGAGGAGGAGACAGCATGAGGGTCACTGGCCAGCTCGTATAACCAGTCAGTGGGCTCCAGGTTCAGTGAGTGACCCTGTCTCAGAAATAAGATGGAGAGAGATGGAAGAAGACACCTAACAACACTGACCTCTGGCTTACTTACACACATACACACACACACACACACACACACACACGAGAGAGAGAGAAAGAGAGAGAGAGAGAGGACCAGGGAATTAAAAAAAATTATTTATTATGGGGCCGGGTATGGTAGCACACGCCTTTAATCCCAGCACTCGGGACGCAGAGGCAGGTGGATCTCTGTGAGTTCAAGGCCAGCCTGGTCTACATAGGGAGTTCCAGGACAACTGGGGTTACAGGGAGACCCTGTCTCCTAAAAAACACTCTCCAAATTTATTTATTATTTTTATTTCATGTGTATGAGTGTATTACCTGCATGTATGTAAGTGCACCTGTGTCGGGCAATGTCCACGGTAGTTAGAAGAAGGTGTTGGATTCCCCTGGAACTGGAGTTATGGACAGGTGTTAACCAACATATGGGTACTGAGAACCGAACCCAGGTCCTCTTGCAAGAGCAGTCAGCGTTTCTAACCACTGAGCCATCTCTTCAGTCCCCAAACCAGGGAAATTTTACATGCTGATTAGGTGTTTGAAATATTAAGGAATTTTTAGATATGATGATGACATTATGGTTGTTTCTAACACAGTCCTCATTTTACAGATTCTAAAATATGTATAAATGAAATGATATGCTATCCAGCATTTTATCTCAAAATGGTCCAGTGAGATGATGAGGAAATAGGAGGAGGGGTGAGGACTAGGAAGAGGAGGTGAAACGGCATTTCTGTAGTTGGTAACTGTTGAGGTTTAGTGATAGCCAGGAATGCTATTTTTTATTTTGTGTGTATTTGACATGTTTCATAATGCAAACTTAGAAAAAAAGCAGCAGCAGCAGCAGCAGCAGCAGCAGCAGCAGCAGCAGCAGCAGCAGGTGAAGGATGCCAATCACAAACACAGACATCATAAAGGCATTCTGTGACATATCAGATGAGTAGTCCTACCTTCCAAATTCAGGGCTTAACAGACAGGCCATCCTTTTAGTACTTTTTTTTCTTTTAATAACTAATATTTAAGGTAGACCCTACAAGAACAGTTTCAGGAAAGGTACTTTTTTTACATGGACAAAATGATGAAGTGTCAGGGTTTTCTTGGATTCTGGTTTGTTGAAGTGTGGGTAGACTTTCCAGATCTCTCTGCAATGACCAAGGTGCTGGGGGAAGCAAAGTGACAGGCAGACTGCTCCCATGTCACCCTCTCCTCTCCCCCAGTTCTTTTAGCTGGTTGGTACTGTTCTGCTCCTCCCAGGAGCGGCCTTCCTCATACAGACGGCGGTCCGGGCCTTCCTCGTACAGACAGCAGGCTGTGCAGCACACCCCATACCACACCACACCCCGGATCACACCACCCCCCAGACCACATCACACCCCGGACCACACCACAGACGACACCTGCTGGCATGGCGGCCCCCAGCAGGAGCCTACTCCTCTCATGCCACCTGAGTCTGGACCCTACCTTTAGCTCCTGTTAAAGGCAATTGGAACTAATGACTTAACTCACCTTAAGTTTCTAAATTGGTATTTGTGGGGCTGGAGAGAAGGCTCACTGCTTAAGAGCAATACCTGCCCTTGAAGTGGACCAGGGTTTGGGTACTGCGTGACATGGGTGCACTTACATACATGTAAGCAATATATTCATACACATAAAAAATAAATGATTAAATTATTATTTGTCTAGTATTTCTAGTAATATCTTTCTTTAAAGGCATAATTTCTGTATTAGAGTAGACTGATAAACCATTTGCAAATTTCAGTGGCTTTTTTGGCAAAATGAAAATTTTACTTGTGGTTCAGTATAGGGCTTGGGGAGAAACGGGATTTAGTCTTTTATATTTTCTGGTTCCTTCTATCTGGCATCCCTGTCATCACTTTAAGTCCATCACTGGATGTAAAGGAAGAAAGAGAATGAAAAGGTGTCATCTCTGAGGAGATGACACGTATCACCTGCTCTCATAGGCTATCAGTGAGAGCAAGGCAGGAGCAGGGTGCCAAGAGGTGGACCAGCTCCCTCCACTGGTCTCAGTTGCCAAGGTGTGGACACAATGCCGTGTGGAACAAGGGTCTGCTTGGGAGCCTCAGGACCAACAGTAGGAACCCCTGGCCTCTCAGAAAAGGAAGGTGCTATGGTTTAGACATGAAGTGTCCTCAAAAAGGCTCCTATGTTGGGGACTGGGAGTATTATCTGGGGAGACTGCAGAAGCACTAGGAGGTGAAATCTAGCCAAAGAAAGTAGGTCAGTGATCAAGGATCCTCGGGAGTATCTTGCTCCTGGCCCCCATTTCTGTTTACCAGGCAGTAAACAGCCAGTTCTCCACATGCTCCTGCCACCATCATATTTTTCCCAGTTGCATGGGGCCAAGAGGCCAAGAAACCATGGACTAATAAACAGTGCCACCATAAATCCTTCCTCTCTTAGGGTGTTTCCTTCAGGAATGTTGTCACAGTGATGAGAAAAGCAACTAATAAGAGATTTTAACTCGAATGCCTTTCTGGTGCTTCTCCAACTCTGTGAAGGTAGATGCCTCACTACGCACTAAGCAGAGCTACTCTCATTTGGACAAGGGGGATGTGGGTTCGCTTTTCAATAACTAGAGCCCCTGGGGGTTTTAAGCCGAGGGAGGGAATGCATGGATGTGCTTCAAACTTTAGTGAGTCCCTGGAAGACATATATAAAAGTATTTTTTGCCTGTGTGATGTTTTCTATGAAGAGAGTCTACAGTTTGACACATCTGAAGCTTCTAAAAACTCACAATGAGGTCTGCAGTGCTCAGGGTTTCGCCGGAAGCCATATAGATGGGAAGAGGTTGAAGGAATTGCCTCACAGGGTTATGGAGTCCAGCAAACCCATAACTTCCAGGGTGAACCTGCAGGCTGAGGATCCAGGAAGAGCCAATGCTACTGTTCAAGTTCAGAGTGTGGCTGGCTGGAGAACGCTCTCTGGCTCAGGGAAGGTCGGTTTGTGTTTTCCTAATGCCTTGGATTGACTGAGCGATGTCCACTGATTTAAATGATCCAGGTACCATCACAGAAGCATCCAGAATAATAGTTGACCATGCATTTGGACAGTCCAGCTAAGTCAACACAAAACTTAACCATCACAGAATGACTCAAGAAAAAGTAGAGCTTAGAAACTACCATCCTAGGAAAATTTTTCCGTCCCTCTTGCCCACTCCCAGCCCAGCTTCGCTGCTCGTGGGAAGCTCTGAGCCAGGGCTTGCCTAACTTGCTTACCCTGGTGATGTGGAGAAAGAGTATCTTCCACCAAGTGTTCTCTTCCTGCAACTTTCATGTATTCTACACTGAAAGAATTGGAGCAAGAACTTTCAATTCAGCTTTAGCAAATTTTACTACTAAGCATTCTATTTCTCTGGGAATTAAAAAAAAAAAGACAAAATATACAGAAATGTTGCTTAATCGAACCTCTTTATCCTTATTTCCCTGAACACATCAATAATAGTAATCATGGGCTAAGGTGCCTTTTGTCATGTTTCTGTCTTACAGCCCTGTTTCCCGCATCCATCTTGAAGAAACTCCTCAACAGATGAACTTCCTTGACCTCACAGCTCGGGCCTTATTCCTCTGCAGTTCTCTGCAGTGTGGAAACTTCGCCCAGTATAGCCTTCATCAGCTAATGGTGTTTCCACACTTTTCAGTTTTACTCCACTAATGTTAAACCACCAGCTCAGCCTGGAGTCAAAATAATGCACACCTCTCTTTCAGGGCTATCACTCAACTTGGACTCCCCATGTTTTCACAGAAATCGCCACACACACATAAGGTACGGGCAGACTGGGCCAAGAACCTTCCTCTTTCTGGTTACGTTGAAGGCCACCTCTGTCCATCTTGAGCTTCCCCTTTGTCCTATCTTTTTCCTGTCTTCATCCTCATTTTCCTTTTTCTTTTTTCATTTTCTTTACACAGATGAGGGCTGCTGGGTTCATACAGATCGTCTTTTCTCTCCACCTTTAGCCCCAGTTAATGTTCCTCTGCAGGAAAAGGCTCTTTCTGCCCATCACTTCATGGTGCCCTGCCCTGCTGCCATGCTGTGTGGTGGTCTCCCTGCTCCAGAAAGGATTGTGTAAAGTGCTGAGGGATCTGGATGGACCAGCAGTGTCGTACTGATATAAAATGGAATTATTCACAGACTGTGTTCCATTGCTTTTAGCAGAGCCACTGAAACGGTAGCAAAATAGCAAAACAGCAGCAATTTCCATCCACTGTTCACCATGCAGCCCATCCAGGGCTGCCTCGGGTCCTAGTCCTCACCCTCAGCACAGGAAGAATGGGACACCTCAGGCTTCAAATGCCCCTGGAGAAAACACTCTCCTTTTCTTTCCCGCTAGCCTCGTCTCCCAAACATTAAGCCCTCCTTTCTTGATTGACCATAGATTTCCCTAAACTTTATGCAAAAGAAATGAGTAAATGAAATCTTGTTAAAAAGCAGACTTGGATTGCTTCTCTATAAAATTAATCTTTTGTGGCCCACAGCATGTCCTGTTGCTTGTGTTTAATTTTCAAAGCTCCCAGAACTTCCTCTGTGGGAGGAGATGTCAGGGAGGAGCTGTGTCGAGCAGCAAGGGTCTCAAACTCACTGTGCATCAGGTTCCCAGAGGATCCTGCTCCCAGAAGATTCTCTCTGTAAAAGTGACCTACCAGGCAAGATGTGCCCACCAGCACAGTAGTGGCATAACTGTTATGGGGATGACCAACTACTTTCTGATTAGATTTGAGGCCTGCGTCACAAGAGAGAATTCATGCTTGGTACTGTAAATCTGATCAAAAAGCCCATGGCTTGGAAAGTCATAGTCTTTAAGGGGAACCTACAATTACTGTTTTAAAAACTGTCATGCTGTCAAAACTACCTTCTAAATGTTTTTATCCATAGATTTGTGCTGCTCTCAACCTTGGCCATAGATGCTTCTTTTTTGCAGTGATAGCAGTTAATTATAGAGACTTAGAGCTGGTCAAAGTGCTAAGAATAAGTGACTGTGAGTGCACAGCCCTAAATGGGAATCTGTATCAATTGTCTCTGTCAGAGGCTCAGAAAATATCAAGAAAGACGGGTAGAAAGAATACAAGAGCTGCAGGATGGAGAGGAGGGCTCTGAAGTGCTGTCTTCAGAAAGGACCTGGCTCTGGTGGTTGCATTCTTGAACTCACAGCAGATGTGGCCACTGTGGCCACTGGTCAGTTGATCATACCCCAGTGGATGGCCTCATATCCATGTGCATATGGGTAGCACTAATCACTTGGTGAGCTAAAAAAAAAGAAGGGGACATGAAGGTGGGAGGAGTGATGTGTTGGAGGGGTCTAGGGAAGGTATGAGGGAGGGGTGGGCGGATATGATCAAAATATACTCTAAACATGTATGAAACTCTCAAAGAGTAAATAAGAAGTATTAAAACAAAACAAAATAATAATAATAAGGTGGAATGCAATCAAGAAAGGCACCTGATATTAATCTCTGGCCTCCACATATGCGCAGTCCTCACACAGATAGGTACATATACCACACACAAGCACAAAAGTATGTGTAGACGGAAATTTAAGAACAAAAAGAAGGTGCTGAGACTGTAGCTCAGTTGGTAGAGTACCCTGCGTTAGATCCCTAGTACTGTATACACTGGGCATGGTGGTACACACCTATAACCTCAGTATTTGGGAGGTAGAGGCAGAAGGTTCAGAAATTCAAGGTCATCCTTTCTATACAGTAAGCGTGAGAACAGCGTGGCTATGTGAGGTCTCATCTCTACAGTAATAAGGGTTGGGGGAGACAGCTCAGTGGGTGAAGGACCTTGCTGCCAAGCTTGACAGCCTGAGTTCCATCCCCAGAACCATATGGTGGAAGGCGAGAACTGACTCCCCAAAGTCCCCTATTACTTCTACTTGTGCACTCTGGTACACATGTGCCCTGACACATACAAACACACAATAAATGCATAAATGAAAAGAACTAAAAACAGTACAAATAGGGCTGGTGAGATGCTCAGTGGTAAGAGTGTTTGCTGTGAAAGCAAGAGGACCCGAGTTCAGATTCCCAACATCCACATAAAAAAGCCAGGCATGACCATGCATGTTTGTAATACCCGATTCGGGGCCAGAGACAGGAGGATCCCTAAGGTTTGCTGGTCAGCCAGCATAGTCCAAACAGCAAGCTTCATGTTCAGCTTAGAGACCTTGTTTTAAAATATAAGGTAGTAAGTAATGGAAGAAGACATTTGATATATACCTCTGGCCTCTCCAGATATGCTTCCATGGATGTACACGTATGTGCACACACATACAATTTAATAATAACAAAAATAAATACAAATATTTAAGATATGAAAATTGAACTCTCTACCTCACATGGTTAATGTAAACTTAAATTAGATGGTTATTTAAATCACTATATCATCTGAGTAAAGCCATTTGTACCCGTGGCTCTATAAACCACACTCAAAACCAAACAATCCTGAAACTGACATTTAGAATTATCAAAACGTTTTCCTGTAAACCATCTTGAGAGGCAATCTTTCCAATGTCCTCCCTTTACCCTATCTGGGTTTAGTGGAGTTTCTGAAGTCCTTCTAGCTCTTTCCTCATGACTCAGGGTTCTTGTTTTGAACCTGAGTGACTGCACTGCCCAGGAAGCTAGGATGAGCTCAGTCAGGGGTTTTCCTGACATCCACCCGCCTGCCCCTCTGCCCACCATCATGCCCATGGCCTCTGGTCACATGCCTAGAATAGGACTTACCGCACAGAGGCAAAAATATCTGTTTATCAAGTTCCTTGGCCTGGGACCCCCTTGCTGTGGCAGGGCCAGGTCCCTAAGTATCTGCTGCAGAGTGAGGACTGCCAAGGTCCTCCCTGATGGCTAGGCAATGGGTACTCATCATGGTATGCTTATTCCTTCAGACAGGCATGTGTCCTCAGCTGAGTGCTGAATGCACTGGTCTGTTTCAGCTTTTCAAGACAGCCAAGGGCAGAAATCACATTCCTCCTTAGACCCATGGATAAATTTCAGTTACCATAGGGCCAAGAAGCTAGTGACCTTCTGGTGAAGTTCCAGCCCCTTTTATTTTACTTGGCCATTGTTAATGTTTTTGTTCTGCTTTCTTTGATTGCAGGGTTGCTGAAGCCAAGCAGCCTGGGTACAAGTACAGATCTACAAGTATCATGTGTGTGTATGTGTGTGTGTGTGTGTGTGTGTGTGAGAGAGAGAGAGAGAGAGAGAGAGAGAGAGAGAGAGAGAGAGAAAGAGAGAGAGAGAGAATGTGTGTCCAGGCCTATGCACATGTGTGTGTATCCATGTGGAGGCCTGATGTCAACCTCAGGTGTTTTCCTCAGTCACTCTCCACCTTATTTTTGAGATAGTGTCTCTCACTGAACCTGGAGCTTACCAATGCAGCTAATCTGGCTGGTCGGCAAGCCCTCCAGACCCTCTTGTCTCTACTTCCCCAGTTATGGGGTGACAGACACATCAGTGTGCCTGGCTTTTTTTTTTTTAATGTGGATGTTGGAGCTTAAACTCAGGTCCTCATGCTTGTGCAGTATGTACTTTACCAACTGGGAGCTCTTCCCAGATCCCTAGTAATTCTCTATTGATGGGAAAATCACTTCAAGTGACTGCCACTTGGGTCTTGTGTCTGTGCTGGGTAATTCTCAGCTTATCAGTCTGTTCTAATTTCATTTCTGTTGCTGTGATGAAATACCTTCACAAAAGGCAACAGAAGGAAATGGTCTGTTTGACTTACAAGTTGAGGCAACAGTCCATCATTTCAGGAACATCAAGGCAGAAACATGGGCAGAAAGTCACCTCACAGCCATAGTCAAGAGCAGAAAGAACAGAAATGCATCCCTGCCTGCTTGCTCACAGCTAGCTTTCTCCTCTCTCATACTGTTCAGGAACCCTTGCCTAAGGAATGGAGCTGCCCACAGTGAGCTGGGTCTTCTACAACAATCAAGGTGATCTCATACAGACATGCCCACAGACCAACTTGATCTAGATCATTCCTCATTAAGACTCTCTTCCCAGGTGTGTTAAGTTGACAGTTAAAACTAGCACATGGTCCGTATATGTGTGAAAATGGCAGTAAAGTTATTTCTGGGATGCCTCTTAAGGAGCTGTTTTGATAACCTCTCCTCTGCTAATCCCACAAGCGTTGTAGGAAGGGATGGACTCTATGAAACCTTCCTGAATAATCATATTTGGTACTATTAACCCAACTTCAAAGAGCATGGCTGAGTAACCTTCAGGCATGTTACTGTGCAGAACATAGACATGATGCTCCATGTGGCTGGGGTCGGCAGTCTGTGTTACAGTTTGATTTGACAATGTTCCCCACAGGCTTGTTTTCAATGCTCAGTCCCTAGTAGAGGCATTATTTTGGAAAGTTCTGGAAACTCTAGGAGGTGGGCCCTAGCTGGCAGATGCATGTCACTAAGGGAGAGTCCTTGAAGGTTCTACCTGGCCCAGGTTCCAGTCTTTCTCTCTGCCTCCTGATCTACAGATAAGTGAACAGCCTCTGCCACACACTGCTGCAGCTGTGAACCGAGCAGCTCCACCATGCCTTTGCCACCACAGTGAACTCAAACACACTGAAACCATGAGCCTAAATCAATCCTCCTGTCAGGTCTTTTGATCACAGGATACAAAAGTAAAAAGTAACTATCATGGTTCCCTTCTGGTAGCTGTTCTCTCCTCAGTTTTCATCCTTGTTGCCAGAACCTACTTTCCTACTCTAGAAGCCTGTATGATTTTAGTATAAGCATGTAACTCTGCCCCAGTGGATGAATTTTCAGGTATGTCTTTTACAATATCTCTGAGAAAGGTTTACTTCCTGATATTGGGGGGTAAGGTTAGGAGACAGACTCTTCTTCCTACCTTTGGATATAGTTATACGTAGATATAATCTCAGAGCTGGGCAGCCTTCCCGTGGCCATGAGGGACAACTCCAAAAATGAAAACAAACTTTCTGGAGAAGCATGGGGGAAAGGTAGCAAACACCTGGGCTGGGTGTTCGATGATATTGTGGGATTAACCGAGCCAGAAAATGAAATTCCCACAGGCAATAAGTGTTGTTCAAGATATACTTGGGTATGTACTTGGGTGCCTATCTTATTGCCTGTCACTTTATTATACATTCACATAAAATTGAGGAAGCTAAGCCTTGCAAGGAGTCTAGTGGGAAGATTGATGGTAGCAGAGTAGAAGAGAATATCAGATGAAGGCTGCCTCTACAGGGTGTGCAGCAAGAATTTGAGGAGGTGTCTATAAATTCCACATAGCTCATTGTAATGGCTAATCTTAATTCTCAACTAGATCAGGTTGAGAAATGCCTAAGAGATTAATAAAGTGTGTGTGTGTATGTGTACCTGTGTGTCCAGAGACAATTAAATCATTCGGGCTCTGGCCTAATGAACAGATTCACCTACTATGGGTTTCAAGTATGACATCATTTAGAGGTAGTGAAAAACAGGAAGTGGGATCTAGGAGTGGGGGGCTGCATTTTCCCCTGATGAACAGTTGATGCAAAGGAAGCCCAGCAGAGCCCTTGGTCATATTTGAACTGAGGTTTTAAAGGGCCAGTGTGCATGTGTTCTAGCTTCTTTTTCTCTTGCTGTGATAAAACACTCTGACTAAAAACAATTTGGAGGAAGAAAGGAGTTATTTGGCTTATCACAATCCATCACTGAAGGAAACCAGGGCAGAAATTCAAGCACAAGAGGATGCTGCTTTTTTGGCTTACTACTGGCTCTTGTCAGCTGGCTTTCTCTAGGCCTCCCTGCCTAGAGATGGTGCCGCCTACAGTCGGCTGAGCTCTGCTACATCATCAAGACAGTCTTACAGACACAGGTTAATCTGATTGAGGACACTTTTCAATTGAGGATCCCTCTTCCCAGGGGACTCCAGGTTGACAATGAAGACTAAGCAGGATGGCAATGTATTCACCTGCTGCTTTCTTGTTCTTTTCTTTCTACCACAAAGGTTAGGAAAGGAAATCTTCCTGTAGCCTTGGTCCTTGAACATGAAAACTGATGGGCCCGAAGCACAGCCTTCACCTGGGTGATGGCAGAGGCAGGTGGATCTTTGTGAGTTTGAGGCCAGCCTGGTCTCCATACAGAGTCCCAAGTCAGATGGGGCTAAGGAGTGAGAAAAGTTAATGTCATTAATTTATTCTGTGTGGGGACTAATTCGCACCTTCCACTTTGAGAGTTAGGGTCTCTCGTTTCTGGTGTTGTGTGGTGTACTCCAGGGTGGCTGGCCTGTGAGCTTCCTGTTTCCGTCTCCCATCTTACTGCAGGAGTGCTGGGATTACAGACGTGTGCTGCCACATCCAGTTTTTTACATAGGTTCCAGGGACTGAAAGCTCATCAGGCTTGTGCAGCAAGCACTTTTACTTGCTGAGCCATCTCCCTAGTCCTCTTCTCAGATATTTTGTCTCAGCAATAAGAAAAGAAGGTATTATACTAGTAGACAGTTTGTTTTCTGGTAGTGCCAACAAAAGTCCTAAGAGGGGCTGGGCAGCTGGCTTCGTGATTAAGAGAATTTTCTGCTCTTCCAGAGGACACAAGTTTAGTTCCTAGCACCCATGTTGGCAGCTCACAACTGCCTGTAACTCCAGCTCTAGCTGATCCAATGCCTTCTTCTGACCCCTGTGGACACCCACATGTGTGGTATACACACATACACACACACACATACGCACACACAAGTAAATTAAAAAAACCAACCCTAAGACTCACTCAAAGGACAGAAATTGGAATTGGTTCAACCACCAAAACAATAGTGCCTATGACTGGATGGAGATGGCAGCAGCAGAGAAGGGAGTGTACGGTTTATAAGTCTTTCTGATGAAATGCAAACAGGTCTTTAATGGGGGGTGCATTTATTCACTCACATAGCTGGAAAAAAAGAAAAAAAAAAAAAACGCATGAACTCCCAGCTCCCAGTTGGCTTTATTGAGCACATCAGTAGGATGCTGACTTCAAAATTACTAATAGCTGAGACAGTTACTCCACTAGAAATTTAAAAAAAACCTGGAAGTGAGCTTGTTGAGGGTAGATCAAATAATTAGGGTCCTTATAGTACCCATTTCTACAAACAACCAGAAACTATTAGATGTTAGTCTTAGTGTTTGACCATAGACTTGTGTGTAGTAAGGAATGGATGTTCATGCAAGCATATCCTTCTAATAATTGTCACCAGAAACAAAAGTATGAAATGGACTGAGGTTGCCCAAGTCAGGTACAGTGCTTCAGTTTACTCATCTGTAAGATGGGAGACACTATGCTCTACTAACTATGTGGGGTTGTTGTGAATACATGTGGCTCTTTTAAAATAATGCTTGGAACATATTAAGTGCTCTATTAATGTAAGTTATTACTATTTTCTTTTCTACAGTAATCAATTACTAATAAAGACATTTTTCCTCACAGTTGTGACCATAATAGATGGCAGAATCTGGTCTAGTTCAGATTTTTTTTTCTCCTTGGCAGAGAGTGACTAGAACTGCATTCACTCACACTGTGGATCAGAAAACATCTTCCATCATTCAGCCACCTGCCTTCATCTGACTCATGTCTTACCATCTACAAGGCACCCATGTGCTACCTGCTTTGAATGAAAGGAAACTGACCATAAAGTTTAGCTAAAGGACGAGAGGGCGAAGTTTCTGCAGCTGTGTTCTGGGTCAAAGAGAAGACTTTCCCTGATAAAGGAGGGCTGGTCTTCGGTCAGGAGTACAGGAACCTCACTGCTAGAACCTCCAAACAATTCTCAAGGTCCATGCGCAGGAGAACTTATGGTAGTCAAGCTCCTGACATTCCTCACACGTCCCAATGCAGCACTGCCTGTGACAGTCCATCTTTCCATAATAATGAAGAAAGAAAGGGGGAAACCCTCTCAGCTAAAGGATAGGAAGGGAAAAGTGAAAATTTTCTTAAATTAGCATATTTTATAATCTAGCTTTGGATGGTAAGGACAGATTATTCCCTAACTCTATCATCTCCTTGCAAAAAATTGCTTCTATTTGTGGGGCTTATTGTTTGTTGTGAAACTTAGAAAACCTGGACTGTGAATGTGACTCTAGTGATTATGATTATATGAACTTCATGTCATGATGAGCTTTGGGTCACTCAGCATTTCCCTTGACAGTTTGCTTTTGTTCTCATTTTCTTGGGGGTGCTGTTATGTGTTATGTTATGTATCCTCAGGTTGATGATAGGATTTGAGTTTTTGACTGTGGCTGCTGGAATTCCTAACCAGAGTGTATTCCTCTGAGAGGACTCCCGGTATTAAGCTGTGAGAGTGCTTTATCCACAGTGCTCTGCGTCCCTGTGTCTGTCTGTATGTGTGCTTCCCTGTCTCCCTCAGCTTTGGATGCTGTACTCTGATCTAAGGAGAGTAGGTGCTGCTGGAGCAACACTTAGATAAGCTGAAGTGTGTTCAAAAGCCTTGGGATGTGTAACTTATAATGGTTTCATTTCCAAGCTAAACTGAGGGTGGGGTATGAATTTTGCCTCAGTGCTCTGAAAGTCAAATTTAGACAGCTGACAGACTGTGCAGGCATTTACTTAACATGTTCCTGAATTAAATGTCAGGAATGATTTGGGACTCAAGAATTTCCTGGATCAATTAATGCACTTAAGCCCCAAATCCAAGGTTTCTCCAGAACAATGCAAGTTATTTTTGCTCTGATAGAAGGAACAAATAGCTACTATGTAGCTATTCGATGGCCATTTAATTAATTCATTACTTTGTTTGCTTTTTGAGATAGTTTTATTATATAGCCCAAGCTGGCCTGAAATTCATGATCCTGCTGCCTCTACAACCCAAGTGCTGGTATTAGAAGCATGCACCACCATGCCCAACTTCTGACATTTTAAATGCAGTTTGTGTGTGTGTGTGTGTGTGTGTGTGTGTGTGTGTGGCCAGCAGGGTTTATTGAGTATTGAGGGTATGCAGATAATCTGAATCTCAAAGGGTTAAAATTTTTAATAGAAGACCCTTTGTGTACTCTTTAACAATTTCACACATATAAACAATATATTTTGATCATGTCCATCCTGAACTCTCCCTTCCCACTCCTCCAGATACTCCCAAATGTCCTGCTCCCCATGTCAAGTCTCTCCACTCCCTTATTTTTGTAACTTACCAAGTTCAATTTGTGTTTCCTTTTAGAGTGTTGACTCATTTTGTTGGCTTGACCTTGTGCAGGTCTCAAGCAGGTAACCACAGCTGCAGTGAAGTCATGAGTGCAACGGCCATGTCATGTCCAGAACAACACATTTCACAGCACTCCTTCCTGTTCTCCAGCCCTTTCCTTCTTTCTGAAACTTTTTGGATTTGGATATGCTACATATGTCACCTTCTCCTCATGGTCACCTGATCTACTGGCACGGCTTTCAGTGCCTGGGAAAGATGGATAATGAGTCAGAGAAAAGTCAGACTACTAACTAGGCTCTGGGCCTTTCCCTCGGGCCTCTACTGTGCTTTCCTTTTTCTCCAAACTCTACTTTCCCTCCCCTTCATAACTAGGTTTGATGAATACAATACTTGGCATGTGGTGGACACTTGAAATACCCTAACAACAACGTTGTAAAGAAATGTCATCAGAAGTTTCAGGACCAGAGTGAGGCAGAAGAGCAGGGGACCATTGCCAAAAACTGAGAAGACTACAGAGGCCTCAGAGCTAGTTATTTTCTAGAGATGAAGGACTCCAGACGTGCTGGGGACTAGAAGGGATAGAAACTTGGTGAAGTTAAGGATGTGGAGAGACACTGGAACCAGGACACCAACTGTGTGGTTGTTGAAATCACCAGGAATAACGGCAAAGACTTAAAATAAGCAAGTTAAACCGAGGCAAAGGGCTCTGCCTTTCAATGACCGTGCTCTGATTCTCTTGAGACAACCCTCCCCATGGGGCAATGGGATTATGTGGCTCTAGAACAATTTCTGTGTATCTAGGGCCCTAGGATTCCCTGCTGAAATGATCAATTCTGTTTCTCAGAATCTTTCCAGGCCTCCTGCCTGGGCCTGTCCTCCTGAGAACAGATCATACCACTGCTTTGCACACCCGCTAGGTCTGAGCAGTGGCCAGGTGGCACCTTTTGAGGTGGTGTGTTAGTTTTCCCTCACTGTAACAAGTAGCTGTGAGAATGAGGTGAAAGGGAGAAAGCTTTATTTTGGTTCATGGTTTTAGACTATAGTTGACAGTTCCACTGTGGGTCTGAGATAAGGCTGAACATTGTTGGAATGTGTGATGGAGCAAAGAAGGGTAGACAGGGATGGGCAGAGGGAGGGAGGGAAGGAAAGAGAGAGGAGGAGGAGGAGGCCAAGGACATATCCTTCTCAGGCATGTCTCTAGTGACCTATTTCCTTTAAGTAGGCTCCAGCTTCTACAATTCCACCACGTACCTAAAATTCAAATCCCTTGATATATTATTGATCCACTCATGCAGTCTGAGCCACCATAATCCAATCACTTCCTGAATGTTCTATCTATGAACACTGCCTTCATCAGGGATTGAATCTTCAACACATGAGCCTTATGGGGAGGCACCTCATAGCCAAACCATAACTGATGGTAGGAGATTGGAGCTAGAGCTTTGATGCAGGGTAAGCAAGACTGGAATTTTGTGGATAGGGGTAAGCACACATTCTACTGCGGAATGCGGCCAGGATATGTAAGAGAGGAGAACTTTTGTTGTCATTGTGACCAAATACCTGTCCAAACAACTTAAAGGGAGAAATTATTTATTTTGGTTCATGGTTTTGGAGAGTTCAGTCCTTGATCATTCCACCATGAGTTTGGGCAGAACATCATGGTATGTGATAAAGAGCTCTTTACTCACAGGAAGCAGAGAACAAAGGGAATGCTGGCGTGGGCTGGCTGTCCTTTTCTTCCTCTTTTTTTCCATTGTGGGGGATACTGCCTTCATTCCTGCCCTTCCTCAGTTAATCCTCTTTGGAAGTACCCTCCCAGACATATCCAGAGTCGCCAGTCTCCTAGATGAGTCTAGTCAAGTTGACCATGAAGATAAAACACCTACAGAAACCAGAGTTTTCAGACTGCTGACTGGGCTGGCACCCAAGTCTCAGGTAGTGGTAGTCTGAAACAGAATTTTAAGAATTCAGGAAATTTCAATTTAAACCCAGATTTCTAAACTGATATAAGAAGATACATTTATCAACATCTGGAGTTATATCCTTATTTCAATTTATAAACTTCTCATACCTTTTAAGCACTTAGACTTAAATTATATTCTATGTAGATTTTCATTTGCTTTTTGCCTGGAGACCCACAAACATCAGGAGCCTGAGGAACCAGCAAGTTATAAATATGGCCATTGTCCACGGGTCTTGAGCTGCTTTCTTTCTCAATACCTAGTACACTTCTGGGGGGCAGTGATCCTTTTTAATCATCTGTCTCTTCTGGTAAAGAAGAGTCACAGAGCAGTCATCAGGCTGTTCTGTCCAGCTAGAGATTCTAGCATTAATGCAATAACTGACATGTAGAAAGTAAATATATCTAAATTATGTGACAGTGGGTAAAGCGAGGTGGCAGGGGAGATAAAGGAAACTCACTAAAGAATACCTACCAAATTGTAAAAGAAAATGAACAACAATCTGCAAATTTCTCTTCCAATCAATCAAGAGTGGCAAACACAAAAATTCTAACTCCTGAAGAGTCAAGAGTTGAGCCAATGCATCTATTCTAAGTAAGCCATAGGTGAACTGTTTGCTTCCTTTAAATAAGTGGCCAGATTAGGATCAAAGATGACACACTAAGGACCCAAGGGCCCATTAAAAATGTGAACTAATTTATTTAAAAAAATAGTCAAAAGGAGGAGTTGGACAGAGGAGTTAGGGGTAAACTTAAAAAAAATCCATTTAAAAAAGGAAACCAAAAAATATATATATAGAAAAAACGATGCAGTTTTTTTTTTTTCTCTCTAGAAAACAGACTTTTCTGACATCATTGGACCATACTTCAAATATGGCAGGGGATGACCTAAAACTTTTACGTCAGCCTATGTTTATCAATAGACACAACCTATCACTCAGAAAACAAATGCGGGTGACAGAGCCTGGTTGCCAAAGGCCTTTCAGTGCCTATGTCTTGGACCTCAGGCTCTTAAAGAATCCCTTTCCTTTGAAGATTGTCTTGACTGAATTCTTTATTGTATATTTCTATCTAACTCATTTTAATTATAGGTAGCATAACACTTCATAAGAGCTTTGAATCTGCAGAAGATTCCGAAACGGAATTACCACATATATAATCAAACAAAGCCCACCTGCTCCAGAAAACAGCTGTTAGGGTTATCCTTCCAAATTTCCCTCGCCAGTCGTTTGATGATGCTACAGGGAGAAGGTTGACCGGAGAGTCTGCAGCCCAGGGCCTGACACCTGAAGGCTAGATTGTGAGTGATGGTGGAACAAGAGGTGTTGGGGGCACAGGAACACAGAACTGCCCAAAGTGAATGCTGTACAACAGTGCTTGGGAGAAATCTGGGCACGTTGGGATGCTAATTTGTGCTACCAGAATTTACCAGGTACTGTTTTGACCTGACAGACTCATGGCAACATCAACCAAAGTCTCTGCTCTTATTCAGCAGGGCAAGAAACAAGGTTAACACAAGCATAAACACGCAGATCACACTCACATGTATATGCAGAGTGGAAGTAAGTGTGCTATTTATAAAGCCGAGGCAGAGCAAGAGAACAGCGTGTGAGGGTGGCTGCTATTTGAGGAGACCCCCAAAGAAACGAAAAGAGCAAAGCACGCGTGGCTGTTCCTTTTTCTATTTTTCCAGGCTGCAGGGGCAAGGTGCGCCCTTGGGAGCCCCGCCTCTCGCTTCTGATTGGTCGCAAGGTGCCGTCTCTGAAAAAGCTCCTTCCGTGGCCCCGCCCAGAGGCGGGGCTTTCCGCCAGCGTTCTAAGGGCGCCGCGCAGAAAGCGCGGGCACAGCGTTCCCGGCATGCTCCTCGTTCTCTTCGGGCGTGGAGGACTCCGGCCGGCGCCGGGCATGCTGGGAATTGTAGTCTCCTCCCGCTGCCCCGTGTCTGGGGTGGCGGTAAAAACTGCTGGGTCGGGCTCCATGTCTAGCACATGACTAACGGCCCCACGAGGAGGCCGTGCCGAGGGGCGTCGGCAGGAGAGTCCCGGGAGCCGACCAGGTGGCAGTACGGGCCTCCCACGCGCGAGCCCCTCGCCCCTCCTCAGGCCTCCCCAGCGCGGCCGCCACCTCGCGCTCCAAGGCGTCAGTGAACGTGCGCCGCCCTCCCTCCTCCCTCCTCCCGCGTCCCTCCTCTCTTTCCCTCCCTCCCTTCTCCCTTCCCTCCCCCTCCCCCCGGACTCGCCGCCGCCGCAGCCGCAGGAGTAGCCGCCGCCGAAGCAGCGCGCAGCCATGGCCGAAAACCCTGGCTTGGAGAACCACCGCATCAAGAGCTTCAAGAACAAGGGCCGCGATGTGGAAGTGAGTGAGCTTCCGCGGGCCGGAGCCGTCCGGCGGCTGGGAGGGGCGGGGGCCGGCGCGGGCTGGTTCTCGCCGGCTGGCGGTCAGTCCGAGTTGGCCGCCGCCTCAGGTCACCGCGGCCCGCGGCCGGGCGGAGTGGACAGCGGGACCCGGCCCGACTGCAGCCGACTTCGGCTGCGGGCACTGCGGGCGCGGGCACCGGGAAACGCCGGGGCTTTCGGCCCCGTCACGCGGGCGCGGCCTGGTGTCGGCGGGGAAGCGATGTGGAGCCGAGGCGGGGTCCGCGGGCCGGGGCCGCGCGGGGGACGGACCGGGATGCTGCACCCGCGCCTCCCGCCGGCAGCACCGCCCCGGCCACACCGCCCTGGGTGCAACCTCCCGCGCGGCGTAGCTCCCTTACTGCCTCCCGCGCTGCCGCACATGGAGCCTGGGCTCTGCCGGTCTCCGTGCCTACCTTGTTCTAGCTGGGCCCAGGCGGGCGGTGGCAGCCCGCAGAGGGGGGTGGGGACCAGCCGGGTAACTGACTTGTTTGAGGGTGGTGGATGGGGGAGGGTAGGATGCGCCAAGACCATTTTCTTATGTTTCAGGGCTGTTCTTTAGATCAGTCTTAGCGAGCTTGTTCCAGCTCGTACTCCTGTTAGTGCTGGCATTTGGAGCGAGCTGAAGGTGGACAATAGTTTACCGTCTATTGTGTTGAAGCTTTGGAAAGGAGGCTGTGTAGACCTCCGATCTTAGGATCTGATTTTTTTTTTCTCCTTTTCTTTTAGAACTCATCTTGGAGTGATGTGTGCATAGAATAATAATTTCTTTGACCTGTTTTGCCGAAATAAATTGGATACATAATTGCTGTGTTCTTGTATATACCACATGCACCAAGCTGGTAGATTTTCCAAGTGGTTGCAAAACTGTAAACATTCATTGTGGTCACTCAGTTCCTTGCTACTCAGCATGTTGCCATTGTCTCATTAAGGTGACATTAGCAGCTTGTATTTGCAAACTCTGCTTATTGAGGTAGCACTAGAGGTCTCTCTGCTGCTGTGAAAAGCGGTGAAGTATAATGCATAAACTTCTGTGGGACTCTGACCCCTGAGTTTGATGGGGGGATTGGTTTTAAACCCATACCCTCATTTTTTTTTTTTTGTTTCAATTGGTCCATGAATTATACAGCTCTGATTTTTGCTGAAGCCAGTGTTTATTTTATTAAAAGAGAATGTAGTGGGATAAATGTAAGGTTTAGTTTGTGGAGTAACAGATGAATGTTGGTCATTTCTCAGAGCTACAAAGTTAAATACGAATTGAGAAAAACCTGGGGGATATCTGGAGTTTCCATGTTAGACAAAAAAGGATCTCTATGCCCTGATCAGGCTTACATTTCATTTATGAGAAATACTTCCAAGCAAAAATGAAACTTAGGATGTGGAACTGTCATTAGTTCCTTTTTTTTTTTTTTTGGTCTTTTTGAGACAGCAGGGTCTCCCTGTAGCCCCTGCTGGCCTGGAACTCACTATGTAGACTAGGCTGGCCTTGAACTCGCAGAGATCCACCTGCCTCTGCCTCCCAAGTAAGTGCTGGTATTAAAGGCATGTGCCACCACGCCCAACTCCTTAGTTCCTTTTTTGACAAGACTTAATTTTGAACTTTTTCCAATTGAAATTTCTGTGTGTGTGTGTGTATGTAGTCCACCAGTAATCTCTCTCTTGTTTTTGTTCTTTGAGACAGGGTTTAACTGTAGCCTGGGCTGGCCTCAAGCTCACAGTAATCCTCCTGAGTCAGGCTCCCAAGTGCTAGAATCATAGGCATGAACCACTGTACCCAGCCCGTACTGAGAATTTCACTTGAAACTTATTGCTATAAAGCAAAACTTGCTATAAAGCAAAAAGTTTGTGTAAATACTCACATTGTTTGTACAGAAAAACTAGTGTAATTTTCTCTCTTGGATGTTGGTATAGGTTTTTGTCATGATATACTTCTAGTATTGTGTTCTGGGAGTTTAGTGATAACTAGTAAGGACTCTCACATGTAATGGATAGATCTCAGTACTTACAAGGATCAGGTGGTAACCAGTGGCTTCTGGATGCATAGACAGTGTGGTTGATTGACCAAGCCTTGCAGTCTGATTCTGGTCACCACATTACATTTCCTAGGTAGGATAACTCAGGAACGAAATAGCAGGCATTCAAATGGGAGTTCTTTGTGGCAGACACTATACCATACCAAGAGCTTTATGATACCTTGTTTAATCCTCAGGAGTTAGCTGTGGAATTATTTTCACCTTAGAAAAGTACTTTTAAGCCGAAGCATTTATGTAATCTGTTGAAGGCATGTAGTTGCTATGAGCATTTACGAATTGATTGTTAGGTGTCTGTACCCTTTGGTCTTGGATATACACAAAGGAGTACAATCCAGCCTGTACCTAAGAAGTTTACAATCAGTGCAGTACTTCACTAAGTGTTATGATGGACATATTCTGAAAGTGAAGGAGAAAAATCCTACTTTGGGTCAGGGAGATGCTCTGGTTGATTCCTAATAGATACATGGAATGAACTGACCCAGAAGAATGAAAGAAAAGACTGAGTGTGGTGGTGCATGCTCTGTAATCCGAGCACTAGGAAGATGGAGGCAAGAAGTTAGTTCAGAGTCATCCCAGAGTACATGAGACCCTGTCTCAAAAGAGTGGAAGAAAGGGCAGGAGGAAGAGGAGGCATTTGGGATTTGGAAATGTTCTAATTGAAGACTCCTGAGAAACTGTAGTAGGACTGTTGTGATTGAGGGAAGAAGAAGGAACCGGAGTGGCCTGGGGTTAGTTGACTCTAGGCCTTAATTGTGGGTTTAGATACAATTAAGAGAGATGTCATGTCAAATTTAGTTTCACCCAATAGAAGCTGTATACCTTGAAGTCATACTATGTATAGCTTAGCGCTGTACTTAAGTAGTTGTGATTATCAGGCTGTTTGATACTGTTTGTTTTTTACAAATAGTGTAGACAAAGGATAAAACAATTATAAATTATACAATCAGCTTGTGAGAAGAAAGAGGGTTGCAGAAGTGAAATAATTTCACAATCATTGAGTCAGAAATGATGTAATAAAAGAGACTTTGAGAGGTCTTTGGAGAGACAGAATCTCAACAGGAAATATGTACGAAGCTTGAAAGGATGAGAAATTTGTGAATAAAGTCTGAGGTGGAAAGGATTGATTGCATTAGGGAGTAAACCTGAGTCTCTAGATGGCCTCTGATGTTGAGAATACATATGTCTTGTGGGACATAGCCCCTCAGAAAGCTTTTTCCTTGGTAGAGAGCCTAAAGAGTTTATTTAAAGCAGAGTTAGAAGGTGTGAAACTAGACCCATGGAAAAGGGTGACAAGATAGCAATATCTAGAGTTAGTCTCCTGGAATAGTGTTTGTTACCTTGTCTGCAGGGAGGAATTTTCCAAAAATTGAGACTGGAGATGGCTGGAACTTGAAATGAGAATTTGATGATCTTCCTCCTTCTTTTTTCAAACTCTTAATCTTCCTTTTCTTCCTCATCTTTTTCTGTATAAAATTCCCAGAGAATAAAGTTATCCTGAGTTTATAGGTAGAGGTAGGATTAGGACTAATTATCATTGATAGCTATTGGAAGCTTAGGTAAGGGAATGGGATTTTGTAGCCAAACCTAGGAAGACATTCAAAAATCAAACTGTTGTTTGGTCTGAATTTGTGTTTCAGTAGCAGACCTTTTCATGTAAGGAATTGATTTTATTAGTGTTGTTTTTTGAGGCAGCGTTTCCCTGTAACCCCAGCTGGCCTGGAACTAGCTGTGTAGACCAGGCTGGCCTCAATCTCACAGAGATCTGCCTACCTCTGCCTATCAGGTGCTGGAATAAAAGAAGTGTGCCACCATTCCTAAGCCTAAGGCTTTGATTCTTAAGCTTGTTCCTTTAAAAAAAAAAATTCCCCTTTTTAACATAGAAATGTGTGCAAACTAGAAATACTCTGTTTAATGAATACATTTAAAATAGGCATTCAGGTAATTGTAATCCAAGTTAACTTTCTCTTGTTCATGAATACCTCAAGATAGGACTTTTGAGGTTTTACCTTTATTTATTTAGCTATTGGGTATGTGCCAGTGGGCGTGCACATGCCACAACACATCGTATGCACTGTGCCACATTGGTGGAGGTCAGAAGATAACTTGCAGGTTTTGGTTCTTCTACCACGTGAGTCTTGGGGATTAAACTTTTCATCAGGCTTGTTGGTAAATGCTGAGCTATCTGGCTAGACTAGATACAGCGTTTTTAAAAAGCCAGTAATTAATAATAATTAAGAAACCTTAATATTTATTTGTTGTTTATAGTGTACCACTTTATGTGGATTATTAAGTTGATCACAATCCTGTGAAATAGGTACTATTATTATTATTATTCCTGTTTGCTATTAAGGAAACTAGGAGCCTAGAACTCCTAAGTAGCTCTAAGTCATAATATAGTAAGGGACAGACCTATCAGCTCTCTGCTGACACTCTCTGCTCTCCTATGCCGAGGAGAAACTAAGACTTGAAGCATGTATGAAAATTAGTATGCCAGGAAATATTGAAGAATTTCAACTGTATTATAGAAATTCCTATTTTGGTACTTTAAAACCTTGCTCTCTCTCTCTCTCTCTCTCTCTCTCTGTATATATATATATATGTATATATGTATACATATGTATACATATATAATTTATATGTGTGATTTATCTGCCTCTTTTTATTCTTGCAAAGTTTCATTCTTTTTTTAAACTTTTTTATTTTATATGTATGAATGTTATGGCTACATGTATGTAACTGTACCTGTGTCATAGCATTGCCCTCGGGGGCCAGAAGAGGGTGTCAGATCTTCTGGAACTGGAGTTATGTATGGTTGTTAGCTGCCATGTGGGTTCTGGAATTCAAACCAAGGTCTTTTGCAAGAGTAGCCAGTACTCTTAACTGTTGAACCCATCTCTCCAGTCCCAAAGTTTCATTCTTGTATGGTTTTACCAAAAAATGGTAACCCATATCCATGGGTTAGCAATTAAACACTTAAACAATTTATACTTTAGATTTAATACTAAGGATGACACACATTTTCACCTGCAAATTCAACTAGCATTTCCACACTTGTTTCTTTCATTATGGAGCTTCTATTAGTAAGTGGTGTGACCTGATGGAGCTTAAAGCTTTGTTCTTGACTCTCTTCTCTCCATCACCCTTTTCAATCAGAACCCCTCATGTTTGTGTTTTTTGTTAACACCTTATGCTTATTACCCCTAATTTAGATCTTTATCATTCTCACCTATGCAGTAGTTTTTCTGTTGTCAATGTCCCCACCCCTACCTCAGTATGTCTTGTGGATGGCTCCTGAGATAATGCTACTTCTCTGTTAGGATTCTTGCCACTGACTTCAGTTTCAAAGTCCTTGGCATGCCACCTACAATTCCTCATAAGGCAGGGTGGGGGGTGATCCTTCACAGTGGACTAGTCCCTCCTCCATCAATTAACAATCCTGAAATTGCCCCACAAATATGCCCATTGGCCAAGCTGATGAAAATAATTTCTCAGTTGAGGCTCCCTCTTCCCAGCTGTGTTAAGCTGACAGCTAGGGTCAGCAGACATAGTCCTTTGAATTGGGTGACTCTTGGCTTTGCCAGTTCTTCCTGTCCATTGAGAACATATGTTGGGATTCTCTCTGAGAGTCTTCCTCTATGAAAGTTTTCTTGTTCACATCAACAGCTCCTTTATCTTTAACAATCACGTCTGTGGGGTAGGGAAGTGGGGTTGGCAAGAGTAGGAGTTACATCTGTTTTAACTGTCTGCTGGAGGGAATTCACATGAACATCTCGGTAGCTTCTTGGGTTTAACAGGTATAAAGCCTTGTTCTGCCTTTATTTTTTGTTTGTTTGTTTTTTCTGTTTATGATATCATCACTGTAACTGTGACCTAAATTTGAAACCACAGAGCCTTCTTGGATTCCTTCCTCATCTTCCATGTTCCATCAGATGCCAGTCAGTGTAGCTTGAATCTGCTATCTATGGATGTTAACCCTGCCTCTTAATCCTCTGCTTTAATCGCACTTGAGGCCTTACTACCTATCGTCTAGCTGTATGCAAATTGTCTTCAAAGTGGTGTCCTTCCTCTAGTTCATTAGGATCTTTTCACAACCCTGATGCTTATTTCTCCCCTCTAAGCCTCCCTCCCTCCCTTGCTCCCTTAAGCTCTACAGCTCTGAACTTCTTATATGCTTATACATAATCTGGAATCCTGCCCTCCTCTCTTTGCCAGGGCTATTTCTATTCTCAGATTTATCCTGCTGACTGAAATATACTTTTCTGCCTCCTGTTGACTGGCTAATTCCTACCTCTCTTAAATATTTTAGATTGGGTACTGTTTTTTGCTCCCAAGACAACTTCAATTTATCTTTCTCATTGTTGTAGTAGTAGTAGGTTTAATTGTGCTTTATCTGTTTTCCCTACTAGATTGTGAGGTTTTTGAGGGTACAGACCAGGTCTTCATTGTTTACTACTTAATAAAGTACTGGAACAAAGCAAGCAAGCAAGCACTAAATTCTACAACCTTATTAGATACTACTGGCACATTAATTTTCCCAAAGCATATCTTTGAACTGAAGCATTTAATCTTCTACTGTCTTCTTCTGCTTCCCAAGTAAAATCCAAACCTTTTATCTTACGAGATTAATCTTACGAGATTAAGGCATATACTTAGTGGATTAGGGAATAAGGGACAAGCCTTTTGATACTGTCATTATTCTTCTTTGGATATATAACATTTCTTTTATTCCATCAGTGAACTACTTCCTCCTTTTTTTGTTTTATGTCGAATGCCTACCATTTTTATTGATTGTGCCCCCCCCCCCAACACAGTTTTAGACTGTTCTCATGTATCCCAGGCTGACCTCAAACTTCCTGTGTAGCAAAGGACAACCTTGAACTTCTGATACTCCTGGGTGTTCCACTATGCCTAATTTATCCCGTGCTGCGAATCAAACCCTAGGCTTCCTGTATGGCAAGCACTTTACCCATTGAACTAAATATATACTCAGCTCTCCTTTTTTGTTTTTAGGATGAAGTTTTGCTTTGTGGCCCAGGTTGGCCTCAAACTTTCAGTGATCCTCCTACCTCCCCACCATTTAAACATGTTAATTTCTTCTTAAAATTTAATTTTTAAATTTTTATTTTATGTGTATGAGTGTTATGCATGCATGTTGTAAGTGCACCCGTGTCATGCAGAGCTTGAGGAGGATAGAAGATGGGGTCATATCCCCTGGAATTGGAGTTGTGGACAGTTGTTAGCTGCTATGTGGATGCTGAAATTCGAACCTGGGTCTTCTACAGGAACACCTATTGCTCTTAACTGCTGAGCCATCTCTCTAGCCCCTAAAAATGTTAGTTTCTTGGGGGAAAAAAAAATCAAATTTGTTTTCTTACCTTAATATTGCATCATGTGTCATTTTTGAGATTCAGAACAATCAGGTATCAATAGTTTCATATAACTGAGCCTAACAGAAGGTCCTAATACAGTTTTGTCTTTTCTCAGATCTTGCTTCATTTGTCCTTCTTACTTTCTTCTGTGAACTGGAAGTTCAAAGGCTTGATTAGCTTCAGATTAAGTTTGTTTGGGACAGGACCTATGCATCCTAAACTGACCTTCAAATATCTACCCAGATGAGGCTGGCCTTGAACTTCTGATCTTCCTGCCTCTGCCTCAGAGTTCTAGGATTACAGGTGTTTGCCACCACTTTCAGTTTTTAGCATTTTTTTAAATCTAAAAATTTTAATGCTATGTGCTTCAAAATATATCCCAAAAGTGGTTTTAATTGATCCGGGGGTTTATATGATAAAGAATAGTTTAATGTCACAATGAATTTTAGTAATTTAGGTAAGATGTGGCAAGCTGGATGACATTTGAAGGGGAAAAAAAGTAATGTGAACTTTATACAAAAAGAATTAAGAAATACATTTCTAGAAAATCTAACCAGAGACAATGGTATTTTCTTTGTGAGACTGGTGCCTTTCCTAAATTGACTTTATTTGGTTAGTGTAAGGTTTGGTGCTATTATCACTTCCAAGTCTACTCTTTATCTTGAAACATGGTAAAAATGTAAGGAAGATGTAGCTGTCATTTTTTCTTATGGTTTGCTGTTAAACTTTTGTCATAGCCTAACCATATCACCAGATACAGTATGGAATTGATTATTCTGAATGAATGATTAAATGATAAAAACTGAAATTTTTTTTTCCAATATAGGGAATTTTAGTTTAGTACCAAGACTGAGACCTAAGCACATGCTTAGTGCACAAGTGTCTACCTGACAGAGTATCGGCAGAGTGGAGACAGGTGGCTAAGCCATTAGGTTTTCTGGGTTATACGGTTAACTTTTTTATATACCAGTTTTGCTATTCTTTAGAATGCCATGTTTCCAACAATGTCTTAGACTTTTCTCTCCACTTTGAATGTAATTTAGTTTTTCTGATTCTTGAGAATCTCCATTATGTATGTGGATAGCAGGGTTTCATTTTTATAAGTGATTCTTCAGGTTCTTAGATTAGCTAAAATGTTCTTTTCTCTTAATACCTGTGAAATGTTTGTACTTCATCCCACCCCCCCTTTTTTTGAGTGCCTTTTTGATTTGTCAGCATGTTTTCTTATAGTACCCCTATATTCCCTTTTCGTTTGATGATTTGCATATCCTAGTGACTGGAAACATTTGGTAAACATTTAAGTGTCTTATGTTCTAGGCAAAGAGCTTGGTCATAAAGATTATAAATAAGAAAACATTTTTTTCCAATCTAGGAATTTCCCTAGGAGACTGATCCCTAAGCATATGCTTAATACACAGTGCCATAAATTCTCTAATACTAGTACAATGCAAGGCAGAGTATAGACGGAGTGAGGAAACTGAGTAGGTTACACTTGAGGTAGCTCTTGAAGGACAGTCTTAAAGGCCTGACATTTGCAAACAACAGTTGAAATAGTGACATTACATCTGTTATCCTTTTTAGTGACAATATTTTGATTTGGCCTTTGGAAGCTACTTTTCTATCATCAGATATCTCATGAGAGGACTTTTTTTTTTTTTTTTTTTTTGAGACAGTCTCACAACTGTTTTTGAGTGATCTTGAACTTCTGATCCTCTTATTTACACCTCCCAGATGCTGGGATTACAGGAGCTCGCCACAATGATGAGGTTTTTGGTGGAATTTGTAATATAGGTGTTCCTGTCTCTTGGCTAAAGTACCTTATCCTTTTTGGCTAACATGAATTAAGGCAATAAAATTCTGTTCCTGGCATTTACATCTTTAAAAAAAATTTTAATTACCTATTTATGTGTGTGTGTGTGTGTGTGTGTGTGTGTGAGTTTGTGTGTGCGCGCGTACAGGTGAGCATATGTGTTTGTGCATAAATGTGGAAGTCAAAGGAAATTTTGGGGAGTTGATGCTCTCCTTCCACTATGTGGGATCTGGAGGTTGAACTCAGATTGACAAATTTGGTAACAAGTACCTTTACTCACTGAGCCACCTGACTGGGCCTCTCGCAATATTTCAGTCTCCACTGAACTAATGCTAGGAAACTGTCTTTTAGTTCTTGCCACCTGCATCCCTGGATGCTGCTTTCATTTTAGACTTGATTCTTCAGCTTCTCTTTTAGTTGTATGGCTTGCTTTATATCCAAATCATATATTCTCCTGCCCCCAACCCTACCTTTTTTTCTCTTAAATTAACTCAAGTCACTTTGTGATATTGCAGCATTAATTCTCAGGTGATCATCTGTCTTGCTTTGCCTGGAATTGCAGGAGTTCATGGGGCCCAGGACTTGAGTGGTCAGATCAGGAAATACTTAGGCAAACCTTAATAAGTCAGTCACTACAACTGAAATAGTTTGAGTATAAAGATAATGAGTTCTGGGATCCAAATATTAAGATAGAAACATCCAGTACGAAACTCTCTAAGTGTGTGCCGAACTAGCCTTCTTTAATTACTTCACTTGGCAGTTAGCTATTTGAATTCTGAACTGGGTGTGAGATACAAAGCAGTGAAGATAATGATTACTGCAATTGTTGAGCACTTAACTATGTAAAGCCTCCTGTCTACAAGAATAATAATAATTGTCACAAGTCTTCTGTTACATAGATGAAGAAAACAAGGTAGGTAAATTACTTAAGAACATGCAACCAGAAAGGGACAAGACTAGTTCCAGATTTCCAACTTTAAAGCCCGACCCCTGTAATAACCATTCTCCTGCTTTGACTTGGGGCTCTTGCTTAAAGAATGCATAGATTAGTATCCAGACAATGTAAAAGCGAAAAAATACTCACTGTAATGGAAATGTGTTCCCTGTACATTGTGGATACTTGAGGAAAGAATCATACATGCTGGTCTGGGGGAGCCAGGGAAGGCTTCATGAAGATGCTTTTGCCTAAGCTGAAAGTAGATAAACATGTAGGTATTTCAACTGATAGTAATATTGGGTGGTCCTGAAGAAGGCAATATGGTATATTTGGGGGATATAAAATAATTAAATGTTTCTTAAATGTGTAATGGGTAGAAAGTTGGATAGGATAGGTAGGGACCAGCTTGTGAAAAACCTCTGTTGGGGCATGGGGGTGATTTGTACATATAGAACTACTCTTTGGTTGTACTATAGGAGGTGTACTTGTGAGGGCAGGAAGACAATTTGGGAATACTATAAGTTAGAAAGACTCTAGTGTATCATGATGGAGGACCTGAACAGCACTGGTCTTGGGGTTACAGAGCAGAGAGGCTTATTAGACTAGTTTATCTGGTGCATTTTATAGAACAGGTTGACAAGCTTTTTCTTCTGTAAAGGGTTATATTCTTGAAAGCCAGTACACTTTGGAGAACTGTACTGTTTGTTGTTTGAGATGGTGCAGTTCCTTAAAGTTACTAGTGCTTATAAGAATGATAAGACTTTAATAAAATGTATTAATTAAAAACATTTAGCTAGGTGTGGTGGCGTTTGCCTTTAATTCCTGCACTCTAGAGGCAGAGGCAAGGCAGATCTCTTTGATCCAGGCCAGCTAGGGCTACACAGTGAGACCCTGTCTCAAAAAACAAACTGAAACAAAAAAGTAAAAAACACTATAGAGAGATCAAAAGCATGTGTAAACTTGGATGAGAGCCTATTTTTTAAAAAATAGCTATTTGATGAAATTATAAATTGGTGGGGTTTTGTCTAGGGATACTCTATAATCCTGCTACTTAAAGCAAATACCATAGATTTAACTGACTTGAACTATAAGACTAGAGTTCTGACAGAACAGTGGAAATCCTGGAAAAGAGGATGCTGCAAAGGGAGTGAGACCAAACATTTGTGTACAAGGCCTGCCAAAGCCTTGTCAGTCTGCAGTATTTTCTGTGCAGTGGTGGTGGGTGTGCACAGCATGCTTGCTGGGGCATTAGTGGAATACTCTCAAAAAATTGTAAGTTGCAGGTTGTAATCACTAATGAGACTAGAACAGAAAGTGAAAGTAGCACAGCAAAATATCTGATTTGGACTATATAATTACTTTTCATGTAACAAAGACAGGTTGTCAAACTGTGTTAGAAGTAGGACCCAGATCACCGCTTGTTTGTTCTTTTATTTTTGTGGTGCTAGAGACTGAACCTAGGGCTTCATGTATGTAAACCAAGCACCCTGCCAGCTGAGTTATGCTCTCAGCCCAGACCAGCATTTATAAGATACAAATTGTCTAAAAGTGGAAAGATGAGGAAAGTTAATTGTTGCATGTACATTCTGAACCTTAGAACACATTTTTGTATATAGTGTACACATATTTGCTGTTGGGATTCACATTGTAATTTAGTAGGAAGATAAAGCATGAGTTTGAATGAATGGTTTGTATAAATACACCTAACTTTGTACAGTAAATAACAAATCTCTTTTTTTAGATATTCATTAAAGAGCTATTGGGGAAAAGCGCTTTTTACTATACTGGCTCAGAGATATGATTGTAATATCTTCATTTATTGTTTTTAATTCTTTTTTGATTTATTTTTATGTATGTTTTGCCTGCATGTATGTAAGTGTACTATGTATGTGCAGTGCTCATGGAAGCCAAAAGAGGGCATTGGATCCTCTGGAACTAGAGTTATAGACGGTTGTTAGCCACCATGTGGGTTCTGGGAAATGAACCCAGGTCCTCTCCAAGAGCAGCTAGTGTTCTTAACTGCTGAGCCATCTCTCCAGCCTCATATCCTCTCTTCTTAAAAGGATGATTTGGGTCCAGAGAGTTTGCAAAATGTCTTAGATATGTTACTAGATAGATCACTCGTATCTCCTTCCATTGTATCATTTTTTTGTTTGGGATTTTTATTGGTGTGTTCATTTTTTAAATATGACCATTTTTGATGGTCAGGTTAGCCAGGTTAGTACTTAGAACAGTATGTGATGCATAGAGGTTATATGAGCTAGATCTGATTATGAGGATATTTTTCACATTCCAAATTCACCCAAACAGCTGACTGAAACATAAGTGTAAATCTAGTTCCTAAACACCCTCCAAAATATAGCAGTGGAAACAGAACGCAGATACTGAACTAGCAACAGTTAGTTGCCAGACACACTGAAGAAAAAAGTGTTACTTTTTGCTGATCCTGGTGGTAGATGCCTGTATCTCAACATTTGGTAGGCTGAGGTAGGGAGGATCACTGTATTTGAGGGTAGCCCAGGCTATATAGAGAAATCCTGTCTCAAAAACACCCAAACAAAATAGAAAACCCCGCAACAGCAGTATTTTCTTGTTACATTAGAGCAGTCTCAGACCCTTTCAGATGGGTTCAACTTGACTGCAATCACGTTTATAAAATGACTGTGAGTTCAAAAACTTCATCCACAGCAAGTATCTCTCAGGATTTCCTGAGAGCTTTTAGGTCTTTAAAGGGACTGGCATGTTAGTAAATTCATTCATTACTTGAACACTCAACTGAAGAATGATGAGCCACAAAGAATTGATTGAATTCATTACATCTAAAAATCTCCACAGAAATACTTGGTTGTAGAAAGCTACTTTACTGAGAATTTGTGCTGCTCATGCCACCAGCCAAACTCCATTGCCATCATCTTTGCTGCTCACCTCTGGCACATATCCACTGTTAGGATGTTAATGCCTAAGGTCCATAGGGATACACGTTTTTGCAGTTTGAGTTGTATTTTATTCACAAAGATGTATTTTAAGTAACTTTATTGAACTATAACAGTAAACCATGTAAGAATATATGCTTTGCAATGTGTGTACAATTATGAAACTGTCACATCACCATAATTAAGATGATGGAAATACTCAGAGTTTGTATCAACTCTCTAATTTGATTAGCATTGTTCTTGTATTAAATTATTTCATAATATTATTCTTAAATGTAAATTCTTGAGTCCTATGTTTTAATTTCATATATCCAGTTTTTTTTAATCAATCAGAGTACTTATTAAAGGAATCTCATTTTTAAGTTGTTTGTGAGGTACAAGTTTTCTCCCTCTTGACTTTTCAAAATTCTAGTTATTTTCTAGGAATAGAGGGGAGTAGATTTTGTGTTTGCAATGGAATTATAATAGATTTTTTAAAAGTTGATGCAGGTTTCAAATTTTTGATGAGTTTACTTGTTTAGAAAATATTTTGTTTTTATTTTAATGTATGAATGTATTGCCTGCATGTATGCAAATGTGCCCATGTCGTCCAATGCCTGTGGAGGTCAGAAGAGGGTGTTGGATCCCCTGGAACTGGAGTTGTGGGTGGTTGTTAGCCACCATGTGGGTGCAGGGAACTGAACCTGGGTCCTGTGCAAGAGCTGCCAGTGTTCCTAATCTCTGAGCCATCTCTCCAGCCCTGATAAGTTTACTCTGGTTAAGTTTATTCATCCCTGTTTGGTATTTTCTGATCTGTAACTGACAGACGACTAGAACTTGATGGAAAAGAGGCTTGAAGTTTCCTCTCTGCTGCTTCTTTTTTTAAAAAATTACTTTCGGTGTATGAGTATATTGCCTGCATGTGTGTAAGTGCATCCATGTTGTGCAGTGCCCTTGGAGGTCAGAAGAAGATGTTGAATTTTTCTGGAAATGGAGTTAACAGATGGTTGCTAGCCACCATGTGAGTGCTGGGAGTTGAACCCAGGTCCTCAGCGAGAGCAGCCTATTTTTAACTGCTCAGCCATCTCTCCAGCCCCCTTATTTGCATCTTAATTTCCTATATTAGACAAGACTTTTTAGATCAAAGTAATGCTTGTCTTCCAGAGATGACACCATACTACCATTCAGTTAGAAAATTTAACCTTTAATTAAATTTAGTATAATACACTGAATATACAGTGATGCTGCTTCATTTCAGAAACATGTCCTGAGAAGTGTGTTACTAGTTGATTTGTCATTTTGTGAACGTAGAGTGCTCCTGGATGTCTGACACAAAGTATGGCCACTTGATGAGGTCAAGAAGCAGTAAACATGAAGTGTGTGAAGCTGCTTCTGGCCTTCTCTGTTACAGTAATTTTTTTCATAAGTAAAAGGAGTATGCTAAAACAATGAAAATGTATAGTAAAATAGATGGATAGACAAGTAACATGCTAATTTGTCATCAGGTATTAATGTGCTTTGCATAATTGTATTTACCGTACTTGTATACAGCTGGAAGAGTGTTACACTTATTTACACTAGTTAGCATCATCACAACTAGGTCGGTATGCATTTTAGCATGACCTCAACATTACAGTGGCTGTCTTGGCAGGGCTTTTTCAGTTCCGTTATGTTACTTAGCATTGGATATGTGGCTCAGCATTGTATGATCATGTTTATATATTCAGAATATTGTGCATTCTGGTATTTAGGTACCACATCATTTGCTTTTTGCTCTAATTATTGTTGTAGAGAAGCTCAATATTTCAAATTTTGGACAGTCTCTAGGACAAGGTAGGAGCACAGATTATGCCAAGCTCATAATTCAAAATTATGAAACATGCAAGAAAGTAAATCTGCTATAGTTAATGTATAGACACTGAAACCAAAATAGACTGAGCTGGTTTGCTAAAAGTTAAAAATAAAACCACCAAGATTAAAAACTTAGTGAGCAGGAAAATAAATGGGATCTAGAATTTGAAATCCAGACTGTAACCTGTAAAGAAAAAAATGGGGAGATACAAACATTGGTAATTATCTGCTTGGTAGCATGGCAACAGGTGCTTTTATTAATGCTTGTGTCACTTCTCAGAAACACTTCTACTTGCAGATATGGGTGAGGAGATGAGGAACTCATTTTTGAATATCAGGGAGTTTGTGGCATTTCTGGGGATTAGCTCAGGGGAGAAATAGGGGCTTGAGTTTTAGTCTGCTTAAATTCCTTAGGGTGTTGAACTTGCAGAATATACTAAAATCTGTTGACATACAAATATAGCAATTTATTTAAAGAATGCTGACTAAAAGGAGTTGGATTAATTAAAGGGTTGATTTCAAGTCTGAAATGTTTATTATGTAAAATCTATAGAACTTATTTGTTGTATTAGATGGGAAGTGACTGCTAAAACATATAAGCATTCCATGTAGTGGTGAAAATATGCTAAAATTGATTGTAATTGTTCTTCAACGTGAACTGACAACCACCGAATTTAGGTACTGTACATGGGTGAATTTTATGATAAGTGAATTATATTTCAAAGGAATTTTATTTTCTATTTTGATATATTGACCAAACACTGGAGACAAATATTTCCATGTATTAGATTAAGTAGGTGTTTCCTAATACATGTATTCAGTTTACAACCTGAGAAGTTTATATGTAACTGTATAATTCAGAATTCATCAAGAAACTTGCAATTGGTCTGTAGTTATTTGTATATAGGGCCTGTAGGCTGCAGATACAGCCTAGGAAAGAGCAGCTTGGATGGATGGAGGAGGGAGACCAAAAAGGAAGAAACCTAGATTTGTGGTATTATATAAGTCAGGGAAATGAGAATGAATGAGTGAATGGCTTAAACAGATTCTGCAGACATGCAGCCTAAATAAGGATTGTGGTCCACAGTTAGAAGGTTTCTAATGATCTTGGCAAGAGCAATGTCGGTAGAATTTGGGGTAGAATGAAATTAAGACAGTGCTGAGTGCTTTACAATGAATTTAGCTAAGAAGGACAATAATCAGAACAAAATGTGAGGTTTTAAAAATATTATCTTTAATGAAAGAAATTTGGAGTGTATCATGGGAAATAAAGGATGAAAAAAGATCAGGGTGAGGGGATGAAGTGAGGATATTCGAGTCAGAGTATGGGTAACAATCTTTTGGCTTTTGCGGGGGGGTCTGTTTGCTTCCTTTTTGAAACAGGGTTTCCCTGTGCCCTCAACTGACCTGGACTCAATATGTAGACCAGGCTGGCCTCTATCTCATAGAGATCCACCTGCTTCTTCCTCCTTAGCTCTGGGATCGAAGGTGTATGCTATCATGCTCAGCCCTGCACTGTCGTTTTGTTAGGATAAAAGGAAACGACAGCATGTTTGGGGAATGAGAATAGGGAGGAGATACGGAGTACCTGATAAGAAGTTGAAGTTAATTGCTGCTAAATGATGATTTCTGTTTCCTCAAAAAATAGGAGGCCTGGTCTTATGCTAAGAGAAGGAGGGTGTGGGAAAGGGAACTTGAGAACAGTAGCTTTTGTGTAAAATCTAACCAAGGAAGCCCGGAAAGATTTCCCAAGTAAGCATTAAGAGTTTAGTTGTGGTTAAAAACCTGGAATTTGTAATACACATGGAGATTGAATAATTGCTTTTTTTTTTCTTGTTAGACCTAGCAGCTCAGCTTTGGAGTAAGAGTGGAAGCCACCCAGTTTTAACTTTTTGCCATAGCAACAAGACAGAAGTAGAGAAGCAAGGGCTGGAGAGATGGCTCAGTGGTTTAAGAGTACTGACTGCTCTTGCAGAAGGCCTGGGTTCGATTCACAGCACCCACATGGTGGCTAACAACATAACTCCAGTTCCAGAGGATCTGACACCTTGACACTCTTCTGGCCTCCTTGGGTATTGCACAACACAGGTGCACTTATATACATGCAGACAAAATGCTCATACACAGAAAATTAAAAAAAAAAAAAACAAAAAGAATTACAGAAGCAGAAGGGTACTGTATGAAGACTGTAAAAAAGAAGAGACAGAAGAGCCTGATAGGCTGGGAGAAAATCAAGGAGTTGGAGATCTGAGTAGCCTTTACACTTGTGGGTCAGTTTTCAAATGGTTAATTAACAGGAAATTGCCCAGCGCCTTAAATTGGATCTAGACAAGTTCTCAGAGTGTTGCTGCTAAGGATGGGTTCTCCAAAGTGCAAGACAATGTTCAGCAGTGTTTAATAGAAAATTGACTCGTTTCATGCAAACTATTGCATATTTTACAGTTTTTAAATTAAACATCCTAGTTGGAGTGACACATCTGTTGTAGCTGGTTTCTTTTTTTTTTTTTCAAACAGGATCTCACTGTGCTCCAGGCTGGTCTCAGACATGAAGCAGTTTTCTTCTTGCCTTGGCCTTGTCTGGGGTTATAGATAGGTGAGCTGTCTTACCTGGCTATAGCTGGCTGTTTGTTTGGTTTGGGGGTTTGTGCGACAGTACTACACACTGCTGAACCAGGCCCCGGACATGCTGCACAGATTTTATAGTCCAGACTGGCCTTGAATATGTGATGATCCTTCTGCCTCAGCCTCTCAAGTGATAGGATTCTAGGTGTTAGTCACCATATCCTGTTGTAGCTGGCTCTTATTAAAAGGGTTGCCACAGAATCTTGAACACGGTGAGATTGAAACTTAGAGGGCAGAGAGGGGATGTCTGTGTCTGGCCAGCCTCTTGAATCAGGGTGTTTGAAGACATGAGAGTTTTGTCAGGATTTTGATTGCAGCCAAACCACTTGACAAAATCTTTGGTGTGAATGTAAGGGAGATGGTGACAGAAATGAGAGTAGACACAAGGCATTGCCTCTTCCATGACTTGGTGAAGTGTGGAGATGGATGAGACATTGACCGTCAAGGGTCAGATAGTGGGACTAGAAATTATGTCACTACAGTGATGAACATGGCTCATATCTCTTGAGAGCTTTCTGGGTGCCAGGCACTGCTCCTGTTGTCATACTTACCATAGCTTAATTTGCCTTAGGATCCTTATGAGATACTTTTAGGTCATTTTATAGAGAAAATAAACTGATGTAGAGGAGGCCAGAAACATTCCCCAAATATCAAAGCTTGCACATATGAGAGAATCACAAATGCACACCCCCAGGCTGACTCGAGCACATTTCTCAGTACTTTGTATCATCATGGGACAGTGCGCCGATCTGTTTGTTCAATATATACATACTTAGCCTGTGGTGAATAATTTACTTGACTTATAATTACTTTAGAGGAGAACTATTCAGTTGGATTTTGATACTTTGTAATTTGGTGATGGTTGTGTTGTTACACTTTTCTGTGTGTTAATCTAGAGCAGTGGGAAAATGTGTGGTTCCCAAACTAGCAATATGACCATCTCCCCCTGAGAACTTGTTAGAAACAAGGTTTTTACACTGCTGTAAGACTGGTGAATGGTCTGTTTTTAACAAACCGTTAAGAATCTGACATAGACCAAGAAGTTTGAGAACTATTAATTCAAGCATGGGAAGATGAGACTATGAATTAAAGACTGGAGAATATTAAATGTTATCACTGAGTTTTTTGTTTGTTTGTTTGTTTACGATCACACTCTGAATCCCATTGTATCACAGTTGTTTATGTTTGTTTGGGGTTGGTTATGTTTTTTGGTAGTGAGAGTTGAACCTGGGATATTTTACATGCTAGGTGAGTGCTCTATCACTGAACTTTATTCCTGCCTAGATCACAACTTTGTTTTGTTTGGAGACAGGGTCTCCTTATAGCCACAGCTGGCCTAGAACTTACTATGTAGACCAGGCTGGCCTTGATCTCACAGAGATCCGACTGCCTCTGCCTTCCCAGTACTGGGATTAAAGGCCTGTGCTACCACTCCAGGATAAATCGAAACTTTTAACACAAAATGTATGGTGGTGCATTTGTAGTGCTATTTTTTCCTTTAAATATTTAAAGACCATGTAATATTTCATACACAAAAATAGGGAGTACAGGCAATAAGTTTTGAAGAAGTAATTAAACAAATATCCATGAATCCAACATCTAGAACTAGAACCCCAAACTTGAAAGCTACCTGTGTTTTCCTCTCTGGTCTTGTACTTGCTTCTTCCGGAAGTAAACAGCTGCCACAAATATGTATAAATCATTACTTTGTTTTTCTGGACTTACGTATGTATGTCTGTGTCCTGAAATTCTATACAGTATTGGTTAATTTTGCTTGCTTATTTTGTAAAAATAATGTGAGAAAAGGTTCATTCATCCTCATTGTTGAGGTATTATATCTTACAAGTCATTTATTTTTCTTTTAATGAACATTTTGCTTTTATGTTTTGCTACTACAGATCAGTGATGGCAATAAATTGTATATATATATGTCTTGTGACACATGTATGCAAGAGTTTCAGTAGAATAGGTGTCTTTTGGGATCTTTTTCAGTGTTAACCAAATTTTTCATAATTATTGCTGGGAAGTGGTTGTTCAGTTTTACCAGTTGTTGTGCATCTTTGTGAACACTTTGAGGTGTTATATTCGTGTACCAAGATACTTAATTACCATTCATTGATTAATTAAGGTTTGCAGCTCAGTGGCTTTTGATATGTTCATAGAGTTATGGAACTGTCATGATCAATTTTAACATTTTCACCCTCACAAAGGAACTCTTCCATCCTTTAACACTCCCTTGCCATTCCCCAACTGTTCCCACTTCTACTCCTCTATATTTAAGAAATTAATAATCTTTCTGTCCCTGTAGATTTGCCAGTTCTAGACATTAAAGAGATGAAATAATACATGGCTCAGGGTTCTTGCATGTTACTAGTGTGTATTTTGTCCCTTTTTGTTGCTAAATATTTTACTGTGTGAATATTTTTATTTTATGTGTATGAATGTATATAAGTGCACCTGTGTTGTGTAGTACCTTCAGAGGTCAGAAGAGGGGGTCAGATCCCCTGAACTGGAGTTATGATGTATGGCTGTTAGCTGCCATGTGGGTGCCAGGAATTGAACCCAAATCCTCTACAAGAGCAGCCAATGCCCCTAACCATTGAGCCATCTCTCTAATCCCTGTATGAACATTTGTCCACTCATTGTTTCCCTCCCCCTGAAAAAAACAAATCTGCACACACACCCCCACTCTCCCTCCCTCTTTTTGGTGCTGGAGAGCAAACCCAGGACCTTGCACACACATGTCAATTCTAGAGCTTTTTTGAGCCCCAGCTGACCTGGAACTCACTATGTAGACCAGTGTGGTTGCTTTGAACACACAGAGATCCACCTGCCTCTGCCTCCCTAGTACTGGATGTGCCACCACGCCTGACTGTAGACTTTTTTTTTTTTCAGCCATCCTAGAGGACACACGTCTCAGGTGGTTTTCAGGTGCATTTTTCTGATATGGTATTGGTCATTTGTCTTCTTTGGAGAAATACCTATTTAGATCATTTGCTCATGTTTTAATGGTGTTCCTGAGTTGCAGCTGTAAATGTCCGTTATCTCATTAGATATATCGTAGGCAAGTCTTTTCTTTCATTCTGTGGGTAGGATATAATTCTATCATGAAGTGTATTATGTTAGGTTCTTTTTATTTTATTTTATTTTTATGTGTATGAATGTATTGCCTGCCTGTGTGTAAGTGCATCTGTGTTATGCAATGCAGGTGGAGGTCAGAAGAGGATTCCCCTGGAAGTTGTAGATGGTTGTTAGCTGCTGTGTGGGTGCCAGAAATTGAACCCGGATCTTCTGCAAGAGCAGTCAGTACTTTTAACTGCTAAGCTATCTCTCGAGCCCCCTTGGGTTCTTTTTGTGATACTAGAAATCACTGGTATTCATAGCCTGGATCCATTAATTAATTTGCTAACATTGAACTCTCAGTCTCCCTGTAGCCCCAGCTGGCCTGGAACTCACTATGTGCTATGTAGACCAGGGTGGCCTCAAACTCAGATTACCCTTGCCTCTGCCTTCTGAGTACTGGGAATAAAGGTGTGCACCACCATGCCCAGCTTCTTTATTACAATGCGGTAACTTCATTAACTTCTTTATGACAGTGGTGAGTTTGAAGATAAGAGTTCTTTTGGCAGGTTGATGTCTCGTTGCCCTATTGTTTCTTTGCTTTCCAGAAGTCATCTTTGTCCTGAGTACTCTGAAACATGAGTCCTGATGACAGTCTTTAAAGAATAGCAGCACAGATTATTCCAGAGCAGTAGATTTCAACTCTTATCACTGCTAAAGAGGGCAGTTTTGTGTCCTTACACAGTTACAAAGCCAAATTGAATCTCAGGAACTGATGTTGTTATAGTGTAAAACAGGTATGGGTATTGGTCTTACCTTCCACCTTGTTTGAAACAGGGTCTCTTGTTCTTTGCTGTTGCATATGCCAGGCTAACTGGCCTGAGAGCTCTGGTGATTCTCATGTCCCCACCCCCCATCTTTCCCATCTTGCGTAGAAGTACAGGCATTACAGATGGGCACCCTCTCACATCTGGCTTTTTGTGGATTCTACGGATCTAAACTGAGGTTCTCATGCTTGCATGCCAAGCACTTTATCCACCGAGCTATCATTGGATTTTTTTTCAGCAATATTGTGTGGTTTATGCATACAAGTCTTGCATGTATATTGTGAGGTTATATAGGGATCCAGCTTGATTTCACCAGTCATCTTGTCATAACCTCCATTTTGCCCAGCAGATGGCCCTGCATCCCAAGCCTGATAGAGCAAAGTTGTTAGGACAGTCATCTGAGGGGTCTGGGGAGATGGCTCATTTGGAGTGTGTGTGTGTGTATGTATGTATGTATGTACATGTGTGCTTGTGCCTATGTACCTGTGTGTGTGCATGCACCCATGGGGGTGCATGAGTTCTTATGGAGGCCAGAGGAGGACTTTGGGTGCTCTCTATTGTTGTCCACCTTATTCCCTTAAGACAGGTCTTTCACTGACCCTGGAGCTTGTTGTTTTCCAGCTATGTTGGTGGCCAGCAAGTACCAGTGATCCTTTTGTCTCCATTCCCCCACTGCTCAGTGCTGGGGTTACAGGTACAGGCAACTACACCTACCTTCTTGTGGGGTTGCTGATCCAAACTCAGGTCTTCATGCCTGTGTTTCAAACACTCTTGTTATTTTGTGTCCTTATTAAACTTACTAGTTAAATCCAGAAGTTTTTTGGTAGATTCTTTGAGATTTTATATATAGACAATCATGCTGTCTGCAAATAGGAAGAGGGTTTTTTTTTTAATTGCATTCTAATTTATATGCCCTTTGCTCTCTTCCACTTTATTTTACTGCCAAGAATTCGTAGCATTATGTTAAATAAGAACTGTGATAAGTAAAATCTTTGTCTTGTTCTCAGTCTTAGGGGGGGGAATATTCAGACTTGTACTGTCAGGTATAATGTTAACAATAGGGTTTTTTATAGTTCTTTCATTTGAAGTTTCCCCTTGCTGTTTTTCTGAAAATTTTTATTAAGAATGGGTATAGAATTTTGTCATACTTTGTTTGCATTGATTGATTACAACTTTTTTTCTATAGTCTGTTAATATGATTCCAAATTAGTTTTCAAATATAAAACCAGCCCTGTATTTGGGAATTAAGTCCCTTTGATCACGGTGTATAATTCTTTTTGTGCAATATTTCCCTCTGTATCTCCAGGGACTATGTTCCAAGACCTTTACAGGGTTCCTGAAGCCATAGATAGTAATGTGCCTTGTGTATATACTTACTTTTTTCCCCCCTGTATATATATACCTTTGATTGAGTTTAACCTAAATTAGCACAATAAGAGATGAACATTGACTAGAAACAGTTATAACAGTATTCTGCAATATTTTTATGTGTCTGGTCTCTCTCCCAAAGTACCAAAATCCCCTTCTGAAGATGAGTGGAGGTAACTCAGTACCTACATGATGAAATGAAGTAAGGTGGAGAACACTGGCCATTGACATAGCATTGGAAGTCTATATAAAGGTTACCTGAACAGAGTGCAGTGCCATAGCAGCTTGGTATGATGTACCAGGTATTTAGTATACACAGTGTGAATACACTGGACAGAGGGATAAGTCAAGTCACAGGCAAGAGTGCAGTTTATCATACTACCCAGAATGGTGGTTTATTTTTGTTATTTTCTGTTTGTGTGTGTGTGTAGTATATGCATGTATGCAGATGTATACAGGTATGTGCACCTGTGAATATACACTTAAGGGACTAGAGAAGGACTTCTTTGAGACTGAGTGTCTTATTGAACTTGTGATTTCAGCTAGGCTGCCTGGCCAGCAAGTAAGCTTCTGGGATCTGCCTGTCTCCACCCCCCCAGTGCTGAGGTTACAGGCGGGCTTGGCCATGCCAGGCTTTTTTGTGAGTGTGAGGAATTTGGGGATTCAGTTTCAAGTTCTCATGCTTGCGCAACAAACGTTCTTACCTACTGACCCATCACCCCAGCCCCCATTTAATATTTTTAGACTGCAGTTGACAGTGGGTAACTAAAGCCTTGGAAAGTAAAACCAGTGGTATGGAAGAAGTATTGCATATTGAGTTCTGTTTGGGAAGCTTTTGCTAAGGATTTTCACATCTGTACTCAAAGGCAGTATTGGCTTGCAGTTTTCTCTATGCTGTCTTGTCTTTGTTATCAAGGTAATACTGGCTTCATAGCATTTTTTTGGAAAGACCTTTACGATTGATGTTAGGTCTTTTTTCAGATGTTTAGAAAATTTCTCCATTTAAATCATCTGAGCCTTGATGGAGAAAATTTCAAATTACAAACTAAGTTTCATTGTTAGTTATATTATTACTAATTAGTCTCTCTCTCTCTCTCTCTCTCTCTCTCTCTCTATATATATATATATATATATATATATATATATATATTTGATTATTTTTCAGGAACTCATCCAGTTCATCTAAATTAGCAAATTCATGTGTTGTTTGCCATTATTCTTTAGTTCTTATGATGTCTGCAAGGCCTATAGTCAGACCTTTTGATTTTCAATATTAGTATTCCTTTGTATTTACTTTTGTTTTTTCTTTGTGTATTCTGTCAACTTTGCTGATTTTGTTTTCAGAAAGATACTCTTTCATTTAAAAATTTTTCTCAGTGTTCATTATTTTCTCCTTTTTTTTCCCCTCTAGAGTCTTGCAGCTCTTGTTTTTTAAAAGTCAGTTACTTTTAAATTCATTTGTGGCTTTGAATCAGAAGGAATCATTCACAGCATGTAGTTAGATTATTTTTAAAATTTATTCTGCCAATTTCTGGCCTTTGTTAGTAAAGTTATATAGAAGCCAACTGAATCTAGCAGTCACATGTATTCGTGGGGACATTTTGTACTCACCATAACATTCTGTTACTGCCTTCCATAATCTAAAGTTCCAACTTTGTTCAAAAATCCAGTCTTCTCTGAGATTTAAGGCAGTCTCTTAACTGAGCCCCTGTAGAATTGAAAACAAATTGCTTCCATCTACAAAGGCACAGAATAAAAAACATTTCTATTCCAAAATGGAGGAATGGGAGCAATAGCAAAGAAAGGGGAATCTAAAGACTGAAACCCAGAGGGCACATAGCAAACCTGCTAGCTCCACATCTAGCATCCGAGGCTTTGTGCGGGCTCCAGTGAGTAACCTGACCCCTACAGGTCTGCTGACATGCATACCCTTACTCTTGGGCTAGCTTCACTCAGTTTTTGCAGCATCCCTTTGCAGACATCTTGTGTTCCTGAAATATCTATAATACTGGAGTATCCATTGCAACTTAGGCTTTACCTTAGCATCACACAGTGGCCTCTTAGGTTCTCTAATCCTGCCACATGGTGCGTGGCCTCTTCTGAAACCTTGGTACAATTCTTCATGAACCACTACTTAACTTGCATTTTTGCCTGCCTGCAAAGCCAGTACCATGTGGACTTTGCCACCAAGTTATGTTACCAGCTTGAGGTGTAACCAGACTTCCCCTCCCCCTTGATCCATGGCTGTAGTAGCTAAGTGTCTGCACAGCTGAACCAAGGGCCTATATTTCCCTAGTCAGCCACTTTTCCAGCTGGCATTTCTTCCTCAGAAGCATTCTTGTTTTTTAGGCACTCTCCTATGAAATAGATGCTTTTAAAAATAGATTTTCAATTTTACTGCACGAAACCCTTGATGGGTGGAATCTTGCCCTCAAGGTACTATTTTAAAATTTGTGTGTGTGTGTCTGGGTCTGTGTCTATGTCTGAGTGCGTACCTGTGTGCAGGTGTCCCTGGAGGCTAGAAGAGGGTGTTGGATCCCCTGGAACTAGAGTTACAGTTGGTTGTGAACTGTCCAACATGGGTGCTAGGAAGTGGAACCTAACTGCAGTCCTCTGGAAGAGCAGCAAGTACTCTTTACTTCTGGGCTACCTCTAGGTCCTCAAGGCACCATTTTTATTGTGCCAGTACATAGTTTCATACAAAGTGCATAGTTTCTTCTTAATTGTACTAATCTCTTTAGTAATTACAGCAACATTGTCATTCTTCTCTGCTGCTTTAGTACTCCTTTCCTCATCTAGTTGCTTTGCTCAGAAGTCTTATTATAGCCAGGCTAAAGGCAGTGAGCACTATCCATGCCACAGCCTGAATGCAAGGATGGCTTGACATTTCCTTCTCCCAACTCATTGCTCCATTACTCTTGAATTCAACCTCACTCAGATTTCTAGGGCACAGGCAAAGATAGCCAGCTTCTTTCCAGAATGTAACATGAATAGCCTCTTTGACCTAGTTCTGTAGAATGTCTATCCTCCGAAACTCTATGAGCACAGTTTTTACTGTCTACTTCTGTTGGCATTCTAGTATCTCAAGCTCCTACCAGAATCCCATTGCTCTCTAGCACTTTAGCTCCACATTCTTCCACATTCCTCCTGCAAATCAATTCCAAAGACCTACTAACATGGTCAGGCTGTCAACAGAATGACCCCATCTGTTGGTACCAGTTTTCTGTGTTACTTTTTCCATTACTGTGATAAAATGCTTGAAAGAAGTAAGAATTTGTTTGAGCTCATGATTTGAGTGGCTACAGTTCATTGTGGTGGGGGGGCATGGTAGCAGAAGCTTGAGGCCACTGCTTATTACATAACTCCAATCAGATTTTGTGTTATTTACTAAAAACAGGTATAATTAAGGGATAGGCTTCAGAAGCCATCTGATGGAGTAAAGCAAAACCATACTTTACTGGATGAGAAAATAGACATTGGTTATACTACGTCCAAATGCTTCCTTGAGAATTTAATGACACCTTCTACCTCCTTGCTTAGGATTCAAAAATTATTATAGGGGAAAATGTTCTTGGTGGTGTTTGGTCTTCTGTCCTATTGGGACATAAGCTAAGAGAAAATGAGGTAATTTAGGCTTCTAAAGACTGTACACAGTGGAAAGGATATAGCTCTTTACAGAAAATCTGACTGTAGTTAGGATAAAGATCAGATTGCTAGTAGCCAAGCTCCTTCACACCTTACACAGAATTAACCAACAGATAGCCAATAAAGCAGGGTCAGCTCTTTAGTCAGTTATAGTTGATCATAAGAAAAATTGGTCAGCTGATGTAATAGTAGCACGTGCCTGTAATCTTAGCACTTAGGAAGCTGAAGCAGGAAGACTTGGAGTTTGAGGGTAGACTGAGCTACATAGTGAGACCCTGTCTCAAAAACAAATAAATAGATGGGTCAGTTGAATCCTTAAGATTCAGTTTGTTCTAAAAATACTTATGTCTCAAAGGAGACATTAATTTATAGATTAGTAGTATATATTTTAATACTTACATAATCCTTATTTTTCTTTTTAGACAATGCGAAGACACAGAAATGAAGTGACAGTTGAACTGCGGAAGGTAAGTACAGTATGCATCTAGAGAAAACCAGTTAAGAGATTTTCTGCCTGGGGATGTAGTAGCTCATACCTTTAATTGTAACACTTGGGAGATAGAGCAGGAAAATCAAGATCAGGGTCATTTTCTGCTTCATATAAGCTTGAGGCTAGCCAAGACTACCTGAGACCCTTTCTCAAAACAAATGGAAGGGGAAAAAAGAAGATTTTCTGATACTAAAATTCTGTATGACTTGAATAATGGAAATACCTTAAAACTACCTAGCATAAAACCACATCAGGGCCAGCAAGATGACTCAGTGGGTAAAGGCATTTGCTGTACAAGCCCGGCAGCCTGTTTTTGATCCCCAGAACCCATGTAAAGGTGGAAGGTGAAAACCAACTCCACAAAGTTGTCCTCTGACTTCTATACATGTGCTGTGGCACTCACTCACATACATCATACACACACAGAGTAATAATTTTAATAAAACCTTACATCATTAGGTACTTGGTAATTGTATGTGGTTATCATTGCAGTAGCTTCCATTTACCAAGGGTACTTGGTATTTTGAGAAACACTTTGCCATCATTAAAATTTCTACAACATGTGATGAAGATACCTTTTTCATGGGTCATATGTGGTGGCACATGCCTTTAATCCCAGCACTTGGGCAGTAGAGTTAAGTGGATCTCTGTGAGTTTGAGGCCAGCCTAATCTACATAGTGAGCTCTAGAACAGTCAGATCTTCGTAGTGAGGCTCTGTCTCAAAAACTAAACTTAAACTATAATCTGTTGATGATTGGTCAGTCCGGTAAGATTTTAGGTCTAAAAGTGAGGCAAATTAAGATCTTTCTTTAATAAAGAAACAATCGAATACTCATTTGACTGATTGAATTCAGTATTTATTTCAGTTAGTTCTTTGACCTTCTAGCGAATACTTCTTTTAAAAAAAATTCTAAATTGAAGATTGGCTTAAAACATGACTCAGCAAATAAGGGCATTTACCACCTAGCCTGATAATCTGAGTTGAGTCTCCCTTCATGGTAGAAGGAAAGAATCAGTTCCTCATGGTGTCCTTGGACTTTCACATGACCACCATGGCATACACATTCCTAAATATACATACACAAATATTCCATATTGAACTGGGTGTGGTAGTCCCACCTTCAATCCCAGCATTTGGAAGGCTGAGACAAGAGAATTGTCATGAGTTTGAGGCCAGACTGAGTTAAATAGTGAGATCACGTCTCAAAAAACTCCCAAAACAGAACACAACAAAAAATCCCTCCAGGTTCCTCCGTATCAGCATGGTATACAAGAAAAATCATATACATTAGATGGGAAAAGCATTTTACAGAATCAAATACCTATTCCTGCTAAAATCAGTGAACATATTAGGAATGGGAGGAATTGCCATGTAAAGAACAACTGCAGACATGCTTTATGGTGAAAGACTTGATTCCCTCAAGTTGTCCTCTAACCTCCTACCTGAATATTATGAAATGCTAATGATAAAAAGGAATTATATAAACCAAGTGGAATATACTGTATTTATAGATTGAAAACATCAGTGTAGTAAAGATATCCCATATTGTGCTATTATTTTAATTCATTACATATTAAAATCAGCAAGGATTTCCAGGATGTAGAAAAACTTATTTTAGAATGTATTCTAGATAGCCAAAATAAAACAAGGAGAAATTGCTTCACTTAGTATAAAAGCTTACAATGTAGCTAACAGTATTCAACACTGTGTGATATTAGCAGAACAAGTACATAGATCAGTGTAACAGAAGTAGACCCAACTGATCGATTGCATAATTTTTTGTATATTTGCTTAGTTACTTATTTTGTGATACTGTGGATTGAACCTAGGGCCCTTTGAATGCTAAGCAGCTGCCTTGCCACAGAATTTAGCCTCCAGCTGATTTTTTTTTTTTTTTTGAGACAAAGTCTCCCTTTACCCCTAGCTGGCCTGGAATTTGCTATGTGGACCAGGCTGGTCTTAAACTCACAGAAATCTGCCTGCCTCTGCCACCCAAGTGCTGGGATTAAAGGCATGTGCCACCAAGCCCGGTTCCAGCTGATTTTTGGTAATGGGACAAAAACCATTTCAGTGGAAGAAGGGTAGCTTTTTCAAAAAGGGATACTAGATCATTGAACATTCATAGACAATAATAGCACTTCAGCCTAACATCATACCTTAATACAAAAGTACAAAAAATGGATTATAGACTTAAACATAAAACACAAATTATAAAACTTTCAGAAAAAAAATGAACAAAATGTTCAGAAACTAGGACCATGCAAAGACTGGTCTACAAAAACATAATCCATGAAATGGCAAGTTGATAAATAGGACCGTAGCAATTAAAAAAACAAATTGCTTTGAGAAAGTCCATGTAAAAAGGATGAAGAGAGCAACTGGAACAAAATATTGCAGACTATATCCCCATGAAGAACTTGTTTGAGGAATGATATATAGAAGGAACTCTCAAAACTTAACAGGAAAAAACAAACAGTTCATTTAGATAATGGGTGATAGGTATGTGGAATAATTTCATTGAGGGTGCTTATATAAATGGCAAATTGATACATAAAAAGATGTTTATCTTCATTAGCCATCAGCGTGTTTAAAACTATTGGCTGGTGGTTGCATGAATCTACATGAGTGATAAAAATTTAAAGAACACACACATGTAAAATGGGAACTCTGAATAAGATCAGAGGACTGTATCAATGTCAGTATTCTAGTTGTGTTAAACTATGATCTCATAAAATGTTACTAGGGAACCTAATTAGAGAGGGACAAGGGATTATGCTTTGAATTATTTTAAGCTGTTCTTGAATATACATCTAGTACAGTAAAATCTTTGTTACAAAACACAAGCCTATTTGTGCGTGTGTGTGTATGCACATTTGGGACAAAAAAAAAAAAAAAAAGAAAACTGCTTTTTAAAATAATTTAAGACTGAGTATGCAGTGCACACCTTTGATCCTAGCAGTTGGGAAGCAGAGGCTGGCAGATCTCTGGTTTGGAGGCCAGCCAGAGCTTCATAGTGTTTCTGTCTCAAAAATTAGACCAACTAAAGAAACAAAAATTTAAATAATTTAGAAAATGAACAGCTGTTTACATATACATTAAAACATCAAGCTTAAAACATCTCCATAGTTTATCTAATTGGGTTTTGATGACAAAAAATATTACTCTTTCCTATAGAAACAATTTCCAGTTGTTTAAGCTTACAACATAGCTGATCATTTGCAAGAAATTGTTTCTAATATTAAAATCAGGTGTCCGAACCTAAGCCTGAATTAATAAAATAAAGACTAGAGTCACCCCTTACCCCAGTAAAAAAGAAGCATCAGTATGAACTTACAGATTTTAATTGATTTAAAGGCAAATGGAGAAATGGAGGGGGCCATGTAGGGTGTGCCATATCCTGACTCTGTTGAAAGAACTGGGAAGCAGTGGCCCTCCAGTAGCATTGAACCTACCCAGCAAACACATCTTTGGCAATGGATACTTGTAAAAGGAGCCATGTAGTTCGTTAGAGAAATGCTGATTCAAGAGATGGAACTACAGAAGTATAGACAGGCCTGGAAAACTAGTTTCAGAATGTTATAGAGACTATTTTCTCTAATTGAAATGTAATTAACTTAGAAATCTTTGAATAGGCCAGACAGGGTGATGTGTGCCTGTAACCCTACTCCTTAGGAAGCAGGAGGGTCACAAATTTGAGGCCTGCTTAGTCCACATAAGTAGTTCTAGGCCGGCCTGTGTTTATATAATGAGACTGGACAATAGCAACAAAACTCCAAAAAGAAAAAGAAAAGAGATCAGTGATTAAGAAAGAAACACTTGATAGTTGTGAACATTTTAAGACTCCTCAATACCTTTGGGCATCACAAAAGTCTTAGAACTTCATGCCAGAACCTATAGATTGTAATTCAGTGGTACTTCCTTAGAGAAAGTTAAGGCAAGTAGAATAAACAAAGACTGGTAATTCTAAAAGGTACATTATTGTAAATATAGTGTAAACTTAACAAAAGGAGCATACCAGTGCATCTATTGATGGGTATTTCTGACCTAGGAGAGTTCAGATGCTTTCTTTGAGGTTCTCTTATTGTCCCCGAGTGACTGCTTGGTTGGTAACTAAATGATCTAGGGTCATATCATGTAAGTGTTTTTCTGGGACCTTGGTTGTCCTTCATATAGCTTCATCCTCCATAGACTTGAGTGTTCACATGGTGTTTCAGAAAACGAACATCGAGAACTGTCTCCATTGTATAAGCCCTTTTCAAGCCTACTTGTGCAATGTACCATTATCAAAACTGGACCTCTAGTCAGTACAGGACTGGACTACTCCAGACATGGAAATGGGACGGAGATTCTTGCAATTTTAATGACTAACCTACTACAGTGGGAATATGAACTACTTTATACCAATACATCCAAACACTTGGGTGAAGTAGACAGGTTCCCAGTGGGGTGAAAATAATTACTCCACTAATTCAAGAAGATCGGAAGAGCCTGAAATTAATCAGTAGCTAAAAACTACTGTAACTTTTCTCCTTTTGCAAGACAAAAGTTGTAGTCCTATAAGTGAGCTCCAGCAGGTATTCAAAGAAACAGATAATTACAATTTACTAAATGACTTCAGATTAAGAAAAGAGGAACTATTTTCTAAACTTCCTTTTATGAAATTAGCAAAACCATCACCTCAAACATGAGGTAAAGACAGTCTTATAAAAGATGCTTGTTTTGCTTGAGAGAACAGTGGAAGAAAAATCATAAGTGAGATATTAATAAGTTCAGTCTAGCAATGTATGTTTTAAAAAAAGAACTTAGGAATGGTTGTCCCAGGAATTACATAGTTTAATCGAAAAACCAGTTATTTTACCACATTTACAGATGAAAATGAAAAAAATTATATACCACTTTATTTGATATAAGAGAAGTATATTTTAATGAAATCAAACATTCATTCATGGCTTAAAAGGAAACTTAGCAAATTAGATATATAAGGATTCTTCCTACCCCATGTCATGTCACACACTTTAATCCCAGCACTTGGGAGGCTGAATTTGAGACCAGCTGGTCTACATACATAGCAAGTTCAGGCCAATCAGGGCTACATAGATCCTGTCTTAAAAACAAACAAAAAACCAGAAAAATTCTTCCTAACTAGATAAAAAGGTACCTACTGAAGCATACACATCTGTTACATATAATGATAAAAATGCTGTCCTAAGATTGAGGGTCTGATTATATACCTGGGAGACTAGGAATGATGGAGCAGCTTTCCTCAAAGGCATTTGGATATTTGTCTTTTCAAATGAGAAAGGCAGAGGAGACAAGAATGAAAGAGCAGAGGATTGGGTTTAGAATAAATTGTAGAAGGGGTGATAGAGCTGCTGAAAGAACTTTATTGAAATTTTTAAGTGGAATTAAATGAGATGCTAAATGTTATTGTACTCTATAGTGATTTTTAAAACCGTATTTCAAGCCAGAGTACTATATAATATATGTTTTTAAAATTTTTGAAATAATTTCATATTTGTTTGAAATTTTAAAGTTGCGAGAATAGTACTTTTTAAAAAATACTAGGCTTTTTGGCGCCTGACTTCCTTGGATTATTAACACTTTTCCGTATTTGTTTTATTTTCTTTTTAATTTATAAGACACACTCACATTTTTCCTTGAACCAGTTATATTGTAAGCATGATGCCCTATTGCCCTTACTAGATTAGTATATATTGCATAAAAGACACTTCTGTGGAACACAGTTTATTTATCAGATTAACACAAGATTGTATCCTCTAATCAATAAGAGATTTTGCCAATTGTTACCAATAATAGTCTTTGTAAATAACAGACCCTATCCAGGATAGACAAGATGTTTTGGTATGGAATAGTCCTTCGTCTTCTCTTTAAAGATCTTTGAAGTATTCAGGCTTGTTTTTCATATGGTGGCAGATAGGAGTTTGTCTGATTTTTCTCAAGTTATTTACTTAATTGGAAGGAATGTTGTTTTCTGAGTACACCAGACCAGGGAGCACATAGTATTGGTTGTCCTTTACTGCTGGTGATACATTTTGTTATTTTGCCAAGAATGCCATGTGGGGCTGAGTGTATAGTGGTAGAACACCTGCTTAGCATATGCCAAGTCCTGGGTTCAGGTCCCAGTATCCCCTCCCCCAAACAAAACAAAACAGAATCCCTGAAGAATGCTACTACTGAATTCTTTCACTATAACTTCTCTGAAAAGCCACTTGTGACTATGTAAATATCAGTCATGGATTTTAACGTTTGTGAAATACTATAATATAAAAATAGAGTTGATTATTTGAATAGTTACTAAAGAAGTATGACATGATAAAAATGGGAGTTACTCAATTAACGGTAATATATACAGGTATCATTTTGTTTAAATGTGGTATGTTAAATGTAGACAGAACAAAGACTAGTGTTACCATGTAAGTAGGATTCAAATATATATCTAGTTTTAATTTTCTGTTTGATCTAAGTTTTCTCATGCATGGTAAAGCCTCTTTAAAAACTACGTTGTAATCAATAGTTCTACAAATACTGAACCCTAGAAGTATATTCAATTTTAATTTGGAAAATATATTATAAATAATTTAGTCTTGCATAATCTATTAATTCTATAGCTAAAGTAAAAATGTAAAGAAAATTGGTGATGTGATAACTCATTGTTACATAATGACATATGTTACCATTACAAATAATTCAGGTGCTATAAATGTAGAATGGAGAGAATTCTTGCTTGTAAGTCAGGTAGCAAGAGTTTAATTTGCACTAGCGAGGTGTACTTAAGACTACCCGAGACACAAACCTGACCACCTGAGTTTAATCCCTGCAACCCACAGTGGCAAGATAGAACGAAATCCCAAAACTTGTTCTCTGCCTCATGTATGCCTCTTCCTCTTTCCCCCACTCCTGCCCTCTACCTTCCCCCTCCTTCTCTCTTGCTTTTTTCTCCTATCTTTCCCTCCGTCTCTTTCCCTCCTTCCCTCTCTCATACACAACCAATAATAATAATGTAAATACAATTTAAAAATTCATTTATGTTAATGACTTCCTACTCCCTATACCCCAATGATGGTAAACATGCGTTAATATTTGAGCTTTAAGCTCTTCCTGTTAAATTTCCTTCTTAACAATAAGTAGATGAAATTTTCTAGATGCAGTTTATAATATTGTATCCCCAAATGTAAATCCTCACTAGATATCAAGAAGCATAATATTATCAAAAGTGTGTGTGTTTGTGTAAAAGAGAGAGAACTCAGGTTAACTGTTTGTTATCAAAAATAGTTTCAGTGGATTTTTTTCTTATTAACAACAGACTTCATGAGTTCTTAAGCATTTATTGATTACCTTTCAGAACAAACGGGATGAACACCTACTAAAAAAGAGAAATGTTCCCCAAGAAGAAAGTTTAGAAGATTCAGATGTTGATGCTGATTTTAAAGCAGTAAGTTACCTTGTTTTTATAAAGTAACTTTAAAATCATCTTTTTCTTTTTGTTTTGTGTATTTATTGAGACATGGTCTTACTATGTAGCCCTAGCTGATCTGGAAGTCACTTTGTAGACGAGGCTGGCCTCAAACTCAGAGATCTACTTGCTTCTGCCTTCCAAGTGCTGAGATTAAGGTGGGTGTCACCATGCTTGTCTCTTTAAAATTCATTCCATTTTGTGGGACTGTAGAGATGGCTCAGCAGTTACTAGCACTGACTACTCTTGCAGAGGACCTGGGATCACTTCCCAGAACTCTCCTGGCAGCTAACAACTATCTATAACTCCAGTTCTGGGAGATCCCATGCCCTCTTCTGGCCTCCAAAGGCATTGCACACATGGTTTCACTTACTTACATTCAGACAAAACATTCATACACATAAAATTTTAAAAAATAAAAGTTTTAAAATAGTTTATTTTGTAACCAGGGGAACTTTATTTTCAATTTAAGTAGAATTTGGTAATGATAACTATAAGGCATATTAATTCATAACTTTTTCAGATAATGAACATAGTTTTGTTAAACTCTGCTGAACTGTCTTTTTTTTTTTTTCTTTTTAAGCAAAATGTAACACTAGAAGCTATATTACAGGTATGTTATCAATTAAAATTATCATTTTGAAATGTCTTGAAATAAATTTAGTTTTAATGTCTGAAATGTGTTTTGGTGTTACAGAATGCCACAAGTGATAACCCAGTGGTCCAGTTGAGTGCTGTCCAGGCAGCAAGGTAAGTGCTGATTTGTCCCTCAAGTATTTTTGCTGACATCTGCAAGTGGTAGTATATTATTGCTATTATTGTTTGAAAACTGTAGCAATTAATTTCTTGTATTTCTTTTTTATAGAAAACTATTATCTAGTGATAGAAATCCACCAATTGATGACCTAATAAAGTCTGGGATTTTACCAATTCTAGTCAAATGTCTAGAAAGGGATGATAAGTAAGTATGCATTTTCCTACTCTACTTTTTTCAGTTAACCTAAAATGTAAAATGGTTATTTTACTGAGTTGAGTGTGGTTTTCCATTTGTTATACCTGACTTTGTTTTGAGTGAGGTACTGGGGCCCCAGCTTAGATCTTGAGCATATAAGGTAGGTGTTCTACTGCAGGGCTACATTCTCAGCCCTGTGTTTTAGTTGGCATACTTTTTTATGTGATTTTCATACTCTCTGGTAGTATTCAGTGGATTTAAAATGCTACTTTTTAGTTTCTGAAGTCTTTGTTTTATTGGAAATATTTAGCCCCTAGATATTGCTTGTTCTATTTTATCTAAGATATGTATATATTGTTTCTTCACTTGTTCATGTTTTTTTTTAATTAGTAATATTTTTAAACAACACAAATAGTATTTGAGTCACTATTTGCTTATGAGTCTATATATAGATTAACCTCATGACTAGTAAACATGAATGGTTTCCAGATCTAAGTGGCTCTTCTGTACCCTGGGAATATTCCAGCTGATCACTGATCCTCTGTGTGGTCTTTAATAGCACTCCACCAATGAATAGTTGTCCCCTGTCACGTGCGGAGGCAGGCTGGACTTGCCGAGGACAAGGGAGAAAATACCACTTACTGGCCCCATTTCCATTTGTGTATAGACTTGTCTCGGAGCCATGTCTTAAACTTCATCAGTTTGAGTTAACTGGGAAGAATGTAAGTTTGAACTTAAATTTTCTAAAACGAATACTATTTTTTGTATTTAGAACATCTAGACTGAAACAGAATATTTTGCTAAATGTATAAGAAAATCGGGGTGGATAAAAATAGTGGTATATAAATGTTGCCACTAAGGACTTTTCGTATTTAAAAATACCTTCTGCTTCCACAGTATGCCACAATCCTCCCCTACCTATAGGTCCTTAGCCCCTTTTTTACTGTCATAAATTTTCTATAACAAGGTTTATTTAAGTAAAAATAAGTTTTAGTCCAGCTATTAAAAAATTAAATTCTATCTTCTACCATTAAGGCTTCTTTTTTGTTCTTGGTTCCCTTCTCTGGTCCTTCCACTCCTGTCTCTTTCCAGTCTTTGGTTTAGACTCATTTGTATGGGTGTGGGTGTGTGTGTGTGTGTGCATGTGCGTGTGTGTGTGTGTGTGTGTGTTACAGCACATATACAGAAAAATAAGCTAAAATATGAATAATTGTAGAACAGACCTGTGTAACCATCACCCAAAGCATGAATAGAAAGATTTCTCATGGAAAGTTATAGCATAAAAGATCATATTTAGACTTCAGGGCAATATAGACCTTGGTTTATCTAGGGCTTAGTGTTGACCAAAACAAAACTGGTTTCTGACCTTGAGATGTCCCATCTGTAAAAATTAGATGGTTGTAAGGAATGTACTTATAATTTATACAAAATCATATATATTTTTTACTTACCTGATTCAGCTATTTTTCAGTGTCTTATCTATTTTTTCACATGAAGTCTTTCCTTGCTTTTGTCACTTAAAAAAAAAAGTCTGTTATTTATGGCCCCCATTTCCAATATTTTATCAGACCAAACAGCTTAATAACTCCTACCAGTGACCGTCTAGGGCAATAAATATCATTTGCCATTTTCTGTCATATTGTCCCTTTTAACTGCCCCCAGGCCCTAGTTTGCCTGCTTCCAGAGTGACAGTACTGAAGGCATGAGCCACCACACTGGTCTTTTACTTCCCTTTCAGTAGCACCTTGTACTTAATATATCTTTAGGATAAATTCCAAGTCTTGAAGCCTAGAATGTGAGATACACACCTATTCCTGCCCTCTAACATGCAAACACGCACACAATTTTATTTTTACATATCCTTGGCTTCAGCTCTCCTGTTTCATATCATCCATACATAATATTATTCTACCCATGGTATTTTTTTTTACATCCAGTTGTGAGTGTCTCCCTTTTAAAACTCAACTTTGGAAAGAAAATTCTGTTTTTACTCTTTGTTAGATCTTCTATGACTATCCCAAATTAAAATGAGCCTGTCTTATCTGCAGAATTATGCAGCACTGTAATAACTATAATATGTAACCCAGTCAAATTGAGGTCCTAGCTCTAAGAATAATCTGGATGCTGCATTTGGGATTAAAGTGAGGTGTTGGAGGCCTATCTAGCATAGTGATAATGGATTACTCTGAAAAAGTAAGGAATATTCAGGAGGTAAAATTATCATGACCCTTTAGATAGATGTGTGTGGATAAGGGAAGAGTCAAAGGACATGATGATTGCTAAATACTGCAACTACAGTGGCCATAAAGAAGCAGGTTTGTAGTGACACTGACTTTGGGGAGCAGTTCAGTAGAGATGTGCAGCAGGTGGTTGGATATAACAAGGTAAATTCAAGGACCAGGTAAGATGGCTATTAAAGTTTAAATGGTAGTTATATGTCTAAAAAGATTTTTAATTATTTTTTAACAGTCCTTCATTACAGTTTGAAGCTGCTTGGGCACTAACTAATATAGCATCAGGAACTTCTGCACAGACTCAAGCTGTTGTACAGTCTAGTAAGTCAAATCCTCACTCAGATCTTTATTTTGTTTTGCTTTTGTTCTGATAATGACAAATGAGTTTTGTAGTAAAGACTGGATTTTATTTTATGACAGTTTTAAGTTTTATAAGTTTTCATTACTTTGATGATAGTTTAATGACAGTTATGGAAAAAATAACAATCAAAATAATTTTAATTTTGGTAACCAAAGAAGAGTAAACATTCATGTTTTGGGGTAGAGACTATCCCCTAACAACAGGACTTAAATATCCTTGTTTCTAATAGCTTCTAAGTCTGCTGAGTAGCTCAGGCCTTCATGTTAGAGAATACACTCTCTTACTCTTACTCCTTTTTTTTTTTTAAGATCAGGTCTTGCTTTGTAGCCAAGTCTGGTCTTTAATTTTGCTATGTAGCCTCTTGAACTGCAGATAATCCTGCCTCAGATTCCTTAGTACTGGGATTAGCAGTGTGCACTACATCTGGTAAACTTTTGCTTACTTCATGATGGGTTAATACTAACGATTTAGTGGTTGAAACTAGCACAGCTTTGAATTTTTTTTTTCCCCTGATTTGCTGTTAGTTGTAATAGAGAACACATTTTAGACTGGGGCTTTAATAGAAACCAGGAGCTACAAATTAATGAAAATGTTTTATTTTCATTCTGTATTTCTTAGTTGATTTTTGTGATAAAAATGTAATTACATTGTAAATTAGATGTATCACTGTTGAGAATATAAATTGATTTGGAAAATAGTTTGTCAAAAAGAGTCACTGTGTGTGTGCCCTGCAGTTGTATTCCTAAACAAAACCAAGAGAGGTGAAGCATACATATAAGGGTCTGTGCACAAATGTTCATATCAGCATTGTTCATGATTATGAAGGTGTGCCATATCGTGGACAAACCTCAAAAAAAAAAAAAAAAAGGTTGCATTAAAGATGCCAGGCATAAAAGTCAAATACAATATGATTTCATTTCTCTGAAATGTCAGGAATAGGCACATCCATAAATAGAGGAAGCAGATACTTGATGATTGCCTAGGGAGAGTACCAAGTAGCAAAAGGGTAGATGGGCAGTGATTGCCAATGGATTTGAGATTTCTTTGAGGGGTGATGGAAATGTAAAATTGGATTGTAGCAGTGACTCTACAGTTCTGCTTAAGAACTACAAAATACTATCATACATTTAAACTGATAAATTGTATTTGAAGTATGAAAAGAGAACTGTTTTAAATAAGAAAGTTTTGTAAATAATGGAGATAGTACACAGAGCTAAGCATCCTAGAAATAGAAGTGCAGACATTTAAGGAGTGATCTAGCTTACCCTGAAGTGGGTGTAATGCTGCAAGGTCTGTAAGGAGAAGAAAGACAAATGATTATTTTTAATTTGAAGGTAGAGCTTGATTAATCAGTTCTGGTTAATCCTGCATTACATTGAATAGAGTATCGTGTTTAAGATTACATATTGGGGATAAGAACTGTTTTGGGTTTTTTTTTTTTAAATGAATTACAGGAAAGATTTTTGTGCTGCTGCCTTTTAAAAAGTTGATGACATAGCAACCTTTAGGTACTGTTTGGTGTGTTTTCCTCAAATATTACTAGGGGAAAGTACTGAGGTTATTTATTTTTAGGTATCCTTGCCACATTTATTCAGTGAACTGTAATTGGACAACTGCATTGTGTTACAGACTTGTGTATTGACTTCCTTAGTTTGAAATCTTTAAATTCATCAACTTTTTTCCTTTATAAATATTAGTTTTTCTTTATTACAGATGCAGTGCCACTTTTTTTGCGACTTCTCCATTCACCACATCAAAATGTTTGTGAACAAGCGGTGTGGGCCTTGGGAAATATTATAGGTAAGTTGAATTTAGATTTGGAAAGACTCCAGTTCAGAATCTTAATAAACTTTTTTCCTACATTGGCATAGCCATTACATACTATGTTTCCTCTGAATTTGGTATGAGTTGACTGTATTCTTGTCTCATAAGCACTTTGAAGGGGTACTTAAGTGTAAAAGTAGAAAAGGATAAGCAATTTGTATCAGTAGGAGTAAGTTAAATTTGTGTTCCCCAAATCAAAATCTAGACAGCAAAACTTGATGTCTTGAGTAACGGTGAGGAAACATAGAACATCAGTGTCCCGGCATGAGCCATTGCATACATTTCAAACTTTCTCATCCTGAGTGTTAATTTTTTTTAAATACAATTTTCATTTCTGTAGGTGATGGTCCTCAATGTAGAGATTATGTCATATCACTGGGAGTTGTCAAACCTCTTCTGTCCTTCATCAATCCCTCCATTCCCATCACCTTCCTTCGGAACGTCACATGGGTCATTGTCAATCTCTGCAGGAATAAGGATCCCCCACCGCCTATGGAGACAGTTCAGGAGGTAAATGAAGAATTGTAAAGGCCAGATGGTATATTTTCCCATGTTCCCTATGTTTATGCTTTAGGGGTTCATGCACAGGGAAGGAATTAATGAATGTACTGATTTCATTACAGGTGTGAGGTTTTGGGGTTTTTTTGTAGCATTACATACCATATTTAATTATTCCTGTGAAGTAAAAATTGAGTGTTGTTCAGTAACAAAAAGAATGCCAGTTCATTCTAATGCTTATTTTTTATGGCTATTTTCATAAAGAGAAACTTAATTAAGAAAGAAAAAAACTCAGCGATTTTACTATATTGCCTTACTGATTTAGTGCTAAGAAATAGGAAGTTGCTGCATATAAAACTAGTATACTTTTATGTCTGTAAATGAATTTATATTCAGTCCATTGATTTCTGACAAAATTAGTGTGCCTAGAAGTGTGATCGTCCTTAAATTTAAAAGAATCTTGTAAAACCTTTATCTACTTAATTGTGTTAGGAGTGATTGTCTCTGTGTCTTTGTAATCCATGTCTTTATCCAATGTCTCCTACCTGCTATCCTTTCTTGTTATGCTGTGGTAGTCACTGTGATTCCCCAAGGAGGGATTTTTAAAAATTGTTCCTAGATTTTAAAAAGATATATAAGGCCTGAGTTCAACAAAGCTTTATATTTTTTATTGGTTATGCATTTTTGATTAAAGCTGAGGTCAAAAGATTTTATTTCACTTAAATAACTTATTGAATAAAAATTTAGGTGATGAGGGCTGGGTGTGGTGGCACACGCTTTTAATCCCAGCACTTTGGAGGCAGAGACAGGCAGATCTTTGTGAGTTCTAGGCCAGCCTGGTGTACATAGTAAGTTCCAGGCCAGCCAGGCTATACGGTGAGACCCTATCTCAAAAAACAAAATAAAACTAAAAACAAAAACCAAAAATTGAGTTGCTGACAGTGTGAAGTCCTTTTTTCCTTACCGAGTTATAATTTTATACTTGTATATTAACTGTTCTTCTCATTTGATAGTTTATGACATGGAAGTTATTGAAAACAATTGATTTTTCCTTTAAGGAATATTAATCTCCCAGATTTATTTGGATGTTTTAATTAGACACTTGAAATATGCTTTTTGGCTTTTCAGATTGAATTTATCAGATCACCATTCTCATTGTTTTTCAAGCAGTATTTACTTATTTACTGGGTTTTGTGTCTTTTTTTTTTTTTTTTTAATTTTATAAAGACTTGTTTGTTTTCTTTTCTCAGATTTTGCCAGCTTTATGTGTCCTCATATATCACACGGACATAAATGTAAGTAAAACAGAAGTTTAGGTGTGGAATTTGCTGTTGATGGGCCTAGAACAGTTTTTAAATAAGTGACAAGAATACAGTTTATCATCGTCTCAAGGCCCTACAATATATAGATATGTGTATATATTTTTAAGTAAGATTAAATTGATCTAATATATACTTAATATTTTTTAATTAATTTTTAAAATTAATTTTTTTATGTGCGTGAGTGTTTTGCCTGCCTTTATGCATGTGCACCCATTTGTGCAGTGCTGCAAAGGCCAGAGAAGGGTGTTGGATCCCTTGAAACTGGAGTTACGGATCGTTCCTAGCCACCGTGTGGGTTCTGGTTTCGAATCCAAGTCATCTCTCCAGCCACTCAATTTATATTTTTAATTACTTAGTCAATAGCAATACCAGTTTTAGCGATACTATAACATACATGTAGTTAATTTATTTGTATTACCATTAAGGACAGTATTTTCTTTTACTGCAGTTTTACTTTCCAAAGTTTTCAGTTAGAGTCTGAAAATATTAGACAGAAATTTCAGAAATAAATAATTTACAGGTCTTTATATATTTATAGTATATTGTTTTAATTGTTCTATTTTATCATTATTATTGTTAACCTCTTATTCTGCCTAATTTGTAAAACTATCATAAGTGTATATATGTAGGAAAACATATATATATAGGGACTTGGTACTGTTTGCTATTTCAGGCATCCATGTGGGTGGGGTCTTAAAATTTTTCCTCAAAGACTTGGAGGGAGGGCTGCTATAGTACTAATATTTATAAAAATTGTAAGACTTTTATAGAGCACTAACGTCATACAGTGAATAAGTATAATAGAGGAATAACCAGTGATAGACTTCAGAAGCACAAATCATTTTACCTTGCAAATTTGAAAATATCACTAGGAAAGTCACATTTGAAATGAGCATTATAAAAGCCAGATAGGGTGACACACACTTGTAATCTTAGCACTTGGGAGACAGAAAAGAATTGAGACTTGAAGGCTGGCGTGAATCACCTTGATTCAAACAATGAACTTAAGCAAAAGAAAAAAACCTCACACACAACAAAACAGTAGCATTATAAGAAGGAAATTCTGACAGAAAGGGTAAAGATGATGGTGTTTATTGAGGGTTTAAAATGTGCCAAGCACTTTTCATATGTTAACCTATTTAATTTATGAAAAATCCTATGAGATTGATTTTTTTTTCTTCTTCTGAAGTCCTATAACTGATAGGAATTTTTGTTTTTTATCAGGGTGAGGGTCATTTTGGGAGCATGGGGAAGGATACTAAGAACCTGGAACTACATGGAGGTTTTAGAGAAACGTTGCTGGTAATGAGCATTGAACAATTGGAGATTTTTAGGTGGAGGAGTGATGCATGTATATCTGTTATACATGAGTACAATTATTTTTAACAGACAGGTAACTTGAGAAAACGTATGCTGGACATGGAGTGGGAATGTAACATGTAGGCAGAGCTATTTTCCTATCATAATAGGCTTAATGAAGTTGATGAAATTATGAACTTGAGCTAGCAGTAATAGGGAAATCTAAAGGAGAGTTTTTAATATTAAGATGAAGTGACCAGAACTTCAAATTTGTTCTGTGATAGTATATCCAATAATAGAAATATAGTCTAGATTCAGGATTCGTCAGTATATAAAGGACTGATGAACATGGGCATTGAATAAGATTGCATAGGGGAGGCTATACTCCAGAAGGAGTGCTGAAGATTGAACCTTAAGTAATTCTTTGTATTTGAGCCCTGGAAGCAAGGGAGGAAAACCAGCAAAGAAGTTTATGAATGTTTCGTAATGGATGTTAGATCACAAGTCCTCAAGCTGCCTTTCTCTCTCCCCCAGAAATCAGGCCATCCATCATCATATCATTCATACCCACCCCCCAACTTCCCTGCAGTCTGTCCCTTAGAACAGAGAACTGACCGGCACCTAGACAGAAAAAACACCCTTCCTCCCAGGAGTTGGTAGGAAAGCATGCTGTGCTGTGGCCTTGCAGCCCAGCCCCCTGGCAGCAGCAAGATAGGTTTATGGTCCTGCCATGCTGCCTCATTGTCTGGGCCAGGCCAGACTAGATCAACAGAAAGCCTGTGTGTGTCGTCTCCCCCCCCCCCCCCCCCCCCGGAAACCTGTGAGAATCAGAAGGTGGGATTTTCAAAGGCATTTTCCTTCAGGACTTCTCTCATGCCTTACATGTTGGCTATCTTTCTTAATGAAGTTCTTTGGGATTTGAAGGGGAGGCTGGTGCTTTCTCTCTCTCTCTCTCTCTCTCTCTCTCTCTCTGTCTCCCTCCTTCCCTCCTCCCTTCCCCCTCTCTTCCTCTCTCCTATGATCCCCCCTATCAGTATGTACTTGTCTTTTCTAATGCTCTCCCACTTCAGGGCTCAGTCATACTCCCCTCTCTTTGTGGTTATGAGGCTCTCTCCTAATAAAGTTCATTCTGAAGTATAATCTCATGTCAGCTTCTTCCCACAAATGTACTGTTGCTTCTTTCTTTTTAATTATAACCACTGTAGACACAATTTGAAACAGATAAGACGAAGATCATATGGTTCAAGATCCACACAGGGTCTTGGATGAAACATAGCATTTTTTTTTAATGTAACTGATAGTAAAGTTCAGAATAAGTGATCAAAATTGTATTATGATGAATAACTCACATTTTATAAGGAATGATTATGGAATTGGGAAGGTAAATTAGTGGTGGGGTTTTGGTAGGTATGAATGATAATTAACCAGCATTAGAGCTGAGGATTAGGAATAAGAAGGTGTGGGGCACTTGAGATCTTAGATTAAAATGTGCTGGACTTGATATCCATGGTGAAAGAAAAGAAGTCAGCTTTCTGACTTGTATTTTAGAAATGGATGTATCAGCAGACAGACAGCAGCAGGGGTTAAGAATTTATAAGATGACAGTCAGTTAAAATGGAGAATAGACAGAGGTTTGTGGAGATAGGTGGGTTTTAGACTAGACTGTTGTCTGCTATTAGGCATTAGAAACAAAACTGCATTTGATGTGAGGATCAAAGGATAAACTTGACTTATTTAGTTTGTATTTGTTTGCTTTTTATTTGTTGTGTTGCTTAAAGCCAGTTTGCTATTGTAATTCTAGAGCATCTGGTTTTCTTGTCCTTTGTGAATTTGTTCACCTATAGTTTGAGAGACCTAGGCACTTCAGTGTTACAAAACATCTGATACCAGCTTATTTTACTACTAATACAAATGAAATTGATCAGTTGTAGCCAATTGTAGCAGATTAGTAATGTGCTGAGACTTGGTTTCTAGTGCCAAATGTTTTGGGCATTCCTAAGACCGCCTCAGGTTGGAAGATTTGCTAGAATACTCAGGATTCAGAAAGGTATTTCATCTTGTCATTTCTTACAGCAAAAGATTACAAACTAAAGTTACAAAATATAAAAGGCAGATAAAGAGAGGCTCAGAAAATGCCAGGGCAGTTACAAGCTTCCAGTTGTTCTTCACTGGAGTCATGAAGACAGTACTCAATTTACCTAGCAGTGGTCTGTGATCTGTGACATGTCAGAGGTACTGCCAGGCAAGGAGCTCCTGAGCCTTCCCTTCTAGGGATTTTCTTGGGAGTCATCCATGTGACTGATTTTAATTACCCAATGTAATCTTTAGCACTTCCAGAGATCACACTGATAATCATGGTCCAGACCTGAAGAAGGTGACCTTTCCCATAAATTGAATAGCTTGTATAAACCCTCTTGTGTACCTCAGAGTTTAGGTCTACAAAGAAATTGTTGATTCAGACTGTGTCACAGTAGCTGATCAAGGGCCAGTCCTTTCTTTGGAATGTCCAGAACATGAGTGCCAGTGCCTCATGCATATTGGTTGAACAGCTCTGAATCCTGTGTGAATTTATTATTCCACAAACAAATGATGATCCGAGAAATGCAGTACTTGCTAGTAGCAGTATTGAGTAATGGTACCTAACAAGTCATTGTTTGTTAGCTTGTATAACATAGGATTTTGTTGTTGTTAAGCCTAATGTATTAAAAAATAAAATGAGGGACTGGAGAGATGGCTCATTTGATAAAGCGTTTGCCTTACAAGTGTGATAACTTGATTTTGGATCTTCGGAACCCACATGAAAAGCCAAGCATGATGGCACACACCTGTAATCCCAGGGCTAGTAAGAGAAAAGGGAAGCCAACAGGTACATCTTGGAAGCTCATTGGCTAGCCTAGTTGGTGAAGTTCCAGGCCAATGAGAGACCCTCTGTTAAACAAAAGGTAGAAAAGGTCCCTGAGGATGACAGCCAAGGTTGTCCTCTGACTTTCACACATATGTGCACACGTGTATGCACACACCAACATACAGAAAAGACATGGAGACCGCAAGAACCCAGCATAGTAGTGGGTGCCTGAGATCCCAGCATAAGGGAAAGTACGGCAGGAGGATTGAATTCAAGGCCTCTTGGACTACATAGTGTGACAGTGACTTAGAAGTCACATAGGAGAGAGAGAGAGAAAGAGAGAGAGAGAGAGAGAGAGAACTCTGTAGCTTACTTTCCCCACAAACCTTCAAGATATTTTCATAGAAACCTCACTAAAAACCAGTAATTAATCTCATTCTAGAATCCTTGAATATTTCATTATCTGTATATATTACTTAGTGGGAAAAATGGGGTTTTGCTAATAGTAGGAGATACTTAATATAAAAAAATGTTACATTCGTTTAGTCGTCTCCTAAAACTGAATCAGAGGGCAAAGTTACTTAGGTTTCTATATTATGGGTATGGTTCAAACTCACTTTTAACAAGCATTTAGGTCTTCCCTGAATTTTACAAATGCTGAAGGTGTAGATTATATGCAGTTGTATTTGCTTTTTATTCATCTATATGCTTTCTTGAAGGCTATATGAATTAAGATTACTGCTATTATTCTAGGGCAGCAAGATATCTTCAATTTGGATGTCCTAATAGAAAGATCTCTGGGTTCACATGTGATGAGAGCAGTTCGTGTAGTCTTCTGTGAAGACCATAGGAAAACCATAGTCAAGCTCATTGAACCCGAACCAAGTCACTAAATCTCAACCTGTCATTCTGTTTAGTTTTACACTTTTTAATTCAGGTGGATGAGGGTATGATTTATTTGGGGGTTTTTGAGGCAGGGTCTCCTATAGCCTAGGATGGCCTCAAACTCTCTGTGTAGCTGAAGGATGACTTGAAAACTTGTTGTCCTGCTTCTACCTCTCAAATATTAGGGTTGCAGGTGTGCACTATGCTTAGCTCAGCATTTGTATTGCTTTTTATTTGAGGGCCTGTGTTAAAGCCAAGTCATTTACTTTAATGGTCTGAAAATTCGTATTGTTGAACATATTTGAAAATCAGTCAAATGGATAGATGATTATTTGGGGGTCTTCTAGACTTGAAGCAACACCATGTATTGCCCTCTACTGCTCATAAAGTATGTAATGTAATTATTTTGGTGCCTAGTTTTTGGGCCCAGGGAGAATTATCTGCTTATTTTAAATTTTTATTTATTATTGGAGGGGAGGGATGTTGTATGTTTGAGTTTCGCATGTGTGGAGGTCAGAGAACAACTTTGTGGAGTCTCGTTCTCTCCTTCGACTTTTACATGGCTTCCAGGAATAGAACTCAGGTTGTCAGTCTTGCCTGGCAAGTGCTTTGTCTGCTGAACCATCTTACCAGCCCAGTATTTTTATCTAATATTCAAAATCAGAAAGTGGAGAAGTGTCCAATGTCTGTTTCATGTTTATGATGAGTAATCTGTATTAATCGGTGAGAGAAAGATAAGATATGTACCATTTAACAGATCAGTCACATACACAGACACCTTTGTCACCAAGTTAAAATGTACAATGGGCTCTTTTTCTCCTGCAGATTCTTGTAGACACTGTTTGGGCTCTGTCCTACTTGACAGATGGAGGTAACGAGCAGATACAGATGGTTATTGATTCAGGAGTTGTACCCTTCCTTGTGCCCCTTCTGAGCCACCAGGAAGTAAAAGTTCAAGTAAGTATTTTTTTTCTTATATAGAATTATGTTTTCCATAGCCACCTAATTTATGCAACCAGGCTTCAATTATGTCTTATAAGCACTCATCCTCAAGTTTGCCCTTGCTTGTCTCCTCAGCCAAGTTTGTTGATTTCCTCAATTCTTCACTGAATATCAGGGTCATATAGCTGTTAGACATATATCCTCAAGCATTCCATTGTCATTTCTACCAGACAGAAATGAAACCGCTTATGTCCACAGATTGCATTTCTTCCAGTGCCCCCAGTGCCCCCTTTCAGGAAACAGCATGGTCTGCATTGGATCCCCAATTCCTCTTTTTACCCCTGTCTGTTACCATATTCTTTCTGTTCTCATTTAAATTTCCAATCTGTCTCAGATAATTACAGTAGCCTTCTAATGACATAAGCTCTGTCTCCTGCTCTGATGAGGGAGGTACTATTAATCTACACATTACACTTCTAAGTATTTTTCTGAATGCAACTGTGTGCTTGCTCAGGCCTATATTAAAATCTCTGTGGTGCCAGTTTAGAAATAGATGAGAATATCTTTCTTTTTTTTAAAAATGGGATTTGATTTTTAATTTCCTTTTAATTAAAAAAAATTTTAAGCAGATTATTGTTTAAAATTCAGAATTGTCAAGTTTGCTTATGGCTTTGTTATAGGGGTGAAATCATTTCCAGCTCAAATTTTCTCAGAATTATGAAAAATATAGAATCCATTTCATTATAAACATTCCTAAAACATTTTATCCCCTTTCCCAGACTGCAGCCCTGAGAGCAGTTGGCAACATAGTGACTGGTACTGATGAGCAGACCCAGGTCGTCCTCAACTGTGATGTTCTGTCACACTTCCCAAACCTCTTGTCACACCCAAAAGAGAAAATAAATAAGGTGAGACTGGTGCTGTTTCTCATGTTTGTACCTGTCTACTCGTTGTATTCTGATGTTCCATTATTCAGAATCACAGCAGCCAAGATGAGGATTGTCAGGAAATCATGTAATTGTTTCCTGTAAGTACTACTTTCACCGTCACAGAATAGAAAATATTTTGGATTGTTTACATTTTTATTGGTTAAACAATAGAAATAATTAAATTAGTAGTTGATATGTGAAAATATTGTGACATGTTCTGCTGGAGTGGCTGGGGTTGTTTGTTGTTTTGTGGGTTTTTTTTGTTTGTTTGTTTTTTGTTTTTTTTTTGAGATAGGCTCTCACTGTGTAGCTCTGACTGGCCTCAAACTTAGAGCGACAAGATCCACCTGTGCCTGTTTCCCAAGTGCTGAGATTAAAGGCGTGCACTATCATGCCTGGCCAATATCTGATATTAAAAAAATAAATAAACAAATAATTTAATCCACTACAAAATTAGAATGGACCTTAGGATGGAGTACCTAAATTCAAAAATCATAAAAAAAATTTGTTCTTTTTAAAGTTTAAGCTTGTATACAAATTTATTAACTGTATAAGTCTTTACATCTGACTTAGTTCACGTGGCATATTTTCAGGGTTCATTCATTTGATAGCATGTATTAGAACTTGTTATTTAGTGTGTATGTGGTGTATCTGTGCATACATGTATGTGTGCACCTGGAGGTCCAAGGTCAATATTGGGTGCCTTTCTCAGTTCATCTTCACCTTATATTTTGAGACAGGGTGAGCACTAGGGGTCCTCTTCTCTGACCCCTGCCCACAGCACCAGTGCACACCACTGTACCTAGCTTTTACACAGATACTGGGGATCCAATTCTGGTTCTCATGGGTGCACAGTAAGAACTTTACCAATTGAGCCATCTCCCTAGTCCTGACTTCATTAATTTTTTTGTCTGAATGAATCGTTCTGTTGTGTTTGCAGCACATTTTCCCATTCACCTGTTGCTTGACACTGGGGTGGTTTTCAACTCATGGCTATTAAAAATGATGCTACATTGAACACTGGCATATGAGTGCTGTTTAACTCCTTGATTTCTTTCCTTCCTAATGTAGTTAGAAGTTGCTGCGTCATGGTAATTGTTTGAAACCTTTTGAAGAACCACCAGACTTTTTCTGTTGGCTGTACTATTTTACATTCTTACTGGAATATATTAGAGTTTCACCTTCTCTCCATATAACTAGCATTTATTTTTCACTAAAAACATATTATGCCTCCTAATAGGTATGAAGTAGTGTCTCATTATAGTTTTAATTCACATTTACTTTAATATAGTTTTATATTCCTAAAATGCTACTTTCCCCAAACTCTGCAGAATTCATCATTTCTTCTGTGTCATAACCGTTTCTATCGTCACTGCACTGTAATTTGACTTCTGTTTTGTTTTGTTAGGTTAGGTTAGGTTAGGGATTGAACCCAGGGCTTTGTACATGCTATAAAGCACCCCACTACCAGTCCACACATCCAAACCCTTACTGCTGTTTATTAAACTCTTGACCTGGATTCTTAAAGAAAACTATTGTCAGAAATCATGTTCTAGGAGCTAGAGAGATAACTGAGCAGTTAAGAGCACTGCCGTGCTTCCAGAGGACCCCAGCATGGTGGTTGGTACACACTTTGAATCCCAGCACTTGGGAGGCAGAGGCAGGCAGATCTCTGTGAGTTCAAGGCTAGCCTGGTATACATAGCAAGTTCCAGGTCAGTTAAGGCCACAGCTGTCTCAGAAAGACCGAACATCAACAGCAAAAAATAACAGTGACCATGTCAGGTACTCATACCTGTGACTCCAGCTCCTGGGGACATAATGACTCTAATCTCTGGGGTACTCAGGGCACATGACCACACATAATTAAAAATTTTTTAAATCTTTTTATTTTTAAATCACATTCTGGGGGTCAGTCAGATGATTCAGCAAGTAATCCAAACCTGACAACCCAAATTGCATCTCCAGAACCCATGTGGTAGTGGGAGAGAATTGCAAGTTGTCTTCTGGTGTCCACGCATTTGCCATGGCATGTATACACGTGCACCTGCAGATAAGTGTTTGAAAAGATTCCATTGTGTGGATGCATTGTTCTAGTGAAAAGAAAGAAGCCAGATTCTCATGTTTTGGAGCAGTTCTAGATGTAGAATTTACTGACTTATTTTTCTCCTGCATTTTAATTAGATAATTTTCAAACATAAAAATTTTGCAGGAACAGTGTAGTAAAGCTCCCATTTACACAACACAAATTGAAAAGTTTTAATGTTGAATAATGGAATAAATATGCAATTAATTTTTTCAATTTTAGAGAAGAAAAAAATATCCACTCAACACTAGCATTACAATAAGCCTGTTTGTGACTTATAAATCCTTTTATGTTACTGTGATATTTATGTTATATAGACCCATTAAGAATAGGTCCTTAATTTCTATGAAATATTTGAATGAGTAAAATTTTTTGTGTATGTTAGACATCTTTGTGCAGAAGTGTGCAGGTGTATGTACATGTGCAGGCCAGAAGTTGACTTCAGGTATCTTTCTTGATCACTGTCCATATTATTTTTTGAGGTAACATCTCTCACTGAGCTTGGAACTCCTGACTGACAGATGGGCTTAGAATCTACCTGTCTACTCTCCCAGTGCTAGAGTTGTAGATAGATGCCTGACATTGTGCTTCTTTAACATAGCTGCTGAGCATCCAAACTTAGGGCCTCATTTTTTATAGCAGGTGCTTAACCAACTAAGCTATCTTCCCCCATCTCAACTTTTAAAATAAAGTGAATTATTTTTACTAAAAGTACTTTTGACAAGTATTTGGAAAGTTCATTTGTATGGTTACTATTGCCTCTTTCAGAAGGAACTAATACACAGAAACGTTAACTCCTCCGAACAAGATTTGTTTTGTTTACTATTGTATCATTATTGCTTAAATAATGCCTAGCTTACAGTAGACTTATAGATTATTGAATAGATAAATACTAGGTTACTGGGACACAAGTATTATGAATAGAAGCTTCCTTACTGCTTATTTTAATTGGGAAATCTGAACTGGCACGATGACTCAAGTAAAAGTACTTGCCATGCAAGCCTGACAGCCTGAGTTCGATCCCTAGAAGCTCAAAGTGAACAGAGAACCAACTCTGAAAAATTGTATGTGCTTGTGCTGACACTCACAGATAATAATAAATAAATAAATAATAATAAATAAAATAAAATGTGAGGTCTTACATAACCAGTGACTTTTTAGATACGTTAATACATCTCAGGTTATTTTATTTTTGAATATATAAAATGCTAAAGAAAAACATAAGAACATTAAATGTAGTTTATCCACTAAAAGTATCTTGTGTCTTGTTCACTCCAGGAAGCAGTTTGGTTCCTTTCCAACATAACAGCAGGCAATCAGCAACAAGTTCAGGCTGTAATAGATGCTGGACTAATCCCTATGATTATTCATCAACTTGCTAAGGTCAGTCATAATATGAGTTTATTGCTCCTCTTAATCTGTTATAATGGAGACTTTTTTTGATAAACAATTCATTTTGTGACTTTATTTTGAAAACTTTGTTTTTAATCTTCACAGGGGGACTTTGGAACACAAAAGGAAGCTGCTTGGGCAATTAGCAACTTAACGATAAGTGGCAGAAAAGATCAAGTGAGTTTGAAAAATACTTATCATTGGTTTCAGGAAGTACCCTACTTCCTTATTTTTAGAAGTTAACTGAATGTTTTAATCTTTGTACTTTCTTAAGTAAAAATATCTTCTCTTTTATTGTCTAGGTTGAGTACCTTGTACAGCAGAACGTAATACCCCCATTCTGTAATTTACTGTCAGTAAAAGATTCTCAAGTGGTTCAGGTGGTTCTAGATGGTCTGAAAAACATTCTGATAATGGCTGGTGATGAAGCAAGCACAATAGCCGAAATCATAGAAGAATGTGGAGGTAAGATTGAAGCAAAGGACACTGGGATTCTAAAGTGCTAGTTCCATTGAAGTCAGTTTATTAGAAAATTCCTGCAGGTGCATTGTTAAGCTGTTCTTTTGTTGTTCTTCACTCTGCATATTAACAATACAAGAGGATTTTCCAGAAAACATTAGTTCAGTCTTTGGAAATACCTTCGAAGATGACTTTCCTGGAGATTGATGGCTTGTAGGAAACAGTAATTACTGTATTGGTTTGTTTTCCTCCCTATGGCAGAGTACTTATGTCTGGAAGCTGCAGAGCAGAATGCATGAGAGAAATAATGTAGTAAGAGAATAAGCCAAAGAAAGATTCAGGGGCAGGTTCAGTCTCTTATGACATCTTGCTTTTGTGAGAGGAAACTAGTATCCTGCAAAAGCCTTGCTAATCTTTCTAAGGGCTAGACACCCCAAAACTAAGCATGTCCCACTAGACCCTACCTCTTAAAGATGCTACAATCTGCCAGCATCTCTGGGACTAAGCCTCTGGCACACCAAACATTAGGAAATAAGCCACATCCAAATCACAGCATTGCTATTGATGTCACAGTGCACGGAAGCAAATTAAAAGCCTGATGAACCACTAGAGTAGGTAAAAGCTTTGTTTAAGTCTTCTCAAAAGCCTAGATAAGACAAATACTTTTTCATGTTATTCGTATTGCCTCATGACAATACTGCATGGATCCCAGTTTTGAAATGCTATTCCATGTTGTTGGAAAAGATCAGTGATTGCCTAGTCATGTGTATTTTGTTTCAATCTTGTCAGTTGTAAAGGTTTTTATGATCGCCACAACTACATGCTGAAGTCATGCTACAGAAGTTACTTCAAAATTTTAATGAAAAGGAAGTGTTACTTAAAATACTGCTGTTTCTGATAAGGACATGTAAAACATGTATTCCAAAATCCTGTTCTTAAAGAATACCTGTCGAATAAGTACTCAAATGTCCATGCCTTAAAAAATTAGTTTACTGGGGGGCTAGAGGGATGGCTTAGAAGTTAAGAGTGCAAAATGTTCTTCCAGAGGACCCAAGTTTGGTTCCCAGCCCCCACACTGGGCAGCTCACAACCTCAGCACCTGCATCACAGACCCATATGTACATATAATTAATTTAAAAATAAATTCTTGGTGCTGGAGAGATGACTCAGCAGTTAAGAACACTGGCTACTCTTGCAGAGGACCTGGGTTTGGTTCCCAACTACCTACATGGTGACTAACAGCTATTTGTAACTCTAGTTCCAAGTCTTCTGGCCCTTGCAGGCATTGCGTGACGTGGGTGCACTTAAATATATGCAGGCAAAACACTCGTACACAAAATAAAAACAAATAAAAATTAAATATTTTTCAAAAAAATTTAATTAAAAACAGTTTATCAGAGTGTAATGATTGATTTGCTTTTTTGTTGACAGTATGAATATTCTACCCAGCTTAAGCTTTTAAAGAAAATAAATGCAGTAGCATCATAGATTACTTAAACTGGAAGGTTTTCTTTTTTTATATATTTTATATTTTTTTAATTTTATATGTATGAGTGTATTGCTTGAATGTAGGTAGGTACACTCCATGTCGTGCAGTGCCTCTGGAGGTCAGAAGAGGGCATCAGATTCTCTGGACCTGTAGTTATGAAGAGTTGTTAGCTGCCATGTGGGTGCCGGGAATCGAATTCAGGTCCTCTGCAAGAGTGGCCATGCTCTTAACTGTTGAGCCCTCTCTCCAGTCCCTGGAAGATTTTCTTAAAAACAAGAAATGTAGGGAATTTTATTCAAAATTATAAGTAGTATTGATGAAAGAAAAACTAGTATGTATATCATGTTACTATTAATTCGCTATTTATTTTTGTGCTATGATGTCTCAGTTTTAACATAATTAAAAATTAGCTTCATAGTTAGGTTTGTAGTGTAACTGAGAGTTTGAATAACTTACTGAATTTTTTCTCTTTAGTTTTAAAAAATATATTTGTTTCTCTTAGAGTAATAATTACAGCATGTAGTATAATCTCAAAGCATGTTACATTTATTACCATGGCACCTCTTTCCCATTTGCCTAATTTGTATCTTATGTTTTAAAAATCAGCTATTTGAATATAATTCCAGAAAAACATTTTAAAGATGAGTATTAATTAAAGAGTTAAATTAAAAAATTTGTGGCCAGACATGATGGCACATTTTAATCCCAGCACTCCTGAGGCAGAGGCAGGAGGATCTCATGAGTTTCAAGCCAGCCTAGTCTTCACAGTGAGTTCCAGAGCTGTACAGTGAGATCCTGTCTCAAAAAACCATGACCACAACAAAAATTTATAAATTTATGTGTCTGGTCCATGGAGTAAATATTTTGGAAATACAAATAAAGATATGTTCACATCTGTAATCACAACACTTGACAGACAAGTGCAGGAGGATTGCAAGTTCAAGGCCAGACTGAACTACACCTTGTCTCAGAAAAGCAAAAGAGGTTGTTGTGATTACTGCTTTGAGAACCTCCCTTTTCTGTTCCTTATGCCTCTGGGACATAACCTATTCAGCCCCTACCCCCCTTTTTTAATAAAAAGCTTTTATCAATTCATGATTAAGTTCTAAAAACTTATTTTCATAGTGAGCATTCAGAAAACAGATGAAGAAGTACTATATGAAATATGATTCTATTGAAACAATCTTAGTCACTAACTTGCCATGGAACCTAAAAGAAATGGCATCACATCTCTTCAGATTGTCATCTTTGAGTGAAGAGAAGGTATATTCTGAGAGTCATGGGTTTTTTCCATAATTAGAGTTTTGATTAGTATGACCTTAATTATTTTGGTATTCTTTATCAGGTTTGGAAAAAATTGAAGTTTTGCAGCAGCATGAAAATGAAGACATATATAAATTAGCGTTTGAAATCATAGATCAGTATTTCTCTGGTGATGATGTAAGTATATGTTAAAATATGGTATGTCTGCATGAAATTTGAAACCTATAATGCATTAACTAAGATTTTTTCCTTTTATTTTTAATGCGAATTAATAATAATATTGTCTGTTAGATATGCCATTAATTTATATTCTTAAATACTTTGATCAAAACTTCATTATAAGGTAGAATTATAAAAGCAGGTCTTGTTGTATCTTTAACCTTTTAAGTGGAAAGGAACAGCACTTACAGAGATGCCATTCAGATAGATCTGGCACACCTGCACATACAGGAACTGAGAAAGGGCCACTTTTTAAATGCAGTCAGCTGTATTTAAATTCTTAGTAATGTTATTATTTACCCAGTTGTATTTAGGTAATATTCATACAGAATTTTCCTCTTATTTGTATAGATTGATGAAGATCCTAGCCTCATTCCGGAAGCAACACAAGGAGGTACTTACAATTTTGATCCAACAGCCAACCTTCAAACAAAAGAGTTTAATTTTTAAGGTCAGTTGAGTGCAGCATCTTCCGTTCAATCTGAAGCACCACCAGATGGCTACCGAATGATAAGAACAGCAGCAGCAAGGCTCCAGAACACTCATGCCTCTTCGTGTTGATGCTTCTAAAGCAAGCCATGTCTCAGTCACTTTGCAGTTGCCAAAAGTCACTCTCACATGGACTGTAAATGCATATGCATGATTTCCTAAACTGTTTTAGAATTCTCCTTAACAATCTCAACTCTCCTATTTTTCCCTGTTCCCTGGTGCCACATGCTGACAACTGCAGTCTCCAGTTAGAATATTCCATAGCGGTGGCGCGTCAGCAGCCCACTGATGCTCCTTTGGAAAATGGTGCACTGTGGATCAAGACACTTTGGTATGATGCATATTCACGTTGGAAGACTCCAGAGGTGCAGTGTGATCTGGGCCTCCATCATTGTCCTCCACAAACATATTTTCATATTCTTTATGTGGAAGAATAGATTTTAAAGTACAAGCCAAATGATTTTCATTGGTGGAACTGACACACACACACAAAGTAACTTAAAAACAAGAAACTTGGTTATTGATTAAACAGATAAGTTTTTAAAAACTGTACTTCATCTACCAGTAATTGATGTGTTTATTATCTGCCTCAGAAGCCAGGGTTGGAGGAAGAACTTTAGATACCGGTGGTAATGCTTTTGCCATTATACCTAATTTTTGAGAACAGCAAGCCCTATTTGACCACTCACTTCAGCCTGTGTGTTCCTGCTGTTTTGAAGTAATCAAATGCTGTGCATGGTATTCTACCTGAGCTGCAACCTGTTACAGACTTGAACTTCTGTTTAAGTTGAAAGCAAGAGTCCCTGAATACAATAAACAAAGAAACAATATAAATAAAGAAAAACAAAATGGCAAAGGTCTAAAATACTCATTGGTAATGTTTTAAGAAGTCATCTTGCTTTCAGCTTCCAGGAGTTAATATTTTTTGTTTTAATTTGATAATTGGATATGGTTGATTTATATTGGGTTTAAACTGTGGAGCTTTCATGTTTACTGTAATTTAGTCTTAAAACATTTTTTTACTTAGTAACCAGTGCTTTTGATAATGTGGTTGGCAACAAACCAGCAACTATTTAGAAGTGTTATAAGACTTCATTCTTTGAGTATTGGGAAGTTCATTCAGATCCTACTCTAAAAGCATCTGCACATGTTAAAAGATAAAACAAGGATCTGTATAGAGGAATTACCTGCAGTTATTTAACTTAAGCCTGATTTGCAGTGTTTTTTTAATTCTGCAAAATCTGGTATTGCTATGTAAAGTCTTTGCTTTTGGCAAATTGTCGTGACCCAGTTATTAATGAACGAATATGGATTTGAAAATTTTTAAACTAAATAATTTGTGCTGTCACAGAAATGGTTTTGTTGCTCTTGTTTCCTGGGTATAATTTCCCAATGCATTCATGTGAAGGGATAGAAATCTAAACTAAATTAGTTCTCAGATAGGGGGTGTATTTACTGTGATGAAGATGAGACAGATGCCATCAGAGCTTTGTGAATCAGCTGGGGTGTTTTCACTGATAAACAACACATAGCAGGTGTGCATTCATTACAAATATATGTATCTGCCAAGGTGGAGCCACTTTAAAGAGTGAGTTTTGTCTTGTATCTAAAGTGGATACAAGCGTATGTTTAAACTGCAAGATTTTTACTTGCTAGAGAATCTGTTTTAATATAGTGGTTTGGCCTCTGATTATTTATAGGTTTTATAAATTTTAGAATCAATTTCTCTTTAAGGTGGCTCAGATTTTTCAACTCTTGTGCACATAAAATTGAGTTGAAGTTCATTGTGCCTTTTTTTCTTTACCCAAATTTTGAGTTAAAGCTTCATATGGTAACTGCATCCTGTTCAGACACTATTGTCTAAATTTTGAAACTGTGTGGTATTCACTAAAAGTAGGAATAACAAAGTTAAAGTGAATTAAGGTCACAAACTTCGGTGAAGCCCTTAAAGTTCAAATCTTCTTGATATTGTGAAGTGTCCCCCTTGCAGTTTAGTTTCTTCTGAACTATCCATACTAATTGACAGTTACCTTTTAAATTTTGCACACATCGTCAAGCTTGAAATTGGGCCTTTACTTTGATGATTCCTATTTCCTCATGTTTTAAGTGCAAACTAACCTTTAAGTAACATTAGCATCAAGCAGTGCAGACATGTGCATTTGCTGATTCAGTTTGCTGTGACCTTACCAGTTTGGAATTGGAATTGCACCATTTCATAGAATAAAGAAGACTAAGTATATTGCTGCACTTTTAAGTTTTCAAAACAGTGTTTTAAAATTGCATTGTTTTTATTTTTTTTAAACTCAGTTAAAAAAAAAACTAAAATGTTCTTTCAAAAGAGGCATCTAAACGTGTTCCTAATTTTGTATATGGGCTTAGGTTTTGTAACCAATAAAAAAAAGCTGCTATCAAATATGATAAACCATTGGAAGACTTATTTCTGAAAATAATTGCTTAACTGTGTTTTCTGTGTGGTTAAATTTAAATTTGAAATTACTTTGAAATATCAGTTACATGATGGTAAAGCATGAATGACTGTCATTGCACATCGATAACTCCTTCCCTCTGTAACAAACAAGGATGGCCTACCAGTAGCTACGCTAGAGAACACTTGTGACAAACCAGAAGTGCCAGCATCTGGACTAATTTCCTAAGCTGCCATAACAAAGAATCACCAAAGCAGGTGACTTCAAACAACAGAAATTACTGTGGTGCTGTCTGGAGTCTGGAAAGTCTGAAAGAGAGGCTCTGGCTGGGCTCTCTTCCCCTCTGAGCATGGCAAGGATTCCTTCCTAGCTTCTGGAGGTAGCAGGCAGCCCTTGGTGTTCGTTGGCCTACAGGTTCTTCACTCCATTCTCTTGCCTGTGCTGGTACATGGCCTGATTCATATATGTCTCAGATTGAAAACATTGTAATTTAGAAAAAGACCATTTATTTGAGAAGATGCTGTGATTATGACTTTCAAACCAAACAAACCAGTCCAACTAAGGTCTGCCTAACTTGTGAAAACATGTGACTTGTAACACAGGACATAGCAATAGTAGTAAACCAGAAAGTTTTTACTTGCTAGGTAGAAGTGTGGCCCTAAATGAAACTGGATAAATTAGAACAAAGTAACAGCCAAACTTTTGCATGTAGGAGTACTTTACTTTTGTTTGGTATCACTTCAGATTATTTGTAAAAGAAGTCAGTGTGTCAGTGAATACATTGCTAGCACTCACAGTCTTGCCATCATTTTCTTCACAAGGGGCATCCTTTCATGGTGTTAAACCAAGAGCACCTTGAAATTGGACAGCAGTGCTCTTTCAGTGATGGTTAGTTTTTTAAACTCTAGTTTTAACCTGTGGTTGGTTTTTAAACTCTGGAGAATTTTAAATAACTCTGGGGAAAATTAGTAGTTTCTGCTGATTCTTAAAAGCTGACCCCAAAGAGTACTCATTGACCCACCTTTTATTTAAAGCTTAAAAGGCACTCTTCATAGGGCCGGAGAGATGCTCGGTGGTTAAGAGTACTGGCAGTTCTTACAGAGGACCTGGGTTCAGTTTCCAGCATCCACATGGTGACTAACAACCATCTGTAAGTCCAGTCCCTAAGGATCTGACTACTTCTTCCTGCTTCTCCAGGCACTATACACATGTGATACACATATTTACAATGCAGACAAAACACTCATACACTGGCCTAAATCAACTCCTGTAAATAACAGCTCCATGGGAATAGCTTACATGTGTTGTGTGAACAGTGGTAATCTTTTTCTCAGTGGTTTTTAATAAAAACCTTTTAGCTAAAAACCTTTTAACTTCTTTAGGAAGAGCTAGTGTTGAAACCCCCAAAATCACAGCATAGTTTAAGAAATCACTTCTTGAGGCACCCTCAAAAGACATGTTTATTAAGAAATTAAAAGGAGGAAAACAGGACTGAAGAGATGGCTCAGCAGTTAAGAGTACATACTGCTCTTGAACCTGAGTTCAGTTCCCAGCAACCATGTTAGCTCATGGTAACTCCAGCTCCCAGGGAATCCGATGCCTCAGGCTTGTGTGCATATGCCCACATACAGACACACACATAATTAAAAATAAAAATCTTAAAAAAAACTTTAAATAGAACAGTAGAGAGATGGGCAAGCATGCACCGGGTTCTGAGTTCAAACCCTAAACCACTAAAAATGATGCCTAAGTATTGTGACTGAGAAATGCTATTTGCCATTCCCTTCTGGAAGTTCTGAATGCAAAGGCAGGCAAGTCTCTCTGAATTTGGGCCAGCCTGGTCTACATAGTTCCAGACCCACCAGGGATAGAGACCCAGTCTCAAAAAAACAATAAACCTGGGTCTGGAGAGGAAGCTCAGCAGTTAAGAGCACTGGCTGCCCTTGCAGAAGACCTAGGTTCGGTTCCCAGCACCCACATGGCAGCTAACATCTGTTCTTAACTCCAGTACCACGGGACCTGACACCCTCTTCTGGCCTCCAAGGACATTACATGACATGGGTGCACTTACACACATAGAGGCAATACACTCATACTCTGTTTCTATAGTGTCCCCTTCCTTACCATAAAAATAGCCATCTACTGAGTAATTCTCTTTCTTACTGATGGTACCCAAAGATGCATGGAACCTTGTGTAAGTAATATGAAAAACTTAGATAAACAAGGACTATCTTCGTGGAATAGCATTTTAACAGGTGGTAAGTAAAACGGTTTTATGGAGAAATACAATTAGTATGTATTACAGAATATACATTTACATGATGGTTTAAAGATAAAATCAGGTTTTTGAGACCATTTTATGAAGTAAAAGTGAGAAAGTTTAGATGAATGAGTCCCTTAATCCAAGAAGCTTCGTCTGCATTGTTGGCTCTTGCTGCTACAGTTTTCCCCTATTCCTGAACAAAGTCCCTTAAATGCCCATCATTATAAGTTTCTGTGATTGGACTAGATTTTAATTTTTCCACATAGCAGAAGAGATTTTTGTTTTAACAAGAGCCCTTCCTCAGCTAGAGCAACTCACCAGTGCCCCCCACTGGCTGTAAAAGCTTGGTTCCTGTTGGCTTAAGCAGTCTACCCAACAACAAGGAGTGGCGTGACCACTGGGTATGGTGGAATGACAGCATTCCATTCCTCTAGACACTTAATTCTAATGTAGGGAAGAGTTTTGGTTATTTTCCAGCTTTATCATAGTCTTGAAATCAACAGCCTGAACTTTCTTTGTCCCATTATAAAGATATCTACCTATTTGAAATCTAAATTTCATGCCATCTCAGCACAGTTTTTCTCATAATAGGATTATATTAAATAAACCTAGGCATATTTTCAATATCTTTAGTCTTTTATGAAACATTCAGGTATTTATTGAGCATCTTTTCCCATTCCAGGAACAGTGCTAGGGCACAAGGTAGATAAGAGAACAAATTATAGGAATTGACCTAGTCAGAAGAATAGGCTGATGATGCTGGTGAGCTCTTAAGGGCCAGCCACTATTGGGATGCCTTACAGATAGATACTGGTGTGTCCTCTCCAGTGAAGAATGTTCTGTTAGGTTGCATTGTCTCCAAACTCCGAAGCTGATTGTGGTGCAAAAGCAGGAGTTAATTGGGTAGATGCACTGGAAAAGCTTTCTGGTGGTGGGAAGTCATGGAAGTTAAGGGAAGCAAAGATTGCAATCCAAAGATAATGGAGAGAATTAATAGGAGCAGGGAGAAGCTAACCAAATAGCTAGAAGTCTTCTGTAGGATTTGGCATCCTAGAAGCAATGGAAAATTATTACACAAGGGTGATAGGAAATTTATGTTTAATAAAGATCTCTAGTTGGTAAAGTAAAGACAGGAACTGTCCTTTGGATTTAGTGACCTAAGATTAATGGTCACACTGAGGGTGAGACTCTCAGGCAAAAGATGGGGAACAGCTTGGTCCATGAAATGCATAGATTAAAGTATGCTTGGTGGCTACACAGTTGGGTTGGCAATTCCTTAGATGCTGAGTGTGGGTAGAGGGAAGTATGGAGGATGATTCTAGGTTTCTAATTCCAGCAGTGGAGGGAATGGAGTTAACGTGAGACACAGGAGATCATCACACCTGCAAGGAGGTGAACTAAGCTGAAACATCAGCGGACTGTTGGCAGTCACTGGAAGTACTGCTCTGGAGCTCTGAGGGAAGGACAGGCCAGAAATTTTAATGCTCTGCCTATTTGGAGGGTTATTAAAGCATAAGGAAGTGTCTCGTGTTTGGAGTGAGAGTGGGGGTTAAGACTCGAGGAGTTTCATTTCACTGGGCACAGGATGGAAATGAGCTTGCAGAAGAAGCAAAAGGAATGGCTGGGGCACAGGGACAAACCCTGTGAGGTTTCCCAGCGCATCGAGGGAGAAACGATGCCAGCACCCAGTGGTGCTACTAAGCAGCCAAGCAAAATAGGGACAAGGAGTTATGTGTTCTTTGGGTTTAGTGATAAGGAGGTCCCTGCCCTGTGGGAGTTGTACCAGTGTGATAAGGCAGCTACTAGAGAGGACTGAAGAGCAGTGGCAAGATATGAACAGTTGATCTAAGATTTTTTAAATTATGTGTCTTATGTGTGTGCACTTAAGTGCAGGTACCTGCAGAGGCCAGAAGAGGGTGTTGGATCCTCTGGAGCTGGGGTTACAGGTTGCTCTAATCCACCCATGTAGGTGCTGGGAACCAAACTTGGGTCTTCTGGAAGAGCAGAATAACATTGTGGAAGCACACAGCCCTAAACTTGAGCAAACTTCTACTCTGCCACATACTTCTGCTGGCTTTCTGGATTTTTAAATAATAGAAAAAGGTTCAGTCAGCTGCATGGGCTTTTAAAGCCGTGAACTGGGGGATGTGGGTGCCTCACTGTGATTTCAGAGCCAGGGAGGTGAAGGCAGGAAGATTGGTGGGAGTTCCAGGCCAGCACTTGCCTACGTAGCAAATTCCCGTTTGACCAGAGCTACACAGCTAGACTCTGTCTCAAACACATAAAACAAAAAAGTCTGATAATGGTTGAAGACTTTGCTTACGCCTCTCTACCTAGAGTTGCAAGGCCTCTTTTAGAAACATTTTATCCCAAAATTTACCCCAGCTATTGGCAAAATCCCCCCTTTTGGACTTAATTTTTTGAACCTTATTAGAAATAAGACTTCAGACCTCATCAAATCCTTTGGGACTGATCTGGGAGCACGTTTCCTGGAGGCCGATTAAGCGGGTTTTAGAGCATGAACCAAGTTCCCGAAACTTTCCAGGCAGAAATGGGCAGAAGCTCTAGGATGCAAAGGCAGGCCTACACAGTATGCTGACCCCGCCCCCGACCGCGGAGGGCCCCGCCCCCAGGCCTGGCTGCTGGGGCTCTTCCGTTTGCAGCCAGCCGCATGGACCTGCACTGGGAGCTTCTCACCGCCTCCGGGCCCCCGCTGCTGCTGAGCTCAGCGCTGCTGGCCGCCGGATGCACGCTGGGCCTGCGCCTGGGCCGCGGGCGAGGATCAGTGGACCGTGCAGTGCTCGCCTGGCTCTGCTATGACGCCCTGGTGCACTTTGTGCTAGTAAGTGTCGTAAGTGTCGCCGCCTGCCTGGGGCAGCTGCTTTCCTCGGGGGAGGGAGAGATGTCCGGAGACCCGAAGTCCTGGAGACTGGTGCACACGGCCTTTGTCCAGAGGCTACGTCGCCTGAGTTCGGATTCCCCAATCTCAGCAGAGCGCACTGCTTCCCAGGTGCTTCTGGGTATTTCTAGTCATTGTAAATCCTTTGAGAATTGCTAAATGATTTTTTCTTTTTTCTTTTTTTTCCTTTTTTAAGGCAGGGTCTCATTAGCCCAGGCTGACCTTGAAATCACCATGTAGTAGAGGATAACCTTAAATTTCTGATCCTCTTGTTTCCACCTCCCGAGTGCTGGGATTATAGGCCTGCACCAACAAGCCTGATCTCTGCAATGCTTACTTAGTCTAGAACCCAATTAGACAAGCACTCTATTAGCTGAGCCGCATCTGCATGCCCCACACCCATGTGTGAGCTCCTCAAAGACAAAAACCAGCGCTGTCATCTGTAAACTGCACAAAATGTTGAATTGGAAAAAAAATTAAAAGTTGAGATCCCTTTGTAATCACAGAGTCCAGGACTGCACTAAAACAGACACGCAAAACCGGTGGCTCTGTGGTAATCACCATTTCCTGCTGTGTTTAAAATTTCTGACCTTTACCTGGAGATGTTGCTCAGTGGTAGAGTGCTTGCCTAGCTAGCACATGAGAGGCCCTGGAGTCAAACCCCAGGACAAGGGGGAGGAAGGGAAGGTCTTGACAGCGTCCCATCCACTAGTTAGTATCTGTACTTGCTCTGCAATGCCAGGCATGATCTTGATGTAGAGTGATTTACACTTTTGCTGTATCAGTTACCTGTCCTGTTGCTGACAAAATATGACAAAAGGAACTTAGAAAAAACAGGGAGGGAAGAGGAAGGAAGGGAGGGAGGAAAGGAGGGAAGAAAGGAAGAAAGAACACGAGAAGGAAGGGCAGATTTATTTTTGCTCATAGTTTTTGGGGATTCAGTCTTTGGTCTTGGTTAGGTTTATTCCAGGGTGTGTGTGTGTGTGTGTGTGTGTGTGTGTGTGTGTGTGTACTATTATGAATGGAATTTCCCTGCTTTAAGATTTAATTTTAATTTTATGTGTATGTGGTCTGCATGTATGTGTGTGAACCGTGTGCGTGTAGTCAGTGCCTACAGAAGCCAGAAGAGGGAGTCAGATCCCCTGAAAGCTGGAGTTACGGCTGGGGGTTGGCTGATAGTGGTTGCTGGGAACAGAACAGAACAGAACCTGGGAGTCCTCTGCAAGAATATTCAGTGCTCTTAACCACTGAGCCATCTCTCTATCCCCAAGGAAACGTTGTGGCCAGGTTTCATTTGTGGGTTTCATTTGTTTATTTGTTTGGGGGAGGGGATCCATTTACCATGGCAAGCATATGGAGGTCAGAGGATAGCTTGTGGAGTCCACGGTAGGGGTTTTGGGAATCTGGCCCAGGTTGTTGAGCTTGGTGGCAAGAGCCTTTACCCACTGAGTGATCTTGCTGGTCTGTCACCCTACTTTATAAATAGCCTGTAGAGGTGCACGTAGGCAGTTCTACTAAAATCCTCCTGCCCTACCTAGTTTTTACAGTTTTTTAAAAACTGATCCTAAATACTTTTTTTGTAAAATTTGAACTAACTTAAATCTGAACAAACTTTTAGCTAATGTGAAGTGTAAGTTCATAATAATAACAAAAAGGAAAAAAAAAGTCTTTGGTAATCATTTAAATCTATAAATGTTGGCCAGTTAAATATGTGTCAATACTAGCTGTTTATACAATGATGGAATTCCTTCTTTCTTAATAATGTGTGGAGTTGAGTGGCCAAGGTTGTTTCTCTCAACTCATTAGTTTATAGAATTTTCTTTGTTTAACTTTTTTTTTTTTTTTTTTTTTTTTTTTGAGACAGACTCTCATTATGTAGCCCTGACTGGCCTAGAACTCACTATGTAGACAAGGCTGGTCTGGAACTCACAGAGATCTGTCTGCCTCTGCCTCCAAGTGCTGGGATTAAAGGAATGTATGTGCCACCACACTTTGGTCTGTTTGAGACAGGGTCTCCTTGTAGCCTCAGCTGACCTGGAACTCACTATATAGACCAGGTTGGAACAGATATCTGTCTGTCTCTGCCTCCTGAGTACTGGGACTATAAGTGTGAACCACCATTCCTGGCTATAATTAATTTTTTTTAAAGAACTTAAAAAACTTTTTTATTTTGGTTTTTAATTTTTATTTTATGTATGGTTTTGCCTGCATGCATGTAAGTGCACCATGTGTGTGCAGTGCCCATGGAGGCCAGAAGACAGTGTTAGAAGCCTGTACTCCAACCCAGATCCTCTGCAAGTGCAGCTGGTGCCATCTGCCCAGCCCCTAGAATTGATTTTTAAGCTATCATTTGAGTACACGAGCTCTCAAAGAACAAGCGCAGTTAAAGCTAGCTGGTAGAGCCAGCTGTGGGGATGCACACTCAGCTCTTGGGAGGCAGAAGCAGAAAGATGAGAAGTTAGTTCAGAGTCCTCCTGACTTACCTGGGCTACAGGTGCTGCTGTCTGGACAAAAAAAGTCAACAGGTTGAGGTTAAAGGAAAGTATGTTCCTATAACATTTTAGACATATACAACAGGTGTAAAAATATATAAAATATATATTCATGTGTCCACTACCCAATTTAAGTTGACTTTTCAGGCACAGACACAGGTAACATGGCACTTCAAGGCATAGTCTGACATGTGGAATTCTGCTCTGCTTTCCCTGCTCTCTGTTCTGAAGGATAAGTCCAATCCCCACCCCGCCACAGTCCGTTAATGAACCACTTGCCTGTCCTGCTGTGAATGGTTCCACTGTGATACGTCATGCTTTAGTTCAAGCCCAAAGTTTCCTGATTTTTCACATATCACCTTGATCACTGACATAACCCCATGGGCCACCAGGTTAATGTGCTAGTTAGTTCTTGTCAACTTGACACAAACTAGAGTTGTCTGGGAATAGGGAACCTCAGCTGAGGAATTCCCTCCATCAAATTTGCCTGCGGACATGTTTGTGGGGCATTTTCTTGATTGCTAATTAATGTGGGAGGATCCAGCCCACTGTGGGCAGTGTCATTCATGGGCAGGTGAGCCTGAGCTGCTTAAGAAAGGTAGCTGAGCAAGCCAGTGAGAGCAAGTCAGTGAATAGTGTTCCTCTGTGGTCTCTGCCTCCAGAGTCCTGCCCTGATTTCCCTCCACTATGGATTGTAGTTGTCAACCCTTCCCCCCAGTGCTTTAGCATAGTAGCAGAAAACAAACTTAATCTCCATGAAATAAAGTTATTTCTTACCAAATTTAATAAGCCTAGACGCGTTCATTGTTGCTGTTGCTAATAGTGCTTTTACCAGGGTCTTTGGGCACCAATATCAGATCAGAGGAGAGGGCGCTTGAATTAGCAGTGAGGCCTGAGAGGAAGGTACATGCCTGTATTAGCCTTGGTTAGCAGTTTGCTGCAAGGATGCCCAGAAATGTGTGATGAGCGCATGCTGGAAAGAGATCCTGGAGAGAGCTGAAGGCCCAGCCCCGTTCACTCCCTGGCTTCTAAACCCCTCAAGTCTGCTGGCTGCTACCAAACTCAGAGCTTGCCTGATGGACAGAAGTGCAAGGGGTGGTTTGCCTCACATGTCCAACCAGAGTGTGATGATTAACCTATATTACCAATTTTATTGGATTGAGAAGTGCCTGGAGATTAGTACAGCACCCGTCTAGATGTCTGTGAGGGCATTTTCAGAGAGGATGAACTAGGAAAGCCCTAGCCTGAATATGGGCAGTACCATCCCAAAAGGCTGAGAGCCCAGATGGAAAAGAAAACAGAGGAGGTACAGTGTGACCAAGCCACATTCCAATTACACCCAAATAAAGGGTCAGCCTGAGTTAGCCAAGAGTGGACCCCAACTCTGAGAGTTCGTTCCTTCAGATCTCTCACAGAACTGTGCTCTGGAGCCAGGCATTACCCATACATTATTCAGTTTCTCCAGCATGAACTGGGGAACTAATCCACCCTTTGACCCCTAGTTCTAGAATGCCTCATACACACAATGTCAATCATTCTTCTCAATTCTCAGTACTTCCAATGAGGATATAAATAAGAATTTGCAGCTTTCAGCACTTTGAGCCGCCAATTCAAGCACACCTCCATTCATTCGCTAGCTTGGGTGGAAGATAAATGGGATCCTGGGGGATCAAGGTCAGATGCCCAGGTCACAAGAGCACATGGCTCAGTGAGTTTGTTTACATTATAAACAGTGGCTTTTTGGAGCAAGGTTAAGTAAAAATCTTTCGTCCAGATTCTGCCCGTGTTGTGAGTCATTTCTTCAGGAGGGAGCCAGAGCTGACAGCATCCTTACTCTCTCTGCTTCCTGGCCACCATGATGTAGCCGCTTTGCTGAGCTGACCCCTTCCCTGCATGAGACTACAACCCTCCTTTGAGTTTCCTCAGATGTTTTGTCACAGTGGTGAGTAGTCTGGCTGATGGAAGGTGGTCACCTTGGGCTCGATCCCTGGTCAACCCAATGTTGCTAGAATAGTGGGCAAAGATTTTCCTACCAGTGCCCTAGCTGGACCCACGCCAGTGTCTGTGATGGCAGTGTGGGCTGGCAGGCACTGTTTGTTTGGTCCAGTGTCTGTGATGGCAGTGTGGGCTGGGCAGGCACTGTTTGTTTGGTCCGGTGTCTGTGATGGCAGTGTGGGCTGGCCAGGCACTGTTTGTTAGGCCCAGTGTCTGTGATGGCAGTGTGAGCTGGGCAGGCACTGTTTGTTTGTTTGGTCAGTCCAGTGTCTGTGATGGCAGTGTGGGCTGGGCAGGCACTGGTGCTTCCCGGGCTTTTCCTTCTCCTGCAGTCTAAGCACAGCCTTCTAGGCATGGCCAGAAGCGTGAAGAGGGATGTGTGTGCCTGAGTATGGGCAGAGTCTAGGTTGATGGGAACACAGAGGTCATGCAAGGAAGAAGTGGGTCTGGCTGAGGAGGGACTGGAAAGCAGCTGAGTGGTGACTGTTCTGTAGTGGGAAGGTTTGAACAAGGGCCCAGTTCTTGTTATTTCCTAAATGACTGAATCGGTCAGACTGTCACCACTGGATTATACCCTTCCAGTCTGATCATGTTGTGCATGGTTGTCCATGCTTCAGTCATACCCGTGCACCCTGTGATGGACTGGACAGGTAGCCCAGTTGGTAGAATTCTTGCCAGGTTAAAGGGGCTGGCCTTTTTTTCCTCTTCCTGAAGCAGCTTTGGAACAGCTTCAGAATGATAAAGGTAAGGGATGACAGAGAAGGAATGCAGCCGTGGATTAGGAAGCAAAGTCTCTGACCTTCGCTTGACCTCCTTTCAGTGGCTTCTTCCCTCCAAGGCAGACCATAGAAAGTAGAAATTCCCTTCCCCAAGGTGGAGCATAGAAATGTAAGCATACAGTGCCCTTCTGCCTTTCTGTCTTTGAGCAAACCATAATGCAGTTTTCTGACAGCAGATGAGAACTCTGTCTCAGAAAGGCAGGAGGAAGGAAAGCTGTGAGAGGCCAGGAAGCATCTGTAGACAGGCCTTTCTGGTTGTCCCTCCTGTTCAGACTGTCACCATGGGATTACTCCCTTCCCGTGCGATCATGTTGTATGTGGTTGTCCGTGCTTTGGTCATACCTGTGCAATGGAGTCTCCATGACGGACTGGACAAGTAACCCAGTTGGTAGAATGGGGATTCCATCCCAACACCCCATAAAAAGCAGGTGTGCGGGTATATGCCTGGAATCGCAGCAGAGGCAGGAAGATGGCCACAGGCTTGAAGCCAGCCTGATCATGAGTTATAGGCCGGACAGGGCTGGATAGTGAGACCCTGTGTGATGGTTAGTGCTGTCAACTTTGCAAAACCTAGAAGCGCCTGCAAAATGGACCTCTGTGCCTACCTGTGTCGGGGGGTTGTTTTGATAACACTGGTTGATATGAGAGGAGACCTGTCTTAATTGTGGGTGGGACCTGAGCCATGTAAGTGGATGGTGGAACTCAGAAGCGAGGGTGGGATCCAGAGTGGTAAGACAAGACTGAGTGGAGCGAGGGAACTAAGCGGTGGAGGGAACTGAGTGGGGAGGGGCACTGTTGGATGGGCTCCAGATGCAACAGGCAGAGGTGGAGAAAACTGGCAGAGCTGATGGATGGAGAGGAGGGAGGGAGAGAGAGGCGTGTCCGGACGGGCAAGGGCTGAGTCTGGTGAACATGGTGAGCAGGAGGGCGAGAGAGAGGATGAGGGGAGATGCACCCATGGGAACCTGGCTGTCTGCTGGTGGCTGGTGGCCGTGGGGATTGCCCTGAATCTGACGTCTCCTTTGATCCACCTTGGTATTTTGCTCCTCCCATACATGACTCTGCAAGGCTCCATGTAGGCTTGTTTTTCAGGATAAAGGACAGTTGTCACAGGAAGTCAGGGCTTCACGTCTTGCTGTCATTCTCCCTGTGACTTTTTAACTCTCTGTTGATCTGTGTATTTTGGATCTCACCCTTTTCCACTGCCGCTCCAGCTGGCCCTTACCTTTCACTGCTGGTTTTGACCCTTAGGACTTTAAAATTTCTTCCTCTACCTGCTGCTATGTCATGGGCCTCCGAAGTTGCCTTTTTCTGCAGCATGTCACTGGTCCCCGTCTTCCCTGGCATTCTCACCCTTGTGAAGTCTAGTAAATGACTGTACATACCCTGTGCCGCGGGGCAGATCTAGTGAGTGGCAGAGGGTTTAGCTGTGTGCCAGCGCTGGAAGATGTAGCAGTGCTTCTCAAGCCCCAAAGAGAGTTCACAGTGACTCTGTGCCTTTTAAAGACTTTTTTTTGATGTCTATGAGTGTTTTGCCTACATGTATTTAAGTGCACTGTGCAGTACCCACAGAGGCCAGAAGAGAGTTACAGATGAGATGGTTGTTAGCCATCTCTTGGATGCTAGGAACAGAACCCAGGTCCCGAGAGAGCAGCCAGTGCACTTCACTGCTGAGCCACCTCTCTAGTCCCTCAACACTTTTTCTTAATGGTCTGGACCAGCAGCTTTTGTGCTTGTGAACCTCAGGAGACCAGAATCCAGTTGTTTCTAACATCATGAACAAGACCATGTAATCTAACAAGAGTCATGGCTGTCTGTAGCTACATATCAAGATGATGTCCTCTTCTGTACTTTCTCACAAATATTTAGGACCATTCTGGATGCTCTAACACAGACGTACCGAGGGCCCTTGTCCTCTGAGAGCTTATGGGAAGGAGACAGTGGGCTGAGCAGTGGCGTCCGTCTTTCTGCTCACTGGCGTGGATGCACGTGACATGCCGCCTCACACTTCTGCCGCAGCGCCTTCCCCACCATGGTGGACTGGCCCTCAAACTGAATGCAAATAAACCAGCCCTCCGTTAAGTTGCAACCAGTCAGGTATTTGGTTGCAGCAAGAAAAGTAACTAACCCATTGTGTACAGGAGTTTTGAGAGCACGAGGGACTGGGTGCCCCTTTCTTGGTGATAGGACTACCACTTTTCCTCTGTGCCTGGCTATGTAGTTCTTTTACAAGGCTGATTTCATCCCAGAGATCTCAGATGGTTTATGTCATCAGTTCCATCAGCCAGATGCAAAGACCCCTGTCCTTTTTCCTCATCCAGGGCCATTTGTTTCTGTCCATTCAGTATGGTGGCCCCACTTGGCAAGACTTCAGGGAAGAGACTTGAAGAACCGTGGCATGGTTCGAGCTTTCAGAACAGAAGGAGAAGGCGATGCTGCCAGTTACAGTTTTAGGGTACGGGCTCCTGAAGACCTGGGTTGGCTCTGTATCACTTCTGCCAGTGAAGCTGTTGGGTTACAGGAGCTTCTAAATTCATTTGTTTCTGTTAACACCCAGAACAGATGATGTTTGTTGTAGGACACTTGGGCTCTGGGGGATGCCAGCCCATGGACACCCAGAGTACTCAGGTTCAGCCTTGGAATTGGGGACTGGTTCTGAACCCCAGAAACTGCATGGCAATGTGACTGGATTCTTCTCCATATGTGCACACATCTCTTCTGCCTTGACTGGCTGGGTTTACATCCTGTATTCTTTTTTTTGGGCGGCGGGGGATTCTTTTTATTTTTGAATCAGGGTCTCTCTGTAGTCCCAGCTGGCCTGGAACTCACTATGTAGACCAGGCTGGCCTCCATCTCACAGAGATCTGGTCTGCCTCCTGAGTGCTGGGATTCAAGGCTTGTGCCACCATGCCCGCCTTTGTCCTGTGTTCTTGTTCCTATCCCATTGTTAATATCCTGTGGCCCTGCAGCTCCAATGGCCACCACATTGGCGACCGCTTGTCATGACCAGGTTGCTGGCTGGTCACTGTCCTTGTCATGCCCCCCTCCCCACAGCAGGCTCCTTTAAAAATGCTGAGTCAGGTACTAAGCACTCTTGCAGAGAGCCCTGACCACTGTTTGAGACTCCCTGCACAAGTTAAAGTGGAAGTGTTGGAAAGAATATGTGGTGTAGGGTACAAGTGATGTGTATTTGAACCTGTTTGCCAGCTAGGAAACCATGGGCAGGACCCTTCCAAAGCAGACCATTTCTGCGATGAGGAAGGGAGAAGGGACACCTCCTTTCTCAGTTTCCTGTCTGTTGTCCTAACTTGATCCCTGTGGCTGTGATAGAACACCCTGACGAAAAGCAACTTGGGGGAGTAGAGTGTATTTCATCTTCTACTTCCAGGTTACAGTCCATCATCCAGGGAAGTCTATGGCAGAAACCACAGAGGAAGGCTGCTTTGCTAGCCCACTCACTGGCTCATGCTCACCGAGCTTTCTTTCATAGCCCAGTCCTGCCTGCCGAGGGATGGTGCCACTCAGTAGGCTGGGCCATCCCATATCGTTCATCAATCAAGACCATCCCTTACAGACTTGGCCATTAGGAACTCCCTCTATGGAGACTCTCTCAGATGACTCTGGACTGTGTCAGGTTGAGAGCTGAAGCTAACTAGGGCTACCATAAATCAAGGAAAAAAATGTTCTCTTCCAAGGGTTGTTATGAATCCAGGAGTGATGTGCCTCATACTTAGAATCTCAGCACTCAGCTGAGGCAGGAGTGTTATGAGTACAGGCTAGCCCAAGCTACCTAGACCCTACTTCAAAGCACAAGGGAGGGGTAGTGGGGAACACTGTTTGGAGCTGTTCTTCAAGCTTATAAGTCACCTCAAGATTGACTGAGATGCTGCACTATACAAAGCTCCCAGACAATGGTGTTGGTTCATGGGTCATCCTGGCAGGGACACAGGATGCCTGGCACTTTTCCAGAGCTCAGAAATTGCAGCTCTCACCTCACATCCCTTAGCAGTTCCCTCTCGGGGGGCTCTCCAGGCCTTAGCTGCTCCTTTTCATTGTGTCCCTGTAACCTACAGTGATTTGCTACATGTCCAGTTACCATGAGCCTGAAAGCTTCCTGTCTAATCCTTAATCTGAAAGCAGCTGCCTCAGCAGTGACCAGCATTCCCTAAAGAGGACAGATGTTTTTCGTGTCCTAAATCCAACACTAAGCTGCATGTGGTAGGCATGATAGTGCTTGGGGCACTGACAACCAAGTTTCCAAAGGGGCCATTGCCATCCCCTGGGAATGTGAGGTAGCAAACATCTGTTGGGGCTGGAGCAGACTCTCTTTAAGGAGAGTAATTTCAGTAGGAGGATGGCAGCTGACAGTGGACATATCTGAAATCACTAAAGCCTGGAGAGAGGGACTGCGGCCGCAGGTTTCCCCACCCACCACACTGATGCAGGCGGCTGCCAGACGTGGAAAAATCCAGTGGGATTAGACTGAGACGCTGGGTCAGATTTGAAAGCGCTAATACCCTAGTTCACTCACTGGTTTTGTTCTTACCCACTTGTTCTCCACTCTGGGTGCTGAGTACTGTGCTGTTTTCTGAGTCTTTATTCAAGCACATTTAAAAATATAAACTCCCAGACGCACTCACATGCAGACTTAGCTGTTTTTGTGGGGTTTTGTTTTGTTTTTGTTTTTTTCTATAAAACCATCTTTCTGCTAAATATCTCTTTAAGAATTAGAATGAGTGTGCCCGGTGTGATGGCACACACCTTGAATCCCTGACTCCAGAGGCAGAGGCAGGTGGATCTCTGTGAGTTCAAAGCCAGCCTGGTCTACATAGTGAGTTCCAGGTCAGCTGGGGATACAGGGAAACCCTGTCTTAAAAAAAAACCAAAAAACAATAAACAAAAAAAAGAGAATTTGGATGAGTTGTGTGGAGCATTTTGTGTAAATTGATTGTCTAATCCTACATAAGGGAGGCTTGGCCAGCCAGGGTACTTGTTTTCTCTGAGTTTTGCCTCCCGGTTCTCTTGACATCTACAAAGCACATTACAGATCATAGGTCTGAATATCTGACAATACTGGATATCTCACCTGAGCAAATATCAGAATGGTGAAGAGCAACCCACCAAACTCTCAGTCGTGGACAGACACTGTGGGGGTGGAGGGCATGGCAGCTGACTGCGAGGAGAGAGACCGTGATCAGATACCACCAATGTCACAGTGGACAACGCCCACATCCTCATAGCATTCTGCAGACCTTAGTAGATGGGAAGATAAAAGTTGCCCAGCACATTCGTCATCTAGAGCCAAGGAGAACAGGGTGTGCACTTTTATGACTGGTCATTTACCAAAGCAGCAAAAAGTGATTGTGTTTGGTTTGGATTCTGCTTTTACTTTTACCTCTCTCCTTCTCCCTCCCTCTCTCTCTTCCCCTCCCCCTCTCTCTCCTCTCTCTCTCCTTCCCTCTTCTCTTCCCCCCCAGGCGCATGTGTGTGATGTGTATGTGCATGGGTGCATATGCCACAGCACTTGTGTGGAGGTCCAAAGACAACTTTGTGGAATCGATTTTCTTTCCACCTTTATGTGTTTATGTTCTAAGGATCAAACTCAGTTGCCAGGCTTGCACAGCAAGTTCCTTTACCTGCTGGGCTATCTTGCCTGCCTGATTTCTGAAACAGGGTCTTTCTATATAGCTCAGGCTGGCCTAGAACTCCCAATCCTCCTCCTCAGCCTCCTGAGTGCTGGGAATTCAGGTGTCCAGCATGCCTGGCAAGCTCAGGTAATTCAAGGAGGACTATGGATGTATTTCATTTTCATTGTGATCATTGGCTCTCCTTATCTCAGTGTCTATTTTAACCCATAACACACGACTGAACTCAAATATGGACAATCCTATTGGCTCTGGTCAAGAAGTGCTTTGACAATTGAGGGGTGAGTGATAACACCTGTCACCAAGCGCTTTGCAGTGTGTGCACCTATTTGTAACACTGAAAGGCATCGTCACTCTAGTACCTTCTGGCTGGCAGGTACACTTACAGAAGGCAATCAGGTTTGCCCTGTGGTTTGTTGGGTTTCCATAAATTCAGGTTCATGATAGTGTTGACTCCTAAATGTTTATGTGATCAAAAAGGACATCTTGAAAAGTGTAGCTGGTGGCTGACTTGTTTTGATGATGGGCTGCACATCTCTGCTCCTGACCTGGCTTGGGCTGATGCAGAACCTGGAACCCAGACTGCTTTGCATCTAGAGAGAATGCTGAGAGGTGCAATGTCCTGGGGAGTCTGGAACCTTGGGCTCTGGATTCCTCAGTCACTGTAGTCTGTGGCTCCACTTGCCTGATAGATGGTGAAGCCAGGGATCTCTGGGATTAGAGGCTGGGGAACCTGGAGGCTGGTCTGGGAGCTGTCGTTTGCTGAGGAATACCAGGTGCTGTGACCACCTTTCTTTTGTTTTACAGTGTTACTCTAAAAGGTCACTGTGGAGCTTTTTAAACTAAGTTTTACATTTAACAATTTCAAACATTTACAAATGTAGAGAGAGTGATAAGGAGGACAGAGCCAGCATTTCCACATCTTGCCACACCTTCACTGGTCACCTTTCTGTCCCTCTTTTCCTCCTTTCTGTCTCTTCCTCCCTCCATTTCCTCCTCTCCTTCTTCCTTCTTTCTCTTTTTCCTTATTATCTCTGAAAAAAGTTGGTTTTTTTTTAATTTGGAGACAGGGTCTCGTCTAGACTAAACTGGCCTCAAACTGGATATATAGCCAAGGCTGGCCTTAAATCCTTCTTCCTTCACCTCCTGAGTGCTGGAACTGAAGGCATGTGCCACAGACCTGCACTGTTTCTTGGGTTCTTGACGCGAGCTCTCCTTACCCAAGTGAGAGAGAATCTCAGTGTAGTTTTGATTCACCTGATAGCTGAAGGTGTTAAGGATTTCTTTATATGTTTATGTCCATTTGCATTTCCTTTAGGAATGCTGGTTCAGGAGACTGGGGAGATGGCCCAGTGGTTAAGAGCATTGGCTGCTCTTCCAGAGGACCTGGGTTTGGTTCCCAACATCCACATGGTGGCTAACAACTGTCCATAACTCTAGTTGCAGGGGATCTGATGCCCCCCTCTGGCCTCCAAGGGCATTTCACAACACAGATGCACTAACATACATGCAGGCAAGACATTCACATACATGCAATAAAAATAGATAAATAAAATGTGTTAAAGAAATGTTTGTTCGGTTCATTTGCCCACTTGTTGGTTGGTTTACGTATTCTTTTGGTGTTAAATTTGTGGTTAATCTTTCAGTGATTTTTAGTTCTTCATATACTCTAGATATTAATTCAGAGGGTTGGATATGGTTCATGTGTTACAGTAAAAGACTTTTGAAGCTGGTAACTTTCAGTGTTGATTATGATTATGAAAGTTCATACAAACTTCATGCTTCAGAACCTAGAAATAACTAAGTAGGGAGAGAAAAGGTACTTTATAGTCCATTTAATACAAAGTGTGAATTCACGGAAGAAGCTATGTGTGCCTCCATTCAACAATGTTGGCCACTGGAAAATAACAGTAACTATTTTCCATTCTAGTTTCTCTGTGGTTATAGCAGATTTGGTTTAGGAACACACAGGAATCTTTAGGAACATGGTCACTCATCTCATTCTGCCGTGTGTCTTCCGGAGCTTCACAGGGAACCTGCCACTAGGGAGGGTGAGTGGACATTAGTGTGGCTGCTGCAGTGGGCATCCACCTACTGATCTGGGTTTCTCCTGAGTTTCTTCACAGTCAGAACAGGCCAGACTCAAATCACAGATCCTTCCAGAGATGTCATCTAGAGCCCTGATGATGACACCACTTTTCACTAGGTTCTTTTCCTTTTTATACAAAGGTGCTTCCTAAGATGGGACACTTTAGGATTTGCAGTGAGCACCTCTGCTGTGGTCTGGCTCTACCCAAAGGTCCATGTGTTGGAGGGTTGGCCCTGGGCTAGCGCTTTGGGGAACTGATGGGATCTTGAAGAGGCTGAGTCCAGTGTGAAGTTCTTGGGTTATTTGAGGGTACCCTTGGCGTTGCAGCTCTTTAGGAATAGACCCCTTGGCAGTTTTAACAAGAGGATTTCCATAAAAGGACAAACCTAGTCTGAACTGTGGTCCTTTCTCCATAACACTGCCCCGTTCTCTATCACCACGGGCCGGGCTGTTTGTGCTCTCAGCCTGTGAAACCATAAAATAAATAAGCCTTTTTCCTATAAGGTTAGCCTGTCTCCTTGTAGTTCTGGTTTCTCTGTGGTTAGAGCAGATTTGGTTCTGCTGTGGTGAAAAAGCTGGGTGGGCAGGCTTGTTGGAGGGAACTGGTAAAAACGCCTAGAGTTATCTTGAGGAAAGGATCAAGTGGTTGTTAATACTTGACTACTTTAAGAAAAAAGTCAATTGTGGGTCTGTTTTGCTCTGCTTTTATGCAAAACACTGGACTCTGGTGACCAATTTTGATTGTCAACTCAAGTAGATTGAGAAAAGCCTAGATTAACAGCTCTAGGTATGTCTCTGAGTTTTTTCCAGACAGGGCTAACTCGGGGGCGAGGCCCCCCTGGATGTGGATGGTACCAATCCCACAGGTGGAGCCCAGCAAGAACAGAGAGGGGAGAGGAGAAAAGCAGCTGGTACTCCTTCTGCTTCCTAGATACCCGGATGTGAGCTGTTCGCCACACCTTCCCTGCCATGATGAACTGAAACCATGAACCAAAGCCAGTTCTTCCTTCTTTCGGTTGTTAATGCCAGGCATCAGTGGACACAGTAGTGGACAAGTTAACACAGGCTAGTGTCTCTATGAAAAACCATTGTACCAAGAGTGACCCACTGTCTAGACCATGGCATTCTGTACTGATCTCAGGACGTACCCCATGTCTGCAGTGATCCTAGTCCTCCTTCCACATGAACACTTTCTCCCTTTAGCTAGTGCTCAGCCAGGAACCTTTACAGACTCTGCCCCTGGACTCATTCCAAGTCTACTATGGCCAAAAAAAATAAAGAAGAGGTTAGATGACATAATTGACATTAAATGGTTCAAGGATTGCTGTACCCTGTCAAGAGATCTGGCCTGCAGTTGTCCATGGAAGCTCACCATGTGCATATTTGGTATTTATTGCATATAATTGATGCATGACCCTGAAGGAACTTTAAGTATTTTGTTATAGGAACAGAAAAACTAAGATAAATAACATGTGATATTGTGATATAACATGTGATAAATATGTATAAATAACATGATAAATAACATTGTGATATATATAAACTTTAGTATTCCTAACAAAATATTCAAATGACTCAAAGACAGTCAAAGGATAGACATTTCTCTAAAATCTTTCATAACACACAGAACTCCCTCACTCACTGCATGTAGGACATTCATACAGCAAAAAAATAGTGTGGTCTAAAAGCCACATGGGGCATCCTTCCTTTTAATTAATTCATTATGTAAACTTGTCATTAATTTGAGGATTAGCAAACACTAAAGACAAGTATCTTCTTAGATTCTGGGGGATTCCAAGATGGAGAATATAATATTTCAGACCCCAGAAATGGGTAACAGGAGCTGGTGATTACAGAAATGCAAATTTAGCAGGGAGTTACAGGAGGTGACGAAACACTCTGGGGAGGAAAGGGTTTACTGGGCTCACATCTCCTGGGTCTCACAGTTCCTCACTGAGGGAGCCCAAGGAAGGAACTCGGGACAGGAACCTGGAGGCAGGAGCTGAAGCACAGGCCATGGAGGAACGCTGCTTACTGACTTGCTCCCCTGGCCCAGGCTCAGCCTGCTTTCTTATACAGTTCAGAAGGATCTGCCCAGGGGTGACATGGCCAACAATGGGCTGGACCCTCCCACGGCACTCAATCAAGAAAATGCCTCACAGACATGGCCACAGGCCAGTCCAATGGAGGAAATTCCCCAGCTGAGGCTCCCTCTACCCAGGTGTGTCAAGTTGACAACTTGAAAAATTACTGGAATTCAACAGTGGGGTATGAGAAGGAGCAACTTTGTTACATATGCATAGCTTCCCTCCAGTGCTACTAACTTCCTGTCTCTGACTTGGGGTTTCCATCTTGCTTGTACCAGAGCTGCTTTAGAGGAAAGGTTCTCCACCTATACCTTGTATCAAAATCCATTTTTGCTCAGTGAGTTCCACTGAAGAAGCTTCTGATAGAAGTTGGATTTAGTGTTGGGGTGAGATCTATAATTAATTTGGGAAAGTCTTTCACCTTTCATTTAGCTGGCCTGAGATCTAGAGAGAGTCAAATTATGTCCAGCTCCACTGTCCCTGCTGGCCAAGCTGTGGTACTTTGTTTACAAAGTTTACAGGTCAAACCGAGAAAGTGGTAGGATTTCTCCCTATGGATCTGGGAAAAATCAGCTAACGGAAAGAAAGTGCTATAAAGAAAGTGGACTGTATGAAAACATTACTGTTTCCCTCATATGTAATTTAAGTTTGTTTTTTGACAGGGTCTCCAGAAGTCCAGTCTGCCTAGAACTCACTATGTAGACCAGGCTGGTCTCAATTTCATAGATAATCCTCCTGCTTCTGCCTCCCAAGTGCTGGGATTAACGGTGTGTGCCACAATGTTAAATTTTTAAAGAAATTATTAATGTATGAATGGAAAGGTCAGAGGACAGCACGCAGGGTCAGTTCTTTTCTCCCGCATGGATCCCGGGATCAAGCTCAGGCTGTCAGGCTTGTATGGCAAGCATCTTTACCTGCTTACCTCATACATGATTTAAAAATCTCCTTTAGGGGCCGGAGAGATGGTTCTGTGGTTAAGAGTACATCCTGCTCTTGCAGAGGACCCAAGTTCGGTTCTTAGCAGCCAGGTCAGGCCATTCACAACCACCTGGAAGTTCAGTTTCAGGGCACTGAACACTGTCTTCTAGTTTCCATGGGCACCTGTATTCATGTGCACATAACCACACACGTATATGTAATTAGATATTTTTTAATGAATGTTTTGAACTTGTTTGTTTGTTTTGCTAAGTAGATGACATCAAACCTAGGCTCTTGCTCATACTAGGCAAGAGCTTCACTGCTGAACTTAATCCTCAGTATTCTCATTTCTTTTTCTTTTTTTACTTCATTTTCCTTTAACCTTCCTCTCCCCTTTTTGAAAAATCTCTGGCTGGCCTGGAACCCACAGTGTAGCCCAGACTGGCATTGAACTTGTGCATAGTTATTTGCTACCATGCCCAGACTAGATCTCCTGTAAAGAGAATAATTTTTAGATTATACTCAGACAAAGCATGATTACTAATTAGATGACCCAGAAGAGTGTCAAGAAAAAAAAACATAAAACAACTTCAAAGCCTATGTTCAACAGAGATTGTGGTGGATAAGAAGCCGGAAGATGTTTATGAAATAGTGACAGCCAGAGAAAGAAAGGCAAATGTTAGGTTAGACAGAAGTATCTCATGTGAAAGCCATGGCCAGATATGAAGCAAGCTAACCAACATGATTTGAGGTATTCATGTGGTAGGAAAGGATTATCCATCTGCAGCTTTACCATCAGTGACACTGGACTAGTAAAGGAAGAAATTGTGGTACCCTGCAGTGAGCAGTGTTCTTGTAATCACAATATCATGGTCCACTGCTGTGGATGGTATTCCTGTAATCACAATCTTGTGATCCACTGCAGTTAATAGTATTCTTATAATTACAGTATCATGGCCCACTGCTGTGAATGGTATTCTTGTAATCACATCACCATGGTCCATTGTGGTGAATGATAGTCCTATAATCACAATATAGTGATCCACTGCTGTGAATGGTATTCCTCTAATCACAATCTTGTGATCCACTGCAGTTAATGGTATTCTTATAATCACAGTATCATGGCCCACTGCCATGAATGGTATTTCTATAATCATAGTATTGTGGTCCACTACAGTGAACAGTATTCCTATAAACACAATATCATGATCCATTGTGGTGAACAGTATTTTTATAATCACAGTATTGTGGCCCACTGCAGTCAGTGGTATTTCTATAGTCACAATATAGGGACTGCTTCTGAGCAACTTACCCAGTTTAGAATTCACTCACAGAAGAGGATGGAAATGTCTGTAATGTCTTTGATGCTAACAAGTAAAGTAGACTGAGGAAATTGTATGTTAGAAGCTGGACTGGAAGGGGGTTGGGAATCTGTGGGGTTCAGTTCTGCTATTGGGATTTGGTAGCCATTTCTAAGAGAAAGCTTGCTTGCTTTTAAAAAAAATATATTTATTTATTTGTATTTTATGTGTATGGCCTATGTATATGTACCACGATTATGCAAAACCTGCGGAGACCAGAAGGTAGCACCAGATCCCCTGGCACTGGAGTTACTGATGGTTGTCAGCCTCCATGCGGGTGCTGGGAACCAAACCTGGGTTCTCTGCAAGAACACTCAGGACTCTTTAACTGCTGAGCCATCTCTTTAGCTCTGAGCTTGCTTCTTTTTTAAGGTTTTAAAAAAAATGAACTGCTGTGAGATTATTCTCCAAGAGTTAAAATCCTCTGAATAATCTAGAGCTCTATTTCATGAACAGTTGATCTCTCTCCTTGTGAAAAAACTTCACTTATTTTTTTCTATGTGAGGACATACCTCTGATGTTTCACTACCAATCATTGAAAAATGACATCTGTTAGACATTAACTTTGAAGATCTTCATTTTGGAGTCTGGGTAGCGTTGTGGTGGTGTGGTCCTCCCGGCCACTGGCCAGGACACGGACATGAACAACTTGGGGCAGGGGTGCAGCCACGCCGTACCATGTGTCTGTGGTGCCATCCTGTGGTACTGAGGCTCAACTAGAGCTTATCTCCCTTTTCTTCTCTCTAGGAAGGCGCTTTTGTCTACTTGTCTCTAGTGGGAACTGTTGCAGATTCTGAAGGCTTGATTGCATCTTTATGTAAGTAATTAAAAACATTTGCATTTGAAATGTTGGAGGAGATTAATTACAAGAATGGCTGTCAATTAACTGAACATCTATATCACATATTGTATGATTCCATTTACATGTCAGGTCCAGAATAGGTGAATCTGGAGAGACAGATAACAAATTAGTGGTTGCTTGGGATGAGGCGTGTGGGAGGGAAAGCCGCTGAGGGTTTCTCTTTTGGAATGTTCTAAGTAAGATTGTGGCTATTCAAAGCTGTGAATATACTAAAATGGGAATTATATGCCATGTGAATTACATCTCAGCAAAACTGTATTTTAAAAACTGTGTACAGCTGCAGTGTGGCTCAGTGGTGGAGCACTTGCCTAGCATGTGTGAGCCCTGAGCAGCGATGCAGAATGAGCAAGAGACACAAAAAAGGCATGCGGTGTTTAAGCTGGGCGGACTTTCTCCCTTGCTTTCGCTACCAATCTACTTGCTATTGTGCATCTGTATGTACATTCTTCTAGATAATTTCCCCAATTCCTCCTTCCCTGTAGAGCTATTAAATAGTTTTTCTTATCTTCTTAGCACTCAGTATAAATCACCCAACATTTAGTCAGCTAATAACTGGTAGGTCCGTGAATCAGGCACCAGAATCTCTACTGCCTGTTTTCAGATTTTGCATCTGTAATTCTGCATTGTATATTTCATGTCTTTCCTTTTTCTTACTTTCTTTATTTTACTTGATTATTTTATTTATTATGTTTTATTTTGCTATTCTTTTTTGCTTATTTATCGTGTGTGTAGTATAAACATGTGTACATATTATTTTGCTTTCTTTTATTGCTTCATTTAAGTTTTTAATTACATTTATTTATTTGTTTTGTGTGTGCATGTGTATGGGCACATGGTCAGGAGACAACTTGTAGAAATTGTTTCTCTCTTTCTAGCATGTGGGTTCCCAGGAACTGAACGCAGGTCATCACGTGTGGTGGCAAGTACCTTTGCTGGCTTGCCATCTCATGGATCCTATTTTATTACTTCATTTTAATCTCATTTTTTGGTGCTGGGGATGGAACCAGGGCCTCACTCATGCTAAGTACATTCCATGTCATCCTCAGCCCTATCACATATTTGTCATGTCTCTGAAATCACATCTTCAAGCCAGGATCTGTCTGGGGACTCCTGTTTACTATTAGTATTAGGAAACTTCTAGAAAATTGAATTGTTCAGTTCACTTAGTACTTTTGAAAGCAAAATGTGTCGTCTTTGATCCCTGGAGTTCCATGCAGTGGCCAGTAAGTAATCTGAGCCCCTTCGGCCAGAGTCCTGTTATTGTAGCTCCGGGACTAGTTCAGTGCTTCTCCATCCTGCCCGCTGGGGAGTGTCTGTGCTCACCTTTGCTTGAGGTTGGCTGCAAAGTCCTGAGGTTCAAGGACTCAGCTGAATCACCACTCTTCCCTCATGTGTCACCCTGACACCTTTTGTATTTGCCCATCCCTGCCCTTCCTGACATCAAAGGAAGTAAAAAGCTGAGATGTGGCTCAATTCCATGAAAAGTTAATGTCTAACAGGATCTTCCTCCATCGTCTTCACATTTGTAATGATGACCTTCATTTAGTGAAGCTACCCTTTATTTTCATGAAATCAAAAACCTTATAGATAACGTGAAATAAGTATTGCTTCCCAGACAATGAGAGCCATAAAATCACCTGTTCCCTTGCTCAAGGGCAGTTGCTGATCCAGAGGGTCTGGGCTGGGGCCTCCTGGAGACTGGCCATGCCCTGTCCTTGGCTTCAGGCTGTAGGCCAGCTGTCAATACCACATCGTCATCCCTACCACACTCGCTGACCATACAGCAGTGGGGGCATCCTCCAGCTGTGTCCTTCTTCCTTTTCCTCTGAGCCTGTGCCCCCTGCAGTTGTTAGTCACAAAATATATGGAAAATTGTGCATCTTGACATTTAGTCAAATCTGGAGGTCACCCAAATGTTTCCACAGAATAGATTCCCCAGCCACCAGCCCTCTTGTTTGCAGGGACAAGACACAATATGCCTGTCCCTGTTGAGTAGGTTTCAGTTCCCTGCCAGCCCACAGAGTTAGATAAGTCCATTACATTCTCTCAAGAAACTGGTTCATCACATTACTGCCAAGCCCACCAAGGTGACCCTGGGAGTGGCTCCCGAGCTGCAGCCTTCATGGGTTCCTGCCTGAAGCAGTGACCACCTTCCACTTCCTGAGCTGTGAGTGGATATGGTGCCTGTCCAGTGTGGAGTCAGGTACCTCCATGAGTCAGCAGAGTGGCCAGGTGATCACAGCACCCCCTTCCTTCTTCTTTCATCTTCCTTCTCCTTTTTCAAGCTAAGCCTCACTTCCTCTGTGTCTTCCTTAGCGTGATCCACTTATGGACAGACGTTGTGGCCTGGTGGCTGTGGTCTTCAGGCCCAGCAGAGATACCCCCAACTAGGCTCAGAAGGACTTACTGAACTAAAGAACAAACAGATGGTGGTTTGGGGTCGGCTCTGTTTATAATGTCTAAGCATCCACCAATTTCTTGGCTGCTAAAACACTGACATTAGATGTAAATGCTTTCCCTGGATTTTGGGTGTCCTAGCTGGTACATTTCCCTATTGTTTATACATGTACACTTAGGGGAAATTTGGTCTTTTCAGTAATGCCTGTTTTCCAGTACAGTTATTTCTGAACAATGGTAGGCGGTTTGCCAAGGATAGACTGACGCCTGTGGCCTTGGGCAGGGACTCCTCATGACCTGTGTGTCCTTTCTCTCAGGACAGCCTTTCACGAGAAACTCTAGTCCTTCACCCCAAGGGATCCTTTCTCTGAGATGAGAGCTTTGTGCTTCTCAGGCCAATCAGATAAGCAGAGCTCGTTCCTAGCCACTTTCTTCTTCTAACATGAGAACGGTGTTTGAAAGGGGAGTGGAGGTAGGGATGTCCACTTTTTTAATCTCATCATTCAAAATTTGGGGATCACCATGTATTTCTTTTGTTAGTTAACTAAATAAGGGTAGGAGAGTGGCTCAGTGGTTACGAGCACTTGTGGCTCCTGCAGAGGACCAGAGTTTAATTCTAAGCACCTATGTTGGGCAGATAACAACCACGGATAGCTCCAGCTCCAGGGAAATCTAGCACCCTCTTCTGAATGGGCACCTGAATATATGTGCCCATACACACACACACACAGATGTTCACACAAAAAGATTTGTTTTTTAATTTGTGTGTGTGTGTGTGTGTGTGTGTGTGTGTGTGTGTGTAAGGGAGTATGTATTGAACACGTGTGAATCCAGGAAGAGAATATTGAATCCCACAAAGCTGGAGTTACAGGTGGTTGTGAGCCACCTGATGTGGGTGCTGGGATCCAAACACAAGTCCTCTGCAAGAGCATTGCCTACCCATCATGGATCTGGGAGTACTTGCTTTCCAGTCAGTCCCACTGAGGATTGAAGTGTGTTCCTGATGAGCACTGCATCCTAAGAACAAAGTTCATTGTCCCTAATGTCCATTTTGGATTCACTCTGAAGTCGGTCTCTATCATTGTCACCCCCTGAGCCTTCAGCACTTAATTCTCTTCAGTTAGTGAATGTGTTTAGAGCTTGGCATCGTGGGGCCTTCAGGAGGCTGAGGGCAGGGGTATCTAAAATTCAAGGCTAGTCTGGGTAACATAGGAAGACCTGTCTCAGATAAAACAAAGTAAATAAAAGACACAAAATGTGGTATTTTGTTTTGAGACAAGGTCTTACTTACTATGTAGCCCTAGCTGGCCTGGAATTCAGTATGTAGACTAGGCTGGCCTCAAACTCAGAGAGATTTGCCTGCCTCTGCCTCCTGAGCTGGGATTAAAGGTGTGTGTGCCACCACAACTGGCCACAAAATGTTTTTAATAAAACATAGGGGATAGAGAAATGGCTCAGCAGTTAAGAGCATTTGCTGTTCTTGGAGAAGACCCTGGTTCAGTTTTCAACATCCACATGGAAGCTAATAACAATTCCTAACTCCAGTTCCAGGAGATCTGATGCCCTCTCTGGCCTCTATGGGACTGCACACATGTGGTACACTTACATGCAGGTAAAGCACTCATACACAAAATAAACAGAAATTTAAAAATAAATATTTCTTTAATAATTTTCTCACCTCTAAATTATGCTTTGACCTTTATGTTGAAATTTTGAAGTAAGGAATCATAATGCATTTAGCAAAATCATTAATTTGTTTAAAATTAAATGTGTGTGTGCATACGTGTGTGTGTGTGTGTGTGTGTGTGCGTGTGCATGCATGCACGCGGAGATCAGAGGATAGACAATTTGTGGTAGTCAGTCTTCCTCTTTCTATCATGTGGGTCGTGGAGCTCTAGCTCAGGTGGTCAGGCATGGCAGCAGGTGACTTAAACCGCTGAGCTGTCTCACCTGCCCGTCTGTTGTTATTGGTAGTGCATGTATGTCTTAGTCCTGTCTGTTGTTATTGGTAGTGCATGTATATCTTAGTCCCGTCTGTTGTTATTGGTAGTGCATGTATGTCTTAGTCCCGTCTGTTGTTATTGGTAGTGCATGTATGTCTTAGTCCCGTCTGTTGTTATTGGTAGTGCATGTATGTCTTAGTCCCGTCTGTTGTTATTGGTAGTGCATGTATGTCTTAGTCCCGTCTGTTGTTATTGGTAGTGCATGTATGTCTTAGTCCCGTCTGTTGTTATTGGTAGTGCATGTATGTCTTAGTCCCGTCTGTTGTTATTGGTAGTGCTTGTATGTCTTAGTCCCGTCTGTTGTTATTGGTAGTGCATGTATGTCTTAGTCCCGTCTGTTGTTATTGGTAGTGCATGTATGTCTTAGTCCCGTCTGTTGTTATTGGTAGTGCTTGTATGTCTTAGTTTCCTTTCCTGTTGCTGACAAAGCAGCTTAAGGGAGAAAGTTTTGTTCAGCTCACGCTTCAGGGGCACAGTTCATTGTGGCAGGGAAGTTACAGCAGCAGAGCTTGCAAGAGCTGGTTTCATCGCATCTATAGTTAGGAACAGAGTGTAGTAGATGCACGCATGCTCATGCTCAGCTTGCTTTCTCCATTCTTACATGGTCCAGGGTCCCCTGTCTGGGGAATGCTGCTAACCACTGTGGATTAATGAAATCAAGACAGTTTCCCACAGACGTGCCAGAGGCCCATCTCCCAGGTGATTCTAGTTATGTCAGGTCAACAGTTAATACTACCATCACTTTGTGTGAGTGTGTCTGGTGTGTATATGTTGTATGTGTTTCTGTTTCTGGGAGTAGGGAGTCTAGAAGACGACCTCAGTTGTCATCCTCAGAAACATCAGCACCTCTTTTCTCACAAGGTCTCTCATTGGCCTGGAGCCTACCAACTGGGCTAAACTGACCAGCAAGCCTCCTGTCTCTGCCTCACCAGCGCTGGGATTACAAGTGTGTGCCACCATGCCTGGCATTTTCACACAGGTGCTGCGAATGGAACTCAGGTCCTTGTGCTGGCAAGGCCAGAGCTTTACAAACTGAGCTCTCTCCCCAGGCTCTAGCAAGAGCATTATTAAATATTCTGTTCCCAAATTTTGATTGTGTTGAATTAATTTAGAATTCTTCTGCTTGTGATGAAAAGCACCAAGGGTAGAAAGAACACATATGAGAGCACTTTGGAAACTCTATTTTACAAATAGAACATGGTGTTATTACTGTGTCAAGGGTAAGTGCATAGTAATCTCAGATTCCCCTTGCTTTCTACAAAGCCATTATGAAGAGTGTAGAGAGAATGGTCTTTTTATCTCTCCCTTAAGTAAAAACGTTCATTTCCATTAATTGTCACAAAAATGCTTGCTAGTTCATAAAAACAGACATGTAGACCAACGGAGTAGAACAGAGGACCCAGAAATAAACCATGCAACTACACAGCCCTCTGATTTCGGGCAAGGCGACAAAACATATATTGGGAAACAGTCTCTTTCACACACACACACACACACACACACACGAGACATGAAAGGAGAGGGTTACTGTTTAGGGAAGAAGGGTGACCAGAGAGGGCAATGGGGGTGACCATGAGTAAAATATGATATGTATGTCTGATAGTGTCATAATGTAGCCCTTAATTTGTATATTACCTTTAAGAAACTAACTTAAAAAATGCTTGTCAGTTGAAAATCTAACCACAGATATTGTGTCTTTAGGGAAAGAATACAGCAAAGCTGATGTGAGATGGCTTTATTTTGATCCAACTGTTGTGTCTGTGGAAATTCTGACTGTTGTCCTAGATGGGTTTCTAGCACTGATCCTCACTTATGCCATCATCAAGGAGAAGCATTACAGGTAAGTCTTCCTCTGTCTGACTGAAAGGGGAGAAACGTGAGCCGAGCAGTGCCCAAATGACATTGGGAATAGATTATGGCCACATTTATCCATGAGACAAAAGTAGAATATATAAGCTGGGTAAGGTGGCACATGCCTTTAATCCCAGCACTCAGGAGGCTGCCAGAGGCGGAGGCAGAAGCAGGTGGATTTCTGTGAGTCTGACGCCAGCGTGGTCTGCAAAGCCACTTCCAGCTCAGCTGGGGCTACAGGGAGACCCTGTCTCAAAAAGACCGAGAAGGGGGTGGGGGGAATATAAATGAAAATTATTTGAAGCCAGGCATGGTGGTCCCCGCCTTAGTCCCAGACTTGAGAGATGGAGGCAGAGGATCAGGAGTTCAAGGCCAGCCTTGGACTTCATGAGATCCTGTCTCAAAAAGCAGAATGTGAACTGTCATTTTAATTAGACTTTGAGAGATCTGACTTCTTCTCTACCCCTTCCTCCTTTCTCTCCCACTAAGACAAAGTTTCCCAGGGGAAATAGTCCTGGGAATGAGTGAGTACCTAACACAGTGTCCAGCAAGCATGATTGTGTTCTTTTTTCTATGATCTTGTACTGAAGAAGTCTCATGTAAAGCTTTAGTGTAAAATCTCAGATTAAAAAAGAGTCCTTCCAAGTCATTTAATCCCCTTTCTTCACCAATTTTACAGATAATTAGCAGTAAAAATTATTTTTTCTTTGGTGCCTTCTACATTAGTTTTGACTCCCCGACCACAGTTGCGGACATATTACATATATTTATGTGTTGTTGTCTCGACATTTATAGTATTTGCATGATTATGTGTCAGCCGTAATTAGTGAAGACTTTTACCTTCATATTTCACTTAATCTCCACAACACCCTTTGAGGAAGGGCTGGTGTTGCCTTTCATAACAGGTGAAAGTGCCTCGTGGCAAGATTCCTACCAGTTCTCTGCAGGATCAGCTGTGGCCTCACTAAATCCTCTCTGTACATAGTGCAGAGAATAAGCTTGCCTGACTTACCCCATCAAGGGAGCCCCACACAGACACCTACATGTTTTCTATGGTAAAGACTGTTGATGCTGCTCTTAAAGAAACAGTGCCATAATTCAGAGAGCCGGGTTTCATTCCTTGCCTTCTCCCCAACAGGCATTTCATACAGATCACCCTGTGTGTGTGTGAACTCTATGGCTGCTGGATGACCTTCTGCCCAGAGTGGCTTACTGGAAGCCCCAACCTCAACACCAGTAATTGGCTCTACTTTTGGGTCTACTTGGTATTTTTCAATGGCGTGTGGGTTCTGATCCCAGGACTGCTACTGTGGCAGTCATGGACAGAACTCAAGGAGATGCATCACCAAGGAGCCAATTTAGAGAAAAAGCGTTGGTGAATTTTCAAAGTCATAAATTCCACTGTTTTGCTTTATGAATCAGACTTGATCAAACATTCCAGCCTATGCTTTCTTTTTATAGTGGTGTTTCTGAACAACCATTACAAATTGGTTGTCGGGTGGCAAGATTTTGCTGTTTCTTAAAAAAAAAAAAAAAAAAAAAATTTAAAAAGAGGCAACTGGAGTGTACCACAAGCAGAATACTTGTCTAGCGCTCATGGGGCCCTAGGTTACATCCCCAGGGCCACAAGGGAATGGGTAAGTTTTAGCTTGTAGTGATACCATGTTTAATTAGACTCTATGATGTTCATTAATTGTTCCTTGTTAATAAAATGAGTTATCACAGAATAAGGAATGTTATATTTTTTATTGCAAAAAAACCATATTTTCCGCTTATTCTTCTCAGTTGTCTTTTGGGGTTACCAGTGTCGACCTAGAAGTGAGGTGAAAGATTCTGCTTTACACTTGTATCGAGAAATACAACAGACAGTACTTATGTCTGGCGTGATGGCATATAAGTGTGATCCTAGCACTTAATACTTAACTACAGAATTCCGAATGATTCCGTACCGTGTGCTGCCACCCTCAGTGCCAAGGTGGAAGCGGGGCCGTGCTGTGTTTCAGAAAACACCGGGTCCAGATGATTCCGATCTTTCTCTCTCCTACAGGGTGGGGAGCAGGTGCTCACACTAACTGCTTATCCCCTTCCTTTACCGCAGCTGCTCTCCCGTCCAGAGGCGATTGCCGCATGTGGTGCTTGGCTTATGGCAGCGGACACCAGCTCTAGACGCTCATTCTGTGTCCCATCCTCCCTCGGCGCTGCCTGCGGCCCACTTCACTATCCTTTTCTTCTGCCCCTCCTCTTTCTCCTTCTCCTCCTCTTCCTCTTCTTCCCCAGGGTTTTGAAGACTGAGTCTTACTCAATAGTCCGGGCTGGCTTCAAACTTGAGGCCATCCCTCTGCCCAGCCTCCAAGGTGCTGGGATTGCGGTGAAAGTGGCCACACCTGGCTGAGCGAATAGCCTTGCTACATTGCCACCCCTTGCTGTGACCGTGGACGGAAACCTCCTAAACCGTGAGCCAGAATAAACCTTTCTTTCTCTTACATGCTTATCTTCGGCGTTTGTCGCAAGAACAGAAAGCTGCCACCCAGTAGATTTTAGGCCCTGAGCCTGCGTGTCAAACTCGTTTCACTCCTCGGGAGCACGGGAGCAATTTGAAGGATGAAGTAGCAAGGCCAGTCCTCTCTCTCCCTCTCTCTCTCTCTCCCTCTCTCTCTCTCTCCCTCTCTCACCCCTCTCTCCCTCTCTCCCTCTCTTTCTCCCCCTCCCTCTCATTTTTCTTACATCCACTGATGGGTGGGCGCATGCTGTGGTGCAGATGTGGAGGGCAAACAATCTAGGATGGTCTCTCTTTCCTCCATGTGGGTCCCAGGAATTGAACTCCATTGCCAGGCTTGGCAGCGGACACTTCCATCCACTGAACCACCTCACTGGCTCTCAGATTCTCATTTTGTGCTGATAAGGAAAATCATGAAACTGTGGCTTTGCTGCTCCATGTGTTTACTTCTCAGTTTAGGAGGGACAGCTGTGCAGGGAGCAGGACTAGAGGCCTGGGTGGAGCAGCCCCAGTGGGGGCCTTGTTGGGTATGCTTCTCTTCAGAAAGTCCACTCTGTGGACTGGAGGATGTCCCTAGAAGCCATACCCTGTGATTCAGAAATTTGAGCCCTAAATACAAACCTCACAGAAATGCCTAATATGTGCACCAGAATGGCAGTTATTTAGCATCTCGCCAAACCAGAACAATGCAGGCGAACACTCAGACTGTGATGAGTACATGCAGCGAACTACTATAGAACCAAGAAAATGAACCTACCACTCATAAATAACAGCACAGAAGACTGTCAGAGAGACAGTGATCGGGGAAGACCAGACCTAAAGAGTGTGCATTGTCTGATCTTATTTGTGCAAATTTCATTGAATACATAAGTTGAGTATCCCATGTCAGAAATGCTCGGAGGCAGAACTGCTTCTCAGACGTGGGTATATTTGTGTGGTCTTCATGCACAGTAAGCAGGGGGAACATCCTAACCTGAAAATCTAAGATCTGAACTGGGTAGATTTGGGGCTTTTAGATTAAGGACGCTCACGCCGCACAGATTGGTGGTGTTAGAAGTCAGGGTGGAGGCTGCCTCTGGGAAGAGAAGAGGCTCAGGGGGCGACATGAGAACGTGAGGGGCTGGGGTGCCGGTCACAGTCTGGTTTCTCACCGGAGTAGTTGTGCTTTGCAGTCATTTGGATGTGCACTCAGGAATCCTGTGCTTCTCTGTAGGTAGGCCATACTTCAATTAGAAAATTGATCTGAAAAGGGGTTTCTGGGCTGTGAGGAACTGAAAACTGCCTGAAGCAAGTCCTCACAAGGACCCTCTGCTGTGTCTCTATTGGAGTCCTTGGTATGTGGGGGCCAGCAGGGGATGCTGTGGGGACAGCCTGGACAAACCTCTCTTGAGGGATCCCTCAGCCCTCCAATCCTTTGCTCTCCACTGAACTGTGCAACTTAGGAGTAGACATAGAGCAAATGGGACAGACGGCAGATTCTGTCCAGCCCGGCATCATCTCTCCCAGTGGGTGTTTGCTGGGTGTTGAATGGGAAGGTGATGAGGAGCTCAGGTTCCCACAGGGTTTTGGGGGACAGACACATCCCAACCAAGTAGAGTCAGATCTATCTTTTCACAAACTTGGCTTGTCTCGGCCTGTCAGGGCACTGTGAATAGAAGCCCATGTCTCTGTCTGGGAGGGGAACAAGTTGACAGGAAAGGCCATAGGTCCTTGAGTCTAAAATGGATTTTGCACCCACATTTTAACATTAAACATTAGGTTGCACTTTACAGTTGATGTAATATAATTTAGCTGCTATTCCTTTCAGAAATTTGGTAGCTCTTTGCCTGCTACCTCTTAGCAACCCCTCCACGCTCTCCTCTTCCAGCCTCGTCACCTCAAGTACTTGCATACAATACCTTAGAGTCCAAACTGGGCTGGGAAGATGGCTCAGTTGGTAAAGTGCTTGTTATACAAGCATAAGGACACGAGTTTCTGATCCCCAGCATTCACATAAAAAGCCAGGCACAGTGGCAGGCATCTGTAATCCCAGCTCTGGAGAGACAGAGGCAGGAGGATCACTAGAACTTGCTGAGCAGCCAGTCTGGTGGAATTAGTGAGCTACAGGTTTAGCAAGAGACCTGCCTCAAATAAGATAGACAGCAGTTGAGAAACGCACCAGACATCAGCCTCTGACCTCCACACATAAGTACGCCCCCTACACACACACACAAATAAGGTCTAAATTTTTCTTGGGGCCTTAGGAATCATTTACTCTGTGCCACCTTCTCCTCCCCATCACATCTGTTGCCAAGGAAACAAGACAGGGGTCCATGAGACTGGAAGAATCAATTTTAAGAACTGGAGTAGGGGCGGGGTTAGGGATAACTGACTACATGTGACACGAACACGGGAGAGGTCGCTGAGGTAAGAGGAACAGGAGGTGGGCAGGAGCCAGAAAAAAGCACAAGTAAGAACAAAGTGTGTGAAATGCCAAAATGAAACCCGTTATTGGTATGCTAACTTTTTACATTTTCAAAGAATTCCTGAGCTGGAGATGTAGCTCAGTTGGTAGAGTACTTGCCTATCATGTGCATAGCCCTGGGTTCAATCCTTGGCACTGTATAATCTGGGCCTGATGATACATACCTATAATCTTAGCACTCAGGAGGTGGAGGCAGGAGGATCAGAAGTTCAAAGTCACCCTCAGCTACTTAGCTAGTTTGAGGCCAGCCTTCACTACATGAGACCCAGTGTTTAAAAAAAAAAAAAAAAAAAAAAAAAATCCTCTGTTAGAAATGAAGGAGAGAGGAAGGGGCCATGGCTTATCTTTTAAGGGGTGAGATTCCAGCACAGTCCATCCTGCCCTGGTGTATACATGCTCTAAATTTCTCTTGAAAGCTCTTTCACTACAGACTCTAAGGAGAAATAATCTATAAAGAGAACTGTTAGGCAAAGCCTTGAATGAAAAGGGCCGTTGCAGTTCCCTCATTTTAATTAAATGCCCCAAAATAACAGGCAGCACCTGAGTGGACATGTGGCCCAGCCTCTTCCGTTCACTTCCTTTTTTAGGCTCTGCAGCTTCTTCCCAGTGTCGCAAATACACCTGGGCATCTCTGCAGGACCTGGACATAACCCATTTCTCACCTCTACTTCCCTGGAGGAAACAAATCCCATTCATTAACTAACCGTAAGGGGTTACTAGTCAATGGCAATTTGATATATTACCCTTCTTGAATGAACTTGCTTCAAAATTTGTTTTATTACAGGGATTGGATGTAATGTGGTAGAGTGCTTGCCTAACATTCATGAGACCCTGGGTTCCATCTCCAACAGGGCAAAATATGAAATGAAACATAATTGATGTATACACAATGCAGAAAATGGAAAGTTGGGGTAAGAACAAAGGATAAAAAACAAAACAAAACTGGGGGCTCGAGAGATGACTCAAGGCTTAAGAGCACTGGCTGCTCTTGCAGAGGCCCTAGGTTCAATTCCTAGCACCCACATGGTAGCTAACAACCATCTGTTGTTCCAGTGGCTCCAGCTCCCTTTTCCGGTCTCTGCAGGCATTGCATGCACATGGTGCACTTACATACATATATAAATTTTTTTTTTAATTTAAAGAAATCTGTGCATTGGTCATGCATGCCTGTGGTCCCAACTACTTGAGGCTCAAGCAAGAGGATTATTTGAGCCCAGAAGTTTGAGACCAGTTTGGATAACAGGGTGAGACCTTGTCTTGATGAAAGAAGAAGGGAGGGGAAGGGTGGGGTCAGGAAGGACCGCTCAGACAGACTCAGGTTCCACTCTAAAGAGTTCCTGCTCATGGATTAACTGGCGGGAGAAGCTCCTGATGAACGGCTTGACCATCCCTTCCTTCCTCTCTCTTTTGTCACAGACTTACCATGTGTACACAAAACAGACCACGGACAGTATAGAAAATGCCTTCATTTCTGAGTTCATGCACGTAGTGGAGGCTGGTTGGTAGCAATCATCCCTGGTTTTGGAAACCAGTTTCCTTAGCTATTTGGTGTAGATCAAGTTGACATTACTTTAAAGTATTTAGTTGGCCTTCTTCCAATTCTGAAAGGGAAGATCAGGTATGCCAATCACATTGCAGAATTGGGTCCTAGGTTTTTAATCTTTTTTTTCCCCTGAAGCCTTACCTTGTCCACAGGAGGAAGGAGGGACTCTGAGTGCTCCACATCCTTGTCTGTGTCACTTAAATAACCCTGGGCTGCATGCCATAGGAATTTTTGTACATCTACCTTCCCAACTGCACAGGAGTCTTTCAAGGCCACACCTGGACTCCTAGACTCTTACAATGCTTTAAAAGAGTCTTAAAGAAGCTGGGAGTGGTGGTGCACACCTTTAATTCCAGCACTCAGAGGTAGGCCTCTGTGAGACTGAAACCAGCTGGTCAAGTTCCAGGCCAGCTGGGGCTATAGGGAAACTCTGTCTCAGAGAACAAACACCCCACAAACAAACAAAAAGGAATCTTATAGAGTCCCATTTATACACAGTGAAACTGAGGGACCCCAGGGTTAGATCACCAGTGAACCAGGTCTCAGTTCACTTGAAGATGCTCTTCTAGCCAGGCCTGGCAGCATGGCCATGTAACTAGGTCATCAGGAGCCTGAGGCAGAAGAAGCTGCCGTTCCAGGCCAACCTGGGATACATAACAAGACCGCCTCAAGAAGCCAAAAGTGCTCTTTCTATTCCAACAGCCTTAAACTGCACAATTCCAAAAAAACTTATAAGCTATGGGAATTATTTATTGGGTCCTGTTTTTATTTTTCACCGATTGGACAGAGTGGTTGAGTGACAGCAATTACTTATGATACTGAGGTTTCTAGAGCACTTTCAGGGATCCCTGCGTTTCCAAATGTAAGTGGCATAATGCTCCTTCCTATACCCTGCAAGTGTGTCTGTTGAGGCCTTTCACTGAAAAGCACTTCTAAATTTCTGTCTTTGCCTCTCGTTTCGGCTTGTGGCTTGTGGTCTTAAGAAGGAAAGTGAACAGACCTTTGACATTTCTTGGTTGTATTTTGGTTTGATATTTGGGGATCAGATTTAATTAGAACTGGAAGCAGTTAACAAACTTAACCCAGTCAGGGGATCTGACCACAAACTCTCATGCTCCTTGGAACACAGCGACATCTGGTGGCTCTGAGATAGCAGGACAGCATTTGAGTAACAGTCTGTGAACTGTGTTGCTGACCTTATTCCACACAGAGGCAGGTGATGGTGTTCACACAGTCACTTGTTCCCTGGAGCTTCCTGCCCCTAGTAGTAATCTCCCAGATCACTCCATATTCAGTTAACACGTTGGTCCTGCTGGTTCTGGGCAGTGCCCTACCTTCTTGGAGTCTCCTACGCAGTATAGGGCAAGTTGCCAGGTGCTGCCTGGATGGGAAGAAGTGAATCTAACCCAATGGGTTCATGCCTGCTGCCATATTAGGCCAAGCTTGGCTAGGATTCTAATGCTGGAAGGCCAGTGAGTTATTGCGTCTGTAGGAGCAGGTGGCCAGGATATTTTTAGCATCTGGAGCTTTTAGGGCTAGGGAAGGGCAGGAACCTAGTGAGGTCTCAGGTGTCTTTTCCAAGGTCTGTGTTCAAAACTTCTGGATAATGGGCTTTGTCGCTAATACCCTGTATGCTGTTGGTATAGGGTAGGCTATCAGTGTAGGGTACCAACATAAAAGCTATGTACTCACCTTCTATTAGCCTTTGCCTTTTCTTAGGCAGTTTGGAAACGGCTAGAGAAAGCACTGGTTTTGTGATGCCAAGTTGGCACGCATCCAAAGAAAGACAATCTGTTGTCAGTGCCCCAGGCACAGACCTTTTCCATTTCAAAGCACTCCTTTTCACTGTATTGTCTCACCCTCATTAACCAGTGAACCACATGAACCATTATCATTTTATTGTTCCGAAGAACTTGGCAATGAGAGTTATGCGGCCTGTCCAGTGCCCATGGGCACAGGTGATGGAACCTGAAGCTCAGCTGCCAGAGAAGGACAGGCAGAGCTGTACTGCTCAGCAAGGCAGAGCTGGAACTGCTCTGCCACACACAAGGAAGACCCTGCAAGAGGTGTGTGTCCCTGACCCTCAGTCTGCTCAAGAACAGGTTCGAATAGTACTTAGCATGTGCCACTGTGAGGATCTCAAACCCTCAGCACACTGGCTTTTCTGTTCTAGCTTGCCCAATTATTCGGCCTTCAGTCAAGTCCACAGAACAAGCTCTGAAGGTACCACATTGTCACTGTCCTCATGTGAAGGGTAGTCTTGGAACGACTGAAGGGTAGAGGAAAGTCAGGAGGGAGCCAAGGGATAGCCCTAAGTCTGGAGGAGAAAATCCCTAACTGTGAGGGCCTCCTTCCATGGCCCAGGTTCCCACAGCCTGGTCCCCCAGTACAACCGCAGCTGAAGGACAGCCCCAGATGGTGTTGCTTATGAGGCTGGCAGTGATGGCATCTGGATTGGGAACTGCCCCTTCTCTAGGAAACTTCATGGTGATCTGGTTCAAGGGAGTCACCTTTATTGTCACTACCTTGGGCACCAAGAGGCAGAAGCTATGCCCAGGTGGGCAGCTCTCATTTCTGCTGGGCATCCCCGAAGTACACACAGATAACGGCAGGAACGAGGACTCTTCGAAGGTGCTGCGTCCTCCCAGGCACCCAACGCTGTCTGCTTCTGAAGCTGGAGTCCAGCCCAGACGGGTTGAACACACTTGTCAAATTTTCTACCACCATCAAGAATCGAAACGCAGCACTTAGTGATAATCTAGAGGAGTGTCCTGAAAGCCTAGGGGCTTCACAGAGTGCATCAGGATTTGAGCAGTGCCTGCTCTCTGGAGTAGTTCACCTCTTCTGCCCAGGTAGTGAGGAGGTAGAGCCACCTAAGAGCAACTTCTAAGTCCTTGTGTGGCAGGGTCAGTAGGATAATGCATTTCAGTAATAACATAATACTGAATGAAGGCATAGGGGAACACCACATCCTGATCAGGAGTCCTTCATTAATAGCCAGCAGTCAGAGAGGGGGTTAATGCTCTAAAGAACTCTTGGTCCCGAGAAGAAGCAGGGCAGTTTATAAAACTTAAAACCACAATTACATCATGCCAAGGGCAAAGCCAGTGACCACAGTTACATCAGACCAAATGCAGGTTAGTTAACAAAGAGATTTTCAGTTAACAAAAAGTTTCTGTTAGATGTGCTGCCTGGCTACTGGTAAGTGTACCAGTATTGTAGAAACAGTGCGCTCCCTGGAACTAAAGGTGCGGCCTTCGTGGCTGGCTGGCAAAAACACGGGGAAGCAAAAGTCAGCTAGAACAAAATGGAATTAGTTTTGCCATTTTAATAAGATACAGAAAAAAAGAAAATAAAAAAACAGATGCTGTTTGTTCCGGGCTAGGGCAGAAGTCTCTAGAACAACTGGTGATACCCAGAGCTTCTGAGAAGGATGCCTCAGAGAGTAAGATAGAAAAGTTAAAAGTCTGTGTCCAGCTCTGTTAGTCGGACACCCTATGCCTGGCCCTGAGTTAACTTTCACACAATGATATGCTTGCAGATGCTTATGACTTGGTGACCCGGCACCCTTTTGTTAACCTTCTTTCCTTTTTAAGCAGACCTTTAAAGCTTGGGGGGTTGGTGGGGATAGCTCAGCAGTTAAAAGCACTGACTGCTCCTGCAGAGGACGCATGGTAGTCTGAATGAGAGCAACCCCCATAGGATCCAAGTATCTTAGCACTTGGTCCTCAGTTTGTGGAGCTGCTTGTGGTGGGTCACGGAACCTTTAGGAGGTGTGGCCATACTGGAGGAAGCACGTCACTGGGGGTGAGCTGTGAGAGTATAAAGCCGTGCCCACGTCCAATCTGGCTCTCTGCTTCCCATGCCTGCTTGAAGATGCTGTTCGACTTTCTGCTTTGACCACCTCTGCCTCCCCTGCTATTATGGACTCTAATCTCTCTGGAATCATAAGCAAATAAACACTTTCCTCCCCAAATTGGTTTTGGGCAGGGATTTTTAACACAGCAATAGAAAGAAACTAAGACAATCCCAGGTTTGGTTTCCAGCACCACATGACAGCTAAGAGTGTCCTTCACTCAGTGCCAAGGGCTCTGACACCCTCTTCTGGTCTCCTCAGACATTGCATGCATCTGGTGCATTTATATACATGCAGGCAAAACACTCATACATATAAAATTTTTAATATTTATTTGTGGGGGCTGGAGGGGTGTGTGGAGGTCAGAGAACATCTTGTAGGAGGTGGTCCTCTTCTTCCATCACGTTGGTCCCAGGGATTAAACTTGGTCAGTAGATTTTTTTTTTTTTTTTTTGAAATAGGATCTCCCTGTAGCCCCAAGCTAGCCTGGAACTTACTATGGAGACCAGGCTGGACTTGAATTTGCAATCCTTCTGCCTCATCCTCCTGAGTGCTAGGACTGCAGAAGCACCACCACACAACATGCACATGGCTTTTTTCTTTTTCTTTCTCTCCTCCCTTCTCTCTCTTTCTCTTTATGTGTCATGTACATGTGTAGTGCACGTGTGTGTGCATGTGTGAGGAAGGATGCACTTGCCTGTGGAGATCCAAACTTGACATGGAGTGTTCCCCGCGCCCCCCTTTTGAGATAAGGTCGCTTACTAAGCCCGAGGCTCACTGATCAGCTGACACGCAGCACGATGGCCTGCTTTTTCACATGGGTGCTTGTGAGGTAGGTACTTTGCCACTGAGCTATCTCTCCAGCCCCCTTTGTTAGCTTTCTCAGGAAACATTCTGCCTGTTTCATGTAAGTAAAGTTTCCTCAGCTGTATGGAAATCTCAGTGCCAGAACCCCTGATAGTGGCCTGGAGAAATTGGCTACTAACATGATAAACCCCTTGCAGAATGAATGGGGACCAGAGAGTCACCTGCATTTTACCAGCTCCGCGGGCGGACCTCCCTGGGCTTTTCTTCCCCACAGCTGGACCCACCATTTCCAGTACCTGATCAAAGCATAAATTTAAATTTTAAATAATTAAGCTAAATTGGGGCCTCCATCTGGTAAAGAGCCTGTGGAATTCGGGCTTAGTTTTGCATAAGCCTATTGGCATCATGGTTCTGTGGGCTTGGTGGTCCTCACCTCCCTGCTGGATGGCTAGAGACTTTACAAGTATTTCAGTTTGTAGTTCCATGTTGTGTGCCCCTTACTGCACACCTATCTTATCTCAAACCTCAGGTCATTTGTCTGTTGCCCTTGACTTCTTACTTAGACCCAGCCAATGGAGAGGGCCTTGGTCATGGGTGGTAAAGGTATCACACACGAGCACCAGGTCTAGGGACGTAGCTCACTTGCGTAGCACTGCATAGAACACAACACAAACCCAGAGCCTTTTCCTGTTACTGCCACCCACCCCATCAAGCCTCACCCTCCACCTAGAGTGTTGCCATTCTCTAGTCTGGTGTTTCGTTTGCTCTTGAAAGACTTTCAGGGTTGCTATTTGCACTGTGGATTCTCTGATTACATGTCTTAGAGCTGGCTATGACCATCCTCACATTGATGGCTCTGACCTGTCCTGCAGAGGAAAATCTGTTATGAGTCTGTGAAGCCAGCGTGCCTCGGGCTAGTTGGACTTCTGGACCTGCTTTTCAGGTCAGCAACTCTTCACATCTGTCAGTGTTCTCCCTTCCCAGAACTCACAGAGCAGCCTTGTGACGGGGTCAGCTGCCTTGACTGTGGCTGCACTCCACCCCAGATGGTGATGCTTTGGACTGACTTCTGCTGAAATGGAACCTGAGCTCATCTAATCCTGAGCCAGCCCAATCTGGCCGGTCTGCCCAGCTCTAATCCCACTCCACCCTGGCCTTCTTCCAGTCCCCACCAGTTTGCTAGAGCATCAGGGAATAAGGTCCTTTTAGTAGTTCTCATTTAACACAGCCATCCTCACTGTCCCTCTGCAGTGACAGCCTGAGGCTTTGTTTATCTGTTTATCTGTTTATCTGTTTACTGCTGAGAGCACACCGGACACTGAGCTCCTCTCTTCTCAGCTGGGAAGAGAGCAGTTTAAATCCCATCTCTAACACATTTCCCTCCTCCCAAGATAGGTACTTATTTACATTATTATGTAAAAGTTGTTCACAACTGAAGTTTTAGGATAGTGTGGTTATATTTCCTCGAAGTGCAACTCCCCCACCCCTAGGCTACACTTGCTTCTATTTCTCCTTAGTTTTGTACATAGTTATCGATAATTCAGCCCCAAACTCTATCAAAACTGAGAACTTGGGCCGAAACATATATAATGCTCTGGGTTTGATCTACAGCATTTAAAAAAAAGTCACCTGAGTTGAGTTGATGAGTGGCTCATACTTTTAATCCCAGCACTTTAGAGACTGAGGCAAAATGATTGCTGTGAGCTCAAGGCCAGCCTGCTGGCCTACATAATGAAACTCTGTCTTTAATTATAAAAAAAAAAAATCACCTGAAAATTTTACTCATAGATAAACTATTCTTATTTGTGTCAGTGGTTGATCCATTGGTTACGTCCTATTGGGAAAAATCAGCTTTCCTGTTTGTTCTAGTTAGTGTCTCTGTTGCTGTTATTAAACTCTCTGAGCAAAAGCAATTTGGGGAGGAAAAAGTTTATTTTAGCTTACAAGTTATAGTCCATCATCAGAGGATGCCAAGGTAGGAACCTGGAAACAGGAACTGAAACAGAGACTGTGGGGAACGCTGCTTACTGGTTTGCTCCCTCTGGCCTGTTTAGCTATATTTCTTATACATCCCAGGCCCAGATACCCAGGGATGGCACCAACCACAGTGGGCTGGGCCCTCCTACCTCAACCAGCAATCAAGCAAATGCCCCACAGAATGCCCAGTGGCCAGTTTCATGGAGGAAATTCCTCAGCTGAGGTTTTCTCTTCTCGGGCGACTAGTTTATGTCAAGTTGACCAAAACTAATCTGCACACTATTCCTGTCCACACCGGTTGCTCTTTGTGGAAATTGCTTTCCTCTAGCATTGACCTAGGTGTTACCTGCATGCAAGTATACTCATGTCTCACAATGCCCATGGAAGTCAGAAGAGAGTGTCAGATCATCTGGAACGGGACCAGTTGTTAGCTGCTACATGGGTTCTGGGAATCGAACTTGAGTCCTCTTCAAGAGCAGCCAGGGCTTCCAACTGCTGAGCCCCTCCCTTAGATTTTTTTCTTGCATTTATTATTTTGAAATAATTTTAGACTTAAAACACAGTTGCAAAAGCAGGGTCAAGCTCTTCCTCGTGCCTCTGCCGGCTCCCTTCCACTCACATGTCACGTGGCCATCATACAGTTGTCAAAGCACAGTTAACTTCTGTGCACTGTCACTGTGGTTTACTGAACTACACAGTGTTTCCAATTCATCTCATTTTTTCAGAATTCTACATTATTTTATTGCTGAGTCCTCAAATCCGGGGCAGGTCCCCAATCTTTCTTTGTCTTTATGACCTTGATAATTCTGAAAGAACTGATAGTTATTCTGTACTTTGTCCATGACTTTAGATATGTCTGGTGTTTTCCTCATGATTAGAGTGAGTTACAGATTTGGGACAAGAACAGGGCAGAGGCAATGTTTCTATCTTAGTGCCATCGTCCAAGAGAGTATCACTAATGAGGCTGACCTTGATTATGTGGATATCACGGCTTCTGCATTTTTCTACTATAACATTTTTGGGGTTTGTTTATTTTCGTTTGCTTGTTTTTAAGATAAGGTTTCATAAAGCCCAGCCAAGAATGACCTTGAACCCCTGATCTTCATACCTCTACGTCCCAAATGCTGAGATCATAGGTGCACACCACACATCTCTCTTGTATTATTGTTTATTTCCACAAATAATATTATTGAGCAATCTTTGAGCTTATACAAATATCCAGTTTATCCAAAACTTTCACTGTTAAACATCCATTGATGAATCTTACCTGCATAGTTATTAGCAGAATATTCCAGTGGTGATTTTCTGCTTCCATCTTCCTTTTCCTGTGAACTCTCTTGTAAAGCTAGAACTTGCTCTTCTCCTTCATAGGCTTAGTTATTTCATTATCAACACGTCAGTATGGACTCCTCTGTCTGTATTTTGTTTTATGTGTTATAATAACTTTTGTTGTTTCAGCTGTCCTCAGAATCTTGAAGGCTTTGTTCCATTACCCTTCAGATTTTAGTGGTGTTGGTTTTGAGACGTTTGCTGTTATTTTGATTGATTTTTGATCTATTTTTCCATTTTTTTCTGTATGAAAAAAATGTAAGTGGGAAAAGAGGAAAGTACCAAAAAGCTGAAAGAAAGCTGTGTGTGCTGGGAATCTTCAAACGCCTGTGTCGTCCTCTGCTGGTCAGCATCTCAGGCCCTGTGTAGACTTCATGTCACATAGGAGAGCTAAGTGGGAAAGGTTCTGCGCAGCCTCTGTTCAGCTCACAGACTTCTCTCAGGCCTTTGGTTTCTCAGTGTTTCTCCTTGGTTGGGCAAGGCCACAGAAGAAACCTAGGAACAGAGGGGAGGGGCAGTTGCCTGCCAGGCTAAAATGTGGGGATGGTCCGAGGGCCACTCGTCATTGAGATGATCCACCAATTCTGTTTCCAGCCACACTTTGATCCTCCCTAGCACAAGCCCTGAGACCACCCTACTGTGGTACCTAAATTCTGTGCCTTGTCTCCAAAATTAGGGTACTAACGTCTAGAATTAGATGAGTTAACGCTCAACACTTAGACCAATGTGTAGCAGAGGAAGTCTGCAGAGCTATACATACAGACACAAAGTGTCCTGACTCCAGGATATTTGGGTGTTTGCTTTTTCTTCTCTGTGAGCAGTTTCTAGAAGATTTAGAAGGACAGAGAAAGACTACAATTTAGGTAAAAGACCAGAGCCAGACCTTCAGTAGACTGAACAGGGGACTTTTTTCAGCAAAGGAGATACAACTTCTCTGCTGACCAGCAAGCTATGCAAAGGTGAGAGAGGTTAAGGTGAATTTTGTATTACTGGAAACCAAAAAAGGCACACAGAGCTGTGAAGTCTGTTGGGGTGTCCTTGCCCCCCACCTCCTGGAGTTACAGGACAAAGAAGCTCTTTTCAGCTCAGATGGTAGGTGAAGGACTAGCTGATAACTGGCGTTCAAGACAGCAGGGAGACATCTTGGCAAGCGTGGGTTGTCCAGCTTGCTGCAGCTGCAGCAGTCTGCCAGGCCGAGGCAGGGACGGGGCTGTTAACAGTGGGGCTGGGGTGCGACATCTGTCTCAGGGAACTTCTGGTTCTGATACTGTTAGTCTGCCCTCCATAATGCCACTGTTCGTCTCACACCTGCTACTCTATCTTCTACTTTTTTGGCTTTTGTGAGTTTTTGCTTTTCCCTTCTTTCTTCCCTTCCCTCCTTCCTTCTTTGAATTTCTTTATTGTCTGGCTGGTGAAGTACACCTGATTCTCAGGTTCTGATTCCAGAGCCCAAGGTCATAATTTATCACACTTGATTAAAGTAAGGGAAAAAAGGAATACATACATACCTATAAGTTTTGAAAAACAAGAAAAAGGACAAAGAATTTCCAGGATAGAGTACTTGTACTCTCTGAAATACCTTTTATAAAAGGCAAAACCCCAAATTTCATTTTAAACAGTACTGTTTTATTTGTAGGATGTAACAACTAAACACTATAAAAGTGCTCTAAGTTCATAAACTGTTTATATCAATTCAAAAGTTCTTAGGAAAAATACAAAATAATGCATATCTATGTCCAAGGTGTTATGTAGCATTTAAATGTATGTATGCATGTCACCATTTGGGCCACAAGGCTCCACAACTTTCTTTTCCCCTCTCCTTTTCTCTTCTCTTTTCTTTTAGCTGAGGTCTTGAGAGAGTGTGTGACTAGGAGAGGAGCCATTAGCTCCGTTAAGGAAACCATAAAATCATAAAATCCTTAGCGTGGTCAACAGGCAGTCTGGCCTTGCTCAAGCCTTATCAACAGATCCCTCCCTGGCCTAAGGAAGACTGTGGAGCCAACCTGTCTCCTTTAGAGCCTTGAGATATTTGCCTGCCCAGTTTGAGAAAATAATCTTAAAGAAGGTCTTCAATTACCCCTAAGGACATCAAATCCTGGCACCAAGTTAACATCTTCAGCTGTGTTTAGTAGCTTTCATATAAAAACTGAAGACTCCTTCTCCTAGTTGCAGAGACTTCTTTTCCATGGAGAAGTATCTCTGTCCTCACTGCATACTTTTATCTCTAATAAAGTGTGTATTTCTTGCCTGTTGCAGGTCTGGCTCTGATTCTTATTTCTTAACTCTAAATGCCATTCCTTTTCTTCTCTCCTAAAATCTAACAGGTCTTACTATGTAGACCAGGTTGGACTCTAACTTACAGAGATCTGCCTGCTTCTGCATCCTAAGCACTGGGATCAGAGGCATCCATGCTGCCCAGGCTTTCTTTCTTTGTTCTTCCTGAAGGCTCCTCATCCCCACCCCATTAAGTAAAGTATTCATCATAGTGCAGACTGGCCCTGGCTCTTGGTATTACCTACAGGCAGACTGCAAAGGGCCATTGGAGGACCTGCAGGGGAATGTCCCTGAGGTCCTTCCAAAGCTGCTGAATCATCCCTGGCTGAGAGGAAACAGGGCCGAAGTTGAGGCCACACACTTGTGTAAGAGCCTTGTGACCCAGCTGTGACTGAACAAACAGCCCTCCACAGATCATCTGACTGCCCTGGAGAACAGGATCCTGCCTCTAACTAGTTACAAGAGGTTTATGATATAGCCGTTCTTTTGCTGGGTAATGAGAGGAAAGACAGAAATACTATCAGAATATTGACAGAAAATTAAGAGGCCTGAGAAGCCCCTGCACTAGACTCCAGTTTCCCTTTCCTGAGGTCATGAAACCAGCACAACTGACAAAGTCCTGTTTGGGTGCAGAGATACTGTGTGTTTTCCTAAAGACATCCCAAACAAAGATGTTAAGAATGGCAAATGCTGGCTACACAGTGAATTTGAGGCTAGCCTGGGCTACATGAGACTCTGTTTTAAAAAAAGTTAACCATGCTTATTTAGGGCCAAAATGTTTGCAACCTTGAGTTCTGAGTTTTATAGGATTACAATCTGTAAATCTAAACAGTGCACTTACCTCAAAAGATCACAGTTCCCTGCAAATGAGGGGAACTGTGAAAGAATTATGGACAGAATCGGGATTAATGACTTTTGTTTAACCCTGCACCAAAAAATGATTGTTTATAATACAAGCAAGCGCAGTGAGCCATGTGCTCTTGTGGCGAGGGCCCCTGACTGTAATCCCTCGGGACTCTACCTTGCTCTCCACCCAAGATAGTGAAGGAATGTGGAGGAGCTCGAATCAGCCAACCAGAGCACTAGAAGTGGCACTGTATTCTCACTGAAAAGAGTGAGAATTGAGAAGTGTGGTCGACAATGGAATAAAAGTGTGAGCGAGATACCTGTAGAAGCAGGTGATTCTGAGTTCGGGTCCACTGTTAAAACTGCCGCTGGCAGGCCCCGTAGTCACTCAGGTGCATCTGTAATGTAGCAGGAACGCCACAAACTGTGTCTGCAAAGGCTGAGACTGATTAGAACAGAGTGATGTGGAGAGATTGGAATGTTGCAAGTTCAAAGCCAGGTTTTCTTGGGCCCTCTTTAGCCTTTCATAGCCATTTATTGCCCTCCTTTGTACCTGACTTAACAGCTTTGTGACCATTAGAAAAATCCTTTGCATTGTTCAGAATGAACTCTAGTTCCATCATGCTGACAGACAGCATTTAAGGCTGATAGCATTTTCTCTGCTTTGCTGTGATCTGTCTACCTAATGTACCCATCAGTGTATTTGAAAGTGTTAGGACTCTTTCTTCTATTACTGCAGGGTGTCATCAAACCATTACCATGTTGGAATATGAAGTTTTTTTTTTTTGAGTCAGGATGATTTTATGTAGCTCTGACTGACCTGGAGCTCTCTATGTAGACCAGGCTAGCTCAGACTCACAGAGAACTACATGCCTCTGTCTTCTGAGTACTGGGATTAAAGGTGTGTGCCACCACACCAGCAGAACATGGAATTTGGGATAACCTAAATCTGTGTTCCCAGGATGTGGTTACTCATATTTTTAGAGTAAATTGTCTCTTGCTCTGTTGAGGTAGGAGTTGTGGGTTTTGGTGGTTTTTTTTAGCAATATTCATTTTTAAAAGAAAATTTCTTAAAAAAATAAGTAAAGCAGTTCACATTTTCACTGAATTTTTAAACTTTATGTGGAGATAGGTTGTACCCTGCCCTGAGTGACTCTGTATTGTGTGAAACAGTGGCTTTCAGGCTGCACCTTGCCCTGGGCAACCCTACTTTACAAGAACATTTGTCTCCAGGTTGAGTGCAGATGCAGATGAAGGATGACTGTTCTTCACTGTGTATGCAGACACCACCGCCTGGCAGCACCACTCATGAGGTACAGGCTGGGAAGTAACTTGTTCCTAGAAGTAAAGAAGTACCACTTACTAATTTATCAAAGTAGACTGGGACCTTATGAACACATGCATGTGATTAAAACTATCCTCAAAATCAGGCCTGGGAATTGACCACACATCCAGACTGATGAAGTGTGCATCAGCTTCACCTGGACCCCACACTAACTGCTATGTGACAACCCCGTGGACCCGTCATAGGACTCCTGTGGGCATCAGGACTGACTGGCAGGGATCTTCCCATTGTCTCTGGGACTTCGGCTCAGCTCAGTCCCCGCTGTTGATGAGGCGCATGGGAACTGCCCTCCTTCTGCCCATCTGCTCGTACATGAGACCTGCACCTCCCCTCAGCATGAGACCTGCACTTCCCCTCGGCATGAGACCTGCACCTCCCCTCGGCATGAGACCTGCACCTCCCCTCGGCATGAGACCTGCACCTTGCCTCTGTAGCTCGCTCATCCCTGCAGCCTGGCTCTGCACCTCCAGCAGCACTCCGCTGGGTTCATCTCCTTTTGCATTGGTGCCAGCTCTCTGCCTTTGCCTTCATGATGCCTGTTTGAACTCTGTGAACCCTTCTGCAGCCTCTTTATCCCTTTGCACCCATTCTGTAAAACACACACACCACACACACATACACACACACACACACATAAAAATGATAGATGATAGACAGGAAGATAGAGATAATTTATATATAATGTGTAACGTGTGTGTCAAGAGTTTTAGCTCAGTAGTAGAACACTTACTTGCTTATCAAGCTCAAAGCCTTGAGTTTGGTTCCCAGACAAAATCAGAAAATTGGAATAAAAGAACCTGCATTTGCCAAAGACCAGCTAGGAAGGGAGGTCTGGACTACTTGACAAACTATAGCCCAGGAAATCAACATAGTTTGTGACTGCATTCACTGGCATTGTAGAAACACATAATCATCTCTGTGTTTTTGATAATAGTGTATTTATGACACTTTACTTAAATTTTTAAGCCTTTTTGTAAATTATATCCTTCAAGGAACATAACTCAGCCAGAGGTCATATGTACCATCATTGTAAAGACATTTAAGTACAACTGACTCTTAAGAAGTCTTAAGAAATGGCTCAGCAGTTAAGAGCCCTGGCTCTCTTTTGGAGGACCTGCGTTTGATTTCCAGCACCCACATTGCAGCTAACAACTCTAACGCCAGTTCCAGGGGATCCAACACCCTTTCTGACCTCCTCAGGCATTGCACAACTCAGGCGCACTTATGTGCAGGCAATACACTCATACACATAAAATAAAAATAATTTTAAAATAATCATAATAAAAAAGAAGCCCTCGCCCATAGCTTTGATGAACTATAAGTTCTCTCTCTCTCTCTCTCTCTCTCTCTCTCTCTCTCTCTCACACACACACTTTCATCTCTCCTTTATCTTAATAAATTCACGAATGTTGCTTCATTCTGAATCATCCTGGAAGGTTTTGTCAAGGATCCAACTTTACCTTCCTGGAGGGCTGTGAGAGGAGAAGAGTTCCTCATGCTGCCGCTGGCCGTGTGGAGCTGTGTCTCCTCTGCTGCTGGCCAGGGTGCTGTCCCACTGCCAGGGAAGGAGCAACCTACCAAATGTAGGACATGGTCAAGGGAAATGTGGCTTTCCCCCTTAAAGGCCAAATTTCCTTGTGGCTGACCCTATAGGCACTAGCAATTCCTACTGAACTGTCATAGTTTGTGATGTATCTTCCTTTAGCCTTTTCCCGCGCCAGCCTGAGCTTTCTCCAAAGCTGTCTTTGGTCCCAGGAGGCCAATCGCTAATGGAGAAGCTAGATGGAGATGTGAGAGGGAAGCCAGGCTGAATGCCTGGGAAGGTGACAGCTCCCCTTCCCAGGGGTACTGACTACAGGGATGATGACCCAGATTCAACCTTAGGCAAGGCTCTTCCTGCTTTCTCTCATAGCATATATCCTTTGTTTCTTCTCAGTGTATAGTTTGCCACCTATCTAAAGCCTCTCCCAATAAATCTTGAGGATTCATTTACATTAAGGTATAAATGACTTGCCAAACATGGTGTCCCAGACCTGAAATCCGAGAACCCAGGGGCTAAGACTGGAGGATGACAATTCAAAGGATAGTTTGGGCTATATAGTGAGATCCTGTCTGAAAAACAGGAAAAAAAAAAAAAGTACAAATAACTGCCCATCCAATCTGTCCTTCTAGGAATAGTTTTCTTAAAAACTAAAGTCCAACCCAGGGCTCAGGGACCATTGCAGAAGAGGGGCCAGAATGATTGTAAGAGCCAGGGTGGTACGTGACCATAAGGAAATGGAGTCTTATAGACTCCCGAGACCTTGCTCATATGAACTTACAGCGATGGGGTCAGCATCCAGAAGACCCATGCAAACTCAATAAGATAAAGACCAGCATAGAACCAGGGAAACAGGCAGGAGACTCCAACCTTAGCAGAGGAACGATTGGCAGCTGATCACCGCTGGGTGAGGGAGAGTTGAACTCGCAAAGAGAGACATATGGATACTCACACTTGTCTCAATGGGCCCAAACATATAAGACAGAAGGCATGAAACCATGTGGGCAGGCTATGGGGTGGTGCAGATAGGGGAGGTTCAAATATGATTAAAATGTATTAAATCCACAAAAATTCAATGAAGATACACATGAAAAAACCTAGAAGTTCAAAGGCAGGGACTATGTTTGCATCTTCTTTACGCATATGTCTCTTGTATATACTTGGGCTATTTGCATATAGTATGTACTCATAAAATGCAGGTTGGTGAGCTGGAGAGATGGCTCAGTAACTAAGAGGTTTCTCAAGGTTACCTAGTTCATGAGGGGTAGAGTTGCTGTTAGTAAATCCTGATGGACTTCAAGCCCAAATGCTGAGCCAGCACACTCCCCTGCATTTAGACAGTGCTAAGAGTGGAAAGGTAATAGTGCCTTATTTTTGGTAAAAATCCTCTCAAGGAAGAATTTTTACAGCCTAGAAAAAAATCATTACTTAAAAAAAAATCCTTTGCACCTGTTTTCTTGGTTAAGCAAACATTACATGACCTGGAACTAAAGTTTGTAGATTTCAAAGAAAATATAGAGTAAAATTGCAAAATGATATAGAGACATCTTAATAAACAAGAAACCAGTTATAATCATGAAGCTTCCTTTTTAATAAAGCTTTATTTCTTTTTTATATTATGTTTTGCGTGCATGTAAGTATATCATGCACACAGAGGCCAGAAGAGGGTGTTGGATCTCCTGGAATTGGAATTATAGACAGTTGTTACTCATCATTTGAGCCCTGGGAACCAAACCCTGGTTCTCTGCAAGAGCAGCCAGTGCTCTTAACCTCTGAGCCAAATTTCTCCAGCCCCATGAAGCTTCCTTTTATTTGAGCAACTGAAGGGCTTCTGTGAGAACCAGTCTTAAGGTTTATAATTTTGTGCTTGGAGTAGCCCACAAAAATATCTATGATCCCCAGACTTGGGAAGGGAAGGGTTCATTATCAGACTTAGCTCTAGATATGAGCTGAGCTTGCCATTTCTGAGGGAGAATTTTAAAGATTTATTTTTCTTTTACATGTACAAGGGTTTGTCTCTCTGTATGTATGCAGACCACATATATGCCTGGTGCCCAGGGAGGCCAGATGAGGGCACTGGATAACCCTAGAGCTAGAGTTATAGGTGACTGTGAACTATTCCACATGGGTGCTGAGAACTGAACTTGGGTCCTCTGCAAGTGCTTTTAAGTGCTGAGCCATTTCTCTAGCCCTGAGGGTGAATTTTACATCACACAATCTGTAGTTACAGAGCCAAATTTCCTAGGAGGTGAACATCTCAGAAGGGTGAATATCAAGACAACAAAGAAAAAATAAATATTCCTTTTTTTCCTAAAATTGTTCTGTTTTTTCCTGAGCTGATGCTTTTATGAGTCATGTGGGAAGAGAATCCAGGGTCAGCCTTCACTACCCTGTGAAATCCTTTCCTGGGGGAGTTCAGGGCAGTCACAGGATTTGGAGTTCACAGTGATCTTACTGGTCACATTGTAATGCTCAGTCTTCCTAATTAAGAGTCCTCCAAAACCACCTGGTCTTTTCCTTTGCACCCTTCTTCCCCATATGGTCTTGTGTCTCACTGGTATCTCAAAGCTCAGGAGCCAGCTATTGGGACCAGGAGGAGAAATACATGAAATGAAATGTCTCTCTCTGAACAGGACAGTCTATTGCTGAGCAAGCATTTAGCGGGAACATGGTGCACATTGCAGGCAGTCCCCCTGAGAGCTGGCTGGCAAAGTTGGACTGACAGACACAGTCCTTCCACAGGAGTTCTCAAGGGAAAGAATGATGTCAGTCCCCAAGCAAGAGAACCTGATGAAATCCATTTGTCTCTCATAGTTCACTCTAGACTCACCTGGCAAGGAGGAGCTGATTAGCTTTGCCCAAAGGAAAACAAATTTCAATCTTTAGGAGAAGGGGCAGTTTGACAACTTAAACAAGGTTAGGGTTCCACCCTCCCACAGAAACTGGGACTGCTTTCTCCCTTGATTACATCCCTGTGGCCCAAAGCTACACAGAGGTTTACTGAGTTAGCTTTTCAAAAGGGATTTATATAGCTATCAAAGAGACCAAAGAAAAAACTTAAAATCACAAGTCTCCTACAATAAATGCCCTAAGGAAAATAAGAATAGTGAAGTATCTTATTCAACAGGGAAAATCAGCCCTCTCTCTCCCCCTTTTTATAGATCTAGGAACCGAACCAAAACCTTATGCATGCTAGACAAACACTGTACCACTGAGCTATACCCCCAGGCCTCTAAGCCTCTTATTTGTTATTTGTATTTGCTTTCACAGACACAAGATGTGGCAGCAAAGGTCGGCTTCTCTACTTCCTACTTCAGGACTACTGCCATGATCCAGGCACTGAGACAAGAGGCACATGCCATTCCTGTTAAACTTCTCATCTGGTTATAGGTCCCCACTTCCCACCCCTTCTCCTCACAGGCTAAAAGTCAAGTCACTCTAAGTATGACATGTTCTAGAAACAACATGTATCACTTTCTTGCAAAGGTGGCCTGGGCTAGACATTGGTGTCCCCATTTTGACTCTCAAGCCAACGAACTGGTTCTTATTTTCATATTTGGATTTTATTTGGGGTTGTTCAAAGGATCTAAGGATTCTACACCAGAACATCCAGCTCCTAGGCTTTAACCAGTTGCTCATTGTTCATCCAGATAGCCAATGACCATATCTTGATCCTTCATATTGGTCCTCCCTTTGAAGAAGGTCCAAGGGTTGCAAGGCCCTGTTACCCTAAGAAAGTGCAGCATCCCCCCAGGGAACCATGTAGAACAGTCTGGCCATGGCAGAATGACCCTGAGTGAGTAGCATCAGGCCTGAACTGGAGGACCACAGGCAATCAGACGGAAGATGGACTGGCTGAGGCACCAGTCAAGCTTCCTGGAAAAATCCCTAAATAGAGCGTAGGATTTGAACAGGGGGTCTGACAGGAAACCTGCCTAAGCCTCCAGAAAGATAGTCCCTTTAAGACTCCAGACACCATCACTATAAGGACCACTTGCCTGGCATGGAAACTTGATGGGCCAGAGCACACACACGGGGAACGTTGGAAGTCCCAGCAGGGGCACAGGGCCCACTTCTGTGGGATTTCCATGAAATCTTCAGGCTAGTGTTTCAGAGGCCACTGAGTAGAAGGTTGGCAGAGCTGCCCCCGGACTCAGGCTCACAGACCCACCTCTGAACAGAGGATGTAGAGCTCACATCCTAGCCTTGGTTATGGCACCAAGACCCCTGGGAAGGCCACTCTGATTCCAGATGTTCCAAATCAGCTGAATTTATTGGGTGGCCAGTGACTGTAGTCTCTGGGTCAGGATCTAGAAAGCACAATACTGACTCAGACAACAGAGGTTAGAAAGCATTCTTATGGATCAAGTGGTTATACAAGATTACACAGGCATGACATATTTGTTCCTGCAGTAGGCAAGCAAGTGGCTATAGAAGCCAGTTAAGCCTTAAGCAAGCCAGAGAAGCATTAAGCAAAATAAGTATTTAGCAAGTGTTACAAAAGCTGTAAGACATTAACTGAGATGTTCTGTATTCGGTGGGGGGTATTTTTCTGTGACTAATTCTTTCTGGAACAGCCCTGTGATCAAACTTTTTCTGAAACTGCCTGCCAGAGTTAAGGACAGCTCATTAAGGTGGCAGCCTTAAACAAGATGGAGAAACTTGGGCCATCATAGCCTAAATTGGCTATGAGTGATTTGCTTTTCAGTCTTTCTAAGAAGAGGCAGACTAGCAAGGAGTGACAGTTAACATGAGCAGAGCATGACTGCTTCAGGATCCTCATTCCATTCAAATGGTGCCTAACCATCTTAGTCCACGCAGTTCTGATCAGACCACCCTCCTGCCAGCATTTGGGGAGGGCTGCAGCCACAGAGGAGAACAAGCTCAGGACAGCTAATAAACATGACAGATGGTTTTCAAGGATGTTCAGTAAACTATAATGCTCAAGCCTCCTGCCTCGGACTTCCCTAAGGACTTTGATTACAGACGTATGCCACCATGCTTGGCTTAAAGATTTTTTTGAAGATATATGTTGCCTGACAAAAAGAAAGAAATCTTCAAGTCAGAAAACATATGTCAGGTTACTCCCATCTCTACACTTTCACCACAGTGTGCACATACACACACACACACACACACACACACACACACACACACACCACAAATGAATGGATGAATGAAATATTAAAGAATTAAAAAGAAATATTAAAGAATTAAAAAACAAAAAAACCTTCCCATACATGGACTTCAGCTCCCCTTCCACTTTTGTTCCCTAACAGAATGTCACTCTGTCTGGCCCTGTTGCAGGCTCTCTAGCTTGTAGGAAACTACAGCCTCCCTCTTGCTGCTAAACCATAATCTTCATTCTGGCCAGAGTGTCTCCCAGCATGTCTGCTGATGGAAAGCCTTCTTGATCTTAAGCTTTCTTTTCTTTATTATTTTTATTTTATGTGTATGAGTGTGTTGCCTGCGTACGTGCACCTGTGTCATTCAATGCCTGCAGAGGTCAGAAAAGGACATTGGATCCCCTGGAACTGGAATTACAGACAATAGTTAGGCACCACATGGGTGCTGGAAATTGAACCCAGGTCCTCTGTAGGAGCAGCCAGTGCTCTACTGCTGAGCCATCTCTTCAGCCCCTAGCTTAAGCTTTCTAGAAGCATGATGTCCTGAAAAGAGCAGGCTTTAGGGCATACTTGGTTTCAAATTCTGGTTATGTCATACAATAGCTCACACAACAAGAGGTCACAAGTTTTATGAGTCAGTTTCTGACTATTTAAAATGGGAATAATACCTGTTTGCAGTTATAAGAATCATAGATGACCCAAGTTCTTGACCTTCCCAGAAGCCCTGGTTTTTGGTGTCTAGCAAAGGAAGTTTGGAAAGATGAATGAGCAGAAAGAACTCAGCACACAAACCTCATATTTGAAAGGAAGAACCTGAGTTGAGGGATCTGGCAGATTTCAGATGTCAGAGGGCTTTATGGAGACAAGCTCTGCTTTGCTCTAAGTGACTCCAAAGTGTGTGAAACAGTGGTTTTCAGGCTGTACCTTGCCTGAGGTTGACTCCATTTTATAAACAGCATTTGGCTCCATCTTGAGTGCAGATGCAGAGGCAAATAAAGTGCAGTCTATACTTATCAAGAAAATTGGGACCATAGGAACACATGGGCGTATTAAAACCATATCAGAAAAACTAGGCTGGGAACTTCCTGAACATACCAGACCAACAAGGAAGGGTACAAAACCCTTAGCTGGGTCATGTAAGAAGGTGACATTTTAGCTCTACCAACCTGCTATCTGGCCTCCTGGTGTCTGTATCAGAGGACCAATAGGCAGAAAGTTACCAACTGTGCCGGGAGCTGCAGTTCAGCACAGTCCCCCAGGGCCAACTCATGAGCCCAGTCAAATTGTTTGCCCCACAGGACCCACCTTAAAGTCCTGTACCTCTCCTCCAGGTCCTACATCTCTCCAGTTGGGTTCTTTTAGTATTTTATCTAACCACCTATAATGACTGCCTATCAGCCTTGTCTCTGCTTTCAGAAAGGCCTCTTTGAATGCTGAGACCTCTTTAATCCTTTCGTAGCCATGCTTGTAACCTACCCACACACACACATACACAGGTACACAACTGTTTAAAGTGTGATGTGTGATCTTAGAGTTAATATTAATAATTAAGATTGGAATAAAATAATCTGAGTTTGTCATCAGACAGCAATCAGGACTACTTGCAAAATTGCAGCGAGTGAAATAGATGGAATCTGTGAACTTATTCAATAAATTCTGACATTGTAGAAATACAAATGTGTCCATTTGTGTCTGGGCATTTCACACTCAAGGGCCAATTTATACCAGCAACACCACTAGGAGCTGTAAGCTGTTAAGTAGGGTGGGAAGAGGACCAGGACTGGGTGCAGTTTCATTCAAGAACGGGTGCTGCCTGTAAGCTTTTTAAAAAGGATTTATTTTATTTTTAATTATGTGTATGCATGTGGGTCTCTGGGTGGGTGGATATGTCCACATGAGTGTGGGTGCCTGCAGGAGCCGGAGGAGGGCATAGGATTCCCAGAGCCAGAGTTGCAGGTGGGCGTGAGCCACCGGACATGAGCCCTGGAATCTGAACTCAGCTCCTCTGCAACAGTAGTGTGTACTCTTAACCACTGAGCCATCTCTCCAGCCCCTGAATGTAAGCTTTTTTGTCATTAAAAGGATTCTGGAGTTGAAGGAGGAATTAGACCAAATCTGTGATTCTTTTGGGAGTCATTTATATGTTTAAAAGTATTATTCAAGTTGGGGCTCAGATGGCTCAGTGGTTAAGAGCATTGACTGCTTTTGCAGAGGACCTAAGGTTGATTCCCAGCACCTACATGATGGCTAATAACTGTCCATAACTTCAGCTCCAGGGTATCTGATGCACTCTTTTGACCTCCTCAGGCATTGCATGACATGGGTGAATTTATATATTTATATACATACAGGCAATACTCAAAACATTACATAAAGATAATACATAAAATATTACAAAAGAAAGTATGATCAAAGTCATCGATCCTCTTCTCTACAAAAAATGACCCAAACACCACATTTGGCACATCAGTTGTGGGACTTCTTGGATCCCAGGTAACAATTTTGCTACTGCAGCCCAAATACCCGATCTCAGGATGCCTGTCACTACAAAGCCAATGAGTAGAGACAGGAACTAAACCTTTTAAGTTGTGCTCTATTCAGAGACCTGGCAATCTGAGCAGGCATCTGGTTAAAACCTTAAAAACTGCCTTTCATCTCCACTGAGGCCAGCAGGCTCGATGATGGGGAGGAGGGAGTAAGCAGTCTTCGGCAGCCCCTGGTCCTGGTCTGGTGCTTAGCTGCAGGTCTGACACTGTGGTGTCTGCCTCTCTCCTCATCTCTTGTACTCTTCCTTCATTCTGCAGATGTTTGGGTTCAGGTACTTCCTAAAATGCCGAGTCTAGTTAGTTTCTGCCAGTATTAAATCTGTACTCCTCAAAGGGCATCTGGGGTTGGGGAGCAGGGTTGACTCAGAATAAACAAACCTTTAATAGTGTATATGTGCTAAGCAATAACATACATGTGGAGATTCCTTTTTACAGTACAGAAAATGTGTCTTTATGATACAGAATATAGCAGTGCCCCTATCCATCCCGCCTATCCCCATCACTCTTATGATGAGGGAGAAACATTGCTGCCACCTGGATCTGCAGTCACAATCCATCCCAAACACTGGCCTCACATCTCAAAGCTCAGTGGTTTGTGTTTGTGTTATATCTTTTTTGTTTCTGAGACAGGGTTTTACCATGTCACCCTGACTGACCTGGAACTCTTTATATAGACCAGACTAGCCTCAAACTCTCAGAGATCCACCTGTCTCTGCTTCCCGAGTGCTGGGATTAAAGGCGTGCACAACCAGGCCTAACATTTGTTTCTTGTTTTGTCACAAATTAAATGCTCTCTTTACATGTTTTCATTAAAAATTAACTCATCTCATATGATTTTTTATAGGTGTACCTTGTGTGTGCAATGCTAGTGGAGGCCAGAAGAGGGCATTGGATCTCCTGGAACCAGCAGCCATGTGGGTGCTAGAAACCAAACCCTGGTCCTCTGCAAGAGCAGCCAGTGCTCTTAAGTGCTGCGTTATCTCTCCACCTGATTTTTTACAGGATGGGATCGTACTTTGCAGTCCCTGCTGGCCTTTAACTCATGATCCCATGATCCTCCCTACCTCTTGACTCCAGAGCCCTGGAATTACTGGCGTGTACCAGTGCACGCTTGATCTGATCCACAGACTGTCCCTCCCTCAGAGTGCTAGAGACTGAACCCAGGACTTTGTGCATGCTAGTCACTGAGCCATAGCTTCAACTTGATCTGATTAAAAAATATTTTTTACATTTTTGGGGGGAGCACACACTTACCATTACATTTACGTATGTATGTATGCATGCACATGGCATGGCGCATGCTGGGGGAGAGGTGCCTTTCCCCGCCGAGCCAGTCTCTGATCTAATTTTTATAGAAAGACATGTTCTGCAATGATAAAAAGGAGTAAAAAAAGAAAGTAAATGGAGGTTGTTATTATTATTATTTTTTAAAGCAAGCATAGGATGCAGGGCAGAGAAAAATTAATCAGGATTGGAATGAAGGGTGGATTCTGGAAGAACTGAGAGCCGTGTGGATCTTAGCAGATCCTATGTGAGCAGACCTGCACCTCTGCTGCCAGCCAGCTAATCCTACTGAGGGTCCTAATGGCCCCTGCCCAGAAGCCACCAGGAAGAATGACTCCTGCTGACAGTGATGAGGCCCGGGTGACACTCAGATACAATCTCAAGACCTCTTTTCCTTTGTAAACTTAGTTCTTAATTTATTATGTAACCACTTGGTAACAAGCTATTACATGAAGTATTTTGAGGACTTTTATTTTCCCTCAGGGTATTATTATTCAAAGACCAGTTGATTTTCAACATAAACACCACTGAGAATGAAATTTTTCTGTCCAAGAATACAAGGGTTTCTCATGTGACAGACTCAGCTGAAATTTCTCAAGGATCAGCTGGTCCTTCCTGCTCAAGGAGAAGCTGCTCTGACTGCCCAGGAGCTCTGGCTTTCCCTGCCCCACTGGCTGTCACCCCGAGTCACAAGTGAATGGCATTTCAGCGGGATTTTAGCAAGATCTTCAGGCTCTGCAGGGCCTCGGGCAGCCCTTGGCCTGTGAGGGCACTACAGGCCTGGAGCCGCCAGCAACGGTCTTGGAATCTCTCCAGGTCAAGCCTGTTTTTTATTTCAAGCAATGGAAGAGCATCAGGAGCTTCCTGCTTGTTGGCCAGAACCAAGAAAGGGATGTTGGCCATGTTGGGGTCTTCTAGGACTTCCTTGAGCTCAGCCACTGCCTCAGGCAAGCGGGCTTCATCTGTGCTGTCCAGCACATACACGAGGATGTCAGTGCCTTCCAGGTAGTCCTTCCAGGTGGCCCTGAGCTGGGTCTGTCCCCCGACATCCCAGAGTATCAGTGATACATGTCCAGGAACTTCAAGAGGCTCCACGTTGAAACCCACAGTGGGCAGGGTCTCCACCAGCTGGTGGCCCTTCAGTTTGTACAGGAGTGTGGTCTTGCCTGCAGAGTCTAGGCCCATCATTACCACCTGGGCTTCTGCCCTGTGGCCTCTGGAATTCACAGAGCCCATGGTGGCCTCTGCTAAATCCTACCAGAGAAAAACTGGGGGCACACAGAAGAGCATCTACTCCAAAATAGACCAAGGCATTCAAGGAAAGATTTCAAAGTCAGGCCTGAGCTTTGAGAGATCCAGGAAATGAGGGGGTATGAGTCACCACCAGCTGACTGATGTCTGCTGCTGCCTGGGAAGCTGAAGGGCCTCCTCGAAGACACACGGTGAGGGCGTCTGTTGTTCCTCAGGAGTGAAAGCAAAGAGGCAAGATGAAATTTCAGTTAGACCCAGTTCAGTAGAAACTGCAGAAAAACGCCTTCCATTCTCCATAGACTGCGGCCTCTGACCTTTCTGTTTTCCTCCTGGAAGCCTAAGTGGCAGCAACACCGTGTTCCAGGACGAGTGAAGAGACCAGGTAGTTTGTGCTAATGTTTGCTTCCTGGAACTCCTCCTGAGACCAGCACACTGGCCTGCCTCTAATAGCTATTGACAGTACTGCTGTTTGGGGACAGATCTGAATCAGAGCCAAGTGGTTTTCTCCTCTGTCTAAAGGACCTCTAGAAAATTCCATGTGTTTTTAAAGAACCCCAAGTTTTAAGGCATAGAACTGTCTACAACTTAGGAGAAACCTGGGTGAGCAGGAAAAGGGACTGGAGTCTCTAGGAGTGCCGTATCTGCTGCCAGGGTAGAAGACCAAAGCTTAGTTACCTCTGCGAAGTGGCTGGATGGTGGCTGGCGTCCTCCTCAAGGCTCTCCTCTACCATCAAGCTGCTTTCTGCGTGCTGTGATGTCCCAAGAGTGAGGCACGAAGGAAGTGCAGTGGCTACTGCAAGTTCTCCTTTTTCTGCTTCCTTCTCAAGTGTTTGGGGTGGGACAGCCTCCTGCAGGAGATCTGCCTCAGAGCCATCCCCAGCTCCCATTTCCAAGCAACTGCGCCCTGAGGTCCGACAGAGAGTGCACAAGCTCAGAGGTCTGTCAGCTTCTGACTACAACCTTACACACACACACACACACACACACACACACACACACACACACACACAAACTAGTTCTGCAAAATTATCTGCCCAACACGGTCTAATCTTGGCAAAGCATCACCCTTATTACACTTATTATTGTTTTTTGCAGCCTAAGATTATTTCAAAGTATTTTCTATAATCTTCCTAACTTTTTTTGTGTGGTGTATGTGCATGCTTGTGTGAGTGTGTGCAGCGCACATGTGTGCTTGTGTGTATGGGGCCATAGGTTGATTTCCAGTGTCTTCCTCAATCTCTCTCTACCTTATTTTTTTCAGACAGGGTCTCTCCCTGAACCTGGGGCTCTCTGATTTGGCTGGACTGGCTGGCTACCAAGCATCCAGGACCCTCCTTCCCTGGCCACCCCAGTGCTAGGATTAAAGGCTCATAATACCATAGCCAACTTTTATGTGTGCTGGGGATCTGGATTCAGATCCTCCTGCTTGCATGGCAAACATTTGCCAGCTGAGCCATCTCTCCAGCCCATTTCTCCTCATTTTTGTCTTCAAAAACTTTCTCTTACCCCAATCCTGCATGAATAAGCAGTTTCCTTTGGTTCGTGAATTCACATTGTAGTGTTCTGCTATTCCCAAATAAATAGCATTGGATCCAAGAATCTCTCTGGTTGTGATTTAGGTAGATAGAACCATATATACTTTAAAATGCCATCTGAGTGTGGTTTAAAAAAACTCCAAAATTATATACTATATATGTCAATGGCAAATCCTAAAAACCAAAATCCTGTGCTACTGTGGTGAAACTGTGGGCAAATAAATTGTTTGGCTGAGGATGTAGTTCAGTTGGTGGGGTAGGGTGATTGCATAACATGCATAAAGCCCTGGTTCTGTCCCCAGCACTGCATAAAACCAGATGTAGTGGTACATGTCTGTAATCTCAGCACTTAGGAAGGAGAGACTGGAGAATCAGAAGTTCAAGATCATCTTTGGCTACATGAGACTTTGTCTCAAACAAAACACAAAAACAAATTATTGTTTTATTTAATTTTTTTTCTTGAGTGGCACCATTATGTTTTACCCAGTTGTTGTTTTTTGTTGTTGTTGTTTGTTTGTTTTTTTAGACACTGTTTTTAAGAATCAGCTAGTTGGAAGCATTTGTGAGGGAAGGGACACTGTTTAACTTGCCAGCTCTGAGGATTTCAAGGGGCACAGGACCAGCCTTCAGGGGTCTTCTCTGTGTAGCTGAATCTCAATTCTGTCTGCTTAGTGAGAAGGGATGCTTCCCCTCATGCTTCCTGTGTGGAAGCATTGGAAGTCTTCCCTGGGGAGGCGACATGGAGCAGAATCACTGTGGATGTCACTGGAGCCACACTTGGCCTCCACTACTTATTTACTGTGCCATTTTGAGTGTTCCTGAATTTTTTCTTTATAAAATAGGGTTGATTGCTACACTAATGGTACCTTGCCTGAGCAGAGTTATTAGAGGGATTCAGTAATTTAACACACATTGAGCAAATCTGGCCTCTAGTCCCAGGTTCATTTTATTTAAGAAAGAAAAGGCCATCAGAAACTGTGATATACTTAAGAAAGTGACAGTGGTCCATGGGAGTGTGAGCACCTTGGAACCTTGCAATTTTGGGACCTAGAATAAGAAAGTAAGGTATATGGGGCTCATTCACACCAGGAGAGACAGGGGCCTTGGGAGCCTCCCCCAAACATAACCATGTTCAGCTATAAGTGTGGAAATACATTTCCACCAAGTCCCACACAGATAAGTCAGGCCTGGCAGGTCTACACTTTCCAAACAATTTACCAGCCAGAATGCTGCTCATCACATTTCTTTCTTTTTTAAAAAAGAATTATTCATTTTTATTTCATGTGTATGAAGTGTTTTGCCTGCACATAAGTGCACCTGTGTTGTGCAATGCCCACAGAGACCAGAAAAGGGTGTCGGATTCCCTTGAAGTGGAGTTACAGATGGTTGTGAGCTGTCATGTGGGTGCTGGGAACTGAACCTGGGTCCTCTGCAAGAACAGCCAGTGCTCTTAACCACTGAGGCATCTCTCCTGCCCCATATCACATTTCTGATGACAGCTCTTAGATCCAAGATCTGGGATTGGCTTCCTATGCACCCCACCTGAGCAGGTGGCAGGGCAAGAGGTACAGAGAAGATGTTCACTGGGGCTGCCAACTGCGCAGTATCTAAATAGCCAATTTGGAAAGACAGGAAGTTGCTGGGGTTTTGTTTTTTGTGTTGTAAACAGAAAGAGCTGACCATTTTATTCTCACATTTCATAGCACTAAGGAAAGCTGCACTTTTTCTTCCTACCTCCCCCTCCAAAACTGTTGTTTCTGCTGGGAAAGGGGAGAAATCCTCCCTGTCCTACTGCTAGAAAACACTCTGATGAGCACCATGGTCTTCCGGTGAAACAGAACACAACACAAAACTGACAGGGCCCTCTGCTCTGCTCTTATCTGTCTGGTCAAGTCATGCCAGGCTGGGTGGGCACCATCATGGGGCAGGGAGGTCTCATCGTAGGAGACCCAGGCATCATAGGCCTGTGGCATTCCAGGATCAAGTCCCATGAGCATCATCCCAGGAGGAGGGGGGCCGTCATTGGCATAATGGGAGGGCCTCCTGTGTGGGGTGCTGGCAATCACACCAGGGCAAGGAGGACCCAGGAGGCTGAGTGGAGGTGGCATCATGGCCCCTGCAGGAGGAGGAGCAGAGAAGAGGGCTAGAGGATCTTTCCCGGTTGAAATGCAGCCGTTGTCTTGTCATTCTGGCTCTGGACCTGCTCTTCCATCCATTTCTGATAATCCTGCACATTCTCTCTGCATTTCTTACCACTGCAGGTAGGAGGTGGGAGTGGGTAGACAGAAACACAGGGTGAACCAAGGCCAGCTAGAATAAAAATGGACTCAGTTTTGCCATTTCAGTCACAATAAAATGGGCCTGTGTGTTCCATGCCTCTAGTCTAGCTTTCTCTCCCTGACCACATCTTTCTGTTTTTCTGTGGCCCTATCTTTAGTCTCTAATTTTTTCCAACTTGAAATACTTAATTTAATAACTGCTTCCCAAGAATTATGTCTTTTAAACTAATTTTTTGTTTATTTATACGTTCATCTATCTACACAAACCCCCAAAGATGTCAAAGAGCACAGTGAAAACCAGCCAACATCATTTCTTTCACCCTTTCTTTCTTTCTAGATTGAGTTTATGATTATTCTTTAAAACATATATATATATGTGTGTGTGTGTGTGTGTGTGTGTGTGTGTGTCTGGGCATAGGCATTTGAGTTCAGGTGCCCACAGAATCCAGAAGAGGGCTTCAGAACCCGTGGAGCTGGAGTTACAGGTGGTTATGAGTCCCCTGAGCTGGGTACTGGAAACTGAGCCCAGGTCCTCGGCCAGAGTAGTACATGTTCTTATTCACCGAGCCATCCCTTCAGCTCAACTTCTTTTAAATCAATTATTTTATACACGTATTTATTGGCTACTGAACCATCATTGGTTTCTTAGCTTTTCCGAGGTAGTCTACATATGTATAAGCTGGTAAGATTCACCAATTTCTCAGCTCCCCATTTCCCAAGTAGTCGCACACTTAGAGGCACACCATGTCCACTCATTTTTCTACCGGCAATTCTTAGCCATGGGCTGTCTTGGGATCACTGAGAGTATGTTGGGGAGGGTGTGTGTCAGCAGTCCTGAGATCCCCCTAACTTTCCCATCCTCTGCCAGCTTCCAGTAAATGAATTAGGAAAGGGACTAGGTTGAACATATCAGAGTTATCTTTCAGGGTTTGTGTGGTGAGAGGCAATACTCTGGCCAATGCTAGAGGTTGGACTTCTCCAAGAAGTCCATCCAGTGACTCATTTATTAGGCAGGCTGTGGAGCCCTCTGAACTTGAGATTGCTGCCACAGGAGCAATGTGTTTACAGGTGGTTGTTTATACATTCAGTCCCTGAGGCTAGACTTTCCCCAAGTTAGGAAAGTAACAGAGAGCACAAGGTGAACTCATCTACTGAGCCCAGTGGTTGTTTTGGGCAGTGCTTTGAAAAGGGATTATTATAAGGTGCTCATGGACCACAGTAGGTGGGGATCGGGATGCAAGACATTCAGTAATGCTCAAGATAATTCTGTACAAGAAGGAATGTTACTTGAATTCAGGAATGTTTCTTGAATTCAGCTTTTGAATGCCCCAGATATTTATGGGGCCAAACGAACAACAAAAACCACTACTTGAGCTATACGCACTCCACCATTATACAGAATAAAGAATGGCTATTGAAAGGTGCAAGAGAGGATCACCTATAATAACACCTTCTTAATATAGACTTGGAAAGCCAGGAGGGTCTAGACTAATGTTCTAAAAGTTCTTAAAGACCACAGATACCAGCCCCAACCACTATACACAGCAAAGCTATGAGTCATAATCAAAGGAGAAAGAAAAACACTCAAGATAAAAACAGATTTAAGGTATTTGTAACCACCAGGCTCTACAGAGAATACAGAAAGTAATTCTTTGTTCTGAAGAGAAAACTAAACATATCCAAGAGTTCACAGGCAATAAAAAAGCAATTCCAGAGAAGCTAATCAAAAGATGTCTAAGAAAACAAAACCACCACAATAAAATAACAGGAATTAATAAACATTTTTCAATGGTAACTTAATATTAACAGTCTTAATCCTTCAATAAAGAGACACATACTAACAGATTAGATTAGAAAGTAGGATTCATCTTTTTACTGCCTTCAAGAAACATACCTCATCATCAACAATAGCCACACCTTAGGATAGAAGGATGGAAAAAGGTATTCAAAACAAATGGAACCACAAGAAGAACATGAATGACAAAGCCCCCAAATCAAAACAACAACAATAATATATATATAAAAACAAGCAGGCATAGCTACTCTAATATTTGACAAAATATAATTCAAACTAAAATTAATCAGAAGAGCTCAGGAAGGACACTTCATTTTAATTGAAGGAAAAATCCACCAAGAGGATATGACAACCCTGAACATTATTACACACTCAAAATAGAGGCACTCAGTTTCATAAAAGAAATAATATTAGACCTAAAATCATAAACTGATCCCAACATAGTGATAGTGGGTGACTTCAGTACCCCACTCTCACCAATAGACAGATCATATAGACAAAAACTAAACAGAGACGCTCTGGAGATGAACGACATCATAAATCAAATGGCTATAATAGACATCTATAGACTATTCCACTCTAACACTAAAGAATACACTTTCTTCTCAATAGCCCTTGGAACTTTCTCCAAAATCAACAGCCAGTAGAACACAAAACAAGTCTCAACAAACAGGAAAATTGAAATAACATCCTGTATTAAATCTGATCACAAAGAAATAAAGCTAGATATCAACAGCAACAGAAACTATAAAAACTATACAGAAAATATAAAAGCTCATGGAAGCTAAACGACACACTACTGAATTGAAAATTGGGCCAAAGGAGGAATCATGAAGGAAATTAAAATTTTTCCAGAATTGAATGAAAATAGAAACACAACTCACCCAAATCTATGGAACACAATAAAGCAGTCATAAGAGGAAAGTTTATAGCACTAAGGACCTACATCAAAAAAAATTAGAGATAGCATCTCATAGTAATAACCTGAAGACCTCAGAAAAACAAGAACAAACAACACCTAGAAAAAGAGTAGACAGGGAGAGATCATCCAAATCAGGGCTGAAATTAATGAAATGGAAAATTTTAAAACTACAAATAATCAAGAAAATGAGTTGATTCTTTGAAAAGATTAACAGGATTGACAAACCTTTATCCAAAGTAACCGAAACAAAGAGAGAGAACCCAAATTATTAAAATGAGAGATGAAGCTGGGCATGGCGGTACACTGTAGTCCCAAAGCTTGGGAGGCAGAGGCAGGCAGATCTTTAAGTTCGAGGCCAGTCTGGTCTGCATAGCGAGTTCCAGGCCAGTCAGTTTGAGACTCTCTGTCAAAACAAAGCAAAGCCGAGAAGAAAAGGAAACTTTATAATAGAGAATATTCAGAGAATCATAAGAACATACTTAAAAAATCTATATTCTACTAAACAGGAAAATCTAAAATAAATGGATAAATTTCTAGATATAGATGACCTACCAAAGTTAAATCAGGACGAAGTAAATAATTTAAATAGACCCATAACAACCAAAAAAAGCCAAGGGCCAGATGAATATAGAGCTATACCAGAGCTTCAGATCACTGACATCAATGCTCTTCAAACTGTTCTGTAACATAGAAAAGGAAGGAACATCTCCAAATTATGTTTTTACAAAGCTAGGAATATGCTGACACCAAAACCAATCTCTCTCATGAACATAGATGCAAAAATTTTCAATAAAAAACTGAATTCAAGAGTATATAAAAAAGATCATCTACCATAATCAGATTGGCATCATTCCAGAGATGCAGTGATCATTCAATATATGTAAATCCATAAATGTAATCTACCACATAAACATAATGCAAGACAGAAACCATATGATCATCTTATTAGATGCAGAAAAGGCCCTTGACAAAGTCCAACATCCCTTCATGATAAAAGTCATGGAGAATCTAGGGATATAGATGGCAATCTGAACATAATAAAAGCAATATACAAGAAGTCCACAGCCAATGTCATGCTAAACAGAGAAAAACAAAGCATTTCCAGTAAAATCAAGAAAAAGACAGGGACGTCCACTCTCTCCACTCTCTCCATTCCTATTCAATATAGCATATGAAGTCAGAGCTAGAGCAAGAAGACAGGTGAAGGAGACAAAGGGATACAAATAGTAGAAGAAGGCAAAGTGTCCTCATTTGCAGGTGATACAATTCTGTACAGAAAGGACCTTAAAGACTCTGTAGGTAGGAAAACTCCTAGAGCTGATAAACATTTAGTAAAGTAACAGGATACAGTATTAACACACACACACACACACACACACACACACACACACACACAAAACAGTAGCCTTCCTAGAGACCAACAACAAACACACTAGAAAATAAACCAGGGAAATAATCCCATTCATAACTGCATCAAAACAAAACATTTTGGAATAAATATAGCCAAGGAAGTGAAAGACTTGTATAATAAAAACCTTAAGACATTAAAGAAAGGAATTGAAAAAGATGGCAGAAGATGGAAAGACCTCATAGCCACCTTACTAAAAGCAACGTACAGATTCAACATACTTGCTCTCAAGATTCCACTGCAATTCTTCACTGTGTGGAAAGAACAATCTCAGATTTCAAATGGAAACACGAGAAACTCAGGACAGCCAAAACAACCCTGAACAACAGAAGACCTGGAGGTATCGCCATCCCTGATTTCAAATTATCCTACGGAGATATAGCATAAAAATAAGAAGGTAATGGCAAAACAGACACACCGATCAATGGATGAAGTAGAACTGAGGGGCCAGATTTAAGAACACACGCTTACAGTCATCTGATTTTTTGACAAAGGAGCCAAAAATAGACACTGGAGAAAAGACAGCATGTTCAACAAAGGTACTATCTCTTCCCATGCTCAAAACTCAACTCCAAATGGATCAAGGACCTGCACAGAAGACTCGATACCCTGAATCTAATAGAGGAGAAAGCAGGAAGAACGCTGGAACTTCTAGGTACAGGAAAGGACTTTCTGAACAGAACTCCAATAGTGCAGGTATTAAGTCTGACAGTTAACAAATGAGACCTCATGAAACTAGAAAGTTTCTGTACAGCAAAGGACACTATCATTCAAGTGAAGAGGAAGCCTAGAGCATGCGGGGAAAATGTTTACCAGCTATGCTTCTGACAGAAGTTTGTGTCTAGAATATACAAAGAACTTAAAAAACTAAATATAAGAAAATCACACCAGGTATGGTAGCACAGTTTTATCGCAGCACTGGGGAGGCAAAGGCAAGTGGATCTCTGTGAGTTCAGACTCAGCCTTGTCTAGGTAGGGAGTCATCTTTGTTTGCATTGTGTTGCTGTACCAGAATGCCATAGAATGAGTAGTTTATGAAGAAAAAAAAATGTGTTTCATTCATGGTTCTGGAGCCTGGGAAGACCAAGAGCAGGGTGACAATATCTGTATAAGAAGTCATCTGGGTAACTCGTGTGTGTGTGTGTGTGTGTGTGTGTGTGTGTGTGTGTGTGTGTGTGTAAGACCTGCTGCACGCAGTAGGCCATTTCTTCAAGGTGGGGTGTGGCTTTATTCTGTCTGCAGCATGTGGGTCATCTGAGAACATGGGTGTATCAGTGTGCACGGTGGCATAAGCATCAGATAAGGGTATTTACATGAAAAAGTGCCGGTCAGACTTGGAAAGTGTCTTGGAACAGAAGGAGGTAAGAACCAATTTATGTTTAGACAACATGTTTTAGTCAGCTAAAACAAGACTGACACTGGAAAGCGAACGGACTCTGAGTCAGCACAAAATGGCCAACACTGGATGTCCCAGGAAGCTCAGAGTAACCATGAGGTAATCTGTTATGTAACTATTTTTGGCAGAATGTTACTTTTGTGTGGGTTCTGGCCTTGAGGTCAAGAGCCCTTCTCTTTTGCCTTGGCCAGCCTGCCTTGTGTGTGCCTGTGTGTATGATTGTGCCTGGGTGCCTGCCGGTTGCTGCCTGCCTAGCAGGTCCACAGTGAATGGCACATGTTTTATCTGCCCAGGGTGCCTCAAAATCTTTTCAACCTCCAAGCTTCCTGTCCCCTTCCTCCTTTCCAGGTATTAGAGCCTGGACCTCACACATGCTGACACATGATTGTAATTACAGCATTTGGGAAGTAGAGGCAGGAGGACCCCAAGTTCAAGTTATCCTTGGCTACATAAGGAGTTGAAGAACACCCTGGGTTAGAGGCCATGTCTCAAAAGAAAGGAAAAAGTGAAAATCAGTCACCAACAGAAGTGGAAATTCATGCTGTTGGAATGTTGATGTATGAAGATCGGGAGATCTGAGTTAGTAGGGCTACAGTACATATTGAGTACAGAGCTATTTTATTCCTATGTATAAATGTGACAATACATATTTCATTGAAAATCAAATGAAATGCATTTTTAAACTGTGTCTGTATTGCCTGTGCCCTTCCAGCACCTTTCTGGGTGGCCGTCCACATGGGAAACGGCAGCTCTCTTGCTCTCTACAGCAGTCCTGGCAAGGACAGATGTCCAGCTGTTCATGCTTCCTAGAACTCTGGCTACAAGAATGACTTCCGTGGTAGGGTGGATCTGCATTAACCTCTGCAGGAAATATTCATGAGTCATGGCCCGTGGAAGCTGGGCTGTGCTCCCTCCATCCCGGGTCTGCTGTGTTCCATGAAGAGCTGGCTGTCTTCCATGTGCATCTTCCTGGCTGCCTGGGGCATGAGTCCCGGTGCTAGGCTTCAGGGTGCGGAGATCATCTATACCTTTGCTGCAGTCTGGACCACTTGAATCCATCAGATGCCCTTGACGGAGAGAAACAGTGCCTGCACTTAATTCACTATGAGCACTGCCGTCTTCTCTCTTCTTCCTTTTTCTGCCACAGTGGCTTCACCAGTCTATAACCCTTCCATTGTTGCGTTCAGTTGCATGCATAGTTAACAACCTGTTTGCCAATTACAGCCCAATCTAATGATAGCTGTGCTCCACGTGATTGTAGTTAGAGTACATATACTTTTGTGCTCTAATTCCTTTTCCATTGGTTTGTATCAGCTATTACATCACCTGAATCTGTGGTCTCCAGTTGAAAAGTGGATTGTCTTCATAATTACACTATCAGAGAGTGTGTGGAACACTGTCCTCTGAGCATAACAATCATTACCTTCTTAATTAGAGTGGCTATGATTACCTGCAAGCCAAGATTAGGTCTGTTGACACTCCTCCTCCTTAGGGAATGGGGAGGGCCATTAGGCTGGTATCTGAGTTTCCAGACACCCTTTCCTGCACCTCCATCCCAGCTCCATGTACCTCTGGCCCTGTTGCCCAGGGTCTCAGGCCGGGCTACAGTATATTCCATGCTGAGGTGAGACTTTTTGGTGAGGCTGCTTTTGGAGGGCCACTCGTACTTCTGTTAGTAACTTGCCATTCATGTTTCTGTGAACAAACCCTATAAACTCGTTGGTTTACCACGTTAGACAGGTGGAACTGTTACTTGGTGTGTTGTTGGTATCCTGCTTGAGGTGAACAGACATTTGTTCAGATCCACAGGAAATTTCATGCAGCAAGGTGAACTACGTCTTAAAAACCTTGTGTCCTTTAATCTGTAACAGTGTGTGTATGTACGTATTTGTGAGTACATGTGTATGTGTGTGTATGTGTGCAGATATGTCTTAGGTATTCATAATCTTGTTACTTGTGTAGTATCATCAAATCCAAAATTTAGTCAAAGGGGCCCCCTTCTGGAACTCTTAAGAGTTATTTTTAAAATTTTCTTTCATAAATCTACTTTTGCTTTATTTAAAATAAATAAGAAAGAATAACTTTTAGAAACATCAAAAGGAGCTGAGCATGGTTGCACACACCTGTAACTCTAGTACTCAGTAGACTGAGTTAAGAGGATTGTGAGTTCTAGGTCAGCCAAGGCTGTATGGTAAGACCCTATCAAAAAAAAAAAATCAGAGGGAACAACACCGCAGTGTTCTTGCTGTCTCGCAGATGAGATGGGACAGGACAGTATGATGTGTTGGTAAAGGCTATCACCAACTGGACATAATGTACTGGACTACTATATATTAGGAAGAACGTAAATTGCAGAATTAGATTTGGATTCTAGCCCCACACCTGCTCCTTTCTGTGTCATCTGTCGTCTTTGTCTGCTTATGTTGCTGTAACAGAATGCCATAGAATGAGTAGTTAAAAAATGTGTCCTAGTCATGGAGCTTGGGAAGATCAAGGGCAGGGTGCCAGTTTCTGGTGGATGCTTGCCTAGATGGTGGAAGGATAGGAAGGTGGGAGAGAGTAAGACAGGGCCAAACGCAGTTTTCAGCATTAGAATTTGCTATTGTACAAAATGGTGGTTTCATCAGAATATCTTCATACATGTGCATAATGTACTTTGATCATGTTCACTGCCCCCCAACCCCATCACCTTTTTGTCTCCTTCCTCCTCCCATGGGTCTCCTCTCCCCCTAGAGTCCTACTTCCTCCTACCTTCGTGTCACTTTAATATCTAGATTTCACATATAGACAGAGAGCATTTGTATTTCTGAATCTGGCTTATTTTAATATAATGATCTCTAGTTCTATCCATTTTCCTGCAAATAACTCTTTTTCCCTCTTTCCCCTTTGGTTTCTCTCTTTGTGTCTTAGTTTCTTTTCCTGTTGCTGTAGTAAAATTCCCTGGCAAAGGCATAGGGATTATTTCAGGTCACGGTTCACAGGCATAGTCCATCATGTCAAAGAAGTCACAGCGGCAGGAGGTTGAAGAAACTGGTCACGTTGCATCCATAATCAAGAAGCAGACAGGGGCTGGAGGGATGGCTCAGGGGCTGAGAGCACTGGCTGCTCTTCCCAGCACCCACATTGTGGCTAACAACTGTCCACAACTTCAGTTCCAGGGAACCAATACTCTCTTCTGATCTCCGAGGGCACTGTATATACACACAGACAATACATTTACATACATTTAAAAAAAGAAGCAGCAGAGAGAGATGAATACCTGCTCAGTTTGCTTTCTACTTTTTATACAGTCCAGTGTCCCAGTCCAGGAAGTGGGACCACCAACAGTGTGCGAGTGAGGCTTCTCCCGACGCAGGCCAGCTGCAGTCAGGAATCTTCTGCAAGCCGGAGCTCTCCAGCAAGCTCACACCAAGAGCGGCCGCTCCAGCGATGGGTCTCTGGTGGCTGTGAGTATGAAAGTAAGAAACACGCAGGAGACTGTGGCAGTGGGCAGCTCATTTAATGTGGGCAGTGGTCCCGTGTATATATAGCCAGGCAATGAGTGGGGTTAAGGCAAGACAGGTTTCACCTAATTAGCTTGCAGGAGCTCCCTCAGGGCTGCGGACCTAACTGGGGACTGTTGGTAAGGAATGAGGAAGTAGAGGAAGTGAGGGTCTGTTCTCTAGGGGCCAGACGTGCTTATGTTTATTGGATGGTAACAGGCTCATGCTAGGACAGGGCTGCCCATCATTAGTGGGCAGGTCTTTCCATCTCAATTAAACAGATTCAGATCATCCCCCACAGCCAAAGGCTAAGCTCATAGCTGAGTCTAGATCCAATGATTACAATGCCTGCATGATGTCTGAGTGTCTATGTATAGGTGTACGTGCATGTGCAGTACTAGCCATTACAGTGTATTTGTGTGCATGTACCCATGCATCTGTGTGCGAATGTGAGCACGTGTTTATGTGTAAGTGCAGGCACACCCATGGCCCTGTGTAGTCAGAGGACAACCTCAGGTTCCAGTCCTCATCTTCCACCTTGTTTGGGACACAGTTTGTCTTTTTGTTTGCTGTTGTGTGTGCCCCACTAGCTGTCCTGTGAGCTCCCGGAGATTCTCCTCCATCCATCTCACTGTAGGAGCACTGGGACAACAGATGTGCCACTGTGCCCCAATTTACATGGGTTCTGAGGATTTGAACTCAGGTCCTCATCCTTGTGTGGCAAGTACCCCACTGAGACATCTCTTCAGCCTCCCATAATTTTGTGCTTTACGACCGAATAATTTTCCGTTATGTATATGTACTACATTTTGATCCATTCTTCCATTGATGGGCGCTTAGACTGATTCCATAGCTTGCTATGCCACAAAGAGCATAATGCATGTGTCTCTGTTGCAGGCTGACTTCAGGTGCTTTGGATATAAATCCAAGAATGGTATCAAAGGAGCATATGGTAGTCCTTTTATGTTAAATTCCATGCTGATTGCTATGGTGGTTATGCTAATTACACTATCATCGACCACATATGAAGGTCCCTTTGCCCCCTTGCATTCTCTCCAGGTTTGTAGAATCTCAGTGTCATTCTGATTTGCATTTCCTTTGTGTTAAGGGTGTTGAGCTTTCTCCGTGTACTTATTAGCCATTTGTACCTGTTTGGAGAATTATTTATTCAACTCTATTTGCCCATTTATTATTCTTTTCATGTTCAACTTTTTGAGTTAACTATCCCTTTAAATATACTTTAAGTATTTTATTTATTCTTTGAGAATTTCATGTATGTATGTAGTGAATTTTTATTCTATTCACCCGTCCTCCCCGCCTTCTACTCCTCTGAACTCCCCATTATCTCCTCCTACTTTCATGTCTTTTTTTTGGCATTTTATAACCCAGCGAGTTTAGTGCTGCTCATATGTTAGTGGGTGCTCTATAAGAGTAGCCAGTGCTCTCAATCACTGAGCCATGCCTCCAGCTCCCACAGAAGCTTTTTTTCAGAAATATTTCTATTGATTTGAGAATTTCATACCCTTTATTTTGAGCACATTCAGATCTTTCCCTCCTTCCTCCTTACCTCACCTTCCTCCCCTCCCCTCCCCTCCCCTCCTCTATTATTTGTCTTTTTTTCAACTTAAAATGTCTTAAAGGCCTATAGAGTCCATAGGAGCTTTTTGATTTAATCCCATCTATTTCTGTCAGTTCTGGCTATTGTCTCCTGAGCTGCTGAAGTTCTATTCAAGGTTGTTGCCTATATCTCAAAATGTCACCCTCTCTATTACCACAGCTCATTTTCACAATAAGAAGCCCACTCCCATGATAGCAGACCAGTTCATTCACAAGGGCTTTTTCCTCCTGAAGTCCAGCTCATCTCTTGAGAGCACCAGGTCAGCACTGTTTCAGGGGCACTAACTTTCCAACACATGAACTTTTTGTTTTGGTGTTGTTACTTTTGGTTGTTTTGAGACAGGGTCTCACTGTGTAGCCCAGGCTAGCCTGGAACTCACTATATAGACTAGGCTGACCTCAAACTCACAGAGATCTGCCTGCCTCTGCCTCCTGGGTGCCAGGATTAAATGTGTCACCATGCCTGGTCCAACACATGAATTTTGAGGGACACATTCTAAACACCAGACCTGGGGTAAATTATTCTGAGTCTCAATTTTCTCATCTGTGAAAGAAGATAGCTGGATGTGCTGAACTTTAAAGCTGAAATTTATGTGTACAATGTAATTTTTATTGGGCAGCTATGAGCTACACTGCATAGCCTCCTACAATATTTCTTTAAAAGCTGCGCCAAATGAATCTTCATGCTTGAATGAGGAAGGTCAACATTTCATGTGAATACCAGGACATCATATAACACATTTGAGACATAGACTATTGCCTCTGTAAATTATATACACTTTTAAAATCTTTTACATTAGAAATTGTTCTTTGAGTTATCATGCTAGGTGGCTTGTGAGTGTTGTACATACAGTGCAACTCATCTTCCGGAACCTTCCTCCTACGATTTCTGATTTAATTGGTGAGATGTTTTTTTTTTTGTGGCTGAGTGATGAACATGGCAATATTTGTGCCTCTTTTTTTGTTTTGTCTTTCTTCCAAAAGAGACACTGACTTGGCAGTGATACATAATAAAGGGAAATGATGCAGGGGGACAGTCCACTACCTGTATGAGAGGGGCGTTGTCTCTGCATGGAAGCAGAGTCCCGTGTGCTTCCCCCAGGTTGTTTCAGTCCGCATAGCACAGCCTCAGTAGCGGCTGCTACTCATCAGCTGCATTGCCTGAGCTGAGTAGTTATTTTTAGTTGATAGAGCAAAGAAAAGTAGCCCCCCCAAAATCTAATTTGATTAGGAGATTGGAAGGTAACCGAGTTAAAAATATCAGACCAGTTCATGAGACTTCGGAGACATTCCCAGTAAGTTACTCTAACCCTAGGCATCCATAAGCAAAGTTTTAAAAATCAGTTTTCTTCTTTGGTTTGAAATATACCTCCTGCCATCATGATGGTCTGTATCCCTCTGGAACTGTGTAGGAGCCGAAATAAACCTTTCCTTCCTTAAACTGCTTCTCGTCGGGTATTTGGTCAGAGCAATGAGGAAAGTAATATGCTTTCTGCAGGCTTTTCAAGCAATCTCAAAGTCTACAGGGCAAAATTCCCAAGTTCATTGTCTGTATTATCACTTCTCTGCTCACAGGTAGTCAGGATCAACAGTGTGGTACACACTTTAATGCTTAGCTTTCTACTGGGTACTTTATATATCAGAAGCACACACTGGTTTTTCTTGTTTGGATCTTTCTAAACGTAATTGTGATGTCTGGACAAACTTGCCCAACAATATGTTCATTCAATCTCTCCACATTAGTATACGTAGGTCCACTTAGGTTTTTTTGTACTTCTTGTTGTTATTAAATAATGCAAGGTCCAGAAGGAAACACAAAAAGTGGAATGCTGAAAGACTTCCAGGTGGAGCACCGTGATTCTACCAGTCCCGGGCCATTGATGATGGAGAGGTAGCTTGGGTAAGCAGAGCGAGCTTGAGTTGATCGTTGTGGAAGGTGGAGGTGAATACTAGCCCCTTCATTTTGTGTATTTAAAATCTTCTGTAGTCAAGTAGAAGTAGTCATGCAAGAGAATGAGCTCTTCTGGCTTATCAAATCTCTGACTCTGCCATGCTCACAGGTTCCTGAGCTTCTCCTAGACTGTTACAGGACAGTCCTGTTACAGGACCCCCAAAACTAATATCTCTGGAGAGCTTCAGTATCTCAGCAGACATCAATGATTTCCCCAACCTGGAATCTTTAATTGTTCCAAGTATTCTGGAATTTCACAACAATATGCCGAAATGAACTGGCCAGTCACTCCATTTCCTCTAGCGTTACATTTTCGGCTCGATTGCATTTTGTGCTTTACCCAGCCTCTCCCACTCCCTCGACCACAGTTAACCAGGTAGAGCAGTTTCAGGCTGTGCACTTGCTGTTGGGGGGAGGAGGACCAAGTTTCGATAATTCTGAGAAACGTATTTTCTAATTGAAAACCGAAAACTTCTTTGTTAATGAACCTGCCGGTGATATGGTGTAAGCTTTGTTATCTGGCTTGTACCTGGTGTGCTTTAATTGTAGCTTTTAGTTTTATAAACCCTGCTCTGCTTTGCCTTGAGGTTGAGAGTTCTTTCTGGCAACAGCCACCCCCTACTGCAGGCTTTTTGCCTAATGAAAAGGACTCTTGATTCAGCCAACACTGCGTAGCATTTCTCTGTGAATTCGTTTCCGTCTATTGTGTTAGACACTTAGTGGACCCTTTATTCTGCTGCTTCCTGCTACGCGAGTGTTACTTCCGGTTCTGGAATGTCTTGAATTCCCTTCTGCACTTTTTAATGCTGTTTTCCTGGAACTTCTTTTCAAAGCATTTTGGATTTATTTTTATGTGTATAAGTGCACGCATGTCATTTAATGCCCACAGAGGCCAGAAGAGAGTGTTGGATCCCCTGGAACTGGGATACTAGGGTGTTGTTAACTACCATGCAGGGGCTGGGAATTGAACCTGGGTCCTCTGTAGGAGCAGCCAGTGCTCCTAACTGCTGGGTCATCTTTCTAGCCCCATTTTTCGGTACCCCTCTCACTTGGCTACTATACTGTGGATTACTTCCTAATTAAAAATGCCCCCCCCCCTTTTTCCCATCTTTGCCTTTAACTCTATTTTCTAGAAGATTTCTTCAAAGTTATCTTTCAATCATTCCACTAAGGTGCTCATTTCTGCTATTGTAGTTTTAATTTCCAAGGGCCCTTTTGTTCACTGAATTTTTATTTATCTGCCTTTGGGCTGGGACTATAGCTTAGTGGTAGAGTGCTTGATTAGCATGCAGGAGGCCCCAAGGATTTAATAGGAAAGTGGGAGAAGTGAGTCAGATGACCTGTAGTGAGAAGGGAGGGTTCACTTGATTTTTTGAGTCAGTGACATCTACCAACTTCCAGGTGGTGTGCAATATGTCTCCTAGCATGAAGTCTGCCAGCCCAGTTCTAGGTAGGTCCTGAAACAGAGCACAGTGTTGTCAATGCATGCTATGATTACAGGGGAGAATATGAAGGAAGACAGAACATTCTAGAACACATGATGGGCAATAAATAAAACTCAACGGTCTCATGGCTTGTGCCTTTAATCCCAGCCCTCTGAAGGCAGAAGAAGGCAGATCTTTGTGAGTTCCAGGCTAGCCAGGGCTACTTAGTGAGACCCTGTGACAGAAAAGGAAAAAAAGAAGCATTGGGGTCAAACAAAGTATGACTCCTGTGTGACAAAGAGGGATGAGAGTAGAAATAAATAGCATGAAGACATAGCAAAATGTCAGATTTCTAGAAACTAAAAATATGCTTCTAGATACTGTACAAATTACAAGGAAAGTCAAGAACATATTTTGAATTGATAGTGAAAATACAATGTATTAAGAATTGTGGGTTGCAGTAAAAGTACTACTTAAGGAAAAATTTATTTGCCTAGATGTTTGTATTAGAAATTTAAAAAAATCATTGTTCCTAAAATGAGAGAAAAAAGAAAAGCAAATATAAGGTATTAGAATAAATAAAATACTGGAAATGAAAATGGGAAATCAGAAACATTGGGAAAATCTGCAAAGCCAACTGTTGATTCTTTGAAGAGTAATAGAACCAGAGGCCTGGGACCAGAGACATGGCTTAAGAGCACTTGCTGTTCTTCCAGAGAATTGAGTTGGTTCCTAGCACCCATTCTGGGTGTCACACAACCACCTGTAACTTCATCTCTAGGAAGTCTCATGCTCTCTTCTGGTTTCTGCAGGCACTCAGACACATACACATGAATAAAAATTTAAAACTTTAAAAAGACAATGTTAAAAAACTAAACACAGTACTGGTAAAACTGATTAGAATAAGAGAAAACATGAGTAAAAAAGTAACATTACTATCAATTCTATAGTTATTAAAAAGTCCGTAAGAAAAGTGTTGGCAGTTATAAAGAAATTGGAACCTTGCACATTGGTAGGAATGTGAAATAGTGTAACCACTATGGGAAAGTGGTATGAAGCGTCTACAAAAAGCAAGATAGACTATCTAGCTATCCCACTTCTGAGTCTATCTCCAACAGAACTGAGATCGGGATCTCTTTAGATTTATTCAATTTGTATAAGTGTGTTACCTGTATGTGTGTAAGTGCACCCATGTCATGCAGTGCCCACAGAGGTCAGAAGAGGGCATCGGATCCCCTGGAACTGGAGTTAAGGATGGTTGATGTTAGCCACCATGTGGGTGCTGGGAACTGAACCTGGGTCCTCTGCAAAGAGCAGCCAGTGCTCTTAATTGCTGAGCCGTCTCTCTAACCCTGAGATCAGGATCTTGAAGAGTCATCTGCACCCCATTATTATTGCTCAGTGTCATGAGTAATACAAGAATAGTGTTCGGTCTTAAAAAAAGGAAATCAATCCTACTGATTACATCTCTACGCATGAACTTAGAGGACTGATTTTTAATTAATTCCTTAAAATACCAAGCATTGGATTTCATAACTGCTCCTTCACACCTGTGGAACAGTTCCATTGTCACTCATTATCCCCAATCACTGCTCCTTCACACCTGTGAGACAGTTCCATTGTCATCCGTTATCGTCCATCTCTGCTCCGTCACACCTGTGTGACATTTCCACTGTCATTCATTATCCCCAATCACTGCTCCTTCACATCTGTGTGACATTTCCATTGTCATTCATTATTTCCCCCCAGTCCATCTACCTCTTTCTATTCAGCACCACATGATTTTTGAGATATTCTCTCTAAGCATGTCCATCACAGCCATGCTGTGAGAAGCAGACAGCCACCTCTTGTCTCTGCTCTAGCCACGGGCCATTTGAGCCTGGCTGTCACTGTTCGCAGTTAGGGACCCACAAATATAAGTGAGGAGGAAGCCTCACTCTGGACTTCCATCTGCAATCAGGAAACAGTACATCTGTCAGTGCTCACTCCCTTTCTCCTCATGGAATGATGCCACTCACAGTCAAGGTGGATCATCCCACATCTATTAATCTTGATAACAGCTCACGGGTGTGCACAGAGGCTTGCGTCATGGGGGATTCTAGATCATGTCAACTTTACAACACAAAGGTAATATTGAAGCATAATACAAGAAATGAAGGATGCTTTTTATAGTCTCATAAGCAAACATCACATGGCTTAGACAAATCCCTGAGCTTGAAGAAATTACAAGAAGTTTCCAGATTTGATAATAGATGTGAGAAAACAAATAAACCAGGAACCAATTAGAAAACTGAGGCACTGTTCAGCAACTAGAAAACACATAACGCGTAAGCCAAAGGGAGAATAAAGAGAGAATGAAGCATAACAGCACTCGAGGCCTCTCCACCACACATGGGAGAGGGCACCCACCCATCCACCCATATGCACATACAAATACACCACACACACACACACACACACACACACACACACACACGCACACACACACAGGAATTTTATCTAAGTTCACCCAAAACATAGACCAAAACCTTTGAAATGATGGGTCAAAGAAGTCTCTCATCCTTTGGCTCAAGTATTTTGATACAATGTCAGAAAAGCAGAGAGAGAGAGAGAGAGAGAGAGAGAGAGAGAGAGAGAGAGAGAGACAGAGACAGAGAAGCATATTCGAGAGAGAAAGGGAAAGGAGAGTGTGTGAGATTGTATGTGTGAGATGCACGTATGTGTGAGAGAGACGGACAGAGGAAAGTGTATGAATGTATGCGTGTGTGGGAGAGTGTGAGGGCGTGTGTGTGTGTGTGAGTGTGTGTGTGTGTGCGTGCGTGTGTGAAGAACCCTTAATCTGACTGGAGGCTGGAGATGGCTCAGAGGGTAAAGATCTTGTAGTTTTTAAATCTGGTGACCTGAGTTCCATCTCAAGATCTATGTAAAAGTGGAAGGAGAAGGTGACCTCCACAGATTTGTCCTCTGACCTCTACACATATGCTGTGGCATGTACAGGTAAACACAATAATTTTTTAAAAGAACCCTTCATTTGAGATCTACCATTACAAGTTTTTAACTGCCTGATACCTTCTGCTAACTACAGGTAGTGTGCTGTAAAGCAGATGTCTGGTACTTGCTCGTGTATAACTTTAGACCTCTGGCACTCTTCACCTTTCTGAACTCCCATCCCTTAGGAATCATCATTCTGATGTTGACTTCTATATCCTTGACTATTTTATTTATGTCATAAAGGACTCACACAACCACAGAGATAGTTATACCTCGCTGTTTATAGCTACATTACTGTTAACAGTAGGCAGGAAATGGAAGAGGTCTAGCTATGTACCAACAGAAAAATGGATAAAGAAAATGTGCTCTATTCACAATGGAATTTTGTGCAGTCATAACTAAAAATAAAATCATGGCAGCTGTAGAAAAATGGATAAAAGTGGAAATCATTATATTAAGCGAAATAAGCCAGACTCAGAAAGACAAATACTTAATGCAAAACCCGAATTTAAATATTTACATGGGTGTGTATTTATGTGTTTGTAGGTCACTAGACCAGAAAGATGATAAAGAGATGGAGAGCTTAAGAGAGATGGGAAGTAGAGTCATGGGACTCATGTTCTAAGAGTAATGGGGTTAGAGAGGAGGTTTAGTCTACACCCCTGAAAAGCTTCTTCCTTTAACATGGAGGCACAGAACAAAGAGAAACTGCAGGTCAGTCAAGACCAAGCACAGGAATTTATGTCAAGTGGAGGCAAGAAGGAAATGTCCAGTCTAGACTCAGATCAGCCAGTCACTTTCATGAGGATGTGGTCCTGTCCCACTGGGAACACCACAGCATCTTCCTGGGTCGTACTCAAGTTGACACTTGTCTGAAGGTTCTAGTCTTCTCTTGACTCTATTCCAGTAACTTGGGATCAAATTCCAGCAGGCCCCGGTTTAACTGAGAAAGTGCTGGCTTGACTGCACAACTAAAGCCATTACTAACAGACCATGACTAGTTCACAGACACAGATGAAAGAAACAATGCCAAGAAATGACAAATGATGTAATTTATCTCTTTTTAAAAATTTTAAATTTTTCTTAAGAAGGAATACTCCCCTAAGCTTAATGAAATCCCAGCTCCGCAGAAATCAGGCTAGGACTCATGACGAGGGACTCATGACTAATCACACACCCAGCATGTGCTCTAGAAGCTCCCCTCCCGAAGGAAGGGGAGCTCCCTGGGGAAAAAGCTCCTCTGGAGTCCTGGATACTTCTAACCAGTGCCCTGGAGCTCAGTCTGGCCACTAGTAAGCATTCACTTAACATCTGCTGAATGAATGCCAGCTGTCAGAGGACAGAGGGATTTGCTTTACCATAGAGTGTTTACTGCAGAGGTTCCAACCAACTGAAAGTGACACCTTTGAAGAAGCTTTATACTTGGTCACTTATCATTACAGTAAATTACAGTGAGAAAAAGAAACAACGGTGCAAGACCACATTGACTCAGTGTGGACACGCAGGTTACTGTTGTCCACAACCTTCCAATGACCTTAAATAATAATCTTGCCTCCCCTATCCCGAAGCATCTCAGAGCCCACAGTCTGATTAGACAGCAAATCTTATTGTATAATTGGCACCTACACTTACACAGGTAATACTCTCATATACATAAAATAAAAATAAGAAAAAGCAAAAATATTTTAAAAGGCTATCGGCAAAAAGTTAGGCTAGTGGGAATGTTCTTGAGACTTAGCATGGTCAACATTTTCTTCTGGTGTCCTAGCATAGCAATCATGGGGCAATTTGTATTTTGTCAAATACCTGCTCTGATCAATGCATCTTTCCTACCATATCTGACACCATCCACAGTTTTGCTTTGTAGACAGCTGTGTCATGGCCCTGTGGGTTCCCTAGAGGAGAGCGTAGGATGAGGAAGACGTTTGCGGCGGGAAGAGATAGCAAGTTCTGTTTGAATTCTTTAGACCTGGACTGAAATCAGGCCCCAGCAGGTGATTTTCCTTGCTAAACCCTACCTGGTGGTGTGGAGATGGCAGTGTGAAATGACATCAGAAGTGGAATGAAGTTGAAGGAGGAGACCCCATGCAAGCCTGAGATACTCCGCTTTCCACTACTGCAGCAGAAAGTTAACACAAGGCTGCAGCTTGGTGGAGAACTTCCAGTCAGAGAGGGGCTGCATCCGCTCTATTGGAGCCCTAGAACATAGGAGAGCATCCAGCACTTGTTAGACAATATTTATTCCACAAATGAAAGAATAAGCCTGTTGAAGGTTCTGACAGACTTCCTGCTGTCCAGGCTGGGTACACTTCTGAAGAGGTTGTCCCAAAGCAGAGTGCTCCACACTAAAGACAGTCAAGTCTCTTCAGACCCTAAGTCCATCTAATCACCACCTATAAGCCCATAATTCCTACTTTCAGTGTTTGGGGCAGGCAGACATTATTTCCTTTATTTCCTCCAGTGTCAACTGGTGACATAATGAGCAGGCGTGGAGTGTGTGTAGACACTTTCCAAGCTGCACTATGCAAACTTCCATCTGAAGTGCCCAGAAAGGTCTGAGCTGTTTGTGGTTGTAAATTCTTTAGTTCTTTTAAAAAACAGCCTTAAAAATTCATTTTATTTACTTTTCTGTGTGTGCAGGTGACGGTGCCTGCACAGTGGTCAGAGGGTAACTTGCAGGAGTCAATTTTCTCTTTCCACAGTGTGAATCCTAGAGATTGAACTCAGGCTGTGTTAGGCTTAGCAGCAAGAACCTTAATCCACTGATCCACCTCACAGGCCCAAACTCCTTAGTTCTTGCCTTAGGCTTACAGTTAAAACACTCAACATTGTCTCAAAAACATTCACATTGTCCTAACAATGTTTTGTTTCATGTGTTGTAGGATAGATTGTAGTAGCAAAACATTCTTTGGTCTTTTTTATATATTTAACTCATGAATTGTGCAAAATAATGTTTTCTAAGTAACATTTTATACATGTCTATCTACTGATCTATTATCTATCTATCATTTATCTATTATCTATCAATCATTTATCTGTCTACGTATCTAACGCATCATCAGAGTACAATCTCCTTCATGGCCTCTCTGCCTTTGAAAATTATTCTGACACTCTTAGTGTGTGCCTTTGACAATCACTGGCACATGGTAAATATGATCTCATTTAACTGCTTTGAGCTCATGAGCTAATTTCGAAACAACTCCATTTAATTACAAGGAAACTTGAGTCATGGGCATGTTTAATATTTTATCTATAGTCACACAGGCTAGTAAGACCCCAGACTCTGCCCTGTCCTCTGCTTCTGAGCTCCTGCATTCTGGCTGTGCAGCCCAGAGCTGTTCAGGTGAAGACACCATGCTTCCAGAGGCTGCTCATTCCACCCACTTCACTTACAATCTCTGTGTCCTGGGCCATTTCCTCCTTGATCCTGAAGAACATCCCGAACGAGATTCACTAACCATATAAAATCCTTTCATGTTGTCTTGGGAATGTGCAGGCTTTCTGGTGACTGTGAAGTAGCCTGCTGGGACACTGGCTTCTCTCAGACTGTCCAGGTGTTTCTTCACTGATGGCCTGATAAGAGAAGGGGCCAGTGGAGAAGTCAATGCCCAGAGACTCCTGAATCAGTACTGGCTTCATGGACCTGTGTTCACCAGGTCAGTATGCTAGATCAGATCAGTTTCCTGAGAATCTGGTGTGTGCCCTTACTGGCTAAGCACACTTCCAGGATCAAACTTTGGCTTAACCAGTCTGGGCATTAATAGCTCCTTTGTGGTGGGCATGAGAAAACTCTCAAGGGTTTCATGGAACTATTAGCTAGAGGAGTCATAGGGAGGGGGAGAAACAAGTGCAGGACACTTAGTGGGAAGTTTGTCCACAGAGGAAGAGGCACTCCTGTGGACCATTAAGGTGGAGTGGAAAAACTTGTGCCTCATAGGAGAGAAATAGGTAGGGCACAAAACAGTAAGGGAAAGACTGGTCTGCACGGCAGGTCTGGAGGCGGAAGTCTGAGCAGGCAGGAAATGCAAAGACGTTAAATGATAGAGGGGGGAGTAGGCGGAGGACGGGGGTTACGCAGAATTCCCAAAGGTCTAGGGTGTTTTCTAATCAATCGTTTATGAAGCCTCTCCAAAGAGGCTTCTTCACCAAAATCTGTAACTGAGCTTGTGCCAGCCTTGCTGAGGCATTTATTTCACAGGTGACCAATGGCCTCACACCGTGACAAAGCGCCCATTGTGATGTGTACAAGCTGCTATTGCACAAGCCTAGCAACCAGGGAGATGAACCAGGGTTTAGCTGTAAGGGTGGGCACTGAGCAGGAATGATTCTCATTAGTCCCTGCTGTTGGGATCACATCGCGGCTGCTCTCTGTTGGGAACCTAGTGTAGCACAGGTCCGTGTACTTCGGGTAGGAGAGCATTTCCTGGAGCAAGAACTGGGAAAATTGGTACCGGTCAGTGCCCCACTGTGATAGGCGCATTTTCAAAGACTTTATATCTCATTGTGTCACTGGTAAATAAAGGAGGATTGGGGACGTGTGCAGAGGCGGCGCCGTGTGCAGGGGCGGCAGTGCACACCAGGGAGGGCACTGTCACAGGCAGCGCTTTGATTCTTTGGTTTTATTTTTATTTTTATTTTATGTGCATGAGTATTTGCTGGCATGTAGGTAGGTGTACCCATGTCGTGCAATGCCTATGGAGGTCAGAAGAGGGTGTTGGATCTCCTGGAACTGTAGTTATGGACGGCTGTTAGCCGCCATGTGGGTGCTAGGAATCAAGCCCAGGTCCTCTGCAAGAACAGTCAGTGCTCTTCAGCACTGAGCCATCTCTCCAGCCCTGAGCCTTTTATGTTAAACGCACATATGTGATCATAGTTAGACTGTGATTTTCATAGACAACAGAGTCAAACTTAATTTAGTTCTACTTTGGTTCTCCTTCAGTTGATGATTTGAAAATACTAAATTTAAAGTAATTGCTACTAGTTCAACTGCTAGCTATCAAGTCTCTTACGTGTTTCCATTTTCTTCAGTGTTTTCTGTCTTGTCTGGGTTATGACTTGATATGAACCCAGGTTTCTCCGGTCTAGCATGTCCATGATGCTTGCTAAAAGTTGTTTTTAAGCTTTCAGTAGACTCTAAAATATATATTTAAAACATGTTCATATTCACTTTCCTATCACATTTTACCATCTTACAGGCGGCACAATATCATGTGGTGAAATATTCTTGTAATTTTTATATCAGTTCTTTTCTTGTTAATTCTATAGTTCAACAGGTTTCTCTGTGACATTCTCAAACCTGCATATTTTCTCTTGTGTCATTCTTTCCCTTACCTGTGAGCACACATATGCACATGCATGCTCACATATCTACATTTACTTACATTACATGATGGATAAGCATCATATTCTTGGCGCTGTTTTTGATGAGATGACCAGAAAATAACTTAAAATTATATTCACTCATTTACTCCTTGATCAACTTTTTTATGTCATGGTGAATTTTTGACTATGTCATTTTTATTTTAAATATTTATTTTACTGTATGTGTATGAGTCTTTTGCCTGCATGTATGTATGTATGCAAGTGTCATGCAATGCCCTCAGAGGCCAGAAGGAAGCATCGGATCCCTCTAGAACTGGAGTTAAGGACAGTTGTTAGCTGCCCTCGGGGAATCGAATCCAGGTCTTCTGCAAGAGCAGCCAGTGCTCTTAACCACTGAGCTATTTTGCTATTTTTAACATTTTCTGTAAGATGGTGGACTGGCCTCAAATTCCATCAATATTCGTGTGTCTGAGGACATTACTTACCCTTCAAGTCTGAAGAAAAAATGTACAAATCATAGACTTTTAGTTTGGTTAAGTTTTTCTATTTAACTACATCACTCCACTTTCTCGTTGCTTACGAGTATTTTTGGCAAGGTTACATGTAATTCATTTGTGTGTGTGTATGTCTGTGTGCGTGCTGTATGCTCATGTAGTATGTGTGTATGTGCTTATATGATCACTTGTGCATGTGGGGGTTGAGATCACAGGTGGTACGTGGTATCTTTACCATTCTCCACCTTAATCTTGAGAGTGTATATATCTCAGAAAACTTGTAGATAACCATTTCAGGTAGTCTGGCTGGCAAGATGAGCCAGAGATCTGCCTGTTGCGCCCACCACTGGGGTTACAGACACACTGCTACTCTGGATTTTTCCATCAGTACGGAGAGCCAAGCTCCACTCATGTTTGAAAAGCACACACTTTCTTTACATGCTGAACCATCACCCTAGATCTAGAGGTAGATATAATGCTTGTTCTCTCTTCCTTGAGGATCATATGGCCCCAACCTAATCACTTTTAAGTATTTCCTTATTCACTATTTTTGTGAAATTTTAATAGGATCACCTTGCTGTTGGTTTTGACATTTATCTTTTCCTGTGCTCTCTGATCTTTACAACAGTCTTGTCTCTGGCCTGACCTTAATTTGGAGGACATGCTGAGTTCTTTATTGCCCCAGCTCCCATGTTCAATTCCCTTTCTTCTTTGGTATACGAGTAAACGTGTTGCATATTTTCTAGTTCCCTGACTGTTCATTGCTGTTGTGCTTTTTTTTTTCCCTCAAATATCAAATTTGGAAACTTACTATAATTTTTTCAGGCTCAGAGATTCTGTCTCAGCATGCACTATTTGATCATAAGCCCATGAAAAGGCCCCCTCATCTTTTGGTAGGAGTTTGTGGAAATTACCTGTGATGGCTTGTGTTGTCACGTGAGCAGGGCTACAAGCCTCTGGGCCTGCCCAGTCTAGATTACGACTCCTCATGGAACATCTGTGAGGGGTGATCTGGATTGGGTTAACTGAGGTGGGACCCACCTTAGCTGGGTGTCTCATTCCCTGGGCTGTAGTCAGTCTCCGGCTTCTAGCAGGAGCTGAGCACTAACTTCATCTCTCTATTCCCGACTGCAGACACAATCTGACCTGCCTCAAGTCCCTTTTCCCATGACTTGCTCACAATAAAGAACTGAACGTTCCATCTGTGAGTCTAAATAATCCCATTTTCTAGTAGAGATTGTAAAATATCTGATAAAGTTTATTCCTGAAATGGTAATCCACCCAGAGAATCTGTCTAGTACTGGTAATTCTTTTGGAAAGTTTCCTTCTGGCAGTCTGGAGGATCAGTCCCAGCAGCTGTCACATACTTAGCAAGTGTGGGACTGTTAAGATACACCCTAAGTTCCCCGATAATGATTTATTAATTTAATTTATATCTATGACTTATTTATATACATCTATGCAGAGTGTCTCTTATTTTGTGTAATTTTTGAACTAGCTTTGTCTTCAGGAATAGCTTATTTTGATATTTAATGTAAAATGTTGCATAGGCAGAATGTTTCTTTTTTTAACATCTGTCTTAGTTTACCTCAGATTATCTAGAAGCTTGTGGATATTATTGATCTTTTCATCAAACTAGTTTGATTGTAAATGTTATTCTACTTTTGTTTCAGATTTCATTAGTCATCGCTTACTTTCAATAGAATTCATTTTGTTTTGTTATGTTTTTGAGACAGCGTCTCTCTGTAGTCCTAGTCGGCCTGGAACTCCCTATGTAGAACAAACTGACTTTGAACTCACAGAGATTAATTATGTCCAACCCACTTGAATTTTCTTTTGATACCTAGTTTTTAATTATGAAACCTTAATGGTTACTGTTCCCATCATCTATGTTGCATGATGCTATAAAATTGATTATGCTATAAAAATACAAAATTTAAACAAACTTTGTCTTAAATATCATTTATTTCAAAATATTTTGAAATCCTGTTTCAGGATTCTTTCATCACCCTTATGCTATATGAAAGTATATGATTTCAAGGTCTCTGAGTATCTAGAAAATTTGTATTTATCTTTTGGTGTTGATTTCTAGTTTAATTTCCTCATGCTTTAAGAGCTGAAACTCTGCTTTCTACTTTCAGTTTCTTCAGATGTGCTGTGGTCTTAAGTATGCTCTTAGTGTGATTGAAAAGACTGTGTGATGTGCTGTAGTTGATGAATTAAATTATGAGCACGCAGAGCCGTGTCCTTCCTGATCTTCACTGTCCTGTTCTTTCCACTGCTGATCAAGGGGAGTTGAACTTTCCAGGGAAAACAGTAGAATCAACTATTTCCACTTTCATTTTCGTCATTGTTTTCCCTCAGGTAATTTGGAACATTCATACAGATACACATAAAGGGTTTTCTTCCCTAAACATTGACCCCTTTGTCATGATAAAATACTTCTCTTCAGGATAAAATAACTCTTTCCTTTAATTTTTATTATTTAGAAACATGTAGTGTCTAGAGTTGATACAGTCCTTAATCACTGGTTATTTACAAAGGAAACATTTATTTCTGTGGCCTGTGCCCACATTGTCTATTCAACACAAATAACGCCCAGACAGGAGGCACTCAGCTTCTGATAGTCACCTTGTCCCTGACATCATATTTTAGCTTTGTGGACAGCGATGTTATTTTGGGTCCTGGAGTGACTAGGGAGTCTTGAGGGCCTGGCATCTCGGGTTCTGCTGGAGAGAAGAAAAACGATCAGACAGAAGCTTATGGGGAGCCTACAGGGTCTGGGTTTGAGTTATTTGGATATGAGTTTAAATCATGCCCAGAATTTCTTTTTCTTGGTGTTTCTGAAATGGAAATAACATCACATGACATCAACAGTGCCATGAGATTGAAGGAGAATCTGCTGTGCAAATCTGAGGCATCATAACTTACATTAGTCACTCAATAGTTGGCTCAAAGAGAGCGCAGCGAATTCCCAGGCATAGTAGTTTGCAGAGGTGGCTGCTGCATGTGTCTGTTGGAGTTCTAGTGTTACTGGGGATGAGTGTCAGGGATGGGTGCTTGCAACCTCTTATTTGAGGAGTTGAAGTACAGGCTCACCCAGACTGCAAACCTCGCAGGGAGGGCTCATGTAAAGCAAAGTTATAGACTCGAACAGGAAAGACTACTAGAGAGCCAAAGGCCACAGGAGTGGAGGTGCTCAAGGCCCAGAGTATTGCTTGGAACTCTCTTTTAATGGGATTTAAGAGGAGGTAGGTGTACGAGTACTAAGGTCATAGTAAGCATGATTTTCATCTTTGATTGACAGATTAAGTCATATAATAATTTTTCTACTGTACATGTCCCTTTGCATGGCACATCTGATTTTAATCATATCTCTGCCTTATATAGGCATAAAATGGTAAGAGGGGATTGTAATTGATTTTGTTAGCTTGACATTGTCTAGGATCACCTGGTGTGTTGGATAGCTTAGGTGTCAACTTGACACACCTGGGCTGAGGGAGCCTCAGTTGGGGAACTGCCTCCATTGAAGTGGCCTGTGGCCATGTCTGTGGGGTATTCTTCTGATTGTTGAATGACCTGGGAGGGCCTAGCTCACTGTGGGTGGTGCCACCCCCTGGGCAGGTTCTATATTGTATAAGAAAGCAGGCCGAGTATGGACCAGAGGATCAAGCCAGTAAGCAGCGTTCCTCCATGGTCTATGCTTCAACTCCTGCCTCCAGGTTCCTGCCCTGAGTTCCTAACCTCGGGCTCCCTAAGTGATGAACAGGACCTGGGAGATGTAAGCTAGATAAACCCTTTCCTCCCCAAGTTGGTATTGATCAGAGTGTTTGATCACAGCAATTGAAGGCAAACTAGAACACCTGGGGAGAGAGTGTCAATGAAGGATTATTTAGATCAGGTTGTCTGGTGACATGTCCTTGGGAGAGTGTGTTGATTACATTAATTGATGTGGGAAGACAGCCTAAAAATGGGTGGCACCATTCCCTGGGCTTCAATCTTGACCTACATAAAAGTGGAGAAAATAGGGCTGGAGAGATGGCTTCAGTGGAATTAATAAGCAGGCAATACATTTGCCAAATGTTGAAAATTGACACAAGGCAAAGTTTCTCATTGAGCAGACTTCCTGTCTCCCAATACTGAGGTGGAGGATAAGGAGCATAAGGTTCTTTCAGGGAAGGAGACTTCACATAGGGACCACATCACTCTGAAACTACAGCTTAATTACTTACGAGTCCAGAACTTCTGGGTCTGATGTTTATGGGGGTACACATCTGCCAGCACTGCCAACCAGAAGCACTGTTCCCAGACTGATAATTATGAACAAACATAGGAATCTGTTGCTCCTTTTGCAGCTTGGACAAGAAGAGTGTTTGATTTGAAAAGCTCATATTGGATTGATCTGTGTTCCTGGCTGGCCAGTCACACCCGTGCTTGTCTCTAGGAACTTGCTATAAAACGTACTACAAGATCCAAGTTATACCCTTCCAAGTGGTATGAGTTTCTAAGTTTCCTAATTTGCCAATATGGGTGATTATTATCTTCCCTTCACCTTTTTCCTTCCCAATACTCTATTATTTGACAAAGGCTGTGTTCCTGATCAAAGTCAATTCAGGCTACCCTGTATTTTATCAACCAGCCCTGATTATTAGATTTCTAAGTTCATCTCCATATTGTCCCATTTTAGTCATGTAAACCAAAATCCATCATCGCAGCCTACATTTCTTGAGGACTTCCAGCGTGACCAGCTCTGCTGTCGGAAAATTACCAGTGTTAGCTTATTTCTCCTAACCAGCTCATAACTGCAATCAAGTCTCCAGTTTATGACAAGGATGCTGAGTCCCCACATGGCTTTGAATCTTAACCAAGGTCACCCAAACTGGTAAACTGAGTCCAGATTCAAACCCAGGCAAGTCTGGATCTCTGTCTTGTCCTTTTAGACATTACTACATTGCTGTTTTGCTTCCCAGTACTTACCTAGTAAAGTTGCCATAAGTAGTAGGCGCTTCAGTACCTTCTTCTTCATGACCACCAATGTGTATCTGTAGGTGCTTCTTCCTTGGTACCTGAGGAAATGACGTATAGACCAGGTGCACATCTCCCTCAACTTACCATGTGAAGGCAAGGGCATTCTTGCAGAGAATGGGTTTTACTCATATAGCCAGATAAAAAGATGCCACTGAGGAAATCAATGCAGAGATGCTCCAGACAGATGCTGCCTTCCTCATCCTGTCTTCCTGTGCACACCAGGTCAGGTCTCTCAGAAAACACAGTCCTGGCCTACTGAACTGCAAGTGTGGCAGGTAAACCCACTCCCCTGGGAGGAAGATTTGACTCAGCCAGTCTCATGGAGGGTGGCTGACTTTGTAGAGGGGACAAGAAGATAGGAAACTATTCAAAAGAATTGTTAGGAGGAGTTGGGTCCAATAGTAAAGGAGACTGATGTGAACAGGACACTCAGAGGAATGTCTGGGAAGAGAGGAAGAGATGGGCGTGGAAACTGTTGAGTTTGGGTAGTACAAGTGTGAATCAGGAGGGCAAGAGGCAGAGCAGAAAATAGCAAGGATGGATTGTGCAAGGGAACAGGCCAGGGTCTCAAGGTAGATAGGACAAGGGACAGGGGCAGAAGGAGCAACTAGATAGAGAAAGTGTGTGAGGAAGTTGGGTTTACTATAGAAAGGTAGGGCGCCTTCTTGTCATCTTTGCAGAAGGCTCTCCAAACTTCTCTCTTCAGTAAAAGCAGAGAGTGACACTACATGTGCCACACATGCTGCAGTTGTCTCCTAGGTCCCACCTCATCTCCTCTCCAGACAGAAAGTCTGCTGTGAAGCACAAGCTCATCTCTCTTTGTCCTGGGCATCAACCTGACCAACCAGGCAAGTGTTCCTCATGTCTATGTCTAAGAGTGATCAGGGCAAATGTCAAAGAGTAGAAACCTAGCTGTAACATCAGGGTGTGCCTGCAGGATAACATGGACTTTGCCCCTTGGGTGGCAGTCTGGCCAAATGCACGGGATAGAGACAATTACTTGGAGGTTTTCTGAAGCAGGAACTAGTCAATAAGTGGGTTTTCCAGAGACCTAGCACAGCATGTATAACACTTATTCCATGCAGGTGATTAGAAATATAGGTCATTCCCTCTTATCAAGGAGGAGGAACCTGCAGACCAGAAAGGGAAGTCTCATAGACAGCCAGGTCCAGCCTTCCATTTTAAACATAAATGTGTTCTCATTCAAACTGCTTTTTTTCCTTTTTAAAATTTTTGTTGACTTCTATTTTTATGCATATGAGTGTTAAGCCTGCAAGTGTGTAAGTGCACCCATATTGTACAATGCCCATGGAGGACAGAAGTGGGTGTCAGATCCTCTGGAAATGGAGTACAACCAGTACTCAATCACTGAGCCCTCTTTCCAGCCCCCCAAACTGCTTTTTTTTCAAAGACTATGAGTCTTTTCATTCTATCTGCCAGACTATTTCAGCGTCTTGATTGGTGAGTTTAAGCATGCTTGATGATTTGGGGGCCTGTTGGTTCTAGTGTCTCTCCCTGTTCGTAGTTCCTGTAGTGTGTTGCTATTTTTCCTCTTCAGGTTGCTTGACAGATTTATATTAATTCAGCATTTCATATTAATAACTTTTCTTCTTCCCTATCAGTTATGCTTCCACTATAAACTTTTTTTAAACTGGTTACCCTAGATTTACAGTATGCATTTTAAACTAAGGTAAATAAACATATTATCACATAGTGCTGCATTCCCCTTGAGATGTGCAATACATTAAAAAAACAAAATTTTTATTTGAAAATTGTTTGCTTAATGAGCTCATGTTAACTGTTCAGAGTAATATAGTTCTCTGTAACAGTTATATATGTACGTGTGTGTGCAGGCGTGTGTGTGTAATGCTGATTGAATGCCTCCTCCTTCATTGCCTGTCTTTGTCTTCTCTGCCTTGGAACTTATTCTGAGCACTCTCTTGTGAGCCTGGCACAGCCACTGCACTTTACAGTTACTACGTCAGTCACTGCCCAGAACACAACATCTCCATAGAATCTCCACTTCAATGCAAGGAAACCGAGTCATAAACCGCCTTCGGAATCTCCCCGCAATCAAACGTGCTCCTAAGCTGAATCCAGAGTCTGGACTCAGGCAGGTCTGGCTCCTTCCTGTCCCCTTGAGCTGTCACCGCAGGTGCTGCTGCGCTTCCCAGTGCTTCCCAGGTGACGAAGCCACACTCACCAAGGGCCCAGAGTCCGAGTCACTTTCTTGAATTCCAGTCTGTGTATCTGGAGAATTATTCCTCCTCGAACCCTGAAGGACATGATGAAAGGCATTCAGAAACCACATTCAGATCCCTCTGAAAGAGGCTTTGTGGTCACTGTGGGAAGCATGGCCTTCAGGCACTGATTTCTCTCAGACACTCTGACTTGTTTCTCAGTCAGAGCCAGATTCGGAGAAGAGGCCAGTGCAGGAATCAGTGGAGAAGAGGCCAGGCTGTAGGCTGGCTGCATCACCCTGCTTTCTGGGCTCACAATGCCAGGCTGTTAGGGAAACCTGGTCTCAGGGATCCTGGTCCTTGTATGAGATTTCAGACTTACCCAGTGTGGCTGGGGATGGCCAGCTTCCTGATGAGGAAGAAAGACTACGGAACGGTCCAGTGATGCTCCTTTAGAAGGAGAAGTGGCCAGGACAGTGGACAAATTGCAAAGGGGATCAAGGTGAACAGGGGGCTTAGAGGAAAGCTTGGTCAGACAGGAGGAGCTGGGCATGGTGATCATTAAGGTGGGGAAATAGGAAGTGTTCTTCAGAGAAGGGAAAGAGGTGGGGTAGAAAACACAGAGAGGATTGGCGTGGAGAGAAGGCTGAAGGCTGGAAGGCTGGGAAGGGAGGAGATGGACACAGTTAGAACGAATAGAAGATGTAGGAGTCTGAGGAGGAGGAGGAGGAGGATTGCGTAGAGTTCCCAGAATTCTTGGACGCCTTCTTCCCATCTTCTCAGAACTCTGCAAAGTCGTCACGTTACCAATATCAGTTAGTGACTGAGCTTGTGTCAGACCTGCTATGGCAGTTATGTCACAAGCCAGCCCTCACCTCATTCCGTGACAGAATGTCCATTGTGAAGCGCACACACCCTCCCCCTGCTCCAGTGCATCAGCCTGGCTCCCAGGGAAATGGGCCTAGAGCGTCTGTGTGAGAGTGACCATGGCAAACAGCACTGAGAAATGGCACTGAAACATTAGTGTCTGCTGTCGGGAAAGAGGTTTTCCTTTCAGTTGGCAGAAACTGGCCACACAGGATGTTCCATGTGCTTGGGTCCTGGGCCACAGCCCTAAAACAGGAAGTGGAAGATGCAGAAGTCAGTGTAAGTGCGTTTTTAAAGGTTTTAACAGAGTAAGAAGTGATTAGAGAAGTGATTTTTCTCTCCGTATTAACAAACAAGGAGAATGCTCTCTTGGCAATGAGCCATCATAGGCACGCAGATCCATCCTTGATCTTCAATGCATACATATGTTTATATTCTAACTGGAAATCTCATCCCTTATAAATATCACTTATAGGCAGGCCTGGTTGTTGTTTGGTTTGACTGTCTCTGCTTTTTCATTGGTGACTTTAAAGCATTGCAGTGTAAGGTAATCACTGATACTCAATGGAGCTGTGTCTAACATATTTGTTACTCTTTTCTCTTTTCTGCTTCTGTTCTTTGTCCTCATTTTGTCAAACTTTTTCTACCTTTTGGTCTTAATTGAACATTTTATATAAACCATTTTCTCCATTCTTAGCCTATAAATTATACATCCTATTTGTAAAAACTTTTTATAGTTTTTTGTCTAGACTGTAAAATATACATGAAACTAACCAATATTTACTTTCACATGGCATTATATTGAAGAAGGAAATACATATCTATGAATTTAATGTTACTTAGTGTGCATTTAATATTGTTTTAGAACACATACTTTAGGATACAGTAGTTATCTTGAGTTAAATGTTTGCTAGGAATTATACTGTAAATATTTTCTAGGAGTCGTAAAGGGGTACAAAAGACCAGGACAATATTGTAAGAAATGAATGCCACAGTCATCTGGTAAAAGAGTTGTTTACAATTATCCTGCTTTTGCTAAGGCACCATCAGTTTTGTCATAACGTTTTAACCCTTGCCTTCAATATCTGCTTCTGTGAAACACTTAAGTTCTTGACTGCAGAAGGAATTTCCCTTCCCAGGACTTAGCTTATATCTGGTGATCACACAGACTGTAATTTAAATCCATCAACACTGTAACAGTTAATAAGGCAGGATCCCCTATAAAACCTGTGGAAAGCTGCAATCCTGAGACCAGAGCTTCAAAATGTTAACTCCTCTGGGTCTGTTGGCATAAAGAAAGTGAGCTCTCCAAGTCTCTGAGTGAATGTTTGGTCTTTTGACTGCCTGATAGCCACAGTAACATTGCTTATCATAGAATATAATCACTTGGAATAGCAAAGTATACTTTGTAAATTTTTATGTTAATTATCAACACGAATTATGGTGAGTAATGGGTTTCTCTGTGACATTTGCATTCATTCATATATCATTCTTTGTTGAATCTCCCTTTCCTAAGACACTCTTGGCCTCTCCTATTGTGTCAAATATTAATTCCTGTCCCTTGTGCCACTGCGTCCGTCAAGTCAATTATACATATGTGTGTCTGTGTAAACAAAAGGAAAATATATATGCTTATTCATATATATATGTTCATTCATAAATGTGGTTTTCAAATATAATAACATTGAAGGTCATGCCTAAAGCAATAGGCTTTTCTAGAAACTCATATCTATTAACAATAATACTTTTATAAGTTTTCTCTTTAATTATTCATTCTTTCATAATCTTCCTTTCATGTAGTTTTGAATATCTTACTTGGAACATTTTCTTTTTTTCTCTTTCCAGATTCAGTCTACAAGTGGCAAAATGTCAGATCTTTTTTATCTTGTTTTTAGTGTTTATATACATCTTACTTTTGAATTGTAATTTTACAGGGTGCAGCATACTAAGTGGATGGGGTTTACTTTCTGACAATGAAATATTTTACTATCTTTTCTCCTTGTGTTAAGGTTTCTTTGGAGCAGATGTATATAATTCCTGCAGTTATTTCAGTGTCATCCACTTTTGAAGGATTGATATATGTCTGGCTGCAGGTTTCAGTAATTTTCAGAGTCCGATATTCTCTGTGTACCCTGAAACTATGGTCTGGTGTCTGACGTCAACTTGGAGCAAATCCTGTCTCCACCCCTCAGACAGTACTGTGCGTACTTCTTATCTTTTCTAAAAATTCTGCCATGCCTGTGTAACAACTTGTGGTATCCCACAGCTTTTGATTATTCTGTTTCTCTTTCCTTTCATTTTCTCTCTCTTTTCTTTTCTTTTTCCCTCCTTTCCCCTCTTCTGCTTCATTTTTTGAAGGTTTCCTGCGATATCTTCAAGCTTGTGATTGTTTCACTGGCCGTGTCCTGTTTACTAAGGATCCCATCAAAGGTATTCCTCATTTCAGCTATAATGTTATGACTCACATTTCCTTTTCACTGTTTCTTAGAATTCCCACCTTTTGGGAATTTCTATCCCCTTCGTTGACAACTTTTTCCTTTTTTTTGCAAAGAAATTATGTGTTTTGTCTGTTTTGTAAAATATCTGCTCTGGTCATGACATCCTTGCTACTATATCTGACTCTGGTGTTAATTCATTTCCATCAAATTTAAGTTTTTTTAAAAATCCCTTTTCAGTATCTTTTTTAGTTTCTTTGTTGAAACACAGACATTTATGTCTGAGTAAACTGACTTGTACTAAGTAGGTCTTTAGCTCTATTTGGTGGAATATTTATGTAAGGAGGATAATCATTCTAGGTTCCTATGATTAGGCCTCAAATGTTTGGTGTTAACTTCTAGTCTGTGAACTTCTCTATGCTTCACATTTCCATCAATATGCCCAGCACCTTGGAGGCAGAGGTAGAGTCAGCTGGGTCTCTGCGAGATCGAGGCCTGCAAGGCTACATAGTGAGAGATGTCTCACTAGTTAAGAGCACTGGCTGTTCTGGCCTAGGACCTGGACTCAGTTTTTAGCACTGACATGGCAGCTAACAATAGTCTGCAACTCCAGTTCTGGGAGAATCTATCACCCTCTTCTACACGTGGGCTTCTGCACACATGTGGTACACATACATTCATGCAGGCTCACACATATACACAATTATTTTTAATCCAAAAAAATCTTGTGTGTGCATTTGTATATAATGTGCATATATATATATATATATAGTGTGTGTGTGTGTGTGTGTGTGTGTGTGTGTGTCAACATGGGCATGCATGTGCACATATGGAAGTCAGAGGATACCTTCAGATGTTGGCCTTTATCTTCTACTATGTAAGACAGGGTTTCTTGTTCACTGCTGCATGTGCCAGACTAGCTGGCTTGAGATTCTAGAGATTTTTCTGTCTCTCTACCATCTCTCCTAGTTGATTATAGAAGGCACCAGGCTGTTTTTTTCATGTGGGTGCTAGGAATCTGAACTTAAGTTGTGAGGCTTGTGTGGCAAATGCTTTATTCATGGAGCCATCTCCCAAGCCTCTATTTTTTACCTTTTCAATTTTCAACCTCACCATTCAGTAACATGCAACTGTATTCTACATGCCTATGATATTATACTTGCCTCATTATAAGGGTTCAGTATTAATAATTCCATGGCAGAAATGTGTATCTGGACTCCATATTCTTCTGTCTAATTACTGTTTTTATCTTAGAGATCAACTCAGAAATCACATTCTGAAAACACTTTGCTATTTAGAAATTGCTTGGCTGTTAGTGAAATGACTTAGATTCATTTCACAGCACGAATCATGCTATATTGTGTTTTACTGATTATTCCAATATTCTTTCAAAGGTGGCAGCTCTTCAAGGGAGTAACTGGATGTTAACCATCTTCATGATCCTAGCATCCAGCTTGTAGCATGGCTCAGAAAATAAAGAGATATGTATAATATGAATTCTGCAGAAAGAGACATATGAGATTTATGTAGAGGCGATGCCATTTTTCAGAGTGACCTGAGTGCTCCACAGGCTTGTCAGAAACACCTTCCACTAAGCAGTGCAATAATAATAATAATAATAATAATAATAATACTGTAATAATCCATCTTGCCTAGTAGTCAATTTGATTCAAACTTCAGACAAGACAAAGATTGCATTATACACAATGAACATTGAAATATAGATAATATATACATTATCTTCATTGTGCAGAATCACAATTACTTTTTGTCTCATGAAATTTATTTTCCATGCCTTAGCAGGCAGGGTCTGGTCAATCTGGCTGAATAAAACGGAAACTGGTCTTCCATTTAGAGAGACTGATTTATTTAGGGCGACTCACAAAGATATTGTTTAAACATACCAGCTGCCATCATCCACCCTTTCTTTGGCAAGGTCCAGCACAGTGCCTTGGGGCGAGGGGCTCCTATTCCATTCCCTGAATTTCACTTCCACTCACATGATTCTTAGGACTGCAGAGAACACTACCTCCTGAGTCTTGGCCTTCTGTGGGCCTGGGGCCAGGGCACTTTTCTTCCTTCTTCCTGTGTGGCTTTGAGTATTCTCTGTGCCTGCCCACCCCACCACCACTCACCACCATGCTTCTTCCCCTCTCTCCCTGCCTTCCTGCCCCATTATTGGTGAGAGGGCAGGACTTGCCATTGAATGAACCAATAATAAAAAAACCTCAGAGAGAAACATGTATCTACAATATACTTTTTCAGGATAAATCTTAAATCTAGAGTAAAACTAATAAAATAGAAAATTTAGATGGAACTCCTTTTATATTTTTGTTGTTTATTTTAAAAGATTTATATTTATTTTATGTGTATGTGTGAGTGCTTACATGAATATATGTGTGCCTATATCAGGGGAGGTCAGAAGAGGTAGCTTCATCCCCTGGAACCGGAGTTACAGGTGGTTGTGAGCCATCATGTGGATGCCGAGAACCGAACCTGGATCTTCTGCAAGGGCAGCAGGTACTCTTAACTGTTAAGCTATCTCTCCAGCACTACCCACCTCCCCTAGTTATTTCAAACTATTGAGAAAATTTCCCTTCAATATCATGTTTTCAAAATTTATAGGTTTATTCACTATTTTTTTGTTTTTTAAATATATTTTATGATTTCATTTGTATGTGCTTGAGTGCATTGCCTGCATGTACTTAAATTCACCTGTGTCATGCAGTGCCTGAAGAGGTCAGAAGAGGGTGCCAGATTCCCCTGGAACTGAAATTACAAATGCTTGTTAGCTACCATATGGGTGTTGGGAACTGAACCCTGGTCCTCTGTAAGAGCAGCCAGTGCTCTTAACCACTGAGCCACCTCTCCAGCCCCTACTAATTTGTTTTTACATTTTATTTTATTGTGTGTGGTTGTGTGTGTATCTATGTATGTGGGTGGGTATGTGTGTCATTGTGCATCTGTGGAGGTCAGAGGGGAATGTATGGGAGTTGATTCTCCCCTTCCACCATATGCATTGCAAGGCTCAAACTCAAATCGAGCTTGGCATGGTGGCACAGGACTTTAGTCTCAGCACTCAGGAGGCAGAGGCGGGGGGATCTCGGTGAGATCAAGGCCAGCCTGCTCTGTGTAGTGAGCTCCCAGCCTGCTGGGGCTACAGGGAACCCTGTCCCAAAAGGAAACAAAACAAAACAAAACCTCAGGTCATTAGGTTTGGTAGCAGGCAGCACCTTTACCTGCGGCCCTACTCACCGCATCGGTGCCCCACTCACTACCTGCGGCCCTACTCACCGCATCAGTGCCCCACTCACTAGATTTAGGCCTAATATATTTACTCGTTTTTCAGTTTGCTTTATTTTTATTATGTGTATGAGTGTTCTGCCTGCATGTATGTAAGGGCACCTGTGTCATGCAATGCCTGAGGAGGCCAGAAGAGGGCACCAGATCCCCTGGAACTAGAGTTACACACAGTTGTTAGCTGCCATGGGGTTGCTGGGAACCAAATCTGGGTCCTCTGTCAGAGTAGCCAGGGCTCTTAACTGCTATTCCATCTCTCCAGTCCAATAATCTTAACAATATTTTTCTTAGATATCTCCAATACCTACAAATAAATTCTTTCTTGGTCTGCGGTTTGACATTACTGATAATCCTCTGCTATCAAGTGCTACATTTTCCTGGTTTCCTGAAAACAATAAGTAGCTCTCTATCCATAAAGATGTCACTGTGTTCCATACCACAGACAGAGTTAGTCCTCAGAGTCTTGACCAGAAGGGAAAATACTAAATTTACAGCTTAAAGTACTTGAAATTGTAAGAAGTAAAAATCAGAGAATCAGTCCCCAATTTCTGTCTTTCTAAAAAAAATTATTTTTATTTTATGTGTATAAGTATATTTCCTGCATGTAAGTGCACCTGTGTTATGCAGGGCCCATGGAGATCAGAAGAAGGCTTTAGATCCCCTGGAACTGGAGTTATGAACTGTTAGGTGTCATGTGCGTGCTGGGAACTGACCCGGAGCCTCTGTGAGAGCAGCCAGTGCTGCTGACCGCTGAGACATCTCTGTAGCCCCTTCAATTACTGTCTTTAATTTTAAGTCAAATGTGAAGATTCATAAGGTACATATAATATATATATATATAATTTAATAATGCAAAATTATCATGGGAAAAGGTCTGTTGCTGTCAGTAAATGTGTAATTATGATGTGGGTTGGCAGCTTTGGTTCTGCCATTAACTGTTCATGCCCCTCACAGGTTCATCCATTGAAGTGCTAATCACTGATGTGGTATTTGGAGATGGGGCCTTGAGGAGACAATGAGGTTGAGGAGCAGGCAATAGGGCAGAGCCCCTGAGTGAGATCAGTGCGGTTATTAAAAAGGGACACCCAAGTTCTCTCTCTACCATGTGCAGACAGGGTTCCTGCTACCTGTCAGGTGGGAGCTCTCCCCAGGCCCCTCACCTGCTGGCACCTTGAGTTGGGACTTCCCAGCCTCTGAACTCAGGGAGCTACAAGTCTGTGTTTAAGACATCTGGTCTGCAGTACTTTATACAGCAGCCTTAATGAAGACAGAGAGCCTGACACAGCATCCTTCACTGAGAAACACTGCCCTGTCCTTAAATCTTAGTTTTCTATCATTCTGTTTGAAACTACAATTCGCCTTTTAAAAATTTTTCTCTTATCTCTTTTACCCAGACTTCAAATGCTCTTTCAAACCACTCGCTTTCTTTTCTGCTTTGCTTCCTTTTCTTCCCTCCTCTCCTCCTCCTGTCCATCTTCCTCCTCCTCTTCCTCCTCCCTCCCCCCTTTCCCACTCTTCTTCCCTCTCTCTTTCCCCTGTTCTCCCGACCCCACTCTTCCTGGCTTTTTCCATTGGAGGAGTCTTCTCAGTACAGATGCGGGAGCCTGCGAATTCTCCAGGCGTGTGTGGCCATCAAATCTACTCTCAGAGGCTGCAAGCCCAGGATCTCTAGGAAGGCCGACAGAGACCTGGAGCCACGTTGCCTCTTGTGTGTCAGAGCTTCAGTTCTGAGCCCACGAGACAGCATGTGTTAACCCCTACCTACACAACCACATCTTTGCCTTTCTATTAAAATGAAACGGAAATTTCAAGGAATCAGGTGATGAAAATGGGACAGAATTTTCTGATTTGTTTTTGTGTGCTAAACAAAGAATAGCCTTCTCTCTTCTGGTGTTGTCTATAAAGCTTTTGGCCCTCTGCCTGCAAAGGGCACCTAACCATCTTTACACCTCATGCCAGATTCTGTCCCCAGTAACTGGAGACGAATGACAGCAGGAGGTGACCCTGACCTTGCCACAGAGCCTTTTCTGTTCTGCCTGCCATAGAAGTGGGGGAGGGTGTTCTGGCTATTTAATTTCTGTGGCAAAACTCCTGGCTACCTTTTGAAAATCACTTATATTCTCTGCCCAAGATAAAATCCAATTACAGCCTCTGCCCTGTTGCATCCTTCTGGACTATTCTAGAAACAAGGAGTTAAATTTCTTTATAATCAATCCCCCCCCCCTTTTTTTTTTTCTTTTTGGAGGCAGGGTCTCACCATGTAGCTCTGGACTATTCTAGAAACAAGGAGTTAAATTTCTTTTTAATCAATCCTTTTTTTTTTTTTTTTTCTTTTTGGAGGCAGGGTCTCACCACGTAGCTCTGGTTGACGTAGAACTCACTATGTAGACCATGTTGGCTTAAACTCATAGAGATCTACCTGCTTCTGCCTCCCCAGTGCTGAGATAATTTAAAAACTGAAAAAGAGGTGCTCAGTAAAGGATTAGTATTTGTTAATAAATTCTTCTGGGAGAATCAGCTCTTGAAACTTGAAGTTATTAGCAAGTTTGCCTGACCATGTTAAGAATCATAGTCTATTTGAGTCCCTACTACTCCAAGAAAGATTAAACAAAACAGACAAGAGGCCCTTGTTTGGACTGAGTTCCTGCCCTAGGCTTCAAGAGTTCAGAACAAACCCTCATGGAGGTCCTCCCAATAAATGCCAAATAGACTCAATCTTAGGTAGATCCTGGTTCAGAGTAATTTTCCTGAAACTTTGAGATTCAGTCTACAAAAACCAGGCTAGATGTGGTGGCACATGCCTTTAATTCTGGCACTTGTGAGGCAGAGGCAGGCTGGTCTCTGTGTGTTCCAGGCTAGCCAGGACTGAAGGATTAAGAACCTGTTTCAAGAAATCAAACGAAGAGGGTGGGGTTGAAAGGGAAGCAGTGGACTGGCGGTGTGGCTCTGTGGTGGAGTGCTTCCTGAGCGAATGTGAGACTCTGGGCTCAATACCACAAAACAAAGCAACAAAAATACCACAAAAGAAAAAAACCAACAAACTCAAAACTTGACATCCGTAATGGCATTAACACTGCTCCACTGCAAAGGGGCCAATGTAGGCTGGAGCCTGTGCAGATTCATGAGCCATACATAAAAACGTTAGGTCTATAACAAGTTTAGCAGTCATTTTGTCTTTGACAGTGGCAAATTGTGACTGTGTTGTCAGATGTATCTTGGGGATTATTTCAGAACTTCAGGACCCTCCCAGCACTGTGGTGAGACTTTCCTTACCAGCCAGAGGAAAGGGAATATGAACATGCTAGGTCCCAACCCAAATACCTGAAAAGAATATGTTATGCATAATACCAAATGACACATACCCAACAGTATCTTATATAAACCAAGGATTTTTTTATGACTTTTGATCATTTTTATTTTTCACTATCTTTTTAGCAAATAATATAAATTAAATTATGGGAAAGTAAAATTTTTTGTTGAACTTGCTATAGAACAATTAAAAATTCATGACTATATCAGCCCTCCCATGTATAATTACAATAAGAAAGGTATTTCTCATTTAAAAGGTAAATTACTCTTTGAAATTTCCTTCCTGAAATTCCACAAGAAGTAAAATACCCTTCTTTAAAAATTTTTTAATATAAATTAAAAATTCGTTTACTGCTACATAGTCTCTTACAATGAATTTTTTTTGTAGTGTACATCTTTTGTCATTAAAAATTTCCTGGGAAAATGTGACCTAGAGCTCAAATAGAAAATCTAAGTGATAAATAAAATATAAATGCATTGAGAGGTGGGACTGGAGAGAGGACTCAGCCATTTAGAGCATTTGCTATCTTTACAGAAGACCCAGTTTCTGTTTCCAGCATCCACATCTGACCACTCACAGGGAAGCTGATGCCATCTTCTAGTGTCTGAGGGCACCAGACATGTGTGTAGTACACTTACATACATGTGAGTGTTAGGAGATGAATTCTAGTCCTCTGCAAGAGTAGCAAGTGTTCTTATCCACCCAGCCATCTCTTCAGCCCCCAAATTACTGATTAAGCAATCTACAATAATCATTTTGATTCTAGATAATACAAATGTTAATTAGAGATTATTTCTTTTGTATGACATTTCATATAAAGTTAGAATTTCATTTTTAAGGGAAATAAATGCTCTTACATTTCTCTTGGTAAGATGGTATTCACAATGAATGATTACTGTGGTTCTGAGTTATGTTACTTTTGTTTGTTTCTTTTCAGATTTTTGACACTGATTCTGAAGAGGCCAGCCAGGATGACTTCGTGTGGTTTGAATGTTAAGTGATCGGCTGTAGGCTCACTTGTTTGAACACTTTTTTCCAGTTCATGATGCTGTTTGAGAAGGTTACAGAACTTTTAGGAAGTGCATTCTCTCTAGAGGAAGGAAGTTGTTGGCGCTTTATATCCCAAGTACTTGCTGTTCACTCCCTGCTTCCTGAGGTAATTACTGTAGCTACAAAGCGCCCCCTCCCTCCTCTGCTGCCTTGGTGGTTTGAATGAGCAATTCCCCCACAGGCTCGATTGTGCCTCCAAAGTGCCAGAATTACCTTGGTCAGTAGTTGTGCTGTTTGGAGAGGATCGTGGAACCGTTAGGAGGTGTGGCCTCGCTGGAGGAAGCACATCACTCTGGCTGGCGTTGATGTTCATAGCCTTGCCCTACTCTCAGTTTGCTTTCTTGGCTTCCTGTGCCAGCTTGAAGATGTGAGCTCCCAGCTTTCCACTCTGCATGCCTTCTGTTGTGCCTCCCCACCATGATAAACTCTGGAACCATAAGCCCAAATAAACTCTTACCTCTACCAGTTTCCTTGTTCAGTGTGTTTTATCACAGAAATCTGACTAGTAGAGTGGCTGTGTCTTCTCTCCTTTATGGACCAATTCCCTAGAAAGGCAGGCCAGAATACTTCTTACAAGCATTTTGTAAGAGCCACAAGAAAAGTAACAAAAACATCTTTCAATTAAGTACATCTAAATGTATTAGACCTACTTCAGTAAGAAAAAAAAATTACCTTGGTGCCTTGCTGTCTCAGGAGAGGAAGGTTGGGGAGGTATTTTCATGATCTGGGGTTATACTGAAGTGATTCAAGAAAAATATTTGGTTAAAAGTAAGCAGATTTGTGGAATTAGTAGTTTACAGTAGGTGACCAGAGAGAAGCCAATGACTGAGCAAGCCTGATCAGCTAACTACTGTGTGGTAAATGAGCTGTTGTTCAAATGAACAACAATCCATTATGCTCAAAGCTTGTGAACATTTATGATCTGATTTTTATGTCTATTTGCAATTCTTTCTAGGAGAATTTTCTTAATGCTAGCTCTGACAGAGGCTTCTGAGAGTTATTTCCATGAAGGCAAAAGTTTACCTATTGAGGTACAACATGAAAGTTTTAGACTTTTGTCTCTCAATCCTGTGATAGTTTCCACCAACTAAAATGGGCTTTCGGGGTTGGGTTGTACCCATGCATCCCATTAAGTCACTTGTTTCTCTGCGAAAGTATTAACTATGTAGCACCTAAAGTAAATTGTATTCAAATCTAGCAGTCAGTTTATAGTAATTTTTTTTTTTTGGTCAAATTGTAAGCAAACCGTAGCTTTGTATTAAAGTCATTATCCAGAATAACTGATAGTACAGAGAATATTTTACAAAATAGAGACCAGAAATTTGTTAATAAGCCAGACCTTTAAAACAGAGGAAAACATTACATTGCCAAGTGGCCAATAGAACAAAGAAAAATTACAGGAGAAACTAGAAAATACTTTAAGATTATTTAGAATGAAGACATGACATAACATCCCTAAATGTATTAGATTAAAAATGTAGTGGGCTAAAGGATAATCTTATAGTTTAAAGGTTTACATTTAAAAGAAGCAAGGTCTCATATAAATAACCTTTAACATTCTGGAAAAAAAAAAAGCCTAAAACAAGAATGAAAGAGCTAATACAGTATAGAGTGAAAACTAATGAACTGGAAAATATCAAAGAAAGAATTAGACTGAACAAGATGAAAATTGGTTTTATTTTTTTAAGTCAATAAAATTGACAAACCTTTAGCCAGAATGACCAGTAAGAAAAAGACTCACATGATTAAAATAATTCTCTGTAGACATCAGCACAGATTTTATAGAAATAAAAATGGGTATAAAGAACATGACAACTGACTAGGATAAGTTAGATGACTTAGATGAATGGGAGTAATTTCTTTAAAAACACAAGCTACTAATGATGAATCAAGGAGATTTATAATGTCTGAGTTGATCTATTACAAATATTAAATTTGTCATTTTAAAACTTCCTATAGTAGGACCACAGCCACAGATAGCTTTATCATAGAATTCTACCCAATACTTAAAGAATTGATTCCAATTCTTCACAAAAAAGTAGCAAGGGGCAAACACTTCCCACTGTATTATATAAACCCAGAATTATCCTGATGCTAAACAAAGCTATCACAGGCAAATGACAGTACAAATATCCTAACTATAAATGAAAAAAGCACAGATGAAGCATTATATTTAAAAAATTGCATTCCAGTCCACATAGAATTTGTTCCAAGAATGCAAGACTGAGTTAACATCTGCAAGCAACTGAAATATAGTATCAAGTCGATAAAGCACAAATCCATGTATATAGAATTCAGGAAAAGTATTTGACAAGTTCAACACCTTATAATGAAAGGAAGAAAATTCGTCAAACTAGGAGTAGAAAGGTATGGTCTCAATGTGACAAAGACCATCTTTCCAAACCCCACAGCTAACACAATGCTTAATGGTGAAATTTTGAGAGCTTTAAGATCAGAACAAGACAAAGATGCTCACTTTCACCAGGTCTATATATATTGTACTGGATGTTCTAGGCAGGGCAAGCAGATTAGAATTTTAAAAGGAATCCAACACAGAGTAAGTGAAACTTTCTCTAGACCACATGGGGAATCATATAGACTATCCTAAAGAAACTTCCTAAGTACTATTATAAGTGACAACTTTCAGCAAGATTACAAGAGGCAATAAACTGAACAATGCCCATGCTCCATGATATCTGTGTTTTTAGAACCTGTGGATATATTATATGGTGTCAGGAGCCATTTGCCTGCCTTGAACTATGCCCTAGTTTTGGGTTAGGCAGAAGTCAATCTTGTACACAGAAGTGCTGACTGGAAGCAGGAGTTTTCATTATGCAAATGATTTACACCTGAGGAGGAGAAGTTTGTTTTACACCCAAGACTGAGGTCACCTGAAGATCTTTGAAGGAAGCCAATCATATCTTAAGATATTTTGCCTGTGTTAGTATTGTTTTTGAACATCTGACCCATTGTTTTGCTCATTTCACAGTATAAATAAAGGCAAGCTGCTTCAGTGTGACTGACAGTCCTCCTGAGTCTGTCCTATTTTTCTCTCTTTCTATCTCTACATTTTCTCCTCCTCACTCTCCTCACTCTCCACTTTGGGTGCGGTTCGATTTCTGCCGGCGGGCTCCGACAATATGGCAAAAAAAATTGCCGCATGTTAATTAAAAATATTAATATGGAAACTTATCCTGGGCTATCTGATAGGTCTACCATAATCTAAATGGACTTTAGCTGGGTGTGGTTGGTGAATCCTTGATCCTAGCACTCAAGAGACAGAGACACGTGGATCTCTTTGTGTTTGAGACCAGCCTAGTCTGCATAGTGAGTTCTAGGCCAGCCAGGGCTACATATTGAGACCCTGTCTCTAAAAAAGAATACACTTTATAAAAAGGTCACTGGTCACTGTCAGATATAAGCTATGCATGCATTTGCTGTAGTTTGGATCTTGAACATCCATCTTATGGCCCTTGTTAAAATCTTGCTCTTTAGATCATGGAGATATATATATATATATTTAGGAGATGGGGCTTTGTGGAAAGACATTAAGTCATTAGGGGTGTACCTTCAAAGAGGCCTCTCCCCATCATTTTGCTTCTTGGGCTGCAATGGAATAATCACACCCTTTCTACCATGTGTTCTTGCTTTGATGCACTGGGCCCAGACCATAACTCAGATGACTATGAGACCTCTGAAACCTTGATAAACTTCTTTCTCCCTGGTTGACTCATCTCAAGTGTTTGTCACAACAGGAAGCTGATTAACAAAGGATTGAGGCTAATTCCTAAATAAGGGATGAGGTGATGGTGCAGACCCTGGAGAGAAACGGAGGCAAGGAGTAGGGATGGCAAGCCTTCTTGTTCCCTCTCTAGAGCTTCTAGAAGGAATGCAGATCAGCAAATCCACTTGATACTCCAGGGCTACCAAAAAAAAAAAAATCTGTGATAAGCTGGTACAGCAACCATAGAAAACTAATACACAGTGAAATCTAGGTCAGCCTGGGCTAAGAGTGAGACTATGTCTCAAAAGCCAAGTAACCAATCAAAAAAAAAAAAAAAACCCACCAAAACAAACAATAACAAAACAAACCCTGAAAAACAAAACCCACATCATTTATTTAACAATTTTTAACATTTTGCCATATTTGTGGTCTCTATGAATCAATGTCAATCTATATGAATATGGATTGTATTAATGCCTGTGTTTATGTATGTGGTATGTGCTTGTGTGTCTACAAGTGTGTGGGACATCGGTGCTGTAGAGTGGATTGCTTCTCCAAGGGAAAAGGTGGACAAACACCCCTCTCAGAGTGGTATCACCCAAGCCCACCTTGAGCAGAAAGATGAGGAGCTGGGAAAATCCTATGCCCCACCCGCCCGGTCTATTGGCCTTGGATGTGAGAAGGGGAGGGGCTAAAGGTATTTAAACTGGTAGTGCCAGGAGGCCCACCCTTTTCTCCCCTCCCCCATGGGCCTTTTGGACGTGTTCACCAGGAAGTTGCAAGATCCCAGCCAAGTGGACTTACTAATGGAACCTGCGGAGGGGAGGGTGGGCGCCTGTGTTCTGTAAGTAACCCCTCACCCATTGCTCTGTTAGTAAGCCCAAGTAAACTAGCTAGAATCTGTTTAACTGTGAGTGGAGAAATTTGTGTGTTTGTTGCGAGGCCTGGGGAGACTTTTTGGGTTGTAAGCAGGGAGAGAGGCAGGTTAAGTTGGTCTGCCTCTCCCAAAGAGAAATTTTAATAACAGAGGCCCTCCTCTTTCACTTTTTCCTCTTCTTCCCTCGAGAGAGTCTTTCACTCTGGAGCTCACTGGTTTTGTGATAAATTGGTGGTAAGTCCCAGCAATCCTTCCCCACAAGCCCCCAACAGCACTGGGGTTATAGGCTTGCATGGCCAACCCATCTTTTTATGTGGGAGCTGGTGATTTGCACTCAGATCTCAATACCACACCTAACAGAACAGTAATCCCCAAATACCATCTAATGTCCAGTGTATGTTAAAATTTTTGTGATTCTCCACAAAGAATCTTTTGAAGGGGGGTGTGTGTGCGTGTGTGTGTGTGTATGTGTGTATGTATGTGATGCCACACTGAAGAATAGTTAGTCCTCTGTTGTCAGCTTGAGGGCACTGTAACAACCATTGTAGCAGCCCTGCTTTGATGTCAAGTACAGTCATAATTCCTATTTCTCAGAAGACGGAGATCTCCCATTTACTGTAGAAGTTGATGGCCTTCTGATAAGCTATATTGTGCTGCTGGAGGTAAATGCAGGCAAAACAAAAACCATTGGTATTGAGTAAAAACATAGGTATGACAATGTTTTGTTATGCTAAAATCAAGGTGAGATCTCTTTCCAGATAGATTTTATATTGTTTGTAAAGATTCTAGAACAGTCATGTCAAGTCTGAAACTTTGTTACTTTGTTTTTGAGACTGTCAGAACAGAGTAACTGAAATCCACTTTATCTTGCCCAACATCAAGAACTTTCTAGTGACCTGTAGAAAACAAGGCTTTGAAGAACTTTTCTTGATAAAGATGGTCCAGCTGAAGGTTATTGGGACCGTATTGGCTGACCCACACCTGCCCAAATTGACAAGAAGGAGAAAGAGAATAGACAAAGAGGTGACAAAAGAGGACGTTTTACTTTTCATTTCCGGACAGATTATCTTGTGAAATGAAATTCTAAGTCTTGTGGAGTGGCCACTTCATTCTGGGTCCCGCTCCAGGTACTGTTTGCCAGTGCAGTCTTGCATTAGCATTAGGAATGGTTCCAGCTGGGTGTGGTGGTGCATGCCTTTAACTTCAGCCCTTGAGAGGCTAAGGCAGTCAGGCTCTCTGTCAATTCGAGGCCCCTTTGGTGTATACAGGGAGTTTCTGAGTTCTATTCACAGCATGGCAAAAACAAAAGTGACCCCCAACTCTTTCCAAGAAATTCCAAGTATGGCATCTGTTATGTAATAAAATATGAGTACTCAAGAAATACTTAAACCCTAAGCTCTCTCAACCCCCTTTCTGACCTCTAACATGTTTCAAAGAAGTTCTTTTGATCAGGTTGAAGTCAAGTAAAATAGGCATGTCAAGGGCAGCAGCAGTGGGTATAGGTCAGAGATGTAGATCCACACTGCCACCTGCAGAAACCTGAGTATTCTTTTCAGAGACCTCTATTCAGGTAAAACCTGACTTCTTACTTCGATACAGAAAAGAATTTCAGAATGAGTCAGCAGATTTGAGCTTTATTAAGAGATTTTAAAAACACAGATTTAAGGGTAGGGCTAATAGAGAAGTACTTAGGTATTTAGGAAAAGCAAAGTATACACCTAAGGGGTGTGGGCTTCTCAAGAGAAACTTGTGATAAGTGCCTTACAACAGCCACATTGTCGATGGGGATCTGAATCCAGAAGGCACCTGCTGAGATTTCCAATTCTTGTTTCCTAGAACAAAGAATCAGATTATGAGTAGTAATAGAAATAGAGCCAGTTTTTATTACAGAAGAGAAAGGCACTCCTCAGAATGGGGGTGGGCTAGAGATGGGACAGGACCAAGACTCAAGAAGCCATGGGTCCCCAGCATCATGATGCTTTACACGTTATTATTTAAATAGCACCATGGGCTGGAGAGATGACTCAGCAGTTTAAGAACACTGGCTGGTTTTACAGAGGACCAAGGTTCAGTTCCCAACACACATGGTGGCTAACAACCATCCATAACTCTAGTCCAGGCATTGCACAATATGGGTGCACTTACATACATGCACGCAAAACACTCATAAAATAAAAATGAAAAACATTTAAGTAACACCAGCAATTTCCCACATTCTGATGGAGATGGTGGGGCCTTTCTCATGCCTGCTGCTTGGTTTATGCAGCCCTGATAGGGAAGCATTCCAGTCTTTTTGTCAAGTGGCTTTTTTCATGCTAATCTTAATCCTCTTTATCCACACTGAATTCTGCCATAGCCATATATAGTTACATCTCAAAGGGCTGCTAAGAAATTTATGTCAAGAGGTCATGGGGAATTCCACACTTTGGATAAGATCACAACTGGAAAGGTAAAAAAGGAAATCATCATTATGGGATTGCATGGGAAATTAGGATGTTTAAAAAAAGTTAACAGCAGCCAGGTGTGGTGCACTTCTTTGATCCCGGTACTCAGGAGGCCGAGATCAGGCAGATTTCTGTCAGATGGAGGCCTGTCTGGTTTATGTAACGAATTCCAGGTCAGCATGGGCCACTGAGAGACCCTGTCTCAAAAAAAAGCAACAAAAAAGCGGTCTTGAGAGATTCCTAGAAAATATCTGAGAAATAAGACCCTACTCAGGGAAATACACACTCATAGGCCTTAAACGTAGTTCATTGCTATTTTACATTCTTCTTTGAAAATATCTCTGTATAAAAGGGATATTGTCTTTCTGCTTGAAACCATCAGAGCAAATGTTAATTGTGCTGAAATTCCTGATTCTCTGCTGCCAAAAGTCTTCAAGACTCTGAACTGAAATTCCTTTACCTTCCTAAATCCCTATAACTTTCCCTTTCTATTCTCTTTCAAATTCGTGGAATTGCCATTATTTTGGTTAAGCTACTTTATTCAGCAGCTATTGAGAGTTAGCCACGTGCTAGTTATTGCAGTCAGTTCACACAGTCCTGTTTCAAAGAGTTTATAATCTATGTGAGCAGGAGGCAAAAGATAATTATCTCCTAAAGGAAATGGTCGGTACATTTCCCTACTTGGGATATTTCTCTTTGGAATATGTAGGGCTTTGGAAACAGGGAAGACGTAATTATATCTGAGGCAGTCTGAACTTTAATACTTGAAGCTGTTAAGTCAGCAAGAAGAAAGTGTAGGTGGTATTTGACCTGAATTGTGAAAAAGGAGTAGGAGACTGGTGGGTACTTTGGGAGTTGTTAAAGAAAACCACAGCCAGACATTTAAACTGATACAAATAGATTTTATTCAGAAACTCTTGCAATGGGGGAAAAGAGGCATCAGAATATAGAACACGGCTCAATTCCCATACTGCAATAGTCTCCAAATAATGTGTTTTTACCTCTTTGCCGTCTGGCCTCTTTCTTTTCTCCTTCTGAGGGAAGTGGTTTCAGACAGACACAAACGATCAAGAGACTCGGAAAGAACTAGAACAATTTAAGGAAAAAAGGAATCCAATGAAAGTTTTAGGTCCTCAAGAGAAGTACAAAGTCTCCGTAGCCAGGACTGTGTGTAGTCTAGAGAACTGTAAGATGGGGCCAGTTTCCTCCAGTCACTCACTTTGGGCTGTTTAGTGGTTCGTGGAAAACAAAACAAAACAAAAAAGGTTTATATTTTCTCATGGGAATCTCAAAAGTGAAAGGTATGAATAAGATAGCTTGGAATATTGTGCCAAGAGGTTTGGACTTTGGTGCCAAGTGTAGTCTCTGAGCGATGTGTGTGACAGACTTGCAGCCCCTTTCCGGGCCTCAGTTTATCCACTTAAAAGAAACCGATGAAGAAGAGCACTATGCCCTCTTGGGCCTTTCCAACTACCTCTGTCTTCCTTTCTGGACTTGGCCGGGCCTCACAGCCCCCCGGCTCAGGTGCCATCGCCCCTTTCCACCTGCCTTCTCCAGGGCTTTCAACGGCAGGGCGGGGCGGGAGACCCACGTGCGCAGATCATCAGCGGCACCTGGGCCTGCCGGGAGGCTCTCAAGGGGCCGGGCGCTGCGGGCTTCCAGCAGAGCCGGAGGCAGGCCTCGGCTGCGCCGTCACCAGCGAAGGGACTTCTCCCGAGGGGACCAAGCCAGTCCCGGCCGCCACCGCGACCCTGCGCCGCGCCTCCGGCCGGGCCTCGAGCGTCTGCGGCGCCAGAGGACCCCGGGAGCCGGTCGGGCGCGCGCCGCCACGGGTCACGTGAGGCGGCCCGGACCACGTGACCGGAGGGCCCGGGCTCGCTGCGCACCTTGGCCGCCGGCGTTTCGAGCGCTGCCGCCGCGGCTCCTGCTGCTGGTGCTGCTGCTGCTGCTGCGGGCGGAGGTGGCGACAGCCGCGGGGCTCGAGAGCCTCGGGACGGCGCGGCGGCCTCGCAGGTAGAGCGGCGCGGGGCGGCTGCAGGCGAACGGCCTTCTCGGGCCAGGGAGGTGAGGGCGGGCGAGGCAGGGCGGCCGGGCCGGCGGCCGGCGCTAAGCGGGTGTCGCCACGCTGGGGGGGACCTGCCCGGCCGTCCGGGCCCCGCTCGCGATCCGCAGCCCTTGTCGCCCCTGCGCCTCCGGAAGGCACCCGCGCGTGATCCTGTGGGGTCCCACAATGGGGCTTCTGTGTTTCGGGGACTCCATCCAGGTCCGCAGTGAACCGAGGAGATGCCACTTTATGGCCTGCCTCCGTGCGAAAACTACCCTCTTTGGGATGACCGCCTGTTCTCTAAGTGGCCTTTGTTTCTAATTTTCAGGTTGCCCTTGTAAAGCCATCTGCTGCAGAGCTTAGAAGCTGAGCATTGTAGCCTTAGAAAACAATAAATCTCGCTTTAAAAACATTCACCGTCTTACTCCCCTTTGCCCTCCCTATTCGCTTGTTATGAGGATTAAGGCACCTAGAGGGCACTGAGTTTCCGAAACTGTTATAAATTGTGGGGAAATCGCTTTACAAGACCTAGATGCCCGGAGGCAGGAGAAGCCAGTTGAAACCTGACGGGGGTTTAGAACAATGCTTTCAATTTAGAGGCGTATCCGGTTGCCGTGAACTTCACCCCATTTGAATTGTTACTGTGTATTGGATCTCTAAACCTGGCTTGTAATCTATTGTGTGAATACCAGTGTATTTAGTAGTACTTTTAGGCAGATCTTTTTCTTTTATCTGTGTTTCTTGAGAAAGTGTATTTAGTCTTTGAAGTTTCTTCTGCAACTGATTTTTTTAATGTCCCTAATCCAAAAGATTAAGGAATTGCAAGAAAACACCCAGAAAACCAAAGCTATCAATTTTATGGCTAAAAGCATTCTTCTGAGATTTTACATTGAGTGCCTGTGTGTTCCAAGAGCTAGGCAGTCTGGGACAGTGTCGGTCTTTATCAGAATCATGGAATTGAAAAGGACATGAAAGACCTTCTTAGGAAACTCCTTCTGTATCAGAGACTTTAAGTACAGGAAACAAAGTTGGGTCTTTCATGAGTCTAAAGGCCAGGCAAGACTTTGAGACACATTTTCTTTTTTAATATGTTACATGATTAAATTTTAACATTTATATATTTTTTATGTGTTGAAGAATGCACATGAGGAATGTGATGAGAATTGGTTGAGTTTAACTAGAATGGATTTCCTAGAGGATGTCAGTTATCTATTATGTATCTGACCCACACTATAGACACAATTAAAAGAATGTCAACAGTAGCCCACACTAGTTTTTTTTTTTTAATTTACAAACAGAAATGGAGGAAAATTTAGAAGATGAAAACAAATATAAAGAATAATGTACTTGATCTGTAATTTTACTATCAAAACACATAACATTTTTATATTTTAGGGTGCAAGTACCTTTTGCTTTTCAAGTTTATTGGGTTCCAGAGTTCAGATAGTGGTAAGGGATGCTGTGATACCCAGCTCTAGCTTATTACTTAGTTTAGGAAAGCCACTAGCAAGAGTTTGGGGGGGATGAAGCTCTCCAAATCTACTTAATTCTTGAATTTAGATAGTTTGAATAGCAGTTCAAAAACTAGAATACATTTATGTTTGGGAGGTAATGCACTTCTAAAAATGAAGTCATACTCATGCTCATGTAATAGCAAAGTGTAACGTATGAAATGACTTCAAGAGGCGATAGAGCTCATTCTCAGGTCTTTTCTGAGACCATTCTGGAAGTTGTTTAGAAGAGTCTGCTTTTCCATAATGAATGTTCTAAATGTTCAGCTGTTTGCTGGAATAACTTTCTAATGCTTAAGACAAAGTTGTGGTTTTATAGATAGATGAAGTCTGTCTCTTCTCAGAATTTTCAGTCCTGAACTGGATGAGACATCAATCCTGTTGGAGACATCCCATTGGCATTGTTTACAGTTGTGATAGTTTGTTTCCAAAGATGCCTATCAAACTCTGCTTCACTCCCAGCTCCTCTTATTGGCACACAGAGGCCTTTCTGCTTTACTTGAATCTAGACAGGCCTGTGAAGGATGTGCTGTCAGTTCTGGGCACAGTCCTCAAGAGGCATGGCAGCTATAGCTTTCACTAAGGGGAAGCAAGTCAGTGGGCCAGACGAGATTGAGAGGACAGTTGGAGTTCTCACCTATCTGAATGAGGCTTACTCAACCCTCAGACTCCTAGTGCTTGCTACCTACCTCACGCCAACTGTATACACTTAAGACATGGATTGAAGAGAAATAATAAATTACTGTTCTAAGTTTCTGAGGTGTATGGGGGGGGGTGCTGAGGTCTAAAACCCAGGACTTCACACATGCTAGGCAAGTGTCTACCACTGAACTACATCTCCAGCCCTTGTTTTTGTTCTCTTGAGACAGGGTATCTTTTAGCCCAGGCTGGCCTTGAACTTGAAATCTCCTGCCTCCACTTTCCAAGTGCTAACCCTATGCCATCACATGTACTTGTCACTGTTTTAGGCTGATAAAGTACTCAACAATGATAACTAAAAAGCCAGGTGTGGTGGCGCACACCATCCACGTGTGAGGTTGAGACAGGAGGATCTTGAGTTCAAGTGTAACTTAAGCTGCAAAGTGAGACAAGTTCCTGAAATAATATAATCTCTTATACAATAAAACCATATGCATGGCAATCTGGGCCATGCATATAATAAGTTAGTCTCAAGATATCAGCCTGAACACAAAACTGTCATCATGTGCAGTAGAATGCCTTAGTGGTAAATCTTTAAATCTTTTTTTAACTAAATACACAGGAATATTTTCACTGAATTAAAGTGAAGACTGGCAATATCATACTCTATGGTGTAACTAGTTAAATTTTAAAAACTCGTTTTCTTTCGTGTCACTGGTTATTATCAATGTGGTGTTACCGGTTTTGGGTTTTGGTTTTGGTTTTGAGACAGGGTCTCCGCACCCGGCCTGGAACTCACTGTGTAGACCAGCTTAACCTCAGTCTCAGAGAGATCCACCGCTTTTGCCTCATGAGTACTGGGATTAAAGGCATGTACCACTGTGCCCCGATTGTTAAGCTGTAGGTGAACACTTTGTGGTATCACCTGAATGATGGATGGGTGCCGTTTCCCCTGTAGCTTACCATTTGATAAAGCTAGCATCATGCTTGTAATTAGAACTCCTTGTTTTCAAAAGATGTTAGATCTCCCTTGGACACATGTATGAAAGAGGACATCTTTTGCAAACTGTCACTTCTAGCGTGTATGTTACAGGACTTTAAACAAACAAAATGTTTTTTAGGAGCACCTCTGTCTCTGCCTTTGAATGAGAAATCCTCTGAGAAACTTCCTATTCCATTTTAGATTAGAGCTTAAAAAACAAAACAGGAAAAATCCTGGAGAAGACAGTCCTGTGTGGTCAGAAGCAACCTCTAGACTGTGGAGTCTAGGGACTGTGCTGTCCCACCTCCTGGCTCTCTTATATTCCTTGGCCAGCATACTTTTCCGTTATGCCTGGTGACTTCTGACTTCTCCACATTTCTCCTCCCCCTGAATTTTTGCACTTTGCATTTTATTCTTGTCCTCTTTTCTAAACAGGAAGCCTCCTTTTATCTTTTTTTCTTTTTAGACAGGTTCTCTAGCCCAGACTGGCCTGGACTGAGAGTGTAGCTTGAACTTCTGATCTGCCTGCCTCCACCTCCTGGGTGTTTAGATTACAGTGTATGTTACCACAGCCAGTTTATGTGATGCTGGGGCTTGAACCTAGGGCTTTGTGCGTGTTAGGCAGGCTCTCCACCAGTTGAGCTCCAACCCCGATTCCTTTCTTTACAATGGAAAATACATGACCTCCGAAGAGAATGCCTTAGGTAAGAATCAGAACCACACTGAGATTCTACTTCACACAGTGATACTGCTATACCAGAAAGACTATAACAAGCGTTGATGAGGTATGGAGAAGTTGGGCCTCCTGTATATTGTTGGTGGGCACATAAAATGCAGGCGATGGTAAAGAGAGCATGGATGACATGGGTGAATAGCCCTCCAGTTCCCATCATCCCCTTATTCCTCCCCCAGCCTTTGAACTCTTACATTTGTGTCTTCTGTTGTGTTAGGACAGAGTTCTTACAGTTCAAATCCATTTTCTGTTGTTTTACCAAAAACCTCATGTGGTTGTTATATCCTCTCCGTCTTTGATCCTTTTCTCTTCTGGCTCCTTCCTATTAGTATTGAAACAAACGCAAACCTTTAAAATGTCCAAAATAAAGTTTTGAAAATTGCCCCTCAACTTCATTGTATTCCATAGATACCCTGTTTTTAGCTCTTTTGTTCCTTTTTAAATTTTCTTGGGACAGGATCTCAGATATAGCCAAGGCTGACCTTGAACTCTTGATCCTCCTGTCTTTACTTCCCAAGTGCTGGGATTATAGGCATGCACCACAAGGTCTTGGTGACTATTTTCTTTCACAGTTAAGTTTCCTTTTCGTCTTTCACGTACTTCTCAACCTATGCAGTATAGCATAGTCCTCTTCCACAGCCTCACAGAGACTATTGTTGAAGTCATCACTAAGTTTTCTTGTTGTTCAGGGGACTTGGTTTGGTCTCAGGCTGGCTATGCCTCTTTTGTAGGGCACTACTGCTAGACTCATGATGCTGTTCTTGGCCACTTCTACGGGGCACTTTTTGTCTTGGAGTTCTTACAAACTTCTCTCTGATCTCTTGCCACATTTCCAAATCTCTAATCCAGATCTCTCTTTTCAGCTTCAGAATTCTGATTTGTTTGTTGGAGCTTGCCGACTTTGACTTCCCACATGTATGCAAGATTTCTGTAGTGGAGCTCCTCTCCTTTGGGACCTACTGTGCACTCTGTTGGGCTAGCTCAGTGCAGTTTGCTTACTCAGGCTGACTAAGTCCTCATGGACTGCATTAGTCTCCCTTTTGTCCAGAGTGTTCCCTTCGCCTGGTGTAGGTTTCTGTGGAGCCATCTAAGGTTCCCTTAAAGCATTCCTCCTTAACTTCCATCTAGTTTCCACCATTGGCAAAAGTAATTTTCACTGATGGGACTTATCACCACCCTTCCCTGCCTAGGCAATCTTAGGTTTCCCGTGGCTTCTGAGATAGAGCCCTAGTTGCTTGGCTATAGCCACACTCAAAGTCTCTTTGTCAGAACTTTACCTGGCAAATGTGCCCAGTGTCACAGGTGATGCCCCTTCAGCCACTTGAAACACACTGCCAGGACTTCCACAGCCTCTGAACCTCCACCCTCAGAGCACTGTGGCAAGTATCACTGTGTCCTGCAGAGAGTAGGGGACTGTGAAGTTGGCTCTGTGTCCTGTTTACCTAAAGACAGTAAGCACTGGGCGAGCATACTGCCTGTCCACTGCTGGAGTTTTAGTTTGGCTTTAGCTCATTGAAGGATTAAGTTGATGCTTTCATGCAGCTGGAGGCTTGTAGACAAAATCACTTCCACAGCACCCACAGGGGAAAGGTTCATTAAACAATAAGATTGACCTTCCCACCTTGGCCTTGATCTCATTAGAAAAATAAAGTACTATTGTGATCTGTTTAAACTTTTAAACTATTTTTATTTGACCTAGTTTGTAATGCCTATGAAATAAACATTAAAAAAAACTATTCTAATCATTGAGATTTCTGGTTGCCCTTAGAAAATGCAAGTATCCTATAAAACGATACTTCTGTTAAGATCATAGTCAATTTCACAGGATATGGTTTTCCCTGCTAATATTATTGATACTTGGATAGTTTGTTTTCCATCTGGAGCACATGATTTCAGTATCTTTTTTTTTTAACTTAACAGTGAAAATAATGAACTGCTGTCAGATTCTCTCTGTCCTAGAATTGCCAGAATCTTCTGGGTATTGGAATGAAAGCAGCCTCTTGGATGATAAGGCTGAAGAATTCCTTCTAGAAGCCATTATTAAGTCAAATAACCTTTGGCTGTTAGGAAAACTTGACTATAGGACCTTCCATGTAACTTTTAAATGGGTGATGAATTTGAACAAATCAATGGTGCATATTGTGGTCACTGTCCATGCTGGGCATTCTAGGATCTTGGTTACGCCTTCTTTAAATGAAGGTAGGTGGGAGGTTGGTCTTCAGTCAGCTCTGTGCAGGTGGCTTCAGCCATGTCTTATGAAGGGTAACAACATGAGGAGTTCAGAGTGCTGTATTCACAGCCTCCGTAGTCTCCTCTAGATTCAGGACATTGTTTTTTTCAGTTCTCTGAGATTGCAGGAGAGAGAAGTGAAGGGCAGCTGTTCTAGTGGCTGAGGCGGTAAATGAACGAGTGTCTCAGCACATTTCTGAACCTGCAGCCATCATAGTAAGTCATTTAAGGTAGGTTTTTATTTTTAAGAGTCTGAAGCTGATCTGTCTTAGAGACTTTTCTGAAACTTGTAACTGTATTGAGCATCTAAATCAAGAGGTATGTAGTCTTCACGGTTCAGTCCTAGTAAGCCCTCCGGGATAGGTATGGAACGAGTTGCTGCAGGTAGCATTTGGCTGTTTAGTAAGCCAGTGATGTCTTGATTTCCTTTTGTTGCAGCATAAGTGGATGATAGAAATTGCAAGGTTATACGCCAAAAATTTGCCCCAAACCCTAGAACTCTTTTACTAGTTATCCTAGAATAGACATTCAGTGAACTTGAAAATAGAGAATGTAGCCTCAACCTTGATCATTGTGTTCAGATGGGAGCTTACAGCTGGACGGGGTGGCACATGTCCATTATCTTAGCATTTGGAAAGCTGAACAAAAAAGAATGTTAAAGACTCTTGCTCTTGCAAGAACACTAGATGATTTACTAAGGAGATGCTTACATTTTATCATTGCTGGAACTCTGAGAATTTTGTTTCTAGAACTTCATGTGGTGATTTTTAGGATATACAGTTTTCATATAATTGTCTCTATTTTGCACATATTCTCTAACACCTGGTCATATATCACATGGCCTATGTACTTACATGCTGTATCCCATTTGTTTAATTGGTTTTTGCATTTAAGGTTTCCACTCAGGATCTGACTCCCTATTAGACCTTTTGACCCTCAGGGCAGGGACTGTTGATTTTCACAGCGTCTCCCCAGAATTCCAGGTATCTAGGGTGATTGCAGAGGAATTAGTAATCTATATTATTATTTGGTTCACATTACCATGCTTTTATTTGTGTGTGAAATATCTTAGACTTTATCAATAGCTCATTAACTATAAAAAATGCTTGTTGTGCAGCAACTTAGCCACTAAAACTGATAACTAAAATCATACCCCATGCAGTTTATAAAAAGAGAAACCTCTGTTTGACTCTTTAGCATATATTTAAGTGCTTAATTAAAGAAAACTTTGCATATTTGACATTGCAGTTTCCAGTAGCATAAATCTGTTTTTGGAGTACATGCCAGAGAATGTTTGTTTAAAGGAATTGTCCTATTTGGAGACCTTGTGCTTTCTCTGCCAGTCTATTTCCATGGTAAAGAATGATGTACTTTGTTTAAAGTCAGAATCTTGGTGCTAACCAGTTTAAGGGTTGCTTGCTCCATTATGATCTCTTTTCCCATAGAAAACTTTCAGGTTGGCAGAAGACAATTCATGCAGGAGAAAGTCCTATTGGTATCGCCAAATTCATTTTGGTTAGCCTGGGAGAGGGGGCTTGGGTCTGTGTGAAAGACACACATTTATGTCAGCCCTAAATTCTTAGTGTTTTCAAATATTGGGACCACTATTTAATCAAAAACAAATTTTTCCTATATTATTTATCTTCATTTCCTATTTTTTAAACTCCATAAACAGAGTAAAATATATTTTTGCCAGGTCAACAAAATAAAATCCTCCCTCATTCTCCCTTATACTTGGTTCCTCAGGGAAAGTAAAGTCAGCGGGCTCTTAGAGTGATAAAGATTGGCTACTGTGCTGTTCCTTAAGCCTGCTGTTCTAAATGCAGATTTCTAAAACTGGAAGGTCTGTCTTTGTATTTCCTGCTGAATTCAGTTTTGAGAATGTAAAGTAAAATGACCTTTCCTCCCTGTGGCACAGACTCTCTGAGGGACAGCACCATGGCTAGGAAAAACCATTCCAGGCTATCGATCTACAGTGCTAGTGGACAGAGAGCAAGTCCAAGGGGAAAAGATGTGTATTCTATGACAAAGAACCAAGTGGGTGAAAGGTGTTAAAATACTTCTCTTACCTCTGCTTGCCATTTTTCTTTTCTGTTCTTGCCTTGGGTATCTTCCTTTTATTACATGAATTCACTTGTTAACTGTACATGAGTGATAATTTATACTGAACGTATTAATACTGTTGGTGAGAAAGCATTTTCTAGATAAAATATAGGTTAAGAAAGATAGCAAGAAATTACTGCCTCAAGTACTACAGGAATAACTGTTGAATGGACATGCTAATTACATCTCATCATTGTTATGGTTATCAGGCAAAAACAATTACTTTACCAGTTTTATTGAGTCTATTTGAAATTGCTATATGTGCTGGAAAAGTCTCTCCCTATCCCCACTCCGTGTGTGTGTGAGTGTGTGTGTGTGTGTGTATGTGTGTGTGTATGTGTGAATGTGTGAAAATTCTAAGAAGCTCTACTTCTTCTAGAACTGTTCCATTCAGAACGTCCCTAAACTGGATGATTGCATGATTGTACTTGTCCAAAAGCGTTTTTAGGACTGAAACCTTTTTTTAATGTGGGAGACTACTGGTGCTATTTACATTATTTTTTCATTTATTTTTACTTATGTATATTAGTGTTTTGTCTGCATGTATGTAAGTGTACCTGAGTCATGCAGTGCCTGTGGAATCTAGAAGAGGGCATCTAATCCCTGGAACTGGAGTTTCAGGTGGTTATTAGCCACCATGTAGGCGCTGAGAATTGAACCCTGGTCCTTTGCAAAAGCAGCCAGTGCTCTTAACCACTGAGTCATCTCTCCAGCCTCAACTGAAACGTTACATTTAATTTTAGTAATCACTCCTCATTTTTATTGTGGGCTTTATAGAAATGTGGGGCTCATTTTTATTTTTTGAGACAGGGTTTGTGTGTCCCAGGCTGGTCTCACATTCACTGTGTAACCAAGGATGACCTTGATCCTTCTCCTTCTGCTTCTACCTCTTGAGTGGGAGTGCTGAGATCACATACTTCTGTTAATTCCTGGTTTTATGTGGTACTGCGTAATGAACCTAGGCCTTTGTACCTGCCAGCACTCTTATCAACCAAGCTACATCCTAGCCTCTCAAATTATATGATTTTTAAAAAATTGATAAAAAATATATAACACAGTTTACCACATTATATATATATTTTGTCTTTGAGGCAAGGTATTCCTGTACTCTAGCTGGCCTAGAACTTGACCAGGCTGGCCTCGAACTCACAGAGATCTATCTGTGTCTGCCTTCCAAGTGCTGGGATTCCAAGCACCGCAATGCCCGGCTCATCTAACTATTTTTGAATGTTTGGCAGCATTAAATACATTGATATTTTTGTATAGCCATCTCTATCATCCATCTGTAGAAATTTATCATTCCAAATTGAAATTCTGCACCCATTGAACAATAACAGCATCCCCTTCCCACCAATGCCCAGTTCTTGGTAACCACTGTTTACTTCCTGTCTCTGAATTTGACTGTTCTAGGTACCTTGTATTAGTGGAATCACATGTTTGTCCTTCACAATTGGCTTAGTTCACATTAACAGAGTAACCAAAATTCACCCAACATGTTCAGAACTTCTTCCCTAAGGCAAGAATGTGTAGGTATGTGGATATGTCACATTTTGCCTAACTAGTCGTCTGTGTATTTGGATGTTGGAATAGCAGTTGCAATCATTGATATACAACTTCGTGTGTGCCTTTAATTCCTTTTTCTGTACTAGAAGTGAAATTGCTAGATCATACTTAACTTTTTTGAGGAGCTGCCACACTATAATCTGCAGTAGCTGTATTATCTACATCATCTACATTCCCACTTTTTGTTTTTAATGTAGATACGTATGTAGGTGGGTACACACACGTATGGAGGTCTCTCCTGCTACCATGTGGGTCTTGATGACTGAACTCAGGTCACTTAGTCTTAGTGATGATTGAGATGACTGACTCAGCAGCAGTCCCCGGGATCGTTTTTTCTCTGCCTCCCCAGTGCTGGTGGATGCATGTGGCTGAAGCAGGCTGAGAGCTGGGGATTTAAATTCACGTCCTCATGCTTGTGCTCGCTGACCCATCTCTACAGCCCCTGACGTTGCAGATTTTTACCTAAACATTGTACCACTTTATGTTGTAGATCCAAGGCAAGAATATATCTTAAATATACCGCTTAACCAGTAAAACAACTCAAATATTTAAGCTTTTCATTTAAAATACTTTTTTAAAAAAACCTTTAAAATGTAATTATTGTATGTGTAAGCATGATGTGTGGGGGTGATGCATGTGCCACAACTCCTGTGTGAAGGTCAGAGGACAGCTTTGTGGAGCTGGTTCTCTTTCACATTTACTTGTGTTCCAGGGCTCAAAATCAGGTCACCAGGCTTGTGTGACAAATGCCTTTACCCTCTGAGCCATTTTGTTGGCCCTAAAATATTTATTTTTACTGCTCAGAAAATATTCTGAAATTTTAGTATATATTTTCAAAATACAAAGAAAATGTCACCTATAGTCATTAGAGATATGTGTTATTATCCTTTTTTCTGTATGCTTTCAAAATTGGCAGTCAAAGCTATATCTTCTAGGCTGTATTTTGTGTTGGTCTAGATTTTGTTGTGATTGTGGCTAGCTAGGCACATGGTTTGGCTCTTAGACTTTCCTTAGCACCTTTCCTTGTGGGTCTTACTGGGGCAGCTTTGGTTTTTAGGTTGCAGAGTGGCATGAGAGGGGCCAGCATTGGGTTGTATGTCTGGGCATTATTGAACACTTAGCAAGGCACCTGCCTGCTGGAGGGACTGGGCAAGCAGCTCAGATGCTCCTGTTCACCTGCCTCCTCCGCACTCAGTAGTCACTTCATGTCTTCTGTGTGAAGCACCTGCATTCCTCTGCAGCCTTTGCCATAATGATTTAAATAAAATTTAATTGAACTATAGTGCCCAACACCCACAAAAAAGGATGTGGCAGCGTTGCCCTGTAATCCCAGCACTGGGAGGTGGAGACAGGTGGATCCTGGCTACTATGAGGCCAGGTAGTCTAGCTAATCAGTGAGCTCCAGGTTCAGTGAAAGACTCTGTCCCCCAAAATAGTGATCAATAGGAGAAGATGCCAAGCATTGATCCCTGGCTTCCACATGCACATGCATACGTACGTGCACTTACACATATGTACATACACTACATACACCCCACATTAAATAAATAAACATATAAGTAAAATCTGTACTGTTAGCAAATACTTACATTTTCTGTTTAGGCAAATTTAGCAGATACCAAAAGAATCACAGATGTTCTAAGTAATATTTTTTTAAACTTCTGTTTTGTTTTTATTTATGTTTATGCATGTATGTCTGTGTGTAGGTATATGCACATGAATGTAGTACCCCAAAAGCCAGAAGAGAGTGTCAAATTCCCTGGGAGCTAAAGTTATAGGCAACTGAACTCTGGTCCTCTGTAAGAGCAAGTAGTCTTAACCACTGAGCCATTGCTCCAGCCTCTAATGTCTATCAGTATATGATAGGTAACTGCATTCTTAACCAGACATTTTAAATATAATTCTTTTAAGAATTTTAATTTTTATTTTATGTATATGAGTATATTGTCTTCATGTATGTAAGTACATCCTTGTCATGCAATGCCTACAGAGACCAGAAGAGAGCATCAGATCCCTTGAAACTAGACTTACAGAGGGATTTTTAGCTGTTATGTGGATGCTGGGAATTGAACCTAGGTCCTCCGCAAGAGTGTTCAGTGCTCTTAGCTGCTCTGCCGTCTCTCCAGCTCCTGCTACCAGACTTTTAAGATAGGATCCTGCTTGGCTAATATTACTTACTGTTTTCGTGCATTCAAGACCCCCCCCCAAGAGTATCTTCATTATACGTTGAACACCAAGTATATAGCTTTAGAGTTGAACAGGTTTTTTAGAAATCAAGCCTCAGAAAAGATAAATGTGTATCACATTCACTGGTTAAAAGTAAATATGGTTTGCCTAATGCACAGCCCTCAGGACATTGAGTTTCTGCTGCTGTTCCAAGGCCATTGGCCTTGTATGAGAGTATGCCTATACGAGATATATGAGTGGTTTTTTTTTTTGTTGTTGGCTTTTAAATTACCAGCCTTTGGAGAAACACCTTGTAAAATAAAACTTCACCTAATTTAGCTATACATAAATTCAGCTCATAAAACCTTACTTAGAAGTTTGGTCTTATAGGAGATTGCCAAGCCCCAAGGGCAGAGTTACTTGTCTCTGGTTAATAGTTGCAGAATAATTGCACTATTGCAAGTTGTGTGGTTTTGGATGGTAATCGCTCTTTGAGTTGTAATATTTGAAAAGCAGATTAAATATCACATGGGTGGGGAGGGGCAGTGTATGTGACAAGGTGTCCTGTATCTCAGGCTGGCCTCAAAGTCATTGTGTAGTGAGGATGACCTTGAACTTCTAATCCTACCTCCATTTCTACACTGTTGGGATTATAGGCATGTAAAGCTTATATTTTGATGAATTCTGTACTATAAAACATTGTTAGAGACTAATTCTGTTTGGTTCATATTATAAGTAAAGATGCTTTTGACTTTTCTTGAAACTTAGCTACCTTTCTCTAGGCATTCATACTGCTTGTGACTTTTTTCCCATCTGTTTTATGGGAAGGTGCGGGCATTTAGAGGACATCACTTTTCCTCCTTCCCCTTCTCTTCCTCCTCATCTCCTCCCTCTCTCTCCTGTCTCTGTGCCTCTGTCTTGAGATAATCTAACCCTACAAAGGATACTTAGAAATTCAGAGTAAACAGGCACTGTTCTACATGTATAGTGATTTATATGTATTGGTGGTACTCATTAGAGGACAGACTGAAATAACTAAGGGTAAAATAGCTGTTAAATCTTGACCTAGCAATTCCATTTTTAAGAATTCATTTTATACATGTATGTATAAAATAGGACATTTATTCAATATTGTATACAAGCAATACTTGTTGCTCCAGAATAAGACTGAAAATTACTTAAATATCTTCTAGTAGGAGGTAGGTAAATTGTTACATCAGTGTAATGGAATATTGGAGTCCTGAAAAAGTGAAGTACTACAATGTGTACGTGTGTCTTTGTCTATAAGTGTGTCTCTTAAGTGTGTCTCTGTGAGTTTGTGTCTCTGTATCTGAGTGTGCCTCTGTGTGTGTGTGTGTGTGTGTGTGTGCGCGCGCGTGTGTGTGTGTGTGTGTGCAGTTTTAAAACAAAATACAAATAGAAGCTCTTTCCCCTTTTTAATAGTAAAGTCACTTGGTTTTAGTACATGGAGAACAATTTCACTTCTTTCAATACTACACAGAGACACATTAATACACAAACATACACACAGAGACACTCAGACACATACAGACACTCCCAGACAGACACAGATATACACACATTCATTCATATTCTCTCTCTGTCTCTCTCATGCGTGTGTACACACACGCTTATACCTGACAGAATGCTGAAATATCAATTGAGGAGTCTGGTTGTGATGACAGGGAGTAGCCTGATTCCATGGTATTCAGTCTTCATTGACTATGTGGTGTGGTGCTGAGGACTATTAAGCCCTGATCCTCATCCATGTTGGTACTGTTGGCTGGTAGGTACTGAGACATTGGCTGGGTGTCTCCAGTGAAGCTCTAAGGCATTCTCTGTCTATGTTAAGGGAGGCGTTGGGGCCAGAATGAGCTGCTGTTCTTGACTGCTTTTAGAGGGTTGCGTGTGGAAAGGACGGAACTTAACAATTTTGATCCATGTTAGGAAACCCTGGTTTTGTTCCGTTTCTAGAGATGAGAGTCACAGAAGTTCCCTTGGCACATAGGGTTTTGTGTTTGTACAGCCCCCTGGAATTTCTACCCCTTCTTTTTAACCTTATAAAAATCAGAGCCCCTGGGGCTGGAAAAATTGCTGAGCAGTTTAGACCAATTGCTGCTCTTCCAGAGGACTCAGGTTCAGTTTCCAGCACCCACGTAGTAGCTCACAACCATCTGTAACTCCATTTTCAGGGGCTCTGACACCCTCTTCTGGTCTCCATGGCACTGCTTGCACATGGTGCACATAACAGAGAAAACACTCATACACGTACAATAATTACAAATGACTTTTTTTTTTTTTCAAAATTGGAGCCTCAACCAGTATTTTTCTTTGCACAAAACTCCATAAACAGATGAGATTCAGAATTACATGGAAATTTATATGTATCTACTTCCTGTAGGGTACTATTTAAGCTAACCAAAAGTTAAGGCCAGAGTCATCAAGTCAACACTGTAGAAAGTTGCCTTATCTATGTTAGTATAACTTTTTTCATTGTGAAATGAGAGCAAGGTGTGTTTCTCCCAGTGAATCATAGGGTAAATAACTGTCTGTTAGAATTTTACCTAGTCTAGGCTTTTTTAAGATACTGTATTCCTGTCATTAAACAGTGGCTGGGATTTCTACAAGGGATGAGTATTTTAAGTGTCCTAGGGTAGGCATGGCAAGTGAGGAGACAGAGATATTTCTCAGTTTTCTAACACACACACACACACACACACACTCCCTTCCCCTCCCAGATAACTGTTAGATTAGGATTGTAATCTTTATCTGACCTTCTGAGAAAAACATCCCAAAGGAGAGACTGGCTCCTTTGGGTAGCCTGCCTTCTCTTCATCAGGTACTAAAATGTATGTTGTGTATGACAGGTGAGTCTGCAAGAGAAATATCTTGTTCTAGTATGTTGCTCTCTCATTACAGGAAAAGGCCTGGGTTAGAAGGTTGAGGAAGGGTTGGACATGTTGGGAAAAGTGAATGCTCTTTTTAACTAAAGGTAGGTAATTTATTCTGGAATTACCTTTACCTAACTTTAATTAATAGGTCTTTTAAAAGTTAGCTTAATGTTTATTAATTTTTTTCTTGAAATACTTTTTTATTTATTGTAGATGTCGGCTTATTTGTAGGAGTTGCCTGAAGCCAGAGTCATGGTGGATGTAGGAAAGTGGCCAATCTTCACTCTGCTCTCACCCCAGGAAATTGCATCTATTAGGAAAGCATGTGTCTTTGGCACCTCAGCCAATGAAGCAATCTATGTCACTGACAATGATGAGGTAAGACTGGAAATTAGACTTTAGTTTTGGGGTTGGACTTGAAACTATATAGTTTGAAGGCCAAGAAAAGGTTGGGGAATAAAAGAACCCGAAGTTGAGGAATATTGTGCCTTTGATATAATTTCTTTCCGTTTCTAGTTTCTATACCTATCTGTTCCACAGTATAGATAAGCATTGCAAAGATTAAGTAATGTGAGCAGAGGCTTAGTATTTCTTAGCATCTTTAGTGCCTACTGGGCTATCAATTGGAACATGAAGGGATGAAGAGATGGCTCAGCAGTTAAGAACATTTGCAATTCTTCCAGAGGACCCAGGTTCGATTCCTAGCATCCACATGGTCACCACCAACTATCTGTAACTCTAGTTCTGGGGAATCTTACATTGTCTTCTGGCCTCTGTGGACATTGCCTGCACATGGTACATTTAACATACATGCAGGCAAAACACTTAAACACATAAAGTATTTTTTTAAAAAATGGGACTTGATGTATCTTATTTTCAGAATAGGGAAAGGAGCTTTAAATGTGAATTTAGGCCAGATGACTTAAAGAAAGGTATTTGTTTTCTAGGTCTTTGTGTTTGGACTGAACTATAGTAACTGTCTAGGAACTGGTGATAACCAGAGCACACTAGTGCCCAAGAAGCTAGAAGCCTTGTGTGGAAAGAAGATCAAAAGCCTGAGTTATGGGAGTGGCCCCCATGTTCTTCTCAGCACTGAAGGTAAAGAGGAAAAAAAACCTAGCTTTTCAGTTTGTGTGAAATTGAGCAGTTAATTCTAAGGCAAGGGGAAGGGAGTGCCGAATCAAATAAATCATTTTAGATGGTTTACCTCTGAGGGATATGTACAAAGGAGATAAAAGTTAAAACTCTGAGGTCAGCTTGCAGCAGTAGAGTGTCTTGTACATCAGGCAGTCCTGAGGTTTTTAGACTAATGCCAAGTTGTGGAAGCCTGGACACGGCAGAGGAAGTGGCTCTTCCACTGGTTTTTCAGTGGACACAAGACAGCTTTGAGGGTTTACTTGATGTATTTGTTAAATTTATTTTTGTTTTACGTGTATGAGTCTTGTCTGAATGTGTGTTAGTGCATTCATGCTTGCAGTGCCTGTGGAGGCCAAAAGAGCCCTTGGAACTGGAGTTGTGGACAGTTGTTAGCTGTTACGTGGATGCTGGGAACTGAACCTAGGTTCTCTGCAAGAGCAGTCCGCGCTCTTAACCGCTGAGCCACCTCACCAGCGCCACCTGGGTGTATTTTTATAAACAGGTAATCTGGTTTTTCTCCTTGTATAGTTCCTGAGTCAGATCTTAGTTCATTCTGATGCATGTGGATGGATGCCTTATTGAAAGAATGGGAGATGTAGGTAGATAGATTTGGGTCCTTTTTTTCTCTGTTTCATGAAGATCACTGAAGGAAAGTAGACATTTTTCTTTGATAACTGCACTCTGAGCATGCAGCACTCTCCGAAAGTTAATGTTACATGTAACCTAGCCAGCTTCCTCAGATAGCATTTAGTCCCATTATCTATCACTGTCTTGCAGATGTCCTCGGCAGCATTTGGGAGACAGATTGCATCCTCATCTTTCTGTATCTGGACAGGGGAACCCCAGCTTTCTTGGATGTTACTTAGACCATGGTTTTTAGCTTTCTAATTGCCTGTGACTCATGTCTAAATCCACTCCGAGTCCTCTGTATTTTTCTCAGAGGCCATGAAGGTCACATGGAGCTGGTCTCATGCAGAGGTCCGGAGTTGAGCACAGTGAGGCAGGTATCTTACGTCTGCTCTGAATAATCATTTTATTGAGTCTACTCTGATCCTTTTAGTCCCTGGTTTACCAGTTGGTTCAGCTGTTATCCATTTTGACCTAAGGAGTTAAGGATTTCCTAACACATAGCAATTGTAACTAGTCCTTGATACCTGACCCTAAATACTGAGGACCATTCTTATAGACCAAATACATTAAAAGACATGCAGTCAAATTCTCAGCTTTCTTTATAGTAGGGACCTTATGAAACTCCAGTTATCCTTTGGAGATTATTCTAAGAGTTTAGATCATACTGATTGAAGTATTTTGAGTATTAAGTTTTTGGTTATTTCTCAAATAATTTTTTTTAAATGGGAAAACGCACCTCCCCCAACATACTAAAAGACAAAAATTCATTCAAATTCTTGGATTTTTTCCTTAGTAGGGACCTTAGGAAACTCCAATTATTCTTTGAAGGGTCCAGGTCATACTGTTTTAAGTATTTTGAGTATTAAGTTTTGGTTATTTCTCAAATAATTTGTTTGTTTTTTTAATGGGAAAGTGTCCTCCCCCTTTTGACTGTGTAACCCTAGCTGTCCTGGAACTTGCTATGTAGACCAGGCTGGCCTTGAACTTACAGAGATCCACCTGCCTCTACTCCAGAGTGCTTGTATTAAAGGCCTGTGCCACCATACCTAGCATCATTTTAATTTTTATAATACATTTTATGCAATATATAA